>CM073489.1:34861057-37261057 GCA_037074505.1 Albizia julibrissin | reverse complement strand
AATTCCTGGCTGGGAAAAGACCTCAGGGAGGTGGGGTGACTCAGTCCGGCACCGCTAGGGACCCTAGGGACCCCGAGTGGGAGACGGGAGACGTCGTGCCGTTACATAAAAAAAATAAATATAATATATAATATTTAATTATTATTTTATTTTAGGTTTTTTTTATTATTTTTTTATTTAAAGGATGTTATAATTCCCCCCACCTAAATAGAATTTTGTCTCCAAAATTCATAACTCCATATTCCTACACAATATTACACTAATTTGATCTTGATATAATACAAACATAATTATCAACATTACAATATACACATACCTAAATAAACAATTTAGGAAAATCACGTCGCATTCGTTCTTCAGTTTCCCAGGTAACTTCACCGAGAGACATCCCCTTCCAGAAAATCTTAAGAAGACGGATCGTTCTATTCCGCAACTGCTTATCCTTTATGTCTAAGATTCTTTCCGGTTCAGCTACATAGGTCAAATTCTCCCTTAACTCGACTTCTTCAGGTTCAATCACATGAGAAGAATCTGGATGGTACTTCTTAAGTTGTGACACGTGAAATACGTTGTGCACATTTGACAATTGTGGTAGTAAAGCGATTTGATAGGCAACTGGTCCAATCCGCTCCAGAATCTCGTAAGGTCCAATGAATCGAGGAGTCAACTTCCTTGCTTTAATGGATTTGCCAATACCTGTCACTGGTGTAACTTTAAGGAATACGTGGTCACCCACTTCAAATTCCAAGGGTTTACGCCGTCTGTCTGCATAGCTCTTTTGTCTACTCTGTGCGGTCAACAGCTTTTGACGAATCATCTCAATCTTCTTTGTAGTTTCATCCACCAGGTCCGGTCCAATCACAGTTCTTTCGCTTAATTCAGTCCAACAAAGAGGAGATCTACACTTCCTACCATACAAGGCCTCAAAAGGAGCCATTTGAATACTAGAATGATAACTATTATTGTAGGAAAACTCTGCTAAAGGTAGGTGATGATCCCAACTACCAGGTAGCTCAATGGCACAAGACCTCAACATATCCTCTAGAGTCTAAATTGTTCTCTCAGTTTGACCATCTGTCTGTGGATGATAAGCCGTACTGTATTTCAACCGAGTCCCCATAGCCTCCTGTAATGCTTTCCAAAAATTTGAAGTGAACCTCGGATCACGATCTGATACAATCTCTTTGGGCACACCATGCATCCTAACAATCCAATCTACATATAACTGAGCTAACCTTTGCAGGCTATAACCAATATGGATAGGCAGAAAATGAGCCGACTTCGTCAATCTATCTACAATGACCCATATGGCATTATGGCGTACTGTAGTCTCAGGCAATCCCACAATAAAATCCATTGAAATGCTATCCCACTTCCACTGGGGAATCTCTAAGGGTTGAAGTAGTCCGGAGGGCTTTTGATGCTTAATCTTTACCTTTTGACAAGTCAAACACTTCAATACAAAATTCGTCACGTCACGTTTCATCGTAGGCCACCAATAATTCTGCTTTAAATCATTGTACATTTTGGTGATCCCCGGATGGATGGTGTATTTACTTCTATGTGCTTCCTCTAAGATACAAGTCTTAGATTTTTCATCATTAGGGATACAAATTCTCCCTTTAAACCTCAGGATACCATCATTGCCTACCTTAAAATCATTGACTCCTCCTTCTTCCAATTCCTCCTTAAGTTTCAATAAATATTCATCCTTTAACTGAGCCATCTTTATTTCCTTCAAAAATTCATTCTCAATTCGTACGGACTGCATTATAACTTTCTTATTGACTGACATGTCTATGTCCTTCAATCTTTCTAGCCAGTGGTTCTCATAAAGACTCAACTGGAATACATGAATCGTTTTTCTACTTAAAGCATCTGCAATAACATTAGCTTTACCAGGATGATACTTTAACTCGAAATCATAATCTTTTAGAAACTCCATCCACCTTCTTTGCCTATTGTTAAGCTCCTTTTGATCCACAAGATATTTCAAACTCTTGTGATCACTAAAAATCTCAAATCGTGAACCATAAAGGTAGTGTCTCCAAATTTTTAGTGCAAAAACAACTGCAGCCAATTCTAAGTCATGGGTTGGATAGTTCTCTTCGTGTGGCCTCAACTGTCTAGAGGCATAAGCAACAACTTTTCCTTCTTGCATCAATACGCATCCTAAACCCTTTAAAGAAGCATCAGTGTACAAGGTATACGGTAAATCAGGGTTAGGAATAACTAATACTGGCGCAGAGGTCAACTTTCTCTTCAATTCTTGAAAAGCGGCTTCACACTTATCTGTCCAAATAAAAGGTTGATCCTTTCTGGTTAACTTAGTAAGCGGCATTGCTAACTGGGAAAAACCTTGTATAAATCTTCTGTAGTATCCAGCTAATCCCAAGAAGCTTCTAATTTCAGTTACAGACTTTGGCTGTTCCCACTGAAGGACTGCATCAACCTTAGCAGGGTCCACTGCAACCCCTTCAGCTGAAACTACATGGCCCAGAAATTTTACTTCTCTAAGCCAAAACTCACACTTGCTCAATTTTGCATAAAGCTTGCGCTCTCTCAACACTTGTAACACTATCCTCAGGTGGTCCCGGTGTTCCTCTTTGTTTCGAGAGTATATGAGAATATCATCTATGAAAACCACTACAAACTTATCTAAATATGGTCTGAAGATCCTATTCATGTAGTCCATAAATACCGCTGGAGCATTAGTCAAACCAAACGGCATTACTAGAAACTCATAGTGGTCATATCGTGTACGGAAGGCTGTTTTAGGGATATCTTCTAATTTAACTCTCAACTGATGATATCCTGACCTTAAGTCAATTTTGGAGAATACCGTTGACCCTACAAGTTGATCTAGCAAGTCGTCAATCCTTGGAAGAGGGTATTTGTTCTTGATGGTGACTTTGTTTAGTTGGCGATAATCAATGCACAACCGCAATGTCCCATCCTTCTTTTTCACAAATAGAACAGGTGATCCCCATGGTGATACAATTGGTCTGATGAGCCCCTTCTCAAGTAATTCTTCCAGTTGCTTCTTCAATTCTGCTAATTCAGCTGGAGCCATTCGATAGGGAGCCTTTGAGATAGGCTCTGTACTAGGCACAAGGTCAATAAAAAATTCTACTTCTCGTTCAGGGGGTAATCCTGACATTTCCTTTGGGAATACCTCAGGAAACTCATTAACTATTTTGATCCTATCGATTCCTTACTCTATATCAGCTTGAACAGAGAAGAAAACCATATAGACTTGACATCCTTGTTTGATACAACTCTCAGCTTGAACAACGGATAACAACGGAGGGCTACTAGACACCTTTCTAGGTACATAATACACTGGTAAATAAATAGTTTTTGATTTACACTCAAGTGTGGCACCATTGGCTGTAAGCCAATCCATGCCCATAATCACATCAAGTCCTTTAAGAGGCAAACAAATAAGATCAATCTTTGTCTTACAACTTTCAAATTCCAATACAAGATTCAAACATGCATTGGAAGTTTTCACAGAGGATCCAGCAGGTGTTGATACATTTACATCGAAGGGTAACTCACAAACATGTAATTTTAGTCTCTTGGCACAATCAAAAGATATAAATGAATGTGTGGCGCCAGAGTCAAATAATGCAAAAATATCATAACTCTGCAATTTAATTTTACCTCTAATGAGATCAGGTGGAGTATCTGCCTCTTCTTGAGTTAAAGCAAAAACTCGTCCTGGAACGGTAGATCTGGAAGCATGAGAATTCTGCTTGCCTTCCGAACAAAAACGAGAGATGTGCCCTACTTTACTGCAAGTGTAGCAAGTCAAATTGCTTTCTGAACAAAAACGAGAGATATGCCCCACCTTGCCACAAGTGAAGCAAGTCAAACAATTTCCCTGATGGTGCCTTCCACATTTCAAGCAAGCTGGGGTCCTAGCAGTGCTAGATACAGGGGCAGTAGAGCCCCTATAGGATGACTGACTTCCCCCGCCCTGGCTCCTATGGAATTGAGTCCTTAGACCAGACCCACTTTGAAATGATCCCATTGGTCGCTTGTTCTTCTTCTTGTCTGAATTTCCAGAGTCTCTAAAACTGTAGCTACTTCTCTTGTTAAAACCCCCAGTAGGACCAGTATAAGATGAGATTCGACCCTGTGAGTCCCTCCTAGGCTCGGGCAGATAATTATACCCACGTATCTCTGCATCTAATAGACGGAGCTGTGTACACATATCCTCAAAAGAAGTAATCTGCAGAGGTATTAACTACCTTCTAAATTCTGGTCTAGCCTTTTGTAGTAGCCTATCTGCCATCCAAGCTTCTTTCCTTTGTGACGGTCCACAGGCAGTATACTTGACCAACTCGAGAAATTGTGCAATGAATGAGTCTATGTCCAGGTCACCTTGTTCAAAAGTATAGAACTCAGTCTCCTTAAGCGACCGTAAGGCTGTTGGAAAATAATGTTGACGGAACATCACCTTGAACTCTTCCCAGTTTGGAATGGTCCCATCTGCAGGTCTGGTGCTTTTCCACCACATTTTTGCATCATCCACTAGTAACACTACTGCTATTACCACCTTTTGTTGTTCATTGCATTCAACAATTGAGAAGATAGTCTCTAATCGGTCAATCCAACCTTCACTAACTTTTGGGTTGAACTTACCATCAAAGGTTTGCGGTGAAAACTTATGCACCTCCTTCCAGATTTTTGTGATAGAAACTTTAGCATACTTCTCAGAATTGTTATCCCTTGTCATTGAGGTAATATTATGGCCACCACCAGCATGATGACCATTGTGAGTTCCATTACCCTCAGACCCACTCTCATGAATAGAGTGCTCTTCCTCTGGACCCTTCCTTTTATTTAATTCCTCCTCATGCCTTTGCACCATTTGACCGAGTCCACGTACCGTAGTCAGCAACTCCCGTAAGATTGTATCAGCATCTTGTGGTTCTAAAGGTTGACCATTGACAATTGGGTCTCTAGCTGATTGCGTCCTACGTGTATCTACCATTTTTCTCCTAAAGAACGTAACCCATAATGATGAGCAACAAGAAAAAAAAATAAATAAAATAAATCAGACAAAAGGGGAAGTACATGAGTAGCCTAATGTATATTGCCAATACAACTATATGTAATATTGAAAATCCCAGAACTATTAAATCCTAAGCTCTGATACCAATTTGTAACATCCTCCTTAAATTACCTCAAAATCCATCATTTCATCACGAAATGAAATATTATTATATAAATATCATATCAAATGCTCTGTCCAAATATCACGTAAACAATATAATAAGTGCTTCGTCCACAGTACATATTCCAATATGCAGCGAATTATTAAATATATGCCATGATTGCCCAAAAAGGCCCTTAAGTTTGGCAATATACATTATACTCATAAAACTAAACGAGACATACAATTTGATATCAAATCAAGCCTCGTTCGCTTCCCCCTTGGCACCACCGTTTGGACTTTCACCTAAAAAATAATAAATTGACGGGATGAGTCATATAGACCCAGTAACCACTTTTCAATTTATCTTGTATGCTTGTTGATGTGATTATAAGCATATGTTGTTATTTTTAATTTCTATAAAGATGTTATAGTATTTTATATATGAAATGTACAATCATAATATGAATTATGTTTTTAGTAAATTTTAGTTAAATGGGCCTGAATGATTTGGATTGATTGATGATGTATAGTATTGATTTTGATATATATATATATATATATATATATATATATATATGAGAATAAATTATTGATGATGGTGATGTTGAGATGTTGGATGTGATGAGGTGTGATTGGAGGAGATTTGGTTCTTTTATACCACGTGGTATAGCCGCCATTATGTGCACAGTGGATGGCTTTGGCATTTTCAGGGCCCTTGGTACCACCCTTTTTCTTTTGGCCGGGATAAGGGTGTTCAAGGGACAGGTGACACCTTTCCATGTTCAACGGAAAGGGAACCCATGGTTTGATATGAGCTCTGTAGCCTTTGGCCGGGGTACACCTCATTATCAGTGAGCTTGGTGCAGTTTTGTTAAAGAAACTAAACCTGTTATGTGATGTAGCCCATGAGTTCTGTCAGCGGTTAAGGAGGGTATAAGGATGGTTGAGGGAGTACATATTAATTTTTTCTTTTGAAATAATAATGTTTATTTGAAAGATTATATTTTTTATTATTTATATTGCCCGCTTAACTATCTTGTAATCATTCCCTGCATACCTGTTAAAATGAAAGTGGTTACTGGGTCTATATGATTCATCCCGTCAATTTATTATTTTTTAGGTGAAAGTCCAAACGATGGTGCCAAGGGGGAAGCGAACGAGGCTTGATTTGATATCAAATTGTATGTCTCGTTTAGTTTTATGAGTATAATGTATATTGCCAAACTTAAGGGCCTTTTTGGGCAATCATGACATATATTTAATAATTCGCTGCATATTGGAATATGTACTGTGGACGAAGCACTTATTATATTGTTTACGTGATATTTGGACAGAGCATTTGATATGATATTTATATAATAATATTTTATTTCGTGATGAAATGATGGATTTTGAGGTAATTTAAGGAGGATGTTACATATACCCTGTCACTGATCTCCTGGTGTATGGACACGTCCCCAAATCAAAATCTACATAGCATCGTAGCTGGTTATCTCTGGTTGCCGAAAGCAAGATCCCTAGGCCTGGTGTCGTTTTTAGATATATAAACATCATTTGTGCAGCTTGAATGTGTGAACTTCTTGGTGTTTGCAAGTATTGACTTAAGGCCTGCATAATAAAACTTATATTAGATATGGTTATTGTTAAATAATACAGTCTGCCTATTAATCTCTCATAGACAATTGGCTCATGTAGCTTTGGATCATCTTCCTCTTTTTTAGGATCAACTCTCAACTTGTTATTTGGTTCAATCAGAACTGCAAGAGGCCTTGTTGCACTAAAACTCGTATCAGAAATTATGTCAAGTGCATATTTTCTTTGATTAAGGACTATACCTTCATTAGTTTTCACCGCCTCTATTCGTAGAAAGTATTTAAACTGACCTAGGTTTTTAATTCTAGATTTATTGTATAAGTACTCCTTAACTTCATCAATTATTGGTAGTACATAATTTCTTGTGATCACCAAATCATTAACATATGCTAACACAAAAGTAGTTTTAGTACTTGATTTTCTTTTGAGCAAAGAGTAATCATATTTATTCTACCTAAACCCTCCTTCTATTAATATTTGAATAAACTTAGTATTTCATTGCCGTAATGCTTGCTTGAGCTCAAACAAAGATTTGGTTTGATACCATGTGAAAAAAATAACCCTGTATATTTTCTGAACGTAGATAAGTCTATACAATATGACCATCTAACCCTTATTTCACTAAACTAACAGTCAAGCCTACAAATATATATTTATACAGGCGTCAAGTCATTAATTGTACCTACACAATAACCCTGTAACCACTCATAATATATAATACGCCAGTATTCTCTAGTTTTCACTACATGCCAATCTATTTATGCGCTCTTTGTTTCCTCTTTTTCCTTTCGGTTTTGGCCACACCCTTCTGGACTTTACCCCAACCCTGCCGAAGCAAAATGTGACATTCTCAATCTCGTGTTTCCCTGTTCTTCGTTCTACATATTGATGCTGTCTCGTGTTCTTCTTCCGTCATGGTCATTAATTAACCTTGGACATTGACATGCACTTGAAACTTTCTTAAATTTTTGGACATGTACGTTCATTCTTGTTCATGAGCTGTATTTTTTAAAAAAATTGAATAATAGAAAAAGTAAATAAAAAACAGAAGGAAGAAGAAGGTGTGAGTGAAATATAGTGGGAGGGACAAGAGTGGAGGGAACAGGCTAGAAAGCAAAAGGGGGAAGCACACTTTTTCTGGCTTCCTCCACACACCACGCTCTGTTCCTTTCACATGCCTCCTTCTTCTTCGCTTAATAACGCTCGTAGTTATAGTTGGTGCTTCGCTTTTTCTCTTAAAAATCGAAGGAGTGTCTTGTGAATAATTGAGACCAAAGTGCCTTCAAGAATCTACTGAATATATATATTTGTGTCGTGCTTAGAGATGGCCATATTCAGTCCAAGTTTCACAGTTGTATGTATTTGGAGCTTTGTGTTGCAAAATCTAATGCCTCAATCATTTGATGATGGTGGGGCATCACAGTGTTCTGGTACGGAATTCTCCATCTCATCTATTTCCTCTCAATAATTTCAAATAAATAAATACTATTTCAACAGTCTTTTTCTTCCTTAAACCATCCCATCCTCAATTTGTGTAACTTTACGTGCTCCCGAAAATTGGAGTTTTGATTATAGTTCTTCCAATACTCGAGAGAATTCAGTTTTACGGTTCAAGATGATCATTGTCATGTGTTCCTTCCTTACCCCTTTGAGATGGAAACTATAGGGAGTGAATAGTGTGTTTCTTAAATACAGAATGCCAGAAATTATTGTAGGCTTATGATGGGTTTTTTGGGGACTCATATTATGTGCTAAATAATTAACAAGCCTCTAATTAAAGAAGTGGAGGAATAAGGATATAGTACGAGGCAAGTGGGCTAGTCTCCCTGTTGCAGCAGGGTAGCTTGTTTTTGGGTTCTTCCTTTGTTTTTTTTTTTTTTGAAAAAAATTAAAATGTTAAACATTAATAACTTAAAGTTAGAAGCAGCAATATTAAACCCATAACCTTTCACTTATAGGAGAGTTATCACGCCATTAGATTACAATACTATTGGTTTCGACTCTTTCTATCTGGGTTGTTGACTCTAACCCCATGTTTTGTTTTTTAAGAAAACCCATATATTGAATGAATTAACACAAAAAATTATTTTCAGCAATATAAATTAAATTAGTTCTTTAGGATGACGCATTAGTAGAACAGCTTCATTTTTTCACCTGAAATTTTACCATCAATTTAACCTTTCAGAATAAATTGAATAAATATATATACTTGATAAAAAAAAATAAGAGAGAATAATATAAAGGGTTAAGATGTAGCACCCTAAAATATTTTTTTATGTACATCCATCACCAATAAATCTTTTTTAGGAGTGTCCATCACTTAACAATTTAGATAATTATGGTGTTGGATATACAAAAAAAAAGTAGTTTATGTAATGGACACACTTGAAAAAATACTTCAGAGGGCTAGATGCATTAAAGAAATACTTCAAGTGTTGGGTACACCCCAAAATATTTTAGAGAACTAAATGCACGTGAAAAAATACCTCAAGGCGTTAGATGCACTTTATCACTAATATAAATATAAAAGGAGCTGGGAAGTTCAAGCTCTTGAAGAATACCAATCTGATCTTATTTATAAGTTCATTTTGATTAAAAATTTTGGTCCTTTTTATAAGTTCAGTTTCAAAGTAATAAATTTGTTTTTTGCTTTTTTGCCTCTATTAATTACAACAAACAAAAAGAATTTATTCATGTTAATTTTTAGAACCCATCATAAATAAAGATAAAATTAGAAATGTAATTTATAATTAATGAGTTAACTAACTCTCCTTATTATATGAAAGTTAATTAATTTATACTTATAAAAAAATTAAGTGTAATATAAGTAAAGTAAGAACGCAAGGGCTTTAAAAGTGAGTTAAGGGGGCTTTAACATGAGCGTGTGGATTTTGCCGTAGAAACTGTAAGATGAGGCAAGGCATTGATTTTTTTAAATATATGAATCATTGGTGCATGCTCAGCTAGTCAGCTATATAAAGCATCCACGAGAGGTGGCAACAAGCAACGCAACAGAAGGCATACCCATATATAGCAATATTAATGGACATGACCACCGTGGACGCCACCACCATCACCACCGTGGACTGCCACAAACAAGTGCGCTCATGGCGGCTCCTACGTTCTCTGATGCAACTCCTAATCCCCACCTGCAACTGCACCTTCCTAGAACACGACCACGACGAAGATCTCAAACCCCACAACTACAATATTCACCTCCCTCTCCTAACTTCCACCATCACCGGCACCATTTTCGGATATCGCCGGGGAAAAGTCAAATTCTGCATTCAACTCAACCCCCAGTCAACGAATCCAATTCTACTCCTAGAATTACCAGTCACGACCAAGACTTTAGCCAGAGAAATGAAAGGAGGAACCCTGAGAATGGTTCTGGAGAGCGCCGCCGCCGCCGCCGCCGCACCGGGATCCTATTACCGGAACCTTTTGTCGACGCCGTTGTGGGGTGTACACTGCAACGGGAAGAAGATGGGTTATGCTGTTAAACGCACACCTTCAAAGGGAGATTTAGAAGCTTTGAGCGTGATGCGTTCTGTTGTTGTGGGTGCTGGTACTATAGAACAGAATTATGAGCTCATGTACCTCAGAGCCCAGTTTCGACGAGTTCGAGGTTCCTCTAATTCTGAATCCTTCCACTTGATTGATCCAGAAGGAACCACTGGTCAAGAGCTTAGTGTTTTCTTTTTTTGCTCTAGATGACCCCATGCCCCAATTTTGTTTTTTTTTTTTGAGCTATGCCTAATTGTATAGCATGGCTTTAATTATCCTTCGATCATGTTGAGTTCATTTGGGAGGAGATATTTTTACTAAGCCGATACATATTATTGGCCTTTTTCTTTCTCCTCTTCCTAAGCAAATTATCAACATGTATAAAGATTATGGAACTTTTACATGGTATAGTGGTCGTTGTTTTAATTGATCTCTTCCTCATCCTTATTAATTTGCTTCTCTCATATTTTTCTCTTTTCATTTTTCACCCAAAACGCATACAAGTATTGGTTTAGGTGCGGTGGATGGGCGAAAGTGTTAATAATAAGGAACAATCAAGTTTAAAAACTGATTAGCCAGTGAGTGTCATTTAAGCTAACTTATTTATATCCCTTGCCTTTTGATTTAAGTAGGTAGGACAACTATCATATATAGTTTCTCTTTTTTCGGCGTTGATTTGGGGAAGATGTGTTAATTATAACCCCTCTTTTCATTTCAAGGCTAAGAATAAAGATTCTCATCAGGTGATTACTGTTGCATTAATTGAACTCCATTACTTCAAATTATTATTATAACTTGAACCTTTCTTCTGGGGCTAGCTAGGGACAAGTGCATATATGACAAGGGTATACCTCTTAATAATCTTATACATGTTTGGTAATTAAGGTTAGTGCCATGCATCTATGTCATTGGTGTAACAATCCAAGGTTTCTTTTGAGTTAATCACGTCTCATTTAGGATTAATGGGCGTTTTGGCATGGTTTAAGATAAAAAGAGAAGACGAGGAGTAACGCTTTTTATAGCCATTTGATTAAACAAATATGTGACTATTTGGTTATTAAACAAAGATCACGGAATAGAGTAATACAATCCAATACTGGTCAATTATGCTTAGATTCTTTATTTTAAAAAAAAAAAAATAGAGAGGATGGTTAAAAAAGTATGTAGGAGAGAACAAAAGGAAATAACATAATTGGGTCCTTTTGGATCTTTAATTTTGAAGGATGATAATTAAGTGCTAAAGTAAGAGTGGAAGATATATTATAATAAGAGGGGCTATTTTAAAAAATGGGCGTCTAAATCTACTTTGTATGCGTTGTTTCTGATTCTTCATGTCCCTTCATTATGAGAGGGACACGAAGCCCTTCAAAATTACATTTTAATTTAATCAACAGTATTTCATTTGGTCGTCCTCCTAATTCTAAACACCACTTCGGTTTTGAATACATTATCTTACCTCCGAAAGATCATCCCCAAACTAATGATATCATTTTATCTTCAATGATAAATAAAGTTAATCAGAATTTAGTTGTCCAAGAAAGAATAAAGTGTCTCTAGATGGGTATATAAAATCCAGGTTTATTCTGTATAATACTCTCAACAGTACAAATTAAAAACCAGCTATCATTTGCATTTTGCCACTCTACTAGATGCCATTGTCTTTCTGGTTACTCTCCAGTAACTGGACACAATAATTTTTGTTTTCATTTCTTTTGCGGATTATAGTGGCAGTTTGATTATTGTGTACTCTTGGCATTTAAAAGACCTTTTTAACTAAAGTCCATTTGGTAAATGTTGCTTTAGTGGTATTTTATTTTTTAATGTGCATTCTAAAAGTCCATTCATATGAGCGCCAAAAGACAATTAAGAAAATTTTTAACCACCCTTTTCCATGTTGTCTCCTGCTATTTTTTTTTCTTTTTTCTTTTGGATGTAAATAGAAGTATTTATATAATTTTTTTCAACATATCCAACTTTACAATTTACATTATTTGTACTAGTGAACATATCAAATTTTATATTATTTATATATATATATATATATATATATATATATATATATATATATATATATATTTTAATAAATTAATTTTTACATAAAAATTATATATCATAAAACCCATGTCCTTTTTAAGTAATTATACATTTAAAAGTATTTCTCATTATATATTATTCAACAGTTTACCAAAAATTGAATTTCCAAAAAAATGTGTTCAATCGTGAATCTCGTTACCAAAAATTGAATATCGGAAAAATGGATTCAATCGTGAATCTCGTCACAAAATATACCAAATTGAACACTTCTAACAAACTGACTTTTGCCAAATGAACTTTTCACAAGCAAACTTGTGCCAAACTGAAAACCAAACATACCCTCAGGTCCTTGGCTCTTTGTTCATTTCTCCGTGCTGCAACTTCCATATGTCAGGTCTTGGGTGGATCTTTCTCTGGGAATATTTTGCAGTTTGGCCAGCTGATCAAGAAACTGCACATATTGATTGAGATACGGTTTGATAAATGAGTAGAGTACAGGCTATATTTGCATGAAATGATGCAAAAGGTAGAAAACTTTGCCTTTTGGCTTCTTGTTTAATCCATACATATATCCAATGATATTGCGTTCCACAGTTTGCAAAACAATATTAAGAAAAAGATGGAGACTTCCAGGGGCTCCAATCCATACCTCAAGTTATAGATTGTACAGAACTCAGGCTTGACCTATCATAAATAAGGAAAGAAAGAAAACCAAGCACATGACAATCCTAAAAATCCCAAGCCGTTGAAATTCTGTATGCTGGGTGAGTTACCTGCATGAAGATTTTCAATATCACCACCATATTTGATATATCAATCTTGTTACTCCCCAAAACTTGAAGGACATGAAATCTAAAACTCTTACTTAATTGAAGATATTTGTTCTTCACGCTCCACTCAAAATCCCAATGCTTCCTGTCATTTTTTAATGTCCAATAAGACCATCCAAAGGAAGCTGCGTTGTATGCTTCTAACTGTGCCTTTCCAAAATTTTGGTAATCCGTTAGAGATCCGTTCGTCAAGTTCCACTCATTAACCCATTCCCCTGAAATCACTTCCCTTTCAAGTTATGGCTCCTTCTTCAACAAGATATAAAAGCAACTTTTCTACTGTCTGTGCCCACTGTCACACAGGGAGACTTAACTTACCCACATAAACAAGAGGGCCGCTCACATTGCTCAGGGCCTGCAGTTGAGCTTCCCTACTGTTGTATATGAACTTGATATTATCTTCAGCACTCATATTAACGAAAAAATTGTCAAATAGATTGTAGAAATGCAAATCCACAACCACATTGTGAGAGCCTATGTCAGCCTGATAAAGTTCCACAGGATCTGCATTGCCAATTCTTTGGCAAACTATTACATAAGCTGATGGTGAATGTTTTCGAACGATTTGGTAGCCTTGTTTGTAATATGAAACTAAAATATCCAATGGAACAGTGGCAGCTGACGGTTCATTTAGAAGCTCAATTCCCAACAAGGCCGGGTGTCTGGCATATCTGCAAATGAAAATCAGTGTTCAGTATGACAGCAAACTCACCCGGCATTTGCTTAACCCTAAAGCTATCGTATCCGGTAAAGAAGGGTACTGCATTCAGCACCAAAGTTTCAACAATTGTTCATTTGTCATCAAAAATTTGTTTCTGGAGAGCTGCTTGTTAGAAGGCACGTTAGTTTCCAGTGCATTCAGCAGGCAGGCTAGGGGTAAGCATGAAATATTGAACTCCAACCAAATTCTAAAGCAAATGGAAATTGTAATTCAGTATTAAGATATTTCACAATTCGTTCACACCAAGAAGATACCTGGAAACTAAAAAATCTATAACATGTAATGTCTCCGCAATGTAATCTGGAACAGGCCAGCCAGTAAACCCATCTCTGCTTGCACTGTGTTCCATCCCATTTTGAGAACCAGGGGCAGCATGCAGGTCAATTATGCACTTTATGTCATATTCTCTGCAACATTATAACAATGCAAATTGTCAAATACACACAAAGTTCCAAAGGTACTCACGATATTAATAAAATACAGTGAAGGAAAGACCAACTGTGCCCATGAAAATGCGTTGTCTAAAGCTTCGAGACCTCCTCCAATAAACGGAGCTGGAGGATCAGGATCAAAAGCAATCCACCAACCAACTGGAATCCTCACAGTATTGATTCCATGTCTATACAGAAAGTTGAAATCCTCTTCAGTGATAAAGCTATTTCTATGTCTCTGCAGTAACAGGAAGCCAAAGGATCACTTGGGAAGAAAGACTGCTATTTCATCTTTCTGAATTAGAAATTCTACATATAACCTAAAGGGGGAAATATATAAAGCACAGAAAGTTTCTTGGCATGCAAAATCCAAAGAGGAGGCTTATATAAATGGTACCATAAGAATAAAAACAAATGCCAATACGTGCAAACAAGTTGAGTTCATGAGCTAGATGAATGGGGTGAGGAGAAGTTAACAAGAAATATATGGAGTCACATTCATAAAACCAAACATATATGGAGAAGTTGACCCCCAAATGAATCATCATAAAACCAAACATATTCTACTGCTAGGTAATATGGGTGCATCAAAAGCATATTTGACCCCTGGATGGTGGCAGACCTGAAAATAGAACATATTTGCTACATGTGGTTTTACCTTAAGAACCTCTTTCGCACGATCATGACCATATCCATTTGCTAGCTGGTAATCTCCATGTATAGTATTTGCTACAATTGCCATTTCAAATGTGGCATCATTATCATCCCATCCTGGCACACCTGGATAGTCTGCTGTAAGCTGACCATCTGTTGTAGCCTATGAATATCAAGTATATATAATCAGCATAATTTGATCGAATCCTGATATCACTATGCAGTTTACAAGGTAGAGCCCATGAAGAACACATCAGGTACTGTTTCAAACAACATCATTACACCATCTCAAATCTATTATTGTGATAATGCCAGAAGAATGCTATAATAACACATGATCATATATTACATGGAACCAAAAATAGTTTATTTTCATTATATCTTCAAGCAGAAAGGCAAGAATGAAATCAATACCTGAAGATAGGCCTCATTCTTAGTTTTAATATGAATCCTATTGTCCTCCTTCCGTTCAATGGAAAATGATTCTGATGTTGAAGGTATTTTTGCTGTTGCAGACACAGAGCACCCATCACCATTGCATGTTAAAAATTGGCCTTGGCTGGTGCGAAATTGAAATTCAAATTCTGACAATCTCCATAACTGCAACAAGAAAAGATGGAATTATTGGACTAAACTATTCTCACACACCACTGTAGCATAACCTCAAAATTCACAATATTATCATTTTGTTCGAACCCTGCTGAAGTTACTGATGCTTATTCTTTATTTAGTCATGAATAAAATAATGCAGTATAACAGCATATGGAAAAATACAAGTAAAAAAGAGAGCAAATGAAAGTCACAGCTATATGATACAACTAATCCTCTATCAGGATAGAAATTTTTCGATCAATGACAGATAAACTAAAATTCTAATTACTTCCAACAAAAAATATCTTGGTACTTGATAGTCCTGTGAACAACTAGCCAATCAGTGCTTCCTCAGTCTTGAATCCTAAAAGTAAATGAAAATGAATTACAGACAATAAGGGATGGGAATGTTTAATCCAACCCCTATTTTTGTTTATGCCACTTGGTGCCGGACTAGGACTTCATCCTTCTGCCAATGTCTAGTGCACTCAAAATATCAAACACTGATGGCCTTGTAGCAATTAAGAAATGATCCAAGTGACAGAGTAAACTTCATCTCCCATGACAAGGATTTCGTGTTGGCACAAGCAGCAAGAAACTTTTAGATTGAGTGATATTACAAATTCAAACTGATGACCTTAAATAGAATTCCAACCTAAATGCAGAACTATAGCAGGATCATAAGATTCAAAGTAATAACCAGTATGCCTATTTTAAATCGTATAATCTTCGCCAGATGCTCACAAGCAACAACTCTGAAATGTTACAGCCTCAAACAAATTTCATTCTTAGAATGGAAATGAGGAAACATGAATAAGGAAAACACAAGCATTGGCAAAGAGAAAGAATTTCAACGATAGATTGTATCGTTGGGATTGACCACTGATATCATTATTACTCATCAAAATGGGTTGAAATAATTACACCATCTTACCGTGAAGGTTTCCCATGAAGATGGGTCGTCTCTGTCAACTGAAACATTCATGCCACCCCCATTCTCAGAAGATACATACTTCTGCAAGGTCACTGACTTAAGTTGTATCTGCGTTCCATCCTACATTACCAATATCAACTTGCTGTTGAGCTCGATCAATCAGAAAAATCCCTTAAGGACCAATTACATAATAGAAAAATGGAAATACAAAATGTATATTAGCTCACAAGCATGTCTCCATTGGCAATGCCATCGAACAATGAAGGCTTGATCCAACCTTCAATAATCAGCCACCCTCCTAAATTCACACCTCTAACTTTGGAATCCCCACGCAACCCCTCCACTTGAACCAGAGAAACAAGTAAGATATCAGGTTTATGGCATTATATCCGGACATTAAGAATGAGTTAGAAAGATCAATACGAGATAAGAGGAGAGAAAATTCGAGCAAAAAAAACAAATTACCCGAGTATACTCCGGAAGTGAAGAGCCAGCAACAGAGGAGAAATGCGCATGCCCATTTGGTAAAAACAAGTTCCATCAAGAATGCGGGCCACAAAATCCTCCAGAAAGCGAAAAGGAAAAATCCTTCATACGAAAATGAGAAGCCCCCAATTAAGCATGGAAGGTTATTATTATTATTATTATTATTATTTTGGGTCAAGCACGGAAGGTTATTCAATACCCCCAAAAGTCCCACTTGGATGAATCTTGGTAATTCCTTCCTTATCGCTTAATTGATACCAAATTCAACTTTGCAAACAAGCATAAAATTATCATTTGGTTTTGGTATTGCTTCTATCAGTGACTTAGTTTACAGCTGGTTCTAGCAATAATCACAGTCCAGATAAACCAAGACCATTCGAGATAGAAGAAGAAAGGAATAATCTTGTGTTTGGAAACTGAAAAACGAAAAGAAAAAAGCGTTCACATGTAGTTTGTACTTTGTAATCTGAAAAGAGAAAGGATTAGAAAGAAAGAAAGAAAAAAGAAACTTTGCTTGGAGATTTGGAGGTGCTTGTACGAAGTAGCAACAGCAATTTTTTTAAAATTAAGTTTTTATCACATCTTTTGCTGGTTGCACAGAAAAAGGGTAAAACGGTGTTAGAATAGTTGGGTGAAGTCGGTGACACGGTAAAAGGCACATCCATATTGGACGGGGTATAAGTTCGAATGCAGCAAGCAGCAAAAACAAAACAGAACAAATGGAATGCTCTATACAAAGCCTCCCCTGCTTCTAATTCCTGTGCTTCAGAGATGGACCGTGCGCGTAACTTTGCTGCTTATATAAAGGCTAGAAGCTTTAACCTTTCTTTGTCCATTTTCCTTGCTTTAGGCGTCGCTGTAACTTAATGTTTTTTACTTCCCCTGACAGTGGCTGTTACTTTAATTTCTTTACTTTTTTGCTGAATAGAATTGACAGACGGCGAAGTTGAAGAAGGTTGATTCGAGAATTCAGGATTCAGAGGGAAGTGGAAGTTGCGCCTGCGATGGACGCGGGAATAAAGGTTCTTTCTTTTCATTTCGCTCCATTTTGCACTTTTATTTTTTATATAGGTTGCATGCTGAGTATGATGTGACTGTATTATCTCGTAATTACTGTGGTTTTATGACTTACTTGCCCCATGCACCAATACATAAAAAATTGTCCACTAAAATGAGCCAACGAGCTACTTGAATGATCTTAGCTGTGTGATAAAAAAATGCTTTACCCAACTTATTTGCAGTGGACGCTTCCAAGTCTTAGAAACTACAGTATTTAGCGTCTCTCATCCCTTTGATTTGAGACAAATAGCATATCACATCGTCATAAGAATTAAGAAACAAGTTCTCTCTTCCTTTCATTTATAGTTTGTTATTATATGGCATTGTGTGGTATAATTTCAGGGTTGGCGTATATAAGAAAATAATGTGGGAGCGGATACTTGATGAAGCAAGGAATGATCAGAAAAGGTTCTTTGAAATGTATTTAAAGAAAAAGAAAGAAACAGAGGATGAATTTCTATATCCTTCTTGGGATTTTTGTTTTAAATCTCTCTCTCTCTCTCTCTCTCTCTAGAAAGGACTTCACACACTCACGCACCCAGAATCAAACCAGAGAAGTCCTCAAAGCTGAGGACAAGTGTGTCACCAGGCTCAAGGGACTTTGGTTGCTTATGTCTCTAGGCATCTTGTTTATTTAGAAAATGACACCATTCTTATCACCGAGAACCATGTCTTGATATAGTGCTTGTTTGTTATCATTTATTTGAATTGGGTTTATTATATAAGCCCGATTTATGTAAATCGAGATAAATTTTCTCTATATATTTATCTTGTAGACCGTAAAAGCACCTCGTAGACCGTAAAAGTTACTTCGTATTCCGTGAATTACAATTCATAAGCACTTATGAAATTTTCAACCGCTATTCCAAACAAGCTCATAGGCTTGTTTGATTGGGCTTATATTTATATATAAGCCCAATTCACGTAAATCGAAATAAAACTCATCCACATATTTACCTCATAGATTGTAAAAGCTACCTCGTATTCCGTAAATCATGATTGAAAAATATTTATGGAGGGTATCCAAACGTACCAGGTGACTCCATTAACAGGAATAGTCGTTATTTTATTAAAACTAAGCAAAAGCTACTTTCCTTCTCCCCCTAAATTGTTTACAAGTTATGGATAACTCTCACAAAGTTCTTAATTAAAAATTAAGTGGTTCTTTGCTTTTCGTTCAACAAAAAAAAAAGAAAAATTATAATAAAGTCTCAAATAAATGAAAAATAGAAAAAAATGGTTTCAAGAGGTTGTTAATGACAATATGGGGATCTTCCATTAACAATTGTCATTAACAACTCCTTAAGACCATTTTTTTTATATTTTCATTTGTTTGGGATCATATTATAATTTTAAAAAAAAAAAATCATTGAAATAGTGCTTACCCCAGCCCTAAGAGTTATACTGATATATCCTAGTATAATTTATCCCTCCGCCGACATCAAGGACGAAGCCTCAGTCACAGCCAGTGACCACTGACAAGTCTAAGAACTATCACCCTCCCGTGTGGGATAGATACAATACAAATGTAATATATATATATATATATATATATATTTTTTTTTTTTTTTTTTTTTTTTGGCCATACGTGCGTGCATGTCCACAATGTTTATTTATTGACTAGCTTGGGAGAAGTGTACGTTTTTATACTGATGTTAAATGATTCCAAAAGTAGCAAGCACTAAGCAGTAATAATTTATGAAAAAGTATATTGAGACAAGGAATAAAAGAAAGCAATGATAGCATCTTAGCTGGAAATCAACCACTCCTTGTCGTTTTAGATATGGACGCATCCCTGGGACCCAGTTTCCCTACTTATCAAAATGATGAGTAAGGAGAGCTATTTAAATTTAGACTGTCCAGATTTAATTTTTTAAAATTAATGATTTTTAAATAAAAAAATGTTAGTTAAGATATTATATTTATTTTAGATTCTCTACCTATTAAAATAATTTTTTTAAAAAAATAAAAAGTAAAAAAAATTAAATTTAGACGGTTCAAATCTGATAGCTTCCTGCTCATCATTTTGATGAGCAGGGGAACTGGATCCTCCTATCTTGGGATACATGGGCTCACTTTTGTATAAATTTACATTATTACGAAAAATAATAATATAATTTGACCATATCAGAAACAGTTCACAGTTATATTCGGTTGTGATGTTGTAACAGTACTCTGCTTAAATCTTGATAGTGTTATGAATATTAAATATGTGAATGTCCATTAGTTTATATCCAAGCTAACTTACTCCTCCAGTTAACATGATCTATAAGATTAAATATTATTGTATATCACTGTAGCAATGACGGCTGTTACTGTAGCAATGACGGCTGGTTACTATTCACTTGTTTTTCTATAAATAGAGGCTCTGAGTGATGTATTCTGACACACAAAAGTGAATGAAAACCTCTCTCTAATTTATCTCTCTATAATTTCTTTCTTCTCTCTCTAATTATCCATATTTTTATAACACGTTATCAACACAAAGCTCTGTCAAATGTATGATCTTCTTATAGTTTCTTTGATAATTTATATTGTCTCATACTATTTTTATTTCATATATATGAGATAATCTGAGTCACTATATGGAATTAAGAAATATATATTTACTGATTGTTATGAACATCGGGTTCCATGGCTAAGATTAGAGATCACTATTATTTTTATATCTTATATATATCATTTACAAGTTCATTTATATTATTATTATGATTATGGCCAGAAGTCATACACATCCAATTCCTGAAATTATATGACCAAAAGTCATATTATTTGGGTTTTTATGATATGGCCAGAAGCTATATCCCTATGATCTCCTATTATATGGCCAAAAGCCATATCTATATGATTCCTTATTATATGACTAGAAGCCATATATATCACAGTCAGAAGTTATGTACAACTTTTATTTATTCTGAAGATAAATGGTCATATGTCATATATATTTAATTTCTCATCATGGAATTAATTGGCCTGAAGCCATAAGAACTGAATGGCCCGAAGCCATAAAATTTTTAATTTTCTTACCTTGCCTTATTAATTTATTTCTTGTCTGTATGCATTATTACTTTTTTACATTTCATATTTTAATTATTCTCGTTTATTTCTTTTAATAGTGTGAACCATGTCAAATCTTGCAAAATTTGAATTTATGGCTTTAGATATTACTGGAAAGAATTATTTATCTTGGATGCTGGATGCGGAAATCCACCTGAATGCCCATGGTATGGAAGACACAATAAAAGAAGGGAATCAGGCATCCAATCAGAATAAAGCCAAATCCATGATTTTTCTACGCCACCATTTACATAAAAGTTTAAAAATTGAATATTTAACAGTGAAAGACCCACTTGTTCTTTGGAACAATATGAAAGACAGGTATGATCACCTGAAGATGGTCATCCTCCCGAAAGCTCGTTATGACTGGATACATTTGAGGTTGCAAGATTTTAAATCTGTATGTGAATATAACTCAGCTATGTTCAAAATAACTTCTCAATTAAAATTATGTGGAGACAATGTTATTGATAATGATATGCTTGAAAAAATATTCTCCACATTTCATGCATCAAATCTGCTCCTGCAGCAACAATACCGAGAAAAAGGATTCAAGAAATATACAGAATTAATTTCTTGCCTCCTTGTAGCTGAACAGAATAATGAACTTTTTTTAGAAAACCATGAATCTCATTCAACTGGCTCGACTCCATTCCCAGGATCGAATGTAGTAACCAATGAATCTGTTTGTTGTCGTGGACGTGGACGCGGCTACATCCGTAGTCGTGGTCGTGGTGGTTCAAATTCCTACCAGAAATGAGGAAATAATAATAAGAACCATAAAAGGGAAAATAGTAGGCAAAATAAAAATACCGAAAATCCATATTATCGTTGTAGTGGTAAGGGTCATTGGTCTCGTTTCCGTCGTACACGAATAAACCTAGTTGAACTTTACCAAGAATCAATAAAAAATAATGGTAAATGATCAACAACTGAAGTAAATCATGTGGATCAGACTAAGAATTCTGAGCATGGAGACATGGATTTTACTTATTTGGATGTTATTTATTTCTTAGCATAATTATTTATCTATTTGAACTTTTTTGTTACTTTTATCGAATCTATTTATCTTAATTATGTTTTTATATTTCTTTTAATGAATAATGAATCTTACTGGCATCAATTCTGAAGATTTATGTCTCGTTGATAACGCAACAACCAACACCATACTCATAAATGATTAATATTTTTCTTCCTTAGTAATGCAAAAAGCCAACATTCAGACTATATAGAGGTAGTATAGATTTGATTGAAGGCTCCGAAAGAGCTAATATTTTGTTATCAGAAGGAACAAAATTATGTATTGATAATGCAATTTATTCTACCAAGTCTGGAAGAAACTTATTGAGTTTTAAAGATATCCGCAGAAATGGATATCATATAGAAACAACAACTAAAAATGATGAAGAATATCTTGTTGTTACAAAAATAGTTGCTGGTAGAAAATGCATATTAGAAAAGTGTTATGCTTTTTCTTCTGGCTTATATTATACATTTATTAATACAATTGAAACACATGTTATTGAGAACTAGAAGTTCACCAATACATACCAGAAATCTGCCAATGTAAACCAGAAGTTTACAAATGAATTTAATATTTGGCATGACCGGTTAGGCCATCCCGGTTCAATAATGATGCAACAAATAATTGATAATTCATGTTGACATACCCTGAAGTGTAAACAAATACCACAATCCTATGATTTCTCATGTGCTGCATGTTCCAAGGGAAAATTAATTATTCGCCCCTCACCAAACAAAGTAGAAAGTGAGTCTCTCACATTTCTAGAACGGATACATGGAGATATTTGTGGGCCAATACACCCACCATATGGACCATTTAGATATTATATAGTTTTAATTGATGCATCAACTAAATGGTCACATGTGTGTTTATTATCTTCTCGCCACCTGACGTTTGCGAGATTACTTGCTCAATTGATTAGATTAAGAGCACATTACCCTGATTATCCTATCAAGAAAATACGTTTTGATAATGCTGGTAAATTTACTTTAAAAGCTTTTAATAAATATTGTATGTCCCTTGAAATTGATGTTGAACATCCTGTAGCTCATGTTCATACGCAAAATGGACTTGCAGAATCATTGATTAAAATGTTGCAATTAATTGTAAGACCTTTACTTATGAAATCTAATCTCTCAATTTCTGCTTGGGGCCATGCCATTTTGCATACATCAATGATAATTCGCATCAAGCCAACAAGTTATTTAAATGTTTCCCCCTTACAAATGGTTTTTGGTCAGGAACCTAATGTTTCCCGTATAAGAATTCATTTACAGAATTTAGCTAATCAAATGCCAGAAGCATTTACTGACCCAAAAAAGTGACAAAGTCACATGTTCCAGCTGCAAATGCTCCTGTTAAAATTGATGTTCCTGAAGGATAATCTACTATGAATGAATCTAAAGCACGCCTAAAGCGTGGTAGACCCATCGGTTCTAAAGATAGAAATCCTCGAAAAAGAAAAGGAGTAAAGAATATATATGGTCAAATTGAGGATAATCAAGAAAAATTAATAACTCTTGAAAAGTTATTATCTCCAGAAAAAGAAAAGGAGTAAAGAATATATATGGTCAAATGGAATCCGATGGGATCGAAATGAAGTCAACGTTGACGACACATTTGCTTATCATATAGAATATGATGTAATGAATAATTATGAGGATAATAAGCCAAAATCCATTAGCGAGTGTCAACGAAGAAAATATTGGCCCCTATGGAAAGATGCCATTAATGTAGAATTAAAATCATTGGAAAAACGAAAAGTATTAGGACATGTAGTCCTTACACCTGAAGATGTAAAAACAGTTGGATGCAAATTGGTTTTTGTATGAAAAAGAAATGAAAAGGGTGAAACAACAAGATATAAGGCACGTCTTGTAGCACAAGGCTTTACACAAAGACCTGGCATTGATTTTGAAGAAACGTATTCACCAGTAGTGGATACGACTACTTTTTGTTATTTAATTAGCCTAGTAGTAAAAGAAGTGCTTGAACTACATCTAATGGATGTCGTGACTGTCTATTTATATGGGTCACTTGATAATGATATTTATATGAAAGTCCCTTAAGGACTTAAAGTGCTAGAAGCATCTAATTCAAATTATCGAGAACAATACTCAATTAAATTAAATAAATCCATGTATGGCCTGAAGCAATCAGGGCGCATGTAGTATAATCATCTTAATGAATATCTGTTGAAAGAAGGATATAAAAATGATCCAATATGCCCTTGCATTTTTTTGAAAAGATCTAGAAGTGAATTTGCTATAATTGATGTTTATGTTGATGATATCAACATTATTGGAACTCCTGAAGAGCTCCAAAAGGCAATTAATTGTTTGAAGAAAGAATTCGAGATGAAGGACTTGGGAAGAACAAAATTTTGTCTTTGATTACATATTGAGTATCTTAAAAATGAGATCTTTGTATATCAAGAAACTTATACAAGAAAGGTTCTAAAGTGATTTTATATGGATAAATCTCACCCATTATGTATCCCAATGATTGTAAGGTCTTTGGAGCCGGATAAAGATCCATTCCGACCTCGGGTAATAAGTAAAGGAAGTGATGAAGAACTAATTGGTCAAGAAGTACCATATCTTAGTGCCATTGGAGCACTAATGTATATTGCTAATCATACACGTCTTGATATATCATTTGTTATTAATTTATTAACAAGATATAGTTCTTCACCAATACGAAGACATTGGAATGTAGTAAAGCATATTTTTCTTTATCTCAGAGGCACTATGAACATGGGGTTATACTACTCAAACATATATAAGCATGAATTGATAGGTTATGCAGATGCTGGATTTTTATCTGATCCACATGATGGTAAATCACAAACAGGCTATCTGTTTACATGTGGAGGTACATCTATTTCATGGTGATCAATGAAACAGACTATATTAGCCACATCATCAAACCATGCAGAAATTCTAGCAATACATGAAGCAAGTCGAGAATGTGTGTGGTTGAGGTCAGTAATACATCATATACGAACAAATTGTTATTTATCTTTAGGCAAAATGGCATCAACAGTTCTATATGAAGATAATACTGCATGCATTACTCAACTTAAAGAAGGATATATCAAGGGAGACAAAATGAAGCATATTTCACCAAAATTCTTCTTTACTTGTGACCTTCAAAAGGATGGTGAAATAGATGTCCAGCAAATTCGTTCAAGTGAAAATCTAGCAGATTTATTCACAAAGTCACTTCCAGGTACAATCTTTGAAAAAATTGTCTATGACATTGGCCTTCGGAGATTTAGAGATATCAATTGATGTTGTCAACAGGGGGAGTCGATACACGTTGTACTCTTTTTTCCTTATCTAGGTTTTGTCCCATTGGGTTTTCCTAGAAATGTTTTTAATGAGGTAACACTGGACGGTGTACCAATGAATGATGTACTCTTTTCTTTGGCTAGGTTTTTATCCCACTGAGTTTTTCCTAGTTAAATTTTTTAATGAGGCACATTCATAATGGACATCCAATGGGGAGTGTTATGAATATTAAATATATGGATGTCCATTAGCTCATATCCAAGCTAACTTGCTCCTTTAGTCAACATGATCTATAAGATTAAATATTACTGTACATCATTGTTCAATACTGTAGCAACGACGTCTGTTATTGTACCAATGACAGTTGATTACTATTCATTTTATTTTTTCTATAAATAGAGGCTCTGGGTGATATATTCTGACACACAGAAGTGAATGAAAACCTCTCTCTAATTTATCTTTAAAAAATTTTTCTCTCCTCTCTCTAATTATACATATTTTTATAATAGATAGATCCAAGCGTAAAATGCAAATAAACGCACCATTTTCAAACTTCCCTTGTGAACGGTCGAAGTGGGACATCAATAAGACAATAACACAAAATGCTTCCACGCAAACAAACAAACAAAAAAAATAAAATAAAGGCGGCGCCACGGAGGAGAAAAAAATTGATGGAAATTGGACTGTGAAGGATAAACGTGTTGTCGTCGGGGCCAAGTATTCCGTAGCCCAATTACTGCAATAAAGATGGGCCTGCTTTTGGGCCCAACGGTGTCCAATTTTATCCTCGTAGATGGCGCGTTTTCATGTCAAAGAAACGTGGAAGCACAAGAGCCTTTGATGTCATGGACGGCTGGATTGTACCAGAACCGTTGTGAAGTGGAGGCGCGAGAGAGATAGAATTCGTAAACTGGATTTTATATTTTCTCATCGACCCATTTTATATTTTCTTTTGTAATTCATTCAAAACTGGATTTTCTACTGTCAACCAAATGTCACTTTGATCTAAGTTATAAGGAAAAGGAAAAGAAATTTCCTACACGCAGCACATCAAACTTTATTAGGAAATTTACGCCCAAAAAAGAGCATTCTCATATAAGAATATTTTCAATTAAGCGGTACTATCTTCATTAGCAAACACACGCAAGCAAAGAATCTATCCAGACAATGAATGAATATATTAAATGCAACTTATAGCGTAATTCAAATAGGAATAATTACGACATTTACACGCTTTTCCCTCTTTTACCAACCTCACCTTCAAGCGGCATGACCCCCCAACAACCTCCCTCTTTTCAGTAGTTTCAATATTCTCGAGTCCATTAACAAAGTAACCCAGCATTACGCCTGAGCCCAAAAATTCCCAGAGCGGTTACCAACAAGATGATGATGGGTCTTGCTTCTTAGCAGAAGCCTGCAAGCGCGGGCTTCGATCTCATGCAGAACTGCGATCTTCCTCCACCCTCGAAGGTTTTCAAGGGATCCGATAATACGTTGATGTTATCTATGAACCATAGGGCCTCTAACATTTTGGTCCGACGTGAATATACCGGCGAATTAGTCAATATCCGAAATGAAGGTGACGGTAACGGCGATGTCTTGGAGATTTTGAAGGCTCTGCGATCATCGCAAACGCGGGCGAGAGAGGCAGAGAAGATATCTGCTATTCTGATCAGAGAGAGGGACCGTCTTTCCAATGCTTTAATGACGGAGGCGATGCGACTATATGCGTATCGGCAGCAGGTGAGATTGCTTGAGTTTCAAGTTTCACACCTGCAACGAAAATTCTTACTTGGATTTGCCACGTCCGAGGAAGATGAAGAATCCTCCACGGAAGACGATGAAGAGGAAGAAAGGGTGAATCTGGTATGGATTCTGGCTTTGGCTCTTTCTTGGGGAATTGGAGTGGGAACAGCAATTGCTTGTAGATACTTTTTATGACTTGGTATATCTAAATCGTTTTCAATACACACAAATTTTCACCTTTTAACTATGCAAATATAAAATCACTGAAAGAATCGAGATTAAGTGTGTAAATTGTTAAATTAAGGCAGGGAATCTGTTTGTGTTTTTTTGGGAGCTGAATATAATTTGTGATCCTGATATTTACAACCACAAAGGAATTTTATAAGACAGATGTATTACTTTTGCTCGCTGCTAAATTATATTTACAACAGTGACACATGGTAGTACTGTCTTATGCTGATAAATTCAGATATGCCAAATTGATAGAAGCAAATGTTTACACTAGAATGGACCCACCACAATTCAATGTGCGAGATATATATGATTAGAGGGTTAGTTGATCATTACATGGCTTAAGAATGTTGCCCATTGGAACCCCCAATTTTACGTGTCTCGTGCTCCCTTTAATAATTGGTGCGATAAGAGGGAGTTTTTCTGTGATTTCCAAACCATAACCTTTGAGCCCAACGTACTCAGCAGGATTGTTCGTCATTAACTTCATTGTATGAACACCTAGATCTCGCATTATCTGCAGCATATTGCATCATGCTATCAGCTATCAGCTATGTCTCATAAATCGGCAAATAAACAAGATATTATACCTGTTCGCCTATGCCATACTCAAGAGAATTAACAGTGAACTGTAATTCCTCGCTAGTATCAGATGTCTCCAACTCGTTTTCTTGTGAGTTGTAGGAATGGAGCTTGTGGCCTAAGCCAAGGCCATTACCCTCTTTGCCCACGCAGGTACGCCAGGACACCCCTACCAGCTGCTTCAATTTGCTTCATTGTGTTTGCTAATTTGTTTCCACAGTCGCATCTTGCTGAGCCAATCAGACATTCTGAATGTACCCTCACAAGTATATTACGACCATTTCCTATCTCACCCTGTTAATATCAAGAGCATGTTGTGGTTTCTTTGGTCAACCTTAAGAAAATTGGCAAATAAAAAAGTTCATATGCTACTAATGAGGCAGAGCGACAAAAAGAAATCCGAGCATCAGAACGCTCTAACCTTCTAGATTTTTTGATATAATGACACGACTGAATCTCAATTCAATTGTTTGAACAGAGAGAAAAAGAAAGACCTTCGGGTTGTACCTAAAGTTTACCAGAGGACCACTGTTCCATTAAAAATCAGATTGGGACATGAAGATTCTATACTGCTGGTGGTTTGATATTAAATTCGCCGAATATAATAAGTTCTAAGATGAGAAGTCAATTTTAGGTGACCTGCTTACTTTAACCATGGCTATATGTTCAATCCCATCCAGGCATGATCGATAGCAATAAACTTTAAAAGGTCCCCACATGGTAGGTATCAATGCGGCTGAAGAACGCTCCGCCAACTCATCTCTTTTTCTTCGGTATCTGCTAGTTTAAAAAGCCATGCAGATATTAGACATCATGTACCTACCACTTAAATTCAAAGTCTCTAAAGTCAATATCCCTTATGTGATCTGTGGTGTAGTGTTCCAAATCACTGTTTGATCAAGTGGTAAGTCACATTCCAACAAGGCTGGAAGACCTGACAAAATATTAGGAAGCGTGCAAACCTAAAATTGATCTGAGAAAATGAAAGTTTGACCATTTCTGAGATTACCTGATTAACTCAGCGATAGATATGATTTTCAAGTTATGTTCCTCTGCAAATTGCCGAAGCCTAGGTAACCTAGCCATTGAGCCATCGTCGTCTACTATCTCACATAGAACTGCCACAGGTTCTAAGCCAGCCAGAGCAGCAAGATCGACAGAATCTTCTGTATGTCCAAAACTATCGCTGCCCTGTCTTGTTGCAGTACTCTTCTTTGCATCCGGCATGCAATTTAATAACCATCTAAAATCAAAATAACAACAATAACAAACCCTTATCTCACTGTATGTATGAGGTCAGCTATATAGATCATATGATGCTATTATACTCTAACGAAAACCAAATCTTGATCTGTAGATAGATTATTAACCAAAAGATATAATATACTTTGTGCGGAGAAAAGAAAATTTGTTTCCACGTAACCCTGAATCAATTTCTTCTTAAATCCAAGCTATGGAGAGGTGCAACATCATTTACCAATTAAGATAACGACAATGACGATAACGACAATGACAATTATGTACCACTGTCACGGTGAATGCAGTGCAGAGCTTTTCTTCATTTTCTTTGTGAATCACCATCAATGGGAGTTTCAGCCTCCCTAAGTCTTCTCCTTTCATGCTCACACAAACTATCCCAGTTCAATGCTTCACAATGAAGGCCATTGCTTTTGGTGTTACCATTGATGCTGCCATTATAAGGTCTCCCTCATTTTCTCTATCTTCATCATCTACCACAACAATTAACTGCAAATTTGTCCCAAAGTCATATTAGAGAGAAGGATATTTAACCCCTTTTGGGGAGGTTTAATGGACAGAACGTTGAAAAGGATTAACCTTTACCTGGCGAACATCTTCAATGGCATCTGGGATGGATGAAAATCCTTTTGTAGGATGATCCAAATCATGTTCATTGATATTAGAATAGAAGCCTCTTGTTATAGGACCCGTTTGTTCTGAAAGTGTTCCAAAAGCAATTGTATCTAGTTGCTGCCTAATTTCTATTGGATCAATCGCCTCTTTCAATGCCAAAGGATCATTTCCTGATTCGAGATGAGATAGAAGATCTCCTTCCCCAGATATCACAGCCCTCACTTTATCATCAACCTTGAAACTGAAACCCAATCTTCTCAAGAATCCCTTTACGTTGAGCAGAGGGTCACAATCCACAATTCTGTGTCTAATGAAGAAAAGAATTAGTCATCCGATTACATGTGTAGTGTAGTAGCAATGACCATCGATGCTGTACATTGTGCTTCTTTAGAATAACGATTGGAATATTTAAAATCAGTTTTTTAATCATGATTTATGATATACGGGATAAGTATGTAAAAAAAGTTTTATCTCGCCTTATGTAAAAAAGTACTTATAAGCTTTTCAGATACCAATCCAAACAAAATTTATTAATTTATTCAATGGAACAGGGGTCAATTTTAATCTTAAAATCTGCCAGATTTGAAATAAACCATGCGGTGTCCAAAAATTGAAATCCAATGGATTCATAGTATAGTAATAACTATGCACAGATTTGTCCCAACTATCATCACAGATTGAAAGAGAGCTCAGCACGGCAAAGGTAAATATAACACAGGATTCATAGTCCATATAATTAGCTCATTTCCCGAGGTGTCTCGTGACGCACCTCATAATAAGTTATTGGATACGAATAGCGAAAGAGAATCTGAGAAATATTTTTTTTTATTAAAAAAAAAAAGGAACTAACAGTGACGAAAGCTCACTTTGAAGAGGTGGGGAAAGCCACAGAAGAGCAATGGAGGTTGATGGAAGCCATTCCGAAACTGAAAGGTGACTTGCAGTGAACATTAAAGGGACGTTTATTATCTCACCATGCTTTGTTATATGTGCTTACCTCATCTTGCACCAGCCACAATGTCTGGTAAAGATTTAGATAAAGCGGAAAAAGGATTATTCAGCCTCCATCCAAATGGAAACGGATTAAAACGGTGCGTTTTCATGCTTGCTCTAAATATTTTCTGATTTCCACGCTCAACTGTAGTGGATGAAAGGAAAAAAAACGCCTTTTTTCTTAATCGGAAGCTCTCGCTTTTGTGGTCAGAACTTAAAAGCTTTCTCTAGTCTCTTGTTTCGCCCATTTTCTTTCCGCTGCAGATCCTACAGCAAGCAATCTAGTAACGGCAGACCCATCTTTAACCCATAGATAAAGTATGTGAAATCCTTAACAAGTGATGTGTTGAATGAAATTTTTTAGAAATTTTACAGCATAGTTGCATGAAGTGAGGTTTATTGACACAGTTACTTAGTAAAGTATTAATAGCTTATTGCAGTATCAGGAGTGTGCTTAAGGATTTCCCTTACTCATGCTTATCTAATAAGCCTGATATGATCAAGGATTCTAGATGCACTGTATTTAAAACTTTGTCCTGACACGTGAACTTCATTAGGCTGAACCTACGTTTTTAGGTATTGTCTAGTTTTCCAATAGGAATTTTCAATAGTTTTTAGACTAGTAGCTCCATAGCATAGGCGTTGATGTAGTGTTGTGGAGATGATAGCTGAAAGTTACTAGACGCAGTAGTAAACGCTGGGGCACGTAAACTTTACCCTTTTTTCTTGATTCTTATGAGTTACAACCAAAATAAAAACCTTCTATGAGAAAAATACGTCACTTCATTTCAGCTGGATTTTCCATCTTGGTTGTCTTTTTGGTTTGTTCTTTGTCCATATATTATTCCTTTCATTGGTTTGAACATTGGAGCCACACCTTTGAGCTGTGAGAAATTGAGAATAGGAAAGCACATGCTCTAAAATTCAAAACAGAACACAATTGGGTCCACGTACGGCAGATGCAGGGGCGTAGGGCGTAGCATCCAGCTCTGGCATCATATGGTTCTTGAAATCATCAAGCATTCAACTAAACATGGTTTTGTTTTGAGGAGTGTTAGAATAACAGGACAAGGTGTAATCATTTCATAAAAAAGGACGTCTGGACTTCTCTAGTGGGATACTGGATTTTTTTTTTTTTGGGTGAACGGATCTTTATTTCTGTGTGAAGGGGAAGAAATGCAGGTCCTCTATCACATTTTTTTCCTTATTTACGGCACACTGTTGATAATGCAGATGGCAGAGTATCTCTTCAGGTAGCCATATTACCAGCGAATCTGTACTGAACCTTTTACTGAGTGCTTCTCTGTAATATGTAGCAAATCAGGTTAACTCTCTGTCTCTGTTATACAAATTGCTTCTGTTCACTTTTCACGTACACACACAGCATCACAGTGAAGCTCCGTGAAATCAGTGTTTTAGTTTTTCTCTGTTTTTTCAAACGTCTATCACATATTTCACGGCGAGACAAGTTGGGTTACTAAACAAGCGAGAATCAAATGAAGTTTGGCTCAAATTTAAATTCTTTGGCGTGACGAACTTGTGCTGATCGTAGATTCTCCTTCTTGAAAATACCGCCCTCGTGGATTTAAAACTATAAAGCTTGTAAAAGATTTTGGATTTTACAGTGGTACGTCAAAATGCTAGGCGTAAACGCAAGTTGTACAGTTGTCAGTGTAAGATTATTAAAAAAAAGTCTCCCGCATGACGTAAAAACCGTAATTAGCAAACAAACTCGATACAAAATTTCAAGTTGGATCGCTTATCAGCCAGACATTCTCTGCTTTTAGTGTGATGGATAAAGGAGAAAGGAAATAATAAGAATAAAAAAAGGTGGTAGTGGAGTTAATTAGTAAAAAGATGGAAAACGAAGTCGTCAAAAAGATTCTGTTTTCCTTAACTTTAATGCAAGTCTTTGGACAGCACTCACTCACAAATGAGAAAAATAGTGAAGGCGAAGAAAAAAGTTGCCTACCACAATGGGGTATGCGCTGTCAGACAAGCCCACACTCCCAATCAAATCTTTTCTTGACCTGTTACTTTCTTTCTCTCTGTTTATTATTATTATTATTATTATTATTATTCATTTTTCTTTGTTTTTGTACAATACTTGGATTAAACAAAAAGGCGCCTCTCTTTCCTGCTTTCTATGGCACTGGACCGGAACAAATGAAGAAAACACAAGGAGCCAAACCCCCATGTGAATATGTTGCTAGTGTGGTTGCTTTTGCTGGATTCAGATTTCTCCTAATAAAATGTGGTGTGTTAGCCATCATATTCACGCACCCTGTTAAGAACTATAACTTGTCTTCTCCTTTTTGTATTTCCATAACTGGATTATACGCGTCAATGTATTAGGATGTTTAGCAGATCCTAACGTACGTGCATGGAATTGAATGGCTTTGCCAAACCCAAAACTTACTAGGCTCTCTCTCTCACTTGTTACCTTTCATGGCTTCATGTTCGTGTGCCTGGTCTTGGTCCTAGGGGGCACTGCTTGCCTTGTAATTTGTGAATCCGTTCGTTGCATATGGTAGGGGTTGTGGGTCCTACTTGAGGTAGGTGGGCCCAGAAGAGGCCATAGATTTCGCTAGCTTGATTCCGATGCAGAGAGTCCAGACATGTAATTTCTGGCATTTGTGCCAGGCGTAAATACGACCTATGCGTTGAAAGTCATTCGGCCTATAAATATGTCTTTTCGCTCCTCTTAAAAAGCGGCTTTTGCTTCCCCATACCAACAAATCAAATAATTTAGCTCCTGTGTTCTTCCCATTCCCATGCACTACACACCACTGTGTATGTGTCTGTCAGGTTTTTCTCTCTTGTGCTTTAATAAAATGGCATGTTGATTTACCTGCCACTTAATTAGAGAGAGGGGGGGGGGAAAGGGTAGGAAAAAACAGAAATTGATGCATCGATGTTTCGCCCATTTTAAGTTAAGTGCTGGTCATTTCTCCCCCTTGGTCAATAGTACTAATGATGAGCTTCATCAAGCCGCAAGTGAAAATCTATCTCTACGTATCGTTATCTCTGTAATATTTTATCTGAATTTTGTGGAGAAATGATTGATAAACAAATCAAGAAGAGCCAAGTTGCTCTGGAAGTTGGAATCGCAGGAATATGCGCCCAAGAATGATTAAAGTTTTGAACAAACAAGGCGTTACACAGATGCATGTATTTCCATTAGTGCTTAGTCAGAGACAATAATAATGAACATGTCCCATATGTGAGTGTGAGAGCCAATGGCCACGAAGCAGGGGCTTGTTCATGTGTGAATAACTTCGTCGTCTGGTATCCAATATAGGATAAGAGTTTGTGTTTAAATGATCTGAGAGTGACCAAATCATGAGAGGTCCACATACAAACACAACACAAGTCTTGTGAGATATCTGATGTTTGGCTCTTACACTACTGGGACCTGTTTACCTGTACATGGTCTCATCCCAACTCATGGATTCCCCTTTACGTGTGGATTATGGCTCAAACCAGACCCCACCTCGCACGTGTTATTGTCACTTCAGATAAAAGCACCCACACTTTGCTTTTATTGGTTTTTGTTATATGTGGGGTTTCTCTCTGCCTCTCTCCCTTCTTTTAAAAAATGGTTCATGAATTATGCGTAGCTGCATTTCACTGTAACTGTGACCCCATTCCAACATGAAAAGGCCACCAAGTTGAAGCCACGGAAATTTGCTTCTTGGCAAATGGGGGTGTGTGGGCCTGGTTTTTCTCTTCTATCATCTCGCCTTAATCAAATTTCTAATCTTTGCCAACTTCTTCATTCGCCTAACATAAAAACCCTCTTCTTTCCCTGTCTTCGCAGTGAAGTACGTGACAACTAAGAAAAAAAGAACAAATATGTACTACTAATTCAGACACAATGCATGTCTAATATGCTGATTCTGCGGACGAAATTCAAACTTTAAAGGATTGAGCAGACAAGTTAGCATCTTTTTTCTCCTTTTTACGCGTTGTACACGAAATCTAAAAAGTTAATTGGATTATATGTACTGCTAGCTGGTTTTATTGAATATGCACTTGTTTACGAAAGCGCGATTTTTCAGCAACCTGTGACATGGGACGAAGAGCGTATATAATATGAAAAGCCTGTGTTTAATAATAATAATCATATTCTATGTTTTCTTTGTGTGTGTGTGTGTGTGAGAGAGAGAGAGATGAAGCACGAGCAACTTGTGCTATACATATCGATGAGATTTCTAGAAGAAGCATTAGCTCTGTTCCGTGGTGATATATTGCTCTCATCGTGACGAGCTAAAAGCAAACATTAAGATCTAAAAGTTTAATCACTGACCAAATTTAGGTAACCCTGAGTAGATCAGAATTAAGGGGAGAGCCCGTAGTTCAAAGTCGTAATCAAACATTCCTGGAATGATATATAATTGTAAGGAGTTTCACAATCCAAGATCAAATCTTCAAAACTTGTTTTTATATATTAGTATGAGGACTACATGCTAGACCGACCAGCTAAATACAAAAGACTGATTAGGAAAAACAAACATTATGATTGAATCTTCCGCTGAAAAATCGAAACCAAAATAAGCAATCTTCGTTGTGTAAATAATTAACCGAGTCTCTTCTTTTCAATGGAATCCTCTAAAATTACAAGATAGACTGTGCCATGTAAATTTGCAAGTATCGAGCGAAAATTGTTACCCTTCCCGCGATCAAGAAGCGAAAAGTATTCCTCAAAAGGCATTTTGGGTATTATTCTTTTTGGTAAGAGGTTATCATCTATCTGTATGTGAAAAAGTATGCTTAGGCACATAAATTAAATGCGTACATTGTATTTTTCAACCACCTTTCTAAATGATCCACCCATTATTGTATTCCCGTCATTGTCTCTGTGGACCGCCCCTTAAGCTGTCTCAAAATTTAGCAATTACACTAATGCTCAATGAATCCTCAAAATATCTTGGGCTAAGCCAGGGGCATAATTCTTGGAGTATCTGAATTCGAAAATGCTAGCTAGCAGCGAAAAAATTATTAAAATCTTTGTATATTTTTCAAAAACTAGGGAAAATTAAGTGATGATGTGTATATGGAACCATTTTGCGAGCATATTACAATATTTATTTCGGCTAGTTTTCTGATAGAGCGTAATAAAATAGTATTATCCACGTAATCAACCTCATCTAATAAAATAAGATTTTATTGTCGTTGGCATATTTATTTCAGGGAAACACAAGATACGGTGACGAAATGCAAATCTTGGGTCGGCGGAGAAAGCCAGCTGAGCCGTTTACGAATTTATGAAGACATTTGGGGCTTTCACGAAATATGTGCAGTTTTGGCGAAACGGTCGAAAAAACCGGAAGTGTACGGGCTATAAGCGGTAAACTAAAAATGTAGAAAATAGTTGCATTTGGATGGAATTTGGGTTCAATTTGATAGCCAACCCCACTCCGTCTAACCCCAGTCAGATTCTAACCCTACCCGCTCACTCCACATGCTTTATTTAAGCACACAGAAATTGAGAGACGAGCTTTGATAGTGAACTGCTTCACACTCCCACGCGTCCTTCCTCTTTCAATTTCCTTCCTCTCTTCTTCGTCGTCGTCTTCTTAAATTCCAATCCCTCTGTTTGATTGTGTCGCGTGTTTGTGCAGTGATAAAAGTGTGTGGGTTTGAGCGCTCTCTCAACAAATTCAAACATAACAACTTTGCTCTTTGCTTCTGTATTGGCTTTGTTTTCTGCTTTTTCATGGGTAAAGAGAGAGACGCAGTGCTGGTAAGGAAGGAAGAACGCCTGGGAATTTGTATACAAGTCTTCACTCCACTGTACTGTCCAAATAGGTGCTCTTTAAGACAAGAGATTTCCTTTTCAATGCCTCCTTTTAAGTGAACCCCCCCTCCCCACCCCCTCCTTTCTCTTCTGATCAGCTTTTTTCTTGAGATCTTAAAGATCCACTTAATACTTTAATTAACCCATACAGTTAAAAAGTAAAAAGCATCTCACAAACGCCCTGAGATCTAATAAGATCTCCCCAGAGAGAGTTATTCATATTTCGTCCAGTGATCATGAAGAGACTTGGCAGCTCATCAGATTCTTTGGGCGCTCTCCTGCCCATCTGTCCACCCACAGGTTTTAATTAAACTTATTTATTGCTATGTTTTCCTGTCTCTTAAATTTAATCTCCGCGAATCATTTATACAATAATTAATCATGGGATTTTCCTGTATTAGAATAAGAACTAGTTGTCCAATTCGATGATGCCTTTTTGCTTTACCGGGTATTCTGTTGACAAAAACTGTTGCACTAATTTTGCGTAATTGCATTTATTTATATAGAAGAACACAGCCCGAGGAACAACAATCGCACATACAGTAGTAGGGAGTTCCAATCCATGTTGGAGGGGCTAGACGAAGAAGGATGCGTGGAGGAATTAGGCCAGCCGACGGAGAAGAAACGGCGTCTGACGGTGGATCAGGTCAAGGCATTAGAGAAGAACTTCGAAGTAGAAAACAAGCTTGAACCTGAGAGGAAGGTGAAGCTTGCCCAAGAACTGGGATTGCAGCCCAGGCAAGTGGCTGTGTGGTTCCAAAATCGTCGAGCCAGATGGAAAACCAAGCAATTAGAGAGAGACTACGGCGTCCTCAAGGCCAATTATGATTCTCTCAAACTTAACTACGATGCCCTCAAACAAGACAATGAAGCCTTGCTCAAACAGGTACCAAATCAAAATCCATTAGTAATTAAGCCAACATATTGACCAGTTTATATATATATATATATATATATATATATATATATATAATAATTTTGTTGTGTTCTTGCAATTGCAGATTAAGGAACTGAAATCTAGATTGCAAGATCAAGAGAGTAGTGAAGATGTGTCGCTGAATAATGGAGAGATGAAGCAGCCTAAGTTGGAAGAGAAAGTGATGGAAGTGGGTATGGAGCCTCCTGAGAGTGCCATTCCGGGAGTGGAGTCAGAAGAGTTAAATTACGAGTGTTTCAACGGAAACGGCGTCGTAGGAGGTTGCTCACTTTTCCCGGCAGATTTTAACAAAGACGGCTCTTCGGACAGTGACTCGAGCGCGATCTTGAACGAAGATCCAGCTGGCTCTTGTTCCTTCAAATTCAACTGTTCTTCATCGTCGTTTCAGTTCCAGAAAACGTGTCAGACTCAGACTCAATATGTGAAGATGGAAGAGCACAATTTCTTTAGCACAGACGAGGCCTGCAACTTCTTCTCCGACGAGCAGGCCCCGACCCTCCAGTGGTGCTGGACTTAGAAGACATCAAGGAACAAGGAGACTGTTGTTATCATCCAAGTAACAAGGAGGGTTGTATCTAAAATTGAAGAAGAGAACGATAATTTTGTAAAAATGGAATGAAATGCAGAACGAGGTGCTGAAGGTGAGATGAGAAAAAGTGAAAAACCGTGAAGCGAGGGAGAAAGAAAGGGAAGAAGGATGAGCATGGGGTTGGTGGGGTCAGATAGATGTGAAATGCTGACGAAAGAGGGTAATTATGATCTCCAAGCCGTGCGGGTGGGGTTAATATATGAATAATGAATAATAATCATTAGCTCGTAATTAAAATCCATCTATCTATGCTGTAAAAAAAGCTTTCCAATTAATTCCTGTGCTTGTGGATCAATAATTATCATCATCATCTATCCCATTAATTTCTAAGTCTCCGACTTGAGTAAACTTACTGTTTGCTTTTTATATTAGATCCCGTACTAGTCTTTTTCACATCATTCATTCCTTGAAAGAGATTCGCCCTGCCCAATGAATTTCACTGCGGATATCTTTCTGTTTGTATATTTGTTTACCAAGTTCGTGAATTTTTGCTGCTTTATGCACTATGGTCCAGAAATCCCAGTTCTTCCCTTTCAGCTCAAAAGCCAGGCGTTATTTCTGCTCCTTCATCACGCTATCTCTGGGTTCTATGTTAAATTTCACGAGAGAAAGAAAACAACGAAAGAGTACAAAAACGAATTTTTTTTTTTAATAAATGGTACGTACTGATAAAATGGGGTGCTACATTTCCAGAGCAGCAATGTGTGATAATAGAATCATAGAAATTTGTTGTTTGATGTTGAACGCGGGAGATGAAATGTATGAGAGGCAAATAAAGGAAATTTTGCAGTCCTGTACATCACTGTTGGGTGGTGAATAAAAAAATGCAGTTATAGAATAACGAACAAGGCAATTTTTGCTTGATGGAGATGACGAAATATGGAAAATATGCATGTTTGTTAAAAGCATCAATAATAAGAATGATTAATGCTAATGATCCTACTAATTGATGTATAGCGATACTGATCCAAAGGTTTGGAGGAGCAATGCCAATGAGAGTAATGAGGCTTTAGTTAAACTAGTTTGTACTTATTCTGTCCAATATTTCACAACACGCATGAATTTCGGAGAGCTTTTGTCCAGATAAAAGAACAAGACAAGGGGGTGTTTTCCCATACACACATGACTCACTAGCCCACTCGTGTGTATATGTGTGTGAGAATTGGGGGGATGGCTCATGGCTTTAACAAAACAAGGATGCTACAAAGAGAGGGAAATTAAAAAGAGAGAAAGAGATTAAAGATGTTACCTTAAAAGACGAGCTCCATGATTGAATCCCAAAATTACGTCCTTGTTGGGAGCCGCACCTCCTCCTTCACTTTTTCGGGTTCCCAAAACTAAATCTCCCGACAAATTTCTCTATGTTCAATATCGTACCCCTGCAATTAGAATCCTTTCCTCAATCCCCCAAAATAAAAACCTAATTAATCCCCCCCCCCCAATAAGCCGCAAAGATCATGAAACTCGCCACCTACCTACCACTGTCCCATTTGCTTCCCCTTCTCTTTTCAAAAAATAAATAAATGTTGAATCTCATTTACAGGTTGATTATTATATTAGAATTAAAATCTAATTAGTATTTTAATAATAAATATGCTATAAATTCTTTACCCCAAGGAAACTAAGGTTAGATAAACAAAATAGAGAAGTGTACGGCAATGAGCATCCACAGGAAACAGCCCGCTTTTCCTCTGATTGGGTGGCAGTGTTGCACATGGCACCCGTGTATATATATATATATATATCTCCTCTCCCTCGTTAGGGTCTGATATTCTGAACTGGCCTTTGTGATGGTGCGTGCGACTACGTGCTTACGAAACCTGATATTCTACACGTGTACGGTGATGGGACACCACCCTAGTGCCCTGTATCTGCTTCCCTACAACTGTTTGTGGTCCCCACCCCCGGGGGTTGTTTTACCCATGCACCTCCGCTATATTCATTCATCCCCATAACTAATCATTCTTTAAATTACTATAATTATTTTAGGAGTACAAGTTTTAAATTTTCATTCTGAACATCAGGATTCCATTTCCCTTCATATTTAATTAATTAGCAATAGGGATTGTTGTGGCCGTTGCAGGGAACACCGGGGATTTTCTCAATATTGTGGGCAATGTGAGCTCAGCAAGTGCCCCACTGAGCAGGATGGGACCCACCCATTCGGCGTTTTGACGTTTAAATTTTGTTGTTTGCCACTCATTTTTATTATTAATTTAACATTTGATGCCGTTGCCTTGATTGCATTTGCAGCGCATGCCTCTCAAAAACACCTTGATTCCATGTTCCTGCTCCTCCCCTTCTCATTATTCTTTAATTTTTAGTGCGTTTGTTCAAGTATCTGGCAATTTTTTAAAGAAAATTAAAATAACTTCGATTTGTTCAATTTTCCACAAAAAAACGTACAGCATAGTGGTTGCTGCTGGTTCCAGCTTCAGTTTTTTTTTTTTTTTTTGGTTTAAAGAAAAAAAGAAACTAATGTGGTCCCCATGATTAAGGTGGGTCCGCAGCTCTATTTTTTCCGTCGATGCGGGTATTGGTAGAGGCATGTGATGTGGGTCCCATCAGGCATCGACCATTTCGCTTTCAATCATCCTGGTCACCGTCACGAAGAAATTGCATCCATCAAAGCTGCGAATCTGGGCAGGACCAGGAATTGCACAATAAGTCTTTGAACGCTCCGATGGGTGACAGCACATCAGCCCATCACCCCCTGGATGCTCTGCCACGTCAGGGAGGGTTGTACTTGATCCTCCAATAGGGATCGCTTTAAATGGTGGGCTGAATGAAAGCGTGCCGCAGCGGATCCGTCTGCTTCCCTTAAATTAAACATTGGAGTTGGCAGCGCGCATCGTCGTTTGATTGCCTTGCGATGCTTTTGCTTTATGGTTTTATAATCCCACTTTCGCTGCTAATTAATTATAATTATGATCATTAGTGCTTTGCTTTGTTCTTCTTTCTTTTGGGTATTTTATTTTCGGGTGGCCGCTTACACCTGAGGTGGCATGCTCCACTTTCTTCTCACAACATATACCATGTTCCTCTGCTCATGCATGAGTCTAAGTAGATCCTACAATACTATATTTTCCATCTTTCAAAGAAACTCTTGTATCTGTAATCCAAAAAACAAAAAAACAAAAGAAACTCCTGTATCATTGTCAGTTTTCTTTGTCTTTTTATTATTTCTTATATGTATATTATGTGTATTAATTATAATCATCCATATATATATATATTAGACTAACTAATTAAGCCGGTCAAGGTAGCACTTTTATTCTGGTATGGCATCATTATTCTCATCGCTTGCATTGATGATCAGCGGAGAAAACTTAAAAATAATAATGCAAATAAAACAGGTGTGAATAAGCAAACCAGATGTGAAACTGTGTGAAGATATCATAAACGGGGATCAAGTGGGACAATGACAAAGTCCAGAAAAGTTCTGCTGATATATAATAAAATTTAAGACTTTTGCACACAAGTTAAAAATGGTATATTTATTTAAAGCGATAGTACTATTTTCATATATGATAAAATATCTTGAAGCTTTTAATAGTTTATTCCATAAAAACCATCCATTAATAACTCAACTGGGAGGAGATTAAATAATAAGAGTAGTGGATGGAGAATCACGAGCAGTGTTAATGAATGGGAAACACAAGCACAGACTCTATATATATATACATATGAATGAATGGGAGGAGAAAGCTGTTAAATTTAGAGGCAATGGAACCGCAGGAATAACGTACGGTTAAGCGAAGTTAAGAAGAGATTGAAATTAGATTGATCTCAATGCTCTCATTGATTAATTCTCTTCTTATATATATTAATGAGAATATTGACAGTAATGCAGCATCAGTTTGGGAGAGAAAATGTATTTTTAAATATATGACGTGTCATTTTCTGAGTGGGGCCCGGGGAGTGGTTGTGGATGTGCACTTTATCACTATGTGGGATGGATATTAAATTACTCATATATTCTTGGCACCCAATTGCAATATCAGTACAGCTAGCTCATGTATCTACTTGCAACAATCCCACAAGTAACTATTGAGAAATTTTAATTGCATTACATATATGGTTAACACTCAACATTACTAAACTAAGATGGGTTTAAGAAAACTAAGCATCCCTCTCAATACCCTTAATTTGGGATCAGATCTGATTACTAACAAATAATTGTAAATGATCTGAGAAAGAGACGTCATACCCTCAAATTCAAACTCTCTCACCTTTTCTATATTTGTCTCTTCTCGCACTATGGCATTCGTCAGCGCTACCTTGTAATATAATAATAAATATAATACTAATATTAAAACTAAAACAGCTGCTGTTGATCCACACCTGATCCTGACCGCTCAACTCTTCATTTTTTCATCAGCTCCACAAGTTCAAATTTACATATATTCAGCAATTATATTTAATTTGATTTTATTGATAATAACATGATGACGTTCTTTAATATTGTGAGTTAGGATTCAATATCATGCGAGACTTAATGACAATTACATCCTAAATTTTGTTTTTGCTTTTCTTGAGCTACGCATGAGAATATGATACATTGACGCCATACCTTCCGCGAAGTAAAATGAGAGAGTTTAATCCGACGACAAAATTGTTGGACACGATAATAATTAAATATGTATTGAATCGTAAATTTTCTACTTAAAGAAGTGTTACTTGTATCAAATGATCACCTATATGCGGATAAGTCTGCGAAATGACGATACGTGAATGCTCCACTACTAAAGTTAAATATATGGCTCTGATGCTCCAATGGGCTGTGCTATACTTGGGCGCTTGATCAGTGAACATATTTAACTATATATATCACTGGCATCCATTTTATATTCACTCGATCCGTAAAATTGGTTAACACCACAATTTCTCGCAGTAGTTGTACATGAGAACAGAAACTATATATCGTATAATTGATTGTCAGTCCAAAAAAATATCATATAATAAATTCATAATAAAATATGTAAATATAAGAAAATAATAGTAATACATTATGCTTGGTGGTCTCAACTTTTGAATTCCACGACACTAGCTAGCCATCACCGCCGTTTCGTATATATGGATCCAAAATTCATATATACACGGTGTGTGTGTGTATAAACAGTGCAAGTATAGAAAAAGTGTTATATTATGTAATAATCATTAATAATTGGTGATGTTTACAGTTTACAGAGCCAACAGTGAGATTAAGGGCGGAGGCATGATAAAGTATTGATGAAGAGGAAAAAGTGAAGAGAGAAAAATGGTAATAATTTGACAAAGGTGTTAAAATATTAAAGAATATGATAAGTTGTGGATATGGATGAAGTGAGAAATAGTAATTAAAATATATGGGTGGGGGATAGAATATGAAAATGGAGGAGGTAGAGGGTTTGGTATGTGTCTTATATGGGGGGTGGTGGGGACAGGGACCTTGGAAAAGCAAAGTCCCCCATTCACGATAAAGTGTAAAAAATAAAAAATAAAAAAGATGTTTCATTTTAGTGTCACTTACGTCCCTATCCGCCTGTTTTATTAGAGCACTCCTGATCACTTGTTCATATATTTGATTGAATGATGAAGACGATTTCGAAGTGCAGCTACGTACTGATGAGATAGCTACATGAGGAAAATGCAGTAATCTAATTAATGATAGGGCTGAAATAGGTAAAGCGTGTTGGGGAGGACAGAAGCTGTGGAAAATCTGCTGCCTCAAACCATGGATGTACTACGTGTTGATAAATTGTGACAAAAGGACATGCACCTAATATATGTCGTTTCAAATCTCACCATATATATGCAGCCGACACATTTTACAGGGATGCCCCAACTTCGTGTCTTGTTTCAGCTTCCTCTTCTTAATTAATTTCCCTTCAATTCCTTTAATTTATATGTGCATGTCCATCGCCTTCCCTTATCATTTTCATTTCCTGTATCCGATCTATCATTCTTACTTATACTCCAACTGCATCACACAGAAGCGTCATTAGCTGAATTGCCTTCAAATAATGGAGCAGAATCCTTTTATTATCTTGTAATATATATTTGTTCCCAGTTCAAGTTGGTTGTAATAGTTTCATTGTCGACATGATTTATTTACAGTCCGTGATGCTTCGACCTCAAGAAACAGGGAACACCACAAGCCAACATTTCAAAAAGCGATTCATTCCATACGTCGTGTTGCGCTGTTCCCGGCAGATGAACCCATGTGTGCGCTTATCATTAAAGTGGCGTGCCATCATATCAGCACGAGCCTTCTCATTGACAATATTGCCTCCCATAAAATAGCGTCCTGTAAGTAACACTTCAAGGTTTAAGTCCTCAATTATTCATAATTAAATGATAATTTAGCAACAAAAGAAACCATTATAATGAATGACGCTGTGCACTTGTAGATAGAGCTCGAGAGTATTGAGTATTGAGACTTTTATATATTATAGACATAATATAGAAATGAAGATTAGAATTTACAAGTTACGTTGGAGGATGACGTGAAAGTAACAGTAGTAGTGGTAAGGAGGGAGGAGTGGTTTAATGCGGGGGTACGGCGTCGAAAGTCGTGCTTGCATGGTGACGTTGTTGAGTTGAAAGGGACGCGATGATTTGGGAAGTGGATCGGGCCCACCCTTCACTTCCTCAGTGGGCCACATCATGAAAGTAGCCTCGGCATAGTGGCCCCACCGCCGTATTAATCGGAGGGAAATAGGCCCACTTGAAAGCCCCCCCTCAACTTGTCTATTTTCACCCCACCGTGCCCCACACTCGCCTTTGGAAGAGCGTGCACTCAAACTCTCTCTCTGGAACGTTGACAGTTTAGACTCCGGGGAGCGCTTTTCATTTTCCCGTCGTTCTGTAGAATAATAAACATATTGTTTGGCCACATTGCTGCCATGTTTGAAACAGTCTACGGTGTATAATTGACACTCTGGTGCAGGGTTTTAATTCATATATATTCATCATCATCATAGTATTTATAAGTAATGCCGGGCAAAAAAGGGTAATTAACGAACATTGGGAGTTAGTTTATGAAATGCACTAGATCTGAGATTGGGGTGTGTAGCTGGAGTCTTAAAATCAAGTATAGAACGAAGGGACATTCAACAGAAAAAAAGGGGGGGGGGGCAAAAAAGCCTGTGAGATGAGATGAGGTGCTACAAAGAAGAATGTGATTAGGTACGGATATGATACTGGAAAAGGCCTCATAAAGGAGGGCAGTGCAATGAAATTTTGAATGCTTTGATTCCTGATAAAGCAATGGAGTATATTCTACAAAAGGGGTAAAAACAGAAAGACTTTGAACAGGTTTGATTAAATCGTTAATCTTAATTAGGGATTTAATTGGTTAAGCATGTTAAAGAGGTTGAAGTTGGTCATGGTGGAAGTGACAACCAAGGAAAGGTGCTACTACAATATTGAAGGACCCAAAGGCTAAATATCAGCATCATCACGAGTCATTAATACTATCAATGGAAGACACATAACATCCCAATCTTAAATGAGTGTCTTTGGTACCCTACTTTCTATTGGGAGGTGGCAGTAGGAAGCTCACCCCCCACATCTTCTCCATCACACCATTAATGATCCACCAAAGCCAATTCACACTCAATCAAGTCCACAATGTTATTGTTTCCAAAAAAAAAAAAAATTTAATATTTTGTGAATCTTATAAAAAATTGACGTTTTTTTTAAAGTTTTGTTCTCATCCATAACTAACACCCATAACTTTCTTTGCATAACTAGTCATCGTACACTAACCAATACAATGTGTGGGTGTTGATGAAAGAAACTAAATGGGAGGAAATGCAACTCAATGAAGCACCTAAAGCTTTTAGTTGATCAGGCGATGGGAGATTACAGGCTCTACGAACTATGCAAAGATAACAAATCAAGTGTTGCATTCACGTTTCTGTCTTCCGTTTTGGAGTGGTACGCATTCAACTTTATGTTTCACCAACCCACAAAGCTGGTCCCGAGCTCTCATCATTCATTGGGCCACTGGATTGACAAACAGCCCATCAAGCCCAATCACAGTCGGCCTTGGTCATGGGACAAACTACAAAGGGATCCTATAGAACATAGTTTGACAGAAACGAATATTAAATAAGAGTGAGGAATGATAAAGAAAGATTCTAAGAAATAGTTAAAAATAATAAATATATAGAAAATATAATTTTTTTAAAAAAATTCATTATTTATGAATAAATAAGAGAGAGAGTAATAATGAGAATAAGATAGAAGAGAATGTATGGAGAATAAATGATAAGAGAGTTCATTTATTATTGAGACAAATTTAAAAGGAATATTATAAAAAGGGACAAGGCCATTCAAAAAAATGATCTTATATATAGGGACGGAGGGAGTACTACTCTCTTTAATTTTTAATATAAGACATTTTTATCTAATTTGAATAGATTAAAAAAGGGAGTTAAGTTAATTAATATAACATGTATTTTCTAAAACAATCTAATCATCTTTTTTTAATTCCTTCATTTTTTCTCCTCCTTCACTATATTGTTGATGGGGCATCAATGAGAGTAAATTAAAAAAAATTAATAAAATATGTCTTATATTTAAGACCAGTACCAACTCTCTCAAATATATTTTATATTAAAGATAAGGGGGAGTATTAGTAGTTTTTTTTTTTTTTTGCTACTTACTATTTGAAATAATTTGTAACCCGACTCTAATGCATTTGGGAAAATGAATGTGTATATAATACATTCATTTCAATAGAAAAAATAACAAGAAAAATATGTATATAAGAATAAAAATCAGTTGTACACATATAAGTTATATCTTATTCATTACATTTTTTTTTCCAAATTACATAAACACGACCTAGGTAGTTATCAAGACTCATGAGCACAAGAAATAAATGAGAGGATACTTTCATAATTTTTTTTTCATTTAAAATCTCATTTCTACTTTAAGATTAAAATATGGATGATTTAGATTTAATATTTTGTAAAACTATTATTATACTCGCATTTTATAAATGGATGACCTGGAAAAAAACAAAACACATCATATATAATTTTTAAATGATACATACTTATTATAAGTTGAATATTTTATACTATAGGCGGATAGTTTTAGAGTTGCTTCAATAATAAAAAAAATGATAATCTGTGTCTGATATTAAGTATATTTAGATTAGTTTATAAAAGATTTAAATGTGTTTATACACATAAATCGAGACAACATTCATTTCTTATATTTACTTTATATACTGTAAATTATGATTAAAAAAATTATTTTTAAGATTTTAATTATTATTCTAAATAAATAAATAATGTTACGAACTATATTATTGGAATCCCATGGTGGGGCGTGGTTCACATCTCACAAGAGGATAAGAGGAGTGAACCAATTCATTTTCAAACATTCTTTTTCAGAAAGGAAAAAAATCATGAAAATTTTGGCGGCTGCCACATGTCCAGACTCCATTTTCCATATTCTTTTCACGTGCGTCTCTCCTTTGCCTTTATTTTTTGCTGATTGCTCCTGATTTTGATTCCACAGGATTGATTTTATGGCACTCAAAGTCAATGATAAATGCTCAAGCCTGTGTTCTAACGAAGGTACTAAAAATCAGATCTCATATTGAATCGGTAGAGATAGTGGGTTAAAGATTAGTGGTTTAAATCGAGATCAACTCAATGGTCAGGTCAATTAAAAAAAATATAATTTAAATGTTTATGTATACCATTCAAAAAATTAAATAAAAGTTTTTTTTTCTAACCAATAGTTCAATATAACCTCTTAAACTTAATATCCATAAAAGTGTCATTAAGTACATAAGGATTTTTCTCCAATCAATGTAAAACAACAAAAGTATTTTACAATCATTTTAAAGCTCATTGCAAGTCAAAAAATTTCAGGGAAATAATTTAAAAAAAAAAGATAAAATGATGTCATTTTGGGTATAAAAAGAAGAAAAAAAAAAAGAGGAGGGGAAACCATGACCAGCCGTTTTACCCTAGGTCAACCCGGGTTGCACGGGGTCAACCAAGGTCGGTTCACCCCCGGTTTCTGATCCCAACTGGACTGGTCCAGTGTTTGGCTTACTAGTTTCCAGTCTGACCTGGCCGGTCCAATCTAATTTTTAATACAATGGTTCTAACTTCTATGTTGTGAGATGTATTTATTTATTTATTTATTTTGCCAATTGTTTACCTGAAGGCTGAAGCACTTTTTGCATGTTTCATTTACAATATGAATGCACCCTATTTAAATTACGAGGGATAAGGACTTTTTATCAAACTAAATTTAAAATAATAAAACTCATGTTGCAGCAGAAATTCTAATATTGGCTTGAATTCACAATGCTCTACTCTATCTAGGAAATATTTCAAGGTTTTGTTAGGATCCGAAATGTAAAATTTTAATCTAATACGTTTCTTAAATTTATATTTTTTTTAAATATTCATATTAATGGCATATATCAAATTAAACGAAGACGTCTATGGGGAGAAAATTTCCACCATTGCAAATGATTAAAAATAACATTTTAGGAAACAAACCCATAATTTTATAACAAACTAATTTAACTATCTTTTAATATAGATAAAGTAGCTATTCATCTTATATTTATAGTAGCATTTAAAACATAACTCTCTCCTGATTAGAAAATTAAAAGCTTCTTAAAACTCTGTTAAAGAAAGCGATGTTGACTAAATGCATGTTTATATAAGTTTTTAAAAAATAATTTTTATGATTTATGAAGTAAGTATGTCAAAAAAGTTCTATCTTACTGTCTTAACTTATAAATTTTTTTTTTTAAATTATGATTTTATTGTTTCCTAAATATATACTAATTGTAATTTTTTGCAACAGTTTTAGAGATTACGTCAGAAAATCATCTCGTAAAATAAAATATGAAGAAGATTTAGATTGGACGGAGTCATGACTCGAAACGTATGCAGAAAGGAATAAAAAACAAGCAACTTCGAGGAAACGAAGACGCCCTCGTGCATCTACATCTATATACACACACACACCTCTTTATTTCGTTTCGTGCCATTCGTAGCTATAAAAATTCAACGTATCCGAGTTTAGAAGGCCAAGAAAGAGTCAGAAATGCGGGGAGGAAGGTGCAAGGAGCACCCGGATAACAATCAACTACCTGGTGTTTGTTCTTCTTGCTTAAAAGAACGACTCTCGCGGCTCGATCCAATTCAATCCAACCAAAAATCAATTTCTCCTTTTGGTTCATCTCTAACTTTTGATTCTCCTGCGAAAGCCAACTCGTCAAATTATGCGTCTCAATCAGTTCATCACAGTCGACGCCACCGTCGGAATGCATCGGATGTGATGGATTCGGCGTCTTGCTCCGAGATGGGATTCGATTATAGGCTCAAGAAGAGTAGATCGGTTGCCCTTTCTTCAACAAATGAACTCGGTGGGATTTATGAAGGTAAGAAAGATGGATTTTGGTCCAAGCTCCTTAAACTGACGAGAAAGGGCACCAAGAATGTCTTGAAGCACTCCACGACCGTAAGACTGGGACGGGGTCGGTGATCATTATTTGTCGCCCTTGAGGTTTTCAATCAACCCTGATTTATAGATGTTTTGGTGTTAGTATTCATGTAGGAACATTAGGTGTGTAGATTTCTTTGAAGACTGTACATTAGAAATGAAGATCATTCTATGATGCAAAGGATTTAAAGATGATGTATAGCAAAGAATTACAAGTTTTCGTTTGAGGCTTTTACAACCATTTTTGCTTCGTTGGTAAAACGTTACTCAATAGTCAATTGCAGCTTTCGTCTTGCCGCCTATTGCTTACAGCTACAATACTGCGAATTATTTAGGACCTACTGTTAGTTCATATAAGTTGAGATAAAACTCATCTAACAAACTTATTTTATATCCATACGTTAGAAAATCAGCTTCTTAAATGTTAAATAATCAGATTGTAGAACTCTACAAGCTGTGTAGGAGTCACGACTTTGGCTAACTACCTTCTCGTTTGCAAACACAAACAATCAAAAGCTTGATAAATAGAATTATTTGGTAAGTGCAAAACTTCTTACATACACCTACCTCATAAATCATAAAAACATTTTTAAAAGATAAAACAAACACTTTATAGAACGATTTGGAAATTAACAAGCTATGCCTGCTTCTTCATAATGACCCCTCAAAATTTCATTGTCATATCTACAACTACATCAGGTTTAAATGTTATAAAACAAGTAGCATTGTCATGAGCAAGACACAACAGTATCTGCCAAACACATTGGCGGCCGAATCAATTCATGAATCCATGGCAGACAGAACTGCAACTAAAATTTAGGTATGTTACCCTATGAGACGTCTACCATTTGTATTTCATTGGTTTGTAACGTATAGCAGTTGATGTATTTTGTTGGGGAATCGACTACCAAAAATTTTCTGTACATGATTTTATGGACTTGAATTCCCAATTCTAAGACGCAAGATACTTTCAAATTCATGCCTAGAGGATTGAATATCATCGTCTAAAAGGGCCAGAAATATTGGACGCCATCTCATAATCCTCATCATGGTATAAATCTTGGTCCAAAGAAGGCCGTTTTAGCCTTTGAAATATCTCATCCAGGGACTCCGACGAGGAAACACGAGCCATTTTATTAGTTTCCTCTGCTTGCCGTAAGGGCATAAACTTCTTGGTCCCTATGTTAGCCTTGAAAGTTTGAAATCCAGTTTTCATTGTCTGCCATGTTGAAGCCAAACCCGATGGAGGTAGTCTAGCAGTATTATTGGATTGAGCATTGCCTTCATCAAGTAAGGAGACCTTAGCAGAGGTTATCCTTTTCTCTTCTGGCTTCGCTTTAGATGCTTGTCCACTCTGCTCTCTTATAGCTGCATACTTGTTGCCGATAGCTTCCCTGCTCGATCTCCTTGTATCTTCCTTTAACAATTTCGAAGGACTTCCATTCATTTTCTCACTTGTTACACTGGACTTTGCCTTCATTTCAGACTCGTTCCTCTCCTGAACGATCAAGTTATAACATGAGTAGACTGTACAAACCACAGATTAAAAAAAAGGTACAGTAGTTGCTAATGCCAGATTTTGCAGCTAATGACATTCACTGAAACGATGTTCCTTTAGCAATTCATGTTAAATGTAAGGGAAAATAAGAGATTTTGCATTCTTGTTATCGGAGGTGCATCCACATACCGTGAAATTGTCACCGGATTCAATATCTATGTTGTTGAAATTCCTTGCCAATGGAACAACTTGCTCGCCCACTTTGTGCCCTTGTTCAAGCCAAGACCGTTCTACAAGTAACACAATTTATAATCACGCATAATTATATCATAAGATTAAATATAAATGTGCACGCAAATGCTATGACAACTACATTGAGCGTGATGCAGTGAAACTAAATTTATCCCAGTGATTCTAATAATTAATGACACTGAAAGTATTGACTTGTGTACCTTTTTGTAAGATAATTAATCCTGATGGATCAAAACCGTCCAAATCTTCTGCTTCAGTTTTGAAAATATATCTCTTCCAGCTCCCAAGAAAATCAAAAACCCGGTCAAAGAAGTTGCTCGCAACCAAAAGGGTGTATATAACCATAATAAGTGGATATATCTTGTTAAACTTATTCCCAAAGAATGGGACAGCTTTATCAATATTTCCCATTCGCTGCAATCAAAGTAGCATAATACACCAAAACATGAATAAAATATAATGATTTATAAAAGAAATAGAACAAAAATATTCTGTCGCAGAACTTGTGGAAAGTTTGGTAGTTGCAAGCTTAGTCAAGCTCACTGGAATAATTAATGAAGAGAAATTTCATAAAACAAATAAATAAAGGGATTATATATACAAGAGAACAAAGCCATAAGATTTGATCAAGGACAGTAAAATAAATCTCATTAACGAAATTAGAAAGAAAAGCTCCAGATTTTCCAATTACATAGCATGGTGAAGAAATAGTTGCTTGCATACTTCAAATATGTATTGCACACAATCATTACGACTGTGAAATTGTCAATTTCCAGAATTATGGTAAGTTTCTTGATAACATATCAAATATATAACAGAAAACAGCAGTGGCATCCTTGCCAATATTGGATTAAACTAACTAATGTTCCCATTGGTCCAGTGCATTAAGTTAATGTATGGCCACATCTATTCATGAATCTCCATGAGATAAATGAATAATTACCTTTTCAAATACAGTTTCGTGAGAACCAAGACGAATAAGATTAAGAAAGTTGTATGAAATAGGGGGAGCATATCGCGCAACCATCCTGTGAACAAACAAGTACAGGAAATAAATGATTTTCACAAAATAGAATTAGTGATTCAAGAAGCAGAAAAGAACTTACGAGCATATCATAAGCAGGTTAACTGCACTAGTCTGTCTTGGCGTCAATGAGTAAAACATTAACATTCCAATTTTGAACAAGGAATAGTATGTGCAGACGCACATGTACATGAGAGGAATAAAAGCAAACGCCTGGACAAGAAATTGAAGATATAAGACCACATGCACTATTCCAAAAGAGACACACAGAAAAAAGGGGTGTCTCTCCACTCCAAAAATACATGCAGCATCTCAATGTTAACATGTAATAAAAACAATGGATCCCTTAGAAACATATTCTACCTGCACAAGAACCTCCTGCATTCCGACAGATTTAATAAGAATCGAGAAAAGTGATAGGTCAACACTAGGTAGCAAAGTTGCCTCTGCAAAAAGAATTGCAACAGAAATGATGCCAAGAATAACAGCCAAGCCTTTCTCAACTTGCTTCCTCAGAATGCACCGCCATAAAAATTCTGCAAAGAATCATAAATTCATAATATTTAAAGAACCACAAGCCATATGCTTCTAAGACTTTCGTACAAATAGAAGAAAAGAAAGTGTGGAGATAACCTGCATGATACAATAATACACTATTGAGTGCAGAAACTAAAACCAAGTTAAAAACTTGGCGCCATAACCCAGCACAAGCAGAGGTCAATTTCATTGGCTAAATATACAACTGATACAGACATTATTTACATAGGAAGCAACTGGGAAAATAAGCTAGGGAGGACGATTTTGTAATAAATATCTTAACATACAGAATGGGTAAAACAGTAGATGTACAGCTAAGTCATAAAACTAGCATTACAAGTTACTATTCCATGTGCAAAAAAAAAAAAGGCGGACCCCAGTGCCAAGCGGCTCCCGCACAATGCGGGCTCAGAGGAAGGAGACCCTATATGTACGCAGCCTTACCCTGACATATTGTCAAGAGGCTGTTTCCAGGGCTCGAACCTTGGACCTGGGGGCGGAAAGCCAGCGCACCCACCAGTTGCGCCAAGGCCCGCCTTCACTATTCCATGTGCAATAAAAAGATAATCAGAATAATTAGAAACAAATGAGTTAACAATAATGACAGTTACCTAAAGTATCAAGAAGTGACCCCCATTTGCCAATTCGAGCAGGTCTAATGCTTGAAACGTATTTCCTGAAAAGACAATAAGGTAGTTAGAACAAACCCAAAATACAAAAAGAGTGGTAGAATGGAGAAAAGGTTAACTTTAAGCATACCATCCAGTAGAATTGCGACGTTCATAGTTCTTAATTGTATCTTCTAGTTTAAGGGCTTCCAGCACGCAAGCCATATACTCACTGCAAAAGGAACAATAGATCAAATATTTTGTGCTCTTGTTTACAAAAAATACAGCCAAATAACAAAGCTTCCACATAAACCTAGTCACCAGCCTCTTAGACTATGGGACAACACCAATGAAAAGAACTTGATTTTGAGTTTTTATTATATTCAGGGCACCAATGGATTATATGAGTACTCAGATGTTAGAATATTCAAAATAGTTTCCTTTTGTAACTTGATATCTTCAATGCTCATTCAGTAAGAGGCAAGAAGCAATCTATTTCCTCTTTGAGAAGCATTAGAAGGGCAGTTTTTACATGATCATATTTATAGGGACTGTGATGCAAAGGTGAAACTTTCCCCAACAAGTAAATCTTTTTTTTAACCAGAGCAAAAAAAAAAAAAGAATATTCATTAGTAATTTAGTCTAAATAAGAAAATCATCTTTACAAGTAAAAGACCCAATTAAGTATCTGTTGGAAATATTCCATAAAGAGCAAGTTGTTTTTAAGCGCAAAAAAGGGTAACAAATCTTCATGTATTGGACTAAATCCAAGAGAGAAGAATGTGAACATTGAAGTTACTGTTTACAACAGCTGTCAAAGAATCAAGAACAGTACTTCAAGCAGAAAAGCCATATACAAGACCATCATTGGCTTACCTTTTGTACCTGTAGTATTCCTCACGGGCTCCCCGAAGATGATGCCTTAGTGTTGCCATTGACTTCTCATCAGTATCATAATCCATATCATTTTCCCCTAATCGTCCACCTTGTGGTTTGAAGGATGGATCATCTCTAAACTGTACAATTGGAGGTTATACCTATGTAAAGATATTGCACAGAAGGCAACCCAGACTCTAGAACCAAACTGTGAAATGAAAGATGTGAAGCTCATTACCAGCTGATTTAACATACTCTCAATGACATCCATATATGGTCTTAAAGGATCACGCTTAGACATTTGGTTAGATGTTGCTTGAGCAACCTGTAGAAAAAAACCATCATTAGACTCAGAATTTTTTACCGCTTTAAACCACATCAACTTGAAGATTTTTTGTGCTTTTAAGATTTAATTATCCTTTGTGGATACATCACATTTAGCATCCTCACTCAACACACCAAAACCATACAAGACAACACGCACAACACAGGATTCTCCATGAAGAGGAAAACAAATGAAATCCAAAATTGCCCATTTGTTAGGAACTAAGAGACAAATCAAATCACAGAAGGTTGCTTTAAACAGAACAAAAATGTTGACACTTGAAACTGCTAAAACACAGCTGCAGAGAAGCATTTTCCTCAAAATGACAGGCATCTAAGAGTTGAATCAATTCATGCAGTTAATCAGCTCGAAATTGAATCAATTCTGAGGAAATTGTCAAGCCAAATCAGGTACAATTCATTAAAGGCTTTGGTACGAGACAGGATGAACCAGGAGAAGGGATGGAGGAAGACATCAGACATCAACATAACTATATTTACACTATGTTAACGTGAACCACTGAGATTTGAGGAAGACAACTTATGAAGAGGAGTGCTATCATGCGTTTTCATAAGAAAAAATTCCAGAAACAAAATTTCAATCCTGCTTTGCAGATAGGCGCAATTTTTTTAGATTGTATATACAGGGAAAATAGAAAGACAAAAATACAAGTTTTACACTTTACAGACTACTTAAAAGAACAACTTACAACAATAGCATTTGAAAGTTCTTGGTGAGCATCATCAAGTTTGACAGCCAATTTGGCAATTTTGTGGGAGAGATATTTCTGGCGTATAGTCCAGTCAGCATTTCTCCAAATGCTTTTAGGAATTTCACTTAAACCAAATCCAAGGAGGAAGGCACCGGTAACAAGTCCAAAAGTATTCGAACAAGCCATGGCAAACCCTAAAAGACTTCCATTCCTGTTTATCAAGCATCCAGTAAATAGAAATTATCATAAAAAAGGGTGAAATTTCAGTTAAAACCGAATAGCAGACAGTAACAATCATAAATGAAATAGGCATTATGTTTTGTCTGGCTGTGACCATCATGTCTAGAAATAGACAAAAATTAGGGAGAGCAAAGGTAGTTATGCATCCATGGTTAACTATACAAACTTAATCATTCCACATGTTGAAAACTAATGATTTATTTGTACTGTTATTAACCTGAGCCTTGAGACATGCCTGATGCTTTATAACATAGATCTTTGTTCCTTCACACTATGATCAATCTACTTTACAGAAAACCCAGCATCTTTCTAAAGCGTCAAACTTGTGTTTCCATAGAAACCCATACTGATCATAAATGAAAAGTGTTAAGAATCATCTCTGAAGCAGTCATTTAAGGTCCCCAGAATGTTTCTTTCCTGCTAAACTGTCTTCTCCTCCATTGACTCTTCCCTCTTGAGCCACAAGATACTTCTAGAAAAATTCTCTTACATTACTCCTTTCTGTTGCACCATTTAAATATTAATTATATTTCTTATATTCATCATCGTCATCTAATTTTAATTGTAGTAAGAAGATGAAGTTAGTTGGATAGTTTGTAAAGGGGTTAATAGGCAGTTACAAATGTTGGTGAGTCAACAGTTATATAAGGTGCAAGACCAGTGTGGTATGGACTAATGGAATAAGTTTCCCTTCTCTCTCTTCTCTCTCACTTTCTCTCCCATTCTCTCTCTAATTATCTTCCTTCCTCTCTCTTTTCCCTCTCTTTCCCATCATTATTACATATCAGCTACCTACATCTTCAAGGAAGCCATAGCGCTCTTCAAAAGAAAGTAAGGACATAAAAATAATAAGAAAACTACATGAAGCAAAATCTTAGAGATAAGATCATACTGGGAAAACTCTAATTTAATTCAAAATCAATGAAGTTAGGAGACTGAGAACAAACCAAGTCTTATGCATCATTATTAGAAGGACAAGTCCAAAAAGGCCAATGGATCCCACAATTGCGTAGAACACCAAGTTCACATGCACACTGGACTTCAATCTTTCTGAAACTGTGAAGTCCCCAGCATCTTCAAAACCCTGAATAAGGGGCACCACAGCCCTGCTTAGGATGACAATTTAAATATATGAGGAAATTTGCATTTATGATCTGAAAATATCATTTAAAAGGATTTTCATGCAACGATCATGCTAAGCTTGCAGGTGAAGATGTGAAAGAGTAAGAAGTAGCCATGCAAGTCAATTAGCAAATTAGCACACGTACAGAATTACAAGAATTTTGCCAATGCACATTATTTCATTATGATGAGTTATTCAGTACTACTTCTCACAAAGTTCAAAATCTTTCCACGTAGAAAAATATGACAAGCAGCCATGTATTGTATCACAGAATATCAATATTATAGGAACCGTAAGATAGTGCCGAGCCAACCAAATGAGAATAATTTCACTTTACTAAAATACGTGTCAATGAAGATTAAAGACATTCACATTAAATAGTTGCTTCAACTTAATTCCATTGCTCGAAATATACATGAGAGGAAAAATAAGCTGTCACATTATGAAAGCGTTTTATAAATGTTTGCAGACTTGAATCATTGACTAACAAGTTGTGCTGGAAATTGGCCATTCTCAGCAAGACAACTCATTGAAGTGCACACGAGAAAGTAAAAATAGTGGATAAATTTGATAATAACATTTCATAAAACATACCAAGTAAGTAAAAATGTGCTCCAATATGACCAGCTCCAGAAAAAGGAAATGCCTCCATTCTCATGTTGAGAAGATAACGTCTGAATGTGCCAAAGACAAAGAAGCATAATTATAGCAATGAAATTCAAAGCACATAATTATTCAATAACCATTAAACTCTTTGTACTACTGTTTTCCATTCAATCAAGTCTGCATGATAATTTTTCAATACATAAAACATCAATCACCCATCTGACATCCTACCATAACAATTGTATCATGGTCATGATCAATCTCGTTCAGTAACTTAAATCTTTCTGCTATAAGCGGCAAACGATTTACTTATAACATAAAATTACATCGAAAAAACCGAACTTGATGATATATATCGGCGCCCCTCAATCCAAATAAGCAAATTTGAGAAGGAAATAAGAAGCAGAAATCCAAAAATGACAATAAAATCCGTAAATAAGAGTTAATTGGAAGTGGCTGCGGAGTTGAACAGACGATCAAATCAGCCATATTGTTTCAAGCCATAAAGTGCAGGATGAAAATAAACGATGGGGGCAATGAGAAAGCAGAAATGAGATCATACCGCCCAAATGTCGGCTGGGACGAGGATGATGATGGAGAGCGAACAAAACCAGGTATATCCAACAGTGAAAAGCACGTAACGAGGGACGTCTGGACCAGCGAAGTACCTCAGCGTGAACAGCACCATGCCTACTGTCAGAGGCAGCGAGATCATGTAAAACACCCACATCTCTCAATCCCTCCCCGTCTCTCCCACAAATCAGCACTCGGCAATAGACGGAGTCTAAAGAGGGAGCCCAGCGAAGCCGATCAGAGGGATAGATCGCAATGATCTCAGGCAAAGTAACGCATCGGCCCCCCGGGCTGAGCCTGCGCGCTACACGTCCTTGTGAATCGGTTGATGTTGGTTCAAGACAAGAAAAGAAATCTACAATGGATCCGAATACGCTCCCGGGGCCCCGCTTATAGGCCTTCGAATTATTCCTTCGCCGTTAAATGATTCCTTCCCTTATATCCTTTCGCGCTCTGTAAAGATAATTACTGTATTTTTTTGTTCCCACCACAATTGCACAAACAAAAGTTGCCTCTCTCGAGTTTTTCCTTCCCGCGTGACAAGAGACCACATACTAACCGAAAACAGAAACCACCCAGGAACCAGGTCAAGAGCTCAGAATCAGATGGAGGGAAAGCAACGCGCGAGTCGTGACAGTTTCTAAAATGCATTTAATTAACATATAATATTAATAAGTACTCCTATATGGCATTTTATGGTCATCCAGCAAAGGTGCATGGCGAATTATTTTTATTTTAATTGTAAAATATTTCTCTAATCCTTGATATAACAACATTAATATATGGAATGTGTGATTTCTACAAGTATTTACGATAACCTTCTAAAGGTTCTCTTCAAGTCTTTATTCATTTGGATAAAATGCAATACAACATTAATGTGTCATTTCTACAAATAACCTCAACTGTCTTAACTCTCTCTATGCCTAAAGCCATATGGTCATAACTCGTATGGTTTAATTTGGGATAGAGGTCAGCTTTTATTAGAGGTACGCATACGTTTAAGGAGTTAATATTACTTTTGATAAAACAAAAACTTTAAATGTGATCATGTTAGAAGATTCGTACATAAAAATACTAACAAATTTAACATTTTTTATAAATTTATTAGCTTATATAATTTAAATTAGTTTTATCGATGTGTACGAATATGTATTAATATCTTATATTTAACATTTGACACAGGGAGTAGTAAATTATTATCAATCTTAAGTTTCATATTTACAGTTTAGGTATCTCAAAACTGCAGCCGCTGGTTAAAAATGAAAAGTTTGGAAAGTAATCATCATCTAGCCTTGAAAACATGGGATCGGTCATAAAAATATCTTTATTCTTTAAGCTTTTTTCACACTATCAATTAAACGCTTTCACTGGGGGGGGAAAGGAAAAGTATAACGCGTTAGAAACAATCATGCAATGAATCAAAAGTCCAACATAAACTTTAAAAATTAATTAACAGTCTGTGGCATTTCAAAATGGACCAAACTTATGGCCTAACCAAACTAATTCAATGTCTTGTCTTGGAATTTGCAGTCAAGGTGGCCCAGAACCACTGTGATCAATTCGTTACCAGCAAGGGGGCTGCTTCATATGGTACCCAATTACATAAGGTGTCAAATTTAAGGAATGATCCAAGTATCAGTTAGAAATTGGGTACGGCCGATGATGTGAATACCCTATTTTACGGGATATGACTCAAAAAATAATAAAAAGTAAAAATAAAAGAAAAATCATTTCATGATGATTGTGGTCTAAATTGACAATCATTATTAAAAGAATAAAATAAAAAAATGAAAATTAGAAAAATGTGTTAATAAAGTAAAACCCTGGATGATGTCTATTTAAATGGAAGCATACAAGAGAGCAAACACACACAAAATTTTCGGTAAAAAAGGCCATGGAGAAAGGTAGAGAAATTACTTCATTCCTTCATCATGCAGTCACTCTAAAAAATCTCTTGTGGTGAAGGGGGAAGGACATTCTTAAAAGCCAATATTTTTCTTGTTTGATCAGGGTCTTGGCTTTTGAATCTTTGTTGTGCCAAGGAATATCTCATGAGATGAGGCACCAAAACATATCTTTTTCCTACTTACCTTTTCATATTTGATGGCCAAATGGTAGAGCATTCATAGATACTTTTTTTTTTGTGAAAAAAAAAAGAATCTTTCTGTGTAATTGTATTATGCTATATCCATGTGGTATTCTCCCCTTATTGTTTGTATAGCTTGCAAGGATAAAAACGTATGTGCTTGTTACTTCTTAAAATTATTTTGTATGATTTGCATAGATGTGAAGGTTGTTCTTATTTTAGACTTCCTTATTAATATGATAATTAAATTCTTGTTGACTTGATAAACTCTTATTTTTTTTTACAAATAACAAGTTTCAAAATAAAAACAAGAGATTATTTTTTAAAATAAATGAATTTGGTTTCAGATGAGGAAAAAATGCATTTTTTGAAAAAAATAAAAATAAAAACCAAACAAAATATATTTTTCTCAAATAAATTAAATAAAATTTTCTTAAAATATACCAACCAGGTGCCATGCCTTTCTGCTCTCAATGAATTACGTGGGTTTTGATCCCTCTAAAGAGTACGTAGACTTTCATCCTATGTCATGTCAAACTATGTAAATAAATAATTTTGTTTCTATTTATTTGTCTTCTCTTCTTGTAAATATTTTTTTTTGGTAGTTATGATAAAACTAAAAGGCCATATTCATTTTTAAATAATTAATTTAAGATAATCATTCTTATGAATGGGTGCTATGGGATATTTAACATCTTCCACACGTACATTCAACTCCCGAACCCTAACTGACTATAATTTTTTCAAAATTACCCTTCTTTAAAAATGTTGGTGGTGGTTCCTTATTTTCTAAATTTCAGGCACTACATGTGAAATAAAGTTTGAATTCCTATTGGGAGATAAGCCTATATTTAATGCCTGACAGTACTTCAAACAAGATTGTCTCCAATACGATACCTGTGCCTAGAAAAATAAATAAATAAATAATGATCTATGTTATTTTCACACATGCACACACAAAATTTAAAATTTATATTTAAATTCTTTTCCTTCTTGGGTTCTCTATTACATGCCCAGAGGTATAAAATTCAATGTCCTAATTAAATCCAATGCATTAAAAAAATGCGACGATTGCGCCCTCCTTGCAGATGTTCAATCCTATCAAACTTAATTAAAAGCACATAAATTCGTTTTTCTCTCTCACTCCCTCTTTAACTTGAAGAAAGAAGCTGTATGGACACTCCTCCACGCACTACCCAAAAGCCATGCTTCCTTTTTTAAAATGTTTGTTTGAGTTACTGTTAAAAAAGTATGTTCATATAAGTTAAGACAAAATTATTCTCATATAATTTTTTCATACACTATAAATCACGTTGGAAAAATAACTTCTACTACTAATCCAAATAAGTATTAAGACAAACCAGCATCAATACAATCTTTTTTGTGGCTTCTAAAGTGCCTTCCTACAGGGTGTTTGTAATAAAGATTGGCTCAAAGATGGTACTGCCAAATGAATGACCAACCACCACCAGAAAACCGGTTGCCACCATTTAAGTATAATGGAACATGATCTTGGGTGAGATTTGTGTATCATATTTTTAATTTTCTACACATTTTCAGGGTTATGGCGGAATTATCCAACCTTTATGCATTTAGTCATTTTGTGAGTGTTTAGGAAACCACAAAACTATGGTTTCAGAAGCCCTTTTCTGAAAGCTAAACTAGATAAAACTCATCTCATATACTTACCTCATAAATCGTAAAAACTATTCTAAAAAAAATAATCTAAACATACACTTATGATTGCATAGCAAAAGAATAAGGATGATGATGTTTTGGGGTTGGGTTATATTAAGGATGTAACTTACAATGGGGAACAACATTGAAACTGTTTGAATATATTAGTCCACTCGGTTGTGGATTAGGGCCCAAGCCCGATTTAAGAGGGACTATCATGGAGAGACACATGTTATAAAGAGAGATATCATTTGTGGTTTAAAGATTATATCTATTGTTATATAACCATACGTTTAAGGGTTGTATCTATTCTTATGTGACCATCCGTACACTATATATATAGGGTGTGTGATTGATGACTTTCCATTTTTAATGGATTTGATATATATTTTGAAATATTTGGGAAGTCATCAACACTAAATTAAAAAAAAAATCTTGAGATTTTATGAGATATCAATTAGGTACATCATTTATAGGATTTTAAATTAAAATAGAAGTTTTTTTAAACTTAGGAAAGAATAAATAAAATAATAATATGAATTTTTCTCAAATAAAAAAGAGAGAAAAAACAAAGATTCAATTTCTATTATTATTATTATTATATTTTCTTTCCTCTTCTTTTTGACAGCTTGAATGCAGTGTTCTTGGAGCCACCAACTTGAAAACATAGTGAGACTTAATACATAAGAAAGAGCAAATCATAATTGATATAAAAAAAGGAGAAGGCAACCACATATTATCATGAATTGCCATCTTGAATCATAAAAAAAAAGAGAAGGAAAGGAGTTCCAGTTTCATTATTCTTCTTCTACACTGGAGAACAAGGAGACTGTGGAGATGATAAGATATTAGAGTAGCCGTTTGGATAGAGGAGTAGCTGGAGCTTAAAGATAAGGCTTTGAATAATCAATACTCTGTCCTTTTTCTTTTCTCTTTTCTCTTTTTCTTGAGATTCTGGATTATAAACTTGTTGCTGTTTTTCTTTGATTATGTTTAGTTAGTTTGTCGGGGCAATCTAGAGGAGCTATGAACTTATAGGTGGATTAGATTTTTTTTCATTGTGTAGTTATAATTAATATTAATTTTGGTTACTTAATCTTGTTTAGCTTTATCTATTTAGTGACTGACCATCACTGAATATGAATTCGAGCATTAGGATTTACTTTAACAAAGGAAATTTTAATTAGTCTTTGAGATTAAGTAATATGGGATTAGATTACGATTTAATTTGTGATTAGGACAGACATATGCTTAATGGCCCCATATAATCATTGAAGAGTATGTTTGAGTTGAATTACCCTATAAAATTGTATAGTTGTGATTCAATCTTTTTTTCAATAAATTTTTTTATTGGTAAATTATTTGTGCATGATTGTATTGTCATTTCTTCTAATTTAAGTATTTACTTAAATATATGTTTTACTAGTCAAAGACATAGAATTTGGTTCTAGAAATAGTGTAATGAAAAGTTTTCAATAAGATACTAGAACTGAGTTTACATTGCAATTATTATATTTCTTTGCATGTGGCCCTATAAGTTTGAAGGTAAGACACAGAGCTAGGAAAATTATTACCTTTTTTGATAACTTCTCATGTTATGATTATTACTTGATTTCATACAAGTATGAAGATTATTGCTTTAGACAATACGTGAACAAAGTTTGAGAATCAATTGGATAAGAATTTTAAACGTTCTACGAATTGATCAAAGTAATAAGCATCTATTTAACCAGTTTCAGTTAGCTATGTGGAAAGAAAGGGATAAATAAATAGTTAATTATCCGAAGAATTCTATCACCAAAAAGGAGTTTATAAAGGTGTAATAGAATGCTATTAGACATATTTAAACATATTATAGCTCATGCTAGCCCACCAAATATGAGTGGGTGAATATTATTGTAACGACACTTTCTCATAAACAACAATTATATAAACAATAATTATCCAATACAGTTATACACAAACTCGCTCACCAACATATCAGAGTTTAGGGCACAAACTCGCCCACAAACTCATTACAGATAAATTTATTATTATATTATCACATCACAATTAACCCATGGGTCACAAAATGATTTCCAACATAGATATCCAAACAGTAAATATGGCATTTTAAAAACATGTGGGCCCTATAATGGCAATATAGAAATTAACACAACACCAATACCAAAAGAGGCCTATAAAATTCTCAACGTCTATGCCTCTGGTTGCTTCCCTTGGCCTCTATCCAGATTAGACGTATCGCCTGAAAAATTATTTATAATGACGGGGTGAGACATAAAGTCTCAATAACCAAAATCAATTTACAAAACATGCAGGAAAAGATTGTAAGTCAGAGAAGCAGGTTTAACTGACATAATAATAATAATATTCTCATAATTTAACATTTAACATTATATAATCAATAAATAAAATCATACCCACTCATCCATCATGCTCCTCCTTATCTCCTCGGGACTGGTACAGTCTATCAGTGCTAGTATACCCGGCCAAAGGTTAGCTAGTCACATCAAGAATACTGCCCCCTCCCATGCCACCACCAATATACCGTAACAGGGAGGTGTCCGCCCAAACACTCAGCTCCAAAATCTAGGCCAGGATTGAGAGAGCCGATGGGCACACAGTTCACCATATCTCTTCCACACAACCCAACATATCCCATAATATAAAAATAATAAATTAATACAGCTTTCGAAAACAATTACGAGAATTCTAAATTCTTATACAATATTCCATCTCAAACAACATATCCATCATAACAGTAATAATTTAATAATAATTTCCACTTATATATGTAAATTGGAAAATACGCTGCTTCACTGAAATAAATTCATATTCAAACATAAATATAATCTTACAAAACATATACAAGTAATATAGATAAAAATAAGGTTTATAAAACACCTTACAGTCCAAAACAAGCATATAAAATAAATTAACCCCGGTTACCTCGATTCCAAGATTAATCTTAATTTGGATAGTAAAACCCGTGCAATCACTTATCACAAGAAAAATCTACATTATTAATGTAGATACCAATTAACCAAAAATAACAATAAAATAATTAATTTACATAATTTAACTCCTACAACCCAATTTTCTCTACAACTATTATCCTCATTTATTCCAATTTCCTTAAAAAAAATCCTTAAATAACCTTTAATATACCAATAATTACAAAAACCTCAATATCAACTTTCTAAATAATTAAATCTCTTTTTCATAATTTATATGGATATAATATAATTATTAAACAATTCATCAAATATCCACATAATTAAAATCATATCAAATTATAAAATTCAAATATTAAGTCCTAATTTATATTTTTCACATAGCTCAGATCTAACAAAAATAAACCGATTAAAACCTCAATAATACCTCCAATAATCCAAATAAAATAATTAAACTAATTTTTATCGGTAAAAACACCCTATAGGGATTAATTTATACCCTATTTATAAAATAAATTAATTATAAAATCACATGACCACTAAATAATAAATCTAAACCGATTAAAATAAACTATTAATTATTCTCTACATTTCTACAGTCTTATATTGATAAAACTCAAAACTTGCCTAAAATCATATCCCCAAAATATTCTCTAACTAGCATAAAATTACTATCATATGAAAGAGAAAATTATTTAGAATATTTTTCATAAAATAAGCTTTGTGATTAGAAAAGAGTTTGTGTACCTTATTAATCTCCGAAGAACCGAAAATACACCTATCAGAACCTCACTCTCTCTTCTCTTCACAAAACACTTCACTGCGTGAAGTGTTTATGAGAGGGGTATTTATAATACCCCTCACTTCCTGTGCTCAATCATCCATCTTCGTTCATTTCATTTTTTTTATTTAAACAAAAGGGGACACTCCCCCTTTTGTTTCGGCGCCTACCACACGTGTGTGTGTGTGTATTATATTTTATAATATAATATTATTTTATTATATTATTATTTTAATACATTATTATTTTATTAATTACAATTTAATTTCTAATTCAATTTTTTTTTCAAAAACTTTCTATTAAATTTATACTTATCTCCAAAGTATAATTATATCCTAAAAATAAAAATACGGATGTTACAATTATCTAGTCTACCTTTGGTGGATTAGCACACATCCTTGGTTTCATCAAGTCATGTGTACTTGAGTTTAATCATATACCCTCTAAAGTAGTCACTGTCATACCCTATGAATGTTGGACTAAATAAAAGTCAAATTTAAGTTCTCATAGACCATAAGGGTCATAGACTATAAGGGTTGGTTGCAAATTTCCATAGTGGTTGTAAGTAAGAGCTCATAAAGATTATGTTTTCAAAAGTGAAATGATGATAGAATTTTGACCAAAAAGAATTGAAAGGTACCACATTTGTTGTAAATTAGTTTTCAAATAAGGGTGAAACTAATCACATTTCAAGGCATATGAACAAGGCAATACATAATAGGCTGATAATCCTCAATTATTTTTGAGAGTGTGAGCTTAAAATAGTAAATAAAGAGATCAGACAAAATAAATATGAAATGTAAAAAGCTCATGTGAAAAGGGATAACTGAGAAAAATGTTCATGGTTATTCTAAAAGAGCATGATGAGTCACATTATGTACAAGTTGAGAATGGAAGAAACCAATGGAAATGTAAATGAATTCTTTGAGAAAGAATCAAGTTGAGAATTAGTTAATCTACCACCAAGTTAAAAGGGTTATTGGGAACTACTGAGTTGTATAGGTTTAAGAGAAAAGTGGGCAGATCAATTGATATGTATAAGACTCATAGTTATAGAGGAGAATGTATAACATGAATGTATTTTTTTCATTTGTTGTACATTTAAATTAATTTTAATATTGCAATAGTTAACCATTTGAATTCAAATTTACATCATGTAGATGTAAAACCTACACTTTAAGTTATGATTTGGATGAAGAAATCTATATGCAGTAACTATTAGATTTCACTAAAAGTAGTATTTGAAGTTTCACATAGTGGTGACTTCATGTGTTTATGCAGAAGTCCTTTTATGGATCAACGCAATTGTCTAGATAGTGATATTTAATGCTTCGAAAAAACAGAAACCTAATGCGGTTTTCAAAAGGTCAAAGAGAACCATTGATAAATGATTGGTGATGTTATTTCTTTAAGTGGATGATATACTATTGGCTATACATAGTTTGAATTTTGTAGTGTCTATTAAAGAATGATGCTAGTAAATTTTTGAAAAAGAAGTTCATGAGTAAAGTAGTTGGATTTGATATCCAAAGAGATAACTTAAGAAAACTTATATATTTTATAAGAGAATTACATTAAGAAAATTCTTCTTAAGCTATCTTTTACTTATCTCTTTTACAAGATAATTACATTAAGAAGATTCTTAAACGGTTCTAAATAAGTGACTGCAATCTCATGGATACACCAGTGACTTTAGAGTGAGTTTGAATATTGATAAATTTCCTTGACTAAACTAGCTAAGAAGACAATGGAAAAGAATGTCCATATAGATACTGTTAGCAGTGTGATGTATGCAATAATGTATACAAGACCAGATATATGCTCATGGTAGGACTTGTAATTTGGTACTAGTCCAACCATCGTGGAAAATAGATGACTTCATAGAAGAGCCAAGAGATACTTGTAGAGTACATTGATTATACACATTCAAAGTATGTGTGTGGTAGTATAGGAGGCTATATAGCAGGTAATGTTTATAGAACATGTGATATTTGAAAGTGAGAATTCAAATCTAGTGTCAAAGTATTGTGAGTACACGTAGTCATTGCCTAAACAAAATATCATAAGCATAACAGATAGATTGAATGCAAAGGTATAACTATATGAGAGATGCTATATGACATATAAAGTTGTGGTTGAACAACGTATTTATATGCAAAGTCTCATAACTAATCCTAATAACCAAAGACATGTATGAGAAACATGTTAAATCCTTTGGTATACATATGGCATGAAGTAATGATACTTTATTTTGGCTTTTAATGTGTGTGTAAATGTACAATGTCTAGTATGTCGTACAGGTTGGTGAGGTCAACTTTCTCATACAAGCAACCGCCTTTGACATTCAGGGGAATGTGCAAAGATGAGACAATTGTGTTCACTAACAAAGTAGCAAGTTTGCTGATATGGTAGAAAAGAAACACAAACTATGTTGCCTTGACTTAAAGTATAGTAAGTCGAGATGAGATCCTTAATTGTAAATATGAATTGAATTATGGAAATCCACGTCTATTGGTATGTTTGGATAGCTTCCATAAGTGTTTTTCAATCGTGATTTACGGAATAGGAGGTAGCTTTTACGATCTACGAAGTAAATATGTGGAGGAGTTTTATCTCAATTTACATGAATCGGGCTTATGCATAAGCATAAGCCCAACCAAACAAGCCGAGATACCTATTTCCAGACAACAAATTCTTTAAAATTGGCGTTATGTAATATGAGTGGAGTTGAGGAATTTGGGTTTATATACTAGGAGTGTCTAGATTTAAGTCTGTACGGTGTTAATGATAAAATCAAAATAATATATACTCTTAAAGTATAAGAGTAACACTGTAGCATGTGATTCATACTGCATGTGTTAAAGAACCGCAAATAGGAAGTAAGTGAATGGATCCCTACTTTAATGTTGTGTGAGTCCCAAAAAGGTTAACACTTAAATGATATCCTTAGACTTTAACATTATCATGGAAATATGTTTCGATGTTTGTTACTTTAGCATTTTGTCCTATGATAATGGTTGATGTGATCTAAGGGTGTTATACTAAGAAAGCGGTTGATTCATATCAAAGTGATACATGGGAGAAATGAAGATTACTACCTAAAATATACACATGTATGCTTGTGTTTGAGACTGGTCTCTTATGATATTTTTTTGTGATTTTAAAACTGTAGACACCATACATATTAGAAAGACAATCTGAGTTTTATATTGACTTAAAAGGGATTGGACTGGCCATAAGTTACGTGTATATTGGTAAATCTAGGATATCTGGGCGTTATATCAATATTGAGTTGTACTACAGGGTTTTCTTGTGCTGATCTCTGTAAAACGGGATTTCTAGTACAAAGTTCTTAAATAAAGATGTCATGCCCATGTGATCAATGCAAAACATTTGGTATAAAGGAAGTAAGAGAAAAAGACTCAGCTCGTATTTTTCATATAGGAGTATATTTTATCTTAATTTTGTGTATGTAAACTATATGACAGACAAGAGAAAAGTCAAATAATTAACGCGTAAAGGGAAAGGCTCAAGTCTCGTAATTGATCATGGTCCAAAAAAAAAAAAGTCTCGTAATTGATTAATGAGCTGTCACTCTAATCACTTTCATATTTCTTATCGGTCACTATAAGTGTGAGTGGAAGATATTATAATATACTAGGTCATTTTTAGTAAATTAGGGCTCAAATCTAATTTAAGAGAGACTATTATAAAGAGATACGGGAGAGAGATATACTTTGTGATTTAAAAGTTATATCTATTGTCATATAACCATATGTTTAAAGGTTGTATCTATTCTTATGTGATCATACGTACACTATATATATAGGGTATATAATTAAGGAAATTAGTCGGACAGTCCTCCCTCAAAAATATTCTCTCAATAAAGTTTTCTTATATTTCTCTCTTTAGTGTATTTACTATATAATTTGATTGGGATTCACATCGGTACTCCAATTTTATATAAATACTTCAGTAAGTGAATCAGATTCTAAGTACGTCCAAAATTCTTACAAAAACTTACCCCAACTTCTTATCAATTAAACCAACAGAACACGTGGTAAATGATAATATGAACAGTCACGATAATTTTGACGGGAACCAGATCTCCATTCAAAAGCTGAATGAAAAGGACCTGTTTTGATATGAGTTTGCGATTCTGCACCATATATTGTCCGTTGTACTAGGAAAATCACACAAAATAAGTTAGTGACTAAAATTAGCTTACCATAACCAACCTACTCCATTAAGCTTTTGAATGGAGAAAGTGTCTTATTAATTAAGGGATTAAAATAAGAGAGAATTGTTAAAAACTATCTTACAAGCAAATTAATTGCTAATTGCTACCATTGCACATAGTGGGTGATAAGTTGCACACGGGTGGATGATATTTTGCACACGAGGGATGGTGTTTGCACATTCGCAAAGATGAATTTTACACATGTGGATGATGCTTGCACATAAGGGGTGCTTGTTTGCACCCGTGGTACCAATCAGCAAATAATTTTCTTACAAGGTATTTTTGAGTCATTTTCCCTTAAAATAAATCATATAATAAGTTTGTTCATTCATGTTAAGTTGGAATATATGCCATGCGATATATTCCCTCCGATGCTTAACGGAGTAGGTTGCTTATGGTTTAGATTAAAAGAAAAAAGAAAAAGAAAATAATAAAAACAATGTAGGAATAAGGTATACGTCTCATACATAATCATATTTTTTGGATGCCATTTTTTTTTATATGAATGCATGATGAATATAGTGTAAATGATTTATTAAGGGGTTAATATAATTTTTCTGTCCCTCGAATTTATTCTCATTTTGATTTTAGTCCATTAAATTTTAAACTATTAGTTTTGGTCCCTATAGGAATAACATGATTCAGATTTTTATTAAGTTATAGCAACTAATGTTTTAAATCAAATGAAACTCGAAAGATCAAAACCTATAATTTAAAATTTAAAGAACTAACATTAAATTTAAGAGTAAATTTGAGGATAAAATATTATATTAACCCTTTATTTTATCTGGGTTGTATATGTATATGCTTAATTACATGAATTATTAAACTACTCCGGAGAATATTTCTCATGACAAGCCCGATAACATTGACATTGAACTAGACTTCTATGTTAACAATATAATTGACAATAAAAAAGACATTAAATTATAATTAACAATAGAATAAATAAATTGATTGCATGTTTTATTTATTGCCATATAATAGTATATAAATGATCAAATGTTGGCAAAAAAGGATATTAAATGATCAAACACCCTGATAAAAAAAAAAGCATAATATGAGAAGAGATGCTCTAATAAATATTTCATCCACTGGTATCTGGGAAGTTAATATTTGTTCTAAATATAAGACATATTTTTTATATATATTAATATTTTTTATAATTTACTCTAATTAATACTCCCTTAATAATAGTCAATGAAAAGAGAGAATAAAAGAATTAAGAATGATAACTATAATATTTTAGAACATACATATCATATTAACTAATATTTTTAATTTAATTAAACTAGTTGAATATATTTTATATTAAGAATAATGAGTGATCCTCAAGTCCCTAAATGAATTTTTGAATTTTTTTTTAGCTCAGCCTATAGACAATTTCTTCGCTGCCAAGCACCACGGGAACCTTTCCCGTGGATACGTCTCTGTTGAGAAGAGTCAAATAGAAGAATTGAGGGCATTGAAATAGACAATGATAATTAAGTCTGATAAACACCCCAAAGCTCAACTAAACTCGAATTTGATTTAAGCGCAAGGCTCAACTGAAATTGAATTTTCTTATTGTCATTGTGATCCCACAAATCACATACTTTTATATGTCAGAGCAATCTTCGACGACTTGGACTATGCAAGCCGGCTGAGAGCTGAAATTTAAGAAAATGAAAAGTATAACATCGATAAGTTCCAGACTTCCAGTCCTATGACTTTTGTCTGCATGCAACATATTATATTACCGACAATACATGAAGGCCAATGGTTTATTCCAACTGCCACGTAACAACAAAATATATTACGTTCAAGATTTTAATAACTCCAATTTGCCTCTCTCGTGATTCTGTTTCAGTTCTATTCTATGATCAAATTTCTACGTCGGAACATTTCTGATCCCTCAGGCCGTAGGTTCCTTGTTGGAAACCCGTCATCTTCGCACTTCTATAAAACACATGATCTCTATCTCCTTGCTCCTATTAGCTTGTGATTTTCCCTTGATGCTATCCCATCATCTTTGTCAAAAATTGAAACAAGAAAAGAGTACAAAATTTCTGAACGAAGATTCATCATAGATTAAACTTCTCACCCCCAAAATCCAGGTAATTTCGCTATTCCTTCAACTTCACTTTTCTATCTTCTGATCTTTAATTCAATCTCGGGCTTGCTCATATTTTTCTGTTTGACCCTGCGCCTGGAAAATATTGTTGTTTCATACTCTCAATTCGGGACACAATCCTAAGTCTGGATTTTGCATCAGTTTTATGCAACAAATCCTGGAATAATTTTTCGCTCTGAAAGCTGACTAGTCTTATTTCGAAACAATCTAGGTGGTTCCGACAAGGAATTTATTCTGTGGGACAAATTGGCAAGATATCGAGGATGCATCAGAATTATGTTGACAAACATGAGGACAAGTTGGAGCAGAGGAAGAAGCAATTTTCTGACGTCGATGACGACAGAAAATGTGCCTCCCATGACCTCGACGAGGTTAGAAAAATGGACGAGGATGCTGATTCAAGGTTTGATGTAGCATCTACAACAAAAGCCCTGTCAGAGCCACAGACAGGGTTAGATTCTTCACCCAGGACCGATTCAACGCATGATAAAGCATTACCCGCCAAAAATTTTCCAGACTCGCAAGCAGAGTTGAGTTCTTCACCGAAGGATGAGATATCAGATGGAGTGAGAAAAATGGACGAAGAAGCTAATTCAAGTGTTGATGAAGCATTACCCGCCAAAAAACCCTCAGAGCCGAGAACAGAGTTAAATTCTTCAGCGAAGGATGCGATATCCAATATGAAGGAGAATTACACAGCAGAGTCATTAAAACATGAAGCCAATAAGGAATTTGAACTCTTATTGGCGGAGAAACAGGCTACACTGGATCGAATGAAGAAGGAGGTGGATGATGCCAGATTGTTTGAGCAGGATGCAATGTACTTGCTTTCTGAGTGTAAGAGGCGGATTAACGAACTGGAGGACGAACTGGACAAAAGCAGAGCATCGGAAGCGAGTCTTTATGAGGCGTTGGTGATGAAAACAAAACAGCTTGATCTAAATAAGATTCTTTTTGAAGAAGCCAAGTTAGAGATTTCTTCTCTTAAAGAGAGTGTACTAAAGTTTCAGGAATCTCGACCTTCAGTTTCCATAAAGGAAATGGAAGAGGCTAAGGAAGTTCAAGTTGAAAGCGAAAAATTGTCGAAAGAATCTGAAGGATGTAACAAACTTGATCCAGAGGAGGCTAAAACTCTGCTTCAGCAAATGAGTTTGCTCAGAAACGAATTGGAGTTAGCAACAGAGGGAGAAGAGAGGGACAGTGTGGCCAAAAGTCTGCTTGAAGAATTAAAGTACCTCAAAAATGAACTCAAGTTAGCCATGAAGGCAGAAGAGAATAGCAAGACGGCCATGGATGATTTGGCATTAGCTCTGAACGAAGTGGCCACAGAGTCTCGCCAGACTAAAGAAAAATTGGCAGAGAGCCAAGTAGAGCTACAACAGAGCAAAGAGGAAACAGAGCATTTGAAAGCTCTGTTAAATAGAACAGAGGAGAACTACAAACAGCTTCTAAGAGAAGCAAGAAAAGAAGCTGAAAGAAACAAGAACACGGCGGAGAGATTGAGACTGGAAGCTGAAGAGTCTCTGTTCGCATGGAACGAGAAAACAAAGGAGTTTGTGAACTGTATTAAAAGATCTGAAGAAGAAAGAACAAGCGCACAAGAAGAATGCAGGAGACTACAAGAGATGCTTACAGAAACAGAGAACAGGATTTGGGTCTCAAAGGAAGAAAATCAGAAGCTAAGAGACATCCTTAAACAAGCGTTGAATGAAGCGAATGTTGCAAAGGAAGCTGCTGGGATTGCTCAGGCCGAGAATGCTCAACTGAAAGATATGTTAGGAGAGAGGAATGAAACATTGAAGAAGCTTAGTCATGAAAATGAAATGCTCAAGATTGATGAAGCTGCAGCATTTGAGAACATAAAAGAGTTGAAGAGGTTGCTTGCTGAAGCACCCATAAGGGAGTTGAAAAACAACGAGGAGAAGGAGAAGGAGAAATATTCAGCAAAGGAAACGAATAAAGGGAAGGCACATAAAGAAGGCGACAAAGAAGTTAAGAGTTTGAGCAAAGCGATTAGTTTCAATCTGAAGGAAATTATCGCACCCCATAAACAACAACCACACAAGGAAAGCAACGAGGAGCCCATCAAAGAAATAGATGATGATGATGTCAAGGGTTCAATATTCGATGAAATAGATGGAGATATAGTGATTCCAGAAAATTATGAGATAGATGAGTCACAACTTGATGATCCGGAAACTAACTCCAGAAAAAGAAGTGCTTTGCTTCGAAAATTTGGAGCTCTTATTATTAGGAGAAAAAGTACTCACACGCACAAAAAGGAACCTTCCCTTTCCAATGAGGACCGCTTAAATCTTATTTCCCCTCGTCCATAATCATCAATCCTCGTTTTGTTTACATTCCTGTCAATACTTGTATTATAAGAATTTGGACCTGGCATGCTCCTACTCGTCCCACTTGTGTCTCGTTATCCTGAAAACTTATTTTACTTTGGTTTGCCGATCTGCCTAAGCTAAGAGGAAATAAATTAAAGCGAGCACAACTTCAACTTTAAACACTACCCAGTTGCCCGTAAAAATGACATATTTGAACAAGATGATAGCATTGTCATATTAGAAAAAGATATCAGCATTAAACTACCTAAGCGTACACGAAAATAGTTACATAGAATAGACAAGTCGGATTGATCTGGGAAAAGAACTAGTAATTTACTACTATAGGAATGAATCACGGCAACTTGGTAAAACGTGCAAGCAACATCACCCATTGATTTTGGACGAACCTTCCCCTTTCGTAGTGCATTCGGTTAATTATATTATAATTAATACGTTGATCCTTCAGTTTATATCAACTTAACTATCATTTACACCGAAATTAAGCATCCCTTTTCCCCGGCATTTTCCAGCATCTTACTCTCATTTTTGACCTGAACAACATCTTAATTTCGTGAAACCTGAGTGTGTACATAAGAAAACATTATAGGAGCACGCGCGTATGCTTAGGAATAAAAAATTAATAATTAAACGCGTTATTCAGATTATTTTCCACATGGTCCATCCCTCCAAATTAACAATATTAATGGTTAAACAATTCCGATGAAATTTGGCCCGTTTAAACTACTTTATCTCCTTTCTCCTTACGCAGGAAGGAAGGATCAGAGATTATATCACGAGTTTATACGACTACGACAGATGAAAAGAAAAGCTCAAATTAATAAATAAAAAAATCAGAGAAAAGCTCGAACTATCTCACGAATTTCACGTGGTTGCTGGTCCTTCAAATCATGCCACATGCTGCCACCACTTATGTTATGTTAAAGGTATGTTTGGAATGGTTGTAATTTTTAAAAATATTTTTTAATTATAATTTATAATATATAAGATAAATATATAAAAAAAAATTTATCTTAATTTATATAAATCACACTTATAAAATAATCAGATCCTATTTAAACAAGCGATTTATTCTCTTCTTGTCGGTTTCTGAGGACCACAAAATCTTATCTTGAACCAAGCATCTGCTTAGAATGCATCCAACGGTTATGTTTTATCCCATAAAAGAATTGGCGACGTGGCACACAGGCGTAGCTTCTCCAAATGCACCGCCATTCCACAAAACCACAGCTCGACATATTCCTAAATGGGGACCCGGAGCAGAGAGATTATATAGCTACTCGGTGCTTCGTCTTCTTTAGTTCTTTGCTTGCCAATTGCCACACCTACAACAGAATCACAGATCCGACAATGACATCGTCGATTTTGGAGTTTCAGTCTCAGGATGGACACGATGATGGCAAACGCGAATCTTTGGAGTTCTCCGCAGAGCACATGAATCTGACGACTACAAGTCTGTCACTCCCCAACGAAACTTTTCTTAGAGCAGCTGTTTCCCTCAAGGATCAGGTAACTGATACGTGCGCTTTGATTTCTGTATGTGGAAACTTGTGCTTATGCGACACTGGCTGAACTGTTCTGCACAGGTGGTGCAACTTACTTGGCGAGAAGCCCTCGGCGGAGGCGACCGTACGGAACTGGTGGTGGACCCGACGGTTTATACGGGTCTGCTTGGCACGGCTTTTATTTGCCTTAGGTCGTACGAGGTCACCGGTGACTTGCGCGACTTGCAATTGTGCTCGGAGATCGTGGACGCGTGTGCTCCCGTTGCACGTGACTCCCTCAGGTACCTAACTTCGATCCAAATATTTTGCATAATAAAAGACAAAAATAGATGCGGGAGGGAAGGATAAATTGAACTTATTTCAGCATGCCATTCTCTTTTCATCTTTTTTCAATTCTATATTTTAAAGTTGGTTAGCAAAATTAAGTATCCAGTGTGATAGTTGTGTAACGTGAACCTGGAACGCAGTTTGGTAGAGTCGAAAATGATCTCTCTCTGTCTGTGAAATCTAATGTCTGGTCCAAAAAAACAAAAAAAGGGAAAGAAATCTAATGATTTAACTAGGGATGTTTTCTGGCCAATTGTCCCAGCTCCAAGCCATGTGCCTTCTGATTACTTTAATTAAGGCGGCTGTTTGGTATAGTTTTTCTAGATCTGGCTTATTATATAAGTCCGATCTACGTAAATCGAGATAAATCTCATTCACATATTTATCTCTAGACCATAAAAGCACCTCGTAGACCGTAAAATCACCTCGTAAACCGTAAAAACTACTTCGTAGACCGTAAAAGTTACTTCGTATTCTGTGAATCATAATTCATAAGCATTTATGGAGTTTTTATAAGCTAATCCAATCAGCATATTCCGATGGGAAGTTGAACAAGCATTAAATATAATAGCTGTTACATAACATCCGTTACTTTTTCTCTAGGCGCTTAATAATTAAATTGCTAAAAGTATTTATATTTTTATTTTTTAAAACTAATTTATTTGATTTATAAAATAAAATATAATCTAATAACGTATAACATATATATATATGACATGATTAAATAATTTATTTACCTGTTTTTAATCTCTGTATAAAATAATCAATTGGAACCTATAGAGGCTAGAAGGCTATAGTAGTATTTGTAGGAATATATTGCTTGACTAGTTTGATTTTTTTTTTTTTTTTGAAATACACCTAGAGCTAGTTTGAATTTTCTTGTTGAATAGTACTCCCTTTCATTAAATATAAGACATAATTAATTTTGTTAGAAAGATTAATGTAGTATTTAATATAAAACTATTAGACCTTTGACATTTTTTTAAAAATGATTAAAGAAGCTAAATAAATTCTTTAATCTATAAAAAAATTTATTTTAAAGTAATTTATTTAGAACAGGGGGAATACTAATTTTTAACGGTTTAGATTTTATTAGTTTTGCTAGATATTCATGTTTTCATACTATCATTTTCTGAGACTAATAATGAGTATGAGCGAATATCCAATTGTACTGAATAAAATACCTTCAAGTCTTGTTTGGTTTGGATCGGGTTTATGTACAAATCCGATTCACGTAAATCGAGATAAATTTATTCCACATATTTACTTCGTAGACCGTAAAGTTATCTCGTAGACTGTAAAAGTTATTTCGTAGACCATGTAAGCTAACTCGTATTCTATAAATCACGATTGAAAGGCATTTACAGGCTGTTTGGCATTGCTTTTATGAATCGGACTTATATAATAAGCCCGATTCACGTAAATCGAAATAAATCTCCTTCACATATTTACCTCGTAGACCGTAAAAGTTAGTTCGTATTCCGTGAATCACCATTCATCCTCTTATGTTGCTTATTGATAGTGATCCAAACCATGGGCCTTCCGACCGCTGTAATTATCGATGTGTTTTCTCTTGTTTTGGTTTTCTTAGTTTGCTATATATTTTCAGCTTTTCATAGTCAGTAATAGAGGCTCTATCGTATTTATATGTTCTCAATTCCATCATATAAACAAACTATCTTCAACTTCATGTAAATTTACAGTCCTCACCCCAACCCTTTGTAATAATAATGCACAGTCCCATTTTACTCAATAACCAATATCAATATTTATCACTACTATAAAATTAAATATCCTAATGCTATACTGTTTGCTTCAGCCTTTTTAATTTTTCTCTCTCTCTCTTTTCTCCCTTGTGCAGTTGTGCCTAATTTTCTACATATACTAAAAATCTTACTACCTCCAGTCCTCCAGTTGTGCCTAATTTTCTACATATGCTAAATCTACACATTCCTTCCTAGACATTAATGGTTTGTTTGATATGAGGGGAGGGAAGGGAAAGTGGGCGGAGTGAAAAATGTTTAAGTTGGATTTTCAAAAATGAGAAAAGTGGGGTTAAAAAATTTTAATTAATTTTTTTTACTCTCTTATTTTACATCTTTAAATTAAAATTTTGTAACCCCACTTTTTCAATTTTCTTAAATATAACTCAAAAACATTCCTTCCCCTCTCCATCCCTCCAAATCCCTCTCAAGCCAAACAGACCTAAAGGAAATCCGCGTAATGTCTAGGTAGGTGTAAAAGTGGTTTTAACCCTGCATGATAGTGGAAATGCTAGGTTTTGGTCATTTCTTGTCAGTTGTCACTTGTAATTAGGAAGGATATTATGCGTATTTGCAGGCACGTGACGTTTTTGTGCGGAAGAGGAGGCGTTTACGCGCTTGGAGCTTTGGTGGCTAATTACATGGGCAACAATCGGAAGCGGGACCTGTTTTTGGGTTTATTCAATGAGGTAAGATAAGGTCACATCATCATGGCGAGAATTTAAAAAATTCCGCACGATACTTTGTTTTACTTTACCTAAATATCCACTCAGGCTTCGCTTGTAGTTATTATTCTTCGCCGATGTTTTTTAGCCTGTTGTTTTTGTTGCCCTGCAACTTGACCTTAGCGTTTCTTTGACGGAAGCCTCTTTTATATATGGGAATCTTCACGTTAGGCAAGCCAATGGGAAAATGTCCAATCCCTGTCTTTGCTATGGAACTGCCTTTTTGAATTTCGAGTGTTTTTGCCATGTGTTCTCTCTTCATGGGACCACGATTGGATTCTCTCCTCATCTTTATATGCAGTTCTCTCCTGATCTAAACAGGGAACTAGTCCATTGTGAAAATAGCATTTGATTTTGAGCTTATATAAATGTGAAATCCAACACATTGTTTATCACAATCTGGAGGGGACTGGATAGGAATCACAGGAGATAAAACCAAACTCCATGGGACCCAAACCTAGGGCGTCAAAGTTGATGCGAAGTACGTCGTCACAGGATTTTATTAACTAATAATACAATCTCACACACTGTCGAGACACAATAGAGAATCAGAGTTGCTGTGCCTTATTTTAGTCATCAAGTAGGCACTTGTTCTTTGGGATGGTGCCATAAGAATCTGTATAATCATTGATAATTTATTCATAGGTAGCAACAGAGAGGGCTCTACCTGTTGGACCTGAGGAAGGTGGTTTTGGAATGTCATATGATCTTCTGTACGGGCGAGTAGGATTCATATGGGCTGCTTTATTCATAAAGAAGCATCTCGGAGAAGACGCAGTGCCCAATGATATCCTGATGCCTATAATAGCGGCGGTGTTAGCCGGCGGCAGGGCAGGAGCATCTGATATCACTGACTGTCCGTTGATGTATAGATGGCATGGGACTAGGTACCTTGGTGCAGCCAATGGCCTTGCTGGTATCTTGCAGGTTTTGCTTCATTTCCCACTTCCTGAAGAGGATGCTGATGATGTCAAGGGAACTTTGAAATACCTTATGAGTAAGCGCTTCCCTCACAGTGGAAATTACCCCTCAAGTGAAGGCAATCCTAGGGATAAAACGGTTCAGTGGTCTCATGGTGCTACTGGCATGGCCATCACCTTGTCCAAGGCGGCGCAGGTAAACTATCCAATACTAATTGTTCTATTGAGTTTTTTAATGGGTTAAGGGGTAAATTTACTCCAGAAGTTTTTGTTAAGGAGTAATGTGACCCTAAAAGGTTTTTTTAAGTTCAATGTCATCTTGAAAATGTTAAAATAGAGTAATGCTGCTCTACTGTTAGAAAATCAACCGTTAATGTTAACTTTTTAATGGTGGTGTGGGGTAAAATTGCTACATTTCGAAGCCCTAAAACTTCCGGCGTGACATTGAACCTAAAAAATCTTCTAGGTAACATTAATGTTTAGCGAAAACTTTCACGACAAAATTGCATTCATATCACTAGCCGGTTATGCAAAGAATCATTAGAAACACATCTATCTCTGCAGGTCTGTTAATCTGGCTGTCTAAAACACTCACCCTGGCGAGATTTTCATCTTCTCCTTGTAGAACCGGCTAGCACGGAAAACATGTTAGACTTTCACTTATGTAAATGGGAGTGTGGGTGTCCTGTTTTCCAAGTATGAACAAGAAAATGGGGTACTTCTTCATTGGGGAGTTAAAAACTGAGAGAAATTAAAAAAAGATGATTTTCAACTAAAATGCACATAGCCCAGTTGACATCTGATTCCTATAGAAGAAGATTCGATTTGGAGAATTAAAATAAAGGACTTTAATGTGGTTCTGTGGCTTCAGGTTTTCCCAAATGACAGAGAATTCCGGGATGCGGCGATAGAAGCAGGGGAAGTAGTGTGGAAGAGTGGACTGGTGAAGAAGTTGGGACTTGCTGATGGTGTTTCTGGAAATGCATACGCCTTTCTTTCCCTCTATAAGCTGACCGGAGAGAGCGTATATCTAGAGAGAGCAAAAGTGTTTGGTTGTTACTTGTACGATCAGGCAAAATCTTATAGACCGGAGGCCCAAACCGGAGGCGGAAGCATTGCATACTCTCTGTTCCAAGGAGTGGCTGGTGCCGCTTGCTTTTGGTTTGATCTGCTCTCTCCCCACACCTCCAGGTTCCCAGGCTATGAACTATAGCTCATAGCATTATAGTTAGACACTGTTTAAGAATATGCAGCGATGGTCCTATATGTATACTACCATCCTTCTAAAATATGTCTTCTTACACTCTCAAAGTTATGTATTGTACATGTTAAGAAAAGAATAACAAATTACTTAACAAGCATATTTTAAACTGATTTGCCCTTGCTTGACAATTCGAACTATGTCCTGTTGGGGAATAACAAATTACCAGTACTTAATAGCATTGTTATTAAATTCAGACTAGGAACCGGCGAACCAGCCGGGAAATGGTCCGGTCTGTTTTCTTTTAAAAATTTTATTATTATTATTTTTTAAAAATCATATTAATGAGCTTAAAATATTTAATTTCTCATCAGTTTGGTCCTGTTTGTTTGACTCAGATATAACCTATTAACCTTTGACTCAGTACCCCGACCGGTTTAGTGACTAGTTCGGGTTTAATAACTTTGCTTATTAGCGTTAAAGCCTTTTTGGCTTTGCCTACTGGTGTTAGCAATATTTTTTGGTTATTAATAAAATTTCTATTTTGGCCCAAAAAAAATTGCATTAAAGCCTTTTATCAACTTCTGATAATATTTTAAGTCCACAAGATATAAAATAATATAGTGAAAATATCATATAAAGACGGTTGAATTACTCAAATCCTAATTTGTGTTACTGAACTCAAAAAATTATATATCATATTATGCGTCTTAATTAGGGATTTTAAATTTTGGTCAAATTAACTTTAGATCCCTTAATTATTAAAATTGCACAATTGAAAGCATAACCTATGGGTAATTCAACCTTCATTATACTGTGAATGAAGCAAGTGATGGGCAAGAGAAGGAACAGAGGAAGCAAAACAGAGTGTCAAGAAGTTGCAAAGATGAAATTGAAGAGATTATGGGAATGCTAGTGATTGCTAGTGATAATTATTCTCAGATTTGGGTCAAATTGGATCTTAAATTGGAGAGATTTTAGTACAGCTGAGTTATTTCCAGAAGCATCTCGAAAACTTTCATTAGAGCTACAAGAGTGGCAGAATTTTCTTGACTTTCTGGGTGACACAAAATTCAGGCATAATTATTTTTGGCCTAAAAAAATTCAAGTATAAGTACTGCTATAATACATTTTGAAAATAAGCACAAATATGCAATGAAAATTGCCACAAACTTTTAATAACCCTATATAATACAAAACCATGTTCTGGTTCATTTGGGTAGAGCCGATAATACGGGTCTAACTTGTGGGCTCAACCTGCAAGCCCGCGGGTTCGGATAGGGTTAGGGTTGAGAAAATCTTAACCTGCAAAAATGCGGGCCGTATAGGCCCACGGGTTGGCGGGTTGGCCCGCATTTTTTTTAATATAATAATATCACAAAACCTATAAATTGTCCGTTCCTATTTTGGTACCTTTCAATCCAAATAGAAAAAATCTTAACATTTTCACTTCTTCTTCAAACAAAATTATTATATATTGGTTGTTTGAGGATGATTTTATGTTTTTTGTATATAAACTTTGATAGATTTGATAACTTTATCTCTTGAATTATTAATTATATTTTTAAATGTTTATAAGAGGAATAATTAATGCTAGAAAGATAAATTTAATAACTAACATATATGTATATCGTATTTTTGGCCGTCTTAAAAAAATATAAAAATTATTTTTTTTAAATGTAGGCCAACGAGCTAGCCCGCAACCCACACATTGCAAGTTAGGGTTGGCATTTTTCTAACCCGTAAAAGTACGGGCCACACGAGCTTGCACTGTGCAGCTCGCGGATTGATGCGGGCCAACCCGCAATCGGGTTGCGCGTTTTACCGACTCTACATTTGGGTTCCATTTTGCCAAAATTAAGTCTCCAATGAACTGCAAAAAGTGTGTGTGTATATGTATGGAATAAAATCTCGAGATGGACGTTTAAAAAAAAGACAGAAAAATGGTATATTTATGATAGGTATGAAGTATAAAGTACAAACAAGAAACTTGTTATGTTTTCAATTTGTTTTTTTAATAACTAAGGGATACATTTATAATTTGACCTAAATTTTAAATCCTTAATTATGATGCATAACCTGATATATAATTTATTGAGTTCAGTAATCCAAATTTAGATTTGGGTAATTCAACCATCATTATATATGATTTTCCTAAATGATATAAGCTCTTTGGATAAGACAATAATTATTATTAATTTCAGTCCTTAATGGAAGATCATGTTTGCAGTGCAAGATTTTATATAAGGATAATATGATGTATAAATTCAAAACACTTTTATTGAATATATGATTATTTAGTGTGTTTTTAGATAAGTTTTGAGAGAATAGTTTTTACGATTTACGAGATAAACATATAAAAAGAGTTTTATCTCGATTTTTTAAAAAAAGATTCTGAAACTACGATTTCAGTATTTGGTAAACACTCAGGAACAACACTGTTTTTTACCTAAAAGTTGAACATGATAAAAAATATAAATTTTTTTGAAGTACATCACATATCATTATATTTTAAAATAGAAAAATAAATTGAGACTAATATAGCACCAATAAAGTGATATCAAAACCGGAAAAAATTATTAGGACCAAGAAGAATATCAATCATCAGACTGAAATATATCAAATTTAGTTAACCCGGACTTAAATATCTCAAGATCTTAATCTAGTTAAGGCCTAATTTAACTATTCTTATTCTGGCAACGTTAGGACTTAAATCTCTAAACAATATCAAGTTTATAAGTTAGGTACTTCTCATTATTACTAATAAATTGTGGTCATATTCTTTTTGATCCACATGATTTTTTTAGAAAGGCGAGTGTAAAACATACTTAAATCTTTAAAGACAAAAATGAGAAATTGTAAGCTCGGGGGAGAAAGAAGAAACTTAGGAAGAGTTCATGAAGATTCTCTTTAATTAAAGAGGCAAGTTGATACAACTTGTTACCCAAAAAGGAAAATACGTGACTAGGCGCCTTGTATATTTTTGAAATAAAAATTGTATAAAAGTGTAATTCAATCGCCGAACAATATAGAACTGTCACCTAAATTTTCTTTATATACACACATAGAATCGCAATCATATTATAGCTTTTGGAGATTATTTTTAAAATCCTTAAAAGTGTTTAAAATTTTTCTCACATACATATTTATTTTATATACTATCAATCATGATTAAAAAATTATTTTTAAAAATCGTGACTAGCACGTGGTAGTGTGACCCTAGCCCCACTGTCCTTTTTATTTGGTCTTAATATAAGATTTAATTGATTTTTTTAAAATAATAAAAAAATTAAATAAATTATTTAATCATATTATATATTGTGTGTGATTAAATTATATATCAATTTATAAATCAAATAAATTAGTTTGAAGAAAAAATGATAAATATAAATACTTTAAATTAATTTAATTAGTTTCCTTAATCTTTTTTTAAAAAATTAACTAAGTCTTATATTTAAGACGGGAGGTAGTATTGCCTCCGACTCAAAAAAATATAATACAAGTACATTATATTTTATAGAAATTTATAAATCGTATTTATACGATTAATTCAATTAAAATTAACCAAGTTGTCCTATGCTTGGGATAAAATATCAAAAGTTATGTCGCCATAAATAATACTCATGTCTAAATGTTAGTACTCATGTATAGAAATATATTGATGACTTGCACAATTCTAGTTAAACGAGTTTTTTCGTCCAGCAAAGATCTTGGTTAAACAATTCATTTAAGAAATATTTTGTACCAGAGTTTTTTCTCTTGCCTTCTTTGTCCCTGTGTTAGATTATAGTATAGGTTATACTGATAGTATTAATCTCCTATAGGTTGCAGATGAATTGATTGAGTTAGAAATATATATATATTGTTAGAATTTTGGGTCTAAATTCCATGAGTTCCGAATAAGAAGTAGATTGGAAGAGAAGAGAAGTCTCACATTGGATAAATTAAGAGAAGTAAGAGTGTATATAAGACTCAACTTCACACCTCTAAAATGGGCCTTTGGGCCAACCACTTTTGTGGAGGAGTGGGGATGTAAATGGGCCTTGGTCCACAACACGCGCAGAGCCACCGTTGTCCGTCCGGCTTTTATTAAATTATTTTTTGTTTGTCCGAACAATCCCTGAACTTTTGTTTAATTCCTTTTTTACCCCTCCGTGATTCTTCCAATAGCGGGGCTATAGCAAAACGCTGTGATCGAACTAGTGCATCCGTTTTGCTCCGTTCAGTTGTGTTTGTTCGTACGACGCACCAGTTCGCCAGCAAGAGTCACCATACGCTTCTGTTTACTCCATTCTGGTATATCTGTTCGCACGACGCACCAGTTCACCCCCAAGAGTCGAGTCCATCTAATCAATTTTCGTCATCTATAAATAGGACGTGTTACTGACAGAAAAAATCAATCAATCTCAAAACTCTCATCTCTCATATATTGCATAGTGCTTTCTACAATCATCTCATATCATGTGCGATTTTGAAAGCAGTCTCGTTGTGTTCGTTCGGGCTTCTGATTGATAGTGTCATTATTCTGAAAAAGTAATCCGTTTTATCTTGGGAGACAATTGTTCGAGCACATTGGACATTCATATAGAGGGAACAAATTGTCTTAAGGAAACAACGTACGTTGGACTCTGATTTTATCAAAGTTCATTATCATTTTCGGCATTCTTGTGAGTTTTTTTATAGTATACATAACTGATATTTATTTACAGATTATGTCATCTTAGTTATATAAATTCTTATTGAAATTTCTACATTGAAAGTATTTTCAACAATATATATATATATATATATATATATATATAAATTTAATTTTTTTATTGATCATAAAACTCCATCATTCTGGGTTAAAAAAAATAACAATCCATCATACCATACTCCAGTAATTCTATTTTATTAGATTATATGTGATCTATATATTAATGTTCCATTTACTTATGAATTAATGTATTTTTATTTAAATACTAGTTTAGTCATGAGTCATGACTTGAATTACCCTCAGTTAACTCACTGACTTAACTATTGTTTCAACTAATTGGTCTAGTTTTAAGTTCATTCATACCTGTATTTAGTTTTTTTTAAATGACATAGGGAATTTAAATTGAGAAAATTGCTTAAAAATACTTTGAGGACAAATTAATTGTCAAATGTTACCAAACATGTAAACAGCCATCCATCGTGTGTAACAGTTCTTTCGTTGCGTGCAACCAATCTTCTGTATGTGCATAAATATTCCCTACGAATGTGCAAACTTCTTCCGCTGTGTGTAAAATATCTTCTTGTTGTGTGCAAAATATCTTTCGTCGTGTGCAACAGATCTTCCATAATAGCATTTAACAATTAATTTGCTTCCAAGATATTTATAAACAATTCTCCCATTTAAATTTTAAATTCATAAAATTTGTTTCATTTTTTGACTTTTATTGCACATAGCTAGTTACAATCGCTTAATGTATTAAAATATATTTGGATGAGAATTCTAAAAGTGTTTATCTATATAAATCGATACAACACTCTTTTTACATAATTAACTCATATACCATAAATCACGACTAAAAGGTTACTTTCAAAAATTTCAATCGATCAAAAGTCACATCATGTTGAGGCGGACCCGGTTTCCCTACTCATCAAAATGATGAGCAGGGAGAGTTATTTAAATTTGGACCGTCCAGATCTGATCTGGACGATCCATATTTAATTTTTTGAAATTAATGATTTTTAAATGAAAAAATCATTTTTTGAAAAAATGTTAGTTAAAAGATTATCTTTATTTTAGATTATCTATCTATTAAAATAATTTTTTTAAAAAAATAAAAAATAAAAAAAATCTGAACCGTCCACATCTGCTCGCTCATCATTTTGATGAACAGAGGAATTGGATCCATGTTGGGGCCGGGATACTAAAATACCCGTACCAGTCTAATCAAAATTCTTAAATGAACACGCTGGTTATTCGCGGAATGCAAAATGGTCGGTAGTGGTCTCTATTTTAGTATTTTTTTTTAATTCCCGAGGAGATCGAAGGAATGGTCCAATCAACCCCCACCCAATATGATCAACTTGTTCTTTGGCTTGCAACAACCTCTAGCCGGTAAATTGGTGCCACGTGTGATCTCGATCGTCGTCATTTTTGTCGTACTCCATACTTACCAATCCCAGAGTCCTGTATGTGAAGGCATTTTGACAGTACAACTGTGAATGCCAGAGCAGTCCAAACCCAAACCCCAAGCAACCTTCTTTCGTATTTTGGAGGCCTTCCAAGTGATGAAGATTCCCGACCAGTACAAGTAGTAGTAGAAGCAAAGAGACTATTTTGCTGAATCTTTGAAGTCTGAAGCTTGCCAGATACAACAATGGAACGGTATGATATAATCAAAGATATTGGGTCAGGCAACTTTGGGGTGGCGAAGCTGGTGAGGGATAAACGGAGTGGTGACTTGTATGCTATCAAGTTTATTGAGAGAGGCATAAAGGTTCTTCTTTTAAACTCTATCATTCTCTGCCTAACTTTTCTGTCCTGCTCATACTTGCTATGCTTTCTGCATTTCGTACTGTTTTTACCTTTTACAGTCCTCTGGGAACCTTACTGGGTTTTCCCTGATCTTTACAGATTGATGAGCATGTGCAAAGGGAGATCATAAACCATAGATCCTTGAAGCATCCCAACATCATTCGATTCAAAGAGGTAATTTAAGACCCACGTACGGTCTCATTCGATATAACCTTGGATTATCTAATGCCTGTTTGTCTTAGCAGAGCTAACAGGTTTTTGTGAAGTAGTGTTCCTTTCTCTATGATCCAAACTTATATATAGGAACTCACTTTTCCTTTCCTTCCCTAAATTTCTGAAAATAGAATATATATTTTCCTCCTTAAACTTTCCATGCAATACAGTGCCGTCTCCACTCTCCAGTGTCATTCATTTTAGCATTAATCATAGTGAACAGAGCTGTGATGTTCAGTTTTTACCCCCGAAATACAATGACCATACATGAAAAGATAAGAATGGAACAGTAATTTGTTCATCGTGGAAGATGCCCCTATCCCAGGTTCTCTATCACTGTGCTAGAAAATTGAAAACGAATTGAAGACGGTTTCTTAAATCCTCCGATTATGAAAATGATTATTAATGCCTTTTTAAATTCTGATCAGGGGAACAAATATTTTGTGCCTCTTTCCTTTCACGCTATCAAGTAAAGTTCGAACTGATTGAGTTGAAATGGCCACTCATTACAGGTGTTGCTCACTCCGACACATCTTGCCATAGTGATGGAATATGCCGCTGGAGGAGAACTCTTTGAAAGAATATGTAATGCGGGTAGATTCAGTGAAGATGAGGTATATTGTTTGGAAGCTCCAATCACTTTATGATACTAGTGCTTTGTCGAAGAGGCCATTATGTTACTAAATTCCAAGTTATAATTAAAGATTGCATCCATCCACAGTATATCCTCTCTGCTTCGACAAATAAACTATCTCCTTATTGAATTTTGAAGGCCAAGTTGTTGATATGTTGGTTTCCAACGGTGACCCACTAAAGCTAGGCCCCACCATTGTACATATTTTACTTGTAGGATTTTCATTTTTTATTGCATTTAACAGTGCTGATATTTTGTCTCCATTACACTCAGTTCTATAGTATTGGGGAAAAAAAAATCTATCATTGACAAATGACAATCAGTGATTCAGTAGAGCATAATATTGTATTTCATATTCTTGATACATGGGAACAATAAAGAAGGAAATAATCTGATCATTCATTTGCTTGCGCAGGCAAGGTATTTCTTTCAGCAGTTGATTTCTGGAGTCAGCTATTGTCATTCAATGGTACAATTATTGTCCAATCTATATGTAATACCAATTTCTATTGAACGTATCAATTTGAGCCTACCTACTTTGGCTAAATGGGATATCTATCTCCTTCTCATGCAGGAAATTTGCCACAGAGATCTTAAACTAGAAAACACACTCTTAGATGGAAGCACAGCACCACGACTAAAAGTTTGCGACTTTGGCTACTCAAAGGCAAGAACTTGTCACCTAAATTAATTGAACACATTTCAGAATCAAATTAGACATCATTACGAATTGTTCCGTCTCTTTTTCTTCAGTCATCAGTTCTGCACTCTCAGCCCAAATCTACTGTAGGAACCCCTGCTTACATTGCACCAGAGGTTTTGTCACGAAGGGAATATGATGGAAAGGTAATTTAATTCTCTTCCCTATCCATCTTCTTTCTTCCAATCAAATATAATTAGGACTGACTTATACTGAAGCACTTCTCTTGAGAATAACCAGGTTGCAGATGTTTGGTCTTGTGGTGTGACCTTATATGTCATGCTGGTTGGTGCTTATCCTTTTGAAGATCATGAAGATCCTAAAAACTTCAGAAAAACACTTCAGGTTAGTTGCAATCTAAATATTATGATTTCCCAGTTAAATTGCTTCCCTGCGTCAGATAACAGATCTATTCAACCACTGTTTGGATATTCTGACAGCGAATTCTCAGCGTCCACTATTCTATACCAGACTATGTTCGCGTCTCAAAAGAGTGTAAGCACCTTCTATCTAGAATATTCGTGGCCGACCCAGAGAAGGTATACTTAGTTCGTATATGATAGTTGTGTTTCACTGAATAATTAGTTCGTCTGTTGATGACAAGTTGATTATTTGCAGAGAATAATGATCCCAGAAATCAAAATGCACCCGTGGTTCCTGAAGAACTTGCCACTGGAATTTATGGACGAAGGGAGGCAAAGTGGGATACAAGAAGATTTATATGTGAACGATTCATGCGGGAGGCAGAGCATCGAAGAGATATCGAGTATAATTCAAGAAGCTAGAAAAGCAGGGGATCAAGGCCAAAAAGTTGGCGGGCATTTCGTTGGAATTGGAAGTATGGATCTTTATGAGATGGATACTGATGCTGACATTGATGATTTCGAGACAAGTGGTGATTTTGTCTGTGCTCTGTGAGTGCTACCTCCTGCTTTGCACTCTCAGATGACCTGTTCTCTTCGTTCTCTAAATAGGATAAACAGTCCAAAGGGTTTCTTCAATGGCTTCTCGGTTCTGGTTTTCATGTAAATAGGAATTGCTTGTCCTCTTTCTTCTCCTATATAAAGTTGGAATAACAAGATCTTTGGGTCTTCTCTCTTTCTGTACTATGCAAATATGTATTTGTTCTTTTCTTGTATAGTCTTTTTTTTGCCAACTCTTTTCTTATAGTCAAGTCTCTGTTTGCACGTTCTTTCCCTCTTTTCTGCAAAAAGGGAAAAATAACATTTGGTGTCCTTTATTGCTGGAACTCTTTTAGATGTGTTTTTGTGAGAAAAAAAATAACATTTGAAATATGACTATTAACAAGTGCTCTATTAGTGTCATCATATCAGCAGCGCATTAAACCGAGCAACTATCATTTTGACAAGGACTAGGGCATTGTGCTCCAAGAGAAAACCTACAATATTGCCTTGTTTGATTAAGCTTGACTTGTTTTATAAGCTTGATTTATGTAAATTGAGATAAAACTTTTTCACATATTTATTTTATAGACCGTAAAAATTACTCGTATTTTATAAATCATAATCGAAAAATACTTATGGAGGTTATCAAAACATACAATTAATCTTTAATTATAATTTATAAAGTGTGATGCTTATCTTTTGACCTTTCTTATTCAAAGGTCAGCAACTTGTTGGAAAGGCTAGGTACAGTTCTTCTCTCGTCTCCAATTAGTCCTGGTCAATAAGTTTGTCGTTTTAAAACAAATAGCAGCTATGTTTTGGAATTTAAAAAGAAAAGCGATGATGGATCTCGACCTAATTTTGTAATTAAAAAATTATTTACCATAAATTTCTAAGTCTGCATCGATTAAATACTGACGCATGGTGGTTTCAAACATCACGTTGTTCATCGGATAAACTTCACCAGTTCCTGTATGCTATCGTTTTGACTTTATGGCTTGCCTTTTCACGCGCCGTCATATCAATTCGTGGTTTTCAGCAATTTGATTTATATGGAGTGTATATATATTTGCATAACTAATAATCTTTGCATGAATCAAACTTCCAAGACAGATACAAGTGGGAGAATTCGGAAAAGAACAAGACTTGCAACAACGGTGTGCCTGTAAACAGTAACTTGTCAGGCGGTTCTCCCCCACGACAGTTCCAAGCAAGAAACGACCAAAGATCTACCAGCGCGATTTTTTTTTTTTTTCTAAATCACAGTGGAATAGAAAGCGTCTACTAATTAGACAACACCTCTTTGATTTAGAAAGGGCTTGCTAAAAGTAATTAGATAATACTATGGGAGACTTCACCATATTCCAAATTAAATAGTTCTAGACCAACAAAAAACATCAAAATCCCGATTGTCCTTCTAAGCCATTTAAGCTAGATAGTATGTGCCAGACGATTCTGGCTTTAAATATCTAAATAAAATGATAATTAAATACTATTTCAACTTTCAAAACTCACAAAAGTCATTTAACACATGTAAAAGATAAAGAGGGGATAGGGTAGGAATATGAGTTTTTTATATTTAAGAGAAAATGCCAAAAAGTCCCCATTAGTCCATTCTTTTATACATATTATCAATACTTACGGATTTTGTCAAAACCATTATTCAATATGTCACAATCCAAAACTCTTTGTCAATCATTTTATAGATTTTATCAAAAACATTACAAATTTCGTCAAGATTACTATACATTTTGTCAATCTCATATTTATTGATTTTGTCAAAATCATTACTCTTTTAATTAATCCCATTACTTAATTTGTCATAACCCAAAATTCTTTGTCAATCCTTTTATAGATTTTGTCAAAACTATTACAGATTTCGTCAAAACTACTATTCATTTCGTCAATCCCATACTTATTGATTTTGTCAAAACCATTACGTATTTTGTTAAAATCATTACTCTTTTAGTTAATCTCATTACTCAATTGGTCATAACCCAAAACTTTTTGTAAATCATTTTACGCATATTGTTATTACTTATTGATTTTGTCAAAACCATTATTCTTTTAGTTAATATTGTAAGAAGCATTTCAATTTCAAAACCAAATATCAAAAAGATATTTTTTTGCTTCTAGAGAAATAAATACAAAAACCATTAACAAGAATTCCAGAGAACCAAATACCAAAACTAGTAAAGAGGGAAAGAACAGTGAATCATTTTGCTTCTTGTATTTAAAAAGCCCATATTTTTTTTTATCAAAAACATTGTCCCCACTTTGCGAGTTGCGATTGTAGCCCTTCAAATCTAATATATAGATCGGATTTCAAACTCGCGCTGGAATCTAGATTGGACTTCAAACTCATGACTAAAGATAGATTCAAACTTGCGATGAAAGCTCTAGCGGCGACAATGTCTCTATTGACGACAATGACAAGCATGGAAGGGGATGCTAAACTCTTGCTTCTGCTTTTGGTGTGAAAAGCATGGAAGGGGCTCATCAATCCTGCCATCGGACGTCGAAGGGAGAGGCAAAGCGGTGGGGACAAGTTCGATTACAGGTGAGAGGAGGGTGTGTTTGATCGCAAAAGGAGAGAGGAGAGAGAGGGAAGAGAGAATAAAAAGAGAAGAGAGAAAAATGTAAGTAATAGAAAAAAGAATGGGAGGGCATTTTAGTAAAAACACATAAACTTCAAAATTTCATATTCCTACCAAATAACCTCATTGTCTTTTTAAAGTGTTAATAGATTTTTTTAAATTTTATAAATTCAAATGGTATTTATTTATCGTTTTTTAAAGATGTACACATACTTTTCCTTAGAAAAAAAAAAGGGTAAAATAATCCAGATTGGATGTGCATGCCCCACTCAACTACAAGATCCGAGGTTCCAACAAGATATTGGTACACTGATCCAATCATTTGGGCTAAACTACATTGACCATGCAAAGAGGCAGGCATCGAACATGTTCGTTAACCTCCCTTCTCTTTTATCAGATGACGATTCAGTGTGCATACCAGAAAAGAAAGAAAATGTAAATCAAATATTTTCATAATATTATCTTTAATTTTAAATATAAGATTCGATTGATTTTTTTTTAAGTGATCAAAGAGACTAATTAAAATTACTTTAAAGTATTTATATTTATAGTTATAGTTTTTCCTCAAATAAATTTGTCTAATTTACAAACTAATATATTACAATTTAATCATACACAACATATGATATGATTAAACAATTTATTTAATTTTCTTAATTTCTAAAAAAAACCAACTAGGTTTTATATTTATGAACAAATGTAGTATAAGATATTGTTTCACAATGAGATTTTATATTAAGGATTGAATGTAGTACTCTTCTCATCCTTAATATAAGACTTAATTGACTTTTTTAGAGAGATTGATGAAGCTAAATAAACTATTTTAAAATATTTATATTTATATTTTTTATCAAACTAATTTTTCTGACCTATAAACTTATTCTAATATAATGATATACAACTTATGCTATGATTAAGTTATTTACTCAACTTTCTTAATTTCTCTAAAACAAAAGTCAACTGTGTTTTATATTAAGGATTTAGGAAAATATCTTATTTTATTTAATAAAAAGAACATCCTCAAACCGATTTAAATAAGACATATCTCTTGTCCTTCATCTTTTTTCTTGCAAGTCCTTCTTAATCAGTTTAATTTGGTTTACTTTAGTTTTCAGGTCTCCACCAGCAGGCACCCACGGCATGTGCCTATGTGGCGTGTAAAGGGAGCGTGGTTAGGGCTTGAGATAGTATAATCACAGATCATACTTGGGCCTGAAGCGGCCCAATGTGAAAATAGATTTATGAAACTCGGGATAAGTCCGAGTTTGGGTATGAGACCAATATCCCGAGTCCTCCTCCGCCTCGTTAAAGAACCGGCCGTAACCGAGATCTAGCTTCCTCTGTTAGGCAGTTCCAAAAGCAGAGCATGGGCGGGAGCGGGCGAGGAGGCAGGTCTCGCACTCAAAGAAAGCACTTCCAGCAGAGCAGAGAGAACGTCTGGAAGCATCCAAAACCTCCTCCTCCTTCCCAAAATGGATACGATAATCCTACTTGGACGCCCTTCGCCACTCAGAATTCTGCTTTTAATGAGTATTACAAGGTATGTTTCTCTTTTACTCAATTATTTGTGTTTAACGTCTGTCTTAGCCATTTCTCTAGTTTCCTGTTGCCCTGGTATTTCCTGGTGGTGGATTTTTCATCACCTGAAAGAGAATGGATGCTGGTCACAGTAGTGCTTTCGGATTGATCTGCAGGAGCAAAGGACAGTGGCCTCTGAAGAGTGGGACACATTTGTGGAAGTTCTCAGAACTCCATTGCCTGCAACCTTCCGAATCAACTCCAGGTATTTGGTGATTTTCCGGTTGTCTTACTAAAGCGAGGGGCTTTTGTCACTGACGGTCGCTTTCTACTTTAAATTAATGGAGTATAGCCTATCATTTTCTTGAGTATATGATAATATATTGAATATTTTAATGTCAAACTTATTTGAATTCAGATTGAGATTGATTCTTCAAGTTTCTATTGATTAACAGTTTCGGTTTTATCTTGCCTTTTGTTTGGGTATTTCAGTAGCCAATTTTCTGCAGACATTCGATCTCAACTGGAGAATGATTTCGTGCAATTTCTTCAATCTGAGGCGAGTCAACTACGATACTTTAGTAATCATGCTTTTACTGTCGTTCTCTATGCGTAGAATCTGTGTTTTGGCTGTTAATTATTCCCTACAGGTTGTTGAAGGCAGCGAGAGAGAGGCTATTAGACCATTGTTGTGGTACCCTGAAAATCTTGCGTGGCATACAAATTTTTCCCGGATGCAGCTGAGGAAGAACCAAACACTTGAGAGGTAAATAAATTCTGATTTGCATGTGTTTCTCATGTTACAACATCAATACATCAATGGCTGCTGCTGGTGTATTTGTAACTCCATGTTTCTAGCAGTGCCTGCACTGCACGGACAAATAATGTCATGAAACATAACTGGATATTGCCACGTATATATCCAAATTCTATTGCAAGTTGGTCTAAATCACATTCTGACAGCATAAGAAAGAATCGATAATTATTTTTCTTTACATTACATCTATTATCTCCTACTGCCACATCTATCTGTAATCAATTTTTTCTGCTTACAAAAATTTATGTATATTCATAAAAGATAGGTATTCAGATGAATTATGTTTTGTTTATATGATATGTGAATGGTTTCTTTTCATTACAGAATATTTTATTAATATGTCAATTCCTATTTTTGGTTTCATTCATCTCCCAGGTTCCATGAATTCTTAAAGCTAGAAAATGAAATCGGAAATATTACAAGACAAGAAGCCGTCAGCATGGTGGGCCTGTTTTCATACTGTCAGTCACTCGTCAAGATTATATAATTATGCTCTTATTTTATTTCTAAAAGCAGAGTTGTTTGTTCCATGCAGTTTTCTTTAAGCACGTTCCTTGCAATTCTGTTTCACTTAAATGGTTGATTGCAATGCAGGTACCCCCCCTCTTTTTGGATGTACATTCAAATCATTTTGTACTCGATAGTAAGTCTAAAGCAAAATATGGTTTTTGTTATTTCGACTGTGTTTGGTCCAATTTGTTAAAATACAATTAGTCTCACAAAAAGTAATAAAAAAGACAAGGGGCATATAAGCTTGTGGCGAATCCTAACCAAGTAGCTTAAGCTGCTTCTGTTAAATTGATGAGCCATAAGTACAATTATATACAAAACTCAATATGGTATTAGAGTTTGATGAAAAATTTATGACAAAAGATTCTAGAGCCTAGAAGCCACAAGATAGAAAGAAAGAAAACTAACGAAGAAAAAGAAAGTAAGCAAGGGGAATTTTAGGAGTCCTACATTCGAAAGTAATGAAAAAGATGAGGGGTGCATAAACTTGCGGTGAATCCTAACCAAGTGGCTTAATTTGGATTGCAAACTTAGTGCTTCTGTGTTTTGAATATTTTACTTTGATTTTCTTCAGTGTGCGCTGCGCCAGGTTCAAAAACATTTCAACTACTTGAGATTATACACCAATCATGTGAAGTAGGGTCACTGCCTTATGGAATGGTTTGTGTCCTTTCAACCACACGATGATGATTCTCTGTCTCTTTGCACCCTTTCTCCATTCAGATTTTAATCTTTTACAATATATCGGTGACCGGAAATATCTTGATTTTCTGGACTTGCTTGGTTGCATTAATATGCTATGTGCTTACTGCTTACTCCAATTAGTCTGGCTTTATATCAATAATTTTATGCATATTTTTTCTTAATTAGGTAATGGCAAATGACCTTGATGTCCAAAGGTGTAACCTTCTCATCCACCAAACAAAACGAATGTGTACAGCCAACTTAATTGTCACCAATCATGAAGCTCAACACTTCCCAGGATGTCGTTTAAACAGAAAGCATGATACCATGGATTCAGATCAGCATATTAGCCAACTTTTATTTGATCGTGTTTTGTGTGATGTCCCATGTAGTGGAGATGGTACCCTTCGTAAGGCCCCTGATCTTTGGAGGAAATGGTAGTGTACCCAGTTGGCTTTTTATTTTCTTCCCCCTTTACCCCGATCCCCATATCCTTTTTCACATTGCTTTTAATTTGTCAAGATCTGTTTTGATTTCATGCAGGAACACAGGAATGGGTCATGGGCTTCATAACCTACAAGTTCTAATAGCTTTGCGAGGTACTTTGACAGTTTCTCTGTTTAATTGTTCGGGTCTTACATTATTGGGCTTGTCATGTTCTTGTATTTTTTTTCCTAGTTTAGTGTTAAAATGGCTGCCTTTTCTGTTGGTTTTAAATTATTTTAGTGATAGGTTAGTATGGTTAGACTGCTGTTATATTCTCCCATCATCAGAAAAAACTTAATTGATTATAGCCAAGTATTGCAATTCATGATGATTTTGGTAAATTTATCAGCTATATTGAATATCCCAGGTGCATCTTTGCTTAAAGTTGGTGGAAGAATGGTTTATTCAACCTGCTCAATGAACCCTATAGAGAATGAAGCTGTGGTTGCAGAGGTAATTTGCTTTGTATGCTTTGGACCTACTTTGGTGTGGCAGATCTATGAGGTCTGTTTTGGTTTGTGCACTTTCCGCAATAAATGCTTTGCATTTCCCCAGATCAAGTAATGAATCTTTTACATTAATATGTTTTTGTTATTGATCTTTCCCCCCTTTACATACCAACTTTATTAGTACTATGGACCGAGTGTTTTATGCCTAGATCTAAGGTATATAACATTTTCATTGGAATTTTTACATGCTAAATTTTTATGTCTATTTCTGACTTTGAAAAGCCTCAATAATTGTTTACTTTTGGCACTTCTATGTGCTGTGATCTTTGATAATGTTTAGTGGATTTTCATGCTTTTCTAATATATTGCAGATTCTGCGGAGATGTGGAGGGTCTGTTGAACTTGTTGATGTGTCTCATGAGCTCCCACAACTTATTCGCCGGCCAGGTCTCAGGAGATGGAAGGCATGTGTTTTCTGCGGCCAATTCTTTCCTTAAGTTGCCAATTTTTTATAATAACACGAGCAATATTTATTAACGCATATGATTGCCAGTGATATTTCTAGACTCAAGCAGGAGAAGTTGCCTGCTTGATAGAGTACCTATGCATGAAATTAGTCATTTTTATTAAATGTGCAACCCCTAGAGGTCTTTCCTTCCCTCTTGGTTGCAAGTTCTTTTCAATCAAGTTTTGATAGCTGTTCATGGTTATCCCATGGTGGAGTTTGGACGTTGTCTTGGTTTCTAATGTCAATCAAGTCATATCATTGGTGATGTGCATGACAAAATGGTTTCAAACTGTCTGAATTCTCCACGTAATTATTATTTTCACTCAACTTGAAATGTATTTTGTAGCAGAAGCTTCTAGATTCTTTGTGGTTATGTTTGTGATACTGTAGCATGCATTTAAACACTTATGTGGCCATATGAATATGGAGATGCAGGTACTTGACAAGGGCACATGGCTGGGGTCTTACAAAGATGTTCCCAAGTCACGCAGAAGTGTAGTTCATCCCAGCATGTTCCCTTCTGGCAGAAGCTTTCAGGATCTTTTTGATAGCAGTCATAATGTAGGCATGCAAAATGACATTAATGATGGAGATTCTGAAGATGCTCTTCAGGCAACAGAGAATTCCATGACAAATAATTTTACTGAGGAAGTTTCTAATTTCCCTCTAGAGCGTTGTATGAGGATTGTGCCTCATGATCAAAACACTGGAGCCTTCTTTATTGCTGTACTTCAAAAAGTTTCTCCTCTGCCAGGTAATTTCACATATGATCTGTTCTTACTGCCTCTCTAATAAATTCTGTCATAGTCAAGAGATTATGGTTAACGAAGATTAATTGCCAATCTGTTTAAGTAGTAATGTTTTCCGTGTTTACATGCGTTCTGGCACAGACCTGAGTTCCTGACTTATTTTATTTTGCTTGTCACAAAACATGTTTAATCATATTCCTTTCTTTTTCACAGAAATTCGGGAAAAACTTAAAAAAGGAATCTCTAAGAAGCAAGTAAAACCAGCAAACCCGGATATTGAGGATAAGGAGGTGTTGCAGGTTGATTCATTAGAAAATACAACCAAGGAAGTTTTGGAAGCAGTTTCAGTGGCTGATGTAAGTGAAATTGAATCCAACATTGTAGATTTGGAAGTTAGGCCTTCTGTTTCCCATGAAGAATGGAATTCAGGGGACGAAGCCCGAGAGACTGAAAATGCAGAAAGCATAGCTAGGATGACTCAGGGAAAAAGAAAGCTGCAGATTCAAGGCAAGTGGAGAGGCGTGGACCCTGTTATCTTCTTCAAAGATGATGTTATTATTAACAGCATAAAGGCATTCTACGGTATTGATGAGCAGTTTCTATTCAATGGTCACCTAATTTCAAGAAACAATGATCCAAACCACGTGAAGAGGATTTACTATGTTTCCAAATCAGTCAAGGATGTTCTTGAACTAAATTTCTCAGTTGGGCAGCAGCTAAAAATTGCATCAGTTGGTCTGAAGATGTTTGTAAGTATACTTGAGTCTTCAACAAGTGATGCTGTTGCTGTTGCTGTTGCTATTGTTATTATTAGATCTATATTCAGGCTCCTTAGTACTCAAAAATAGTGCAGTAGAGGTTTCCTTACCCTTAGAAAAGGCTTTCAGCAGTGGCAGGCTTAGACACCCTTAATGATGTTATATAATCAAATAGGTACCTGTGACTTGGTCGAATGGAAAAGATTGCAAGATTAAAAGCGTTTTTTCTTTGATCATCCAGTTAGAACTTGGTTTGCTGCCCAATTTTATTTTTTTTTTAAATAATCCAACTGAAAATAATCACTTCCCCATCGTATAGGAAAGACAATCATCACGGGAAGGTAGCTCTGCGCCGTGCTCTTTCCGGATCTCATCTGAAGGACTGCCCGTTATTCTCCCTTATATCACCAAGCAGATTCTACATGCATCTCCTGTAGACTTTAAGCGTCTTCTGCAGAATAGAGCTGTAAGATTTGCAGATTTTGTTGATACTGAGTTTGGGGAAAAGGCAGCAAACCTTAAGCTAGGATGTTGTGTGGTGGTTTTGGGTAAAGGTATGTATCATCATGTTGTTGAGAATGTGAATGAATCAAAACGTCTCTTCATGTGGCCGTTTTCTTGTTGCTGCAGGGAACAGAGCTGATTTGGAGTCCTTCCAGGTGGACGAGTCAACCATAGCCATTGGGTGCTGGAAGGGTAGGGCCAGTCTGACAGTGATGGTTACTGAAACCGATTGTCAAGAACTGCTTGAGAGGCTCCTTGCACGTCTAGATGCAGAATATGGCTCCTCTGTGCTCGTAGACAAACAGTCCAATAATGTAGGGGATGAAGGAGAGGGCTTGAAAGGCAAAACTACTGTGACCAATTAAAGTTCGTAGGTAAAGGATATTGAAAAAGAAAATTAGGGTCAGTTTTTATGAATTTGTTATTGAAGTTATTTGTTTTCCAGTAGAAGCAAACAAATGAAGGAACTTTTTTGTTAAGAAAAAAAAGAATCAATGATGTGTCTATAAGTTATAAAAAATTATTCACTCGCATACTTCAGTTAGAAGAACCATAGAACAAGTACTCAAGTTCTGGCAAATCTTTAAAAATATCGAGTTATTTCCTACTAGGGCTAGTCACTAGTGGGCATTCAGACTATGTTTTTAGTGATGGCTTTCATCCTTCATACGCAGCATTTTATGGGATTTGTGGTTTTTTCGTTCATCAAGATATTTAAATTACGTTAACTTTGGTTTACGTGATGATATTCTTCTGGAAAAAAAAAATCGCTTCAGTTTTTCAGTTGGATACTCAAGCGCACTTCCTTTTGTGGGTGCGTTTATTGGGTTTTGGGGAGATGAAATTTATAAACAAGGATTGCAATGAACATTTCAAGGTAAGTTGTTTTGTTAGATATGATGGGGTAAAAACAGAATCATTTAAAATTTTGAGTTTCAATACAGTCCTTTATATTTATAATATGCATAGCACTAAAGAAATGCTTGCTCCATAAATTAAAATAGTAACTCTTCAATTTTCTTTTTTGGTAAAAGTAACTCTTCAATTAAATACTAATAAGGTATGTTTAAATTTTACTCCTCGGTTTGAAGTATAGGACCGGTTTTTAAGTATATAACTTAGGTAATTCTTTAATATCATCATTTTTATATTTCAAAATTAGAATTAATCTATATTCTTTAAAAAAAAATATCACTTAAACTTTAAAATCTCAAATCATTCTTTTTAACTATAAAAGTATTTACTACACTTGAATAGCAATTAAAAACTAATTTTATGAGAAAATTCTAGAATTTTAAAGTGCAAATAGTATTTTCTCATATTTTTCATACTTTAAGCCTTTCAGTTCAGTTAACAAGTCCGATTGAATGGGGAAAAAAAGTCCCATTTAAGTAAATACAGATCCAAATTAAAGTATAACCGCGTTTAACAGATTAGTTTAGACGATTGCATCGTGAGCTCTAGAAGTATATACCCGAGAGGCCATTGTTCATGCTGCTAGCGCTGAAAATCGTTTGAAGTGTTTAAATGAAGTTTTCTAATGAAAAACATGACCCATAAAATAAACTTTTGCAATACTCGATTAATACTAAGTTGTAACAATCACTCACTCAATTCTTTTTTTTTTTTTTCCCCAGACACTCGTTCAATTCTTTTACAAAAATTGACAGCAAACATATGAACACAACCTAAATTTTGTCCTTAAAACATACCTCCAAGCTTCCAAAACAATTCCAGTCAATCTACACGAGGAAATCGTGGAGGTTATGCTGGGTGATTCGCAATGACTTTCATCTTTAACTCTACTCACAGCTAAAGCAACGCATACTAAGATTAAGTCATTTAAATTTACAAAAGGAAGAGGCACCAAACCTTCAAAATTTTGTAGAAGGAACACGAAGGTGAATCTGAAAGATTGAAACCAAATTTTAATTCAGGATGCCTGACAGCACGTCTTCGTCTTGGCTGGGACTTCCTGAGCAGGACCAGGGACAATAATCTTCTTGCCTGAGAGGGATGCAGAGTTGCCGTTTCCTTGATTTTCACTAGCAAGACTGTGTTTGTTGACAATATTGAAAATTTCTGTCAACACAGTCATGAAGGCTGTTTCAACATTCGTTGCTTCCAGCGCAGAGGTCTCTAAGAAGAATAAGCCTTCTTTCTCGGCGAATTCTTTTGCATCCTCAGTGGGTACTGCTCGCTGGTTCTCAAGATCACTTTTGTTTCCAATTAGGATGATAACGATATTCTTGTCAGCGTGGTTACGTAATTCTTCCAGCCAACGAGGTATATGATCAAAGCTCTGACGTTTAGTGATGTCGTAAACTAGCATTGCCCCAACAGCACCCCTGTAGTATGCACTCGTAACTGCTCTGTATCTGAAAAATTAACCATAATCAGGAAAAGCAGCAATTTAGAAATCATCTTAATTCAAAATCATACAGGGAAAAAAGAAAACCCAGCTGATTAAACAACTAGAAACGGGAAAGCATCCGCACCTTCTGTATCAAAACTCAGAAGATACAATTTAACCAGAACAGAAATATGAAATTAAAATCATATAGCATTCGAAAATTCAAACTGATCCTACTGGACCAAGTAAGGCATTATGCATAAGGATGCTCCGCCAACATTACCAAGATGGAAAATGCCAACTAAAAACCAGTCAATAAAAGGCTTTCCCTTGTGGTCAGTTCCCTTTTATTGTTAGTTTACGTTGATACTTTGGTTTGTAATGAATCTGAAGGTGCATGAGTTTTAAGACTTCTGTCATGCAACGGGAAACAAATTGCACCACAAGCTCAGAGATTGGGCATAGCAAAATATAGATAGCAATTAAATTAAGAAAAAAATAATGTTTCCATAAGCTCTAAGCATTGCGTTTCGCTCATTCTTGTACATAAACAAACTAAAAGAAGATAAGCAGACAACTTTTTGCAAACTCCCCTCAGGAAAACGAAAACTACGAACCCAAACTCTGCATTTGAACTTTTCCCTCTTTAATATTCAATCGGGAGGAAGCAAAAAGGCAAGTCAACCAGTTGATAGCAAATCATTGATCAAATCCTATAAAGACAATCTATTTGCCAAATAATGGATGGTATAGTAGAATACTACTCCAAGGCCATTAAAATGGTTGAGAGACCAGACTCAATAATTGAATTCTACATACTCATTGGCATATAAAATATGTGGCAAAATGAATAATTATGCCGTGCGTTACACATCATCATCAATGCTTGGAACAAAAACTTGTTCTTTGCAAAGCCTGAAAGGGAATGAAATGATCTATAAATACGATTCCTTATAAATGGAATTGCATTCCACTTCATTTTTTGTTGGGTGTCTGAAATTAGCATCAAATGATATCATAATAACAAATATATAAGCAACCAATATAAGGCAGATAGATACGGAAGTTACATCTTGTATAAAATGTTACATAATCATCCACAAAGGCTGAATGTAATTTGCCAATGAATGTAACCTAATTGAAAGCCACGTCATTCGTATATGATATGGAAGTAATTTGGGAAGTTATTAAAGTACTCAGTCGACACACCCAAAGTTACTGGCAAGTAGGCCAGAATGAGTCAGCATAAGAATAACCCATGTAATTGCATATTTGAATGATGCAAGGATTTTTTTTTGGGTCAAGGACTGAATTACTTTATTGCTTGTGTTAAGGAAGGTGCATTTAATAGCATGATGGACTAATTTAGTAATTTTGAAATCCGTCAATTGTAATTATAACATTAGTAATATATAATTGTAGTTTCACCATTTACATGCAAAGATGCCATGGTACACACGCAATGATTCATGTAACTAAATCTTACGTACGCCTAAACCCATTGAAATCAAATAATGTCCCCAAAATGTCGCGTCATATGCAATGGATGTAGAAGCAGCAGTAAGGTTCATGTATTGGAGTACCCAGACAATAGACATATACCCAGTTACCGAATAGAGCGCCTGAATGTGAGACGGCTTGAGAATATAAACCATGTAATTGAATGAGAGATGCATGGATTTTTTTTTCCTTTGCATTGTTATGTAGTTGTATTTAATTCGCATGAATGCACTAATGAATCATTACTCATTCATTAAACTTAAAGCATGGGATTCGGTTAAATGTAATTATAATCTTAAATACAATTATTGTAATTATATTTACATCATTTCCATGCAAAGATCCATAGATGAGTAAATACATTAATACTAATTTATTTCACTAATCCTTTTTTTGCCTGAATTTATTTCACTAATCTTAGATACGTATGTGCATATATATGTTATGAAAAATGAAACTACAAACTATTGTCTCAGTCGCTGCTTGTAACTAAATGATCCGCTCCCGCGATCAGAACAAAAGTGCAGGAAGACGGAAGTTCGCGCGTTAGTAAACGATGACTGAAAACAAATAGACGCAGGTATTTTCTGAGTGGCTAAGTAAGTATCGGCGAAGAAAACCAGAGAAACTACTTCAGATTTGAACTAAAAGAGCTCGAAACTACGAATCACTTATGCTAGATAGCATCCATAATAAAGAACTGGATTGGAGATTTGAGTTCTGGAAACGCACCGTTCTTGGCCAGCAGTGTCCCAGATCTGGGCCTTGACAGTCTTATGTTGAATCACCAAGGTCCTAGTCTGGAATTCGACGCCGATCGTGGCTTTGGAATCCAAGCTGAACTCATTTCTCGCAAACCGAGCTAGTATCTGCGACTTCCCCACCGCGGAGTCACCTATCAGAACCACCTTGAACACGTAGTCGATCTTCTGGTTAGCTTCTCCATAGCCTCCACTTGCCATTTCCAAGCTCCTCTTCTTCACTGACGAACAACGAGATCGGCGACCGCTGACTCAGAGAGCAGTGGATCTTTGCTTCCTCGTCTCCAGTTTCTGAGATAATGTATCCTCCAGGCTCCAGCTCCCAAACTCGAACCAAAAACCGCCTTTGTGAAAAAAGTGAGGCTCTTTGGCTATGACAAATGAACTCCGATTTTTTTTTTTTAATTCTTATTTTGAAGGATCCAAATCAAACTTGGGAAGACTGTGATAACGGGGAACATTTCCATATCAATCAAATTTAAAAGGATATCCTCTACCAATGATAATTACACACGCTTCAATAAATGCCTTGCGGATCTTAACAGGTGGCGCAAATATATTGGAGGGCCTTCTTTTAAAACTCGATTTAATTATATCTCTTGTTATTAGAAAAGTCGCATCGTCTCCACAAAAAATAAAAATAGCAACGTTTTTATTTCAAAAGTAATCATTAATATTCATAAAATTATTCATTTATATAACTTAGCGGCTCCACCGTAAAATATCTGAGGTGTGATCAATGGAGTTGATTGGAAAGATAAGTGGCTTGATTCAGTTTAAGTAAGCTCTGAAGTTTGAGCATTATGTATACAGAAAATTTTACTTGAGAGATTCACCCACCATAGTCAGGTGTAAGACCTGGATGAATCTAGATTAGTCAGCATAAAATTCTAGATACCGGATGGACAAAAAAATATCTAAGCCCAAATATAATAAAACTATACTTTTTTACAAAAAATGACAAGTAATGTTTCGATTGTTGGGGAAGGCACTGTTCATGTTCTTCTTCATTGACTGAACCATGGATGGAGGCATATCGAAGGAGACATCGAATGGTCTCAGAATACTGGCTTTATGTTCAACAGCGCCACAATTCAAATCTTTCTTGTTTTCATCCATTAATTCTCTCTGTTTTTCTTTTTTTTTAACCATTTTTCACTTAATCTGACATTTCCTTTTTGACCCCCAATAATGGGGATTATAGAGCTGGTAGCTTGGTTAAGGATGAAGTGTCCCACGTAGCCCTTGGAGCCTTAGCATCATATGCTCTAATCCTCCAATTTTTGGATTTGCTTGACAAAGAAGACGATGAACTGTGCCTTCATCAATCGCCTCCTTTGCCGTCACGTCTCATTGAAAAAAAGGGCAAACGGCTAAATCATCAATATATATATATATATATATATATATATATATATATATAAACTCTTTCTCGTGATTACTTTTTATAAGCCATTTATGCCATGATCACCGTTCAAAAGCTATTTACGTCATGTATCATGCTCTGAGCAAGCCATGTCTTCTTACACAAATTTGCCCTGTAATTCAAATTTAAATTTTTTACATTGGCCTTTGCAAAAGATTGTTGTGTTCATTGATTCTGGTACTCAATAAAAAAAAAATTCCTTTCTCTCCTATAACTTATGATCCCTCATTCTTTCCCTTTCCTGTACTCAGATTTTCCATTCTTCTTCATCTATATCCATTATCCGTCTTCTCCAATCTCTTACAAAAAAGTTTATTAAATACCTCTAAGAGAGATGGCGGTGACAATGGGGCTTTTCTGCATCAAAGGTTTGATATTTTCTCTTCTTTTATTTTTTATTTTTGAATGAATGAAGGTTTAATCTTTTGATAATTGTAAAGATAAAAATGATGTGTACAATTTTAATCCTGATGGATTCTTTATTTAAAGTTTGAATTTTTGTTCTGTATTTTCTCAAACTCACCTTGCCAATAATTACTCAGTCAAGTCAACAATTACACCCCCTTAAATCACGTCAGAATACTCTAGGAAAAAAGAAACAAATAGATTCAAAAGTTGGGTCAAAAAGTGAAGTGATAAGCCACGAGTCTAATGTTGAAAGCCTAATGGATGCTTATCTTTAAATTAAAAGTCGAATGACTTCTCAGAGGATTATTAAAGAAGGATATCAAGTTTGGCAATTGAAAGGAAATGTGGGGGCCACATATGACTTTATAAATAATTCAATACTCTCTACTGGACCATCTAATCAAACAGTGAAGACTTTTATAAATGTTGACGAAGTTTTGTTGCAGACTCTTTGCATCTGCATTGTTGTAAATTCTCAATCTTGAAATTGAATTTGAATCACACTAAAATTGGAGGGAACCACATTATCATCTCCAAATTCAAATCAAAATTCTTACAACACTATGCCTCTACAGTTTGCTTTTCAAAATTCAAATTCAAAAATTTCAGTTTTAGTTTCAGTTTCAAAATTCAAAAATTTAAATCACACTAAAATTTAAGAGTGTAATGACAGTGCACTCAACATTTAGAAAAATGTCATCATGTTTGAGGAAGCAACATGTAAGTTCTAAACCAAAAAAAAAAGTCAATTGGCTTGGTTTTTGTCTAGTTAAAGACGTAAAGAAGGGCGGCTATTTGGGAGGCAACCCAAAACTTCTTTTTCTTACTCATAAATCTTTCTTTCCTACTTATTAAAGCACACTACATTGCGTTAAAAATTTTAGTTTTCATCATTCTCATGGAGGAATCTCTTGCAAAGCTTAAAAACAGGTTCCCCACTCTTCCCAAAGATGTTATCATGAAGATCTATAGCTATCGACTTAAAAGAATGAAGACATTTAAGCGTTTGAGCCTTCCTGTGGATATACACTGGATCAATGAAACTAAGGTAAGTTTAGCAGGTGATATTCATAAGTCATTTATTAAACATATGCCAGCAATAGGAAGAAGTTCTTACTCCAAAAAGAAAAGAGCAAAAATAATAAAGGTCTGCCATAAATGTGCAAGGTGAACATGTGATAAGCGTTATCGGAGTAAAAGTATGGTTTCTATAAATCGATAAGATAAAATTCAATTCATAGAAAGCGTTTAAGTTGTTACTGGACGTAAAATCAGAGAGTGTTATTCATGATATTATTCTTGATTTAATGAACTTATTTGACAAATAAAGAGAGTGTTATTGTCTTAAGAATATGACATTAAAGACCCTATTTGCCAGTTTATAAGAAAAATGGATAGGAAACAAATTCTCAATTCATAGAAAGCGTTTAAGTCGTTACTGGACGTAAAATAAGAGGAAGATGTGAGACATAATCACAACTATTGTACATAATCATACTTTTATCTAATCTATTTTATCTTTTCAGTAACTGTTGACTTTATTTACATGTTTTGTTTAACTTGTTCACGCAGCATTATGCTTTTCATTCGTGTCGGATATTTTTTCAAACTTCTTAGAAAAATGCATGATTTCTATGATCTTGTTGTTGCTACTTTAATAGTATAAATATGCACTCTTCCACTTGTAAACACAAAATGTCTGAGAGTAAAGAAGAGAAAAAGGGTATCACACTAAAATGTAGATTTAAATCTATCTACATTTTTTATGAAATTGACTTAGGAAAAGATGTGGAGTTTCAACCTGCAGCAAAAGAAATTGGAAATGTATTAGCTACTAGAAAGATCAACTTTGTAAACTATAATATCCTACTTTTTTACACTTCTAGTTAACTGTAGCTTAAGTTTTATTTAGTTAAAAAAATAAATATAACAAATTAACAAGTTATAAGAAACATCAGGTTTTAATATCAAGATATATACACACACACACACAAATGAAATACCTTCTTAAAATAATTATTTAAATATATGGGTGTGTGTATGTAAATATATCTTAATATTAGAATAAATAGTATAAAACACACACACACAAATCTGTCATAATATTACTTATGTTATTATTTTATTTCTTTATTTATTTTAAAAAAATATTATTTTAATAAGAGTAACCCTAACTTTAACATCTCTCCTATATAAACCCTCTTTCTTCTCACTCATCACTCTCAGCCGTTGTCGCACACGCAGTCCCACATGTATCTTTCTTTTTCCTCATTTCTCCATCTTGTTCGTTGTGCTCTTCTGTTCAGTCTTGTAAGGAAAAAAAAAAAGAAAAGTTCATCTTCCTTCCACAGCTTCTCATTTTATCCTATTGCAAGTCTTGTCATTATTGCTTTCTCTCTCTTGTTCGCTTTTCACTGTGCACTGTATTCATATATTTAATTATTGACCCCACCTCCACTTATCTTTTTTTGGAAGAGTAAGGAAATATTTTTTTTATTCACTCATGACACAACATTCATTACTTCTCTAAACCAAATTATTCTCCCTCACCAACGTCTTGTCAAAACCTTTTCCCCTTGACTTTCATCTTTTGTTTTTCAATCCATGGCGTATTGTCATGTCTACAAGTGTTTACTGTAGAGGTTTATAGATATCAAGGTACTGTTTGTGATAGTTTTTTTTGAATCGTGCTTATCATATAAGCCCGATTCACGTAAATTGAGATAAATCTTCTCCACATATTTATCTCGTAGACCGTGAAAGCACTTCGTAGACCGTAAAAGCACCTCGTAGACCGTAAAAGCTACCTCGTAGACCGTAAAAATTACCTCATAGACCGTAAATTACAATTCATAAGCACTTATAAAATTTTCATAAGCTATTCCAAACAGCCTCTAAATATAATCCTTACCCACTTTCTTTTCGATTACTGTATCTGTATGTGTGTCTATTAATCTTCACATCAGATTTCTCTTGTGGTACTGTTGATCTCTGTCTAAATATTTACTGCCATCATTTCTTTTATTTTCGTAATATTTTGCTTCTGCCATAGCTCTTAGTGAGTATAAAGATACATATTAAAAAAAACTCATGTCTTTTCCTCTTTTCTTAAAGTACGCGTACATATGTTTGGAAAGGGAAAAAAATCATTCTTCTAACTACTCTTTTTTTTTCAACGTTGATGATGGTGTGATTTTGTGTGTGTATTTATAATTTTCTTAAATAAATCATGTTGAATCCTACTTTTATACATATACATATATATATATTGGGTTTGTTGACTTTTAGATACGATTATTTAAATGAAGGTTTAAAGAAAATAAATACCCACGTTATTTTTAAACCGTGTCTATTTAAAAATATATATAAACACACTCATATATGACATTTTTCGGCAGGCACATACAAGGACCTTATGTTTAAATCTTATGCACTTGTGTAATGATCATTTCTATAAGAATTAATCATAAAATTTTTAAAATGAATATTTGGCAACCAATAAAAATATATTTATATAATATTAATTTTAGAAGGGAAGATCTAGTCTTTAGAGTAGTATTAGGGTATTTTTTATAGATATATTAATAGATATTTATGTTTATTACTTTGTAGACTCTCATTGAGAGCTTCAGTTTAACTTTTCATGTGATTACCTGTGAGCTAGAAGGTAGCAGGTAACTCTGAATATTCTCCCATATACTTGTAAATTGTGTATGATTGTGCATAAATATCTTTTATTAAAAATAGACTGAATTATATGTATATGTGTGTGTATTATAAATTCTTAAATAAATAATGTTACAATCAAATTTCTTAATAACTCATTTTTATTCATATAGTTAATAATTTAATTATAATTAATGTATTGATTGGATTATTGGTTCCTTTTCGCCTTGTTTGAATATTGATGATGTTTAATATGAATGGAAACATGATTTATTATGCCTTGTCTTTTATTTATATTTATTGATGATTAAATATAAATGTCATGGCGTTTGCATTTATAATGGGTTGGAGTAAGGAGGAATTTGTATGTTGAGATCTTTTATTACGTGGTATGCCATCACTCGGTGCACAGTGGATGACACTTGTCAGAGCCCCTTCTTCCATGTTTTTCCTTTGGCCGGGATTGCATTGGAGCTGTGAGACATATGACACCTTCTTAGTTGTATTCTTTTAAGGAGGGGAGTCATAGTCCAAACTTAAGCTCTACATTTTTGGCCAAGTGCATCTTAATAACTAGTGAACTTGGGACAATCCAGTTAAATGGATGAGTTTCTGTTAGACTATGTGTTAGCTTATGACTCTAGTCAGCGGAATAAGGATGGACGGTGATATAAGGAAGATTGCATATTGCATAATTATATATTACTTGTTGTGATGGAAATACAGATTGACAAGATGATAATTAAATTAGTAATAGTCTTGTATGAAGATTATGATACATATAAATATATACATAATCAGCTCATTCTTTTTTTATCATATATGGTTTGCTTGTGTACGGTAGAAACTTTCAATAGTTACTAAGACGTGGAATCTCATCCCTTACATTAACATTTGTTAGGTGATTGTTCTAGTAGGGAGCAAGGGAATGCACCTATGGAGTGAGCTTTGAAGGATCTTTTGTGCTCCTAGAGCATATGTTATGTTGTTGTTATTTGCCATGACCCTGAAATTCCGCATTTTATTTTGTTTTGTTGAAATATTTTGAGAGCTTGATTTAACACTATGATATGAGTTTTGTTTAAACTGATTTTGTATTTTGATGATTTAGATGTTGAACATCCTTATTGACGATATGTCAAATACTTTGGTTAAGTATTTTTTTTATTTGGTTTGGGGTGTTACATAAACGAGGGAGGCATCTAGGGCCTAAGGGAAAGTGTAACCATTTTTGCAAGTATTAACGGAAGCAAGGGTTTGAATGTTCGTGTGAAAGAGTTGGACAGTCACATATTTTCTATCGGATAGGAGTGGCATGTTTCAAACTTGGCTAAACGTATGAGATGTATATTCTACTATGCTCAAGCTTTTATTGCTCTACCCGGTGGTTTAGAAACGTTGGATGAGATTTCTAGCATTGTATATTAGGCTAAACTAAACTTTTACAAAAAACCATTAGGATTGTTAAATGTTAATGGTTTTTATGATGATCTGTTGTCTTTTTTTGACCGTACTATGGAAATTGGATTCATACCCCAAGCGACTCGCCATACCATAATTTATACACCAACTACTGATCAGCTGATTGATCAACTATCCATTAGTCAAACAAATAGGTAGGCAATATTCAGACAACAATTAGAAGCAGAATCCAGATATTACTCTCTGGTTGTAACTTTCCTTAATCTTATGGTTTTACTCTTACCATTTCGGTTTATTTTATTGTGTGTTTAGGTTTTTAAATAAAAACTTTCTCTATTCTCTAGAAGACTTTGAGGACAATATCTGATTTAGGTTAGGGGAGTATAAAAAAAAGAATTTCTCCATTAGATAGTTAGTTAGTAAAACCATTAGATGCATGGGGTGTGCAAAGATGACAGAGTAAAGAGTAATTATTAACTCTTGAGACTCATCGTATTAGTTGCATATTTTTGTTTCATCTTAAAAAAATGGTCCGACCTAACAAAATATTATCTAGGTGTTTTTCAATTATTTTAAGAAGTATATAAGTTTTAAGAATGAATCAATTGAATTTAGAGATTTCATATCATGATTGAACAACTGATTATTGGGATTGGTGGTGAATTTTGAAATTGAATGAGATGAGTTTGAAAGCCCCTGATTGTGAGCCTTTGAGCTTATTTGATCAATAAGGATTATCTTTCTTATGTGTGATATTCACATATTAAGTTGTCACTCTATAATTTGTTTTAAATTTGGTTGAGATTACATTTCACATGCACATTCACAAATGATAAAGGTATTCATTTTCTTTCTTTAACCAGAGCCAAATAGCCAACCTTGCAATTATATCGTTGATAAGCTCCTTTGAGCTTAATTGATTGTTTCTTTGTTCTCAACCCATTAACATTTGTTTTAATGATATATCAAGTGTTTTTACCTAATTCAGAAGATTAGTAGATCATTTGAAATTATTGTGAAATGGGCTTTTGACAAGTGTGAGGGTGTATATATCATTAACTTTAGAGTTACATAAGTTTGCAAAAAAAAAAAGAAGAAGAAAAAACATATTGAGTTTTTAAATTAAAATTGTACGTTATTGTGATGAGATAAATTTATTCATAAGTTGTCCCATTTTTCAATTGCTCTATTTATTCCTTAAATGTAGCTCTTCATATCACATTCTACATTCTTTTTACCTTAACCCTATTACAACCCTCAATAAGTCCTTTTGATTTGAATTATACATGTGAATTAGGTAGTCGGGATTGAGATTTTTAGCAAGCTTATGGTAGTACAATTTTTTCGATTGAATTCAAACGAAACACTTACCCTTAAACACTTGAAAGATTGAGAGATTGAGTCACAATTATAAATTTGGTTCATTCATTTTCCAATAAAGCTACCAGTTTATACTTTTTGTTAATTCATGAATGATATGATCTCTTTATTCTTCAACTGTGTTTTTGCTCATAACTTTACACTTCTGATTTTGTTGGAAGCGTAGTAAGAACTTATTAGTCACACTTTGTTGTCCGAGGATATGCAAAAGCTAATGTGAGGGAATTTGATATGTAAAATATTTACATATTTATTTTCTCTTATATGAAGATTTTTTAGATGATATTTGAGCTTATCATTGAAGGTAACTTCCTTTGATGTGTTATTACAAAAGATACATATGGTTTACCTTTGATTGCTTAAAACATATTCTGTATGCAATGAAGATCGTGGAGATGAGGGTCACTAGCATGTTTGCATAACAAAGTGATACCAATTAATGGTAACATTGGGAGTTGAAAAGTAGCATACTTTCTCTGCTATGTGTTGTTTAGATATTATTGTACTTCATTTAATGTTGAAGACATTTTTTTCATTTATTATGTTTCATTTATTTCCCTTGCTTACGTCGTCATTTGTTGGTTGCGTGGGACAAATTTCCTTAACTATCTTTCTATTTAACGTATTAATGCAATTTAGTTACCATTTAAATTTCACTTAATTACAACTATGCATCCAACAAACATGGATAAAGTTGCATAAATACACTGATGGACGACATTATATCACTGTTGACAAAATAGTTTTGCGTAAAAGTATAAGTACGTCTAAAAATTCTGCATATGTCATCAAATTTTATTATATCATGCTAGGGTAAGCATATTGTTAGAATGATATAGTGATTTTCTTGATTATGTGATATTTGTTACAAATAAAAGATGTTAGTTGCTTTTTATTCTCAATTTACAAGTTTCTTAAGTGAGGAAGCACACAAATATTGTTTACAACACAAAGAGATATTTAAGAATATTAACGCATCATCTAACATTATAATCCCTTCCCGTGTTGCGTGCAAGGCACGGTGGTCCCTCATAAAATATTAACCATAACCTTTATGTTGCATCTTTACAAGCTAGTCTTTACATATGGACAAATATATGTTGCATTATTAAGAGTTAAAATCATTGAAGACTTGAAGATAGTTGTTAGTGATAATAACAACAAGGACAAGAGGACTATAATGAATGTTGTCTATCAAGAAGTATTCCGAAATTTGAATTAGTGATAGTATGCCTACTGATAGTGTAATATGTAGGCGTTACATGTATATTATATTAGCATGTCAGGAATATTTTAGGTAGTAAGATAATGAAAAATATTAGGCAAATTGATAATATTTATAATCTATAATTTGCAGAAGCACAAGCTCCCCGTGCAACGCACAGGGGAGTATACGCTATACCTTATAAATAATTCTTCCCTATAGCCAAATTCCTTCTCCACTTATTGAAGGCTCTAGACGTAGATCATTGTTTACAAGGCGTTTAGAATATTCAACTAATAAATTAATCATCCCTTGGGTTGCGCATTAGTCATTGTAGTCTAAATCCAATAAAATAATAATAAATCCTTTGACACAAGTATCTATAGCAAATCACAGGTTATTTATTGGGATTTTGTTGGATTCTGTTTCATGTATACTTTTTTGACTGAGCTCTTCCTAATTTTTTGTAACCTATGCTTTATATTTTGCTTCATGTATCCTTTTTTAATTCTTACAAGTTTAATGTTTTCTTAGCTATACCACATAACATTTTTCATATCTTTATTAGGTGTAATGTTGATCTCATATGTCCCATACATTCAGTTATAATCTATAGCCTAGTGTTGAGATTTTGAAAAATAAAATATCAAATTGTCAAATAATTTGGAAAGTTTTTTTTAATACTTTAATTTCATGATTTTAAACTATAGAAGAATTAGAATTTTTAATTTATTTTTAACAAACAAAAAAATTTATAAAAACAAAAAATAATTTTATGATATATGTTTTTTGGCCAAAATTTTATACTCTATTTGATATTTAACCTTTTTTCATTTGCTATTTGAAATAATGACTAAGGGTTTTTGTACAACTTTTTAAATTTGAAAATCTTGAAAAACATAATGCCCATCCAATTACTTTTCTCATTGAGACATGCATAGCTGTATAAGGAAGTGTGAAAGCATTACTCGCCCAAGTCTTCATTCTGCAACCCTTTTCCGATTATCCTTCTCTCACATTAGTCTCATTTTTCAATTCTTACAAGTTTAATGGTTTCTTGGTTGTACCACATAACATTTTTCATATCTTTATTAGGTGTGATGTTGATCTCACATGTCCTATACATTCAATTATAATCTATAGCCCTATGTTGTGTGACATTTTTAAAAAAAAAAAATTGTAATTAATAAAATAATAATTTATTAAAATAATAATATAAAATAATAATATTATATTATATAATATAATAATATATATATATATATAATATATATATATATATATAAAGGTAGGCGCCGAAATCGGCGCCTACCATTGACAAAAGGGGGAAACCCCCTTTTGTCAAGGATATATATATATATGTGTGTTGCTTTGGCGCATCAGGCGCCAAAGCAACAAATTCAGCAGCAGAGGGGGTATTATAAATACCCCCTCAGCTAAACACTTCACGTAAGTGAAGTGTTTCAGGAAAAGAAGAGAGAGTGAGGTTCTGATAAGGGTATTTTCAGTTCTTCGGGGATCAATAAGGTACACAAACTCTCTTCTAATTATAAAGTTTCTTTTATGAAAAATGTTCTAAATAATTTTCTCTTTCATATGATAGTAATTTTATGCTAGTTAGAGAATATTTTGGGGATATGATTTTAGGCAAGTTTTGAGTTTTATCAATATAAGACTGTAGAAATGTAGAGAATAATTAATAGTTTATTTTAATCGGTTTAGATTTATTATTTAGTGGTCATGTGATTTTATAATTAATTTCTTTTATAAATAGGGTTTAAATTAATCCCTATAGGGTGTTTTTACCGATAAAAATTAGTTTAAATATTTTATTTGGATTATTGGAGGTATTATTGAGGTTTTAATCGGTTTATTTTTGTTAGATCTGAGTTATGTGAAAAATATAAATTAGGACTTAATATTTGAATTATAATTTGATATGATTTTAATTATGTGGGTATTTGAGGAATTGTTTAATAATTATATTATATCCTTATAAATTATGAGAAAGAGATTTAATTATTTAGAAAGTTGATATTGGAGATTTTGTAATTATAGGTATATTAAAGGTTATTTAAGGATTTTTTAAGGAAATTAGAATAAATGAGGATAATAGTTGTAGAGAAAATTGGGTTGTAGGAGTTAAATTATGTAAATTAATTATTTTATTGTTATTTTTGGTTAATTGGTATCTACATTAATAATGTAGATTTTTCTTGTGATCGGTGATTGCACGGGTTTTACTATTCAAATTAAGATTAAGCTTGGAATCGAGGTAACCGGGGTTAATTTATTTTATATGCTTGTTTTGGAATGTAAGGTATTTTATAAACCTTACTTTTATCTATATTACTTGTATGTGCTTTGCAAGATTATATTTATGTTTGAATATGAATTTATTTCAGTGAAGCAGTGTATTTTCTAATTTACATATATAAGTGGAAATTATTATTGAATTGTTACTGTTATGGTGGATATGTTGTTTTGAGATGGAATGTTGTATAAGAATTTAGAATTCTTGTAATTGTTTTTGAAAGCTGTATTAATTTATTATTTTTATATTACGGGATATGTTGGGTTGTGTGGAAGAGATATGGTGAATTGTGTGCCCATCGGCTCTCTCAATCCTGGCCCGGATTTTGGAGCTGAGTGTTTGGGCGGACACCTCCCTGTTACGGTATATCGGTGGTGGCATGGGAGGGGGCAGTATTCTTGATGTGACTAGCTAACCTTTGGCCGGGTATACTAGCACTGATAGGCTGTACCAGTCCAGAGGAGATAAGGAGGAGCAGGATGGATGAGTGGGGATGGTTTTATTTATTGATTATATCATGTTAAATATTAAATTATGATAATATTATTATATTATTATTATGTCAGTTAAACCTGCTTCTCTGACTTACAATCTTTTCCTGCATATTTTGTAAATTGATTTTGGTTACTGAGACTTTATGTCTCACCCCGTTATTATAAATAATTTTTCAGGCGATACCTCTAATTTGGTTAGAGGCCAAGGGAAGCAACCAGAGGCATAGACGTTGAGAATTCTTGTAGGCCTCTTTTGGTATTGGTGTTGTATTAATTTCTATATTGCCATTATAGGACCCACATGTTTTTAAAATGCCACATTTACTATTTGGATAATTGTGTTGGAAATCTTTTTGTGACCCATGGGTTAATTGTGATGTGATATCAGAATAATAAATTTATCTGCAGTGAGCTTGTGGGCGAGTTTGTTCCCTAAACTCCGATATGTTGTGGAAGAGTTTGTGGGCGAGTTTGTGTACTAAACTCTGATATGTATTGGATTGAACTTTGATATGTATTGAAAAAAAAAATTATTATCACTGATTTTGTATAAATGTGGATAATTGTTATTTGTGAGAAAGGGTCGTTACATGTTGAGATTTTGAAAAATAAAATATCAAATTTTCAAATAATTTAGAAAGTTTTTTTAATACTTTAATTTCAAGATTTTAAACTATAGAAGAATTTGAAATTTTAATTTCTTTTTAACAAACAAAAAAATTTATAAAACATAAATAATTTTAAGATATATGTTTTTGGCCAAAAATTTATAATCTATTTAATATCTAACATTTTTTTATTCGCTATTTGAAATAATGACTAAAGGTTTCTATACAACTTTTTAAATTTGAAAATCATGAAAAACAAAATGCCCAATTACTTTTCAAAATATCAACATCGTTCACTATTTCAAGTAGCGTGGGAAGCGTGAAGTGTGAAAACATTAATCATTTTGGCAAAAAAAAAAAAATTGAAAGCATTATTCATACTTCTCCCAACTTCTCTTTATAGGGAAGCATGTGAGTTACTTTTCTCATTAAGAGAGGCATAGTTGTATAGGGAAGCGTGAAAGCATTACTTGCCCTCCATTATGCAACCTTTGTCCTTCTCTCATGTTAGTCATACTTCTCCCATTCAGGCTTCTTCTTCTTCTTTTTTCTCTTCACTTTTAATTTCAATCTTTCACAGAACACGCCTCCAGCTTCTCTTTATTACTGGTAAGTATTTGAAATGATCTTTTCTTCCAATATTTTTTAAACATGAGCTTTTTAAAGTTTTTATGAACAATAGTGTATGTTCATGCGTCATCCTATGTAAGACCTTGTCAGTTACAGCCCCTACCTACACTTGCTTTGCAACATGCTTGATGGGTTCAATGTGCTGCAATGATCAACATGTAATTAGCCATCACCGGATAATGGCAATGTTGAAATTTAAAACTTCAACATATTGGCGGGCATGCAAATTATACTTTGAATTTCATTCCCTGCTCAAATTAGACCATCAGTTCAAGTATTTATATGTGATTATTATCAGTTTCTGATCTCACAATTTTAATAACACTTGATATCATTTCATTTCTAAAAAGTATGTTATTTGCTTATGAAGGCACACAATTCTTATTTTAAAGAGTTGAGTGATGCTACTGACTGTTAGAGTATAATTGTGAGAGTCTTCCGCAAATGGAATGTTTACCATAAAACTCATCCTCATGGAACTTTTTGCATATCAATGGTTTTAGTAGATGCTGAGGTATATATTCATATAAGTTATCACTCAACCTTATTTATTGTATATATATTCATACACATTTTAATATAAACCTTATTGATTGTATACTGCAATTTGCCATTATGAAATCATACGGTAAGCAGATACAAGCAAATGTTCTCAATAAATCTGTGCAAGAGAGAGTCAGGGAGACCATCACCGAAGGAAAAACATATCTATTTGCTAATTTTGTTGTCACTCCAAATGTTAGTCAATACAAAGCAACCACATATCCTTTTAAGCTCACCTTCACTGGACAGACATATATAATGCAACAAACTGCTTTAATACCTTCCTACTCATATTCTTTCATGCCAATTATTGAAATTCTTAAGGCATATCAACATCATCAAGTTGATTATCTAATTGGTTATTTTTTTACTTGTGGATTATCTTATTGGTGATTTATTTAGTAGTTGATTAAGGTCATATTTTTCTAACACTCTGCCTTCCTTGAACTTCAGATGTAATCGTATATGTCAGAACCATGGGAACATTGGAAGAATTCCGTAAGGATCAGGAAACAAAGATAAGACTTCGGATGATTTTAACTGATGTTGAGTAATACTCTTCACTTTTCCCTTTCTGAACCATGAGAACATTGAAAGATATCCATACTTCGTTAATATATTTTATTTTCACATTAACATCTTTGTTAACATATTTCAGTGAGCAAGATGTGGACTGTGTATTATTTGACGAATGTGCTTTAGATGCCTTCATGGCTTAACTTTAAAACAGTGAAACGCTTGTTATCATTGTGCTCAATCTCGTTATGATTGGCTTTTCAGAAGATGGTAGCTGCCACTAAGTTTATTCTCTTGTGAAATGGTTAATTAGTTTTATTGTAAGAAATATGACCAAGTTTATAATATTTCTTAGAAACACCAACAGTATATAACTCCTTTGGTGCTACAAGGGCAGCATTTAACACACCTGTCAAAGAGGTTCAGAAATTCATTGAAAGGTTGGCCTTCTCAACTTAAAGTTTATGGTTCAAATGTTTATTACTTTACTAATATTTCCTCTTCCAATCTTTCAATGCAAGCAGCACCAGAGATGGAATTTCTCATGTATTGAGCAACATGAGTCAACCCATCCTATCATAGTCAAGCCAAATGTCAAGTACCACCTCCTTGCACAACCAAATAAAGATAACTATATCTGACACATCAAACCAAAAGATTGTCAGTTCATCTTCATTAACTTTGATTATATGCACCGAATTACTTTTTATTTCCTTTTACTCAATAAAGTAATTTCTTCAATGTAACATCCTCATTTTTATTTTTGGGATATAATTATAATTTATAGAAAATTATCATTTTTAGTAGGTAATTTTTAGGGAAAAAATATAAAAAAATAAAACAAAAAATTATTATTATTATATAATATTATATTATTATATAATATAATATAATATATTATTATTAAAATATTATATATTATATAATAAAAACGCCCCAACTTTGACCAAAGAGTGTTGCACCGTAAGGTGCCACACGTTTTAAAAAAAATAATAAAAAATGTTAATTGAGGCAAGAGGAGGTATTATAAATAGGAAGAATTCAAAAAAAATACCATTTAAACTTCAAAATCCCAAATAGGTGATTTAACAATAAAATGATTTGTTAATTGCATTATCATTCTTGTTAATCCCATTATCGAACTTGTTAACGGGATTTTGAAGTTTAAATGGTATTTTTTTGGCATTCTCCCTTATAAATACCTCCTCGCCTCAACACACTTCACGCAACAAATCTGCGTGAAGTGTGTGCAGAAAGGTGACGGGCAAGGCTCTAATATGAGTATTTTCATTTCTTCAGGAATCAATAAAGTACTCAATCTCTTCTAATTATAAAACTTCTTTTATGAAATATTTTCTAAATAATTTTCTCTTTCTTATGATATTAATTTTGTACTGATTAGAGAATATTTTAGGATTAGAATTTTGGACAAGTTTGAGTTTTGTCAGTATATGACTATAAGAATATATATGATAACTAATAGTTAATTTTAATCTTTTTTTTTGTTATTTAGTTGATATAAGATTTTATAATGAATTTTCTATATAATCAACTTATAAATAATGTTATTTTGGACTTTTGAACCGATTAAATTTAGATTAAATAATTTATTTGGGTTAATGGAGATATTATTGAAATTTTAGTTGGTATAGTTTTAAAATCTAAAGGATGAAATTGTCATTTATGAAATTCGTAGGACTAAATTGTCATTTATGAAATTCGAAGGACTAAACTGTCATTTTATAATTTAGACCCTAAATTGTTATTTTCAGTTTTTATAGTATATTATTATTAGAATTTGTAAATAATTTATAATTTTGACTTTTGGAAAATTATTAACGGGTAGTAAATTGATTGTGATATATTGATTTTGGCGTGTGTTTGAGCTCTTGGATTTGGAACAGTGTGATAATAATTAGCTTTGGTGAGAGGTAATCACTTTCCACTTATTATGTGTGTCGGTGTGTTTGTGAGTATTTGTAAAATGATTATGAGATTGAAAATCATATATGAATATTTATAAATTATTTCAATGCGTAATATTGAGGAGTATTTTGTTATACACTTGCTTTGTGGAACTTTATGATTTAAATTATAAGATGTATTTGTATATTTTGAATATCCTCATATGTGTATGGAGATCTTGAGAAAATTCCTATTGAGCTATTTATTGATACATATTGGGTTGTTTGGTTTGGGTTGAGATGGAGAAAGTTATTTTTACCACGTGGTATAACCTCCATTGGTGCACGATAGTTGGTTTTCTATTGTCCCAGCAGTTCAATGAGGGACCTCCCACCGGTTCAATGAGGGACTGCGACACCCCACTAGTTCAATAAGGGGAAAAACCCATGGTCTGGAAACATGCTCTGTAGATTTTGGTCAATCCTCATCATGTGACCGGAGAGCTCTTTGAGTGGCCAGTAACATGGATATTAACTTAGCCCATGGGTCTAGTCGGCAGAAATAAGGCGGTTCGGTCGGATTGATGGGAGGCACTTGGGAATTGTGATATGAGATTGGAGATATAATATTATAATTTCTTATATGAGATTTATGTACAAAACAATTATATTAGATTTTTAATATTTTATTATATAAATTTGTTCCACTTGGCACCTCATGAATACATGTCAACATGTGTAATGAGTTGGAAAGCTGGTTACTGAGGCTTTTGTCTCATCCCATCGATTTAACATTTTTCAGGTGATAGTTTCCGTGCTGAAATGTCAGGAGGAGCTCCTGAGGCATAGATATATCTCTATGGTTTCTTGTGGTTTATTATGTGTTGAATTGATGTATATTGCCATTCATAGGGCCTACATCCTATAAACTCTGCTTTGACTACATACTTTGTATTATCGTATCATGGATTGAATATTATAATATTTAATAGTTTGTGTGATTTTATCTCTATTATGATTAGTCTTTGAGAGATAATATTTAATATTATGGAATTAAGGAGAGGATCTTACATTCAACATACATCGTTAATCCACATCAATTAATTTGATTTTTCACTTTCCATTCTTTTGTGTCTATCAGGGAGCATCTTTTGTAGTCAGTTGTGAGATTCAAAAACTGGAAATACGTTATGGTTAGAACTATGATGGTTGTGCGAAGTGTGGCACAAAGGCTAAATCAGAAAATTCTACTCTGATCTGTCCCAGTTGCACAAGAAGAACTCAGTGCACTATTGAGCCAAAGTAAATATTCTATTACTATTCATTTTGTTATCTTAGCAGTTAAACTGATGTATAATGCACACTTTTTTTTATTCAGGTTGAAACTTTACTATGCGGTCAAGGATAAGACTAGCACTACTTCTATTATATTCTGGGATAAGTTAGTTGTTCAGTGGATTGAGAAGACAACATCTCAGCTGAAATTGTCACTTACAGAAGTTAGTTTTTTAAACCATCTGGTCCTTGACATTAACCTAAATCTCTTTATTAATTTTATGTAACTTTATTTTAAGGCAAAGCATGATTATTACTTCCCCATCACATTGGACAAGCCAGTAGGTAAGAGTGTACTGTTGAAATTAAAGATGAATGAATACAACAAGAAGCACCCAACTTCCAACATTAGTGTTAATCAATACACCATATGTGAAGACTTACTAAATCAGTTCAATGAAGCAATTATTAATGTGGGCCTCGAATACATTCACCTTAATTGATTTGAATAACTCATCATATAAAAGATGCTTTTGTCCTTATTATTAAATTACACCCTTTGTCAAATCACATACACATATAGGTAAGGGAGTTGAGGTGCATCAGGATATTCATTCTCCTATCAGATCAACCCATCATACAGCTAATCATGAAATTCCCCAACTTGTCGTCCAGCCAAATCCTTTAATGAGAGCAGATAACGAAGAGATCCTAATATCAGACCTTACCAATAATATCACACAAGCACCTGTGAAAGGGAAGAGAAGGATTAATGTCAAGAGAAATATTATTAGGGATGAACCAAGCAGTACTTCTGAGAGGCCAACTATCACACCTGCAGAGGAGAGAGTCCCAAAAGTGCTAAAATAGGAGAAATAGAGTTCAACCTATTTGTGTATTGTATACAAGGATTTATTTCAAGCAAAATCAAACAATTTTGAATAAAATTGTTCTACAAGCACAAACACCCATGCAACGCACGGGGGAGCACAAGCGAGTTTAGCAATCAACAATTGGTACCCATAACAACAACCTATTTAGTACATATAAATAATTTATTTGGGAGATTTAACTTTCGTTATTTTTTACACTATGGGTTTCATCAGTTTTTTCTCTATTATTTCAATAGAAAAAATCACTTAGACCCCACACAAACAATTTTACTTCAATTAACTCTCAAAAGATTTTGAAATTTCATTGCATCCCTTAGGTCAAAATAAAATTAAGTTTTATCAGTAAAAGGACAATAATGCCCTTATTTTTTTTTCATAAGAGCATTTATTAGATAAATATGGAGATTTTTAAGACAAATAAATATATTTATAAGACAAACATGTGAATGACCAGGGAGTTAAAATTTTTTGATCATTCACATATTTGTCTTGTAAATATTTTTATTTGTCTTATAAATGCTCTTATTAAAAAATAAAGTAAGGTATTATTGTTTTTTCACTGAAAAAACTTAATTTCATTTTAATCTAAAGGCTGTAGTGAAATTTTATAATCTTTTGTGGGCTAACTAAAGTAAAATTGTTTGTATGAGGTTTAACTGATATTTGCTCATTAAAAATATTAAAATAATAAAGAGAAAAGACTGATGGGACCCATAATGCAAAATGTAATTAAAGTTAAGTTTTCTTAACGGCGTTGTTATATATGCTCCCACACAAATTGTTTATGTTTATTTTTTGCACTGAAAATAGATAGTTGTTAGGAAAAAATGTCTATAAATACCTCATTGAAAACTTATTTACCAAATGGGATCTTCGTGTGTAAACAATTTTCCCCGTGTGTAAAAGATCTTCCATGATGTTCAAACAAATTTTCATGTGTTATATTCTCTTGTGTTCGAACAATCTTCTCTTGTGTGTAAAAGATCTTCCCTTAAATGTTTTCAGGTTTCATTTAGTAAATAAATTTCCAATAAAATATTTATGAATCATTTTTCCTAATTTTTAGAAGTACTTATAACAAAATTATTCATTATTAAATTTACACTTTTGACCGAAAAAAATTATGCACATCTCTCGTGAGAGATAACAGAGTCAGGGTGAGATTCCTCCTATATTATTATATTAGGGGCAAAATTATACCTGAATATTTTAAAGCGCTTGGTGTTCCTCCAACATTTTTTTAGGGTGCTGCATACACTTTACCCTATAGCTTATTTACACTAAATTTAAAATAAACGCATGAATGGGTCAACCCGGTATAAACGGACCTAAACCGGGAGACATGATGTGTTGGTGGGTTTTGCTGGGTCAGAAAAATAACAAAACTGCCGAGTAGGAAAAAAAACCCAACCGGTCACCCCTTTTATCACCCTTAAAACACTACTGGAAAAATGAATCCCAGAGTTCCTCATATAAACTTGAGTCGTTCTCCATTATTAGATGCTTAAGACTCATCATTCTCAGCATCTTGAGTCATTCTCATCAGTTGAACGCCAGAGTCACTCATACAAACTCCTCTTTGTTTCCGTTTTCTAATGCAAGTTCCATGATAGAGGCCGTGGTCAATTGAAAGGAGTATCCAACCCAGAAAGAGTAGGGATTGGATCATAGCCGTTCATTTTCAAAAATTCCCCATTAAATAAAGCATTAGTGCATAATTACATTTAAGTTTTTATAGTCCGAATTTAGAGGGAGGCTGTAGCTGAATATACACGGGTGATATCATGAACTGATATTAACTGGAACAAAAATCCTGAATATATTGGTGTGCCTTCTAGAGTTTGAGTAAGTTCTTTTTTGCTATGAACTGATGATGTGCGTGTCAGCACCTTCTCTACTGATATATTGTTTCATTTTTTGGTATTAAAATCCTTTGGAATTAATTTCTGTTTTGCAGGTTGATTACACATGCACAGCAACACTTCCAATCACGTGGTACAGCAAACAGGGTCACTACATTGAGTGACAAATATGGCTTATGTGGAATTTCTTGAAACTGAAGCTGTTCAAGAGGCTCTTCTTTTAAATGAATCTGAATTGCATGCCCATCACTTCCAATAATGAAGATTATGATTAAGAAGCTCCACTAGTTTAAAATCCTGGCATGATGAGGCATTAATGAATGGGGGAAAAAGAAGCGATGTCTCCCATGGGGATGCAGGTTTGGACCTCCACGTGACCACAAATGTTGTTCGCAGGTCTAAAGATTACACCATAACAGTTCAAATACCCCCACAGCCCCCCACAGCTGTGGCCCGTTGCTGCAAAAACCAACAAAAGAAGGACCAACATTACTTGCTTCAATGACCCCCATTATGACTGGTGAGATCAGTTCATAATAAATAGAATTGTGGGGTACAAATGAAGTTTTCTAATTATTGGGACCAAAGGTGCTGGCAAGCTAAGGGACACTTTTCGCTTCGTCATCCGTAACTGGGAATAAGATCTTGGTGTTCAACTATATCGGCTATATATATATCTTTGAGAGGAATTCAATGTCCATGATACTTCGATGTGTATACTTGTTGAGTAGTTTCGTATCAATTAAATCATGATTTATTCCAAAACCTGCTGGATATAATATACATTGTGATTTGAAGCTTCAATTCGTATTTGCGTATTACACTGATAGATGTATTTACGTATGTCTATATAATTGCAGTTTTGCTCGTTTAAGTAGAAACAGAAACAGAGCTCTAATATTTTGTTTCAGTAACCGTTTGTTTGTAATTTAGAAATTGATGAAATGGTGCTTTTTATTCATATGATTTATTAACTTAGAGTGTCCATTTAGGTTTATCTCTAAGTTTTAACATTAGAACGACTCATTTCCTGCACCTTATTGAGTTAAGAAATTATATAAGTTAGATCTTACTTACCTCCACTTAATACCCTCAATCTAACAAGAGTATTATTGAAAATAATTATATTTTAAAGTTTGGAACATGGCATGTATTTAGGGATGAAATAAAAATTCAAATCAAGACAAGTACATATACGTTCACTATCAAATGACTAAATCATGGGAAATTTGAATACAGTTTGATCTCTGTCATTAAAAATCTTAAGTTGTTAGCAGCTCAATATATGTTAATTAATTATTTTTTGCCATCAATATGTGTTAATTACTGATGATTTTACGTTGCTGCTCGTTAATTTAATGCACACATGTAGTTGCAGCCCAGCTTCTATTACTATTAAATTATAAATTCTCCTGCTTTTCCTTAATCCCTTGTTTTCTCCGTGTTTTAACGAATTTTTACTTGCAAATCAGTGTCCGTGACTCCGTGCTAGCGTTTGAAATCATGGTTTCAGGCTTTCTTACAGTTTTATGTCAACAAAGGATTATGGAAAAACAGGAGAGTTTAATTTTAAATCCACTAGAATTGATTATTTTTATAATTTACAGACATAATCGCCAAACTACCTACCTTCTCCGTGTCATCACCGAAGACGACAGAGCATTCTCAACCTTCATTAATAAGGTTCCAAAATCCATACAGATCGAAGTTGTAATATGGACGAGTTAAGACTTAAGACATAGGACTCGTTCATTATTATTCCAGTCTCCAGCGCAAGAATGGTACAGAGAGGCAGCGTGACTATCCTTGTCTTTTGCGCCACCTTTTTACTCTGAGAATGGTAAATAATTGAATCCCTGATTGGCAAACTCAGAAAAAGCAACGAAAGCGAAGATTACTTTACTTGCTTTCATGATCATCGACAACTCCTCTGTTCTGTAACAACTCTACAAAAAGCCTATAATCCCCACAAAACGGAAATATTTTCCTCAAGCTTTGCAGATAGATCTTTTTTCCTTCTCAGTGGAAAAAAGGTACGTACGTCTGCTCACTCACTATCACAATCCTCTCCTTCTCTCTCTCTCTCCTCGCTGTTCAATGTCTATGATCAATATTAGCCGTTTTGACTAATCGCAAGCTGTGAAGTGTGAAATCATAGCAAGGAATCAAGAAACCTCGAAATGGAAACTGGACCACCAAGAAAGTTCCAAATACCCTCAAAGCTTATGTTGTGTATAATGTTCATTGAAGCGTGCTAATCCAAATTTAGTAACCTATCTTTATAGTGAGCAGGCCTCAAACCGTTCTTTGTGCATGCACAATGGCTTTTCATTTCTTAAATTCTAAATCTTTTTTAGAGGATGTATGGTTGGGCTTATATTTATGTATATGCTCGATTCACGTAAATTGAAATAAAACTCTTCCACATATTTATCTCGTAGATTAGATTGTAAAAGTTATTTTGTAGATCGTAAAAACTATTTTATATATCATAAATCACGATTGTAAAATATGATTGGAAGTTTCAACCGCTATAAAATCTCTGTAACATTTCCCTTTCTTTCTTTTTTCCCTTTTTGAGATCAGTACTTCCTCTGGCTCTGTTGGAATATAAATCCAAGAGGATTACGACATAAACAAAATTTTAAAGATCCCACATTACTTTTATAAAACAAACCGAGAATGCTTTTCGGGACATGAACATTGTCGTTTTTTCTTGCATCGGTTTGATAATTTTCAGTCAGCGGAACCAATTTTGCCGCCATAAATTGTTAATCAGGTCAGGTGGGAAGCAGAAGCTCTGTTCTCAACGAGGCATTATTAATAATCAAGTCAATGGCAGTCAAACCCACATGAATCCAGAGAGTCGAAAAATTAGCTAGCATAATAAATGCCGAATTTAACTACCAGCCTGACCTGGCTTTTTTACCATTCTGAGAGATACACAAATCCTTTCGCTGTCGCAATGGCCACTAATAATAATCAGCCTCTAAACCCCTAATAGAATTCTGGTCAAGGGGTCCTTGATTCAGATGGGTTTACACTCTATTTGTTCACCTTTCCTGAATCGTTCCTTTCACTTTTCTGCTACAGTCTGCCCCTTCTCTCTCTCTCTCTCTCTCTCTCTCTGTGAGACTTCACTATCTCTCTCTAAACTTGCAGGCTGCCAGTGCCACCACAAACCCCCAATTTATGTACTACTCATATCTTCTTCTAGACGCCATTAACACATAAACTCCACCTCCCCAGAACACACACACACACACAATCTCTCTCTCTCTCTCTCTCTCTCTCTCTCTAATTCTCGCTATCTCGGCGGAGGAAGCTTCAGAAAACTGGCATTCGCATCTCACTCGACTTGTATTTATTTTTACCTGTTACTCTTGTTTTGGCTTGGATGGGGAATGAATGAATACCATGTGACATGATTGCCTCTCATGGTTATGGCTTCACTTAACTCATATCAGTACTTAGTCACAATCGCCACCTTGCTTATTATAGTCCTGCATCATCTATTCTGTCCAGTTTTTTGTTTTAATCAGCCCCAGCCTTCAATTTCTCGTCGGGTAGGCTTTCAAAATTCCAGGGTTTTGTGTCTCCAATTGTTTGCTTCATGTTTCTGGTTTGGTAAAGATTTCAATTGGGTATGTGCAGGATCTTCTTCTTGAGGAGAAAACCAGGCTAGGTTCGATCCCTCCCAGCTGCCACAACAAGTGCAACGCGTGCCATCCATGCATGGCAGTTCAAGTTCCAACCTTGCCTAGCCACCAGAGGCTCAAGCCGGGTCTGACCCGAACGGCTCCTCTGGGTTTTTCCGGTCAGTCATTCCAGGGTAATAACAGGTACTCTAATTACAAGCCGTTGGGTTGGAAATGCCATTGTGGTGGCCATTTTTTCAACCCTTAGAAATTGTAGTGAAGGAACCATCTATCCAGATTGAGATTATTAATTATTATCGCTCAAATTTGTCCAATGGAAACTGCCTCTGTTGAATTAATTTCGCTGGTTAACTTATTTATCGTGTTAGAACTTAGATCAGAGGGACCATGGGATTGATCTAGGGTTTGCAGATATGCGTCACTATCTCTGGTGTCAGAATTAATTGTATACGTTGAAGTTTGATACACTTGTACAGAGTTTGTTACAGACTTGCATTTTTTCTTTGATTTCTGACTTTTATTACGGTGGCGTCTAAAATCTGAGCAAGTTTCGCATTTGCCTCCCTTTTGTGTGGCAGTGATTAGGAGGGGATTTTTCATTTTTCGCGATCTCTATATATATCCTGAAGAGATTGTGACTTGTGAATTGGGATCCTTTTTCGATGGAAACGACACATCTCTGTATTTATTTTCTTCTCGTTTTTGCTATCTACTGTCAAATGCCAATCTGGTGGTGTTTAAGCTTATCTTCTTGGAATCCACACGACCTGAGTCCAAATTTACATCATTGGTTTCTCTCTCCTGTTCTGAAATGTTTGGTTGTGGTGATTGCAAGTTTGTAGGGAATCCTTGGGATCTAACGAAGTGACGTCAAACCGAGTTAGAGGCCATTCTGTTCCTTTGTTGGGTAAAGACCAGAAAGAGTTAAACCATATCAAACCGCGAGAGTAATAATTTATCGAGGGAGATTCTGTTGACAATTGTTTTGGCAGTGTTTTTCTGTTCTGTGCCGTTATGGGTATAATTGTGCTTCTGTCCTTGAAAGATGCCACTATACTACAATAAAGGAACTTGGAGTTGATAATAAATGGCACGTTTGCGAAAGTAATTAGATTTTTGTAAATAAAACAGATTGAAGATTAAGAGATAGTTTGGAATGGCGATTGTAACCTCTAAAATACTTTTTAATCTTAACTTACAGTATACGATGTAGTTTTTACGGTTTATTAAGTAAATATATTGAGGAGTTTTATCTCAATTTACATAAATTGAGTTTATATATAAGTATAAGCTAAACCAAACATTATCTTGTCCCTCACAATTGGTATCAATGTTTTATCCTTTTACGGTCTATTGAAAATATGCCGGGTTCATGTTTACTCACCGTGTGGTGAGTAAGTGCATAAAAATTATTCTAAATTGAATATCAAATGATATTATAAAAAAAATTAGTTAAAAAAGTGCATGAAAACTAGACAAGTTGATATTTTTTTTTTCTTGGATACACAATCGCTTGTGAAATTACAGGAGGTGCTGAGCTAGCGTGCAAAGGCAGAGAGGGACTGTAACAATGAAAGGCAAACGTTAGTTGACAGAGCAAATAAAAGCAAATCCCAAAAGCTTACGATTTTTAACAAATTTATCAGTTATTTTAGTTTATTTATAACAAATTTCTTATCGATATAATACAATTTTACAGACATTTAAAAAAAATCATAACTCATTTTAATTATCGTTATCATGTCAAAGAAATGTGGATTTAGCCTTTTAAGCTAGTAAATCAAATTATACTGGTTGAGCCCAACCATGCAGCATGCTTTTGTATTACATGAACTTTGCGTAATAAATGGCAGTCTTCATAGGGTGAATACACTATCCTATGGAGGTAAAAAAAAAAAATCTATATCCTATAATTAAAATCATATATAATTCACAATATCATACAATTATTGTAGTAATATTCTTCTATTAGCAAGTGAGACCATGGACTCAAATGCTAAAGATTGTGACTTCTGTGGATTTTACTTCACTTCATTCTTGTCTTTGGTCAAGGTGGTCTATTTTGTATTTGTATGTGGAAAAAGGGTTCCCCCCCTGAAATATTTTCTTTTTTTTCCCAAATGATTCTCCCACTTACGAGTAACGATCATAACCACTTGGGAAATCCATTGGCTGAAAGAAATTTTAGAGAGGCCAAAGTCGATGCCACAGTCACACGAATAGAAGAGATTCAACAATCTTGTTCATCTCAACTCTCCACCCTTATGGCGTCTACTCTGACCTCTCCTTCTCCTCCCAATCTCTCCCCTTATCTTCGTCCCCTTCGCTCTCTCTCCCTCACCACCACTTTCATTACCAAGCATCGGTTTCTGAATCCCCCAATCAAGCCATTCTCCTCCAAACATCGAGTCCTCACAGTCTCTGCTTCAGCTTCCTCTTCTTCTCTTCAGGCTCTCATTTTCGACTGCGATGGCGTCATCCTCGAGTCCGAACACTTGCATCGCCAGGCATACAACGATGCATTTACTAACTTCAATGTTCGCTGCCCTTCTTCTTCTTCGCAACCTCTCAATTGGGGCATCGAATTCTACGATGAGCTCCAGAATCGCATTGGTGGAGGCAAACCTAAAATGCGATGGTTTGTTTATCTTTCCCCCTCAAATAGATATTTTATGTCTCTATGTTTGATTTTGCTTATCTGTTCATTTGTTTCGTCGGTATTCGTGGATTGTAAGGTACTTCAAAGAGCATGGGTGGCCGTCTTCTACGATATTTGAGACGCCTCCGAGTAATGATGAGGATCGAGCTAAGCTAATTGACATTATTCAGGTGCTTTTCTCTGCTTGATGATGTGCGTTTACTTTTACTTTGACGATTTGCAATGCTTCTACGTGTCTTGCGTTGTCAAAAAAGAACGTATTACTTCTGAATTTTTATTTTTAACCACTGAAGTGGTTGTCTTCTCACCTACTTGTTATATTTTCGATTTCTTGTTGGTCTAGGATTGGAAAACTGAGAGGTACAAAGAAATAATGAAGTCCGGAACTGTAAGTATACTTCTTTTGTTTTCCTATTCTAACGACTATTCTGTTTGCTTCAAGCGTAATGATGCTGTTTATGTTGTTAATAACCTACTTGCGTACATGAATAATTTTTGGACCAGGTAAAACCCAGACCTGGAGTTCTGAGATTGATGGATGAGGTCAAGGATGCTGTAAGATAATGTTTTAATCAGTGTATTGATCTCTTCTTATTAATATGCGCCTAACGTGCATCTGCTTCTAAGTCATGGCAGAATCTGCTCTCTCTTGGAGCTCTTTCTGATCACTTTGTTTCTTCTTTTCACTCTTCTAGTTAGGTACATCTGCTTATTGGACAGCATTTTTACCCTCTAATGCTATTGTAGGGGATAAAGCTCGCTGTTTGCTCGGCAGCAACTAAAAGTTCAGTTGTGCTCTGTCTTGAGAATCTTATAGGAATTGTAAGCACATTTTCTCGTGTACTTTTCCACAATGGAAATATACTTCTCAACGTATGTTCAACCGAATTGATTTTTGGTGTTTTAGGAGCGGTTTAAGAGCCTTGATTGCTTCCTAGCAGGTATTAAACGCATCTTCATATCCCTTTATATAGTTCATGTAACATGGAGGCGTTTATTTGTGTCGAGTAGTGGATCAACACTTAACTAACGATGTTCGAGGCATCAGACTCAATTAATTTGCCATCTCTTCAATACACAAAACCAATTTTAACTTTCTCCTGAGATAGCTTAGAACTCTATTTCAATGCGAACCCAAGTCTTGCCAAACTTTCCCAGAGGATATTTTTGGTATTATACGTTTGATGAAATCTACTCTACGTTTGAGATAAACTATTTTTTTTTTAATCATATTTAACTTGCAGGTGATGATGTGAAGGAAAAGAAGCCTGATCCATCAATATATCTGACAGCTTCCAAGGTTTAAGCTTAATATGTATTGTAATTTAGATACATGAAAATCTAAGCCTTCTTGCGTGTGCTGACAGAAGGGGCATGATTCACATGTTGTGTCTTGTAGAAGCTGGGTGTGTCAGAAAAGGACTGCTTGGTGATAGAGGATAGTGTAATTGGCTTACAGGTTATTTTCTGAATAATAATCAATGTTGTGTTGTGTCTGTAATTTGAACCAAAAATGTACTAATGCCTATGGCTTCTTTAATGTGACAATATTAACATTGTTTCAAACTACAGATCTAAAATTTATTTCTTATTTTGCTAAAGTGCATTGAATGATGTGTACTAATAAATCACAATGCTTGAACTCTGCCTTTCTCAAAGGGGAAACAAATTCTTGAACTCTCACGAACTAAATTAATATCCACAGGCAGCAACTAAAGCTGGGATGTCATGCGTGGTTACCTACACGTCTTCAACAGCTGATCAGGTGAGGCATTTGCCAATATGATTTTTACGTTGGATGGAATTGATACCGTCGATAATGGCTACATTTTGACACTTCTGGAGTCTGTTTGAATATAATGTAGGATTTTAGTGATGCAATAGCGGTCTACCCCGACTTGAGTAACATAAGGTATAGTACATTGCTGACGGCCTATGTATTGTCCCATTAGTTTTCCTTAATTCTGTTAATATAGTTTGTGTGCTCCATCATGTAGATTGAAAGATTTGGAGTTGCTCCTACAAAATTTAGTTGCTTCCAAATAAGAGATTTGCCTTATGTATGGCTTAAGCTGTCCCAGAATCGTCTCTATCAGAAGTTAAGATGGAATATTGGATAACCATAAGCTCAAGCTGCTGCCTCTATACAAATTTTTTTTTTTTTTTTGGTTCTTTGTTTTTTTTCAATCCTGTTTCTAATAGTAAATGTAATAATTTGACTTATGATCTGAGAAAATTCAATTTAATGTATCATATTCTCATGATCTTTTGTCTGTTTCATTTCATTAAATGGATAGCTAGACGATGATTTGTTCTGCCAGCTCTTTAGGTTGAGCATACCAAAGTTGTGATATATTTGAATCCCATTCCCTTGATAGGGTGTGGCTTTTTAACTCTCTATCCCCACGCAAAGGTATCGCATAAAGGGATCTTGGGACTGATTTAGTATCAGAAGAGCCATCGAATGATTGTAGATCTTTATCAATGAAACTGGGGCTTCTGCCTCTTGAGGTCTGTGAACTGTGATTTACCTTTTTGCGGCAACTTTTACCCAATTTTCATTGGACGGATAAAAATACAGTGAATTATATTTTCCTTTATTTTTTTTCTTGAAAAAAATTATGTTGATTGATTTGAATTGTTTTGATATAATTTTCGCGGTTTATATTTTAAACTGTTTTATTTCTAATAATATTTGTTTAATTAAATAAATAATATATTATGTAAAAATTAAAAAAAAATTGTCAAATTATCATTAGTTAATGTACGTAAGAGTTATCATCCTAATTAATTACTCATATTGTTAATGAATGGATAATTATAAAAAGTCATTTTTGCCAAAGAATAATGTCTACCACACACTAGTGAGTGTATTGCTACTTTCAGCGGTAATTTTCGAGAGAAATTTTCTTTCATGATTTATAACAAAAAGCTACCTTGAACTATCGCAAGGCAAGTATAGAATGAAACTTGCCCATCCCAAACTTGGCATCTCCTATCGGGGTCAAGAAAACCAAGCCAAGTTCTCATAGCAATAGAATTCTGATTCATAGATCCAGTTGATAGTCGCTGTTATGAGTTTAGTTAAAATTGTCATCATAATTGGGCGCAGCTCCTCTCCATTGAGGTTCTTATCCTTTGCCCTTTCATTTCAGTTCTAAGACAAGCGTTTTGGAGTAGATGATGAAATGCAAAAAGAATAGGGTCATGGTTCTAAAATCGAAACCTAAAATTGAAGAGAAGCAATAGGCGGCACAAATGTTTTGATGGGATGATATCATATGCATTTGTAGGCCTACAAAATATCACTAAAAAAATTGTATTTTTATCCCAATCAAAAAAAGTTATTCATGAATTCATAAATAACTAAATGCTACTATTTTATATAATAAAATCATTTTTAAAAAAAACCATATAAACTAAGTAATAATTTTTAATGGATGGTATCAATATTAGATGCATTTGTATTAAATTTATCAGCTAATATATCAATCTGTATTAACATATTTAGGTCCCTAAAAAATCTGTATTAATATAACTTTTAAAAATTCACAAAAGTTTTAACTATACGTTGTTTTAATAATACTTTCCAGAATAAAAATGATTGCAACAAACTTTATCAAAAAAATTAACATATATGTTTTTTCATAAATACAAATACCCTTGTATTACCCAATTAAAACACAACTCCTCATGATTTAGTTTAACACCTCTTAAATATTAGCTGGCATATTAATAAAATTAAAAGATTTCATAAGATTTATTTTTTTCATTACTTTTGAAATCTTAGATTTATTTTTTAAAGACAAATAAAAATGTTAATTACATGAGTAGCTAATTAGAATTAATATTAGTTAATCAAATTCACATAAGAATTTCTCTATCAGTTGTTCACTTGTTGTATTCAATATAGAATAAACTAAAATGAGTTATATTAAATTTTTTTAATGGTTTATTACATAAATTTGTATTCTCAAGATAGATGATAGATGCATCTAATATCAAACAGAATATAGTTAAAAATTTTGTGAATTTTAAAACTTATATTAATACAAATTTCTTAGGGAACTGAATATATTAATATAGATTAATATATTAGATTGATAAATTTAATATAAATGCATCTAATATCAATATTAACAATTAAAAATTATTACTTAGTTTATATGATTTTTAAAAAAAAGGGATTTTATTATATAAAATTGTAGCATTTAGTTATTTATGAATTCATGAATAACTTTTTTTTATTATGATAAAAATACATTTTGTTTTATGGGCCCTACAAATACATTTAACATCATCCCATCAAAATATGTGTACTGCCTATTGCTTTTCTTCAATTTTGGATTTTGATTTTAGAGCCACGACCCCATTTTGCGTTTCATCATCTGCTCCAAAAGGCTTCTGGTGCAGCGGAAATGGAGGGACAAAGGACAAGAATCTCAATGGAGAGAAACTGCGCCTATCATAATCACTGTTGAGAAGCCTTGCTTAAAATTGTCATCATAATCTACATTATTATTTAATTAGGATAAGATGATGGACGAAGGACTGACATGCTTCCAAGCTTAGCTGAGCCAAGCAACATCTTTGAGGCATGACCTTCCAAAAATACTATCCGGTCTTTAGTATAAGATCTTATTTGTAATGTAAAACAACTTTAATATAAGATCTCATTTATGATGTAAAACAAAATTTTATACTAAACTAAGGACAGTAAGTATTATATGTAATCTCAGGCATTTGCTTACGTGAAAGTAATCCTACTAGCAAAATACTAAGTATAGTAATGGGAAAATAATCCTTTTTTTCCTTGCTAAATGTGTGTCTATGATTTGTATCCTAACATCCCGTTTATAGAAGCGAGATTACGTGTTTGTTTGGGATCAATTTTAGAATTTTTAAAAATATTTATTTTCATAAATTAAAATAAAAATCTTCTCACATACTTATTTTATATACCGATTGAAAAACTATTTTTAAAAGTTACAATTCCTATTACAAACAAATACTGCATTACACCCTGAAGATAATTTCATCCGAAAAAAAGGTGGACGATAAATATCTTCCGCTCGTCAACTCCACCTTTATTCCCGAGGGCTAATCAATAGCCTATAACTACCACCATATACGGACCCCTCCCACTGGTCAAATATCAAGAACTGCCCAGTTATCCTCAGTAAGTTACACGGTCAAGAAAGATGCATTCTAGTAAGGAGAATGAAATTTTTGGGGTCGAAAGTACTAGTTGGACAAAAGCAGATCCCACAAAGTATTATCTCTTACCAGTCGCAGTCTTTCCTTTGCGTAAATCAGCAAGTTCCTCAATAAGCTTCCTCTCTTCGCTGCTTAACTTTCTGGGGATTTCAACTTGAACCCGAACCAACTGATCACCCCTCATACTGCTCTTGTTCAGCAGAGGAACACCTTTTCTAGCCATAACAAGTGTTGTGTTCGGTTGGGTCCCAGCAGGGATTTTTAAATCCACCATGCCATCTACAGTAGGAACCTTGATTGTAGTTCCCAGGATTGCGTCTAAGTATGACACCTTGCAAGTGTATAAAATGTTGGTGTCATCACGTTTAAGGACTGGATCGGGGATAACTTCGATAACAACAAAGAGTTCACCTGGAGAACCGCCTCGCCTTCCAGCATTTCCTTCATTTCGGACCCTTAAACGGCTAGCAGAGTCTACACCAGCCGGGACTTTCAGACTTATCCGTTTTGTCCTCCGCACCCGACCATCCCCGGAACATGTATTGCATGGTGTTGAAATTTCTCCAGTACCATTGCATGAAGAGCACGTCATTGACTGCTGGAAAATACCTAATGGCGTCCTTGTTGACGACACAACCCTACCTTGACCCCCACAAGTGCTACATCTAGTCGGCTTGGTTCCCGGTTTAGCCCCTGAACCATTGCAAGTTCCGCAGCTTTCTAGCCGACTGATCTCTATCTCTTTTTCTACTCCAAAAACTGCTTCCTTAAAATTCAATACAAGACTATAATACTCGTCTTCACCATCAATAGCTCCATTCCAGGAACCTCTTCCCCGATTCATACCCTCAAACAGAGTCTCAAACAGATCAAAAGGATTACTGAAATCCTGGAATAACATAATCAAAGCTTCAGAAGCAGAGTTAGTCAAAACAAAAAGATTTTTCATTATAACAAGGTAACTTACCCCCATGCCCATTCCAGAACCTTTAAGCCCAGCCTCTCCATATCTGTCATATATGGATCGTTTCTCATCATCTGATAAGACCTGTAAAACAATTTGAATTACAGAAGACCAGTAAATATTAGAGTTAGAAATTCATAAAGACAATCATACTTCAACCATCAGCAACAACAAAAGAACTTTTACCTCATATACATTGCTAATTTCCTTAAACTTCTGTTCTGCGCCAGGTTCTCTGCAGCATCCATGTGAATAATTCAGAAAAAAGTTAAACGCCAGAAAATTTCCTTCACACGTGTTCGACATGACCTCAGAAAATTATACAACTTATCAAGCCCAATTCAAGTTGCAATAATGGTGACTTGAGCCTCCTTCCTCCAGACATTTTAGCCAGCATATTACTATTAAAAATATTCATCATAACTAACAAAAACTGAGATCCAGGTTGGCCAGAGATACAATCCTATTTATAATTCTGGCTAACATTCAATTTTCTCCATCACAAATCCAATCCAGTCCATATTTTAACTTTAAATTATCAATCTAGATATCAGTTACAGGGGGGAACAAGGCAAAGGATAAGAATAAAAAGCATATAAAAAACAAAAGGAGAATAATAACTCACTTGTTCACATCTGGGTGATAATTTCGGGCAAGCTTCCGATAAGCTGAAATGTAAAAGTTGAGACACATATTATTTCAATGGAAAGTGGAAGCATGGCACCACTGACATGTAAAGAATATGCTCAATCAAATGGATATTTAATGTCGTTTATAGTTCATATCTATTGATATTCTATATAATAGTATCGTCCTATAATACAAAAAAGGCAAGGGAAGATGTCAACATCACAACTCATTTAAATTTAATCGTTAACTTGGGAAGTCCCTTCATGGTTATTTAATTTGCAGATAAACCCCACCCGTTTGATTGATATCTTAGGGTTTGACATGCATCTTGACAGTCTTAAGTTAGGAGCTTCCTTTAAGGTAATATATTTCTAATTCTTAAGAGTACAGGCAGCAGCAAGAGTAATCCAAAATGGACAATCATTTACTAATCAACAAAAGAGCCTAGTTTGGAAATTGTTCTTGCCTTACAAAGAGACAACTAAAGCACTAAAATCGTTATGATTCCAGCTGACAATTATAAGCAAATAAACACAATATATTCATATTCTCCTTTGATCATGATGAATATATGACCATAAAGACAAATATAAAGAGGCCAGAGTAAAATACCACTCTTGATTTCAGATTTACTAGCATTTCTTGACACCCCAAGGACAGAATAGTAATCCTGCACATTGAAACATAATAGTTATTAACATTCAGTCTAACCTGCAAAAATGCTTGAGACATACAAAATAGAAATGAGAGAAATGCCTCCATGCACTACAAGTACATAGAAAGCTATTAAGTTGCACATTGCTATTGTTGCGTATATGAGTAGTCATACTTACTACATCCGCTCTAACTATAAACCTTGATCCCTTGCGACGATTAGAAGTTTGAGAAGAACCCAGGTCATATAGCACATGCAATGAATCACGACCAAAAAAGCTTGAACTTGGGGCAGCCATAAAGCTTACCCTACTTGTAACACTGAAGAAAAGATTATTTAAGAAATTACACTCTGCATCGCAATGAATTATGCTGAAGATTTCGTATTTACTAATTGAGTAAAGCATTTCAGAACACTAGTTTATGACAAATAAGACTGACAACAGTCCCTTGATCTCGTGTCCTTATCCCAAGAATAAAGAACTATTGCCAACAACTCCATAAATTTAAAAAATAAAAGATAAACCCAGCTAATACTGATAACACAGTTGATACTATAATAGAGATGACCATGTATTAAGTAACTTAGCACTTGGTCCAACTTCATCATGAACAAAAACTAAATAGCTTATACCTCTTATAAATGTAATAGTGAGAGAAAATCCATGTAAGTGGTTTTACTTCCTCAGAGAAATGTTGACCATGAGACAACTTACCCGAGGCCAGATGATGTAATCATGCCTGTCATACAGGATCTCATAAATAACTGAGGACGGATTCCCCATTGTGCAACAGATGTGCTTCCAAAAGGTGTAATGGCCATTCAATTTATCTTCCGCAAGAAGATATAGTGATCAATATGTAAATCGTCGATGAACTTAAGCCAACTGTAACACTTGTAATGTGACACGCAGGGTCAGATAATACATCAATAGAAGTAAACAACTAAACCAAAAAATCAGATGTAGTTTGTAACCCAGGAAGGAAATGAAACAGTACGCTAGAAAAGAGAAAAAAAAATCCATATACGAAGAAATATCTCTCTGCATTAAAATACAATAATTCACAAATATTGCATGCAACTGAGAAACATGTCATTAAAAATCTATTACTCAAATATAGTATACGGATATTGTAGAAAATTTGAAATGGTCCCCAATTGAGTTATCCTTCTCATATATTTGCTGTTTCTGAATAATAACAAACTTACCTAAATAATCTTCTCATGCATTTATAGTGCAAGATTTAGGAATTCTCAGATTGCAATAGAAACAATAAAATCATCACGTTAAAATTAAAACTAAATTGAGAATTAAACCAAGAGAGGGTGAGAGAGGGTGAGGGGGGAAACTGACAACTTGGCCAGGAATATAAACAAAGGAACAACTGCCTTCTTTAGCTTCTAGGTTGTCACCTGGAAGCACAAAGCCTGTAGCCCTGTATCCTCACTAAATCCGCTCTGACCAAAATGAGATGCCACATTGGATAAGGGAATGAAATTCATAATATTACACATTACAGCTTAATATGTTTCTACCACATTAAGGAGAGAAAAAATTTAAAAAAAAGGAGCTTGCTTGACTAATTAACAAATAAGAGCACAGCACAGACAGGGTTGTGTTGGGGCATACGAATAACCCCTTATCTTCTATGGGGAAGAGGGTGGGTGTTAGAAAAACGTCGAGTAGAGAAACAGGGCGTTTGGGATAAATGATGGGTGAAAGCGAAGTGGGAACAAGCAAAGCTCCCAGAGAATAACTACTAGGGACTCTAGGATTGTTAACCAAACCTGCGATGACCAGTTAGCTAGTCAAATTTTATCCCTTGAGCGAAATATAGGAGGAACATATATATAAACGTAACTTCTATTTCTCTTAACAATTAACAGCGGAATAGGAAGCCGTTACAGAAGCAAATTAACGAAAACAAGAACACAGTGACCACGAACGATGATTCTATAATCTAGGAAGCGAGAGAATGAAAGAATCCATAACCTCTGTCGTGCAGAGATATGAAGGATTGGTGGAAGTAAAAATATTGAGAAATGAAAGACAAACCTGTTGATGCCTGACCTTCCCTTCGCCCTCTCTGGCAGTGGAGAGAGGAGGAAAACGAACAGGAGTGAAGGGGGAGAGAGGGATAGTGTTCAGGGACTGAGGAGCGCGCCGGAAATGTTCGAGGATGAGACCAGAGTGTTGGAGCAGGAGGATGATGTTGTTGCTTGGTAGTCGAGTTTTCTTCTCCGAACACGAGCATTTTTGTTGAACACTTCAGCTGAGGTTTTATAGGCTGCTTCTAGAACCCTAAATGGTTGCTTGCTTTTGGCGGATTTCCTGCCGTTGGATTTTTTTTATGGTTCTCCTTTGACAATCTAATAACTCGAAAATTACAAACATGTGTTTTCTTATTTCAAATTTCTTGATGAGGACAGCGTATGCAAATTTTTTGATAAGGAAAAACTCTTGGGAAAATCCCATTAACAGTTTTTTGAAATACATAAATTTTGAATTAGGTCTCTAAATTTAATAAATTATAAATCAAGACAACTAACCAAATTCATAATTTTATAATTCAGTGATTTTACCTATATGCCAATTTACTCCTTTTCTTTGTCTTCTACCTCTCATCTCATTCTTCTCCATCTGACACTCTCTCCTCTGTTTCAAGTTCTATCTCAAGGCTCAGTTAAGTTTTCCTTCTTGCTTTGATAATGAGTTGTGATTTCATAAGGTGGAAATTTTGCTTGATTCCTTAATTTTGTTTATGTGATTTCTGCTGTTTTTTGGAGAGAAAAAATTAGTCAATTCAATTTACAATAAGTGGATTTGGCTTTTGTTTGTAACTGGGACACATGTCGTAAATTCAAATACATTTGAGTTCTAAAAATGGGGTGAAACTACACCAATTTAGTATTTCTCTTGGCCATCCCTTTAAATTTGATGTGGATTCCTAATAGTTCAGGGAAGCGGTGGTTTGAAAACGATTCGGTAAAGCCAATGCCAAGTGGACCGAAATTTTCTAAGCATAATGTGGAGTCGGAATCAAAGAACGTAGAGCTAGATTATAAAAAATACACACACTCATTTAGATTTTTCAATGCCTCTATTTTCTCAAGCATTTTGGCTCGTTGTTTCTCAAACACGCATTTTATTATATGTTAACAATTCAAACATATTCAAATGAGACAAAAACAGAGAGAGAGGAGGAGGAGAGAGGAATGGAGGAGAGAACGAGGTCAAAGGAAGTTGGAAAAGAATAAAGAATTGAAATTAAACAACTATCAAGTAAAAAAAAATGATTGAAGAAGGACCAAGATGCTATATAAATAATATTACTCAATTCTAAAATTCTAAATTGAGTTACTTATCCTGATATAGAATTTTTTAAATTTAGAGACCTGATTAAGAATTTAAATATTTTAAAAGTCTTTTAATGGTATTATTATCCCTATAATTTGATTTGATTTCATTTAAATTTAAGGAAACATCATTAAATTTTATTTTGGCCGCCGGAAGATCTTTATATTTATTTGTTAACCCAAATAACACTGCAGATACATTTCTTTTTCATGTCTAGTCAGGATGTTTTGGAATGTTCAGATTTGTGTTTACCCCTGCCTCAACTATCAGTGTGATCGATCGTTTAATAGATAATAGGGTGAATAAGAGAAAAATACTGCTTAAATCCGTACGCCCTCACATTAATATTTTTGGCACACAAAAAAATAATTAAAACCTTAAAATGGTAATTATTCTGAAATTTACCGAAGCTCTTATGAAAGTAAGTTTTATAGTGAAATAGTTTAACTGCCTCTAATTTAAAAACAAAAACAAAAAACTGCTTCCATTGTCAAATTAAGCTTCCGACGGCCCCTGATTACAAATTATTAGAAATTGGTTGATTTTAAGAGCAAAGGCGATCTATTTCACTTAAAGAGATAATTTTACAAAAGTGGGATGTCAAAAAAAACTTTAACAGAAGTAACTAGTATTTTCTGTTAAAAAAAAAAAGAAGAAGTAACTAGTATTTTAAGATGTTAAATTGTGCATAACTGCACACAATATTTGTCCAGTTGGTACGACCATTGAAAATGTTGCTTTGATTAGTCAAAAATCCTAAGTGCGTTTGACTCGAGCGTTCGTCGCAATCAACTTATATTTTAATTGCACATTTTTCCCAGACAACAATTCCTCATTACCTACCTGATAGAGTAATTAGTATTCTGTTATATGGTTAAGAAAGTTTGTTGTAATTGAACCATGTATGGTTAGCTGAGTCATTAAGTGAGTGAGATTACAGGTGTAATAAGAAGCTATACACATGTCATTGGCTTAATGTTTGTTTGAAATAGTGATTAGAGTCTTTAAAAGCAACTTTTCAATCATAATTTAGAGTATATGAAGTAAGTATGTAAGATAAATGTTGCATCGACTTATGTGTATAAACACTTATAAACATTTCAATCGTCTAACCAAACATACTTTTAATCTACAAAAATACAGTAGTAATCATGATCAATAATATTCATTCTCTAAAGGGATCATTTAACACATTTCTTTGCAAGACTTTGGCACTACCAAGTACCAACTACTATTTATTCTTATAATAATATTAAGTTAAGATATAAATTTAACAATCAAGTTTTTTTAAGAAGCATCTGACATAAATAAGTTTTGGAATGGGTAAAACTAACAATAGACAATTAAAACTGATACAAATTTAACAAAAAACGTTAAATTTGACTTAACGACGTTAATAAAACAAATTTAACGACTTTGTTAAATTTACACCAGTTTTAATTATCCTTTATTATTTTTACCATTTTCAAAATTTATTTGTGTCAAATACCTTTTAAATAAAACCTCATTACTACACCTTGACCCTTAATTACGTATTCACATATAACCAACTATCTACATACACTGAATTGGATGATTTTGTGTGAATTTGGATCAACTCGTTTTGATTTGTTATCAAATTGATGCCTTTTTGACCTTTGCAATATATGAATATGGATATATCTATCAAAGCAGTACGCAGGCTAACTAAATTTTTTAACTCCAACAGGAAGCGTTAAAATAAAAACAACACGTTAATTCTGTTAAACAGTGGCACTAAGAATCAAACCAATCTAATCGGTTTCTACATTGTATAAAATATTCGACCTTCTTTTTTGGGATTATGTTTTAATTGGTTTGGCTGAATTTTCATTGCTCGGGCTCCACAAAATATAACCGGAAATGAATAAAAAACTAGATCGGGTAATGAACCGATTACAGTACATGTTCAATGGTTCAATCGGGGTTGGATCGTTCATATTAAAATATTATAATTTATTAGTGGAAATATATATATTAATATATTTTAAAATTTATATAGATAAAAATAAATATCTTTAGACAAAAAATGCTTAAAATCTATTAGTATTAGTTATGGTGCCTATATTTATGCAATGATATCTCATTTGATATAATTAATTAATTATTATATCTCCTCAAAATATTCTTTTTTTTAGATTTTTTATTTCTTTACCTACTTTTCTCTTCATCTTAATCTTCAAACTTTCGTTTTTCCCTCAAAAATAGCATGACATAGTAGTTAAATGAATAAAAAAATGTAATTCTAAAAAAAAGGTAAAAATCGGTTGACTGGTCGAACCACCGGTTTTACCGGTTCAAACCGTACTGGTCGAACTCATTAACCGGACCGTACCACAGACCGGTCACCAGTTAGACCGGTTAAACTAGCCAGTTCGATCCGATTTTTCATTCAATGCCAGAAGTTGCAAGTTTGTGACTTTAAAAGTCATCTTGGTTCAGTATTTCAGTTAATCACATTGTGTTTATTTAGAAAAGTGATTGAAATATTTAAAAATAATTTTTCAATTATGATTTACGGTATATGAGGTAAGTATGTGAGATAAATTTTATCTCTACTTACATAAATAAACATTTTAGAGATTCAAAAAGTGATTCCAAACAAACACCAACATAAATGATATATACATTACTTGTTCTGTTATTACAGGAAGAAGGGGTTGGAAAATGTCCCATCAATGGGCGAACTTGCATGCCGACTCACACATGCTCCTCACCATCAAGAGCTTTTTTTTTTTTATTTTGTTGTCCGCCTCACTTAAAAAAATAGAAACATCTTATATAAAGTTACTTAAAACAGAAAAAATTTAAATTAAGTTGGTAAATTCAATAAATTCTTAATTAGATCATTAACATAATTTATGATTCAAAATATGAGTAAAATTGATTTAATGTCTTCTCCTCTATTCTCGCCTCATTTAAAAGAGTTTTATTACTCTATGACTATATTACCCTGTATATTATGATTTCTAAATCAGAGGAAGTTTTTTATATTCTAAAAGGGTCATCAAGAATAATTCAAACAAAAAAAGGAAAGCTTACACATATCACAACAGTATCATTGATATTAATTAAATAATTAAATGATTTAGTTGAAAAATCAACTAACTGATATTAATGATACAAAACAAGAAAAAAATAAGCGTGAGTTTTTTTTTAAACTTATGTTTGCAAAAATAAATTTAAATTTTACCACCTTTAATCTAAATAAGATTTGAATAATTTCCCCTAACAATAAATGCGAGTTTTTATGTAAAAAGTTATTTTCAATTGTTAATATGTTAGTTTTTGGCCCCAAAAAAAATTTTGTTAATATGTTAGTTAAAAACATATTAAATATACTTAAAATTTATATTTTAGGTGAAGTTTACTTAAAATTTCATAAAATGCTTTACATAGTAGAATATATAACTTAAAGAAAACTTTATATATGAAACAACTATAGTAAAATTTATACATAATATATTTATTAGAAAATATTTTTTATATTGATATATATTATAAAATTTTTGAAAAAAAAATCAATTAAATAAAATGAACTCCTTGCTGTACCTTTTTTTTTCTTACGATTCTAGTTAATATATTTAAAGTTAAACTATAGGATATTTTATTATATTAAGTATTAACATTGATATATATTGAAAAATCTAAGTTATAAAGTAAATGAAATTCTTTAAAGAGGGAGGGCATTAAAGTCATTTTACCAAAATTTTGAAATCTTAAATTAGGTTAATGACTTAATTAGGGAATTGTTGAATTTAACAACTTGATTTATAATTTTCCTATTTTAAGTGACTTTATATAAAATTTTCACTAAAAAAATTATCCGTATAATTTTTTATTTCGAATGTAAACTTTTTTCTATGATTCTGGGTCGAGATCAAACTCCAAACCGATTCATCATTCATTTATTTCTTTTATTAGCCACGCGAAATAAATGGTACTACTAATATTAAAGTAAATGGGTGATTTAAAAAAAATCCATAGTTCATGAATGAAATTATAATTATAATTTGATGACTAATTTAGGACTAAATGATTACTTTTTTTTAGTGCAATCATCATACTAAACAAATTTACAGTGAGACATTTTATTCAATTATAGTATTTCGCTCTATCCAATCACTATCTTTTTTTGCGATAAAAAAGGGCTCCAAAAACAACAAAAAAGAAAATCTCACACATTCAAATATACAGCTTTATAGCCTACAGGGAGCTTAAGGCCATGGTCAGAAAAGAAACAGGGAGATTAATTAAGAGTGTGTTTAGATTTAATTTTTGAGAATAGTTTTTAGAAAAAAAGTGTTAAAAAAATGATTTTTTAATAGATTATGAGCAAAATAGATTATGGGAAAAAATGATTTCGATGAAATGAGAATGCTTGGGTATTGTGTTGATAATCACTTTTTTTAGTGGTCAAATTACTAAAAAAGAAATTATCTTTTGTAATAATTACATATATATTTTATGTATTATTTAACATAAAATTTAACAATAAATACCAAAAATTATTTAAATTTGCCCGAAAAATTCTAAATTGTATATATATATATATATAAAAGAAACATACATACATAGAAATATATATATTAATAAATTGTACAATGAAAAATCATTCATAAATAATTAATATATAAAATTATGTACTACGAAACAAAAAACATAAGTTCATGGAAGGGATGCACTGACATTTAACTGATTTGTCAATAATTGTATACGTCAAAATAGGGATAAAGTTACAGTTCACTGATTAAAATAATAGAGTACGTCAAAACATAGAAACAATACATGACTAATGCTCTTACGTGTAATTCATGATTTGATCTCTTATAGAATTACGAAGAGAAGTCATGTCTGGTGAAGATGCAATTGATGAAGGTATTGTTGATGATTGTGCAGTATCATCGTCGTCGTCGCCACACACAATATCCTCTTGGTCATGGTGTCGAAAGTTAGGATTAAAAATAGATGTTCTTCTAATGAAATTATGTGTAGCCATAATGGCACAAACAATTTTAACCTGTGTCAGGAAGTTGTAGCTATGCATTTTCTGTAAAATTTCAAACTTGTTCTTCCAAACCCCAATTATTCTTTCTATAGTGCACCTAAGACTTGAATGCAAGTAATTGAAGGTCTCATTGGCATTTTCAAGTCTGGATGACCTCTGAAACTCAGGGAGATGGTAAAGCTCGCTTCTGTAAGGCCCAAGGTACCCAGTCGAGGTTAGGTAGCTAGCATCCACCAAATAATATTTATATGTTCAAATAGTAGGGTTAATGCGAATATAGGCGTTTGAAGTTAACAATAATGAAATTGTATGAATTACAAGCATACTTGTAGGTGGATGTGGAAAATTCATTGCCGGAGTTGTCACGGCATGATCAAATAAGCGAGCATCATGTGTTGTACATTCCTAACCAGCCAGTACAAAGGTGAAACACATATCCCAATTACAAACCGCCATCACGTTTTGCATTGCGATCCTTTTCTGTTTATATATTTTGTTTTCTCCCTTGCTTTGACCTTACATGGAATGTGTGTGTCATCAATTGCTCCAATAACATTTTTTAAAAAAGGCCAGTATCTATTGCTGAGGCGTATCTTTGAGTGAATGTTCTCAAATTCAGGATCTTGAGGTTTGATGTTGGTTATTACAAGACGACAACATGCCTTTAAGACAAAATGCATAGCCCTGTGAATGGTCTCGCTTGAGCGCTGAAATCTTTCTTGTTGTAGTCTACTCGATGACGTATGCCCAACGGTATTAAAAAAAATCACAACCATTTCATGAATACCCACGTTATGAGATTCCCTTAAACCATGTCATTGTAATTCACAACAAAGGTCATAAAAGACATTGAGTTCCATTCTAAACATATCATAACAGCCGCCATAATTACCGCGTAAGATATCACACACCCATGCAGCACCTGTGAACTCATTGGTATGTTGCGGTTGTTTACATAAAAAAAAGCTGAGAATATGCACCAACAAGAGTAATGTCATTTTGGTGTCCATACCTGTTTATTCTTGTGAACATATACATTAAATTTATAAAACAGTATTGACATAATTATAAAGTCATTCAAACCACCCACATCACATAACCGTAACAACATACACATAGTCATTCAAAGCACACACATATCATTACCTGGACAACAATTATAGGGTTATTAAAACCACACACATAACATTCAATGATGCATACACTACATTACATTAAGAAACAACCACCATCATTATTAAAATTCTCATTGATTTCTATAACACTCGTGCCTAAGAAAGACCATAAGTTTATCCCTCATATTCTTCACTGCTACAAACATTTCCCTTGCAGGTTAGTGATTCATTAGGAGGTGGACACATCTGGCATAAAAGTCATCATCACATACAACCTCTGAAACTTGATTAAGGTGTCTCATCACTCCGCCTATTGATATCTCATAAGCTTGTGCTTTTGCGGTCATCTTCTCGGCGCGTGCAGCTTTCGCCTAAGCCCGGGCTGCAATCCTCTCAGCGCGTGCAGCTTTCGTATCGACATCATTTGCATTAGCTATCCTTATTAAGGCGTCGACTATTTTCATGGAGGTAGGCCCTTTCTTTTTCATTGAAGCACCCCTCTTCCTCACCCCTAATGAACTGGATGTTCTATCACCACTTGAGGTTCCCTTGCCTTTGCCATTGTTCCCCTGCACTACCTCTACTGTTGCTCATGAAACTAAATGAGTTCAACTGCCGCTCAGCCCAGTTGGTGACCATAATACTTCATCGCTATCTCCTGAACCTTCTTATATATAATCGTCAGAGATAGGCTCAGTAGGAAGCGACAACGATGAAGGTGCTTAACTTTGTGTTCCCGTGGCCGCCATATTGGAAAACAACTGGGTTAATTCTTCTTGGTGTTGTAAACCTCTATTTCTAAATTTCTCATACCCTAAAACTTCTTATACATCCATCACTAAAGTTATTACATTTATTATATAATACCACGTCAGGATGAAATCTTGAACCATGCTCATACTAGCAAGTTACTAACCGCTATTTTTTTGTCCCACCAATCATTATCGGCAACAATGGTGTTCTTGTTGCTATCCCATCCGACCCCTGTCTTATGTAACAACCTGTCCCACAGCTGCCACTCCTTCCTAAGGGCATCATATTTATTTTAAAATAGTCCCTTCTCGTACGCTCTGCCTGTGTTCGCAGTGAAGCCATCCAAAATAGCTTTCCACCCATCCTTACTGAAGCTTGTGTTTCTTTGTGTTCATTTCTGAACTTGTTCTAAGCACAACTGAATGAAGACTTTTGTGCTTTTCACATCCTAACTAGCTTTCACCTTATCCTTACTCATATCTTTATTATTTATCATTAATGACATGCGCAAAGCATAGATTACACACAAAGCAGAAAATGAACCAGAGAATCATATAGACATAAGGAAAAATAAATACCCAATAACCTCAAATGCCACAGACTTTACGCTCTTAATATAGCCTTCACTAATATGGACTCTTAATATTAACCTCAAATGTCAAAACTAATTGAGCAGATTTTACAACTTGGGTTACAAGTAGTAGACCAACTCCATCTCTTCTATCTGATTACAGCAGGCAATTTCAGAAGGCAATCACATTGACTCAAAATTAAGCATAATCTGTGGCAGTGCAGAACATAATGAACACATTCATAATGTTCAGATGCAAGGAGGAACTTAGAATTGCAAATAAAAAAATATATCAAGATATACACATAGATTTGATATGTCACACGTTTAAGCTTAATTGTCCTAAGGGGTTGAACAAAGTAGAATGACCAACGACGATTAACTTCAGAATAAAAACATATCTAACAAAAAGCAGATCATGAATAATTCCCATTACACCTACTGTGATCTTCTCAATAGTACAAGTGAGAAGTTTCATTATCCTTGTAAAAGGAAAAAAATTGTTTCCTTTTTGGGCGAAGGAATGCTATTACTATAAGAGGATAGAACCCTTTTTTTAAAAAAAATCAACTCATCCATCTTCATAGTCTCTTCTGGCCATAGCAGGGTTTCAGACTAACGTGATTTTAGTTTAAGTTTCAGTTTTTCATTCTACAGAGAATCACTTAACTGCAAAAATTTAAGAAAAAATCCAATTCAAACATTTGTTAACTTTTAACTATATACGTTGCTGAAAATGCAGGAGTTGATAAGTGTCACTACATTTCAGGAAAAGGAAAACACGTAAAGGGGATTGAGTAATACACGAATCATAAAAAACACAGATCAAGATGTTCATGCTCTTTAAAGTTTAGATCAAAAAACCAACCACATCGAACACTCATCTTGGATGTACCAGCTACGAAAATATGCTGCATATGTGTTCATAATCAATAATGCCATTACCATCAACTAAAAGACATGTGGGAGAAGAAGCTTACTTGTAGGAAGTCACCGGCGAGAAGAATCTTTAACCGAACCTCACTACCACCGCCGCCTTTTCCGATCTGCAATAAGACCACTTTTGAAATGGGGAAGAAAAGACATAGACCTTATCAAGCTGCGCAAAACAAGCTTTCACGTAGCTGGCTTGACGAACAAGATTTCCCATCGACACTCGGCGCCGAAACAAAAAGCTTCGACCATTACTGGATCAACGGACGACAAAAGGGAAAGAGAGCAACAAGATCAAAAGGAAGATGCAATCGGCTGAAATGAACGGCGGAGTCCTCAGATATGGAAGAGAATGGAAAAGGGGAAGACGAGAAATTGAAAGAACTAGTGGAGAAACCACGGGTCTGGATTGCCTCAGAAGTTTTTTTCTCCTCATCCCTCAGCGTCCTAAATCTTATCCGTTGAGATGATCCAAAAGAACAAAATGCGCCAAGTCATCAAGCAATAAAAAATGAATCTTTGCTCAGTATGGCTTCAACTTGCCCGTTCAACCTTCGGCTTCTCTCTCCTCTTTCCACTCCTAATGTTTTCCTGTGTTGCCAGCTTTCCATGGCTGTTCTTCCTCAATGTCCCACCTCTATTTCTCATAGCTTATCCTCTTCCTCCTTTCTTATTTAATCATCTTTAGGAATTTATGCAAGGCCTCCGCTCTGATCAATATTTGCTACTGTATTTGGACCACTGACCTATTAATGAATATAATTAAGAACCTGGATGTGGAGCTAGTTTTGTTCGGAGTAGAGTGCTAGAAAAACAGAGGCAAGGTGGAAATCAACCATGTTAGCACTAGCTTGGCCAAAACAACCAATCAAGGGGTTGGATCCATTGCTGGATAGCCAACTTAGGATGCCCCACTCAGTTGCCTCTGGAGCATTGTATCAATATTCCATGTTACTAGAAACCTGTCATATTGCATTGGTGCTACCCCAAACTCTTTCCTCTCCTCTGTGCTTATTCTGTTAATCACTTCCGCCATCACTACCAAAGTCTGCAACCAAATCATTAAACCAAGTAATTAATTATCAAGTTCAACAACCTGTTAATTAGTATTAATTTTGGACAGGTCATTTGTTTGATCATCACCAACCAAGTTATTTGCATCAACGCTGCCATCAATAAGGTTAAACCCCTTGAGAACTTTGTTTTCATCTCCTTTTGTCTCAAAATAGTGAGTTGGAAGATATATGGGTGATGTGGATGTGCCTATGCATTTTCCAACTTGGATGACGTTGAAAGTTGAAGGTTGGGAGTCGGAAAAGGGTAGAGAAGCTAAAGGTTGAACATGAATGTAATGTTACCTTTGTAAGATTGTCGGGGAAGATGCTAAGACAGATTCAATTTTAATGGGTTGATGACTTGGCACATTTGGAGCTTTTGGATCATCTTGACGGTCATGATTTAGGACGCTGAGGGATGAGGAGAAAAAAGCTTCTGAGGAAATCTGCTTCCGAGAAACCACCGAGTAGGGAAGACGGAAATGACTTTGAGAAAGGGAAAGAGAGAAGTTAAAGTGAAAAGGGACAAAGCAGGAGAGAGGAATTGGACATAATTATTATCCCCAATGGTAATGGGTGTGTTTGAATGAGCGGTGGAAAAGTGGCTTATTTAAAAATTGATTTATAGAAAAGTGGCTTTAGATAAAAGTTAGATTGTGTAAATGATTTATGTTTGGATTGGCGATTGGGTAAGTGCTTTTTATGAAAATGAAGGGTGTTTGGTTTGACTTTTTCATAAGTGACTTTTGTGATATTTAAGAGAAAAAATTGTAAAATTTATGAAAATTGAAGAAATTATATTTGGAAATTTGGCGATGATTCCTCGTTTCTTCTTCTCTGAAATCATTTTATTACTCATTTGTCTAACTCTATCAATTCTCTTCGTTTGCCTTCTGCTTCTTTACAACTTCCGTGTTTAGCTTTTTCTAGTTATTTTTTCTAAAAGTCAAGCACGAACAAGAATATGGTAGTGAGAGCTCTGAGATTGGTAGTGAGAGCGGAGATGAGACGAGATGGATGGATGGATAGAGGAGCAAACAGAGATCTCAAATGGAGGAGAGAGAGAGAAGAAGAATAAAAAATAGGAAAAATTACAATGAGGTCCCAAGTAAGAAAAAATACGAAGAAATGGTCCAACGAAGTCGCAAAATAAAAAAATGGTCCCAAAGAGTTGTTAATAGAGTATCCGCAGGTTGTTAATTGAAAACCTGATGATGCTCCATTAACAACTCGTTGGGACCATTTTTCATTTTGAGATTTCGTGGGACAATTTCTTCGTATTTTCATTTGCTTGGAACCACAGTGTAATTTTCCCTAAAAAATAATAGTAATAAGCCATATAAAAGCTCCACCTCTTAGCTTATTTTAAAAGGAGCTTATTTAATCATAAGCTCTTTTATTAAAAGCTTCTCTCAAACACTCCCAATAGACTTAAGAAGCTTATGACTTTTGAATTGAGCTTAAAGAGCTCAAAAAGTTCATCCAAACACTCCCAATAATTTTCAGTAGATAGAAAGAAATACATGCTTTCACACAAAACCATCGTTTTGGTTTTTGAAACTTTGGTTTCAAACTAAAACGGGATTCTGTCAATTTTTGGAGTGTTTAACAATTTTCTCTTAAAATTATGGTTTTAAGAAAAAAAATATTTTTTTTTAATCAGCATCCAAACACTCACTAAAGCTGGAAAGTGAAAACATATCCTAATGTATATTTTAAGCTAAAATATTCTTATAATCCTTTAAGTTTACATTATATCCCTTACGTTTATAAAATATGTTTTTTGTTTTATAATTTTAACACCGTCAACTTTACTAACGAAAAACACTGATTTAACCACCTTAGATGATGATTGTATGATTGACAGAGTATATTTAAATTTTACTTTTTTTTAATATAACATTTTTAGATTTTAAAACTAGAATAAACCTCCAGGACAAATCACGGCAAAAGAAAATGTTTTCCTCCCGCTATACCTATACTTTGGCCATGGCATCTCTGCTTGTCTTATCCACGCCTGCTGTCGCTGCAATTACGGCAATTCACCCCATTCTTCCATCCTTCGCCTACAGTAGCAAATATTTTATCATTGATAAATGATAACACCCTAAACTTCTTATTCAACGTCTCTGTCTCTCAAATATCTCCATATCCTACCATGCGGCCTCTAAAGAAGCTTATGTTTCTGCTCCACTAATGGCTTCCTTCAAAACCCAGATCACAAAAACACACAAGAAGCTCACAATTTCAATCAGAAATTTGAGAAAAATAAAAGGGGAAAACTTGGAGATGACTAGATGAGTATAAAGGATAAAGAAAACCCCAAGAATCTGACCTCGTTGTTGTTGCAGATTTAAAATTAGAAATTTTGCAAAAACTGGATTTGGACCCATTAAAAAACACTGCTAAGATGCTTCCTAATTAGTATCTTGAGTCGATTTCAATAAACAGAATCGATGTCCATTAGATAAGTCTTAACAGTAATTGTAGCCTTCATTTCATCTCCCTCTTTACTTTCCCCGACTCCATTCAAACGCATCTTCATCTTCCCCTTTTTATGGATCCTTAAGGACTTACCTTCAATATGAGTTCAGATGTCAGGGAAGATAAACAAATACCAGCGGCGGATACGAACCATTCTCGCACAAGTCCAAGTTTGAAGATGTTCCTCACTTAAAGGTGGCTGAGTCAGCGGCTTCCTTTGGTAAAAGTAGCTATGTTAAAATTATACAACTAAAAATATATTTTATAAATTTAAAGGATTAAAATAATACCTTGTGTAAATATAAGTGACTAAAAATATACCTTGATCCACATTTTTAAATGAAAGATTAATTAATGATGGGTCAAAGTATAATTTTAGTCCTTAAAATTTTATCTGAGGTATATTTTTTGTCTCTTAACTTTATAAAGTATATTTTTGATCCTATATTTCTAACACTGATAACGTTGCTAACGAAAAATGTCGATATAATAAATTCAAGTGAAAACTGTGTAGTTGACAAAACATATTTAAGTTTTGATTTTTTAATATAATATATTTATATTATTAAATTAAAATAAACAGACAAATTGCTGCAAATGAATTCGAAGTTTTGATATTTATATCATTAAACTAATATATTTAGATTATTAAACTAAAATTTGTTATTATAATTAAGGTTTTAATATTGACGGTTTCATTAGATTTTTAAATATTTTTTAATTTACACATATATAGATTTAACATTAATATCATTTAATTATACAATCATCACTTGAGTTTATTCTGTCAGCATTTTCCATTATCAACATTAAAGTTGTTATAATTATATGACTAAAATTATACTTTATAAAGTTAAGAGACAAAAAATATACCTCATGTAAACTTAAAAGATCAAAAGTATACTTTAACCTTAATAAATTAATAAAATTAAGTTAACAATTTTTATTATCAAATTAGCATATACTAATATTTAATAACTTAAAATTAATAAATTAATAAATTAATTAAAATAGATAAAAAAATCAAATTCTAACATTGTTTTGATTACAGTATTTTATTTTCCACCATAAATCTTATGTTTAATTTTTTTTTGGCCAGTAATCTTATGTTTAAAATTGTTCCATTGAAGATTTAAATGGAAGATTAAATATTTAATACTTATTAGAATTTCGCTATTGAAGAGGCTAGTTTTGCTCTCATCACCAAAAAAGGGGGGGGGATTCACCGCTGAAGAAATAGTTCCGTTGTGGTGGGGGCGGGCATTTTAATTTTATTTCCTAAATCAGAGAAGCATTTGGAAGAAATAGTCCCGTTGTAGGGAGAGTGGCTTTTTATTTCCGTCCTAAATCAGCGAAGAATTTCTTCAGTGTCTGCCTCTTCAAACTTGTAACTTACCGGTGAGAGCAACGTGCTCTCACTAGCAAATCCCAAGTTGACTGGTAGCGAAGCATTTCTTTACTTCGACTGAGTTCCAATTGATCAAGCATTCTTGTTTGCCGTTTCATTCGCTGGAAACCGTCATGTCTATTTTGTGCACTCTTATCGTGCAATGCCAGGGACATTTCTTCTTTTCCTTTTCTTATTTTGCTTGTTGCTTTGTTCATTATTGGCCTTTGTTAAAGTAATTTTTTTTTCTAATTTTTTCTATTAATTTAGTCAAACAAAAATAAAGAGTGGGTATCCTCCACTTGTCATTATAGCATCTATTAGAAGAGGAAACGTGCATGCAGTTCAGTTCCATCCTGAAAAGAGTGGAGGCAAGTTTTTATCTTTTATATCATAATTTGATTTCTACTTCATTTTGTGGAGCATGTGCATTTGATACCTTAACATGTAGAAAACAATATTTTTTTTATTGTTTCGCAACTGATTGTTGGTCAAGCAGGAGAGAAATTGATTGACTTTATGTTTTGTTTTTTGTTTTTTGAAATGACTAAGTATAAAAAGTATATCTAGCTCTGTAGCATTCTCTCTGGAGGCTTCATTGACTCAGAAAAATGGAATGAAAAGGAAAATGAGAGGAAGATATCTACTCTGATTTGAAATTAAAATCTTACTTTAGCCTTTGATTTTCTTAGTTCTTAAGTTTTGAGTTGTTTATTATTGCTAGTTCTTATGATGATTTCTAAAATTGAAATTTGCAGATGTTGGTCTTTCTATTTTAAGAAGATTTTTAAGTCCAAGTTCAAACAAGACAAAGGTACCTTTCATGCTATTCTGAATATGCGCATTGCAGAAATCAATTCTATACTATCAATTTTATCTCAAGTTGGCTAATCATTTGTAATGTTCACCAAATAACAAAAGGATGATGGAAGGAAGGCTTTAAAACTAACAAACATAATATAGTGATGGAAGCCTGTATTTTAGTTGTTTCTGTATATATTCTTTGGCTAAATTTTTTTTGAACCTATCAATTTTATTTCCGGACTTTGACAATTATACTCTAGTTTCAGTTTTTTAATCTTTAAAAAAATTAACTATATCTTATATTTAAGACCGGAGGAGTATCATCTTGAAGAGATTTGCGTTATACTCCCTCCGATCACTTAAAATGAGTTTATCATAGTATTAAATATAAAACATATTTCTTATATTTATCAATATTTTCTAAATTTATCCTGATTGATGTTGCATCAACAATAGTTAAGTAATAGAGAGATCAAATGAATTAAGGAAGATGATTAAAATATTTTAGGAAAATATGTTATATAAGCTAACTTAATTAATTTTTTTAATTTAATTCGATTAGATAAATATATATTTTATATTAAAGAGCAGAAGAAATATTGATTTGATTCGCTACACGTATGAATTGGCTCTTTTAAGTAATGAAAATATTTCAAGATGAATTGGCTTATGCATGGATTGATATTGGTCTCTTCAGAGTTCGGACTATATTAAAGCAAAAGGTATGATCCAGTCATTTAGTACCTGTTTGGCAATGCGTTGAGAGTAAAAAAAAGCTCCTTTTAATATAAAAGCCTTGTAGATAAATTTTGGATTGTTTGGTAACGCTTTTGTACATTGTACAGATGGGCGTAACGGAAAAAAAGCTCCTTCTGATTTGAAGCAAAAAATTCTAACTTCTAAAGTGTTTCTACAGTGGTGGGTGGCTGTGATCGAAGCATTTTATCCTATTAATCATACACATTAGGCTCTAAATTTTTCCTTTTATCTAATTTATAGTTCCTTAAATTTTTTGGATTTCATAATTTAGCTTATCTTTAGCTTAATACCAATTTTCAGGTTTCAATAATAAAGTTATTAACTTTTATTAAATTTTTTAAATTGGTATTGATTCATTTTTAATTTTATAAATTAATCCTTAATTGAATATCCTTATTTTTCATTTAAACTGGTTTTTCAAATAATAATCAAAACATGTTTAAGGTTAGAAAAAAATTCATTTATATTATCGTCAATTCAAACACAAAAAATCATATTTACAATCTGACTTTTACCCTATCTAACTTCTATAAAAGTCAGATTAAAAAAAAGTAACTTTTGTCACCGCTATCCCAAACAAACCAGCTGGGAAGTTGTTATCGAAACATAGTCCATCGTGCAAATACGGAGTGGATTTGTGACAGTTTTGATTTGAATTGATTGGGAGTAATATGTAATGTTCATTTTGTTACAATTATTTTAAGATTAAAGTATAATTTTAGGCTTTTAAATTTATCTGATGTATACTGTTAATATTTTAATTTTATAAAGTATATTTTTAGTTTTATATTTTTAATATAGTTAATGTTATTAATAAAAAATGTTGATATAAAAAATTCAAGTGATGACTGTACAGCTGACAAATGATATTTAAGTTTTAATTTTTTATCATATAATTAAATTATTAAACTAAAATGAACTGATAAATCGTTATGAATGAAATCAAAGTTTTAATATTGACAGTTTTATTAGGTTTTTAAGTATTTTTTTAATTTATACATATTTTAAATTAAAAATTAATAGGATTTAATTACTTAGTTATCACTTAAGCTAACACATTCATCATTTGAGCTTGTGTCAGTATTTTTTGTTAGCAACATTAACGATGTTAGGATTATAGAACAAAAATTGTACTTTATAAAGTTAAGGGACCAAAAGCATACATCAAGTAAAATTAAAAGACTAAAAGTATACTTTAACCTGATTTTTTATGCCCTCCGATCCTAAATATAAGACATCTTTATCGAATTTGATTAGATTAAGGAAGCTGGCTGTGTTAGTTAATATGAAAAGTATTTTGAAAAAAATTTAGTTAGCCCCTTTAGTAGCAAATTAATTTCATTCAACCTCAAAAAATTTATGAAACTTCACTACACCCTATAGTCAAAATGGAACTAATGTTTTTGGATGAAAAGACAATGACACCCTTACTTCATTTATCTTATAAATTAACTTATTTGTCCCATAAATACCTAATATCTTATAAATTTTTATATTTGTCTTATAAATGGAAAAAATATTTTTAATTCTCTATATTATTTTGAATCCCTTTATCCGTCTTGTAAATATCTTTATTTTTCTTATACATACTCATATTTGTCTTCTGAATTTTTATATTTGTCTTATAAATGGTAAAAATATTTTTAACTCTCAAAATTCTTTTGAATCCCTTTATTTATCTTGTAAATGCCGATATTTATTTAGTGAATCTTCATATTTGTCTTGTAAATAGCCAAATTTGTTTTAATTCCCTATATTCTTTCGAATCCCTTTATTTATCTTGTAAATCTCTTTATTTGTTTTATAAATGCATTTATTTTTCTTGTAAATGCTCTTATAACAAAAATAAAAGAAGGGTATCATTGTTTTTTCACTCATAAAAAATTAATTTCATTTTAACCATAGGGTATAGTGAAGTTTCAGAAAGTTTTAGGGGTTGACTAAAATTAATTTACTACCTAGGGGACTAACTGAAATTTTATAAAGTATTTTCTAAAACACCCTAGTCATTTTTCTTGATTCCCTCATTCTCTCTCTTCCTTTATTGTTGTTGAGGGAGTATCTATAAGGTTAAATTATAAAAATTATGAAAATTATATTTTATATTTAGAGTTAATATCAACTCCTTAAATATGTCTTATATTAAAAATAAAAAGAATATAAAAGAACCATTTTTTTTGCCAACTACCAGTATTATAAAAGAAAGATTTACTACTTGATCCAACTTAAATAATTCCTCATCTATCCATAAAGATGAAAGAATTAAGGTGCAATAAGCACTTTGAAGTATTTTTTTCAGGTGTATCAATTACCTTAAAGTAGTTTGTGGTATACCTAGTACTCTAAAGCATTTTTTTGGGTGTGCCCATCACCTTGAAATACTTTTTTATGCACATTTACACCTAATAATTTAAATACTTTAGAGTGTTAGATATACCTAAAAAAATATTTTTAGATGTTGAACGCACTAAAAAAATAATTTATAATATAAAATACACTTAAAAAATATTCTACAGGGTCTTTGGTTCACTAAAAAAAATACTTTAAATACTAAATGAAATACTTTAGAACACTAAATCAGCTAAAAAAAATATTTCAGCTCCATTTCTACTAAAAAAAAAATTCAGCATGGCGGAGCGACCTTTACCAAATATCAAATCGTGTTTCTTTGTCAGATAACAAGGTAACTTTTCGTTCATTCAATAGAGTCATATGAAAATGATAAATGTCGTGCCAAAGAATTCTGACGCTATCATTATGCCCCTAGGGCAATATACTCTCCCTTTTAAGTTTTCCCATTGACCGGAACAAAACAATATCAAGATCTGCCTCCATATTTTATCTAAAGTAAATTAAAATCAAGTCTAGTTAAGTGATAATAACGGACAACTACAACAAAATTTTTATTGTATTAAGTAAGGTTGGTTATATGAATTCAATGTTCATATTAAATTCAATGAAGAGCAAAATCCTGGAAAAATTGTTAACTATTAATTCTCTTTAATCTCCCTCAATTCCTCCTAGTGCTTATTTGAATTAATGATTAGAGTATTTAAAAGCAATTTTTTAATTGTGATTTACGATATACTCATTCTGATCCTTTTTATAAGTAATTTTCCCTCTTTTGGGGTTGATCATTTTTATAAGTAACTTTTTCCTCTTGTCACAAAAATCAAACTACTTTTTTTTCTACCCCTATTAAATATACATCTTTATATTTATTATCTACCACTCACCACTAATTCTCTTTCATCTATTCATTTATTACACATTCACTTTCATATTTTATACTCATATTATCTCATATTTGTTAATCATTATCTCTCCTATGCTTTTTTCATAAATAAGAGCATATTTGAAAAAAAATGACATTTTTAACACATTTATTGTTTTTAAGTAATTTTAATCGTCAGTTGGTTTTGCGCAATAAAGATAAAAGTTGTTTATAAAAAAAGTCAGGAGGAAGTACGAGGTAAATATGTGAGAGGAGTGTTATCTGGACTTACGTATATAAACACTTTTGGGTCTCCTAATCACCTAACCAAACACACATTTAAATGAGCTCCAAAGAGCTTGGTCTTCCTTCTTTATTAGCGCTTCTACTCCCTCTGATCTGTATTATAAGGCACCAACTAACAATTCTCACAAACCAATAAAAACAGTTAAAAACATTAATTTATCCTAAAATTTAAGTTGTTTTCAATATTAACCCTACTAATTGCACTAAACTCTAATATTATATTAATTACTCCCTCCGGTCCTATTTATAAACAACTTTATCTCTCATGGAGTTTGTCCCTTTTATAAGAAACTTTCATTTTGTGTTTTAAAATGTAAGCTCGTTTTTCCTATTTTACCCTTATTAAATACATATTATTTATAATTAATTATTACACATACCAAGAGTTATATTCATGAGAGAGAAATATAACTTACTAAGTGAATGGAGTCAACAAAGTATTGGAAAAACGTATTTTACTAGCTCTCATGCTTTTTATATATGTTTTCTCTGTTTTCATAAATAGGGGCATATATGAAAAAAATGGTATTTTTGACACACTTATTGCTTTTAACTACCCGTTCATTTTGCACAATCAAGGAGAAAATTGTTTATAAATAGGACCGGAGGGAGTATTACTTTCACCCACTACCCTTATTAATTATGGAAATAAGTGAAAAAAAATATTTAATGCTATTTGGAAACAAGCAAATATCTTATAAAAAAGATCAAATACATTTATTAATTAGTGCCTTATAATAAAGATAAGAGGAGTACCTTTAGTCCAATTAAGTGACATCTATGGAAAAAAAAACCCAAAGCATCCCGTTGGGATAAGCTGGTCACTAGACTAACCCACTTTTGATCCAGCAAAATTTGCATGACCCATCTCATTACAACAAATTATTTTAAGTGTTATTTTAGAATAACGATTGAAACCTTTAAAAACGGTTTTTCAACAATGATTTACGGTATACAAGATAAAAATGTAAGAGGAGTTTTATCTCGACTTACGTAAATAAATATTTTAGAGATCCCAAAAATATCCCAAACAAGCCTTAAAATTCACACGATTTTTTCCCGAAACCACAATGAAGTAAAGTATCTTCAGGACTCATTCTAGTACAGATAAGTTTTGGGCGTAATATAATATTTTAAAGGGTAAATGTGCAATTATGGCCATAAACTATTTTCAGAGGTGCAATTTTGACCATGAAGTAATAAAATTGGAGTAATTGTGGACTTCAACTAACGGAACTGAAACGTCCATTTGCCACATCATCATTTTGTTTGGGGAAAATAACCATTTTGCCCTTGCAATTTTGTGAAAATTTGAAATTTTTCCCTTATCAATTGTATGACACTTTTAAATTAGTAAATGATCTCCAAAAATTCTGAAATTTTTCAAAATAAAAGTAGACATGATGAGATTTAATTTGATAGGTCATATGGAATTTTATTTGGTCCAAAATGACCATTTTGCCCTTACAATTTTCGCAATTAATTGACATCTAGGGAAAAAAAACCCAAAGCATCCCGTTGGGATAAGCTGGTCACTAGACTAACCCACTTTTGATCCAGCAAAATTTGCATGACCCATCTCATTACAACAAATTATTTTAAGTGTTATTTTAGAATAACGATTGAAACCTTTAAAAACGGTTTTTCAACAATGATTTACGGTATACAAGATAAAAATGTAAGAGGAGTTTTATCTCGACTTACGTAAATAAATATTTTAGAGATCCCAAAAATATCCCAAACAAGCCCTAAAATTCACACGATTTTTTCCCGAAACCACAATGAAGTAAAGTATCTTCAGGACTCATTCTAGTACAGATAAGTTTTGGGCGTAATATAATATTTTAAAGGGTAAATGTGCAATTATGGCCATAAACTATTTTCAGAGGTGCAATTTTGACCATGAAGTAATAAAATTGGAGTAATTGTGGACTTCAACTAACGGAACTGAAACGTCCATTTGCCACATCATCATTTTGTTTGGGGAAAATAACCATTTTGCCCTTGCAATTTTGTGAAAATTTGAAATTTTTCCCTTATCAATTGTATGACACTTTTAAATTAGTAAATGATCTCCAAAAATTCTGAAATTTTTCAAAATAAAAGTAGACATGATGAGATTTAATTTGATAGGTCATATGGAATTTTATTTGGTCCAAAATGACCATTTTGCCCTTACAATTTTCGCAATTAATTGACATCTAGGGAAAAAAAACCCAAAGCATCCCGTTGGGATAAGCTGGTCACTAGACTAACCCACTTTTGATCCAGCAAAATTTGCATGACCCATCTCATTACAACAAATTCTTTTAAGTGTTATTTTAGAATAACGATTGAAACATTTAAAAACAGTTTTTCAACAATGATTTACGGTATACAAGATAAAAATGTAAGAGGAGTTTTATCTCGACTTACGTAAATAAATATTTTAGAGATCCCAAAAATATCTCAAACAAGCCCTAAAATTCACACGATTTTTTCCCGAAACCACAACGAAGTAAAGTATCTTCAGGACTCATTCTAGTACAGATAAGTTTTGGGCGTAATATAATATTTTAAAGGGTAAATATGCAATTATGGCTATAAACTATTTTCAGAGGTGCAATTTTGACCATGAAGTAATAAAATTGGAGTAATTGTGGACTTCAACTAACGGAACTGAAACGTCCATTTGCCACGTCATCATTTTGTTTGGGGAAAATAACCATTTTGCCCTTGCAATTTTGTGAAAATTTGAAATTTTGCCCTTATCAATTGTATGACACTTTTAAATTAGTAAATGATCTCCAAAAATTCTGAAATTTTTCAAAATAAAAGTAGACATGATGAGATTTAATTTGATAGGTCATATGGAATTTTATTTGGTCCAAAATGACCATTTTGCCCTTACAATTTTCGCAATACTTGAAAAATTGGCAGATTTGTCACCAAACTTTAAAAATTCATATATAATTGTATAGATGTCTAATTGGGATGGTTCTAAAGTCTATGTGACCCTTATTAAGTCTAGTTTTATATAAAAATATAACCTTTAGCCAATAATAACCTCAACATTCCCAAAATTTTTATTTTAAGTCTGCCCCAGAAAAATATTAAATTCGCTGGGCAAAATTCAAAAAATTATTTCTCCTTGTATACAACTCCGAAAATTCTATATGACCTATCAAATTAAATCTTATCATGTTTAATTTTATTCTAAAAAATTTCATATTTTTTAGAGGTCATTTACTAATTTAAAAAGTGTCACAAAATCTGATTGTCTCAACATGAAATCACATTAGCAGCAACTTCAACTTGTGCACCAAATAACTATAATGATGTGGTAAACGGACGTTTCACTTTTGTTAGTTGAAAATAGAACCCTGACCTATTTTCTAGGGGTGCAATTTTGCCCCTAATGTATTTTAATTGGATTAATGAGCACCCGTGCAAACAAAATACAAACGTTCGTTTCTCACCTGTGTTAAAAAAAAACTTTCATAAAAGCATTGATCAATTATTTGGTGCACAAGTTGAAGTTGCTGCCAATGTGATTTTCTGTTGAGGCAATCAGATTGTGTAACACTTTTAAATTAGTAAATGACCTCTACAAAATATGAAATTTTTCAGAATAAAAGTAGACATGATAAGCTTTAATTTGACAGGTCATATGAAATTTTTAGAGTTGTATAAAAGGATAAATGAATTTTTGAATTTTTCCCAGCGAATTTAACGTTTTTCTGTAGCAGACTTCAAAAATAAAAATTTTGGGAATGTTGAGGTTTCTATTGGCTAAATTTTATATTTTTTCATAAAATTAGACTTAAAAAGGGTCACATAGGCTTTGGAAACACCCCAATTAGATATCTATACAATTAGATATGAATTTTTAAAATTCGGTGACAAATCTACCAATTTTTCAAGTACTGCGAAAATTGCAAGGGCAAAATGGTCATTTTGACCAAATAAAATTTTATATGACCTATCAAATTAAAGCTTATCATGTCTACTTTTATTTTGAAAAATTTAAAAATTTTTGGAGATTATTTACTAATTTAAAAGTGTCATACAATTATTAAGGGCAAAATCGTAAAATTTCACAAAATTGTAAGGCAAAATGGTTATTTTCTCTAAACAAAATAAGGATATATAAAACGGAACGTTTCACTTAGTTAAGTCCACAATTACTTAAATTTTATTATTTTAGAATCAAAATTACATCTAAAAATAATTTAAACTCAAAATTATCCCTATAAAAATAATTTAGAGCCACAACTATACCTTTACCCTATTTTAAAAATATCGATTTGATTTGGATGATCGAGGCCAAGCAAGAATGCACTGACAAATTCAAAGCTGACCAATCAATATCAGTGTATGTTGGAAAACCGTAAAACGGTGGATGTATGGAAAACTGGAAGAGAGGAGGAGAGAAGAGAAGACCGAAGGAAGAGGCGTGAGAATCAATCCGGACCAGAGTCCACGCAGTGAGAGATGGCCAACAGTAATTCCGTCTTTTCTTTTAGACTTTTATAATACAACAAAAGTTTCCAGCGAGCTAAAGCAAGAAGAAGAAAGAGAGGGAACAAAGCGATAGAAGCTTCTGTTTCAGATTTGTTGTCACAGCACTCGTTTGGGGGAGCCAGCCAGCTGTGACTCTCCCACCTCCAATTCCATTTCTCAAGACCTATCGCCTCTTTTCTCACTTTCCTTCCTCTTTTTTCACTCTCGCGGCTTCTCTTCAACTTTTTAGATGTATTTCTTCATCAAATTCCTTACGTGAGCAGGTATTTCTTCTGATACAACTTTAGGTATTTAAGCACCTTTTGTTCTCATCGCAACTTTATGGCTACTCAGCGAGATCGTTCTTCTACATGATTCTCTTCTCAGTTCTGCTACTTTCTTTTGTTAATGATAATGGATCAAATCTGTGTTATAGTAAGCATTTTTTATACCCGTTTGGGCTACTTTTATATCCTTATTCCCCTCCTTTAGTCTTCTTCGGTTGCATAACCCAAAAATAAAAAAAAATTGTGATTGGGTGAACTGCAGCAGCTCTTTGATTTGATTCCCCCTCTTATGCCCACTGTTTTTTTTTTTTTTTTTTGGAATTTGATGGAACCACTGGAGTCGGTGACCTTTTCATATAAGTTCTCATTGGGAACATTTGATTCACGGGTCAGTGTTTTATCATTTGTTCTCATGGCGACCAAAACTATGCGTTCTGCTCTTAATGTCAGGAAGGCTTACCCACCCATTAACTCTTATATAACATTAGTAAATCTACACGAGTCTGTGAATAGAGCTAGTAGCGCTCAATGTTATTCTCAAGATATCACCTTCGTTAACAACGAAGCAAACTTAAGTGATGACAATGATTTCTCTATCTGTTACCACTGGAATAACAAAATTCATGCAATTGATTCTCAAGACTGCCTCCACGGCCTTAAGCCTCTCCATTTAGCCTATTTGAGAACTCAGTGGAGAAGTGACTTTTTTTTTAATGGGGCTTTTACAGAAGCCCAATTGAAAAAAAGCCAGATTAGAAATGTGATTTATGTTTGGATGAGCGGTGGGAGAAGTGACTTTTTTAGAGAAGTTGTCACTCATAGCTTACGAAAAAAAGCTGCTTTTATAGATAAAGTCAATTTGCTTTCAATGCATTCCCAAACACCATTGCTCATGCCAACTGAGCTTTTTTCTGATAAATGAGCTTTTTTCATCAACAAATGAGTTCCCAAACACACTCTAAGACGATGCGGCTGCTATATGCTGTAGGATGGTATTAGGCTCTAACCATTAGCATTTCTTTCCTCAGGAAGAATTTAGGACCTTCCTCACACTCCTCTATTTCTGGGGGAGAGGCAAATGAGTGAATGAGTTTAACGTTATGCAGCTGTTCTCTAACTCAAAACAGCTGGCTTAGTTACAGAATACTTTGATTAATAGCCTCGTGTTGGTGGATTGTCTTGCAATTGCAATTTGGTCCTCTTTTTGATACAAGGATAGTAAACAAATGCAATTTGACATTAGCATACGTGCATATGCATAAAACAACCTTTTTCCTTAGACTGACTGGTATATAGTTGATTGGTTTCTATCACAGTGATTTTCTTTTTATCACTATTCTATTTTTGTTATCTTTAAGCATTGAATATATGTTGATCCTTAAATTGTTAGTATCACACACACCAAATTCCCACCCCCTTACTCTTATATGGTGTTTACAGTTGTTATTCAATGTTCACAGCTTAATGGTTTGATGTTTCTGCAGAGACTGGCATTGGTCATCTCATAATTGATCATTAGACACATTATCCTAGTGGTTGATGCCAGTGGAAATGGACTTCCTAATTGTGCTTTTACTATTGGCTTGCTTATGCTCCTTTGTATCTTCTGATTTTCAAGGTACAATATTCTATTTGTCTGGCACTCGACCTATTCTGAAAGCAGTAGGCTATGCATACTTTAGCGGCAGTTTTGAATTTCTTTTGTTCTGCCTCATTCACCCCTGGCAGGTCACTGAATCTCCACAATTAAATTCTGTTATGTTGTTTAAGTGCGTCCTAGAAAATCTTGGCATCTTGCACTGCTATTATGCTTCGTGAAAAGTTGAACAAATTGTATGTATGTTGATCCTTTCTTTTTCCAAACCTTTTGTTACAAAATTTAACCTTTTTTTAGGCCACAGTACAGAAATTAACTTTATGCACACAGTACAGAAAATGTATGTATGTTTATCCTTTCTATTCCTAAACCTTTTGTTACAGAATTTAACCTTTTTTTGGGCCACAGCACAGAAATTAACTTTATGCACACAGTTTTCCTGTTCATTTCCCTGTAGGATTCCCGCCTTTCATGCTTTCTCACTATGAGCAGAATCAATAATAGTGTTTCTTCTAATCCTAATTTAAATATGCATAATTCTTATCTATTGCTATGTATCATATTTCATTTTGGCAAAATACAGAAGAAAATTTTGTGTTGGAACAATGAAACCTTTGAATCCTGTATGATCCAGGAAAACAAATTCATCTTTTTTAAATTATGTAATTATTTAATAGCATTTGCATCTTTGCATCTGTTTTTGCTCCAACCATAATAAGTTGCCAGAGGCTGAGGCTGTTGAAAATGTTATGCATTTGAAAGATTTCTGATAGTTTGATTTTCTGAACGACGCATTGATGTTGGACCCTTGGCTCTAGCTGGATGGTAACATTCTTTTTCATTTCAGGAGATGCGTTATTTGCACTGAAGTTATCGTTGAATGCTTCGGGTAATCAGCTTACTGATTGGAATCAAAATCAAGTAAACCCTTGTACTTGGTCCCGTGTTTACTGTGACCAAAGTTCCAACGTTGTTCAAGTGTAAGATATTCTTATGCAATGTTCTCTTCATTCTTTTCTTTTAAATAATTGATATGCTGAATATGTTGACTATCATCACCTTGATGATTCCTTCTAGGTTAGGTATTCCCATCCTATTTATCATTGTGGCTGCCGTATAATTATGTAACTTGCTTTGCTGCAGTTCATTAGCATTGATGGGATTTACTGGGGTCTTGACCCCAAGAATTGGAGCTCTAAAAAGCCTTTCAACTCTGTAAGTAATAATAATATACTATACATGCAATCTAGGCCCCTCATGTGCAATATTATATTACTTTTTGAATTTCACTCAGTTTTATATGATGGAGAACTTATCTCCTCACATCAGCTTGCAAATTATTAAAAAACTGTTAATTGGTAGTTGAGTTCTTATGCTATTTTGCATCCCTGACCCTCCTCTTTCCTTTTTTTTTTTTTTTTTATACATTGATTTGATAATTTAATGACTAGTCTATCATTCTTGGCATTTTTGAGTTAAGTGTTATAGTGTAAAACCATATGGCATGAATATATGCGCACACATGTGTAGGTGTGATTTATTTTTTTCATAGCTTATTTTAGGATCTAACCTTAGTTACATATGCATTTCCCACCCTTTTGTGTATAAGATCAAGTGTAGTTGTTAGAAGCAGTTACTTTCTTGTCATATATTTCGGAAATTGAAACTGTAATCATGATATATGTATTGTCCATTTATATTGCAGTTCATTGCAAGGGAATGGCATCACTGGTGAAATACCAAAAGAATTGGGAAATCTGACTAGCTTAAACAGACTTGATCTGGAAAACAACAAATTAACGGGAGAAATACCATCTACCCTTGGTAATCTTAAAAGGCTTCAGTTCTTGTAAGTATGCTCTCTTTCTCCCAGGTTTAGTAGTTTTGAGCAAAAATATAATTTTTGGTCCCTGTAAGTTGGCAGCAACTTTCAAGTTCCTCCTAAAATTTTAATTTATTCTCATTGAAGTTTCATTCAAAACTGACATATATGCAATAGGATTTTGCATTCCCCCTATTTTCTAATGTTTAACTGTGTTCTTTTTTATACTCTATAACCAGGACATTGAGTCAAAACAATCTCAATGGGAATATTCCTGAATCACTTGGCAGCCTTCCTAGCTTGATCAATGTGTATGTGAAATATTTTGTTATGCAAAAATACTTTTTTGAAAGTTGTACAAGTAACTTCTATGCATGTCCTGTTCTTAGAGCATATAATGGATTGTTTAAACTCCTCTTTGCAGTCTGCTGGACTCAAATAATCTCAGTGGTCGAATTCCTGAGCAGTTATTCAACGTTCCTAAATACAAGTATGTGCTGTAACTTAGTATTATAATGTTGACTATTTAAAGCACCAATAAAAGATGTTTGTTTATCTTTGATCCCCAAGGATTGCATCTTCCTGTCTAATGTTTAATCGGAATATGGAGAAACAGAAGTTTCAGGATATAGAAGCAAATTAAAATCCTATTCGTCCTTTTATCTGGTGTGACTATTGTTATATATTTTCCGTTGTTAGAACATCTTTTCATCAGTTGTTCTTCACCTTTTTTGTCTGTGTTATTGCAGTTTCAGTGGAAATAACTTAAATTGTGACATGAATTACCGTCACCCTTGTGCCTCTGATAATGCTGATCAAGGTTAACTTGTTAAAATATTTTGTTGGTTTCGTTTTGTGAGGTGCTGACATCTGTTTCTCTCCTTGATGAAAATGCTATTTTTTTTGTATGCTTGGCAGGGTCATCCCATAAGCCGAAAATTGGCCTTATAGTTGGAATTATTGTTGGGTTAATCGTTGTAATTTTTCTCTTTGGTCTGCTGTTCTTCTGGTGTAAGAGTAGACGCAAGGGCTACAGACGAGAAGTTTTTGTAGATGTTGCAGGTTTTAGTTCTCTTTCAGTATGTGCTCTGCAATTATGCCATGCTCCTTAAATTGAACCATTGGCATTAACATGGACATGTTTGTATCATTTAAAGTCATTTATCTTTTAAACTGATCCATGCTTTCAAACTCAAGAATAACTAATGCTGTAAACTCTTGAGTCATTGAGCATGTCCATTTTCTTTCGCATCTTAGATTAATTTATATGTGTGGAACATTTCTTGCTCATCATTATTATGTATATGTGATTCATTGACATTGCACCATTTCTTGCTAATTAGGTTCTCATATTGGCCATGACAGTCAACAACATTCAGCTGTAGTAAAACTTTGCTTGGCTGAATTTGAGGTTGCAGATCATGGCATCTGGCTCAATAATGTAGTTTTCACTAGATAATTAGGCTTACTTCTTCCAGTGACTTTCTCTTCAATATGAACAATGTGTTATTGTCATACTTTTCCTTGTAGTCTCCCTGGATCTAATGGTGCACATTGATATGTACCCATTTCTACAAGAGCTACAATTAAGATCCCTCATTTTGTGTGGGATGACAGGAGATTTGCTTGATGAACTTGTGGTCATGCTTTAATTGTGAAAACTAGTTTAAGAGATAATTTCTTTCGGTAACAAACTCTGGGTGGAATATTCTTATTAAAACATTCAAGATCAATCTGAGCTTCAGTTTTTCCTGAAACTCCATTTCATTTTTTTTTTTTTTTGGGTATGGTCAGGTGAAGTTGATCGCCGAATTGCATTTGGTCAACTAAAAAGATTTGCTTGGAGAGAACTACAGATAGCCACTGACAACTTCAGTGAGAAAAATGTTCTGGGACAGGGAGGCTTTGGAAAGGTTTATAAAGGTGTTCTCGCTGATAACACTAAAGTTGCTGTCAAAAGGTTAACTGATTATGAAAGTCCTGGGGGGGATGCTGCTTTCCAGCGGGAAGTTGAGATGATAAGTGTAGCTGTCCACCGGAATCTGTTACGGCTGATTGGATTTTGTACTACGCCAACTGAACGTCTTCTAGTTTATCCCTTCATGCAGAACTTGAGTGTTGCCTATCGACTAAGAGGTACACAGTTACAATACACGAGTCTTTCTAGTCTGTTGGGTGGGGACGGAATAATTTATGAATCATTGTAATACATTATATACTGCTCGAAGATGTTCAGAATTTTTTTTTTTTTTTGAAGAAAAAACTTGAGATTTACTGCTACAAAATTATCTTCATAATAAACATTTTGGGAATGAAAGAAAGAGTGAGGCTGATGGATAAATGTTTGTTTTGCTGTTGATTAGCTCATCTTGAAAGTGTGCATCATTTTAAATATTCACTTTCTTTCTGTATTTACATGCTACAGGCATGAAGTATTATTTGATTTACAGCATGTAAACCTTCGAATAATTTTTTTATGTGGTCGAATTTGACTTATATGTAAGTAGCAATTAATTTATCTCACCATTTCCTGCTATATCCTGATGATATGAATACTGATGCAGAGCTGAAACCTGGAGAGCCTGTTTTAGACTGGCCAACAAGAAAGCGAGTAGCTTTAGGCACAGCCCGTGGCCTAGAATATCTTCATGAGCATTGCAATCCTAAGATTATCCATCGGGATGTGAAAGCTGCAAATGTATTACTAGATGAAGATTTTGAGGCAGTTGTAGGTGACTTTGGTTTGGCAAAGTTAGTTGATGTTCGAAAAACTAATGTGACAACTCAAGTTCGTGGAACAATGGGCCACATAGCTCCGGAATACTTGTCCACAGGGAAATCTTCTGAAAGGACAGATGTTTTTGGTTATGGCATTATGCTTTTGGAGCTTGTTACTGGTCAGCGGGCCATTGACTTTTCACGTTTGGAAGAGGAGGATGATGTGCTATTACTTGATCATGTGAGGATTTTGATATTATGGTCTCCTTGTTTGCACCTGTTTATTTTTGTGCTTATTTCTTATTTATTTAACACCTTTGGTAGTACTGCATGTCTTTGGGTGCCATGGTGATGTCTACTTTGGTATTGTTCTGATTATAATTTTCAGCTTTTACTTATTACTTTCTCTCGATTTTTACGGGCTTTACAGGTTAAGAAACTAGAAAGGGAAAAACGTCTAGATGCCATTGTCGACTGCAACCTAAATAAAAATTACAACATACAAGAAGTTGAAATGATGATACAAGTTGCATTACTCTGCACCCAAGCTTCACCGGAGGACCGCCCAGCAATGTCAGAGGTTGTTAGAATGCTAGAAGGAGAAGGTCTGGCTGAAAGGTGGGAGGAATGGCAACATGTGGAGGTTACTCGGAGGCAAGAATATGAGAGACTGCAAAGAAGATTTGATTGGGGAGAAGATTCAGTTCATAACCAAGATGCCATTGAGTTGTCCGGGGGGCGATGAGGTGGTGACCCAGAAATTTGAATCAGCCATATTTTATGTTTTATGTCGTGTTTTTTCGACAAGTTAGCTTGGCGAGAGGTGCAAGTCATTTTATTCCAACTGTAAACAAGCAAAAAAGGGGGGGAAAAAGAGAACCCACTGTAATCTCTTATGTTCTGCAAATGATGCTTATTGAGATCTTTGTCTCTGTTGCTGTTGTATATAATTTTTGTTAGTAAACAATTGTAAGAATACATGAAACTCTTGGCTATAATGCACGGTTTAAAGCTGAAGAGAATTAGAGGGAATATATACTATTCTGACTTTGGCCGTTGTTTCCCTTTGTCAGCTGCCAGTCATGCAAAATCTGTATTCTGTTTTCTTACTACAGAGTACTCTGTTTAATTTATGCCTTTTCATGTCGTGGGGAGATGGTGGTGCATTCTAGAAGCTTCCTTTGAAGTCATTTCTTATTTGTTAGGTGTTGGAGGCATCTACACACACAGCTTAGTCTTTATTTACATATTACGCATATCATCCTACCTCTGGGATCGAGGCATACACAAAAGAAGTCAAGGCCATCAGCCATTCATTATTCTTGAACATACTGCCTAACTACAGCCTACAGTGCATTTCTCATTTGTGAGATGAAATGAAGCAACTGCTTTTGCCCATTCTTGCAGCTTCTCTTTCATCCGTTCTACCCCGACGATGCCTTTGTTCCCCACTTTGCTGCGGAAACTTAGCTCATCCTCCATATACAGAGGAGGCTGCTCCCTGCAATGTTGATCCCACTCTTCAAAATTAATGCCACATTCTTTGTAATCCATTCCCGCCATCGCCATGGCTTCTATCGACATAGCTTCTCCTGTTTCTGGTTGCTTGTTAATGATTCTCGATATTGTGGGTCTGTAATGAAGAGGCAGCAGCATTTATTTATATGGATAGAACAAGGCTTCTTAGGCATATGAAAAACAACACAATTCACGGAAGTTGCAGGTTCAGAGTTTATATCGTTAAACCTGTGATTCCTCCTTATCTTTTTCCCCTTCTCTAACTTTGGGGTTGTGATCACGTGGGGATATATTTGTTCTTGATGGTGCTGGGTAAACTTGCGTCAATCATTACGTCATGCCCATATCCTTCACGAGATACAAAACTGCATTGTACTTTGAACTTCTATTACTATTATTTTTCTTCCCGTCAGACTTTTGCCCTAAGCGCACCTTTACGAACATGAAAATACCATGCGGAGTTTTTGAGTCCTAATTTTAAATGTGACCAATTTGAAGTTAAGATCGTGAGCAACGAATTCCACGGTCCAAAAGTTATTAAAATATTGACTGGTTTGCAAGTGTACTGCCCGGAGGGCGGCGGCCCCCCGCCCCCCAGGAGGGTGTTTAATGCAATTTTAAAAGTGAAAGGGTTAGTTCTATAAATTTACTTGTGTAGATCATTCTGTGACACAAATACAACAAGACAGATTGCATGTGACTCCTACGCCACTTCTAATCTTAATATCAGAAAATTTGATATCACAAGTCTGGTCTGGCATATTTTTGCTCATCAAATTCCATGTCTAACTCAGCACGCCAAATTTTTGCTCGTCAAATTCCATGTCTAACTCAGCACACCATAATATCAGAAAATTTGATATCACTTTAGAATTTATATGCACTAGTACTTACGACTGTAAAGGACCATAAAATAGTAATTGATTGGCCGTTATACCCTCGTAAAATGTCCCCCCCTCCTCTCTTCCTTTCTTTTTTATCTTCTTTTTCTCCCACCAAACGCTCATATCGATTAGTGGTTACTGCAAAAGTAGTCAGAAGCCTTCTGGGCATGTTTGACTCGGCATAGAAAAATTCGTTCACGCAATTTAAAATAAATCTTCTCTTATAAATTTATTTTGTATACTGTAAATCAAATCATAATGAAAAAACAGCTTCTACCAAATATTCTAAATATATTCACGGTGCAAATACAATTTGGTGGTTACGAACCTCCTCCTCCTTTCCAAATGTTAAGATTCTCCCAAAAATCAGATATTTTTTTGATACATTTGTTTATTTCTTTCCATTATGCAACTAGATATATATCGAGAAGACATAAATTTTGTAGCAACTAGAGCCAATTAGAATGATACTGTTGGAATTTTGACTTGTGTGTGGGTATGTCAAATGGAACAAGTCTCATATTGCTTGAGAGAGAAATAACACAAGTGTATATATTGCATCTTTGTGAATTTGGGCTAGTAAATGGGCAAGAGGAAGAGTGGGCTTATGCGCACAACAATAGGCCACCATAAGACAAATGCAGTGGAAATTCGACGATTTTCCCCCTACACGTGAGTTAAAAAATCTAAAATTTTTTGTGAAAATGACTTATTGAAAATACCCAGTTTTGAGGCATTTAAATTTTGAAACCTGAACATTTCGGTTACAAAAAGATTTTATTTTGTTCAACGGACCATCATGACCAACGTTCATGTTACCGATTAATAAAATGAGTTTATTTATGCCATTCAAACGTTCAGAAACCGCTAGTTTAATTGTGTTAATGGCCATTGATTTTTCCTCCAATGTTTAAATGCATGAAAAGCCTATAAAAGACACCGCCTGCAAGAGGTTCAGACACCCAGCTCAGAAATCTTGAGCTCCCTTCCTCTCTGGCCTATGTGATCTCTCTGCTTTTATGGTTCCTCTATATTTTGTTGTTCTGCTCACCCTGTATATGCAGGAAGAATTCGTTTTATCATGAGGAGTGCCACTTTCAGTCAGCCGGTGGTCGCGGAATAGCTATTAAGGACAGCGTCTTTCAGGCATAACTCGGATAACTTATAAATTGATATATAATTTAATGATACATAACATATGATATGATTAAATAACTTATTTAGTTTCCTTGATCTCTCTAAAAAAATTAACTCTGTCTTATATTTAGGATCGAAGGAATAATATAGTGTTAGCCTCTTAGGATCATTTGATTTTCAATAAGGATATAACGATCGGTTAACTATTTTTTAGTTCCTCAAAATAATTATGATTTTTACACAATAAGTTTGTCGATACAGAATAATCCTTTAATGAAATTTTTTCTTATAAGTCACTCTATCGATTATAATCTATAATACTACCTCCGGTGTTAAATATAAGACTTAGTTAATATTTTTAGGGAGATTAAATAAGTTAATTAAATTACTTTGAAGTGTATTTATATTTACCATTTTTTTAATCTAATTTGTCTAATTTATAAATTAATATATAATTTAATCATAAACAATATATGATATGATTAAGTAACTTATTTAACTTTATTAATCTCTTAAAAAAAGTTAACTAAATCTTATATTTATGACTAAAGGTAGTACCAAATAAAAATTAGTATATCAGTAATTTGATTTATCCTTAAACTTTTATGTATAGCCTACACCGAAAATTTGTTTATGCTCACTAGTCACTACCTCATCATTTGCATTGCAGAAATGGGGAAAACATAAGGAATAAAGCATAACGCATGCAAGGGTCTAAAATAAATAATAGACAAATAAAGACTTCTTTGCTGATGATAAATATTCACCAATGGAAATCACTTTTCTCTTTGGTGACACAGAAAATGCTTTGGAAATTCACTGGGTTCACGATACGCAGATGTATAATACTCGTAAGATTTTAGAGCAGTCTCCTCCTCCTCCTCCACAAGCTCAGAGCCTTTTCTGCCATATCATATAATGAGTAGCAAATAGCCAAGCATTCGTCTTCTGTTATGGTTTACGTGCTTTTAATTTTACAAACGCCCCAGCCAAAGCGTCTTCAATGCTTTGTGGCTTGAACCGAGTCAACCCACATGTATGGTCTAATCCAAATTAACCTTTTTTTTTGTTAGATAATCTAAATTAATTTGATCCTTATGATTTATACATTATAACTGTGTATGGAGTCCATATATAGTATCTTATAATTATACTCGTCCACTTTTTTCATCCCCTATCTTTTTCTCTAAGTTCACCTTTATATTTATTTTTGTGCATACGAAGAATCAATATTCTAATAATGTCTAGCCCATAAAATTTATCACTCAAAATATCGACTATTATTTTCACACTGAAAATCAAATTTCCTCAGATGATTGTCACGTGCTTAGTGAATTATATATACAGGCTAAAATAGAATAAAGAATCACATAAATAAAGAAAAGAAGTGCATATCATTTTGCTGACTAGCTATCTTTTTGAGTCTCTGATGAGCTTCCTTGTCATTCATTCTTTGAGGCAACAGCTTTAGCCCATTCGCGAATCTTAATCTTGATTCATAGTCCGTGCCAAGTTCCAATCTCAAGTTATCGCCTCCAGCCGTAGCTATAGCTTCCAGCGACATCGTCATAAATTCCTGCCTTGTGTTCTTGAACTTAGGTATGGTCAATATTCACCGCTTTCTTAATTAAGATAGAACATGAAGTGCATTACTATATATATATATACAGACACATTATGTAGGGCAATGTTCTATTTTAGACTGCTACAAGGTCCATCGGCCATTTGTTATTCTTCAACATACTGGCTAACTACAGACTGGAGAGCATTTCTCATTTGTGACATGAAATGAAACAACAGCTTTTGCCCATTCTTGCAGCTTCTCCTTCATTCGTTGTACCTCCACGACGTCTTTGTTCACCACTTTGCTGCGGAAACTTAGCTCATCCTCCAAGTACAGAGGAGGCTGCTTCCTGCAACGGCGATCCCACTCTTCAAAATTAATGCCACATTCTTTGTAAGCCACGCTCGCCATCGCCATGGCTTCTACCGACATTGCTTCCCGTGTTTCTGATTGCTTGTTACAAACTCTAGACGATAATGATTCTCGATGTTGTTGGTCTGTAATGAAGAAGAAGCAGCAGCTTTTATATGGATAGAGTAAGGCATCTTAGGCATGTGAAAAACATAACACAATTCACGGAAGTTTCAAGTACAGGGTTTATATCGTTAAACCTGTGATCCCTCCTTATCCTTTTCCCCTTCTCTCTAACTTTGGAGTTGTGATCACGTGGTGATATATTTGTTCTTGATGATGCTGGGTATACTTGAGTCAATCATTTCGTCACCCCATATCCTTCACAAGATACAGTACTAGCACTGTAGTTTGAAATTTTATTACTATTACTTTTCTTCCTGTCAGACTTTTGCCCTAAATTCACCTTTAAGAACATGAAAATGCCGTGAGCATGTAAATACTATATTGAGTTTTGAGTCCTACTTTTAAATGTGACCAATTTGGAGTTAAGATCGTGAGCAACGAATTCCCCAGCCCAAAAAAATAATTGACTGGTTGGTTTGACTTGAGTTAATCTAATCACGAGTGGCTGCAAAAGAATATCTGGCTTGAAGTTGAAATTGTATTACCAGAGAGGGGGAAAATGCCAGTTTAAAAGCGAAAAGGTTAGTTCTTTAAATTTACTTTTGTGGATCATATCATTCTGTGAGACAAATACAACAAGACAGATTACATAAAATAAAGCCACCAAATGCTTACATCAACTGGCAGAAGTTATTTTAACTTAACCAACAGTCTCAATTAAGACTTGGGAACATAGCAGTGTTTGGTGGTAGTGTTGTTGGAAAAAATGTTCCTATCATGTCTTGAATCTAGATTAGTTTGGGCCTGTGGAGTTCTGCAGCAGTATAAGGAGCTGGCTTGGGATGCAGGGTGCATACCCAAAAAAAAAAACATAAATTAGTTAATTGACCCTCATAAAATGTTTTTTCCCCTTTTTTGTTTCATTTTCTTCTCTTCCTTTATTTTTCTTCCAATTTTCCTTTCTTTTTTTATTTTTTTATTTTTTTCTCCCACCAACGCTAATATGGATTAGTGATTACTGCAAAAGTTGCCAGAAGCCTTGTAACTTGAAATTATTTGCATATATTCTAATCATATTCACGGTGTTACATACAATTTGGTGGTTATGAATCTCCTCTTCCTCCTTTCCAAATGTTAATATAAGACTGATCTCCCAAAAATCGATTTTTTTTTTTTGACAAATTTGTTTATTTCTTTCCAGTATTCAACTAGATATCATGAAGGTATAAATTTTGTGGCAACCAGAGTCAGTTAGAATGATAATTGTAGTGTCAGCCTGTTAGGATCGTTTGTTTTTCAATAAGGATATAATAATGATCATTTAACTATTTTTTAGTTCCTCAAAATAATTATGATTTTTATGATTATGCACAATATGTCTGTCTGTATAGAATCCTTCAATGAAAATTTTCCTTACAAGTCACTCTACCGATTGTAATCTTATAATATCAAATAAAAATTAGTATACCAGTAATTTGATTTATCTTTAAGCTTTTGTATAAAACCTATACCGAAAATTTGTTTATGCTTACTACCTCATTATTTGCAAGTTGCAGCAACGGGAAAAAAAAATAATGAAAGCATAACGCATGCGAGGGTCTAAAATAAATAAACAGATAAATAAAGACTTACTAAATGTTGAGCTTGATCGAAATCCAAACAATAAACATAATAGGAAACAATTTTCTTTTTGGTGAGATAGAAAATGCTTTTGAAATTCACTGGGTTCATCACGAGATGCGTTCGTCTTCTGTTCTGGTTTACGTACTTTGAATTTTACAAGCCCCACCAGCCATAGCGTCCTCAATGCTTTGTGGCTTGAGCCTGAACCAACCTACATGTATCATGCATGGTCTAGTCTAGCTTAGTCGTTTTTTGGGCCAGATATATGATCTAAATTAATTTAATCCTTTTGATGACTTATGCATTTTGGGGGGTTTATTTTTGTACATACATAGAATCAATAATTATCTAATAATGTCATGCTCCTAAAATTGAACAACATTGTGTGTGTATTATGACAATATTTTAAGAATATCGACTATTATTTTCACTCTCAAAATCAAATTTCCTCAGATGATTGCCATCTGCTCAATGAATTATATACATGCTAAAATAAAATAAGAATCACATATTTAATCTCAGTACAAGAATCACATAAATAAAGAACAGAAGTGCATCATTTTGCTGGGATTATGTGATCATCCATTAGACGAGCTATCTCTCTGAGTCTCTGATGAGCCTCCTTGTCATTATTTGAGGCAACAGCTTTAGCCCATTCGCGAATCTTGATCTTGATCCACTCCGATCCAAGTTCCAAACTCAAGTTAGCAGTGTGAGCGCCAGAATTTCGCTCAATCTGTGGTGATTCAAAGCTCCCACTGAAACCCTCATGGTGATTGATTTCGCATTCTTCATTGTTATCGCCTCCAGCCATAGCTAAAGCTTCCAGAGACATCGTCATAAATTCCTGCCTTGTGTTCTTGAACTCGTACGTATATGGCCAATAATATTGTTCAACGCTTTCGATCATCAGATAAAAGTATAAAACATGAAGTGCATAGCTACTTATATACAAAACATATCGGGCACTGTTCAATTTTAGACTGCTACAAGGTCAAGACTAACACGGTAACGAACCCATAGATCATTGACTGTGCTTAATTACTACGTAACCATGAAAGAATATTATGAGAATGATCAATATATGCGTTGCGATCCACTAAAAAAAAAAATCAGTATGCATGGGACATGAATGATAACAGCTATATCGTTCACGAGCATGCAACGCTATCGAAGGAAAACGAGAGCATCTCAAACTATTGACCGGAAATAATATTCTACAATGTCAGCAGACTGTGGTATACTATTCAAAGATCAATGACGCAATAGATTGCGAGCGAGTCGTCTGTAAAGTTTCAAGTAATTTGACGTCATGATAGAGATGAATGATCTCAATAAGCTTGATTTTTGAAAGCTTCCGCTCGAAACACAATACTTAAGGGCGACTTCACTTCAAAAGGCATATATTGTTGTGTTTTTGGTTTGAAAATTGAAAGGAATATACTTCAGGGCGCATGTTAAAATTCGCCTAGTTAGCTTGCATCAATTCACCGCATGCTATATAATTCCCTGTAAAAAAGTTCAGGAAAAAAATAATCAACAATTCAATGTTGGTGCATATATATACAGCAGCGGACGCATGATGACGGCTTCCCGTACGTAGTTGGCTGGTCCACAATCTTGTGAGCTGTGTGGATTTGTCATAATTATTCATTTTTTTACCATTTGTCTCAATTCTTCATTTATTCTCTAGAATTTCAATAATTTTAATGATATAATTTAAAATATTTCAAACCAAGTTTCTATCATTGAAAAAACTTTTCAACCAAGTGTGTCGCTCATAATAGTTCACCACTGTATAACGCTGTTGAAACATGTGCTGGGCATGGCAAATGGTAAGGATGCATGTGAGTGTTTGTGGATATGCAAGTCACATGTTTCATGATGTCCCCGCCCGCCAAGGGTTTCCTCCTCATTTAATTTGTACTTATCTGATTCTGATGATCGATATGGTTCTTCAAAGAATCACGTAGCTAGCTACCTCATCAACTTAATTTCATTCACGCTACTCAGTCTTTTGGTCTGCCGCCATATCCATACACTTGAGGCTGGAGAACTCTTACATGGATCATTCCAATTATATATGACCTTCAAACAGCCCCTTCGATCGCTCTCGATCATCCGCGTGTCCTCCGATTTCTCCGCGCATCAGGACCTTCTTCGCAAGCAATTCCACCGCATCAAGCTCCACGATTTCACCATCTTTCCCCTCATCATGTTTCACCTCCTCCAAATCCTCATCGATCTACTCATCTTTCAACTTAATTACATGTTTGCCCTTGTTGATCCCGGCCCAAAAAATTCAATTCTGATTACTTGTTTCGAAAGTACCGTGTGGCGGCCGGCCGTCAAATTCTGCGAGCATCAGACTAAGAGCGGTGCCGTTGAGGATTATTTGGTTTGGTCTGAATTTGATTTTCTGAGCTTAGGATCACGTACGTTATGAGATAATGTCTGATATTGTGTGTTTGGTTACAACTTGCATGTCTTTTAATGCGTGCAATTGGATAAACATGTGTGTGTCTCTCAATTCATTAGGGCTGTTTGGAGGAGGGGGAAGAAAAATTCTTGTGAGTTGAATTAAAAAAAATTCAAGGAGTGAGGTTTTAAAATTTTAACAGAGATAAAATGTAGGATAAAAAAGTAAAAATAATTAATTAAAAACTTTAAATCCCGCATCTTTTATTTTTTTAAGAGAGTGAACATTTGAGTTAAAAGATCAACAAATTAAATGCGCTTTGATTAGTTGGCAGGATGTAAGCCTATAATTTTGAAGATGTTCTTCACGGTTAATTACTTGGGCCTTATACCTAACGGCGGCCATACTACAATCACATCCAACATCTTTTCTAAGGTTACCCTATCTTGTCTATAAAGTCATTATTAAAAAATAATAATAAACTTATTAAGTATGCTTTAAATTGAATTTTTTTTCAAATTTACCTACATAGAAGTCTCCCCTGTGGAAAGATAAAAAATAGACGTTTAAAGCATTTTATGCAGTAGTAAAAACATACAAAATTTTTTATTAAACATTAATTGTATGTGTAAAATTGATAAATAAACATTAATTATTTTTTAAGTGACTTATATTATGGATCAATACATATTTTTAAAAGTGATTTATATTGTATATGGGAGCATCACACGAAAGAAAATAATGATAAAGGATGTCAAAATAGAGCTGAGATAATGATCATGCATTAATTAAAACTAATGATAGATCTTTCCAAGGTTACAGTCACGTCCAATGATATCTTTCCAATGATCATGCATTAATTAAAACCAATCACTTGGATGCCCCTATGGCTAAACTAGAGCCAATAAAGAGATTCTCGATCGTCGTCGTCACCGAACATACTAGGAAGAAAAGTTACAGCTGGCCAACTTGGTAACATCAGCCATGATTTATAAATTTATCAATTTATCAATTATTTTTTTTATCAACTAGACATTGCATCATATCCATGATTCATAAGTTTTCTAAGTATATGTGACTATGTGTGTCTTATTTTTTTAATTATAATAATTTAACTATAAATCCATATAAAAAAATTAAGACATATAGTCATGTGTGATAGAAGAATTTGATATAACAAATATAAGAAATTTGATGTAAATTTGGTGATGTCCATATTATATGCTCATTGTTTGTTTCTACAAGAAAGATCAAAGAGAACCTACAAGGCACTTGATGACGGTATGAAAGCTCCCGGATATATGAAAGCCATGAAAAGCATGCAAGGAGTTGTTTGTAACTATATGTCAATTATCTTTGGTGCTTCAAATCACCAACTTTTTGCATTATTATTGAGATGCCTTGTGCCGCTAGCTAGCTTATTGCGTATTCTTCGACCAGCTCCCATTTTATTTAATTTGGCCAATCCAAAGTTCCAAATACTGATGTTGAATACGGTCTTTGTCGTATTAGGATGGATTCGGATTTCGGAGTTGGCATGCAGAGTATGGACGTTCTCTCAATATTCCAAGAGCAGCCAATTAAATAGGACAAGTGTGTCAATATATTTAATCCAAACGATGATGACAGTGACCAACATTTTCAACATCATAGTTTTGAATATTACATAAAAGGTAATGTTTTAGTTGATTTGAGGCCTCTAAGGTCCTAATCATATCGGTTCCAAATTCCAGTGGAAATTCTTCTCACGTCTCTTCTTGTAATTTGCTTAATTTTACTGTGGTGCTCCATTATTGTTCCTTAGCTGTCACGTTCCCATTAAAATACTGTAAATAGGCGTTGGCCAAAATTTCAACCAAAACCATTATTAATTAATAATTAATATATATAGTAGCTACTTGTTTTATGTCAACTTTTTTTAATTTTTAATTATATTTTAAAAATGTAGTTTAGTAATGAAATTAATAATATTATTCTCCGTATCTTTCACCCACCGAGATCTATAGACCCAACACACACTATTAGAGTGTTTGGAATAATGATTAGTACTTCTAAAAATGTTTTTTAATTGTGATTTATGGTATATATATGAGGTAATTTTTATGATCTATGAGGTAAACATGTAAATGAGTTTTATCTCGATTTACATAAATCGAGCTTATACATAAATATAAGCTAAATCAAACTTTTTCAATCATGATTTATTATATATCTTTAATCGCCTTGTTATGTCTTTTTCTAGTATTAGAAATCTCTGACTATGCTCAAGCTTATTAAACCTTAAGGGACCTGTAATTATTATTTTTTGTTTGGAGATCTGATAATGAGTTCTGTAGCTTACCTAATGACCAGGAATATTTCGAAGGTTATTATTTAAAGGACTTTAGGGTGCTGACTGCGCTGAACTCATCTTCTTTTCTAATCTTACTCAAGGACCAGCTTCATGGATTTAAATCCATTTTATTGTTTGGATAATGATAGCGGTAGAAAATTATTTTAAAAAAAAATGTATTGGACCTAATGAAGTTGGAAAAAGACGAGCCACGGAGGTCCACACCTAACGTAATGTGCTAATTAAAATCAATAATAAGAAAAATAATGAAAAAATAAAATAAAAACGGGAAGATATTGCCCGATCGAAGGACATTGATCATTGATCTGGATTAGGTTTTGAAGTTTTAGCATCTTTTTTCGGATGGTGTTTTAATATTATATGTGCTCTGACAATATTTAAGTCGCTCATTGTTAATCTTACCGCTGTAAAATAATAAATATGAATAATTAAGAACTGAAATATAAGACCCAGGAAGCTGCTGCTTACACAATGAACATGCAAGATGAAAATGGCTTTATGGTTGTGATTATGGGTGCGGTTAATTAGAAGAGTAGTGTCAAGCCACTCCCTCGTTAGAAACGGAACAGTAATATCCACCTGCTCACGAAAAGAAATGGAGCATTTGACCTCTGGGTTTGCATTGTTTGAAGCATATGCTGTCATTAATTTTAATTGTATAGATTATTTTATTTCAATACACATATCTCTTTATTCGTATGCTAGTAACGTTAATCCGACAGACCATCATTATCATTTTATTTCTTCTATTTCATTTAGGAACGTATTAATACGTTGACGTGCGTATTCAGCGGAGCTATATCAACATTTCAAGTTTCAGACACGAATAATAAAGGAATGCAAACCTTATTTTGCTGTATCATATATCATACCCAATAGTTTATTATAGGGAAAATTTCACCTAGTCCTCTATGGCAAAATATTTTCCAAAAAGCCCTATAACTTTCAGAAACATTAGTTCAGTCTTATGGGCAGGAATTAAGTGAAATTAATTTCAAGAGAAAATACCCTCCTCTAAAACAAAAATAAACGTGTCATGCTTTTTAATCGTATGTCTTGTAAATTCTCACATGTAACTTGTAAAACGTCACACTTGTCTTATGAAGTGCCTCTTTTCTTATAAATAGCATAAGTGTTAGATTTTTCAGTTGTATGTATTGCAAATTAGCTTATTTATCTTATAAATTCTTACATGTAACTTATAAAGCCTTACACTTGTCTTGTGAACTACCTCTTTTATTGTAAATAGTACGTATCAGGTTTTTCAATTGCATGTCTTACAAATTAACTTATTCATCTTGTAAATTTTCATATACAACTTTTAAAGCTTCACACTTATCTTGTGAAGCCTCTTTTCTTTGAGAATGGCATTTTTATCCATTCCCTCTTGGAATTAATTTCACTTCCCCCCATAAGACTGAACTGATGTTTTAGAATGTTATGGGGCTTTTAGGAAATATTTTGCTATAGGGGGCTAGATGAAATTTTTATTATTATATGCCTAATTTTATAAGTTCAATAATATATATATTTTTGTTCTATATACTCCTAATTTGGGCCTGAATATATAGTCTTTTCTTTTCTTGTTTTATTCCAAGTAAGTAGCTTGGAGAATAACATTTGTATAAGAGTTCTTATATCCTTTTTATAAAGTATTTGAAGCTTCTAATGAGTATTTAATTTATTTTTTTATATCTGCCTATATTTAATAGGGAGATGAGTCTCTTCATTTCTCTCCACTTTCTTCTACTTCTTTATTCTTACCATTTGATTAATTTTGAATAGTTGAGAATCAATATCTAATAAAAGATGTGTGTGTGTATAATACTTTAATAAAATAAAAGTATAAAGATATGAACTGATTATATCAATTTTTAATGATTTAAATTTATTTATATACATTTTTTGTTATTTAATATTATAATAATATTTTTATAGGATATTAAATCATAACCATTCAGAGTTAATCTAACGGTGAGAATAATGAAATGGAGGATGAGGGAAATGAAGATGCCTCTCTCCCTATTTAATAAGGGTAGCGAGAAAGAGTAATAATTAATATAATATTTGAATTTAGTGCAGCTAATAAAGGTAATATTGAAAATCACTTAAATTTTATAATAATTTTATTGATTTATGAGAATTAATAATTGATACTTTATAATTATAATGACGGGAGTGAGTACATATATAGTTGACAAAAGCTAAGCTATTCCACGTCTTCTTTTGATCCACCACTCCACTTTGCAATTCCTCCCCTCAATGAAACATGAACGTTTTAAATTTGACATCTTATAATCTCAATTAATATGTTTGGAATAGTGATTGGAATCTTTAAAAACAGCTTTTCAATTGTGATTTATAGAATACGAAGTAAGTATATGAGATGAGGGTTGTCTCGACTTACGTGTATAAGCACTTATAAGCTAAGCAAAAGCGTAACCAAACATATTGATTAAATTTTAGAAAAATATAAATTTATATATTTAAAATTTTATCTCAATGGTAAAAAATTTAAAAATGAGAGATGAGGAGAGATGTTGACTATATCCCACTTTCAGAATTGTGAAGAGTACACACACAATGGGATGCTTAGGTGTGCATTTCTCATGACAACAATTAAGGTGTTTGAAATAGTGATTAAAACTTTCAAAAGTACTTTTCAATCATGATTTACGGTATATGAGATAGTTTTTATAGTCTACGAGGTAAATATGTGGATGAGTTTTATCTCAATTTATATAAATTAGACTTATATATAAATATAAACTAAATCAAACATCCTCTCAAGTTTACATTATATGTGATCCCCAATGATTTTGCCGCAAAATAGGGTTCCAAAGTTCTAGTTGGTTTTAACTTTTAATACGATAAATATCATGCAACAAAAAAAATTTATCTCAATCAAGCATGCAGTTCTTACTGATCCCAAACATCCAAAGAAGTGCATGAAAAAATGTGTTTTAGACATCTCCTGATGAGTACATATATCAATGTTTAGTAAAAGAAAATTTATCAAAGAAAATATTATATATATCACAGTTCCATAACTTTCGTTCGATCATATATCCACGAAGCTCCCAATATTTAAAATTAAAAAATAATTCTGTTAGCAAGAGATACATGCGCTTACGTTTTAGGTTGGAACAGAGCAAATGAATATATATATATATATAAAAGATTGGTTGAAGGTTATAATCCTGTTTGAAACTTTTAATAAGTATGCTTCTGAGATTCGAACTTATCTTTCCTACTTTACTGGGTAACGCGGCTTAACGCCCTAACCAACCTCTTGTTATTGCCAATTGAATATTTGAATTGCAATAAAATTGTGAGGACATTCTTAAATATTACTAGTTACATAAAAATTCTGATCGATTACAAGACACACTATTGTCTTGTAGTGTTCCTAACCACTTGGGCCCTCCCTCATTATTGAGAATCCTTTCGCGTCACTCTATTGACATTCATACTTGGTCAACTCTCTCCCTACGGAAGTACAGAGACCGTAGCAGTCTAGCAGCTATTTAGAGTTGTCGACCCTCGTAAATCTCATTTCATTTTTCTCCGTTGAAGCAATGCAAAAGTGCTTGCTTTAACTTTGATCCCTCTCTCCAGAGTCGTTGGGTACTAGCTGTTGCAGGTTGAAATGTTTTGCTTGCTCGGAATATATTATTCATGATGAATTACCAACTGTCAAAGTTGGGCAGATGAAAAGCTGAAATTTTGTCGGTAAATATTTTATTCATCCGTGTATACAATTCAATTATTTTCCATGTGATTTACGGAGGGAAAACTGATCCATTAGTAAAATCGGGTCTCCTACAATATTTTTTTGGACTGACTTTGAAGTTGGGATTCTGGAATTGCTACCTGATTAAGTGTGCATGAAATTGAGTACCTCTGGCTGTCGTTATACTTTGGAAAACTATCTAGTAGAAAATAATGTGCAAATTGAAAAACTGGCATGCGGAGATTTATATATTTGAGTTGGTACTCGAATTGAAAGAAGGCCATTAGACAACTTTTTTGCAAATTATATTAGAGGGCATTGAAAATACCTGAGGAGTATATATAGCTTACAATTTACACTTCCAGCCGGGAAGCAAGCATATTCATATATAGCAGAGAATATGTATACGCAAGATCTCCGCGAGAATACAGTGACCGGTAACTAAATGTTACGAGACAAGGACTAAGGTTGTAGCTGATACACGTACTATTCCTTTTACACAAATGCCATAATGGGCACTAGGAATTTAAATCTCATGGAACAAAGGGTCCTCCAGCAGAAGGTCAGGCCACATGGAAGGGCCCACCTCTCCATAATTAAGAGTATTTGTCATTGAAATCTCTGGCACAGTGGAAGGAGATAGAATACTGCTTGAGCATGAAAGAAGCCACGGTGAATTGAAAGAACTGTCTACCTGACTTAACGACGACGGTGGTTGATGATTGTTACGTGGCGATTTCAACTCTGGCATGTTAGAGAATAACGAGTCATAGCCCAATTGGAGATTGTTGACTCCAATTGAAGGTGGATTATTTATGTTATTGTTTGTCAGATTCAGGGACTCTAGAGGATTCATATTAATGGTATCCAAGTTCGTAAAGTCACAAGCTTCAGTTGCAGAAGGTTGAGGCTGAGGGTGCAAGAGATGTTGTAAGCCTTGAAGTCTGGCCAATTGAACGGCCTCTTCTTGTAATCTCAAAGCAGCACTCTGTTGCCATGGTTGATTATGGTCCAAGAGTTCTTTGAGACTAGCCAGTGCTACGAGATGAGGCAAACTTGAGAAAATATCAGTTCGAGGTTGGTGTGTCATCGGATCATAACCCATTTGGATCAGCTTCTTCTTTAGATGGGTGTTCCAGAAATTCTTGATCTCATTATCTGTCCGTCCCGGTAATTGGCTTGCAATCGCCGACCATCTTGCCAAAGTGAAGTTTCAAAGTAAGTGGTTAGCTCTTTCATGTCACAAATCAAGTTGCTACAAAATAGGGTTAAGGGGCGTTGAAAGTTTTTGCCAAGAAACAAAGTTTCCTTAAAAGTGTTAAAATGAAACAATGTAACCTTATACAACTAAAAAGTCAATGTTAATTTTTTAAGGACTAACATTAATTTGTTAACAATACGAGGTAAAATTGTTATGTTTTAAAATTTTTAATATGATATTGGACCTAAAACCAACTTCTAAAATATTACTTGTTTCCCAGGATAGCATGGAGATTCAGAATTGTTTGTTGTTCTTCTTGAGAAAACTTCCCTCTCTTTATGTCAGGCCTCAAGTAATTCGTCCATCGTAGCCTGCAACTTTTCCCACATCTGTTCAGCCCTGTAAAAGTTACATGAAAAATATATATTGATCACCCACGAAGTAAATTAAAGATTCTGACCATCAATATGAACATAGCTAATATATATATATATATATAATACACACATAATTACCTGCTAATTTTGGAAGAGCTCTCCAGCTCCCATGACCATGCTCTTGAATGAAATTAACAAGCTTCTGATCTTCTTCAGGAGTCCAAGGACCTTTCTTCAAACCAATGTCATCACAGCTTGGTGATCTTCCCATTTTTTTACTATTGACCTTATTCTCACCTTTCTTCTTTTGTGTCCCTTGTTCCCTCTCTTTCTTCAAACACAAACCATCCCAAGAAAATGATGAGCTGCCTGCTTCACATCCGACCTTAAGATGCAGTTTTGTATCGTATTTATAATCCACCACTTCTTCTGTTTCCCCAGCCCCATCGATCATAACAACTCCCATTATAAAAGTAATTAATTACTAAGAAATTCTAGTGTGGATAGCTCCACAAAGTAGGATTGTGGATCAGCAGATCATAGGGCGACACGTTAGTCATGGATGGAGATCAAGACCTGATGATTTTATCTGATTTGTCAAATAATACAAGGTTGTTCTACAAATTATAGACCTGACGCACACATGAATATTCCTACAAAAGTCGTGTCAACTTTTTATTACTTGCCAGTGGAACAACCATACCTCTCTTGCATGAAAAGACAGATGCGCCCCTCAGTCTCCACCTTTCTTTTCACCAATATATTTTTTTAAAATTTGACTTCGTTTTTTTAATGATCATGACGGGGTTGTGTCTGTCCTTTTTCGCTGGGCTAATTAATAACGAAAATGACCTCTCCTTGTGTAGAGGAGAGTGACCAACATGCATAGATCATTCGAGTCGTTCATTGGTATTGTGATTGATGGATTTAGTTGTCCAAAATTATTGGAAAGACTTATATATTCATATATATGATTTATTATCTGAAACTGGGAAAGGTAAAAGGGGAAATGCAGAAAGTTATTTAGGATATGTAAGCTTATTGGAGGATCATAATGGTCGTTCAATCTCTTAATTATCAGTTAGTCACTAACCATTACTCCTGCTAGTCTGGTTTTCTTTTCATGGATATTGATTTTCCTTTCTATTTAATTCCATGCGAGAGTCAGTACGAGTTCCTTTAACACGTGTTCACTTTCATAATATCGTACTTTAACCAACGAGTTAGCTCATTTGGATTAGCTTATACAAGCTCTATAAATACTTATAAATCGTGATTTACGAAATACGAAGTAGCTTTTACGGTATACGAGGTAGCTTTTACAGTCTACGAGGTGCTTTTACAGTCTACGGGATAAATATGTGAAAGAGATTTATCTCGATTTACGTAAATCGGGCTTATATAATAAACCCGATTTACCACCGCTCAACCAAACGAGCTATGTTTCATATTAGACATGGAGGCAGAACAGATATGATAAATGATAAAAAAATCGACAATGTCTGGTAAACATGAGCTACCAACCATTACGAAATATAATGATTGTAGCGCTAAAAGCTTTATATGAGAGCCAAAAATTTATTACAGCTATTCATTTTTCAAAACTAATAGATGTTGGCGATCAAACTCATATAAATGCAACAAAAGCGAACTGATGATGACGGATACAATTATATATCTTGGTTGTCTGTTGTCACAAAATTAAACTTGGATTAAGATAGAGATCACATGAGAGATTATGACCCACTGACCTTCGAAAGTGCTTGTTAGACGGGAAGTTGGTGTGGCGAACTTCTTAATTTCTATACCCCTTTGAAATATTCCACATCCTTGTGATGAAATATCGGCAGGTAATTAGCCCTTTTATAAATTTCAGTCCATAGTTCCTCACGAAAGCTTCTTTAACTTATACTTCTCCGGCTAAATCTTAGGTTTTGACACGGTGGAAAAGTCTTCCTTTTCCCTCCGCTTTTCTTAGAGTATGTCACATCTGAACACGTGACATGTGGAAGAGGATTCCTAACCTCAATACCAACTTACATGACACTTGAATTGACTTCCCTTCGTTTTTCTAACTATACCTCCACCGAGAATAGTTCAGAAGGTGCATGGATTTCATTCTTTTTCGTGCAAAACAAATTTGAAGAATCAGGTATAGGTGTTCTTCCAGTTCTAAGGCATAGGCGTTGGCCAAAAACCGTTTGCATCGATGTTACTCAATCTTGCCAATTAATTAATAAACCTCTCTGTTATCTCTTAAGCTCGTGGTTTCTTATGTAGTTACGTGCCAAACCCATACTATAGAAGCACAACTCCAAGAGTACTAGTCAACATTTAGAGGACCTGTAGGCTAGGTTAAGGCGTTAAAGGATATATAGTTGGTCGCCCTGACATTATGTGATTATGATAATGCTCTTTTATGTAATCTCATCAAACCATTAAAAAAAGGAGCTGTATGCACACTGTTCTTGGTGTCTATTTGAATCTCCGATCACATTTAGGAGTACAGATCTCCATATGTAATGTATAGGGAAACCCATTTGTGTTAATTAAACATTTCATGGTGGGGCCTTTTTCCAGAGATCTTTATTTTCCTACACACAGCGCTTGTTCATCAACTTGATCGGTGTCGTTGTCGTTTATGACTAATATATAACATAGAGAGAGAGTTTGTGAGTGAGATTGCTTGTTCATCGACTTCATCAGTTTCGTTGTCGGGTGGACTACTCTCAGGGAAGAGAGAGAGATTGAGAGGGCAGTTTTAACTTTAAGAGCGTTACTGATGATGTCACTGTAAACAGTGATGTTTGTTTTGCTCATAAGAAAGATGGAGCTTCAAATGTCAGCTAATAAACTACTGACTTGCTTGCTCGCTTAAGTTTCTACCAGTTACATCTAAACTCAGACTTTCCACGCTTTTTCCGGGCCACGTGTATGCAGATATATAGGTGTCTATTGGGTCTTAGGTGTGGTGGGATGGATGTGTGGGAATTATATGTTATTTTATTTGGTTTGTCAAAAAAGAAAAAGGGGAAGGAAACCTTGGTATAAAATAAAGGGAAGAAAGAGAATTTAATTCAAAATTTCCCTTCCTTCATTTTATACTAAGGATTCTCTCCCCTCGCCCCTTTTTGATAAACTAAATAAGATAACATCCCCTCCATTTCCATCAAATTAGGGTGTGCTTGGTTTAAGGGGAGAGGATTCTAAAATTAAATAAAGGGAAGGAAATTAATTTAATTCAAAATTTTCTTTCTCCTTCTCTCCCCCTCCAACTAAACACACCCTTAAGGGCTGTTTGGTATGAGGGATTTGGAGAGGATGAAAAATTTTTATGACTTGGATTTAAAAAGATTAAAGAAGTGGGGTTGAAAGTTTTTAATTAATTTTTCTTACTTTTTTATTTTACATCTTATCTTTATTAAAATTTTATAATCTCGCTTCACTAATTTTTTAAAATTTAACTTATACAAATTTTCTCTTCCCTCCCTTCCCCTCCTGCCAAACAGACCCCTAATGTCTGGGACATTGGGAGAATAAAATAAAGAAATTGGTAACAACTCCCAAAATTTCTATCAGGGACGCAGAGTGCTAGGTAAATTACAAAATTAAAGAAAACATAAGGATTTTCCTATCATACTACATGGTCAAAACCTTAACTGTGTGTTAAATTATTGAATGTATATGAATTATGAACTGATTGATTTCATTTCAGTTCAAAACCTTCAATATAATATATATAATCTCCTTCAAAAAAGTTCTAGCTGTGAGCTAGCCTGTTTCATTTTAGACCTGAACAAATATCTCCAGCAGCCTCTCTGCCCGAGATAATCGTTGCATTTGGTTAAGTTTGAGTGATTCATTTTATATATAGTGTGGGGAAAACTTGTTTTGGGAACCATTAAGCTAGTAAGATGAGGATAGTAGGGGCTAGGGCTAGCATGAAAAGGCCAAAAGGAGAACTTCAATTATGAAGTCAATCCCTCGACCAGTTTGTCTCATTGTAAGAGGATTTGAGTATGGTATGGTATATATCTTGAATTCTTACATGTCTTGGGTGTCTCTTTATTAGATGATACTTGTAATTAAGACTAAAAACCCATCAGAACTTAAAAATGACAATTGTTGACAATTCATAACTCGAAAGCTCTAGATTTCCACACCTTTGAGAAACATAAAATATATGCAATTTGAAGGTCGTGTTTCCGACTAACTATAGTTAATCTGGATGTGACTGTTAAAGAGCTAAGACTACATAATTTTGGTTCCCTCCAATTCTTCAAATTAAACAACAGCTTGTGGCCTGTGAGGAATAGAACCTGACAGAAGGGGGAGCCATTTATTAACTTTTTTTTTTTTTTGGGGTCAAAGAGAGCCATTTATTGACTAGTATCAAACAAACACTAAAATCATAGAGAGGAAACTAGCTGATTAGAATGTTGCAGCAGAGGTACTTGATGTAAAATGACCTATATAATTCTGAGAGAATCGGAGGCAGTCATGCAAGTTAATAGACAGACGCGATCTCATGTCCACTGAACCGAAGAGAGAAGGGTTATTCGGAGGAGAGTTTACCTATAGGTTGTCCGGTGGTAATTAAAACTAAGTGAGACAAATTATGAAAGAGGCTAATCTCATGAGATACGGTTAGACCAAATCAATAAAAATAATTTTAGTTATAGGATATACAATACATCAATTCCAGTTCCAGCATCAAATGTCAGGTATATTAAGAAAGGTTGCTAAAGTTAGTTCTTTTTAATAATAAAGTGATTTCCAAATCACAATTTTTTAATTTTTCCACATTTTTTTAAAACAATAAAATTTTTAACTTAAGACATAAATGTGATAAAAAAAATAAATTATAAACACTAAGCATCATTAATATTAATACTGAATAACAAGCAAACACTAAATCTTTTTTTTTTTGCCAGTGCAAACACAAAATCTTAAACATTAGGAAAAAAACCTTAAAATATTGGTAAACTATTGTCCACATTTAAATAAATCATACAAAGCACGAACTAATGTTTTTTTTTCTTATTGTGAATGTTATAAAACTCTTAAATAATAAATCTTATAATCAAGTAATGTAAATTACTTAATGAGTCATTTTTTGTTTGAAGATTACATTGCAAGTGAACTACTAGAAATATTAAGTTATAAGACTTGCAAATTTTTTTTTATATAAAAATAAGACTTGCATTTGTACTATAGGCTCGTGTGAGCTTTGCAAATTGCAATAGTTTTCATTTTCATTTAAATAAAACTCACCCACAAGATTCTGGAGTTCAAATTATTATTTAAATTTTAAATAAATAAATTTTATTGTCAAAAAATAAGTAAACCAAACCATTTCATGATTTTTTTTAAAATAATAACAACAAAATATTTACAACATCATTAATAATATATAAATTTATAACATTAGCATCATATTAAAAAAAAAAAAAACTAAACGAACCAAACGTCAACTTATAAGGCCAATTTTTTAGAACATCAATCCATTAGGACCAACTCTTATAGATCCATTTACAATTTGAAGGTCAATTTTCGAGCCTAGATGGTTGAGCCCGATAGACTCAGCCTATTTTCCCCTGTGTAAGGATGACGCGCACGAATTGAAAACTGGTCCAAATTTTTTTCAGTAAAAAAAAAAAAAAAAAGCAATCCAATGAACTAACATATTAAACTCATCATCGAGACAATCAACAGATATGTGATGTTTATCTCAAATTTTCGAGCAGCCATGAAAAATTCAAATCTTATTTTATATTATTATTAGAATTTTAATAATTTTTATTCTGATAAATCTGTAATATATAAAAGGGAGAATACAAAAAAAATACCATTTAAACTTCAAAATCCTGTTAATAAGTTCGGTAATGGGATTAACAAGAATGATAATGCAATTAACAAATCATTTTATTGTTAAATCACCTATTTGAGATTTTAAAATTTAAATGATATTTTTTTAGAATTCTCCCTATATAAAATAAAAAAATTTAATGATAAAAAGACTATATATTTTTTTCTAGGTGTAAATTGACCAGATCGATTATTTATTTCGTCTTCTATTTTTGTATTTTCAAATATCATTCTTCATTTCCGGGGGGTTTTTCTTCTGTTTCTACCGCCTCTGTTCTACTCAACCTCTGGCTGGGGGGAAACCCTTGTCGCCAAATCTCTTCAGGCTGAGAAGTTAAAACGGAAAAGCCATTCCTATTGGTACATTGGCATACATACCCTAACGATTCGAAGCTGCGCTGGAAGGCAGAACCAGTCATTGAATCTTGAGGGAATGCGAATGCTCAATTGAACCCGATCTGAGTCTTAACTATTGGTTTATAGGCTGATGGGTGCTGCGGGCTCCAAGCTAGAGAAGGCTCTTGGTGATCAATTCCCTGAAGGCGAGCGATACTTCGGCCTGGATAATTTTGGCAACACTTGTTACTGTAATAGCGTCTTGCAGGTAAGCAACTGAAAATAGACGCGTTTTTTCATCATCAGAGTTGATTTCTTGTTTCTGACTGGCTTTCTTCGTCAAATGAGACAAGCATCGATTTTCTGTAGTGAGACAGAGATTATCTTGTTTGTCGGGCGACCATGAGAGTTTGTTAACTAGCCCTCTCAATATCGTGTAATTCTATGGCAAAATTGTTGTAGTCGTTTACTCGTGTAAAATTTTTAAGCCCTTGATTTATTGACCAAATTTTTATTGCACGGTGCAGCATTTGCATATTTCCTACCCTCTTCAGAATCCTATTTTAGCTCATCAAATAAACAAACTAACTTTCAGGCTTCGCTGTCTGAGAGGAGGCAATGATAACGGCGTTATAACGAATTTAAATATCTCTAAAGATCCACCAAATTGGTCTAAACCTTACACGAATACCTGTAGTATACTATCTTGTCTCAATTAAATAATTCTTTTACTCTATGATATCTTCTTCATTGACATTGATTACCATTATTGATGCCTCTGTAAATGCTTAGTTCAACATCTCGCTATTAATGGGCCCTTGATAATAAGACATGGTCCCTAAATTATAAAACCTTTTAGAGCTTATTTCAATATACTTTTGTTTATATGTAGTAAGCATTTACCTTGTCTGGACCGTCTGGTGACGTTGATAGTTGCATTAGGTGTCTTCAATGTCAGTATATGAAAATGGGTGTGTTTGGTATTCTTGACAACCATTTTTGTGGTTCTTTACGAGTAAGTTACACTTTTTACCTCTTTCTGCAGGCACTATACTTCTGTGTTCCATTTCGTGAGCAATTACTAGAGTATTATGGAAATAATAAAAGCATAGGAGATGCAGAAGAAAACCTTTTGACTTGCTTAGCTGACCTATTTTCACAGGTAAGGAATCTTTGATTTAAAAATTTCTTGGTATGCTGTCATGGTTTCCTGCTGGATAGTTTATATTGTCCTCACCCAGTATAACTCTAGCACTTGCCTAAATGCCATCCTCCACCAAAGGAAGTTGTTGTTTCCCTTACGTCATTAGTTCATTTGATTTTTCTGCCATTGTAGTCATATTCCAATGCATCTATGGGATTATTATTATCGTTATATTAATCAGAAAGTAGGGACTTAATGACTTGAGAATTCTTTCTACAGTATACCTAAAGTTAACATGGTTTGTGTTGGTGTTTGTGCTTAATTAAAATTTTTTATTGTGCTTTCTTGGATTAGGATTTCGGGAATGAAAGTTTTCTTTTGCCTTTGAAAAATATATCTTGATGGTGCCCAAATTTGTTTCTGTAGTCAATGTGGTTGTGATCTTTATTTCTTTTAGCATTTGTAATTTCCCCCTCTCGTCTTCTCCTTGGAGATTTAACAATTGGTAGAGGCCATTGCATGCTTCTCTAAATCTGCATTGTCATTGTACTATGCTTGATTATACATATTGTATTGGTTGCACCTGAGTTATGTTCAATAACATTGTTATCCAATTAATCCCTTCAATAGTTCAGGTAATATACATGTATTTTCTTCTTCTTCTATGGTTGTTTAAAATACATGTCACTATTTCTCCTGGTGCAGATAAGTTCCCAGAAGAAGAAAACAGGTGTTATTGCTCCCAAGCGATTTGTTCAGAGGTTGAAAAAACAGAATGAACTCTTCCGTAGTTTTATGCATCAGGTGTGTGGTTAAGTTTGCAGAATAAATTTTCTTCAGGCAAGTTGGTTATTTTGGAATTTTTTAAAGTTTTTTTAATGGAAAGGAAACAATTTATTACTTCAGTAAAACAAAATATGAGAACTAAAGTCTACATATCCGCACGATCTACCTCTGCTATTCGAAGGTGGACGTTCAAAAGAATTAAGTCATTTACATGGGTATGTGCTAACTTAGCAAGATATTCAGCGTTGCTATTTTCCTCTCTATACAAAACATAAAAAGAAACTTTCCAATTTCTGCACAAAAGTCTTCTAGTAGAGTCTATAATCTCTTGAAAGGGATGATATCCTTGGTTGTCCCTTGTGATTGTTGTGATAGCACCTGGTCAATCTCAAACCTCCACAACTCTTTTGTTCAACATGACTCTAGGCCTTTATAGATACCAAAAGTTTCAGCAATAACGGGGAAATTTTCCGAGTCTGCATCTGAAACCTTGGACCCAATTTCCTTGTCTTTAATAACTCCTCCACAAGCTCCAAACCCATCTTGAAGTACTGATATCTGTTTCTAGCCTGATTGCATATGCTCTAGCCAAGGTTCTTCTGTTCTCATTTCTTTTTCCATCTATACAATAACGTAGGAGTTTTTTGGTTGACACAACATTGTTTGAGTATGTTTTCATGTCTTTCCATGTTTATGGAAGGGTTTTATGCACAGTTCTTGCTTCAAAGTTGCAGCTGAATTTAAATGTGAATATGAATTGTAGATGATATTATCTGTATTAAAGCTGCAGTCATAGATTTGTTGTATGGTTGGGAAGCAAGACAAAGTTAATGCCATGGTTAGGGTCATGTTACTCTAGTCTCTAGATAGATTAAACCCAAATGTGAAGGATTCCAATTAGTGCACTTGTTTTGAACTTTGAAGTCTTGTGAACTTTATGTCATTGCCCATGAGACAAGGACCAATGGAAATGATCATGGTGTTTGTACATGTCCGGGCCATGATATGCAAATACATCACCCTGCTATCTGAGCTAGGATTTGTACCTGCTCAGATGTTATTGATTGTTGAGTGACTAATTGGAAATACTATACAACACCAACAAGCCTTGTCAACTTGTCCCACTAAATGGGGTCAGGCTACATGGATTGTACAGTGTTATTGTGTTTTATCAACAACCAACTTTATATAATTAGAAATACTATCTTTTTCAATTTTTGTTCCATAGGGCAACAACTCCTTTCACTCTGAGATTATAGAGTGAGATCTTTTGGTTAATTATTTATCTAAAGGTTTGCTTTTCAACAGATCACCATGACGTCGTGCGATCCATGTAGTTTACCCCACTTAGTAGGATAAGGCTTTTTTGTTGTTGTTGTATCCTTAGGACCTTTGCTTTTAAAATTTAGGCCATACTTCAAAGTGAAATTGCATTACTAGTCACTTCCTAGCATGGGCATGGGGTTTGTATATCATAAATTATCTGATGCTGTCACTGCTGGAGTGCATTTCTTATCATTTACATTATTTGTTTCTTCTGCTTTTTAATTTCAATATACTACTGGCTACATAATGTCTCTCTATGTTTTCTAGGTTCCTTATTTGAAATAACATGGTCATTGTGGAATTTCTCTTTCTTGTTTTTTTTTTTTTTGGTAGGATGCCCATGAATTCTTGAACTTCTTGTTAAATGAACTCGTTGACATTCTGGAGAAAGAGGCCCAGGGTGCAAAAGCTGATCAAGATGCCTTGTCACCTTCTGAAAAGACTGCAAATGGACATAGGAATTGTCCAACTAATGGTGCTCAAAAGGAGCCTTTAGTTACATGGGTGCACAAAAATTTTCAGGTTAAATTTTCCTGCCAGCTTAATGTTTTCCTTTTAGCGTTGCTTGGGGCAGAAGTTAGAGAGCATAAACTTAAACTTGGATCTTGGTCAAGCCAGTTAGTGTTCTTTTTTAATCTTGTTCATATTTTTTCTTCTCCGTTTTCTTTTGACTAGTTAGAAAATAAAGTTTGTGCACACCTTGAAATTTACCTATTTAGGTTTTTGACATTTTTGGTTAATATTATAATTTTATATGAATAGTATTGGCTTTGGCTTTAAGTAATGCATAAATAATGCATTTTTTTAAATTTCTATGCAACTGACTTTTATAACCATACCTGATGAGAATATTTTCGATTTTTGTTGTGGATGCTTATGCTTACAGAACCATCACCACTATTGACTGTTTCTTCTTGTCCTCTGTTTTTTTTTACGGAATGGAGGGATTTGTAACCTCTTTCTTCATGGTGTGATCAGTGGTTTGACTTTTCGTATGGTTCTAAAGAATTCCATTATGTTGAATTTTTATTTTTATTATTATTATTTTTTTTACCAGGGAATACTCACCAATGAGACAAGGTGCTTGCGTTGTGAAACAGTGACAGCTAGGGACGAAACATTTTTTGACTTGAGCCTTGATATTGAGCAAAACAGTTCTATCACTAGCTGTTTGAAAAACTTCAGTTCCACTGAGACGTTGAATGCTGAAGACAAATTTTTTTGTGACAAGTGCTGCAGGTACATATGACTTTAATTCTAGGCACAAGTTTTATATTATTAATTACCTGTATGTTGCTGTTGTGGCCTCAACTTCTACTTGGTTCTGTGGGCACTTTGAAGGAGGTAAAGCTCAGTCCAACCATTTTGACCTGTGTGCCTATCAAAAGAGTTCTGCTGACTGTATGAGTTATGACTGTGAAATCCATATTTGTGGGATGAAGCACCGTTTTGCAAATTTTGAATGGTTCTAATATCCGTTTTTAGTTTGCTGAAATTTTGTATATCTGACTAATAGAAGATCGATTACTATTTAATTTTTAATAAATATTATAATGTTTACTGTTTCCTGATATATGGTTTTGACCTAACTTTTATAATAAATTGGTGATGATTATGACATGATTGGTCTATTCCCTGGAAGGGATTTGATTACCTCGTCTTAAATTGAGTGTGTACTTGTGTATCAACTGCAGTTTTCGTGCCCATTGTCCTCTCTAATGACCTGCATTTGAATTTTCTTTTGATATTAGCTTGCAAGAAGCTCAGAAGAGGATGAAGATCAAGAAACCACCTCATATCTTGGTCATCCATCTTAAACGGTTCAAGTACATTGAGCAGCTGGGCCGCTATAAGAAGCTGTCTTACCGGGTTGTCTTCCCCCTTGAGCTGAAGTTGAGTAACACTGTTGAAGATGCAGATATTGAGTACTCTCTATTTGCAGTAGTTGTCCATGTTGGGAGTGGACCCAACCATGGGCATTATGTCAGCCTTGTGAAAAGCCATAACCACTGGTTATTTTTTGATGACGAAAATGTAGAGATGATTGATGAATCTGCTGTGCAGACATTCTTTGGGTCAGCACAAGAATATTCCAGTAATACAGACCATGGGTACATTTTGTTTTATGAGAGCCTTGGCTCTGGTAACAAGAACTAGACAGAGGAGCTCCACACTTTTGATACTGCAATCATTTGGACTTACCTTTTTCATCTGTTTTCTATGTTAATTATATTTTAAAATATTTACCTTCCTTTTCTCTTATCCAACTTGTGTGAGGAGCTGTTGTACATCCTTGTGAAGATACAGGTTGCGAAAATTCATACTTAGGTGGTTGGTATGTACAGTGGATGGGGGAAGCACACTATCTTTTTCACAATAAGAGAAGAAAGAGCAGTATATATGGTGTGTAATTTCACCAACAATGTTAATCAACTTTAGATACAAAATGCAGTTGGAAGTGGTTGTAACTTATTTGTGGCTGTTCTTTTTGACTGGTCATCTGTTTGATTATCTAATCAGGATCCCCTGAAATGTCGTCTTGATGAAGTGGAAGAGAAAATGGTGGGCTACATCTCTGTGCATGTGAGAGCCACCGGGTGGGCTTATTTTTTCTCCTCATCTCTCTTTAATAATATACTCTTTTATTTGCTTTGATAATACACTTTGGAGAATTTATTTCACTGATAATCGTGTTAAAAACCATGATTCCTTCCATATATGCTATTATACTACATTTTTTAAAAGGGGAGTTGGGGGAGACGAAGGGTGGGCTGTTTGTCATATGATTGATTACCTTGTACAATCCGATTTTAAGATGTCGATTAGTTAAAAAATGATCGAGTACAGTATTTTTTTTAGTAACGATGATAGAAAATTAGAAACTCTACCCGCAAGGTATATTTCAAGTCATAAAATTATTAATGCTTGGACTGATGTAAATTCTGAGTGTATGCTGTGTCATCTTGATGTGCAGAATTTAATTGGGATCCTTGTGTCCATTCTATGATTGACTGTTGATCCAAATGTTAGGTCACTTTATTTAACCGAGCTGCTATGGTTTTTGGAGTGAGCTTTTATAAGTAATATAGTATATGATGACTAATGACTCATGATTAATTTATCGAGTCTAGTTGGTTAGACTTGTTCGAGTAACAGAAATCTTGTGATCCTATAGTTCTGGCCAAAGTGGATTTTGTGCTACTCATCTGAACTATTTAGATTAAAATGGAATGGTTTGTATTTAATTTTATAAGATAAAAAAAAGTGAACAAGTTTTTCATTTAAAATTTAGAACTAAAATTGAAAAAAATGAACTGTTCAAATTTGGATAATTTAAGTCTTATTTCAGTAATTAGAGGCTGCAAGCGGCGTTGAAACATGACAACGCATCAATCAATCAAGCATGAATATGAAGAGAGCATGAGATTTTCGTTTTTGACAAAGGAGTGATTTAGTGTTTGTTTGGAATAACGATTGAAATTTTTAAAAATAGTTTTTCAATCGTGATTTATGGTATACGAATTAAGTATATGAGAATTGTTTTATCTCGATTTACATAAAAAACACTTATAAACCTTTCAAAAGTTATCCCAAACAAACTTTTACTCTCCCCCACCATCCAAAAATTGTACTAGTATAGGATAGATATCGGTGCATTTATAGAAGTTATAAGAAACCATGTTATTCACAAATTATGAATAATATAATTTATTTTGAAATATGTAAACGAAGTAAACTTACTTTTGTCATTGCAACATATTTCAACAAAACAAGTAGGAATTGAGTACATGGAAATGGACTAATCCCTTATAATATAATACGTGCAAATCAAGGCTCAAATTAAAAGGATCCTCACTTTGAAAAATGGGCCTATATGAGCCACCTAGAGAGCTACACCTTGTTTGGGCGGAAGTGCGGCCCAGGGAACAATCCTTCAATTTGCTACGACAAAACGTTACTACAATTTAACTTGAAAAGAAAAATGACACATCTAACATCGAATATGGAGGACCATGAGTTGATGACACCTTATGGAGTTCAGAATTTTATGATTTTAATTAAAAATCTCAGTCATTTAGGGCCTGTTTGAGTTAGCATTCAAGAAGCATGTTTACATAAATCAAGATAAATTTTTTATCAAATATTTATCTCGTACACTATAAATCTGTTGTAAAAACAGCTTCTACCACTAACCCAAATAAATATTATCTTTTTTCAATTCGGGCCATCAGTCTTTTTATTCCTCCTCCGTTGCTATAAACCTTTTGTTATAAATATGAGAGTTTAAGGTGAAAATCACATATATCAATTGGAATCATTTTTCTTAATTTTTTCTTTTTTTCCTTAATCAATTTGTTCATATTCATTATTATGATACTTTCGACTTGTTTGCATTATTGCTTCAATTTAGCTTTCTCCATTTTTAAACTTGAGAATTAAAGAATGAATATAAAAATACTTAATGAAAAATGATGCCAACATATAAACTTGAATTCCAACCCAGACTTTTTAAAATTTTCTATTTATACATGAATAAGGTCATTTTTGTCACTAATTTTAGCTCAAAATTTTACGTAATATTATGGATTTTCTTATTGCATTTTCCCAAGGACTCACAAGTGAAGTGAGAGCCGTGAACTGAGGTGTGACAATCACGTTTTGAAAAAAAAAATAGAGAGGAATGACGACAGAGAAGGAGGGAGGAAGAAGTGTCAGCCTCAACAACTGACAAACAAGAGAGTCAAGAGAATAATAGTAAGCGAGCCCGTGACTCTCTCTCACTCTCTCGTGTCGCCCGATGTTTTTGCCTTCACATGCAGCCGTTCCCAACAACATCTCATCTTCTAATTCCTCAACTTTGCCCTTCCCTTTTCAATATTTTCCCAACTCCACCTTTCCATTTTTCAAGTCCATTAAATTTCCCTTTTCTTTTCAAGTCATTCTCTTTCAAATATGTGGACTGGTACACACACATCCACTGCCCTCTCAAATACTAACAATTATTAATGATCTTAACAAGTTAAGAGAACTCTGAAATTCTTCTTAACTACTCCTTACCAACTTAATTCCCAATTGTTTAAAATGCTTCTATATCATTCCACTAACATAAATTTATCTATTTTAACTATTATATATAAAAAATTGTTTTAAAATGTTGAAAATTAGGTTGATATAATATTATATTACAAATCTGTAACGATCTTTTTTATTATTTTCATTCCAGAAAATAAAAAGCTCAAAAGGAGAGTGAGGGGGGCATCACGATGAAAGCACTAACTTAAAAGGAGAAAAAAAAAAAAACAAGAAAGAAAATTTGTCGTAATCGTGGACGACGACGTATTCAGCTTTTCTGGCAAATCCAGGCAAAGCAGGTTAAAATGGAAGGAGCTTCCTCTTTACACCTCTTCTCCTCTGATGTAACGTTCGCATTCACGGGCATTTCGGCCACTTTGTTTCTTTTATAAAACCGTTTCATCAGTGAAGATCTCAGCTACTTTCATTTTCTCTTTGCTTTATCTCAACGATGGCCGTTGATTCATCCTGCAAGGTGACATTCTCTTTCCTTCTTAAATTCAGGATGATTTTTCAGTCTAATTTTCAGCTGCAATAGATTTACTTCTGTATTTAAGCTGCACTGGAAGTTTAGTTGCCTGACATGACTATTACCCGAATCTGATGGTCAGTCATATCAGCCACTTGCTCTAGTTGCTAATAAGTTGCATTACGAGAAGAAATAAAAATTTGTGTAGAATGCTGGTACTTTCCAGCTCATGATGGAAGAATGGAAGGTGGAAATCTCTGCAAGAGTCATGCGTGAAACGATTTCATTTTACTTTGCCTTGTATGCTTACCATTTAAAACAACAAAATTGACCAACTTGCTTGAAGTGTCGCTATGATGAAAGTTCAAAGGTTCTCAATGCACACACTCCCCGTGCTTTTCCTTCTAAGTCACGATTCCGGGCTTCATTGATTTCTATCAATCATCTCTTAAATTTGGGGATAAGTCTAACTTGTAATTTATTTGCAGGGAGAGCCTAAGATTCGGGAATTTCTGGATGGGAATGGCAGCCTGCCTGTCAGTTGTTCGTGTTTGAAGTTACTTAAACCAAGTTCTGATGAAGTTAAACAACTGGATCCTTTAGGTAATAGTATTATATTACTTACATATTGGAAGAGCAGAAATAGCTCCAATGGCCACGCTGATATTCCCTTCCGTTTCAGAGGTTCCGTCAATACTTTTTGAAGAGGCTTCACTCCCAGGAGAATCATATGAACCCTTGCACAGTTCACTTGTAAGTTCGTCTTTTTCTTATACAGTTGTCTAACATTTTCCTTAATTTATTTAAATAATTTACCGCACTTTTAGTTTGCTGAGTGATGAGACCGAGTTTATAATCCATTTTGCTTTCGGGCACCAGCCTACAGCATCAGCTATATGCCTGGTGAAAGTGAAAATGGGAACAATGGAGAGTAAGTCAAAGTTGAACCTGTATCAAGGCATGAAGTTGCAATGAACTGAAACTATATAAAAATCTGGTTGAATTTTACGTCCCTCTTTCTCTTGTGCAATGGATTAATTTTAGGAATGTCTGTAGTTTGACATGGGAGGAGGCAAAGATGAGGTTTCTGTTCTTGAGATGCGTCACAGGAAGGGTGTTGGCACTAACTTCACAAGTGCTGTTTTAATTTTTTGCTTTCCTTTTTCTTTCTGAACTGCTTGATCAACTTTTAACCATCAAAGGTTATGGACATAGGCAGAGCTCAATGTTAAGTGCTTTCATGCTTCTGAAGAACTCATTTGAAGCGCGTCCATTTCTGCAGGATCAAGATTTGTATAGCATTTCAGTATTGCCTCACAAAGTTGACAAGGCAGATTGTGCTTCACCACTGGCTCTCTTCAGCATCTTAGAAGTTCCTGATCAATCTGAAAGTCTGATGAGTTTAGATGCTCAAATTAATTGTCACAGTTGCGTTGATTTCCAAATGGAGCACGAAGAGGTGTGCTCCTCATGTGCAGTTGATATACCTACTGTGAATAGAAATTTAATCTCACCTGAATTTTATGAAGAGGGGGTTGAAAGTTTTAAAACCAGGAATTTTCTAACTGTAAGTCTCATAAACTCATCTTCCAAATGTATGATTCATAAGATAGCCTTAACTTCTGTTTTAACTCCTACTTTGTTGTATAAAAGCAACAGAAAGAGTTGCTTTTGACTTCCGTTTTTTTTTTTTCCTTGGCATATTCTGATATGAGAATTGACACTGCCCAATATTGCAGAGGGTGTTGTGGAGACAAGCTAGTTTAAAAGTAGGCGGAAAACTCATGCAAATTCTGACAAACCTCACCACTTCAAGGGGTATATCTAAAACTTTCCTCTTTTGTTCTCATGTGGAACAGTATTTTTTTATTAATGAAAAAATAGTTTAGCAAACTGTCAGCATAGTTCAGAAAAATAGTTTAGACCTAAAGGAAATTTTCTACATGATAAATCTGACGACTTGACAAGATTTGATTGTATTATATTGCTAAGGAGAACCATCCTCCCGAGATGAGGAACAGATTCAACTTACAAATTTGAATACTTAATTTCAGCCAGTTGGATCTTTCTGACTAGACTTTAAGATCAACTAAAAGACTTCACAATTGTATGCCTTATCAAAAGTAAGGCAGTAAAATACAAGTTGATTATGTCAAACCGTTCATAATTTTACTAGCTTTCCACTGTTAATCTAACTGGGGAGCCTTCATAATCCAGAATTTTTTTAATGTGTGTGTGTGTATTTCCTTGTGTTGTCATGCGACCCTCATATTTGGCTTATTTACTGATTGCTTTTCTTTTCCTTCAAATCCTACGTATACTGTTATGTGTCTATAACTGAATACCCAAGCGATCCAGATCCATTTTTAACTGTCATATTTTGTAAATTAACAGCCACATCAGTCGCTGACAAGTTACACGATTTACCAAGCATCAGATGGAGAAGATATAAGCGCTCTGCCTCGTTTGATTCCCGTAAAGTTGCTCTTCTGTTTTCAATATTGTAAGTTCTTGATGTCACAAGCAGTTTGAATGTTGTCAGCATTAATTCCATCGAAGTCTTTGAAATCATAGTGTTTATCTGATTTTCATTATTTATAATACACAATTCATTTACTCTATCTATTGATCTCTTTGCAGGTCCAGCGTGGGAACTTTGGTGTTGATATATCTAACGTTGAAAGTCAGGCAGAGGGGTGATGGTTTTGTTCTTATTTGATGGTCCAATCTCCGCTGCTACTAATCACGTGTGGGCTTCCTCTTCATTGTTGTTTAATTCGAACTTGTCCCTTGATATGTAGAATATGGCTCTTTATCAAGTTGATGTTAATATATGGGGAATGCCTGTTGGCATTTAAATATATGATTGACTTTTGCATTTTATCATGAACCCCTCTATTTTTGCTCATAAAATCATGTAAATCATATGAAATCCTGCAAGCCCCCTAATTAGTGTCAAATAAGGACAGTTGGACAAACCATGAGAATGAAAATTGTTTCTGGTATATTCTTACCACACAAAGGTCTTGATGACGAATAAAAAAAATGGTTCTGCAATAGTTTTGCCGTTTGCTTACTTCATCCTTCAGACTAAACGTTTGTTGAGCGAAACGTGGATTTTATGTAAGGTGGAACAACGGTTCATGCACTTACTGGGGAAATAGATGATGGTTCTGCCTTAATTTCGATTGTGCATTAAAGTTCACTCAAACTTTCTTTTGATAAGTTCTAAGATTCTGCAATGCTGAATTTAGTTTTTATGCTTCAACAAGGAAAGGCCTCTCAAAAAAGTAGTCCCAAACAAACTAGTGAAGGATAGCTAGGCTGATAATCAATTTCCTGCTCTCCCCGGGCCGAGATATATACAAAAATAAATATTTATATTATGTCAAATACAGCTTAAAAATTTAAAATTTCCACATATTATATATATATATATTTTAGTGCGTGGCAAGAACAAGAGCCCGGACATCACTAGCCGAAATCCAGCGTCCCAGTAAGATTTGGAGCTCTCTCTTAGTATCTAATCCACGAAAGAATTTCAGAAACTGAACGCACCGGCTTCATGTCTAGCAATTAAGACTTCTCATCAGTTTATTGCGATGTTCTTACATGGAGGGTCTTCTTTTGTTTGGGGTCAGATGACTAAAAAGCTGGAATCTTACATCAAAGATTCAAGATCACCACTCCCAGTCGATTCCCTCACCAAGTGATAGCAAGGAGCATTGGCATGTAATGGACAGACTTTCTGCAATATCATCATTGTATCGATTTTACCAAACAGAAATCTATCTGAATCTATTAGAATTTTTTCGGACAATAGACTCTATTGAAGATTATATTTCCTTAGCATGCGCAACCGCCTCTTTGCTGCTCTGACTGAGATGAATTGGCAGTGGGTTTCAGATTCACATCGACCATATCTTCCTGTTTTGCGGCGGAAAGAGATTCCATCCCTGGCAACGAAGTAGCAATCTTACGAAACAGAGGTTGCAATTTTGCATTTGCAGAAGACATTAAAGACAAGAGAAAGTCGAACTAGAACTAAAGATGTGAAATATCATGAGCATGACAATATAGTTGACCATGAATTTAATATTCCTAGATATGATGCATATTCTATAAAAGCAGCTTGGAATCATGCCAGGTTTTCTAGACTAATATAATTAGATCACAGGCATCCGAGTTTAGAAGCATGGTCTGATAAACCAAAAAATTGAGATTAAATAGAGAATTCGTTAAAGTTCACCTTGATATTGAAGCCTGCTTTTGCACTGGTTTCTATAAACATGACACCAAACCAATGTAATCAGACCCAGACTAGAAACCAGCCAACTGGCCGGTAGGCCGGTCTGATTTTCTTATTTAAAAAAAAATCGATTTTATTTTTATTTTTTCTTTAGAATTTTATATTAATAATCCTAAAATCTCCAATTTCTCATCGGTTTAGTCCTGGGTTAGCTCCAATTTGACTTCGGTCTAACCCACTGACCCTTGACCTAGTACCCGGCTAGTTCAGTGAACGGTTCAGATTTAATTACCTTGCACCAAACTCATGAGACTTGGCATCTCCTTCTTCCATAGAAACTTGCCTGTTTAAGCATATCCAAGCATTAACATAAAAATTTACCTAGTAAAATCACATACTAGAACCAAAAACATAATGTGCATCCTGCCTGGTAATTAAAGCTAACTACATACCAACTATTTGTAACTATTGATATGATCAAATCTTATATTCTAAATTCTAAATACTATCTGATCATTCATACTTAGACAATTATAGAGTAATATTGAATGGATTCTAGTATATATGATTTTTTTTAAGGTATGCCCCCGGGTTTAATAAGCACTTGTAGACCACTTATAAATCATTCACCAACAAGGTTCTCATAATGAGGTTTAAACTATAATGATTGTTACTGATAATTGTTTAACACCAGCTATGGCAAATTGACAAGTCCATCTGTTTATAAAGAGTTATATATTCCATTAATTGTTAAAATGATTATAATTAAACATTTTTAACAGATTGACCAATCTAGTTGCTGAGCAATAAGCAGAGAATTTCCTATTGCAACATAATTTGGAGGGCTTGTTTCTGCTAATGGACACACAAATCACAAGTCTTACAATACTTCAATGACAAAGCATTCATTTACAAAAGAATCAAGGCAATGAAGAATCAACTTCAGCGCAAGGGATTCATATTGCTCACCTCTTATCAACAAGATCAGTTTTGTTCCCCACTAAGACAATGATAACATCACTGCCACGTTCTGTACGTACATCCTCGATCCACTTGTTAGTGTTCAGAAATGATTGCCTGTCTGCATCACAACAGCTTTATAAGAAATTTATACAAGCACAGTTGGTTTTAACAGATTGCCAATCTCATAACCACTGAAAAATGAAGTGTAAGGCAAATCCATGTGCTCATGCAAGCACGCTAGAAAATTAGATAGAAATAGAGAAGAGAACAAACAGTGAAAAAGTGTGTTTTAATTCATAACTCCATGATCCTCAACATTATAAAAAATTTTCATTGGATGAAAATTGGGGCATTAAAAAAATTCACTACTCACTAGATACATCATATGCAATAACCACGACAGAAGAATCTCTTATGTAGCTTGGAATGAGGCTTCTAAACCTCTCTTGCCCTGCAGTATCCCCTGCGAGGTTAAAATACGATGGATTGAGAAAACATAAAAGAACAGATGAAGTACAAGCAAATGCCCAGGCCAAGCTCACCAGAATATACTGACGATGCCTCTAGATATTAAAGATCAAATCAGTGACCACCTATTGCTCTTGACGTTGTTAATATAGGGAGCAAGGTATTATCATGAAGTGGATTGATGAAAAGTTTTAACTGAATTGAACAATGAGAAAGTAAAAAGGAGAATTCAATAGCACTTTAAACAAACAAACCAGTTTGCAAAGCTCCGGTATAAACTTCAATATAACAGAAGACCACCTAAGGAGCATCCTATAACATATTGCTCTCAATTTTCTTCTTCCACTTCCTTTTCCCTGATCTATTCGGATGTCTTCTTCATCAAGTGCATTGGTTCTAAGAATTCAACATCAGTAATGGGAATTCTTTCTATTCCCTCCTATCCTTAATATAAGATATATTTGGGGAGTTAATCTTAGTCTTAAATATAAGATAAAATTTTCAAATTTGTAAATCTTTACCTAATTTACCAATTAAGGAGGTGACTAGGGTGTTTTAAAAAATAAATGTCATATTAACTAACTTAATCAACTTCCTTAATATAATCAAATTAGGTAAATATATCTTATATTTACGATAATGATAAGAGGAGTAACTTTTATATGAACTAATTAATTATTAATTTAGAAAGAAGAAAAGGACTGAGCTTGTATATGACTTGAAGAGGAATACAGCCTACCAAAGCTGCAAACGAACTGTTCGATCTTCAAGGTACATGGTTTTGGACAAAAAGTCAATTCCTATAGTAGCCTGAAATTCAAAAGAACAAAATATCTGTCAATGTCAACAAACTGGCAGCGAAAAAGAATGAACAAGAACAAAGGAGGAAACTTAAAAGGAAAGGTAATTCGAGACCCTAAGACCTAATTTATCTAATATCCCTTAATCTACCTACTCATACTCCTCCAAAACATAGGCACATCTTGGTAATCATAACAAAAACGCAACTAGTTTTTTTCATTCCGAATGTGAATACATTAAATTTCTATTATACATCAGACTGATCCGTGTAAATCCAAATAGAGGTATGCGTATTTGTATCATACATCGGAAAAAGTAGAATCTGATCACATGGAAAGAAAAGAAGAGATTAACGGTATAAATATGCAGCTTGAATGAAGAACAGGGGTTTGCAATACATTTCCCTCCTCCTGCACTGAATTTGAATCCGTCGATTTCAGAGGAAGAGAAGTTGAATTGCATGAAGTCAAAATGAGAAAGTAACGAAGAGAAAAACCTGGTAGTTGGTGTCGAATTTTTCATACGTAAAGCAGTGATGCTAGTTTTGCCAATCGATTGATCACCCAAGAAAACTAGCTTGTATTTGTTGATAGGGGAGACCGTCACCATTGAAGATTATTACGGAAAAGAGAATCCAGTAACAGGTTACGTGTTTGTTTGAGCTTATTTGAATCGGGCTTATTATATAAGTCCGATTAGCTTGATTTATGTAAATTGAGATAAATTTTTTTCACATATTTATCTTGTAGACCGTGAAAGCACTTCGTAGACCGTAAAAGCACCTCGTAGACCGTAAAAACTACCTCGTAGACCGTAAAAATTACTTCGTATTCCGTAAATTATAATTTATAAGCACAATTAAAATTTTACAATCGCTGTTCCAAACAAGAGATAACGCAGACACGTCTTAGATCTGAATCTCCTAAATTCTCATGGGAACGCAGCGCGAAATGAGAGAGACTAACGATGACTCAGCAATTTCGAGTGCGATGGGTTTATGAATGGCAGTAGAACCCGCAAACTATGACGTGGAAAGCAACAGCTGGGCCTCCATGGCAGGTCTGATCCAGTTATATTACATTGGGTTATGTTAGTAAATTTTGTTGTTCCATGTAATTTTTTTATTTTATTTCTTATATTTATTATTTTTATTTAAATTAATTTATTTAATATATAAATTGATACATAATATATATATATATATATATATATATATATATATATATATATATATATATTAAAAGAGATCATACCATACATACTATAATTAAGTAATTTATTTAACTATTTTAATTTTTTCAAATTAAATAAATAAATCCTATATTAAGGATTATAAGATTATTAATAAAAAGTTGGGGACATGTTGCTTTGGAAGTAAGTAAACTCAATGTAATTTATTTAACTCAGTGCAGTTATTCATATTTAAAAAACTTATTAAACATTCTTTTTTAAAAATATATATAACAACATTCGATGTTGATAAAATTATTTATATGTAATTACTTGACTTTCCATTAGGTGAAATAAGAGCTTAACTTTTAAATAACAATGAGTATTACTTATAAGTGGAATTGCTGCTTCATGGATTTGAGTAAAATCAAATCCTTTTGCTGGCTCAATGAAAATATGAGCACATTCCGTTTATTTTGATAATAAAAGTGAGTTAAATTAGCTTTTTAAAAAAAAGATTACTCAAGTATACAAAATTGTTCTATTTTTTTTTTTTTTTAAACAAGGAGTAAAGTTTGTTGAATGCCGATCACTTCTGGAGTGAGGAATGTAGTGCTCGCTTTTATGAAGTTGCAAGCTTACGAATATAACTAAGGTGGCGTTGGAGAAGGACATGAACTAATAAAGCATCGCCTTTAAAAAAAGAAACAAACAAACATGAGCCGAGATCTGGCAATCTTATGCCAGCCTCATTTGTGGAGAAGATGAGCACCTCCTCGCACAAAGGTAAAGTCACAATTGCATAGGTCAAAGAGTGATGTAAGAATTCTCGTTCTTCCTCAATGCAAGTGTCTTGCTGATTGGTTGGTTGAGAGGAATAGAATCCTCATCCACGTGATAACAGGTTTGAAAGTAATGATAGAATTGAGAGAGAATTCTCATTCTATTCTCATTCCTAGGCCTCCCATGTCATGTGCTAACCAAATCCTTTCAAAAGAAAAGAAATCCCTAATCCATTGGTGAATGCTCCTTTATTCATGAGAAACAAAATGCAGCAAAGGCAATGGCGTCTATAGACTGTGCAAGTCACAGACAAAAAGACAGGAAACATTCTGCTAGAATAGAGAACTCATTCAAAAGTAACACTAGTTTATCTTCCATAAATGAAGAGCAGCTGTTCTTTCTTCTTTGAATATTACGATTGTGCAGTTACTTATAGGGCCCGTTTGGTACACTGGAATTGGTTTTGATGGATATGGATATGGAAATGGAAATGGAAATGGATATGGATATGGAAATGGAAATGTGGTTTAAAAGTGTGTTTGGTATGTACATGGAATTCAAATATTATTTTTATTTAATATTTATATTTAAAATGTAAAACTACCAATATGCTAATCTAAGAAAGTGGAATGAGATAAAACCATTGTTACTAAACCCGGACCGGACAGATTTTTTTTTAATAAAAAATTATTTTTATTTTTTTAAAAAAAAATTCATATTAATAAGACTAAAATATTCAATTTCTCACCGGTTTAACCCTGATTTAGCTCCAGTCTGACCCACTAACCTTTGACCTAGTACTTTGACTGCTCCAGTTAGGTTTTTTTTAATAAAAAATTATTTTTATTTTTTTAAAAAAAGAAATTTCATATTAATAAGCCTAAAATATTCAATTTTTCACCGGTTTGGCCCTGATTTAGCTTCGGTTTAACTCCGATCTGACCCACTAACCCTTAACCCAGTACCCTGACCTAGATTTAGGTACATGGAATTGCAAATCTTTGCTTTTTAGGTGGAAGCCAATTTGATGGAATTGGAGAGATTTGGCTTCCACATGGAATTGCAAAAATTTCCAATTCCATCATACCAAACAAACTTAAGCATGGAATTGATTTCCAATTCCAATTCCATACCCCCAATTCCATCATACCAAACATGCCCATAGCTAATCATACAGTAGAGATTTTTGATGAATTGTACATACAGCCCTCTCATCGTTTCTCAGCTGCGCATAGCTTTCATTTCGTAGCAACTAGCTTGCTCTGTGTTGTTTTCCTGCTTAAATGGAATTTTCTACAATTTTATTTATCAAGCAACAACATAACCATGATTGATTAAATGATGAACTTCAAAAAACCATCATACGTTTTCCTTTTGCATGCTCGAGAGGGGAAAATAAATTATCACCAGCACCTGGAAAGCAACATTCAGGTTTTCAAATTTCGAAAGCGAAATGTTCCCTGCACTACCTAGCACTACCAGCACCAGACCTCATGCTGCTCCAGGGAAACTTGGCAACACCCTCAGCACGACTTGGCCTTCGATCGTTGGAAGCCTTCTCGAGCTTAAACCTGGCACCATCCTTCTGATCAAGCCAATGCCTCTTGGTTTCGCCTTCCTCAACGACGCTTGATTTGGACTGTTTGTTAGCCCGTTTCTTCTCCTCCTCGATGATGCGAATCGGATAAAGATCCGGCGAGATTGAAAGTGGATTTCTAAGGGTTACATAGGCCTTCTTATAGTCGGGCTTTGCGATCAACAAACCACCGCGCTTCTTCTTTTTGCCCTCCATGTTCAGAGTTCGTACTTTTTCGACGTCGAAGCCATATAGGGATTCAAGAACACGCTTGATCTCGATTTTGGAAGCAGAAGGGATGGTCTTAAGCGCAATTTCTGTGATGTTGGTGAAGGAAGATGGCATGAGTAGCTTGATGGGTAGATTCGCAAAGTGAACGACCCTCCCTCCCAATTGGCTTCCCATGATCTTGGATTTCCAGTCGGCGGCTTCTACTCCTGCACCTCCAGTCTCCAGAAACAGAACCCTTTGACCGTGCCGCTGTGCGCCGCCGTGTGCCTGAATCCTGTTTTTATTTATTGCTTTCACTTGGACAATACTTTGAATGGGCCTTGCTCATGACTTGGAATACACCAGGCTTCAGATAGTTCAGCCCATTTGTACGAAAACGATATTTATATATCGAGAGACATACCTACAAATTGTGATTTGGGGCTTCCATTAAGACTTTGGTTTGAGTGTGGGGAGGGGAGGAATGAGTGGGGAAATTTTATATTCTATTTTCTTTCCTATCTTTTATTTTATATTAAAGATCTCTTATTTTCTTTCATTTTGATAAATCAAACAAAGAACGTAATCTTCCTTTAAACCAAACACACCCTAAATGTTTAAGCATTCCGTTGACATTGATCGAGCTATAAATACAATAGAAGAAATCATTCAATAAAAATTTATATATATGGATTATTTTATGAAAAGAATTTTATTTTTAGTCAATACAGTTTTTTGGAAGTTAGTCTCAAATTTGTTTACCTTTTCATCTCAATCAATATTGAATACTTTAAAATATTAAAATGACATTAATTTAAAATAAATTGTAAGATTTACTCACAATTTGAGTGATATTTCTTGGATTAAACTTACATTTCTCAAAAAGTTAATACAAAGGATAAGTATGCCCTCTAGGTAATGCACATTACCATAAAATATGATCTAACTAGCTGTGTCCTTTGGAACGATGACGCAAGTATCTCCGTTGATCTCTTTGACATATGTTCCAATACCAAAATAAATAGTAAAAAAACAAGTATTGGATAGCATGAATCACCCCATGTTTATAAAATAACTAGTTGGTATCTGCTTTTCATATTCGATATTGCAACAGATAATTTAGATGAGATATCAGATTTGAATCTCACGTCGCACGGATTGAGATATGCTTGGGAGGGAGTGGAGGTCTTGTAGACTCGAAATAATCAAATGATTCTGATCAAAAGAACTTATCAAATCATTTTCTTATTTAGCAGAAGGCACATATAGAATCATCTTACATGGGAAGTTGCTTGTTCCATTGTTCTAAAACAACTTGGTTGGTGTGTCAATATTTGTGTTATGGCGTTGTGTGTGTGTGTGTGTAACCATGGCAGTATCAGTATACGGCTTGCAGGTGAGACAAAGTTTAAAAGAGTGAGAAATATTTCAAGAACTCTTGCAAGCCCTTTTATGCTGAAACGAGGGAGGTATTCACACTTGAAAAGTCATCGAGTAATGAGTGGAAAACAGACAAAACTGATGAATATATTGCACCAAAACTAAACAAGAATTAGTGAATTTCTGTCCCTAGAAAGCTTCTAAAGCTGCAGCTATAACAAATATGTCTTCATGATCATGATCATGGCCAAATTCCTTGCATCCGCACTCGTCCCAATTCTTCATCGACCTCCTTCTCATCTTGTTCTCCGTCTCTGAAGCCGACGACACTTGAATTTTGATTTCCACTTGCAACTTAATTGGCTTGACGCCATTTCCATTCTCCAGATCCATCTTCACCCATTCTTTGAACTCCATGTTTGGAGATTCAAAAACTTCTTTCCATTGAATCTCAGCCCTTCCAAGGAGACGTGAACCCAAGATTTTCCCAAGAACAAGGGCTGTGTTGCTCTGTCGAACCTCCAACACGAGGCTTTCCTGCTTCAGGGTCTCCAAGAATTCTTGGGTGCACGAACAATCTAAGCAGAAGGATTCATCCCAGAATGGGACAGATTGGGAAGAGATCTTTCGGGTGTTCACTGGAATTCTTTTGTTGGTCCCTGCGGGAAGATAAAACCTGGAAAACAGGTTTCCCTTTCCTTTGGAATTGAACTCAACGTTTTGAGCTTGTATTATTCTCAGTTCACAGCTGAAGGAAGGAAATTTCTGAGACAGACCCATTGAGAAGGAGGGGCACAATGATTTCTGTAGTATTGTAGGCGAAGAAGGAGCTCTGTGTAGAGAACGAGGAAGGGTATGGTGTATATATATGGTGTGTGCGGTATAGATTGGTTTCTAGGAAGCTGATCTTCTTTTACAACACTATTATATGGCTAGCCGATCACTATCTTATTTACACTTCTTAAATTATGAATTTATGATAGTAGCAGTGCACAATCCAATCTTGCTCAAAAGATTGAGCCTAATATTATATGTGGTTAAGCAGCGAGGCTGAAGATCCGATAATGATAATTGATCTATTTGTATCTCACAATCCATATTAATATTATATGTATAAGCCGCTTTTTGTGTATTCACTAGCATTATTAGCCTTTTTTTTCACTCAACATGTATAAAGCAGAGTTGTCTATTTTTAAAATAGGATTAAATTAAATTCTTTAAATAATCAAAAAGAACTAAACATATATTTAAACCTAAAGAAACCCTTTAGAATCTCGAAGGGCTAGATTTCCTAAAACGACGCTTGCAAGTTGTAGGAGTGCTGGGTTCCAATTCATCAGTCGCAGTGGGCGGCCACGAAGAAAAAAGGAGAGTAAAGATTATATTAATGGCTGCAAATGGTGAATTGAATACTTGGATGGAATGTGTTCAATCAATCCCATGTGTGATGTGTCCTAGGTTTTTTCAATTTTAAAAAAAAATAATACTTCATTCAGTCCATAATATAATATTTACTTTGTTAATCACTTTTTTTATTAAAGTATATCTTATAATAAAAATCTCATGTAGTATAAAAATAAGATATTGGGATTCTAAACTGTTCGTTATATGATACATGATTAGCACTTATTTCACGCCTCATCATAAACACATTTATATAAATCAAAACAACTAAATATAGATTAAAAAATTATTTTTAAATGTTCTAATCATCATTCTAAACAAACTCTTGAAAAGAAAAGGTAACTATTCATAATACAGCTTAGCAGCGTTTTAGGTGATTTTGCACTTGATTTCACGTGACATGTGACCTTTTTTGGGGAAAATATAAAGTTGAATGCATTAGGAGTATGTGTGAAATCGTGGGGAAAAGTGTGAAACTTTGACACATGAAGGTTAAGACCAACAAATTAGGGGATTACATCAATTTTTTACAGCATGTTGTAGATTCCTCCAATAACATTGCTACATGAAATCTTAGACCAATAGATTAGGAAAAGCAATTTAACTAGATAAAGAGTCTACAGCATAAACAAGAATTGCTTACCCAGATGCGGGATCATCCTGTTCCTTTTCATTCTTGTCGTATTGGTAAAATAGAATAGTAATAATGATTACATCCTAGTTACAAGACATAAATCAATATCAACTACCAAAAAGAAAAGAGGAAAAACTGTACATCATTGATCTCTTGCAGAGGTCAAGAAAAGGTTGTATGATACAACCTCATGATATTGGCTATTTCTGCTGTCTAGCGTAGATGGCACCCATACAAGTCTATGGGGCAAAATAATGAACTGTCAATATGGGAAACCCCAAATAAAGGATAATATAGGACCTTCATCGGCAGACCTAATATCCACCTTCCACCGGCCAATACGAGCGTGCATGACCCAGACAAATATCGCAAGTAATCATCTACAGTAGCGCCCCTCAGAATCATTGCTTGATCAAACGAAGCTCCCAGTTACCCTCACCATCAATCAGCCGTAATTCCATCGAATGGTAGGGTATCAAAGCAGGACGCTGGCGCAGGAGTAAGTATGTTTAGTTTGTGATAGTATGTATTTTTATTTTTTAAGAAAATAAAAATCACATGAGGAATCATATAGAGCGAGGGCCAGGCATACAGAAAATCCACAAAAGTATATAGTATTCATCATGTGCCTCATCATAAGCCATGATGAAGTTTGTATTTTCTTTGTCGTCCTATTAAAATTTCAACAGATACTTACCTGTGAGGATGTAAGAAATGTAATTCCCATATCCCTTGCCAGCCTATACAAGTGTTCTTCAACATCAACGCTAGTTGCACTGCCAATAATTTTTATTTTTCCAGACAAACAGGTAAAACAAGAATAAGAATATGATCACTATTTGTAGAGAAAGACAACAGTAATCATCATACATACTTGGTGCACTCATCGAGGATACCGAATTGAGGATTGTGAAAGAACAAGCGTGCCTTACCCAAAAAAAAAAAAAAAAAAGAACAAGTGAAACGTTAAAAATCCATACGAGAAGTCATTTTAAAATATGTGAAACCACTTCCTATAAGAAATATACTTCAAAGCCCACACTAAATCAGAAAACTAAAGTACTCAAATTTTAACCCATTCTGTTTCAAATTCCTGGAAACTATTATTCACATACCATGCCTAGCCTCTGCTGTTCTCCAAGAGAAAGAATATCTTCCCAGTTTAGATTGGCATCCCAACCACTTTTTTCCCTTTCCAGGAGATAATTCAACCGCACATTCTCTAGGATAACTTTCAAGCGTGCGTCCAACACATTTCTAGTGTCAGCATAATTTTTATCTGAACAAGGGAGTACAGTGATCAGAGCATAGCAAAATAAAACATAGATAATGCATCAACCCTTAACAGAATTTGGAAGAAAACTAGAAGCGATGATTGGTTGACTATTATAGACCACAAGCTGAAGAGCAGAATTTTCTACTACTAAATATATGGAAATGAGAAACCTTCAATACTGCACGTGATGCATGGTAACCTAAAATAATAAAAAACACACCCAAATACTAGTTCATTCACACCATCACATATGCATAACTGCAGTTAGTGGAATAAAAATCCTCATGTTGTCCATGTTTGAATTTACTTAATAGTAAATCTAAGTTGCTTTAAAAGAATGCTCAAAATAGTACTGCTACGTAAAGTATAGTTGAAATTCAAATTCTACGTTTATATCTAGCTGAATTCCCAAAACCAGTCACTCTACAATTTTCCTAATTACCCCCCTAAGTCATAAAATGCCTCCCTTGGAAAATGATCTTTGTCATCAAGGATCAACACAAGGCAAAATTCTGAAAGTGATTTTATTTATTCTCCAAACATAAGCTTTTCAATATTCTAGGCCTCATCCAATTCCTAGACATGATCCTGGTCCTTCAAAATGAAGCCATAGTGATCCTTGACCACAGCTCTCCACTGCTCCAAGCATGTCTGTGGATTAGTGTCAAGCCCACTAAACATTTGACCCATGGTCATTTTGCTTAAAGCCCATAATAGAAGTGGCTTCCTTAAATGCGACTTGAAAACATTGTTCACATGTAAAGAACAAGTGCCAGCTGTCCCAAGGGTATACTCCACAAATTTCCAAATATCCTCTGCCTTGAACCAGTTGCCTGTATCAGCAGCTCTTCACCCACGCTGCCACACTTGCACATAGCGCCAGCACCTTCAATTCCTTTTTTCCTCCATTATGAAAGGCACATATGATGTGTGAAAGATCCGTGGGAACACTCCTGGCTAGGTCTCTGTAATTAGCAGAATTGTCCAAGCTATTTTATTACTGTTGCTTTAGTTCTGGAAGCTATAGGTGGAGTTGTTTACATTTCCATTGAAAGAGTAAAGCCTTTTATCTTTGATCAAATTCCACAACAAAATTGCAACGTCCTTGCCACCTCTGTACAGAGACTCATTTTTTGTATCAACAATCTGCCTGCCATAGAGAAGATTTTCAAATTCTTCATTGCTGACTGGAAGCTTCACATATGGAATTTTGGGGTGGCAGGGATGTACATGACATGCTCACTTCCTCTCTGCCTCCTGTGTTCAGACCTCACTCTTTCTCATGACACTGAGGGAGTCTCTGTTGCTGTTGGAACAGCCATTTCGAACCAAACATGGATTCAATACATGCAACGTTGTTGTTGGATTGAATCATTGGATCCTGTCTTGAATTTCGAAATTTAAGTCCTCCCATGAAGATTCTCATCCATCATTCTGGTAGGCACATTACTGGTCAATAATCTTCAACAGTGGTCACTTGCCTCAACTTTACTATCTCCCTCACAGCTCTCCAGATCATATTTTATGGCCAGGAAAAGTGGCTCTGTCTGATAACAATTTATGCAAGGCAATCCTCAAATAACAAAAAAGACACAAATACTACTTCATTCACACCATTACATATCCATAACACCCCTATTAATAATAAGGATATCTAGCAAAACTCTCAAACCACCCATTACCCAACAATTTTCCATTTATCCCTAATTCCAATCTAACAACATGAGTAACAAGCAATAAGATAATTTAGCCTAAGCTGGTAGTAATTAATCAAACAAATTAGTGGCATCACTTTAAGCAATAATTGAGTCAAATAAGCTATAAAGGTTACTGTATAGAGTTAGAAATTCCATTTTACTTTTTAAGTAACTTCTGGGCTCATTTCTCCTTGCCAACATAATTACCTTTTCCGTATATCTTCAATGCTCTAACCTCTGCTTCCTCACGTGACAGAGGGTAAATTATTTGATCCCTCAGTGTTCCCAAGCATGTATAAGGTCGCTGAGGAACATAGAAGATGCCACAACCTGACCCAGCCTCTTCATCCACATCTTCAGATGGTTTGGAAAGTCTTCCACTTGCAACAGGCCAAAGTCCTTTAAGAACTCTGAAAATGGAACTTTTTCCACTTCCATTTGGACCTTTTAAAATATAATACATGCAACATTTAATAATCAATTACAATAGGATTCATCTCATTAAAGGAAACAAATTACAGTGATAAATGCTAACCAGTAACAAGCAGGCTGCCACCCCGCACTATGTCACATGTCAACTCCCTGGCCAACATCTTTTGAGCTGGGGTGACGATATCAACCTTAGAAAAGGACATTACATCTGTGGTTTGAACATCCCTCATTTTTTTTGGCGCAAAAGCACCACTCATAAAATCTCCTGCATGGTCAAAGACCTTATTAGAACATGGTGACTCTTGGAAAGAACAATTAATGCTGCAGAAAGAGACAAACATTTTTTAGTGCCTAGCCTAGCAAAAGAGGGAAAAGAGAAGACATACCAGATTGTGTTGCGTCCAGAAGTTCCTCAAGCTCAAAAATCCGATTGATACCACCAGAGAGCTCAATGAACTTTCTATGCAGTTCAAGAATATCACCAAAAGCTAAAAAGCTTTGAGAAACAACAGATGCTAAGAACCTCAGAGCATGAGCCAGCTCACCTGTAAGAATAATAGTGTTAGCACAAGAGAAAAGGAATCAGGAAGAGATAAAGATTAAAACAACTATAAGCAGTCAAGAAAATATTCACCCTGTACAGATACTGATGCTCTATCTCCCTTGTGTTCAAGGGCATACAGCAAACTCAAGCCCCAAGTCACATTATGAGGGAGCTGCTTTGTGATAAAATCATCCAGTATACCAAACAGCCACTTTTTCTTTAAAAGCAATTTGGAGTGGCTAAGAAGCTCTTTAAATCTTGATTCAACCATCTGCTCAAAAATGTAAAACAGCGAAAGTTAAGGACTAACAATAAACTGTCTCCGTCCACTGATTAATAGTGGTATTTTAGCTGACCAAAATCAAAATGCAAATAGAATAAATTAAAGTCAACTGTATGCTGGGACTTTCCATTCAAACCCCACCCCCTGATTATATTTCCTCATATCAGAACCCAAAACATAATATAATATTGATATCTAAGACAACACAAACACATCCTCCAATTGAGATTTTTTTTAAGGAAAAAGAAAGAAAGAAACTATAAAGCATTGTTTAGTTAAGGAGCTCACAGCCTTTTCTCGAGCACCACCTCCAAAGAAAGCAACAGATTCTGCATGTGTCCGTAGTCTTTCATGCATGAACCTAATGGAAGCACCAAGTGGATAAAGTTCAGAATGATTTCCACAGACCTATTGTTAAACACCACGATTGAAGCAACAGAAGCTAAAATGAACTAACCTAAAAGTTCCTTCAAGCTGTTGTTCTTGACTTGCCATGTCACCAAAATCAGGAGTAACAGTTCTTAAAAATCCCAGACCAAGTAACATGTAAGCATATAGTATAGCAACTCCCCTTTGACCTGTCAAAAGCTTCATTCTCCAAGTGAACCTTATGGACAAAAGAAATAAAAAGACATATAAGTTAATAAGTATCAAATACAAAAGTCAAGTACTACTGGACTGAACCCCAGGTAATAAAAAACTTCGACATTACATGAATGAAGTACTCACCACAAAATATCTACAGATGGCTTTACCATACCAGTGACCAGTCCTGATAAGTCTGTTGTTAATTTCTCCAAGTCATGAGTTATCCTCTGATCTGCATCAATATTTTTGTTTGCCATGTGGAAGACCTGCATAGATTGGCATTTAGCATTAATTGGACACCCATTCCCAAACACAGGGTTTAGTGAATTTAGTTAAAACATTTTCACTTACCTTGTAGAATGCATTGTTTTTCAAGTAATTATTGAGTAAATGCTGTGTCAAACGAATCCTCCAGCCAAGAGCCAGCCTGGCTGTCAAGTGCCTGAAGAACAAGGGATAGTTTTACCATTCACAATGTTATTTTAAGGTCAATGAAATCTCTTGTTTTTCTTCCTTCCTTTTGTTTCTTGAATGTTTTAATGCATTCAACAGTTGAATCTTTTCATTATCAATAAATTACAGGAAAAACAAATTTCCATGATAACTAGATTATTATCCTACATAATATTATGAAATCCAAGCAGTATGACAGATATGATAAAAAGTTTCGACCCAACCTAGCATGTTAAAGCATTATCAGGTATGATTATAAGATAGAAGCTATGCATACTCCAGGTTCAAACTGCAAAGTATGATTGTATCATAGACTGAAAATGTCTGACTTGGACACAGGGAACAGAGACATAAAGCAAAAGCAAATAGGAAAGTGTTGAGAACAATTCAAACTCAAAGCTTAATAGATTATCAGGTAAAAAAAATGATTAATATTTTAAGTGAATGTTCAGGAATAATTTTCATATAATCTTTATGAAAACCCTTTGGGATTAACATGTAGACAAAACGCAGGTCCATGATATATCTTATGCTGGAGCTTAATTTTCATAATCTCATGGACCTGTGGCTGATATTCCTAACAGCCACCAAGAAACTATCAATGACTACTGCAGTGCACCAAGGGTGGCTGACCCACTAAACATGTTTATTAAATTCCATCCATACCAAAGAATATACAATACGAGATATTAGTTGGTGGGATGCAATTTAACACAAGACGGAAGAGTAAAGCTGCATCTCAAGCTTTCAGTTAAAAAAAAAAGTAGCAATGAATGATGTCAAGAAATGAAAACATTTAAACGGATAACCAATTAAGATACGATAACATAAGAAACTTTAACAAGGATGTCATGTCACCTATAAAATGAAATTCATGACCCAGCTGTGGAACCATGATTTTATAAATAAAAACATAATTGTAGTAGTAACAATGGCCCTAGTGATTCAAAGGATGGGATGAAAACTACTCAATCTTGCCAAGAAAAATATAACCACACATGATTTGAGTTTGCAATTAAGTTGCTCTCTTATGGATGCTGAATTACCTTATAGAAGGTGCAATGAAGGAAGATGCGCCGCTTTGGAGAATACTTATACCAATTAACCGAATAAAGGAAGCCTTATCCTGTTCCAGAACAAACTTCACAGTGGTACCTGAGAACATCATGTTCTTTACTGATATGCAGATGGTCCCTCAGAACAATAAGAAATCAAATATGCAAACAAATACCATTCAGTGATGCAATACGATCTGAGACCCACGTTCTTGATATGACAAGAGAAGCAACAGCAAGCAGTTGTGCTCCTTGTTTATCAAATAGAGTCGGTACCTGAAAGTGGAGGGTTCATATAAGAAAGAAGCACTTAAAAATATAGGGAGAATTACATTCAGGTCCCGCCCAAGAGAAAAAATAAAAAATTGGTCCCATGGAATTATCAATCGTGCCCCTGGACTTGTCAATTCACGCTCCAATAAATATCAATGGGACCATTTTTTTATTTTTGCTCTTGGGCGGGACCTGAATATAATTCTCCCAAAAATATATGATAATTATAGATTGTGCATTAACTTATACTCCTAAAAAGAAGATCCTTTAAGAATGGTAGCTAGCTAACAGAAATTAAATCCAAAAATGACAATTTTTTTGCTTGACACAAATGACCATTTAATAGTAACCATTCCATCATAGTAGGAACACGGACTGCAGATGCATCAACACAAGAAAATAATTTCTTGAGATATCTTATCATTGAAACACATCCTCCAACTACTCTTAAACTAAGCTAAGAAATCTCAAGGCATGTCACGATAATATGTTATTAGCAGACCAGAATAGATAGTTCAGTTTACATTGGTTTTATGGGGATTTTAGTTAATTATGTAACATTCACACAGCTATATAGTTGCCAGTACAGCACTGTATATGGACTGACTTATTTTGTCTAAGGATGTTACTAATTTGCATATCCGTATTTCTTATGGGTTAAGCAAATGGCAATAAATCTTAATAATTGAAAACGTATAACAAGAAATCAAATCCTTACTGGACAAATAACAGACAGTCACCACATATGATTGCAACGACTTCATTTAAGTGATAATTGATTTGTAGTCTAATTCAGCATTACTGCTCGGCATGCTTGGTTGTGTCACACAGACAAAGTGATTTTAAGTTAATATTTTCATAAACAACCAATTCAAAAATACTTTCCCCAGTATAGCAGCCCAACTATGCTCTATTATCCAAAGACCTTTTTTTAAAAAAAAAAATGTTTCTGATATGTAATTGTAATAAATAAATGAGTTAGTAAGGGATGTTATGAGTGAAATTAATACTATCCAACTTGAATGGGATAAAAATTAACACCCACTAAGATCAAATCTGCAGAAAGTACTCACCAAAACTTTGCACATTGCAGCTACTCTCAGCGGCAACACTCTTGTATTACCACGGAGTTGTGGTACAGCAGATGGTGAAATAGTATCATTTATGGGCGGAGATGATGATATCACCTTTGTGATATAAGATTGTGCCTTTGAATTTGAGAATGCAGAATCCTAGGCCAAAAAAATAGGAGAGGAGGGTATTCTTCATTATAAGTTGAACAAATGAACAATAAATGCCTTATAAGACAGAATATAAGAGAAAATCCAAACCTTTTTATTCATGGAAAAGGCTCGTTGAACAGCCTTTGCATCACTCTGCCGTTCTGTCTCCAACTCCTTCATTGCGTCAATCTCCATTTCAGTAGAAGAGTCCTCCCTGGAGTTTAAACTAGTCTTGTAAACAATAACGCAGTTCTAGAATAGATCACTGATAAGCAGAAAAGTAAAATCCCAACCTTCTATGATGAACCGTCCAGCCTCCCTCACCATCTAAGGACAGAACAACATCATGGAATGCAACTAAAGCTGGACGATGTGATATCGTGATGCAAGATGTTCCCATGGCCCCTACTTTAGCACAAAATCGTTCTTCCATATCAGTTGTGACAGCACTAGTGCATTCATCAAGAATTGCAAATTTAGGCTTATGATAAAAAAGTCTAGCCATCCCCAATCTCTGCTGCTCTCCCAAAGACAGTTCATCACCCCAGTTAACCTCTTTTTCAGGTGGATAACGGTCCAACAAATACTCAAGATCAACCTGGAACATAAGAACATGTGATTCCCATTAACAATTATATCAAGAAAACCAAGACATAAAGCTCAAAATTTACTACAAATACACATGATATTGAAAGAAATAGAGGATTAGATGGGAATTTTACATTTTTCAATAGCTCCACCATCCCATCATCTGTGAGAGGTTCAACCTCTTGATCCGCAGTGAGAGGATATATCAACTGGTCACGAAGTGTTCCGAAGGCTGTGTATGGTCTTTGTGGCACATAGAAAATTTCCTTATTAAGATCAGAGCCAGCGCCAGGTTTCACAATATGCCCAGACACCAATGGCCAGAGACCACCTAGAACCCGGAAAAGAGAGCTCTTTCCACTACCATTTGGACCTAAGGAAAAACAATCATCAATCCTAAGTCAAAACAATCATGTCAATACATGTAAGCTTTCAAGAACACAGAAAAGAAATCATGCATGTGTTCATTTTGTGAAACAGTGTATATTCTTCTTACACTCGTTGATGCAAATAATAAAGACATGTCAATTGACAGTGAAACTTTTAACAATAACACAAGCAGACAAAAAATAACTTTTCTTGGGGATGAAGCAATACTGCCCAAAAAGAAATAAAGCGACTTCAGATGGATACCTGTAATCAAAAGATTAGATCCTGACTCAACCCTCAGAGTCAGATTATCCACCAAGTCATTACCAGTTGGGGTCACGACCTGGATTTTTAGTGAACCGTCAAAATTAAAATTATGACATAAAATATTGTTTCATGAATGACAAGTCAGCAGCTTTTACTTGCCTTGACATCAGAAAATTCAATGTAGTTAGCTTCACTACTGCAATTTCTACTTCCTACTCTTTGAAGAGAAGATTTCTCATTCACCAAACTTAGCTCCCTTGATATGGCCATTAGCTCATGAATGCGATCAGCATAACCGCTTAAAACACAAGGATGAGCAGAAAATGTAGACAGATAAATTAACTTATGAAAAAGTTGCATATCAAGCATACATAAAGACAAGAAAATCATCTAATTTAAACGCTAGAAATGAAAGATTAAAATATACCTGAGACGATTAAGACGTCTTGCACTTATAGAAAGTGTTCCTAGAGACTGAAATAAAGAAATGATAACACTAGTATGATATCTAAGATTGCTTAGCATCTCTGCACGCCCTAAAGTTGAACTGTCAGGCCTCAGATGACCAGAGAAGAAAGGCTCAATGATCAGAATAACAGCAACAGTGGCACCAAGGTACTTCAATAAGAAGTCCTGAATCATGCCAAACCACCAATGGTCATGTAGCACAGTATTCAAGTGCCTAACTAGACTCTTAAACTTCTGCTGAATATGAGCTTCTTCTCTCCTCTCACCACCATAAAATGCTATACTTTCAGAATTAGTCCTTAATCGTGCATGAAGCTGTCGATACTCTCCTTCCAATTGTTGCTCCCTGGACATAAGCTTCCCAAAAGAAGGAGAGAAGTTTCTGATTGTGGCCCCAGCACCAAGTACATAGGCCTGAAAACGATGACAACAATAAACACCAGTTCTTAAAATAGAGAGGGGGGGGGGAGATCTTTCAGATTCCAGCCATCAGCAAAAACTGAGACAACAATATTATGGTAGCTAAAAAAGAGAAATCCATGTAGTAGTACAATTCAATAACAGAGTTACCAATATCCAAAAGACATATTTTGGGCTCGCATATGAACACAGCCGCCAAGTGTATAACACTCCATCAATTACAGCTGTCAGATCATCTTGTACAATTTCACTTAACTCAGAACAGAACTTTGGTACATCACTGGCAATCCTTTGCTCTGGATTAACTATCCGGCCATCAACATGTGACATTTTGTAATACACCATGTTCTGAAAGAAAAATAGTAAATGAACAGAAAGCCATTAGGCAAAGCAAAGTTGCACATAATGCAATTATTAGGAAACTTCAAAATTAGCTATGATAACCAAAAATAAATATTAGCTAGCTATTCAAATATAGAAAGCAGTTCAAAAAAAATAGTGCAAAACAACTGTAGAAACAACTTAATATATGTCCTCTCAAATCTACTTAAGTAACTTCCAATCAATCAAGAATTTTTCAAGAATGCCTGGAATGCTCAAAGCATGAGCCCAAGATCCCAAAGCCATTGCCAGAAAGGAACCAACTGGACCATCAGATCCCTTTTCACATTTATTAATCACTTAATTACTTCATAGTCATCAACCAACTGGACCATCAGATCCCTTTCCACATTTATTAATCACTTAGCTACTTCATAGTCATCTATGCAGTAGGTAGGGTCAGTGACATCAACCTCCATCCATATTCCTTAAGAGAACATAAGTCAAATGATAGATCTGATACTAAAATCATTAGGAAAATTCAAAAACTATTGCAAAGCAAACTTTCAAAGATTGCTGAGCTTTTTTTTGGGGGGGGGACCTTTGCGCATACACAGGAAAAAAAACAAATAAAACATGAGGAAGCCAACAGACTTCACTTAGCAAGGAGTCAAGGATCAATGACAACTAAACACAGACACTTCATATGAGAATGACAACATGTATATAAATCACAAGTTCAACACTAGCAATCTGAAATACATACTAATTTTCACATGCAAATTAAAAATTCTACCTCAAAATAATGAGAGTGGATAAGCTTTGTCAAAATTTTTCTGAAGCGCAGACTCAAGGTTCCTGTTATGTACTTTGATGTAGAATGCATGGTTGATAGAAGGAAACACAAAAGAATATTTTCCAAAATTAACCGGAAAAATGATGGTACACGTCGAAGAAAAGCAGCACGAAATAGAAAGCCTTGCACTTTTGCTAGCCTGTTGCTCAAAGTAGTTCGAAGCACCTGCAAACAAGTAAACAAGACCCACATATTACATCTAGATAAAACATTTATGGCATGTCAAATTCAGATTTAACCCCTTTATCATTAGACACACACATCTACATGTCTATTCAATTTCATTATTTTCAAATATATCTCATCATTACAAGGTGGTTCTGGTTCTGACAATCAAATAAACACTCCCCATTTTATTTTTTAACTTCACTTACTCACACAACCATGTATCTTCGTATATTCCCTCCAGCCCTATATATAAGCAACATTTACACATTTATTGCTTTAAATTAATTTTAACCAACATTTAGATCTATGTGATTTGGGTAGTTGTTGCTTCTAATTTATAAGACTGGAGCGATATAGACCTAGGCTAAAGTTGCCATACCTCAACAGTCTAAACAAAGTATGAGCTGCTTAGCTAGTTTCCGTAAAGCCCACACAACCATGGGGGAAAATTGCCCATTATATAACTCCAAGAATAACGAAGTTAATCATTTAAAACATTGAACTCAGTGCCTGTTACATCCCCATATTGAAACGAAGCATAGCACATCATCATCCAAAACAAAATAGGCTTACCACAATGGCAACTAAAGCTAAAAGGTTCCTTGCACCTGGTTGCCCCATCTCTTTTAAAAGGATTGCAGCAAGAACTTGAAGAGATTTCAATCCCCCTTTCTTTTGCTTACTTTTTGGTTCAGAAGTGCTCTTCACAATCTCCTCCTTGGTAATTTCTTTATCATTATTGTGCCCATTGCAATGGTCAACTAAATTGTGTTTATTAGATCTACACCTTGATTGTAGATATGCAGCTGTTCCACCAGCAACTAAGATACCAGTTGCCAGCAGTAAAGTTCTTCTGTATTATTAATCACAAAGAAAAAGAGTGAAACTTTGATGATATAGTTAATTCCACTGATCAACAAAACAATAAAAATATATAATGAGGGAAAGATACCATTACAAGTAAACAAGACCACAATCAAAATGAATATAAATAGTCCAAGTATAAGTATAATAGTAATGCCAAGCTCAAGAAACACATTTTGATGTGCAACAGCAATCCACAGAATGTACAGCATCTTTAATTTTCTTTCAATTGGGTTCCTTGATAACTACTAGTTCCTAAAGAATCAAAATCGCATAGAATGAACAATTTGACATTGTATCATAGGAGTAGTACGGAAGAGGATACTCTCAATCATTTTTCTCCTTTTCTTCTCAGAATCTCATCTCCACCCTCAGATTAAAAAATGAATGGTTCAAATTTAATATTTTCTAAAACTATTATTATAGCGTTTTATAATTTAATTTTTTAAAATTTTGTTTGTATTGCAGATATTAATTGTGTGGATAAGATTTTAATAGTTTAAATTTATTTGTTTAAAATAATAGTTTTATAAAATATTAAATCTGAACTATCCATTTTTTTAATTTGAAAGTGGAGATGAGATTCTGAGAAGAAAATGAGATAAATAATTCTGAGAGAACCCAAACCAGAGCATTACATACAAGAACTTTTTCACACCCCTTATATTTCATATCAATACTAGTTTGATTCTTTTCTACTTCAACACAGTGCTTTGAACACACTGAATCCTATTTCTGATTAAAGAAATAGGTCAAATATTCAACATCTGGGTAGACAGAAAGCACATGTCAGAACCAACCCAGGCATATAATAATGGTTACTTTTGTGACATCATAAATAAAATGACTAAAAGTATCATAAACATGATATATTAAGTTAACAGGCAAATGAATGAAGAAAATGGCAATTAAAAGTCAAAGTCAGGTATCATAATCTATTATAAGTTGTCATCAGAAACAAATAGAAAAGCCAATACCTCCTTGAAGCCCGAAAACCCCGGCCGTGCTCAGTTAGTTTCAACAGTTGAAGGGAAGGCATGGCTGAAGATCAACCTTTTTTTAATTCTTACAAAGAAACATAAGTGTTGTGATTGTACGGCTTAATTGCAGGGGCATGAAATTTTATCAAAATCTGACACAAAAACAATAAATAAGCATCTGGCAGGAATTGCAGAAATTCAAGGGAAAGTGGAAAAAGCACCTACACACAGATTAAATAGACATGCACTCTATCTATGCAATGCTTTAAGAGCACCAGGCTCCTTACTTCCACTAATTTAGGCCCCACACACGTGCTAAATTAATGTTTAGATGTGAACTCTAGGAAGTCAATGCTCTAAGGGTGCCCTCATTAGAGAGGGGGGGGGAATTCAATTAATCGAATTCTCACTTGACAGCCAGGAAAAAGAAAATGCAACTATCACGTGAGTTAATTCTTCACCCCATCTTTCTTGGAGGGAATCACTCAGTTTAGTTGTCAATGAACTTTCCATTTTTATGAAGTTCCCGCTATCATATATTTCAGCAAACACTACAAAGCCATACAATTTGGCAATGGCATCAACCACTAACTAAGTTTTCATGGGGAAAATCCATTCCTTTTATCTTTTCTTTGACCATTTGTATTTTAAATAGTGGGATGATGCTATGAGTTTAGCACATTATGTCAAATTGCTGATAATATGCCTAGCAGGTGCCTACTTTCCAGGAGTCAAAACTCAACTAAGGATTGAACAAGCGACTGGTGAAAATAGCCGATTTGTCCATTAAGCTCATGCAAAACTTTATCGGTTAACATTTATGTAGCAACATGAAAATAAAAATAGAAATGATTCCACCATATATTAAGATCCATTGTATGTCTGTGTGTACAGCATACAGAGAAAAAAGACGTTAAACCACAGCATTATCTAGGTGTGAACATGAGACATGGCTAAACTTTCAAGTCTGACAATGTTAGCCATGCTTCATCATTTTTAAAGCTTGGCAAGAAAGCATATTTCTATAAAATAGAATATCCTAATTCAGTACCAGCAAACATTTGTCAAGAAGGTTTTTTTTTAAAGTGAAATCCGTGGCAGCGATCCGAATAACGAGTCTGCAATAATATACCATCTTACTCAGTAAGCATATCGGAGATAACACGAAGATATAAGAGAAGCAATTCACATATAACAAAAGTAAGTAGGGCATACCTGATATGATACGATCCTGACTCGCTGAAGCTATAACCAGCAAGCAAAATTGTCACTTGACAAATTGACCATACGCAAAACTGGTTATTATGTGTTTCTGGCATAAATAAAGAAATAAAAAAAAGGGAAGAGCGAAATTTCAAAAATTAAAAACACTGTCATTGGCAAGGAGCTGAAGAAGCAAACATCACAGCTGAGTAGCGAATATTCAGGATCAAACAAATAAAAAGGAATACCTACTAACGTCTCTGATAAATGGATTGTGATGAGATAATTGTCGATTGTGGAGGCAGGTTAGAGGGAGAAGGCGGTGATGAGTGAGAAACAAGTACAGGTATGGGGTGAGATGCTGAGATAATTCTCAGACGAGCATGGCAGTGACCGGGTCGGGTCAAGCGGTGACGGGATATCGTCTGGGGAACCTATTGTAAACGAGAAGCACACCGTGCGAACGGTCAAACCCGATCCAAGGGAGTGGAATTTGGGCATTGATGGATGTTGGTGCACGTAATAAAGTATCCGAAAGGAAATTCAGAACTGATCGCCCAGGACACGCGGAAGCAAAATTGGTGTGTAGGTAAATTTTTTAATACGGGGCAACCGGCCGTGTGAATCCGGGACCCTGTAGATTACGAATTATGCAACTACTTTCCGGATAAAGATTAATCTCTCTTCAAAACTGCATTAAGAACTGATCGCCCAGGACGGTTGCGTTTGGTTTACAATTTATTAAAAGGATATTGAAAAAATTACATTCAGGTCATCTCATAAGAGAAAAAATAAAAAAATATTCTCTTAAAACCTCAAAATTACTACAAAATCTCAAACATTTTTATAATAAATTTTATTTCTGCTGACAAGTTCATAGATGCCCGCTCACAAGTCTAGAGGTGCGTTATGAACAAGTTCAGGGAGTTCATTAACAAGTACGTGATTAAAATTTATTACAAAAAATTCTCACGAGATTTTTTTAACAATTTTAAAATTTCAAAAAACTATTTTTTATTTTTTTCTCTTATCCAATACCTAAATATAATTTTGCTAAATATATTTGTCAAAATGATTTTTTATGACAATAAAAGCAACTTTCACTTGTACTATTTTTAAAATCGTCCTTTACAATCACTTTTAAATTTTGTGGATGAGTTTGTTATTAAAAAAAAATAATCCAAGCAGTAATTTGTTAAAAGCTGCACTTATTGAAAGGAGTTTAATCCTTGGAGAGTACTAGGAACTAATGGGGAGATTTCTGTTCAAATTAACTTCTCCTCGCATTTAATTTTTTTTAAGGAAAACATTCTTTTACTTTTTTGGTCAAGTTAAGGAGTTTATTGTGCAACCAGACGTATACGGATCCAAATCTCTAAATTTTGAGGGGGTCGATGTTGAAGATGGGCTAAAAGTGAGAATCGTAATTGTCAAATGAATTGAGCGTTGAGATCATGACATATGGTATAAAGGAATCAGACTAATACTTACCTAATCTAATTAAACACAATTATATAACTCGTCAAGAATCATGCAGTAAAAGCAAAGTGACTATGCAACATCCGCGAAATAGCATGATTACCTGCAGGTGAAAGGGATTTTTACTTGGAGAATGATGAGAAGATGATAACGATCCTTTAGAATAAGGCTGTGTCTGGCTCCACGGATGGGAGAGGAGAAATTTTTTAATGGAAGGAAGATAAGAGATGTAAAGGTAGACATAGAGGGAAGAGGAGGGAAACAGAGATATTTTAATGATCCCTTGATTGTAGGGGGGAGGGCTAATAAGAAATTAATTATTTTATTCCGATGATATTAAATGGATTTTTATGGCTGTTTGTTATTAGTATATAAATATGTATAGTATAATTAATCAACTGTGATCTCCCATATTATAATATTGACTATTGAGTTAATATCTTAGATGTTATAAGATATTAGGGTTGGATTTGAATTAGATATTAGATATTTAAAAGATATCACATGGGGCATTTGTATAGTATTATAATCTATCACTCTCTTTTTTTTAATTTACCTGACAAACACAATTAAAAAAATGTGAGGTATAAAGGAACCTATACTTTTTTTATATAGTTTATATGTTTGGTTGTTTTTATAATCGATGAGAGATTTTAGGTATCGGCGTTATTCCACAGGATCTTAAAAACGCTGTGGTCATGGAAACTTAAAAATGAAAAAAAACAAACAAACTTTTGAGATTTGTAGGGAATAGTTGAGCCGCTAGAGAGTTAGGAAGAGAACAAAAAAGGGAGGGATACTTTATTTAGAGTTTGAAAACAAATCTTTCAATAGAACCAACAAAAATATAAAGATTAAAAAACTGCAAACTTTGTAAGTAAAAGGAAGGTAAAGAGGTATAGAGAGTTTCACATATTCATAGGGATTTATTGAAAGTATTAAGAATTGAAGAAGCGTTGGAGAATAGCCTGGATGAAGAGTATTAATTCATTAAATGAATATATAATTATTATAAAACCTGGGGATAAAAGGTAATTTTATTATATTAGTAAGGTTAATTTTAGAATATTAAAATTTCTCTATAATCTTCCATTCAAAAAACTTCAATTTTGGAGGGGAGGGTAGGAAGAGGATAAGAGGTGTGAAGAATCCCTCTGCAGATTAAAATTATTTTATCCAAACAATAATAGGGGAGTAAATTCCATCCATTCCTTGAAAAAATTTCATACCAAAAGAGGCATAAAGGTGTAAAAATATCACTCGGTAAAATTTAAGCACAAAAGGTTTATATACACAAATCCCCTCAATAAACCTAAACGATTCACGGCACCCGAATGGCATGCGGTCCTCCAAAAAAAGTTGTGATTTTTCAACTTTTACACTTAAATAAATCAACAGGAAAAAATGGGGAGAATAAATGTAGAATAGGCCAAAAACTGTGTCATTTTCAACCCGCTACTTGGGAGAATGGGCAAACATACAATTGCGCTATAAAGCCCACAAAGCAAGCGGAGTTAAAACAGATCACAAGAGCCAACTCTGCTTAATCCATTCTATCGAACTATCACACTGGGGAAAAAATGAAAGCTATGGACATAACTTCTCTTCTGCCAGTTGCACAGTGTATCCATGCTTTGTATCTGGAGCAAACAAAATTTCAAAACAATGGCCTTACAACTTAACAAAGGAAGCAAATATTTAAAACAATGGACAGAAGCTTTCATGAAAATGTAGAACCAAACATGACAGAAAAAAGGCCACCGCACAATAAAATGCATCATATATCTACTGCAGATTTTTTTTTTTTTTTTGGCCAATATATCTACTGCAGATTAGACTTGCACTTTCAGACAACAATGACCAACCTGTTATGTGTGCAGAAGAGTGGGGGTATGGTGGTTTTATTAACAACAACAATTTCCATCAAATACCTTTTTGTTGCCAGATTTAGCAAGGAACCTTTATTTATTTGTTTGTTTTTTTTGGGACATCGTGACAAAAAGTTTCTAACAAGCAGCAAAAGCAAGAATAATAAGGAACAAGGTGGCCAGACTAGGCTACTGTAAATCTACATTGGCCTGACATAAATAGTCCCTGGCATTTATATTCCTCAACAACCTCAGATGATAAGAATAGTTCAATGTTTCTGTATGACCTAGTAGCGTCGATGCTACTTTAAGTGGGGATGACTTATGCATAGAATTTAAAGAAATTTCTTTCATAAGTTGAAGCCAAATATTCTATCCCAAATTTCCCACACTACACATGAAAACTCATTACCTAAAAGAGCAAGATGCGTGTTGGCTTGTTAGAAAAAATCAGTTAGATTCATGTTGATCAACAATTTCACAGGTGAACCTCAGATGGTGACATTTTACATGGTAACTCTTCAAACTATCTCAAGTTTTTATTGTTTTCTGTTTTAGAGATCCGAGACTTTTTGTATACTAGACAGCGATAAAATACTAACAGGAAATTATCTTAGTGGATGTACCTCGTATTGAAGGTTTATCATATTTATCCTTCCTCTCATCATCATTCTTCCAATCATCACCATCATCGTCCTCACCAATATCATCATCCCTTCTATCATTTTCCATATCACTTTCACTTGCGGTCTCCCATTCAGAATCATCAGTCTCTGGGCCATAAAGGTCACCACCATCACCCTGACTATGAACACCTCCATGTTTGATAGCTGCCTCTCGAAATAACCAAGCAGCACGCATCTGCTTCTTAACCAAGCGTTCTGCATAATCAGGAACTTTATTTTGCTTCAGTGAGAGATCAGGATCATTTGACTGTGAGCATTCATTTATGAATAGAATGGCATCTAACAAACTCTCTTTTGATAACCCAAGCATGTCATAAGCCTGTGCTCGTCTCCATAGGCTTTTGGCATGACGATTGACAGGATTATGGAGACAAAGTGCACGGGTAGCATCACTTATGGCAGCCAAGGGTTGCTGAAGCAAAAGATGACACTGAGCTCGATTACTATATAGAACAACTCTCTCCTTTTTGGATCTCATTGGACACAATGACAATGCTTCTGAGTATTTTGATGCAGCTCCAGATATATTTCCTGACGAGAATAAAGAATTCCCTTCTAGCTTGACCACTAGTGCTGCGGCCTGCTTAATATGTAGATCTTCCTTGGGCATAGTTTTTTCCCATTTTAATCTCTCTTTTGAATTTAGTACTTCCTCAATTTGTTCTTTAGTACGGCTACTAACTGAGCTTCTTCCTGATCCTTGTGATTCCAGGCAATCCTGAAGAACATTCACAATGGAGTCACCAAGCTTCTTGTGATCACCCAGAGTTGTGATTTCCGCAAGGTCTACCAATGTAGGTACCACTTTATCAATAACCTGCGTATAATGCATACAAGAGTCGTAAGTGCTTCAGGCTGGTGCATTAGCAATAACCAAATAATAGAAACTTAGATCCTCCGGAGTGGTGGTGATATAATGAAGAATACAAGCATTAAGCAATTGAAGAGAAATTATAGAACCGAATGTCCTTTGAAGACGAGGTAATTTATTATTATTTTACTTCTAGTTTAGAAATTCATTGGTGGCATAACAAAGACCATGAACCTGACTATTAGGAGACACTCAACCCCAGCCTTGAAAGACTGACGCCTTAAAGCAATGCCATTAGACATTCATGACACTTGTATGTAAAATGTTAAGCATTTACGTCATTCATTATTTTCCTGCTCTCCAGTGCTTCATTTCAACATTTAAGGTTGAAATTACAGGCAAACAGTTAAAGAATTCAAGCAGAGTGAAAAATCTCAAAATCCTCATCTTGACTCTTTCTATTTGTTACTCTTTTAGACTAAAATGAAGATAATTCCCATGCATAAGAGTCAAAACTGATTCATTAGCTAGTCAAACATTCTTTCCAAAACAATCAGTATTTTGTGTTTTAACTTTTAACATCATACAAAAGAGCCTGAACAAACGTAATTCAAGCGTCACATTAAGAACCAAGTAGCCATGCAAAACTGTGAAAGCTTTTACCTTGTGGCATGCATTGGGATCTTGAAGCAGCCATAGAAGACAATCAATAGCCATATACTGCCAATCATCTGATGACCAAGCAATATTACACAATGCTTCAATGATACTTGGGCAGTTGGCAACAGGTCCCCTACCAAGCTTGTGATGACAAATTGTTCTCAATAAACCAATACCAGCTGGTGAATTTTCATTAACAAGTCCGCCCCACATGCCAGGTAGTTTTATGAGAAATTCAGGTTTACATATGGTGGGAAGAAATTCAGGTTTAAAAGCAAAGCAATTAATGAGCTGAAGAGACCAACATTGCAACTGACTTGCCCATTCCTCAGCCTTCCTAGATTCCATTTCAACTCCACCCATGCCACGGGTGAGCAGGTCACAGTGGTAACTTAGCCTTCTATCAACAAATTGATAGAAATGTGAATACACTATTTCAAGAGAACTCATTGCTAATTGGATGGCGAGCTCAAGAATTTCTCCATGACTTGATACAGCTGGAAAAGTGGTAGCATAAGTAGCTAAGTGCCCTAAAGCACGAACAGCTACCCTCTGCTCAACCCAAGTTAATCTACCTCTCAAAAGTTCGACCAAAGGAGGAATCACCCCTGCATGTACAGCACTTTCTGCAAATTCTTCCATATTCATTGTGTAGGAACCAATAATGTGAGCAGCATAATAAGGAATGTATATATTCTGGTCATGAGACAGCCAGCGCCGGTTCTTCAGCCCTTTCCATATCAAAGCTGCCATGCATTCAAATATTCCCAACTCTATGAATTCAGGGTCATTTGGATGTGCCATTGCTGTGTTCCAAAGACCACTGATGGGAAGAACCTGACCATCGTCATCTTGTGATGGAAGTTCTCTGAAGAATTTTAGTATACTTGCCCTTCTCTTGCCGGGATTCCCTTCCTTCATGACACAAAAAAAACATCCTGGGTATGGACATTCAGATGATATCTTCTCCATGTTCAGTGAATTATAGCAATAATCTTATGAATCAAGAAGTCAATTCTTTATCAGGTGGGTTGAAGGAGAGAGACTATTTCAGAACTGCAAAGAATTTACATACAAGATCAGTATTCCCCGGTATATCAGTAATGGAACGATACAAAATAGATACAAAATCTGCATCCTACTGCGCTCCATCATACATGTCATGAAATACTCAAGAACAATAATTGCTGATGACTTGTCTGTAATTCCCTAAATATCAAAAAGAAAATGCAAGATATGTATTCAGTTTGCAAGCCTTTCTAAATGAATTCATTTCACAAGAAATTTCGGTTTACTAGACAAGTTCAAAACGAGTCCAAAATATTGGAAATCTTGGGACACAGAAGATCATGTCCCAGTCAACATAACAATTTCTTTCTTTTGAACCAGATAACTTATACAGTGCATGGTAATATATTCATATGGTTACGAAGTCAACATTTTTACCGAACAAATAAAAAAGTCGTCTAATTTTAATGATAACGAAACAAAAACTCACATCAACTAAATTTAGTATTTAGCGACAACAATATCATCTTCCTACATTCCTCCTCCGTACAAGAGGCTTATTTTCAGTTCAAAAGAGCATAGGTTAAGAAATAGTTGTTGTTGAAACAAGATGCATAAATTCTTGTCGGCTGTCTTAGACTACATAAAAAATGACTGCAAACAGCACATTTCAATTTTCGTTAAGTTTGGCCCGATAATATATGGGATCACGGACATGGCCGATTTTAGGAAAAGTCCATCTCAAATTTAAAACCGATAGAGAGAGAGAGAGTTGCGGGAGAGAGATGACTAGTCATCGCTAGGGAAATCAACTACCACGAGCAATGTACACACAACAATGTCGCCTAGCATCAATCAACCCAAAGTAATCAGCTATAAATAAATACGGGAAACACTTCCGAATCTGAATCACTGGATAAAAATTAGACACACGGGCACAGGAGAGAAACCAAAAAAAAAAAAACTAAAACGAAGGAAAGAAAAAGAGTGAGGACTCGATATCGAAGAATCCTGCAAGAGAAAGTAAAACCAGAAAAAGAAAAGAATAAGTAGAATTGCAAAAACAGATAGAATGAAAAGCCGGTACCTCGTATACAGCAGTTAGGTGGCAGTGGCACAGAGGGAAGACACTGAGCAGTGAATAATCCTTGAGCAAAAGGTAAAAGAAACCTCTTCTCTTGTTTGGTTGAACCTTCATCTGAACTGGGCCCAGAAGGACTGTGTTGCTTTTTCCGATTTCTGCATTTACGCAGCTCCTGCTAGTGAAGAGACACGACCGAAACGGCGTCTAACGGAGAGTGAAGGATAGTTTTGCAGAGCGAAATTGGGAAGAGGATCTCCTTCCCATCGTATTTCGAACCTCTTCCCTTTTTCTTTTAACTGTTAGATTAACGGTATATTTTTAAAAAATTTTAAAAAAATACTATTAGAGTATTAATTTATAAAAGGGTTAATATAAATTTTACTTTCTAAAGTTTGACCTAATTTTTGTTTTAGTCCCTCAAGTTCAAAATCGGTGATTTTAACTCTTAAAGTTTGGCCTGATTTTGTTTTTGGTCTCTCAAGTTTGAAATCGGTGGTTTTAGTCCCTAAAGTTTGGCCCAATTTTAGTTTTAATCCCTCAAGTTTGAAAAGTACTTAATATATTACTCCAAACTTGAAGGACTAACAGTTATAAACGAAGTAAATTTGAGGGATTAAAACCACCAATTTCAAACTTTATGGACTAAAATTTATATTAACATTTTATAACAATAAATAAATAGTCAAGATTTACTAAAATTTGGTTTAAACGTTTTAGAACTATAATAAAAATATATATTTCATAAGAGTTGAATCCAAATCATTTAGATACGACCAAATATTTCAGAAAAAAATTACTTGGAAGATTTAGTTAGGACGTGTGCCAATACACATTTTCTATGAATTGATCCAACTCAAAAAAGAAAAGGCAAAATCACATAAGAATCAGAGTAATAGTTGAATGGATCCACGAATGAGTTCAGTCTTTCGGGTCCGGATATAATTATGCATGATTGATTGCATGCCATGTGTAAACAAATTCGATACCTTGGCCTTGGAGTGCAATATATTGAATTTCATGTATTTCTTGAACCGCTTGATTTTCATATATTTAGCTATTTACTACTTAAAAATGAAGGAAAAATAAAAAGGGCAGCATTAATTTAGGCATGACAGTAAAAATTGAAGGGTAGAGTCACGTTAATCATAGGAAGAATTCGATGTCCTTTCGAAAAATGATAGTAGTACTCTATTATTAAAGATGGATGATGATTGCAGAATAACTCTGTCAGACATGCACAGTGGTTAAAGCATGTTTATTTAATAAATTAACCTATACTTTTCAATAATTGAAAACAGCCAATATCAGACGGTGATTCATAATTTTCAATTTTCATTTGTTCTTATTTCCTAGTAAACACAACATTATAATGTTGCAAATGCATGGTCGCGACAAATGTTGAAAATCTAGTAAATATGATATAAGAGAGAGAGAGAATAAGGCTTTGTGTTTAAATAAATAAACACTTAACCAATCCATATATTTAGGGTCAAACGGAGTAATATACTCATATACACACAGCATAAGACACGTGCAGATACATATATATATTGATATATATAATCTCGAGCTACCCTTATGCGATGACCGAGAACTGTGTGCTCGGGCATCGATTTTTTTGCATTCTTATACCATTAGAGACATTTACACGCACTCAATGGAAAAATGAGCACACCACTAAATAAAGAAACCCTTTTTTGGCCCTCACTAGATAAAGAAGCGAATAATTGAGATTGACTGCGAGTTAGAATAGATTATCAGGATCAAGTTTTATCATCTCTCACTGAATTAAAACCGAGCTGCGTGAAATTGTTTGGATTCAGGCATTTAGCTTACAGAACATTTTATGAAATTTACAAGGTCTGTTCAAACTTCAAATTTTTATCCCACCACAAACTTGGAATTCAAACGGGCTCTTCTTGTGTTGGCCCAAAAATGCATGGGCTCTTCTTGAAGACTGACCGGTGCCACACGGGCATGGTCTAGAATGATGCTGAAGCAAATAATTAATACAGTGATATAGATTATTGAAGAATATGATTAAATAAAGCTTGTAAAAGAATTCTATTTGGAATTGATTGCCCGTGAATTAAAAAAAAAAGTGTCGGTGTTTAGCAAGGATTCGCAGGTGATTTGGAATTATTGAGAAAGTAGAGATCACGCGTGAGAATTTTGATAATTAGGGGGTTCCATAACTTGGAGGTGAGACAATGACAATGAACCTATCAACACTCACTTGTATAGAAAGCGACTGCAATCTAACCGGATGGGGACAACGGAATCAGTATGAGACGAAAGGGACAATAGTTATAGCTACAGGCTCTGTTTGTTTCTGCAGAGAAGGATGTCGTATGATTGGGATAAACTTTACTCTTTAGCTATCAATTTCTCCACATTAGGAAATGCTTCCCATTATCCACTCTATTAGCTAAAGTGCACTTTAATCCCTAATTAATTTGTGACGGAGTTTGATCTTCAGAACTTCCACTTTTGCATAGAACTACTTCTATGTCTGCAATTGGTCGGTGATTCAATTATTCGCATGGTATACATCCTCTTTTTCACTTCTATCATTGTGTTTTGAGAAATTATGCCTCCATAAACATGAAAAGGCAACGTTAATTATGGGACTAGTAATCCTAATTAGAAAGTTTTTGGATCTATTTGGTTTTATTCACGTAGTTCAAGATAAAACTTTTTTCATATATATATATCACACATATCAAAAAAAACAATTTCTACAGTTAGTTAATATGAGTATTTCGACAACTTTCCTTTAATAAAACTAGTTCACTTGATTGACGCGCAAAGGTATTTTTTTCCCCTGGGAATGGATAAAAAATCGTGTACATTGCTTTCAGCATCATTATTTTATTCCGAAAATGCCCGTTCTTTTCGTAGAAAGATAAGCACCTGAGTGGACAAATTCTTATAGATTTTTAAAACATCAACCAGAACGTCATCCAACTGAAAAATTATCGTGTCAGATACACATATTGTAAAATACAGTGTGCTAAAGGAGGACTAAAAATAAAGTTATGGTTTAAAATAGTTATTGAAATTTTTAAAAATATTTTTTTAAATTATAATTTATAATATAAGATATATATTATCTGAATTTATATATATAAACACATATAAATTAGGGTTATCAAACATGCACAAAGTCACTTATGGCGAGTGAAAGGAAAATTCAAAATTCAGACAAGTTACGTTGACAAAAATAGGAAGAGATGTTGCGCGAGGGTGTAACAGCACCCAAAAGGGATGCCACGTCTTCAGATTCAGATCCCTAGAAAGGAGGTTGAAAAAGTGAAACAGGCAGCTGCCAATGTATACTACGATACTATAGCCCCAACCCTACTTGCTTACTGAACAGTCCTTAAATAATGTATCGATTACAGAGCCCACATGGACAGAGACATAAAGCAGTAACAACAAATAAGACACCGTCGGTAGGGCATTCAGATTACTATTATACCCTCAATATCTCACCTGCTCCTATATATTTCATTTATCCTTATTATAACATACAAACTGTCGTTTCTTTTAAACTAAAGAAGAGAAGTTAAGTGAATAAATTGGTATCTAATTGATAGATTTTTTTATCTTTATCCCTACTTTAATGGATTTAAAAAAATTATGGGCGAGAGAATATCACATTTCAACCATTAAAATAGATAGTGAGAAATAACTTAGAAATGAAAAAATAAAGGGAAAGATACAGAGTTAAAACCATGGGAAAATGAAGACTTAAATAGAGTGAGAGAGAGAAACATGCTAAAAGAAGTGAGGAGTGGGGAATACAATAGTACGTAGGAGAAGTTATTCAAAAAATAAGATTTATTTAAAATAGTCAATTATCAAAACAGAATATAATAAATGAGTTAGTTAGTGACTTATATATTGAATTCCAAGCTTAGCAAGGAAGAAGAAATGGACCATTTTGATTTTATTACAATCTCAAACCGGTTGAATTCCGCGTGATCTATAGAATACAGTAGTAAGTAAAGAAGAAAATTGACTTGCTTTTTACTTGAGGGGGGAAAATCTAAAACAAAAAAGCTGAAGTGGAGAGCCGGGAGGAAAAAAATTGTTGATGGAGGAGCTGGGGATCATGTGACGCCTAAAGCCAAATACAGGGCTAATTGATTATCGCCCCCAACTCCTCCCTCCCATTTATATAATATAAAATTATAATAGAACGGATCGGAAGAAAGCAGACTGGCGATTGGCGAATTCCTTAGGCCTGGCCGTGCGGCAAAGTATTACATGAACTGTCTTGAAAATGGTGATTCTGATAACTTTGGAGATAATTTAATTTAATGAATGCAATTTAACTAACTCTTCTTGCCTTCTTCTCCGCCATCCTCCAAGTAAGCCTTCTTCCGTCTTTCGGCACCGGCAAGCACACAAATCAGGAGGAAACATGCCGCATAAATCCCGTGAATCTTCCAATTGGTCTTGGGCGGTTGCCGCAGCACTACCCTGTGAAACACCGTGACGTAGTAGTGCAATCCGATGGCGAGGCCCAAAAATGTTTGGGCCAGGCCCAGAAACTTTGAGCCCATCCCACTCTCGGCGGAGAACACCAGGATGAGATGCATCAGAAGGAGAAGCAGATAAAACAAGTAACCCAGGGTCTGGAGCACCTGCAGACACACGTATGTGGATTGCGAAGTAGAGTAGAAAAACTTGAGGGGCTCGAGCCCGGTGATGAGAGCGGACAGGCAGAGAATGGAGAAGTAGATGGAGAGATAAATCTGGACGAAAATTAAGAGTCTCTGGATAGAGAAATAGGCTTTGATTTTATTGAAGATGAGCGACACTAAAAGCAGAGGGATCAACGCGAAAGCGCACGAAAGTACGGTGGCAACGGTGGATGCGTATTTGTTGCCGACGTAAGGTTTGAATCCCTTCGTGATTTCTTTATTGGCTTTGGTAATGTACGCTCTGGAGGTGGTGGAGATTGTCTTCAGGTCTGGAATTAGAGTCTGCTGGAACTTAGTGGGCAGATCTTTCAAATCCGAAACGAAATCGTCGTCGTCGTCTGAATCGATCCAGCTGGGCAGTGTTTGTTTCTTTGGTTTCTGCGGGCTGGCCTTCTGATTCTTACTTGACTTGCTGGATTGATCGCTGGATTTGGATTTGGTTTGTACGGCGGCGGCGGGCTTTATCGTCTTGTTCTTGGCATCGCTGGTTTTGGGAAGAAGATCCAAGGATTTCTTGCTGGAAATTGGAGCCGATTTGGTTTTGGTGGAGTTTGAAGGTTTTGATGTGGAATTGAGCATCTTGATCTTGGAAGTAGAATTGAGCTTCTTGATGCCAGTGTCAACGAGCTTGGCTTGAGTTTTGGAGGAGCTGGCCTTCAAGAGCTTGGTCTGGTTTTTGGAGGAGCTGACTTTCAGGAGCTTGGTTTGGTTTTTGGCAGTGGAGAGAATATTGGATTGGATGGTCTTCTTGGTCTGGTTTTTGGAGGAAACATTATTGGATGGGATGGTTTTGGTTTGGTTTTTGGAAGAGGTGAGTTTAGGCTTGATGAGCTTGGTCTGGTTTTTGAGGGATTGGCTCTGGCCGGTGGTTTTCTTTTTCGGCGGCGGATCTTTATCTTCTACCTCCAACATTCTTCTAGCCCGGGACAACTGTTTGCTCTGAAGTTGAGAATGGGAGGAGGCACTAATGCATGTAGAAACAAGGAGAAAGAGAAGAAGAGAAAGCAGAATTATGTTTCTGGAAGCAGAGCAGAGGAGTGGAGGCGGAGCCATGTCCGAGAAGTAAGTATATTTGTTTCAAGATCTACAGCCTATGGGGGCTCACAAAATAGGAGCAGAAACTTGAGCAGTTGAGCTAATTTATATGAAACTTGGAAGAGAGAAGTGTGAAGTGATACATAATAATGGACCTGGCAAGGGAGTGACTTGTTTTATGGGAGGTCGGATGTTAAGTGGAGGAATGGAAAGGACCCATCACATGGTGATGCCGCAACAAGACAATGACACAATGTAGCTCTCTCTGCCTACGCCATTTAACCCGGGCTCCTCTTACTGCATCTAGCGCATCGGAATGGAAAAGCCCAAAAACCATTGTCTCAATTTCAACTTTCTTTAAGGTCAACAAATATTTCAACGTTCTTTGTCTCTTCCGGAAATAGAAAAAAAATGAAGTGAAATTTGTTAAATTTATTTGGAAATTGAAATGGAATAAAACATTAATTGCCGGTTTGGTTCGCTGAATAGAATATGTGGTAACATGATAGGATGGGATGGAATATAATAATGATTATAGAAATTTATTTAATTGAATATTAAAAAAAAAGATGACATGTACATATAAAAATATTTAATTGAATTATATCGAATATGAGAATAAAATATTAAAAGATAAAATTACCTATATGTATAATATATAGGTCTGGTTCATCGTAATTCTTTTAATTTGTGTATATACACATTTGGTTCATAATAATTTTTAATATGTAATGATAGAAATATTATACGGTGTAAATGATTGTTTTATAATAATTTTTAAATATTTAATGATAAAAATATTATTTAATGGGAGATTTTAATATTTTTAATGGTGAAATATAATTTTTTAAATTTTTTAGTGGAGGAATTTTTCAATTTATATATTATTAGTTAATTTTTAAAAATATTTGATGGTTATAGTTATTTAATATTTAACAACATTTATGGGTGGACAATTTTGTCAAATTAAAAAATTATAAGAGCAATAATGTCTTTTTATTTGATTATAGGATGTCTGCATTTTCATTCATCGGTCTTAGCCGTGTAATCTTTATTAAATTAAATGATGTAATCAAAATTATAAAATATAATTATTTATACATTATAAAACCCTAACCAATCATTATAGTTATAATCAATTTATTGTATTAGGATTACATATAACCATTTCCTATAAAATATAATCAAACACGTTGTAAGAATGAGATTCATTTAACCTTTGAGGGGGGAAATGAGAACCGACTTTAATGTTGTGAATTTCATACCAATGATTCGCTCATCTTTTCTTTTCTTTTTAAATAAATAAATAATAGTAAAAGATGAATATTTGTTTTCATGGGAAGAACAGAGGCACTGTCCCCCTCATTCTCTCATGAAATAAGATTTTTTATGGAAGTACAATTTTATGAGTAGTTGAATTCCTTAACTCACCAAAATTCGGGTGAGCCTCATAATTTAGAAAAAAAATACAAATATATTTTAATATCATTAGTATCCGATGTAACAAAATTCTAACCTGGACAGGACAATTAGCAAAATTCTAACATCATTAGTATCCAATCTAAATTTTCATGAAATATGAGTCAGATTTTTAATGACTAGGCCAATCCTGGGTTTACTTTTTTCTTGAGGGACACATATTAATTGTATGCCCAAGTGATACATATTCCTGGCCTTTACCATTATCCCTATTGCGACAAATCTGAACCATGCGAGATGTGATGAATTTAATATGGTTTTGTCCGCGTTTTATTGTCCTCCTATCTAATGTGGTTTAGTCATATGGCTTATGAAATCTGGTCAAATTAAAGAGTGATGCAATTTTATTGAATTCGATCGTTCGAAGACAGGGAGGATAAGAGATGCGGTGAATTAAATATGCCCAGTGACAAGTGTTAATGAGGACTCGTGGAGTTTGGTAATATAGGCTGATAAATAAGTGAATATAACCCGTTGACACAGATGCAATCTAAATAGATGTCTAATAATAAATGCTTCATGTGCGTATCTCGATGAATACACAAAAAATAAAGGGATACATTTATGAGAGTGATCGGATCATTATGCTGTGGTGGAGAGTGGGGATGGTAGTGGTAACAAGGACCAGGACTGGGTTACCGACACTACAGGAAACTGATCTCGATTCTCAAGTAATTTACGCTAACATATGATTAGCCACCTAATACCCGGAATCAGGCAACCGAATTTATTAGCAAAATACTATAGCTTCTGCACTTGTTGTTTGTAACAAGTTAGGACTAAGGAGCCATGCTTCCATGAGAGTGAAGGCTAGCATCTTTTAACATATCTTAAGGGAGAAATTAAACAAGGAGATCTCAATAATTGAACTTGCGATTTTAATATTTTATTATCGGAATCTCACCGGAACATTGTGGGTCATTCTTCCCCGTGTGAGAACACACCCCGCACAAGTCCATGCATTTGACTTTAGCACCATTCTCATTGTGTCATTTCTTTTTTTCATCAATGTTGCGTCATGTTTCAACAACCCCGAAAGGGAGAAATCCAAAAAGAACTTAAAAAAAATTGCTATTTGCTAAAAAATACTAATTTCTCGTCGACTCAAATCAAATTTATTACTCAATGATATTTGTCTTTTTTAAATAATTTTTTTTTCGTTACTCAATGACACTTGCTTTTACTTATTACTTTTTTTATCACCTAGGAACATACAATTTTTCTTTTTTGGGGTAAGAGGAGCATACGAATATTTTACATTCACGAAATTACTTTCCCATTTTATTTCTTTTTCATCCCATTTCATTTTGTGTGCTCATCGAAATAGACCCTACAGATTTGAACTATTTTTTTTTTAATGTGAAATTGTTCAAATAATAATCTTATTTCATGATCAAAACCTCTTAAAAAATTTCGAACATCCAATATTACTTAGGTAACATTTTCAAAATTTAAAAGTAAAATTTTGAGTTCGGGACATATATATAATTAATTTGAAAGCAATATAATGTACAGTGCAACTTCATTATTAATTAAAAAATAACAGTGGTCTGCCACTCTGCCCTTTATTTTTCATTACAGAAATTACTCCATGTCTTCACGAATCACATGTTTATCCTGTGAGAAATTTAAACCAAAGGAAAAAATAAATGGAGATCACTAGTACAAATTAATCTTTTTAGACCGCATCATTTAGACCGGTTATTGCGGATAAGGTCTAAAAAAAATGACCGGTGACAGTTTCGTAATTATAAAGAATTTTTTAGACCGGTTCTTAAAATAACCGGTCTAAAATATATTATTTATACCGGTTATAACTAATAACCGGTCTTAAAAGTAAAAAATATGTAATTTTTTTTAATTCCGTATCTTTTAGACCGGTTGTCACTAATAACCGATCTAAAAGATAAAAATTTTTAGACCGGTTGTTATTAACAACGGTCTAAAAGATGCGGAATTAAAAAAATTAAATTTTTTTTACTTTTAAGACCGGTTATTAGTTATAACCGGTCTAAAAGATAAAACTTTTTAAACCGGTTGTTAATAATAACCGGTCTAAAAGACGCGGAATTACAAAAATTAAATAGTTTTTTTTAAGACCGGTTATTAGTTATAACCGGTCTAAAAGGTGAACTTTTTAAGACCGGTTTTGTTAAATAACCGGTCTTAAAAGTCCGCCATAATATTTAAAATCCTTTCTCGCGGCTTTAGCTAGCGCCTAATTTCAAATTTGAAATCTGATATTTATCAAGCTTTTTGTAAACCCCCCCTATGTCGCGGCAACTCCTCCTTCCCACATCGCTCTTCCATCCTTAACCATCTCCGCCGTCAAACGTAGAGGTACGGTGGAATCCATTACCGTAAGGCTCAACTTTTCTTCCCTCCAATTGGTTTAAGGTAAGTGTTTTACTTAATTAGTTTTATACATACTTCATATTAGCTACCGTCATATACTTTAGATCGATTTCTATTACAAAATTTTATACTCATATTTGCTGCAGGCTTACGATTGCGACATTTGAGAGAGTTTACAAATTGGATTCTTCATTAGTAGGGGCCGAGGTTAGTATTTTCTTCTGTCATTTCCCATGTTTCTAAATATTTATTCTCCGACAAAATTTCTTAAATACAAAGTTATCTTACTTTCTTTTCTAACTCATTTTCTGATATTATTTCATATTATTGAGCCATTCGCAACTCATTATGTATTTGCTTTGGGTGTTGCAGGATTCCTAAGATATGTTCATTGGGTTCTTCATGTATGACTTCACCATGATATATTCGTGGCAAGTAATTATAAGTATGGCCTTAAAAACATGCTTTTAGAATATGTACAAATTAAGTATAATAACGTAATTAATGGACTAAAAAATTTAAAAAAGACACTTTTTAGACCGGTTATTTAAATAACCGGTCTTAAAAGTCACATTTTTTAGACCGGTTCTCCACATAACCGGTCTTAAAAGTATTTTTAAGATCGGTTATTTAAATAACCGGTCTAAAAACTCATATTTTTTAGACCGGTTGTTGGAACAACCGGTCTAAAAAGTGTTTTTTAGACCGGTTGCATAACCGGTCTAAAAAGTATCATATTTTTTAGACTGGCTGTATCAAGACCTCATCTAAAACCGGTCTAAAAAATCATTTTTACCCGGTCTAAAAAATCATTTTTCTACCCCGTGGATGAATAAGTAGCATGTAATTTTTAATAATAATTAATTAGTGCCGACAAAAATCTACGTATGATTCTTTAGCATACAATATCCTGAAAAAAAAGTAGAGGCTGTGGTGTGAAACTTCAAACAAGAGAGAAGACAATAAGATTGTATTTAAAAAAAAGAAAAGAAAAGATGAAGATAATAAAATAAGTAAAGGGGATGATCTGTAAATTCAATTCTGAAGTGGCCCAATAAAAGTAGATCCGAGGTACTGGGTCCCACTGTGTTGCGGGATCTGCCAATAATCAGGAGTCTGGTTAATCATCTTGTATTTGGTTTGGGAGTTTTTATACACTCTGTATCGTCCTGATTTTATTGGATGACTCTAAAAAGGACTTGTAATTTGGAGAAAATTCTATTTAAATACTTTGTAAACTTTCAAAATTCTAAAAAATCTATTAACATATGAAAATGACAGATAGATAATTAGGGAGAAATTTAGGTTTTTGAAGTTTGGAACTTTTACCAAAATATCTCTCATATTCTTTCTCTCTCCTCACCCTCTCTTCCTCTTCCCGACATTTTCATCTAGTCATTGAAAAGCTTGGGCCTCACATTTTCACTAAAGAAGACGACATTCTTCTTTCCATCCACAACATCCTCTCTCTCTCTCTCTCACTGTGTGTGTGTGCGTGTCTTCAAAACAAAAACGAGAAGCATTTAATGCAGGAAGGAACTGGTTGGGTGCTGTGGTTCTAAGAGGTAACATTAGGAGAAAATATTTATGCAGCTCAAAAAAGAGTTTGGTTGATGATATTGGAGAAAGCCAGTAGGTTGAGGAATAAAAAGGTGAACAGTAGAATATAATGTACAGTAATTAGATTGAAAAAATGAGTAATGAAATTGATAAATTTAGTAATGGTTTTGACAAAATCCGTTAATACTGATAATATATGTAAAAGAATTGACACCAATTGAATAATGATATTGACAAAATAAGTAATGAGATTGACAAATTGAGTAATGAGGTTGACAAAACCATTACTAAACTTGTAATGAGATTGACAAGTTTAGTAATGGTTTTGACAAGAATTATAATAGTTTTGATAAGAGTTTGCTGATGAAAACATACTAGTCAGAATTTATCAGCATTTGTGACATTTCAACAAAATTCGTGATGGGAACGTTATTGTGAAAACCATTACGAATCTTGTCAAACTCATTATTGATCTTGTGAATCCCATTACGAATTTTGTTAAAGACCACAAAAATTGGTGAATATTGTCTAATGTTTTTCCCATAAAGAAACATTCTTGTGAAAATCATTAGGAATCTTGTCAAACTCATTATTGCTCTTGTGAATACCATTACGAATTTTTTCAAAGGCCATAAATGTTGGTGAATCATGTTTAACGTTTTTGTCAATCACATTATTCATTTTGTCAATCTCATTACTATTCATCAGAAAACTGAAAAAGTCACTGGAAAATTCATAACTTGCCGGAAAAACTCATGAACTCGCCATAAATTGCAGAAATTTGCCAGAAACTGAAAAAGCTTGCTAGAAACTAGTTTCTTCAACCTTCAAGGGAAACCGGAGTAAGGACGAAAGGATCTCCAGTGTGTCATCTCTATCCTCTATTTGACTATTTCTCTTTCTCTGTTGGAGTAGAGAGAGAACACGATCTGAATGAAAAATGGAAGCCCACTCTTCTTCTTCTTTAATCTTGTGGAGCTGAATGAAATATGAAAGCTCACTCTTTTTCTTCTTTAATTTTGTGGAGCTGAATGAAAAATGACCTAGACGAAGAAGAAGAGAGAATAGAGTGGAGAGAGAAGAGTGAAGGGAAGGGTAGTTTGGTCTTTTACTCAAATATTCAAAATCTAGATTCCTACCTAGGTACCTCTTTATCCTTTTTCATCTTTAGTAGACATTTATGGGTTAAGTAAGTTTATATGGTATTTTAATGAATTTTTTCCTATAATTTATTTAAAATAGTGATTAAAATTTTTAAAAATATTTTTTTAATCATGATTTTTAAAATCATTTGCAGTTTATTTTCCGAGCATCAAGTTACTAAGGACCTCACTTTTGCCGCTTCTGGACTTGGTTTTTGGACAGTGAGGAGTCAAGGCAGAAAGTCTATATACCTGCACCTTAATATCTGATAATTTTCTGATGTTCTCATAAATTGCGCCTGCTTGCATGGAGTTTATATGAATGGTTACGACGTGATCTCTTTAATGAAGAGGGTGTATCCACTGAACTGAGACCTTTTATAAGCTATTGAGGTTATAATGGAATGCAGGTGTTTTTAACCAAAAGCATGCGTCAAACCCAAAACTAAAATTATAGCAGTGAGTGAAAGCTAATTGTCTGGTGGGATAAAATAATAAGAATGGGGTGAGAGAGGCTCGAACTCTCGACCTCAGGATTACTCAGAAGCTATGAGACCTACGCGCTAGCCAACTGCGCCACCACCCCTTTGTTGTTAAATTGATCACTAATATTTTATATTTACCTATTGAAATTTTAACTCCTTCATGTTTGATGAAATTTCATGCAATACTTTGTTTTTAACAGTTAAAAATTTATGAATACCTCTACTCATTCAATTATAAGCTTCTCTGAGCCCTTCCTTCAAACAAAGCCCCTCTATGTGAATCAGCAGCCAGAAACGTCCAAAACAATGCAGTGTTTAGGGTAGGAGAAGCCGGTGAGTTGTGGGAACAAAGCAGGCAGCGACAAGGGAAATGATGCAGTGGCTGCCAAAGCCACAATTATGTGGACCTACGATCACACTCATGAATAATATAATGCAACACGACAACAAAATTCTGTGCATATATGTCTTACTCATTCCTCTCCAAATCATCCAAATATGGTGGTGATATGCAGCCGAGGAAGCAGTGAGAGATATAAGGTAACCATATTTATATGTAATAACTGTAATTATTGTTATTGTTAAAATGTTTAAATAGCTTTAGTGCTTTACTATAAGTAGGCAGTCTCGGGATTTGATGGTAGAGAAGTGCGATAGACTGATAGAGCGTTCGTGTGGGCCTCGGGGAACATAAGTTTACTCGGTAGTTTTAGAAGCCCAACTATAAGTTTATGGTAGCTGTAGTAGGCCCAATATTTTAGTTGATGCTTTGTCTCTACGTGGCTTGTTTCTTTTTTGGGGGGGGGGAGGGTGGGGCATCATCGTATTCATGAAGAGGGGGGGTGATGGGCATTACGTCCGTACAAATTAAATCATACTTTACAGGGACAGCCATGCCACCATCATCACCTTCTTTTTTATTGCTGCTGGGTCCCTCTGTCTCTGTCCCCTTTTCACTTTTTAGAAATGCTTCCCGTTCTTTAATTAATTGCCGATATTATTTATGAGTGATATACAGGCGACACCAAATAATTATTATGACGTAAGGCTGAGGAAGAGGTGAGCTCAGGCTGGAAGGAGGTGGAGTAAAACACGAAGCAGCTTTCCTATGACAAATGCAAGAAGACTCAAGTGAGTGTGGGTGGGTATTGTGACATACATTGCGTCAAGAGGCTGCAAAGTAAGGGGTAAATAGTGATGACAACAACATAGGTGTGGGTAGAGAGGAAGATTTAGTTAAAGGTAAGCATGAAACGGAGAAGGAAACAGGTGTTCGTTCGTTCTGATTGAGGGACTAGGTCACGTTCTCCGTATTCTCGGGGCATACCTATATATATACATACATTATAGTGGAGAATTCAGAATACAGACACTGACTGTGACTGTGTTCAGCAGAGAGGCATGAGGGAGTGGGCATGATGAGGAGTAAGGGAACATTATGACCAAAAGGACGGTGTGGCGCTCTTCCCATAAGTCCCACTCTCTTTTTTCTGAATCTTTCTCCAATCAAATTCCCTTTCATCACACCCCCATTATTACTTCTCACTTCATCTTCTTTATTCTTTAATCTCCGCCTTTTCTCCCTTATTTTCTTTTATTCCACTACTATCATTGTTGTACTTCAATGTTCAGACTACTTAACCACTTCCTGGCCTCCCTACTTTAATTTCACGTCGCAATGGTATGCTGTGCTTCTCATCTCTCTCCGATCATCCAGTAGAACTGATGAGCATCGTCATTTTGGGCTCTCCCAGAAATATAATGAAGCAATTTAAAAAGGAGTTTACCCGTGCATGTGGGTAACACGTATAATCGGCATGAACAAGGAAGAGTAGTGTTGAGGCCAAAATTGCCACATGTATATATATATATATATATGCCTTACAAATATATATATGTGTATGTGTGTGGACGTGGTTGTAGATGGGAACACAATAATTTGGATGGCTAGGGTTACGGGAAAGATCAAGAGTGGCAGACAAAGTAGGGCTCATGAACATCATCCCCTGACCCACTTAACCCCCACATAAAATAATTCCAAACATACATATCAACTCTCTACCGGGCAACAACAACGCCAACTAATCTCCTTCCCTTTCAAGTGCATCCCATTACTTTTCTTAAAGCGTAACGAGTGATTTCAACATTATTAACAAACCACACCACTCTGCTGTTTCACCCCCACAAATTCACTTTCACATAATCTTGTTGCCCTTCCAATAGGTGGATAAGGCTGTGATCCATCTTAGATTTGAATGCTATAGCTATATATTATAATAATGCATCCATTCTATAGTTTTGTTAGGGAGTACAGTGGACATGTGCTATCTGTCTGCAAAGAGAGGCAGAGGCATATAGCAAAAGAAAGAGAGAGGAAAATGTGATGATTTCATGCGAGCTTTATACAAGATATATATATATATATATATATATAATCCAGCTAACTAGCGTACGAACTGGATGAAGAATATAAAAATGGACGGCACTGGTGCATCATACTTTGGAAAGACATAAACATAAAGGAGAGCACAGTGGAGCGCATATTCCAGAGTCACAGAGAGCGAGGGATATATGATAAGGAAAAAGGCACAATTGGGGGAATTAACTAATTGGCATGGAATCATGAGTAACACGATCTCTAAGAAAAGATTTTTCTGCAGGAATATATATATATATATATAATTTTATTAAGAGCTGAAATCGATTGTGCTGCATTATATATATACAGCTTTAATTTGTCTTCATGTGGCATCGGGTACTTGAATTGATGCTTTGTTGTGGCCTCTTTCCAGGGAGGAACCAGAAAGTGATTCATCTTTTTTGAGATTAGGCTCAAAATTGTAGGTTACTGTGTGTGCGTGAGTGAGGAAGGGGTATGCCAGTTTTGGCTCACGAGGGAACCCAAATTTGACAATACTCTGCTGCTTCTGGGGCTCAGCCACTGAGTAGAGAACCCATCATTACTATACATTATAGTATTATACTGCCACACATGACCCCCCCTTTATTCTCTTTCTCTATACCCTTCGCCCTCCTTCACATATATACATATATACTGGGCATGATTGTGTTAACGTTAATAAAAACATATGTTTGCATAAGTCAAAGACAAAATCATTTCACCTAGTATATTGTAAATCATATTAAAAAAATAATTTTTACTATTAATTCAAACAGGTATATAATATAGCATGTCATCAAACTTGCAATTAATCCATAGCTTCAGTTACACTCTAATTACTTCAAAAATCAAGTATATAGTGATTAATTAATCCCCACCACAATTTAGCATTGTGATATTAGCTAACGTTAGAATGGTTTTCTCAAAGGAGGATCGTATATATAATATACATATGAGCAAGATAGAGATCTTACAGGCCAGCATATTCCCTCACAAGGCATGGCCCTCCCGAATCTCTCACAATCTTATCTCTAATCATTTTGATTTGGGACGGGTAATTGAGTGCCCCTTGAATTTAACAGCTAGCTAGTGGTGCATGTCTTTTCTAAATATTTGAAGTATGTAAACTGAACAAATATGTCGTTTTAATTTGATCCCTTTTGTGGAAGTACTCAAAATTAAGGTTTTTGATTGATTCTTGTGTCTCACCTTTGCCTATATATAAATAAAGGGATGTTATTTGAAGGCCACCCTTTGTCCCCACACACCTCCCTCTTCATTTTAAAATTTAAAACCAAAGGTGAAATATGTATAATGGAAGTGAAAAAGATCATGATCTATCAATCAATGCAATGAAAAAGATCACCAACTTTTTAAGGATTATATGCATGTATATCCCCAATCTCATGCAAAGACAAATCCTAAGCTATTTCACAATTATAACGATTCCTGGGGAGGAGTGCATGCTTGAAACAGAGCTCCTCTTTGCTTTCACTCTCTTCCTTTTGCCCAAAGTGCTTTGCAAAATGGAAAATTGATGTGCCTGTCACGTGTGAACATGTCATTGGCCTTTTCTCCCTATCAATCATGTTCCACAAAAAGATTAATGCCTTTCCCTTTTCTTTTTTCCTTTTTTCGTATCATCTCCAATGTAAATCTATTTCGTGTTTGTCCCTTGTTATAAATGGATTTTAATTTACTCTTCGCTACAAAAATTGAAAAAAAAAAGGGGGATGAACATGCAGAGTTATTAGACAATGATACAGCCACACACCCATAATTGCTACTCGAACAGAAAACAATCATGCTATTGGCAATGATGGCTCAAAGCTTCACAATATAATCTCTTAATTTTACAGGCTGCACCCACAAATGGTCACAATAAAGTGCAACACCGTAAAGGTAAATGTGTCTGGGGAGTTCAACCCCCAAATTTGAATTTTATTTTTGGTTGTATCTATATATATATATAATTTAAATTCTAAACCACTATCGACAATCCCACTCGCTTCAATAATCTTTTATCTGCCTCAGGTGGCATATTTCGAAACATTTTGACGATAGAGTTTTCTTATTAACAGCTCCCAATTATGAAGACACCACTGAATCCAAGCGCCATATTGTTAGTTAATCCCAAACAGATTTTATTTCTTTCTTTATTTTTTTTTTGTGCAGTTAATCCCAAACAGATTTTCACTATTATATTCACAACTCAGATGCTATATTCCCCGACATCTAAAATACGTACACATAACTTGCACATCGGGACAAAAAACAGATTGAGAGAGGGACTAAGACCCAATTAAAGTGGTTTTTTTTTAACGTATTTTGATATTCTCCTTTCATTTTTTCCACGTACTACTCATAATAAATACAGTCAGAATCCACCCCGCGAATCAAGTGGAAAACGCCAATGTCAAGTATGCCCATATATTCGCACTTTCATACCATTATCTGATAACTTAAGGGAATTACGTATATTATAAATTATGATTAAAAAAATATTTTAAAAAATTCTAATTATTATTTAAAACAAACATCATACTGTACAGTGTGCACTCATGAGATTATGGGCGCTCATGCTCGTATATTTATTAGAGTCGTTGTTTTAGGATTTAAATCAGTGTACATATATTGTTCAAAAAAAATCTCGCATAAAGATGCAAAATTAATTGTTATAATAAATCCTTAATTTTTACCATGTTATAATAAATCCTTATGGCCCTTGGCAAATCTAAAACATTCATTTATTTGTGAACAGAGACAATTAAATAATCACTCGCTGCCTCTCACTAAATCCAAATATTAGATACTATTACAATGATCGATTTTATCAACATTCCACCAACTCAGAAAACGGAAAAAACTCGAAAAATCTGTAATAATAACATGGCTTTGTCGTAAATCGATGGGTTAATATATCCAAGCATGTCATGTTTGTGTCAAATGCCTTATTTTCGAAAACAAGAATTAAAGAAAATCCTTGGGAGCAGAGAGCTGCGTGAGTAAATGTAATTGTATGGACCCGTACATACACATAAAATGTCCGTGTGTTTTATACTCTTACTTTTTATATAGGGGAACAAATTTAAAAATCAAAAAACGACCCATGGAAGATATCTTTGATTTCAATAAAACGAGATTGCGGCGGCGAACGATTCCCCAAATCTCGCCACCAATCACTCCTAAAACCTACAATTTTTTAAACGCCATTTGAATAAAAAGAGAGAGAGAAGGAAGGAAGGAGAAGAAGGTTCAAGGTAGATTGAAGCAGCGAGATTAGGGAGCACAGTCCTACTACCAGGAACGGAGGCTTGTTCAATCAATACTGCAAATTGTTCATTCTCTTATTCACACGCAAGTCAAAAACAATAACACTATACTAAATAGCAGAGAGTCAGATTTCCAAATTCCAACTGCAGCCATAAACAACATAGAAACCCACCACCATATTCCTTTAGTATATATATGAATGTATACGATCAAAAGCACAGTTGAAAATCAAGAGAAATGGAAGAAAAAAGAGAAAGAAGGGGAAAAAAGGCTAGCTGCTAGCTATTATTTACACATAATTTGAAGGGACCCAGAGGACCCAAAAAGGGGGAAAAAATTTAAAAAAGGACCTGTTTAAGTCGATGGTTAAGATGAGCATACGGAGATTCCCTCTTTCATGCATTAGCTTGAACTGATGAGATATTAATTCTTATTCGCTTGCTTTCGGTGGATGTAGTTAATTAATCAGATGAGCAATTAATCCATGATTCCAACATACCTTCACTTCTTGGCACAGCAGCAACACACTCCGGCCCTTTGTCTCTATGAAAATTATCCGAAGAAGAAGCCAAGTAGTTTACTATCCCGTTTGTGACTCGCTCAGCGTTACTATAGCTGGCCCCACCGACGACGTTGTTCATGTTGCTCCTCCCCGTCATTGCTCCGTCCGATGATGGCGGAACCATGCTCCGATGAAGCCCGCCGACGACGTTGGCGTTAGCATGGGTGTGGGTCAATCCCAATTCGTCCAACACGCCCATTTTGAGATGTGAATCAGCAGAGGGCGGAATTTCCAGAGAGCCTTGAGATTTTGGGGCGATAATGGAGGAAGAATTATGTGTTGGGAATTTAGGCGGAGGTTGGAGGATGGACTGGAAGTTGAGAATCGGGGTATGCATATTGTTTACGTTGAGAGGAGGCTGGTGCTTCAGAAGGCCTAAATCAGAAGACAGTTGGTAGTTAATGGAAGTCGTCGGAGAATTACTAGCGGGATTAGAAGGTAAGGGGTCTACCATGGAGGACGTTGTGGGAAATGACGGCATTGGAGCTGAAGAAGAAGACAAAAAAGGGCTTGGGGAGTGAAATTTGTGAGGAAAAGGTCGGAGAAGATAGGGAGGGAAGGGAGGGTCAAAATGGGGAGATCTTAGAGAAGAAGAAGGAGAAGCGAAGAGATCCAAACGGGCTCTGGGGAAAGGAGAGGAAGTGAAGGGAGGAGCGGGAATTCCAGTGAATTCCTGAACCATGGCACGGAAGTTGGTGGTATCGGTAGTGAGCACAGTGGTGGGAGCACGCCTAGAAGCTCTAGACCTCTTCTTTGGGTTTCGTACAGTGTTGCTATTGGCGGTGTTGGAGTGGCCTTGATCATTATTCACGCCTGACACCGAAACTAATCCTCGGGAACAACTTTCTTGAGACAGATTTTGCTGAGCCGTGGGAAACGCCCCGCCTCTGCTTTGACCTCCCAATTGACCCGACCCGAAGGCTTGGTTCGATGAAGAAGGCATCAAGGCGACAAGGTCCGCGGATCTGCCGGGTCTAGACCACGCCATGTCCAGGTTCAGGAGCGGGTTGGGATTGGAAAGCGATGGTGATCTTTGGAAGCTATTTGGATTTGGATCGAAGTAATTCGACAAAGGGTCCAGCATATGGAATTGGTGGCCGTGTTGAGGCAGCTGGGGGTTTGAACCGGCGGTGAAGGGTGGGTTGTTGAGGAAGGCGGAGATGGATTCGGCGCGTGAATCGTAATCATCGTCACCGCCGCTGGAGGATTGCATACTCCCGCTGTTACCCGAATCCATGAGTGAGAGAGAGAGAGAGCAGAAAATGGAAAGACGTAAAGGCGAGAGAGAGAGAGAGATGTGGGAGGTGGTGTTGCAGAGAGATTTTGGGTGAGTTACTTACGCATGGCCATTTATGAGGAGGCTACAGAATGAGGTATGGGGCGAAGAGAAAAAAGAGGGAGATATTTTCTGGTTCTGGAAGGAAAAGCTTTCAGAAAAGTACCCACGTCTTTAAGGCTCTGATCTGCAACCCAAACAGTGCGCGTCTAGCTTTTTGCTTGTCTTGGAGCAAAAGGATGTACGTACACTAAAGCATAAACATCAATTTATTACCAGAAGGGAGAGGGCGTACGCATCCATATCAGTTGATCAAATTTCTGCGTTTGGGGACTTGGGACTAGAGAGCTAGCATCCCTTTGTCCCGTGTTTAGGGTTTCAGGGAATTGAAGAAGATATAGCTCTCTTGAACTTTTCTCCTACCTTAAAAGGGTGGCTGCTTTCACTTGCCCGGAAGAGATCAGAGTGGGGTAGCCATGGGAGGGAGCGTGGTGATGGCACAAGGGTAGATGGTCAAAGTATGTGGGAGTTGTGGTTTTGATTTGGTGTGTGAATCCGAGAAAAATATACGACTCTTCCCTATATAAAACACATTTCTTTATTTCTTTTTAAATTTTAATATATTTTTCTTGTTCGTGTTAGATTTTTCGGAATAATGAGGTGGGCAAGTAACCAAATCAGAGCCATGGTTGTTGAATTATATTTTGCATAAAGTTAAGAGCGGGCCATCAGGAAAGAAAACAAATATTGTATATATTGCATAAAGGTAATTAGCGAACCAGCTAGCGGCTCCGATCGCTTGAAGAAGCCAATACAAATACGTACAAAAACAAATTAATTATTTTAAAGACTAACACAACAAAATAAAATTAATGTCGATCTGTCTACATTTAAATAGATTAAAGAGCCGCATATATAACATGAAGAGGCTTCTTTAATTTTCCGATATATTTGACCCAGTCAGAATTTGATTAATTATAAAAACAAATGAGTGACATAGAATAATTAATAAAATATGTTAGAGACCATGCACCGTGGTTTAATTTATTAAAAAGCTGGAACGGAGAATCGCTCGCAGCACAGATATATCTCCACTCAGGAGGGAAGGTGAAGAAGAAAGAATGGTGATATATGTTTGATAGAAGATCACGTAAGATGTTTTTGTAGCTTTAAGTGAGATGTAAGTGATTGGTGCGTATTATTCTGTAATGGTACTGTGTGTTTTAGAAAGGAAGAAAAAAAGTTAAAAATGGCATTATTTATTGGCTTGCTGGACGGATGAATCAGTTGAACGACATCAGATGCGTTCGCTGCAACCATCGTTTCCCACTCATGCAGATATAAACGACGTATCTTCAAAATAGTCAACTTGTTTTATTGAATAAAGCTTTCCTTTGCTATGTGTACAGTACTTCTTTATGGTTTTTGTATTATTTGCTGCTGTAACCATTTCTCACGTCTCCTCATTTTACACGTAATTCATCATGTCCTATTATACAATTGATGATTCCCCTCCAACGACCCGTCAACCATTTTACTTATCCCTAACGTGCATCAACATGCTCCTCAAACCCTCATTTTCCCTTAATTAATTCTATATTATCGTCTCCCTTAGTTACTGTATTTCACACATTCTTTGTTACAAACGAAAATAACCCTACCAAACGCATGTAGTCGTCAATGGGAAATAATATCCGGAGTTATAATGAGGTATATAACACAAGTAGTCAAAAGTTACATAATTAATTTCTTTCTTTATGTTCCCCCCGGAAAAGTGATGATAATATAAATACAAAACAAAAAACGAATTCCAACAGCGCCTATCAGATGGATCAATATTACAATATTAATGGAAAGCTTTAAATGTTTGTATCATCCGTCTTCATCCCTCCATGACTATTTTAATTTCCAGAAATATCTTCATGTTTTCCACCTCCTTTGTTAATTATTTTTTTTAAAAAAAAATTATAGATGTGAATTGCGAAATATATAGCAGTGAGATTGTAGAGAGTACGTAAGAATATTAATGGAGAAGACGAAATGAGAGCAAAAAAAGTGGGCAAAAGTAGGGGAAGGGGGACATTATTGGTTGGGAATAAGGCCACGTGGGGGGAGTAAATGAGGCAAAATTAAAACTGATGAACTAATAATGATGTGGGAATGAAGTTACTTGGAGGAGTAAAACTAGTTTAATTAATTAGTGAATATGAGGGGCATGTGTTAACCTATAAAAATATTACAGATAATTAATTGACACATCATCACTTAAAAGAAAGATTAGGAAATGATGATGGGACCTCCTCCCTAATCCCTACCTCGTCAGTTTTATCATTAACAGTGTTCCCTTGATTTGATGATGGATCCTATACACGTATTATCCTCAATTATAGATAGATTTAAGAATCCTGAATTATGTGACACAAGGACCCCTGCTCTCTTGCCTTTGTCTGCCTTTCATGCTATTTCCGCATGTGAACCTCATATCCGCTATTTGCGATTAGTCTAAACAGTCTCCCAACATGTGATTCCGCAAAACCTCTCCACTATATATATATATGTTCATCATCATGCTTCATTAATTATATGTCACTAATAGTAATAGCACCTCACCTCTCATTCGTCGTTAAATCAAATATACAGTATTTGATTAAACGGCGCGTCGTACGTGGATGGGCGAAATTAATGGGATAACCTGCATGTCACGTAAATGGTAGATATATAGATAAATAAATAATATATGTGTGTGTAGATACACACACCTTCTTTTGTTTCCGAAAGGTTTATTATATATAATTAGTGATACATGAACCACAGAAGCGGAGGAAACGGATAAAGCAAGAAGCCCCTTAATTGATTGATTCATAAACTCATATATATATATATATAATTAGATATGGAATCCAGAGTTTTAATTAAATATATTATTCTTTACGGACAGGTTGCAGAAAGGAACCCTTTTGTTTGATTTTGCCTCAGAATCAGCTGCTCAATAATTTATATTTTGACAGCCGATTAAAAACCAAAAAATGGACTGCGAGAATGACGTCTCCCAAATGCATAAATCTCCCTGAGCCTGGAACCTCCGTTCAGATGGATAAAACTTAAAAATATTTTTTTAAAATTTAACATCTGATGAGAAGGCAAAAGGAAGGGCGAGTAATGACTACCACTAATTAAATACGTGTATTTGTGTGTCAAGTTATCTGTGATCAACAATGGGTTTTCTTTTTTCCAGGCCCTTCCACAAATTAACTTTCAAATTTATGCACCGAAGGCGCAGGAAAAAAAGAATCGTATGCTTGTTTTTCTTTTTCAAGTCATCAGTACACCAAAGGTGCCTTTTTATTATGTGAAGAACACTCTAATGAACGATCTTGATGAGACTTGTATTCAGGCGTATAATGGTGAATAATTGAGATAAATGATTAATACATTCCAAAATCCCCTCAATATATTCTCCAAATCGAAATGCCTCTTCAGTATTCAGCAATCAGCTCCACTTATACGAATATTTTGTTGCCTCGCCTTTTAAATTTTATCTTTTTCGGTGTTTTCCTCTCTGCCATTATTCTGCACCACCCATCAAGAATCAAACATACACAACTAAAAAGATGGATACCGTATGCTTCAAAATAATAATGGATTGACACACAAATCTATACTATAATAATATAACGTTAAGGCAAAAACAAAACAAAATCTAAAGAAATCTGGTTAGTGAAATTATACCTTCTTATTAATAATATTTTCCTTGTTTTCCTCCGATCTATGATGTGCGATCAAGCTGTACTGCTATGGCGGCAGTAGGGTTTTAAAACATCGATAAGTTCTTCAAATTAGAACATCGATTTTTATAATTAGAATTTAATAGCTTATTTAGTAGCCTAGACAGTATTAATTTATTTTTCTATTTTTTTTAATTTATATTTTCTGACAAGAGAGGATATTTTGTATATGTGACTTACATGTGCAGTGCGGTGGATAAGAAGAGAAAGGGATCGGGGATCGGGCTGAATTTTCTTAATGATGCTTTTACCTAACCAGGCCAGCAATTTGAAGATAGAAAATTGATTCTTAAACGTATGATTGGACACCACTAGTTTGCTTTTTCTATTTGTTTAACTTTATTTTCCGAGGTCGCAAAAAAAAAAAAATTGAATTAAACGCCAAATCAATTAACTCGATCAATTGATTAATTAATCTTCTATCTGGCTAGGTCAAACAATACGTACTGTAGCTAGGTTCACAGGTTGCACAATTAAATTAAAGTATATTAAAAGGAAATGGCTGAGGGACAAACAAAGTGTCAAAACTAGGAAATATGAATCACATTACACAGTCATGCCCTCATAGGATGCCTCCTCAAAGACGCATAACCAATATAGATGCAGAGCTGTTTGACAAATAATTATATTCTTCTTCTTCCAAGTTAGCCGAATTAGGTTATGAAATACCTTATCATTCTATTCTAGCTATATAAATTAGTTTGGTGAAGGTTGCATGTGGAATATTGTGTGGAGAATTCATTTTAACGAATCGAGTAGTGCTCAGAAATAATAGGAAAACAACACACTATTGAATATTCAACGTTCAAAGAATGTTAGTCTCCTCACGTCCTATAAATTATAGTAAAGCTTCCATTAAACTTGTGTGATGCTGAGCGATGCACTTCAAAGTAATATATAGTCCGCTACATTTTATATTTGCAAATGGAGATAAGATCCCAAAATTAATATAGAGGCAAAAGGACAAGATCGAGTGTTAAACAATCCTTCATTTTAAAACAATGTTTAAAGTATATATTTATAGATAAAAGAGAATCAGGAGTGAAATAATTGAGAAGGGGAATTGATGAGATGGTAGTGACAAGTGTGTTTTGGTTTTGGTGAGCGTGGGATATGGCGTGGAGGATAGAAGAGATGGGAAAGAAGGCAACAGCATCTGCTGTTGAGGCTGATTTGGGATTGATGAATAATAATAGATTTGATTTGGAGATAGCGATGTGAGTACTGAATAGACAAACATAGTTTTCAAGTCGGAATCTAATGTGACCCATTTTTCAAATAGTCGATTCCAGTCCCTGTTTTGACAAGTCTAATGCCACCTAACTGTTCTACCAATTCCCCCTCAGCTATCCTTTTTTTTCTCCCCCACTTAAAAAAGGGTAAAAAGCTCTATTTCTTCGTTTACATTTTTATCCATTCCCACCAGCTCAGGCCAAAAAGATACGAGGACATTAACTAGTAGCTGAATCAGTGAATTCTATTGTTTGTAATTCAGTCATTTAATGTTACTATGGCTCGATCTATTATAGTGCACGTATTTGGATATGTGGAAGGAACAAGAATTCATTGTGAAAGTTAGGAAAAGGGGACCATATAAATGGAGAATGGAAGAAGGCAAAGAATAGAACAAGTCTACGGAGTGGGTGAGATGATGGGGTCAAGCACTCTCTGCATACGCCACAAGGTGTCCTTCGTAGAAACATCAAACACCTCTTCGTGGTTTTTTAATTTGACCATTCTCTTGTCTCCTCTCTCTTCATTTCTCACTCTATCCTATTCCTGATTTACCACTAATTACCATCACTATAGTAATTCAAAATAACTATGCCTCGAAATATTTATATCCACTAGATGCATATCTCATCTCATACATACACCTTGAAGAATTTGAAAAAGAACCACATTATTTATAATTTATGAATCGTGTGGCTTTTTTATGGATTTTATATTTTGCAGAGACCATTTCATAAATAACAGCATTTTTTTGGTACACAAGTATAAAGCCCAAAAATATGGGCCCATTCTAGGCTCTTAGCCCAAAATCTATAACATGAATTTCTTTTTGGTCACAAACATATAAGGTGAATGAAACAAAACACCCGTAATTGAACTTTGTGCTCCTATATTGCGAAGAGTTTGGACCACTCAAAATTCTGGGCCTCAAGTTCACCACTGGACAGCTAGGTAAGATAAACTTTACGAGTTGAGTTGTGGGCTTAAGTTTCGGCAATGATAAAATTCTGATCAGTGATGTTAAATAATTAGAAAAGATATCTGAGACAAAAAACAAAAAAACAAAAAACAAAAAACAAAAACAATGAGGTGGGGTTTTGGGAAACCGGCCGGGAAAATCGTGAGCTTGGACAGCACGAAAACTGTGCTTCCGGTCTGAAACGGTTTAGTAGTTTACTTGAAGAACAGTTACCACCGCCCGGAAATGAAATCAATTCAGCCTCCACAAATCCATTGCTGCTAGCTTCGTAGAAATTTAGATATCAAAAATCCCCAAGTATGCCCGTTTCTAGGTTTATTCTGTTTTCTTCCAACCGTCGCTTCACCAGAGACGTTTTCCGTCTTTTTCCGAGGTCATTTTCTGTACTCTTCGTTCTTCTCGGTCATTCACTTGTAAGCCTTGGTCTTTGTACTTCCAATTATGTTTCATTTTCCTTTATTTTAAAAAATCAGCTTAGAAGATCACTCTCTCAATGGGAACTTCCCTGAGCATTTCCGGTATTTCGTTGTTCGACCCTTCTTTCTTTCTTAAAAATTATGTATTAGTTTTTTTATTATTTCACTTATAATGAGCATTTGGAGTTCCCTCTGATATTTTCTGTATGTGGTACCTTTAACTCCGGCAAAAGCTTAATTTGGCTGTTTCAGGATGTAAATCATTATCTAAACTGCGATCCTGGAACAGTAACATGGTTGCTTTTGAACCACTTGTCGTCTAGCATTTATTTTTACTCGGATTGTTAATGATATTATATCAGGTTTAGCCCCTTGAAGAGAGTTCGATCTTTTAGTTGTACAAAATCATCAGAACGCGGTAGAGGAAAACCGGATCCTCCTTATGTAGTGCATTCAGAATCACATACTTCTCATACACCGGCTACTTATGTTATTGTATGTTTTTCATGTTTCCTTGTAACATTGCTGCTCACTATTTGTTTCAATGAATTTTTCTTCTCATGTGACAGTTGCACCCGTGCCTATGTTGTTTCTACTTCATTGGTTTTATTGTATCATTCACACTATTGATTCTCTGCAGCCAGCTGCTATGCTAGGGTTTGCGGGGATAGTAGCATTTTTGCATTATAACGATGAGAGAAGAGCTGTTCCTAAAGGTACTTCTATTGTTAAGTTTTCCCTCTTTGGTCATGAGCATTTATTTCTCTCTATAGCAGCTTTGAATTGTTTTGCCATCATCCTTGTTCTCCTACATGATAAGCAAAGTTAGCAGTAATTGTTTTCCATGATCAGCCGTTTATAATATGCTTTGCTAGAGTTGTTAATATTTGTTGTCAGGGAAAAAAAATAGTCTAGTGGTTTAGATGCATGTCTTAACATGAAGCTATCTAGTTCCTGTAGACCATGTCTTGCAATATGATTGTATATATGTGTAGTGCGTGTGAGGTTGCTGCTTGTTCTTGCGGACCCATTGAATTTCCATTTGTTGAAACTACGTATAATTGTATATGCTTTCCTGTTGTGCATCATGTTCCTCAAGTAGTTTTCTTTATAAGAGTTTGTATAGTTTCCTTTTTATAGGTTGAATGTTTGCTGATTAAGCTCTTGACATTGGAGTGGGATGGGAGCTAGGGATAGGTTTAATCTCCATTGATTTCTGACTTTATTGGAACTTGTGTCAAAATGGATGTATTGTCTAAGAAAGAATATCAAATAGTTGGGAGAATAAGACCCGGTAAGAACCATAACAATACCATCATCTCAATTTTTTTAGTGATATTTTTTACTATTCGCTAGTGATGTTTGGACTTTGGTGGAAGTACATTTTCTCATCCTGAAATTCTCTCATTGTAGTTTGAGGCATCAAAGCTTAGTGACGTATATCCATTATTGAATTAGACACTTCAGTAATGTCAAAAGAGAGTCTTTAGCTTAAAAATGCAAGTTCAATTGCCACAGACTTGTTTTCTTTTTATGATGGATCAGGTCAGGCTGATTGCCGTCGTGCAAGTACTGCTGGGGGACCCATAATTGGGGGTCCGTTTACACTAATTGATACAGAGAAACGAACGATTACAGAACATAATTTTCTTGGGAATTGGGTTCTTCTCTACTTCGGGTACACCTCATCCCCCGACCTGGGGCCAGACCAAGTGAACGTTATGACCAAGACAATTGATATATTAGGTTCAGCGCTTCTCCCCATCCCCTTTTATTTTATGAAAGTCGTTTTTCTTTGATTAACCTTAACAAAATGTATTTTATCTGGATGAAGAATCGAAACAGAATCTTAAGATTCTACCAGTATTTGTTACAATTGATCCTCAACGTGATACTCCCTCACAACTTCGTGAATACCTTAAAGGTAAGATTGCTTGACACCCAAAAGTTTCGTAGTTTATAGTTCCTCAAATTCTTTGCTAAGAGCTTTTCTATTATGTACTTTTGCCCCCGCTAAGCTTTCCCCCGTCTTTGACAAATTGCAGAGTTTGAACCTAGAATTATAGGGCTCACTGGACCTGTAGGAGCTATAAGGCAGATGGCCCAAGAATACCGTGTTTATTTTAAGAAGGTAGAGGAGGAGGGTGGTGATTATCTTGTTGACTCTTCCCATAACATGTAAGTCGCTCTTCTGACCTTTAGTCCTATGTGTAATTTTTGAGGTATGGACTTTAGGTGGACAATAATGGTGTGGAAACAATCAGGTATTTGTTGAACCCTAAAATGGAGGTTGAGAGATGCTTCGGAGTTGAGTATAGCGCAGATGATTTGTCAAAAGAGATATTGAAAGAAATGAAGGGAAAGGCGTCTTGATGCCTCTTGATGAATGGTTGAGGGTTGACCCTGATGCCAATTGTATTCTTCCATCTCATCTTATCGAATTGATTTTTTTCCGTTTTGGTCTTTTGAGCATTTTCTATCGGGATTACGGAGAGGAAGAAGTCCAAATTGTTATTCATTTCAATACTGTTGATGCTGGAAAGTAGGCCAGAGAAAGTGAGTGAACATTCGCTAGTTAGAAAAGTTAGTGTGGGTTTTTCGAAATTGGAAAGGTGCTGTTCACTTCATGGATTGTCATCAAAAGCTATTGACGCGTCCTTGGTGGAGGACTCGCAATCTTGGATGAGGTGATCATATATGAACTAACAGGTAGTCTAAACTTTAAATTATGGGAAACTTGTTAACGACGAGCCCTCTGGAAGTGAAGTGCTAATAACGCGGCTGGATACTTCCATTAATAAATGGATGGATGGGCTGTAATATTGCACTGCCTCCTACATGTTGGGTTATACATCCACATTATGCGGTACAGGGTAATAAAGAACACGTCTAGCATAGCGATGATGACACCTTGTCAGTTATTGTTGAAGTCCATTTTTTATACGATCTTACTAGAACTTGTTTTACTTCACTCCAATCCAGCAACTTTTTTTCAATCAACTTTTTATTAAAAGACAAAGGAGTAAAAATGTCCATGTTTTTTTTTTCTCAGGAGCACCTAACACTATAAACAAATTTATGGTCCAGAAATGGCCATACACAAAAAAAAAAAAAAAAGTAAAAATGCTACTGCCAGTTTGATGAAGTAAACGGCCATTCAATCACAATTGCTCTGCCCTTGAAAGCAGCTTATTACAAGTGCCAACTTTTTGTGATTAGCTTGTGATATCAAGTTGTGATTTTTTTTATGGGAAAATGGCTCATAGGTCCCAGGGATAAAAAAAAAGGTAATAAAGTCTCAAAGCGGATTTACAACTCAATAAAGTCCTTAGGGACTTTTATGTGATTAATTCCTTATATGAAAAGACCATCTTGCCCCCAAGGAAAGGAAAGAGAAAACACACAGAGAGAAATGGAAGAAACGCACTGAAAGAGAAATGGGGGAAAACGCAAAGACAGAGAAAATGAAGGAACATCAGAAGAATAAACACAAATTCCTAGAAAAATAGAGATAAGAATAATGCAAACATTCATTAGTCAAATTTTTAGGAATTTCTTAGGTTTTTTCTCATTTTAAGTTGGTTCACACCCACATCGTTTTTAGATGAATTCATCGCTTCAACAAACCCTTCAGAGAAGTTTATTGCAAATTCAATAGCCCATCTTCTGGGGTATTCGACAGCTTAGTAATTATAGGATTTGTATAAAAGTAGCCATTCTGAAGATCTTCTAAGAGAATTCGATTTCGGTTTGACACAGTATCAATGGATTTACTTCATTTCATTGATTATAAAATTTTTGCATTAGCTTATTTTCTTTAAAATGAGTAGTAATGGTAAATCTCATAGTGGTAATCAAAGTACCGAGATATCATCTACAACGCAGGTGCTAGACTTGTTGTTGGGAAGCTACTCTACTTCTAATCCTTGTTCAGGAAGACTGAAAAACTTGTAAATATGACTAATAAAGTTGTTAAAATCTACTGAACAAGTTGTAAATACACCAAATTATATTTTCTGACTTGGTTCATATCAGCTTAGCCAATTGCCCATGAAGACTGATCAGGTTATAACTATGGCTAATAAAGTTATTAAAACATATTGAACAAGTTGTAAATACACCAAATCACATTTTTTGAATTAGTTCATTTCAGCTTAGCAGTAGCACACGAAGACTGATCAGGTTGTAAATATGGCTAATGAAGTTGTTAAAACTTATTGAACAAGTTGTAAATGCACTGAATCGCATTTTCTGACTTGGTTGCAAGTAGTCCACGAAGACTGATCAGGTTGTAAATATGACTAATAAAGTTGTTAAAACCTACTAAACATGTTGTAAATATACCTAATCGCATTTTCTGACTAAGTTCATCTTAGCTTATCTAGTAGCCCACAAAGACTGATCATGTTATAAATATGGTTAATGAAGTTGTTAAAACCTACTGAATAAGTTGTAAATATACTAAATTACATTTTCTGACTTGGTTTATCTCAGCTTAGCAAGTAGCCCATGAAAAATGATCCGGTTGAAAATATGACTAATGAAGTTGTTAAAACCTACTGAACAAGTTGTAAATGCACCAAATCACATTTTCTGACTTGGTTCATCTCAGCTTAGCCAGTAGCCCACGAAGACTGATCAGGTTGTAAATATGGCTAATGAAGTTGTTAAAACCTACTGAATAATTTGTAAATACACTAAATCACATTTTCTGACTTGGTTTATCTCAGCTTAGCAAGTAGCCTGCGAAGACTGATCAGGTTGAAAATATGACTAATAAAGGTATTAAAACCTACTAAACAAGTTGTAAATGCACAAAATCACATTTTCTGACTTAGTTCATCTCAGCTTAGCTAGTAACCCACGAAAACTGATCATATTGTAAATATGGCTAACGAAGTTGTTAAAATCTACTCAACAAGTTGTAAGCAACAAAAAGACATTTCTGACTTGCTTCATGTCATCTTAGCCACTGGGCAAAGCAGATTGATCATGTTGTAAATATGGCTAACGAAGTTGTTAAAACCTACTCAACAAGTTGTAAACAACCAAAAGATATTTTTAACTTATTTCATGTCATTTTAGTCACTGGGCCAAGCAGACTAATCATGTTGTAAATATAGTTAACGAAGTTGTTAAAGGTTACTCAAAAAGTTGTAAACAACTAAAAGACATTTCTGACTTGCTTCATGTCATCTTAGCCACTAGGCCAAGCAGACTGATCATGTTATAAATATGGCTAACGAAGTTGTTAAAATCTACTCAACAAATTGTAAATACATCAAATCACATTTTTTGACTTGGTTCGTATCAGCTTAGCCAGTAGCCCATGAAGGCTAATAAGGTTGTAAATATTGCTAATTAAGTTGTTAAAATATACTGAACAAGTTATAAAAAGATGACTGTTATGACTTGCAAAATTTAAAATACAGTTGTAATTGTTAGAACCTATCAAATTTCAAATGCCAAACAATATGAATCACAATTGAGTTGTGAAAAAATCACAACAGTATACATATTTACATAACAGGAAGGCTTCAGTACAAAATAACACAACAACTTCTATGTCTCTTTCCTCTTCTTGATTTGTTGGTTGCCAACTATATTGGATAGAACCTTTTAAACAAGTTTGTTCCTCATACTTGAATGGATAGAAGAATCATCTGGAGGATCTAGGGAGGAAAGACTCCTTTCCAAGTTCCAAAAAGGTGCCTCATACTTGAATGGACAGAAGAATCAAGTAGTCTGTATGAGTTTATGGGATAGATGGTCATAGTGATAAGCTTGATAACCAACGTTCATCTGATGTGCCCAAGATTATTTTGAGCTCTCCCACCTCTATTTGGATTTTGACATCAAATAGTTAGGCATCAATCACATATAATTACTTGAAAAAAATTCAAAAACAGATGAAAAAAGTACTCATGTTAGTACATAAAGATGAGACAAAATTAACAATCCATAAAGCTGAATGACGCATGTAGGAAAAATACCCCACTGATGATAAAGCACCACCGAAACAAAAAATAAAAAGGATTCAAACATTCTCAAACTTATATTTTCATCTTGTTTTATTCTCTTCCACCAAGAAAACTTAGTGGAATAAAAGGAAGCCAAAATTCCTTAAAATAAAGAAAATGGATGTCACATATGACAAAGGAAGATGTAACAAAGCAAATACAAATAAGCAGTAAAAGCTCAAAGATAAGGGGAGCAAGAAAAGAAAATAGAGCAAAACTTCATAAAATTTCCAAGCCAACAATATAGTCCACAACTCAGTACAGGAAGCTTATTCTTTTAAATCTTAAAATAAGTTCAATTCATCTGATTTAAAAAGCCAGTCAAACTATCGAGAAATGACTTATAAATGGATGTCATAGATACAGGGCATGAGGTTTAGTCTTCCTCTGCAATAACACTTCTCACCTTTCTTTAGTAAATCATAAAAGGTCATGACTTTCCTCTGTTCATTCCAGTAATGCATCTTTCACACACTACCGGTAGCAAGTGAAAGTACGAAATCAATGCATATCTCCTTTACAACACTTAGCCCTTTCAACTGAAATACAACATGCGTATTAACAATTGTATCATCAATATTAACAACTATGAAAGCTAATATTAATAACAATAATTTTATATCAACTCACAATTTTCTTATCACACAAACCACCATTACATTCATTCAATCCCACTCAAAACTGATTAATTCCTCTTTTACATATCTCAAAACCATAACAATCCCTTTGTTACATTTCGCTGAAACATATCACATGTTCTGTAGTAACAACTACAACAACTATATTTACAACTACAGCTGGACGAATTAACAACAATATTTTATTATTATTTCAGAGTTTTCTCATAAATCAACCCCCACCACATTCAACTATTTCACCTACCAACAGCTCAATTCCTCTGTAACTAACTAAAAAAACAGAGCACATTAACATTCTTATAACATAACAATGTTAAAACCATAACGTCAATGATTAAGATCATATTTTCACCAAAACCTTAGCATTACTAATCTATCTCCTACCACATAGTTCATTATTGACCCAAAGCTTAAACCTTTGATCAACTTATATTTTACGGAAAAACATAAATTCTTTACTTCACTATTCAGTGGCTATAAAACTCCATAACAACGACATAAGCTCTAACCTTTTGTAAGAATATCATCACCAAACTTAAACTCTTCAACCTTGCTGCTGAACCAACGTCGAATTCCTTCTGTGCTTTCTCTTTCTCGTGGTGTTTTTCTCTTTCTCATAGTGTTTTTCCTCTTTTTCGTTAATCACCGAAAGAGCATCATATAATTTTCTGTGGGTTTTTTTTTCTTTTCTTTATTGGGGGTATAATGGCTTTTTTACTTTAGGAATTCATATCAAAAAAGTCTCAAGCAATGAAAAAAAACCGGACCGGACCGGCCGGTTCAACCGGCCCGACCGATGATCCGGTCCGAGTGGTGAAAAAAACCGGTGAACCGGTGGTTTGACCGGTTCACCCGGTTTTCCTTTTTTTAAAAAAAATATTTTTTTATTCCTCTAACTACTATTTTGCATTATGTTTTAGGGAAAAATGAAAGTTTGAAGACCAAGATGAAGAGAAAAGTAGGTAAAGAAAGAAAAAATCTAAAAAAAATGATTTTGAGAGGATATAATAATTAATTAATTATAGGAAAGGATATGTTATTACATAAATATAGGCACTATAACTAATACTAATAGATTTTAAGCATTTTTTGTCTAAAAATCTTTATTTTTATCTATGGAAATTAAAAATATATTAATATATATATATATTGACACTAATAAATTATAATATTTTAATATAACCGGTTCGACCACCGGTTTAACCACCAGGCCGATCCCAATTAAACCATTAATCCTTAAATCAGTACTATGACCGGTTCATTGTCCTGTCCGGTCCTGACAATTTAAAAATAGACTTCTTTACTATTAATAAGTGACCTGACAGCCATTTTCCCTGTTTTTACCGTTATCCTCATTTAATGCTGAACAACCCAATATTTCATTTTTCTCTCTCTCTTATCCGTCGATTGTTCGTCTCTTCTCGCCCTCTCTGTGCTGTCTTCTTCTTCCCTCTCTCGGTGGCCACAAATTGTTGAAGCTGAAGAGTGGCTTTGCTTTAGCCGTGTGTTTGACCTATGTGCTGGGTAATTGTAACATTTTTCGGCAGTGGCTCTTGCTTTGTTCACCGTCTTGATATCTGTAGGCTTCCCTGCTCAAGTAAGCCACATTGTTTCAAGTCCGACAGAGGGTTGTGGCGTGACGTCGGAAGCTTTTCACTCTGAAACAGTTGCTGATCTGTTCATGCAACTCAGTTTGGCGGAGGTTTGTCGTTGAAGAGTCTATCTACTCTCTGCTCTGTCGTCTCTGGCCGTCGCCGTCCAATCTTGAAGCTACTGTCCGATCTGGTATCCACCTGCGTGTTCTTTTGCGTGGTAAGCTTCAAAGCTTCACTTAACCAAGATTTTATGGGTGTATGTCTGATCTGTCTTGTGTGTTCCTTTTTATTTTGCTATGCTAAAGTCATTTGACATTATGTTGCTCTACCCTTGAAAATGAAGTTCCGATCTGGTGAAACAAATTTGTTGTACTTGTGGAGATATTTCCTTTTTGTACAGGAAAACTTACAGAACTTGATCTGTTGTGGATGACTGAATAAAGTAGGCTACCGTATGTCTTTCTTTTTTCCCATGTGCAATTTTAAAACAAAACAACTAACTTCCCAACGTTGCTCTATTTTTCATTACATGGGGTATGTGACAAATACAGACACCTAATTAGTTCTTTGAAAGAACTAACTTCCGAGCGGTGCTGAGGGATTGCTGCAACCAAGTTTCCAAACCAAGTTTCTCAGTGAGCAATTGCTGCAACAATTAAACTGACAGTAGCATTTTTGCAACTTTTTTACTGCTCATGGTATTTTTTGATCATAGATTTATATATATTTATTTATGATGCTACGCATTTTTACTCCTTTACCCTTCATCAAAACACAATTTCCTGTCCTAAATGTTATTATTTATTCACCGTCTTTCTAGCTGTATCACCCGATGACGTTTTAAATACTGAAAGGCAAAAGAGATCACGATTCGTGTAAGAGGACTAGAAAATGAATATAAAAAGGAACAGGTGTTGGAATGGTGTTTTTTCTTTCTTTTTTTTTCACTTTTTCGTTATGGGAGACGGTGTCGTTGATGAAATGATTTATTTTGTTTTATATCATTTGTGATGCCCGGCCGTCCTTGGATAGATATAAGGAACACGCGGCGCTGCCTGATTGCCGGAGGTCAAGTAGGTAGGTCCCGCACCTTGAAGGGCATTATTATTGAATTGAAGATTACGGTCCGGTGGCCCGATCGGCATCGCCGACTTAGCGGCGACGCGTTATGATCTATACATACAGATACAAGCATAGATCAACACCAAAACCGGTACAAACCCTCAGATTCTCACACTCATTACACAAACGTACACAAGACAAGAAACTGACGACCATTTCATAAATTACTGATTACGAATTTGCTCAGCTGGATCACACGATCGTGAGAGTGGGCTTCAGAATGGAAAGGCCAGATCTGAAGCCATCGACGGGAGTGGCGCGATCCTGATCAAGCTTTTTGGAGCAATTGTCCCTGGCCGCCCAGAGCCGATAGGGCGATGCGTCCCGAGCGAGCCACTGCTCCACCGTGAACAGCCTCTGGGCGCAGGACTTGTGGGGCCCGGTGGTGGTGACCTCCACGTAGTTGCAGTACCATCCGTGATGGGAACCGGTGCCGTCGGAGGTGACGTTGGCGGCGCAGACGGGGGAGTCGAGGCAAGGACCCCTGCCGCTGAAGATGTCAAGGTTGCCGCGTTCGAAGTAGTTATAATCGCGGCCCATTAAGCCACCCCAAGCCTCGAGGTTTGTGATGTAAATGCCATCGCCATAGGAATCGTATAACTTGAGGCCGATCTTAGAGTCAGTTCCTCCCTTGAAGATGGATCCAGTCCTGACGTAGACCGTGTAGACGCACTCGTATTCGTCCTGCATTCATTCAGAGTCCCATTTCGAATTTTGGATATTGAAACACAGAAACAAGTGGAGAAAACAAGAGAAGAAGAGAGCAACTTACGGATCTAACGATGGAGGCGAGGCTGAGTGAGAGTAGAAAGACAAGAGAGGAGAGGGCTATTCTGAGAGCCATGGCTGTGTGCCGTGACTGCGGGGAGTGAGAGGGCTACATTCATCTCTTTATAGTAATATATGAGGCGCTTCTATTGGACCAAGGAATAAAATAATCCACGTGGTGAAGGGCTGATTATTCCTGATTTTCGCTCTGCCTGCTTTACTGATTTATTTTTAATTTATTTAACTTTTTTCTTACTCACCTTTCTAGTAAACTATTCCCATATGTTGATAGAGGGTGTTTTTATAAGGAAGTTATGGTATAAAATATAAAATATAATTCACAATCAGTTTAATTAAAGTTATTTTTTTATTTTGTTTATATGATTGATACTCACTCTTTAATTTTACTCATTTATTATATCCCTCTTCTAATTCTAAAATATCATTCTCAATATAATTAAACAGGTTTTATAAGAAGAGTGAAAGTAGGAAAAATTTATATTTTAGGATATATTAAATGATTTAATTATCATTATTTTGTTTCTCTTAATATAGTTAAAGTGTTTTATATTGTGAACTAACAGGAGTACTCCACTATATCATTTAAAAACATTAACAGACCATAAATTGTTCATTAAGGTGATAAAATACCTCACTTATGTATATAAGATAACACAAGTTTATATCCTAAAAAATACACTTATTAAAAGATATGATAATATTTTGTACTTTAAACCTTAAGGGGAAAAAACTTGATCTAATTAAATTATATAAATCGGGGAGTAAAAAAATGTTTGAGTTTTTTAACTCTTAGTCGTACCTCATTTCACTTTTATCGGTTGAGTGTAACATACACAGGAGGCATGTAATTTTCGGGAAATGCACATTAACTTTCCCTTAAGCAACATTTATACTTCTCCCTTAGAAAGACGATCCATGCAGGGAACAAAACAAGATGAGGAAGATGCATCAATATGCATATGCCCAATTAAAAACAAATTTTTTGTACAATAAAATTTAGATGAGTTGAGTATTGAGAGTTTATCAGGGCCGGAACATGCCTCTAAATTTAAATAAAATTTTTATATCGGTGAGATTTAAACCCACAATATTATAGTTATAAGTCAATCCATTTACCAACTGGACTAACTTTTATTAATAAATATGTATATATATATTTTGGATTAACTAATGTGATTTCACATGGCGCCAACCAAATGTTCCGGGCCTAATATTCATTTATTCCCAATAACACTGAATCAAGCATGGAATACACCAGCAAAGGCGGTAAATGTCCAGAGTGCCCCTCTCAAAATAGTCATGACCCGCCCCGTCAATCCATACCCGTTGGAGTCGCAGTAATGGCGTATTAGAATGGGGGAAGGATAGAGAAGAAGATGAGTACGAGAATTGCTTGCTGATTCAATTGAACAAGGAAAGTCCGTCTCTGTACAATTAACACAGAGGCACTGTTCGTTGATTCTGGAATTATCTCATTATCCTCATTTGCCTTGTGCGTGTTACGATCAACACCATCCGTTATTGAGTCGCTGATTCCCATTTTTTCTTAAAAAAAACTACTAACTTTGTAATCTCCTAATTGAAAATCGTGGATCAAGTCGCTTGTTCATAATATCTATGTAATTCAACTATGACCAGAATATGACTGGAACAGTTGGAGTATTCATGTTTTGATGGTTGTTAATCTACTATTGCTAAATATTGCTCTCTATTTTTATACCACAGGTGAGGTTTTCATGTTTCAGTTTATAAGATATGTCACAAAATGTCAAGAATAATAAAAATGTTTATTTCCGTGTTTACTAAAATGCTGAAAATAAGAGGAATAGTTTAGAAGTTGTAGAAGTGGGGATCCACCACACCAGACGGGAAAACGAAGGGCAGACAGGTGTGCATCCAGGAGTGGATAGATATTAGAGACCATGTTAATTTATATACAGAAATGCTGTATTGCCACTTGGCTACTTTATATAAAGTGCTGTTGCCAATAAAATACGGAGTACTCATTTAATAAAATTTATTCGACATACATACAGACGCACACATGTGTATTAGTCAACTAATAATTCTTCTGACAACATGAACCACATTGGTTGCAAAAAAATCCACCTAAGCAGTTCCTTCGATGAACCAAAAAATAAAAAAATAAAATCAGCTCCATGAGGAACACGTGGGAGAGGCCGGCAACTAATCATGACTATGTGCGATGAGTGATGACCCACCGGCTCTCCTCTCAAATCTCATCATCCGTTCTCCTGCAAAATATTTGGCCCACCTTTGTTTATTTCTTTCACATTTTAGACTGTGGAGTGTGAATTCTACCATTTTGATTTCACGGTTTAATATGATATCCCCCTCAGTTAAGTTTTTCTAATTGCCATGCCACTATTAATTCGGCTACAGGGGCCTGATTCAATCTGGTAAGAAGCAATCAGTTTCACTGTTTAGTAGTCCATACGATATCATCTATTTATTTCAACCTTTTTTTTAAAAAAAAAATCAATATGATAATATGACATGGCTTTATATATACTGTCATAACCACCGACACCTTATAATGAGTGACCCCGCTCTTCTCCGCCAAAAAAGGAAAGGAGATTTTTTTTGTAGATGTTACTGAATTTAATTATTATCACAGAACTCATGAGAACTCAAATGATATTTTTATCTTTCCTCTCCATGCAATTACGACCCATTTCAGATGTTTTATGAAGACGCGGTTGAGGTCATTGAACTAATTTCAATATCTACATCTATATATCTTTGAATGACATCAAAATTGGACCCCTAATTTTATTCTTCATATTTAAGATAAAAAGGAAGTGTGTTTGTGTGTGTGTGTGTGTGTGTGTGTGTTGAACTAAACATGGGTGATAATTTGGGGCAGCAAATCAACGTTCGAGTTAAGAATTTATTAAGATGTTGAGGTGCGAGTATACTTGGGTTTGACGTGGATGATTACATTCTGTGGTATGGAATTGAAGGACCGTGCAGGATGCAGCCCATGAAAATAAATTGGGCCGACTCTCTTTTATATTGGGCCGTAATCTTTCCACCCCAAGATCATTATATGGGCTCCAATTGCAGCCCAATTCTATATACGTCATGACCCTTATCTCACACCACACAACCATACTAACACCCCTTCACTGTATGTCGCATATAGATAGTTCCCCTTCGACTCAATTAGATATGGGCTCACCGTGTATTCCGAAAGCCTAGAGACAAAAAGCAGTTTGATTTTTAGCGATAAAATAGTTGAAAACTATAGTCGGTTAAATAAATTCTTTTTTGTTTGTTTGATTATATTGAATAAAATTATTATTTTGCTGTTAAGTTCTATGCTCTCCCTATATGTTTTCCGTTGCCATCTCAAACTCGACTCCAACAAGATGGTCTGGTCTACCTGTGTGTTAACACAGGGGCAAGTTAACGTAGGCATATATTTCTGAACTTAACCTCCGTCTTAACTGTATAATCATTGAGTTATACTAAGTATTAACGACGTTATAGTGATTGAAATACCAATTTATGTCATTGTCAATTGTGCTGGAACGGTTCTCGCATAAACGATGGCAATCTTTTCTTTATTTATTTTTTCCTTCGGGAGAGGTAGTGGGAGTATTAAAATTGATTATAGCAAACTAAAAATGATAAATTGATATCATGACATAACATCCACGTAGCATGATCGTAACACAACATAAAATATGACGAAGCAGGTAATGGCTTCACAACGTGTAGCATTAAGTGCCCGTCAGGTTTAAAGAATGTGATGTAATAATAATTATATAATTTATTTGGTTCGTTCTTAAAAAAAGATGATGCGTATGAATAAAAATTTTTAGTTGAATTATATCAAATATAAAAATATATAGGAATAATATAGTAAGGGATAAAATTATCAATTTCTACACATATAATAGTGTTCACGTTGGATTCATAATAACTTTTTTCATTTGGTATGGTATACACGCTGGGTTCATAATAATTTTTTAATATTTAATGATGAAAATATTATGCAGTGTATAAATTGGATTCATATTGATTTTTTAATATTTAATGATGAGAATATTATTTAATGAGATATTTTAATTTTTTTCAACTGTGAAATATAATTTTTTAAATTTTTGAATGGGGGAATATTTCTTAAATTTCTCTATTATTAATTATTTTTTAATATTTAATAGTGGTAATTAAAATTGTTTAATATTTAACTGTATTTATGGGATGCACTTTGGTCAATTTAAAAGATTATAATGGTAATAATATCATTTTCACTTGATTACAGGATGTCGATATTTTCATTCATCAATCATAACAGTGTAATCCTCATTACATCAAATGATGTAATCAGGATTATAAAATGTAATTCTCTTTACAATTACATAAATATAATTAAATATTATAATCATATTATTACATAATGATTACATATAATATTCTTTCATGTAATCAAACCAATAAGAAGTGGGTCAACGGGATAGGCTTAGAGAATATTCCTTCTTCAATACAATGGCAAATTAACTAACTGTGACCCACACAGAAAACTAGCTAACGCACATGTTCGGTTCCGATATATTTATCTAACTTTCCTTACGTTCCATCTCTCTATAATTCCCTAGATGCTTCCTCCAATCCACTGTTGATTAATTAAATCCCAAATCCAAGTAATCAACCCTGTAACGTAATATTATAGTGCCAATAACTTAATGTGTTTACATTTTGTTCGTTAAGAAGGTTGCAGACGATTTCTCTTTATGTATCATATTATTCTATTCAATTATAATAGGACGTATATGCCCACAATAATTGATTGGACGTATAAGAAAAAGACTGTGTCGTTTAATTTGACCAACATTCTACACAGTTACATATAATGAGTGAGTGAATTAATATCGTGCTAGCTACTTAAACTGGCTATTTTAATTTGATTAGTCCTCCCCACATAAAATAAACACATGCCCGTCTGTCTCAGACTTAATTTATATATTCGTGCAAATCTAGCTTAGGGTGCCCCATCGCTGTCACGATAATTGACTGAAGTTGACTCAAAATAATTTTAATAACGCTGGGCCCCGGATGCCCATAGGCTCTGAACACATTCTGAAGTGGCAAACTTTGTCCTTTCTCCACAATCATCCAAAGCTGGATCTACTAATTAATCCCTTTATTTATTTAATAAAACATATTGGAAATTGACCCCTCAATCCAAAAGCGCCACTGACCCCAGATCTATTCTTACTTTCTTTTCCCCCCTTTTGTTAAGCACGAGCACTTCATAATCTTTACAAACTAAATGCGAATGCGAATAGGGCTATGTATATAATAACATGACAGAAAGCTAGTGTTACTTTTTCAGAGCTTATTCTTCATTATAAAGCGCACTTGTGAAGCACCACAGTTTCGTCGCAACTGAAAGCGTTCGATGAACTTGACCGCAAATTTGAAATACTGAGGCCACCACCTTATGTGTCAATTAAGTGGTAAATAATATTGAAACTCTTTTTACACCGTACCGAAAGTTCATTATATCGTGGCTTGAAAATAATGAAAGTTTAGTATCCAAATACAGCTTTCAATATTAACCACGTCCCATTATATCAACCTAAGAGAATAGTGAAATAATACAAATAAGCCTCCTCAGCACATTACAAGGAACCCATTCCAACATCAGTGTAAGATTATGGTTTATGAGATTGTAGAATTAAATTAGAACTTCGGTAAACATACCCCTTTATGTTAGAAGGTCAATGCACATATCAATATTACTTGGGATGAACATTTACGTATATACATACAAATCTGAGATGGCCAATCCAGAAATCTCGCTCCAAGTCAATAATAACCAGCTTTTTCACGTTACATCAATTACTGAGAAAAATGCTAACATCTCTCTTGTTTTTCAAACGTATATATGTCTGCGAACATTATTAATGCTGCTCCGATGATGTGTTATGGGTTATTATCATTTTAGATATCCTTGCTTTCTTTATTCATCAGATAGCACCAAATTTATCTCAGACTTGACTATTAACTTAGGTTTCTGGGTGAATGAAAGTATATCATCACAAGACATATAATCTTATGAAGTGGGTAACAAGAATAAGTGAGTCGTGGTGTGATAATAAAGTGGCTTTATACATAGCTTCTAATATGTGTTTCATAAAGTATGAAACATATTGAGATTGATCATCACTTTACTTAAGATAAGATCAAATAAAACTTTATTCTACTTCACATGTGAAATCTGGAGATTAATTAAGTGATTTACTTACTAAAACTTTAAATGCGGCTTAGGTTGATTATCTATGTAATAAGTTAGACATAATTAATATCTATACTCCAATTTAGGGGGAGTGTAAAAATATAATGAGTTTTGATATGATATAATCTCTTTCATGTAAATACATATAATCATAGGAGCTAATTTAGGATATAGAATTATTACATTCAATGCTCCTTAACACTCCTCTTGTATATATACTGTTCCAATTGCTCTTTGTAATACAAGTTATTCAGATTCTCTTGCTCTCCAAGTTCACAAAATGAAAATGTGTAGAAATATAAAATAGAAAGTGAATGTACATCAAACCAAAATATGGTAAAAAATAAAAAAAAATTGCAGTGTACCATCAAGTGTATGCATCTAAAAAGCATATATAGAAAAAATAAAGCAATTAATGGTCCAGAGAGTGAAGGAGTGTAGGGGAGGCAAGTTTAAAGTTAAGCCTTTTTTTTAATGGGGAAATTAAAAATGCAATATGCTTTGGGGTCAGGAGTGGGAAATTAAAGGAAGGAAAAGAATGTTGGAATTAAAGGAGGAAAGCTTTAAGTGAGTGGGTATTATTTTGAAGTTTTGGAGGATTCAAACTTTTAAACAGAGGTCAGGTAGCTATCCACTTTAATTTGTTCCAGCCAAAGGCCAAAGGGCCTTACCCTTAACTTTTCTGTAAATCATACCTCAACCAGAGCTCTACCTAAGCTACTCATAAACACATGCTTGGTTGCCAATAGTAACTACTCTTTTCCTTTTCCCCTCTTCTATTTCCTTATTACCACAAACACATATTATTGTTCTCTCTTCTCTCTTCTCTCTTCTTTTTTCTCCCCTCCTTTTCTTCATATTTCTTTTCAACCCCCTATCTCTCTATATATGTCCCACTGTCTCGACCTCTTTTCGGAGTTCAATTCATGTCCCTTTGCCCATTTCGGCTCTTTCCTATATTTTTCCCTTTTCATTTATTGTCAGCGTCGTTTCTTTATTGGTTAATATAATTATTGGCACACTACCTAACTGCTTAATTATTGATGCTTGTTTTACAGGCTCGGAACTCCAAAACTTCTCCATCACCGAAAGACACGTCTTGTTGGATGCCTTATTCTTCAGTCCCCCTTTATACCACTTATATCACAATCACTTCACAATACTTTGTTGAAAAAAAAAGAAGCGTTTTCTTTCTGTGCAAATTATTACTTTCTCATTAAACAAAGCACCACACACACGGATTATTATTTCATTTGAAAAACTATACATGAATCATTATTCCTTTTTGTTACTCAAATAAAGTATAATTACATACATTGTTTTTGAATTAGTATATTGGCATTTGGCGCTACCAGAGCAACTAACTAATTCAGTATGTGGGAATGAAAGCCCATAATGGAAGAAATCTCACTGCCTCAAAATAATTATCGCTGCTGTATACTTAGAATTTAAACATGAAATCACGGGTTAAGTTAGAACAACCTAACCTCCCAATTGATCCAAAAGTTTTATGGTACACATATATCTGACAACATATTTTTGAGGAAAAAAAAGGAGAGTATATGGCTGGATCCGTATATGTATTTGTGTGGTGAGTCTGATTTCGAAAATTCCATTGCATGTTACCAAAGGCTAAAGATGAAAATGAAGGGTGATAAATACATGTGTTTTGCGGGTTTTAAAAAAAATCAATTATTGCATGTTTCTGAGGCTAAGATTAATGAAGTTAATTGTGAAGACACATGCATTGGGGTTGTGTTTGATGTTGGGTATTAGGTGTTTTTGTGAACTGGAGAAAATAGTGGGAAGAATAATGTGTGTTGGTGGGTAATACAGTGGGGGTTATACACACACAGACACACATCATAAGGTGATACAAGAAGTAGTATATATAAATTAAAAAGTGAGTGGGGGGGAGAGGACCAATGGGAAAGAGACACACACTCAATCATGCAGTGATCCGACAAACGATACGTATGAAGGAGAGAGCAGAGGGTTTCAGAGAACACATAATATATATAAATAAATAAAATATAAGGATTCAAAAAAGAGAGGCACAGAGTACTTTGCTCCCCATGGGCAAGGCATCTGTACCCCCATGTGACCACCACTTGGCCCTTTCTTTCTCTCTTTCACGATTGAATTGAATTAAATTTCTAGCTACTACATACATACGTATATACATACACTCACTCACTCTTTCTTAACTCACCAATATAATTATTAATTTCTACATGCATGTGTGGGTCTATTAGTATTTGTATTTTCTACACAGATCAGATCTCCTCCCTGGGCTCGACCCTCTATGCGGGGACCAATCCCCTCTCTCCCCAACAAGTGTCCCCTGTCAGGACCATTCCCGTCCCCCACACACTACACCTTCTGACACCTTCATAGCTCACTTCCCTCCTTTCTGTAAATTAACTCTCTTCAATTTCACTTCACTTCTTGCCTTGCATCTGATGCTTAATTCTATATTCTCTTCAAGTCAACTAATAGCCGCATGGATGTTACAGATTAAGCAAGTGTGTGCATGAGATAGAGAGAAGTCAGGGTGGGGGTGTTGCGTGAATTCTAAAGTTACGTTGAGGAGTGAAACGAAAAATGTCTTATAATAATAATAAGGGGTTTGGATGCCTCACCCCTTAACATATTTTTTAAAACTATGAGGGCTGACGTCATCTAAAAATTACAATATCTAAAGTTGAAAATGGGAATTGATCGGGTTAATTAGTTAAATTCAAGAGAGGCATCATCATCTGTGTAATGGGGATGGATGGATCCAAAGGAGGATGCATCCGAGTGTGTCTCGCTCCCTCCACATATCTCTCTCTATGCTTATATTCTTCACTCTTCACATCAAACCCCTACTTTTAAGTGGATTCCAACTCCTCTTTCAACCCATTTAGATTCCCTCTCTCTCTTGTTTCACTTTCACTAACCTAACCTTGCTTTCACCTTTAACCCCTTAATTCCCTCCCTACCTGACAAACTCTAACTATCACCTCTTCCCCTCCTTTTTATTTATCAGATTCCCTCCCATTCCTTCCCTCCTAAGCATCTAATCTCTCTCTGTTTCTTTGCATTCCCCCATTCACTAAAAGCATCTAATGCTGATCCATTTCCACGTTTTCTTCATCTTTCATATTTATGTATATATTATCCATCACAGCTCAGGGACGTGGCAGCTTTTCCTTCAGAAACCCCTCGTCGTGTCAATAATATGTCCACTGTTCGTTTCGTGCTTCCAGAACATGGCCACTCACAGGCACGAATTTCTTTCGGCATGTGTCTTATACAACATATTTTGGTCACCTCCCATTGTTTGTGTTTCGTAATTCCAAGTTGTTTCATATATATTTTGTGCTGCCAACTCGGCTTTCTGCCCAAACAAATAAAGCATGCCTTTCATTCGTATATATGGAAGTCTGACAACAAAGCATAACCCTATAATGTAATTATACCCGACCTTTCTGCTTTCCCCCCAATAAAAAGACTACACCAACGGGATCTGTTGTATATAAATTGAATATGTAAAATGAATCATCTTTTAAATGGGACATGCATTTTTCCTTTCTTAATTTATGTCCAACCTACCTGCATGTGATTACACTGCCTGCCTGTCCAACTTAAATAATCAGCATCTCCATATTATTCGGGAGTGCTCATCATATACGCTCAATTATCTTAATAACAGACAAAACCAGTTTACTTGTTGAAAGGCTCTGACAAAACAATTATTACTTTGATATTCTTCCTCCTTGGGCACCAATAATTGATCTACCTAGAACCGAACATCTTCTATTATAAGTGCATGTATATATATACTGATATTTTGGTGGTGATACTGATAACGAGAGAGAGAGAAATGCCCATATAATTAGTATAGGTGAAAGTGCGGGGTTCGAGAATCCAATATATCGTGCCAATGATCACTTCAAAAAAATGAACGGAAGAGGGAAAGCCATAAATGGCAGTGTGTAAAGGCAAAGGCGAATGAACAATAATACGAGCGTTGAATAATGAGGCATATAGTACGACATTGTTAGAGCACCAAAGGCAAATAAAAAAGTCTTGCTCACAAGTCACAACTGCCACTTTTCGAGTCATCTACAGAAACAAGATAGAAAACCTATAAGACAGTTGATGAGGGGGCCCCTCGCATTACCTGAATCTCCAAAAATCCAATTATTAATGATTATCTTATTTCCTCCTATATTAAGGATATCTTACTAAGCTGGACAAAGTTATTATCCTGCCGCTGTATTTCATAACTTTTGGTTAATGCACGTGTCGTCACTTAAAATGTGGTCCTAAGCAGAAAGAACCATCTAGTAAAGAACCATCACTAGATTGTAGATTTAATTTACAGGATTTATACTTAAAATGGTTCTATGCATTGTAGCCAATAATGAAGCAAAACGTGGTTCCGGCACAGCAAACAAGCTTGTTGCATTCAGTTCATTATATATATGTTAAAATAGATTCAGAATCCATAACCACGCAATGAATATCGATCTGTCACCAAAATATTCTATTTTCCTGCGTCAGTGTGTGACTCGATATTGGGTTCTCTTTGTCATAGAATAGAATAATAATGTCAATTAATTAACACTAGTCGTCGTCCATCCCCATCAAGGCACCTAAGAACTTTGAGAAAAGGGAACCAATAATTGACGACTAATTAGTTTAGACCTCTACAAGTCCAAAGAAGAGCGGAGGCTGAATAATTGGCACTGCTATATATAAGTGAAATAAACATGCATGTCTAATTAAGTTGCTCCTTGCACTAAAATATTCTTGGGCCAACGATGTCCACCGGTAAATAATTTAATTTTAACTCGTAATTCAACATTGGGTCTACGAAGATCGATGTTTTCAATTCTATATAATAAAATAAACGAATTGGTACTGAGTTTTGGGGCTCGAAAAAAGGATAATAATTATTATTACTACTAAGAATATATATGATATTGGAATTAGATATATGTAGGAGAGGGAAAAACACAAGTAGTTGGAATAATGCATTTATATGCGCCTGAGAAGCTACAGAAATTTGCTCTGTAGTCGACTGGTTACATCAATGCAGTGGAGTACTTGGGAAATAAGAATGACACTTTTGTCATTCCTTTTCCTTACATTTTTGTGTTTTCCTTCTGAAACTGAACAAAAACGACAAAAGGCCCTATACTATATATCCCACCCCGAACTTAATATAGTTGGTAGGGGTATGGATGTACATATATATGTCATCTAAGAGTACACATTAATTTACACTTATTTGGAGCATGTACGCTGAGATGCTTGTTTCCACTTCACCAACCGCTGAAGAAAGTCCTTCACCTGCATGCATATATATTAACCATTAACAAACTAAACAAGGGAAGTCTATATATTTTAAGCATCCCCAGGAGCATTAAAAAAAAGAAGTAACAAATGATCAGTGGTACACTTGTACTTGCCTCCTCCGGTTCCTGCAAAGAGTAAGATGCACATGTCTCCCTTGGAAACTTTGACACAAGAATGCCCAAACCTTGTCCTCTGTCTCTCAATTTCTGTTCATCGTTAAACGATTTACGGAATTTAGCATGAAAATTATCCCATGTTTAGCATTCTTGTTATAGAGCTCTGGGGAAAAAAAAACATATCAACATTTATTAGACAATACCTTAAAGGCATCTTCGTCGGTTCGATCATCACCAATGTAGACAGGGAAGACATCAGCACAATTGGCAAATCCTGTTGAAAACAGTTATTCATTATTCAGATTGCTGTGCAAATTATTTGATAAGGGCTCATTGTTGCAATCAAATTCAAACCAGAACTCACCAAGTGACTCTAGTAGAAATTCTAGGGCTTTCCCTTTGTCCCATTTAATAGTGGGACGAATCTCAAACACCTGTATTTTAAACAAATGAGGAGTGAAGGTGAGGCATATCTCCTGCTAACTTTTGCTTTAATGGGCAGTCTTAAAATATAAATCAAATACCACCAGGAGAAAGTAAATGAGTAAAACAAGAAAGCAGAACTATGGCCCACCTTCCTTCCTTGGGTGAGACGAAGCTTCGGGTACTCCTTAATCACCGATTTCACTTGGTGAGCTAGTTCACTCCATTTCTGTGTATATGTCGGGCTTAATTTTAGACTTTGTACAGAACTGAGTTATAAGAACTTAAAACCGCGTATGGAGCTTACAACTATACCTTCTCATCAACACAACGATAATGAACAGAGACGCAGAACTTGTTGTTCTCCACCATCGCTCCTGGTGTTGATTTGGTTTTCTCAACTAACACTCGGTACACCTGAAAATTGATTATTCCACTAACAATCTTACTTGGGAACCTCGTAGATTACTAATAACCAAATATAATAAGAGGGAAGAGGGGGAAAAGACGAACCTCATCTATCATGGGAAGAAACTCACTGGCAGGCTGAAAAAGAATCGCCTCTGCTTTGCTTCCCTGTCGATCATGATTTATGTAAATTACAAACTTTCCTTTATTAGAAATTTAGAATACTAAATTTAATGGTATTCTGCAAGTTGCTCACTTTATTGTATTTGGAGCTTCTTGTTGGGCCTTTGATATCCATGCCATGGCTTCCCGCATAATATAGCTCTGCCAGGCGAACAAAGCTGTATACCTATTGTTGGCAAAATAAAAAAGGTCAGTTAACAGAGGCCCAAGACCCAAAAAAAAAAGGAAAATAATAAGCAAGCTCTTAAGAGTACCTTGTCTCTGCATCTGCCGGTTACTATGGCAGTGGGAAAAGACATCGCCAGTTTTCTTACTGTTTTTCTCATCTGACATATAAACATCATAAAAAGCTGATATTAGCAGAAAATCCAACAGTGGACTGGGAAAAAGGAACAAGACGACATGTCTGTGAGCCAACAACTCACTTGATCGGACATGAAAGCACGGTCAGGGTCGTTGACGATGGGCGAGAGCGTGCCGTCGTAATCCAGAAACATGACAATCTGCTTGCCTTTGGAGGCATCGATGATTTGCTCAAACATGTCTAATGCAGAGGGGTGGTGAAGCTGTTTCATAAACATAAAAGGGCAAATCAATTAATCCAACATTTTTCATCAAAAAGGGAGAAAGGTATAGGAGGAATTGAAGGTGATGTGAGGGTGAAAGATATATACTGACAATCCAAGAGTTATGTTCTTCGGCGAGAGAAGGAGTGGATTTGGGGTGGGTGGGAGAAGAGGCTCTCATGGAGTCAACCCAAGCATTGATTTCAAGGTTCTTGAGCACCTTTCGCCTGGGAATGGGAATATAGGCGGAGGGCACGGCGGGCGGTTTGTGGGCGGGGGCGGAGAAAATGGAGGAATTGGAAACGGAGGCAGAAATAGCCATGTTGAGACCAGGATTTGCATCGGGAACCATCACATTCTGCTGCGTCATGATCACTGCGAGTGCAAACACAAACAAACAGTCAAGACAGAGTACACACACACATATATATGGAAGAATGTGAGAAGAAAGGCAATGGGTATTGAAGGAAGTAGGATATGAACCTTGGAGGAAAGAGAGAAAGTTGGAGGAACAATATAAGAAAGATAGGAATATGGGGAAGGGTGGCAGAAGAGGGAGGTGTGGGAGAGGAGAGGAAACGAAGGGGGTGGATTTATAGAAGGAGGTTGGAGGGAAGAGGGACCCACAAGTTTGGGATGGTCAAGGTCATGTGAAGGTCCCTCATGTTGGGGGTAATTGCAAGAGAAGTGTTTTGTATTTTGGTGTTTGTTTGAATTAATTTGAGTAAAATAATTTTTATAATTTATGAAATAAATATATAAGAGAAATTTCTAATTTTTTTTTAAAAAAAACTTTTTGAAACTATGATTTGGGATTTACCCAAACAATTGCTAGTAAAACAGGGGAGAGAAAGAAAAAAGAGGGATGGTTCAACCTCATAAGTCATAACTAGCACTCGTCCCCCGCCATTCCTCCGCCCACTCGTTCTCCATAAGGCCTCCTCCCTTTTTACTCTTCCTCGACACATCACAAGCTCAAACACCTCTTTAGTTGCTCTTTTTTTGCAAAGGAAAAAACCTAATTTGTGTGTTTGGAGGGTGAAGCGTATTCCCGTAACTGGGCTTTCAGTTCATTAGGCCTTTTTTAGTTTCCCCGAGGTTTTATGTGCTCCCGGCCCCGCCCACTTATGTTTTCTTCCTCCGACACGTAGCACCTCACTTCCTGCATTTGATCTGATAAAAGCGAAACACCACAAAGTTGGAAGCCTATTACACATTGGTAGGATGGTGATCAAGTAAGTAAAAATAAGTAACCTTTTTAATTTGTTATGATATAAAAAGTGAAAACGGCCTGTGTGCTGAGTTGACGCCAAAACCAATGGGAGGGTATATCCCTCACGATTGCCCCCCCTCCCTCCCTTTACTAACCAGAAAAGGAAGCGTATCATTTTTCTCTTGCTTCCAAATGTTTTGTAAGCGGCATTCAGACACCTGGCTTTGCTACTTGTTCTCTAGTTTGTACAGTACTCCTACTACTCCTCTTGTTACTCGTTATTCAATGCCTCAAGGCCTGAACGATAAAGCAAAACTCAAAGGTCAAAAACTTCAAAAGAATGAAGAATAATTAAAAAGCAAACCCCATGTCTGTCACCCTAATTATATGAACCACTTTTCTTCTGCCTCTATCAACCCGCGATGCGGATCACCTTATAAATTACACCAGTTTTCATATGACTAATAAATACTCCCTCTGCTCAGTTATTTAATATAAGATATATTTATCTAATTTAATTTGATTAAGAAAGTTAGTTAATATGACATAATATTTTCTAAAAGACTATAATTAGTAATTATCTTTCTTAATTCTCTCATACCCCTCTTTTTTAATTACTGTTGAGATAACACCAATAGAAATAAATTAAGAAAATATTGACAAATGTGAAAATTATGTATTATATTTAGAACAAATAATAACTATACAAATATGTCTTATATTAAGTGTTGAGAGAGTATAAATAACTCATGCTGTTATATACTTTCCCCCGACCAAGACCAAGCGATAGTCAAGTCCATTATAGCTTAATAATGTTTATTCTTATATACTAGTAATAGTAATCGATCACCCACTGTTTTTCTGGTGTTTGGTTCCTTCTGCTGCCACTCAAGGAATGGAATGGCACCCAAAATTCTTTCTTTTCCTTTTTCCTGATTCATTTCCTTGCTGGCATTCCTGTTTCGTCAAAAAGCAACTGATTATTATATAAATTGTATCTTGGGTCTTCGTCATTCTTTCGTGTTTCGAGTCTGTTGAGGGTGACGAAATTCAAAGAGTCACAAAGAGACAGCGAAGCTAATTCAGCATGGCGCCAGAAACTAATAAAGGCACTTCGATCAGCATATGATGCTTGCCAATTAGCATCAGAAATCAGAGAAACACCCACCGAATTCGTTGACAAGTGGGAACGTGACAAAATTAATTACTTGCCTCCCAAGTTTCCAAATCTCATAAAATATTAAGAGATGAGGGAGCTAGCTAGCCTTTAACTGATAAATTAAATGGGCTAAGCAAAAGCAATTACAGACTAAGAAATCAGGTTTATAATAAGGAGCTAGCACGAGATTCTGTTACTAGATGGATGTCGGGTTCAGATTTATTTACATGCATGGCGTAGAGTCTGCTTTCCCCTTGTATAGTGTTCATATATGCACCATTCTGAGCATCTTTCCAATCTTTTAACATTGTTCTTTCTTTTTGGTGCCTAACTATTGCATATTCTCATGTGTTGAAGTATTGATACTAATTAATAATGCTTAACATACATTCAACTTCAACTTTTAGAGGACCCATTCTTCCTGGGCATCTTCTCCAAACCCGAATTATTGTTCTTTCTGTTCAAAACAGGAGGCTGGGCCTCAGACTTCTCGTTGAAGCAGTGCACTAAATGCACAAAGACCTAAAGTTGTTACCATTAAAACCACATTGTTGAAGAATGGATTTCTCTCTCTCAATATATTCTCTATATATTCACTGAGGGGTCCAAAGGGGCGTGCCCGCATATATATACTAATATACATATACAGTAACAATCTGGCCAAAAATTAGGCTAAATATACCCAAGTCTGGGGTTAATTATGGAGATAAACTCAATGAACCAAAGTCTCTTTAATGACTTGGCTTCAAGAGAAGAAAAAAATGTACCACTCCTATTCATCAGTAAACAAGCACGGAAGAAATTAAAAGGGCAAAGGAAAAGTGGTGAACATGATAAAGAGGTCTCGCGTCCCAAAAAAAAAAAAAAAAAAATAGAGGCATATAAACTTGCAGTAATTTTTAACTGAAAAATATAACTCTTACCCTCTAAAATTTTTCCCAATTATTAATACACAACAACTCAATATATAGATTTGGGTATATAAGTGCATACTCATACTAAAGTAATCTTTAAACTACAATCATTTTCCATTATTTAAACATATTATTTAATATGTGCGTGTGCCTTTGTTTGTATTCAAATATTTAATATATATATATAAATAATTATGTGTCAACTTATTACCTCCATTGTCAATAAATATGGTTACAGACAGTTGGATACAATGTCTATCGTTTTGTTATAATCAAGGGGTTGAGTTATATAGTCTACTGCTGCCATTATTTAGATATTGAAGAACTAACTCTTGGTACTAAATATAAGAAAACAGAGGGAGCATAAGAAAAGAAATATTATCTTCAGTTTTAAATATATAAAAGATCTAGTTGATTATTTTTAGAGAAATTATGAAAGCTAAATAACTTATTTAATCATATAATATATTGCGGATGATTAAATTATATATAAGTTTATAAATTAGAAACATTAATATGGAAGAAAATTATAAATATAAGTATTTTAAAATAATTTAATTAACTTATTTAATCCTTTAAAAAAAATTAACCAGGTCGGGAGGTAGTATAGTAGGATTAATTGTAGAGACATGGGGAGGGTAGCGAAGAAGAAGAAATTAAACGCTTCTTTGTAAAAGTGATTGAAAAGTATGTTTACGTAAATCGAGATAAAATTCATCTCACAAATTTATTTTGTATACTGTAAATCATGTTGAAAAAGCAGCTTCTACCGCTAATCCAAACAGACATTAAAAAAGGCAAGTCAACAACAAGCGATGAGTGGCCAACATGTAGTCAAAAGTAGGGTCGTAGGGGTGGGGTCAAACCCATGTCCTCTACGGCATAGGGTAATTAGGGACAATATCCCACATTGTTACGCCTAACTACCCCATAATAATACCCATTCGTGTTTCTTCTAATTGACCCTACTCCTCCTCAATTACGCCATTCCCCTCTGTTCTCCAACACACAAGCACATCCTCAAAATGAGTTTAATTTGAGTCTCCTCCTTTTATTTTGTTATTATTAGTCTCATATTTATTGAGATATACATAATAAAAATATGCCCATTCAAATACTCCATTCAGTCCTATTTATAAGCAATTTTCCCTCCCATAGGCATGATCTCTTTTATAAGCAACTTCTACGTGTCTGAAAATGTAAACTCATTTTTTCTATTTTTCCCTTATTAAATACATATTATTTATAATTAATTATCACATACACACCAAGAGTTATGTTTAGGATAGAGAAAGAGAACTCACTAGGTGAATGAAGTCAACAAAGCATTGAGAAAACGTAATTTACTTCTCATACTTTTTATACATTCTCTTTCTGTTTTCATAAATAGGGGCATATATAAAAAAAATGGCATTTTTGACACACTTATTGCTTTTAACTACCAGTTCATTTTATGCAATCAAGGATAAAGTTGCTTATAAATAGGACCGGAGGAAGTAATATGTTTCTCACTTGATACTTGCTTCACAAATGAATGTCAAATTATATTTTGGGCATGCATGGCCTTTTCACAGGCTCAAGGATGATTTGGTTAGCTTTTCATATGGTGGTGCACATATTACTTACACTACTACAGAAAGCACTTTTAACGTTCGTTTTTAGAGTCTTTTAACGTTCTTTTATGGGGGGACGCATATGCGAGCGACATAGTAAATAATGAAAATAACGTTTGTTAGGGAGGGATGCCTAAAGTGGGAATTTAGGCATCTTTTTTTAAGTAAAAGGGACTTTAGGCGTCCATTTTGCTTAAAAAGGGACGTCTAAAGTATTTTTTTTAATTTTTTTCCATATTTTGTCTGCCATATAAATTGAAAACCACATAAAGAAGATTAAAGAATAAACTATAATCTCCTTACAAATGGTAATGAAACATCCAGTAGTAGCTAATTAACTCTTACTGCCATCTATATACATGCATAACATCATCCAGTCACAAAGTGTTGTAAGAAATATTGTCTACTACACAACTATACTTGCTAACATAAACATACACTTTTACTGATTTATGTGTTGAAGAAGCTGCCCAGCCAAAAATTTTATGATCAAATTAATGTCTTCATGTAAGTAGGCAGCTTCGTTATCAAAAATCGGCATAATAGAAAATAAGCTTAAATAAAATCCATCAAGTGAAAGAATCAATTAGTAATTTAATTACAATATCCAAAATGCAAGTTATCATTTGATTACCTACTGAAAATCACTTGTAATTCCGCTCTGAATGATGTTATACATATAAAGGATAACGTAGTAGCATCATTTAGTGGCCCCTAGCTGTCGAAGGCACTATAAATAAAAAACAATTGGTTAAAATCAATAAAGTCATATTTAAAATGACCGTCAATAAAAGAACTTGAATTGAAACTACATACTTTCGGATAAAATCACTTCAGGCGTCTAACAATTCTACCCTTACGTGACCCACTAAGGAGTCTACATGTCTCGCTCCCACTACTACTAAAATGTAAAACCACAGAAATTAGAATAATTCATTTAAGTATAGAATCAATGAAATAAAAAAAAACTTACGTGTTGAAGAAGAACTTTGTTTCTTTATCTTGCTTTTTACCCAAGGAATCGAACCAGTAACCATGGTTGATGCGAGGACAAACAACACACAAGCTCGAATGGTAACTACAACAACATACATATTAAAATGAAGTTAGATGACGAAGTAATTATTTCTTAAATTTCCTAAAAAAATCAAAATTAAAGTACGTACTATTGAACAATTGGTGCTAGATAACAAAGAAATTTGCTCTCTCCCATTGTGTATACCACATAATGCGTCCTTTTTTCCACACCATTACCATCCCTTATCGTATTTTTCGGATACAAGAATCTGTATAAATCATGTCTTATCACTGCATGTGCAGTTGAATGACCTAAAATAGAAATTAAATTATAAACAAAATATTGAACGTATGAAACTAAAAAACCACTACATTAATTGAAGGAAAGAAAAACTAACTGGAAGGCAAGTTTCATCCATCCTACATCTATCTCCTCCAAATGGATAAACTCCCTGAGATCTTTATTGTCAAGCGTGAAGGGATACATCAATTCTAAGCCCACAATCCCTAGAGGCATCTGCAAGTCGATCTGACGAATACCTTTGTAAATCTGTTGCAGTCGTGTCAAAAGGAGCCATCTTACCGCATCTCGCTCATCCTATTATCATAACATAAAAAACTGAATATTAGTAGGGTGCCAACAGATGTCAAGTAATACGAAGGTAGTTTCTACCATTTGAGGGGTTACAAACATTCCAATAAGATATTAAGGCCAAAGGATGAAAACTCATATCGCCTGACCCAGCGTAGCAACCTCTACATCAAAGACAGGGATGAATGCACCTTATTCTCCCTCTCGAACACATGTCACTGTCACCCTATGTAAATACTGTGGAATTTGATTATGATAATGGGTAGTAGCTTGTGTGTGAATGAGAGTATCGGCAACAACAGCAACAGTGGGGAACCCAAATAGAGGATGTAAGGTTCTCTCGGCTCCGGAGTGGAAGAAGGCTGGCCAAAGGTTTCTCCAGTAGGTTATAATTTCCTTTGGTATTAGGGAAGGCTGAGGATTCCTGGATTCTATTAGCTTGTGACGAATTTTGTGTGGCTCTGCCAAAAAATTTCATGATACCAACTCTCCTTAGCTCCCCTCTAACATGACCGGAGTGATCAGGCTTCCCAATCACTATTGACAATATGTTCATCTGTCTACTAGGAGTGAACGAACCTTAGATGCTTTGCTCTTCGAATTCGTCCTGTAGCATACAATTTATCGTAAATGAAAATTAAACACTACTAATACAAAAGAATTTCAAAATTAAATATTTATGCTTTAACTACTTAAAATCCTTACGACAACCACAACAACTAGATTTACTAACTTCTCACCCTTAATCCTTGCTGGTTTCCATTTTTTCTAATGCGGAGGATGAGCTGAGGCCTGCACAACAATGCTAGGATATGATTTAGCTGCTTCCTACATTTTCTCCAACTCTTCTGTCATCATCCTCTGCCCAAGCTTCTGATAACCACCACGAGACATGCATTGTTGATATTGATTTGTTGATTGTCTCTCTGTATTTGTTGTACTTACTTCCGGTGAAAGGAAAACAATAAAAACTGAGTCAATGATGTCAAGTATATTGAAACAAAAAGTTCTATACCATGATGAAAGAAAGTTTACCAAAAATTCAGGATATGCCCGTGATGCCACAAACAACCTCTAGTCCTCTAGAGACAAATATGAATATTCATAACATGTGTCCAAACCTCTCTTTTCCCCTCGAATATACCTTTGTGAGAGCTTTTTTTTGAAATATTTCCATCATAGACAAACCTCCTCGATCCAGTGCTTGTACATCTCCCTGGTGTCTGGGACATCAAACGTTTGCTGCAGGAATACAGAAAATTATATTTGAAGCAATAGAAATAAAGAAAATGCAGTTGTATCGAAACTTATATACCAAATCATGTCTTTCATTTTTGGGGGAACCCGCCTTCAATTATCATTGATGATGCTAACTTTGCTTTGACCTAAATAGCTAATGAAATGATCTTCCTCAGGACTAAGTGGATTTAGGTTTGGATCAAAGTCCACATACAGCCTCTCCTGTTGATGTTGATGACGTGCAGCCAACGCAGGCATCTTTGTGACGCCTCTAGTTCTTCTTGGAGCGGGTTCAACTACTTGCATTTGATGCTCCCCATCACTTTCTGAGTCACTAGAACTTGCCATATTCCTGTTAACACAAAAATCATTGTCAGAGAGGTAAATAAATTGCAAGTACATGTATAAATTAACCAGGATTAAGGGAAAAAAGCACATAGTACTATTTTCTAAGTTAAGCACGTAATACAATTTTCTAAGTAAAGGTATTACCCTATATTGTTTCCCATATTCCTTCGCAATGATAATTTCTTACACCATATTCTTCATCATCTATCAATTCTACTTCACTTGCTCTAGGTGGATTTGTTATGAAAAGTAGTGTATCGTCAAGGTTGAAAGTTAGATCACCATACTTTTGTTTTTTACTTTGAAGTATAATGGACATTTTTTTATTTAAAGGATTTGTGACATAAAACACTTGTTTCGCCTGGCTTGCTAAAATGAATGCCTCATCTCCATAACCAACTCTCTAAAGATTGATTGAGATAAATCCAAATTGTTGATAAATTACCACAACAGTATTGCTAACCCACTTACATTTGAATAAAGTAACTTTGAACTTGTTGTAGGTTATCTCCCATATTTTTTCTATAACTCCATAACAAGCCATGGATTTGTTGTGAAAGGTGGTGTATCCTTTGATTTTTGCCGAAAATGACATTGATGCGTTCTACTCGACTATAAATTTCCTCTTCAGTCAATGCCTTTGGAGCTATTCCATGCTCCGGTAAGCCATTAAAATGTTTTCTTAACCTACGATAAGGGTAGAATCGATGAAGAAACCTCATATGACCAAAGTACACTGTTTTTTTCCCTATGCTTAAGTTGATGGAAGTGTGTGTCTGCTTCACAAATTGGACATGCTTTATGCCCCTTCACACTGTACCCTGACAAGTTTTTATATGCAAGGAAGTCGTTTATTGTGGTGAAAATCATTATACGCAGCTTGAAAGACTCCTTCTTATATGCATCAAACACATTTACGCCTTCCTCCCACAACATTTTCACGTCCTCAATCAAAGGTGCCAAGTTGACATCGATGTCATTCACTGACTGTTTTAGTCTAGAGATCATCATAGAGAGCATCACATACTTACGTTTTATACATAGCCAGGAAGGTAAGTTGTATATTACAAGGAGAACTAACCACGAACAATATGTGCTAGTAAGAGTTATATACGGATTGATTCCATCTGTACAAAGCCCAAGCCGAAGGTTTCTCAGCTCATTGCCAAATTGAGGGAACATTCCATCTATCTTCTTCCACTGTGGAAAGTTGGGTGGGTGCCGAAGATATTTTTCGTCAAATATTATCTTATCAGAATGTCATCTCAACTTCTTCGCTTTTGTTGCACTCGCAAATAAATGCTTAAACCGCGGTATTATTGGAAGATACCACAATACCTTTATAGGTTGTCTTTTAGTTGTCCCTTCACTACAACCACCATCTTTCTTCACTTTGTATCATGACGTTTTATACTTAGGACACTCACTAAAACCTTCATACTCCTTTCTATACAATACACAGTCATTAGGGCAATCGTGTATCTTTTTGTACTCTATACCCATCGTAGACAAGATTTTCTTGGCCTCATACATACGATTTGGAAGTACATTATCATCTGAAAATATATCACACAACAATTCAAACAGTAATGTGAAACTATATCGATCCACCCACAAGTTTCCGTTAAGTTGACCAAATGCAATGTTCCTGTCAGCCATGTATACTTACTTCGAGGGTACAAAGGTGTCTCCGCATCACTTCGCAGGCTGTCATATTCATGTAACTGCACAACGAATTCTACCTCAACATCGTGAATCATTTTCTCCATTCTATCTTTATCTATCACATCCACAATTTCCTTCTTGTGCGACGGACAATCTATTACTTCCTCACCATGCCATATCTACCTTGTGTATCAAAGATTTATTCCATCACAAAGTATGTGATCCCTTATAACATCAACATCCCGTCAACTTTCATTTAAACAATTGATACAAGGATAAAAATACTTCCCATTCTTTGTCAGAACATTTTTTCTAGCAAATTCAATAAACTCTTCCATTCCATTCTCATGTACTTTACTAGTTCTCAAAGTATTCATCTAACTATGATCAATTTTATTACCACCTAAGTCATTCCCAATAATACTCAAGTTTAGAACAATTGTCAACGATGTGATTGGGGTTTATTACTTTTTTCAAAAAAAAAAATCAGCAGCATTTCCCCTAAATGTAAGATCCCAAAATTTTAATAACAAATCATTTCACCTTAATTCAAACAAAAAAAAAACTAAAACAAACTAATTGAGGCAATTCAAGACAATATCAACAATTTAAACAAACAATTTTTCTTTGGGAACTAAAATGTTTAAATTAGTACAAGTTAAAAATTATATGCACCTACAAATATTAAAAGTTCTATACAAGTATTCAGAATTTCAAACCAAAGAAATTAAAATCAATTGGCTAATGTTGAAAATTACTTGTTGATAACAACACTATAGCACATGTTTAGATTTTAGGCTTAAAATGCATTTAGCACTCTAAAATGTGTCTTTTTAAATAGAACTCAGCTTTTTAAACATGTTTTATTTTATAATTAACTAAATTATATAATTTCTTTAATCTAATAAAATTAGTTAAATAGGTCTTATATTAAAGATTTATATGATGAGTTACATTATTGATGAATATTTTTTTAGTAAAACATATTGATGAGTGAAAATTTTCTAAATGTTTTATTTTCTAAACAAATATTATTTTCTAAATTTTTTATAGCTTCCTAAACATGTTTTATTTTTATTTTTGAAAATCTATAGAATTACCAATAAAATATTTTCAATTTCAAGAAATAAAAATTAATGATAAAATCACATAAACAAATATTATTCAGTGTAAAATCTAAAACTATGAACAAATGAGTAAGCAGAGAAAGTTGCTTCACATAAATATACATTTTAATTTATTCATAAGCAATTTCAGTCATGTATGTATAAAATTAAAATAATCAGTGTATAAACTCATCTTCCTCATGAAATTATTGCAGAAACAAAATCAACACGATTCTAGAATCTCTAGCACATACATACATGTACTTATGGCATAATATGAGTAGGCTATAATTTCCAGCAAAAATACTTCCAGCACTTCAAATTAAACGGTCATGACATTAACTAAAGTAAAAAAAAAAAGCAAAAAGAAAGAAAGAAGACATGAAAGCTTATAGTGGAAAAAAGGCGTCAAGAGGCTGGGAGGGAGGAGGCGCACCACCGTGAGAGAGGGAGGGAGTCTGACGGTGGAAGGAGGGGATGAGAGAAAATGAAGAAGGAGGGAGACGGTGGAAGGAGCGGATGAGAGAAAACGAAGAAGAAGGGAGAGCTAGACGGTGGGTGTGGATCGGACTTCAAGCTTTAGGTGAGATAATGTGCAGTCAAAGACTTGTCTAACAAGAAGGCATCCCAAATTATAATTTGAGATCCCTTTAAGCGTCCCTAAACCAAAAGGGATGCCTAAATCAAGATAGTTGGCACCAACTACCCCGTTTTAGGTGTCCTTTTTTATTTTAGGGATGCTTAAAGGCTCACCTTTAGGCTTTTCAATTCACTCTTAAAACGCGTAAAATTCAAAGTTGTTTCCTTTTATTACGAAAATGCCACCATGTTTTTTTTATTTCTCTTTTTTAAAAAAAGACGTCTTATAATATCATAAAATGTATTATCTATAGTAGTGTTAGTCGTCGAATGATTTGTTTTGATTTTAAATATAAGAGTTTATTAATCTTCTATCTCTCACATTATTTTTTTCTTAAATATATATAGTGACAATTTTCAATATAAATATTTAAAAGAAACGGTATTATGGGAGAATCAATATCTCTTGTAAATAACCAATATAACTAATCTTTTAATATGTAAATTAGTTACTGAAGGGAGTATGAATTAGCAAGAATTGGAGAAATCATTGGCAAGAAAGAAAGGGGAATTGAAGGTGAGGGGCAAATAATAAGGAAAGCGGTGGAGGTCGGCGGATTCTGATTCTGGTAGGTGCAATAAGAACCCCAAAGTCGCATGATGCATGACGTGGACCTTCACTATTAAATTGGACACCACGTACCAACCACGCCACCCATGTTATGTCCTCTATATATATATATATATATATATATATATATATATATGTATATGTATATGTATATATGTATTCGTATGGCCGTTAATTCAATGTTACGTTGTAGTTCAACGGCCGCTAATTAATTACTCCTCCGATCTATTTATAAATAATTTTATCTTTAATTATGTAAAACAAACTAACGGTTAAAATTAATAAGTATGTTAAAAATATCATTTTTTCTCATATATATTCTATTTATAAAAATATAAAAAGAATGTATAAAATGTAAAAGAGATAGTAAAATATGTTTTCTCAATACTTTGTTGATTTCATTTACCTAATGAATTATCTCTCTCTTAAATATAATTTTTGGTATGTATGATAATTAATTATAAATAATATATATTTAATAAAAATAGAATAAGAAAAAAGAGCTTATATTTTCAGACATAAAATAAAAGTTGTTTATAAAATGGATCATTTTTATAAGAAAAAAATTATTTATAAAAAAAATAAGAGAAAGTGGTTTATGATTTCATTCAATTTATACATATGCATTCGTGTGCTTGCGTGGAACTGATGATTGTTTTGGTGGCACAATGCCTATCCCCTTATTGTCTGGACATTTAATTTCAGTGTGTGCTTCTTCAATCACAGACCTGCCCTTTTCTCTTTACACTTGGCCACAACAAACAAAAGCACCTCAATGTGACAATGTTAGCCTTTCCTTGACACTACGTACATCTACTCATCAATCATCCGTTTGTATATATAATGATGAAGCAACTACAATATCTCACAGTGCAAGCCATCCTAATATATATGCGCCTGTATGTTTGGAGACTTCCCTCTAACTGCCTTCCACCGCCAAATAATTAGTATCCTCATTCTAATTAAATCCACGATTAATATATACAATATTAACTGTGTATATGAAAGTGGAACTATAGTAAAGTCGGCCATTTAATTCAACCACGTTTTAACAACGTGTGTATGTTTGAAGTCGATATTTTCATTTTTAATCCTTCAACCCAGTCAACCGTGACGCGGATGTCAATTATGAGTTTGTTTGGCATTGATTTTATGAATCGGGTTTATTATATAAGCCTGATTCATGTAAATCGAGATAAATCTCTTCCACATATTTATCTCGTAAACCGTAAAAGTTACTTCATATTCTGTGAATCACAATTCATAAACACTTATGAAGCTTTTATAAGCTAATCTAAACAAGCTTATTATGTCACAAGCAATTGGAATTTGGAATACACACACATACACATAATCCCATTGACAAGTCTTTTAATGATTTTGATTTTTTTTTTATATTACGAAAGGACGAACATTATTGTGATTATATATTTCTTAATTAATTGAAGTTGACTACGGCTGATGAATAAAAAAAATAATGGAATATATATAAATAGAAGGAAGAAAGTAATCCCTACTATAAAAATAGAGATTAATAGTGTACTTTGGCACTCCTTTAAAGAAGTATCACAACTTTTTTCAGATTTAAAAAAAAAAACACTTTAGGTGGCGCTTTTTCAAGGGAGCGCGATAACTTCAAGGAAGTGCCACTTAAAGTATTTTTTTTAAAAAAATAAAAATTGAAGCAGTAGTTGTGGCGCTTGTTCAAGGAAGTGTCACAACTGTTATGTACTTTGTGTGGCCCTTGGCCTAGCAACCGCCACCCAAAGTATTATTTTTAAAAAAACAAAAATTAAAACATTCTCTCTCCCGCAATTTGCTTCTATGACCTTTATCCTATTAGTCTCCACTCTTCATCCAACACATGTCATTACCCTTATCCTTTAAATTCCTACATTTCTTCCTTCTTCTCTTTTTGTCACTCATCACCATCCCCAGTTCGATCTATACTTCCTTTATTTCTTTGTTTCATCACTTCTCACATTTTCTCTTCCTCCTCTTTATTTTTTTGCGGCACTCATTTCTTTTGTCTCATTTCTTACATCAAACTGACCCTACTCCTTCTCCCTCTTAGTCCCATTTCATCCTTGTTATAGTTTCATTTCATCCTGTAAGTCATACTACTTATTTTTTTCCTTTTTTTATATATATTTTGAAGCTGCGTACAACACATTATCTTGTTAACCACATTTTTTTAAAACATCTATGCAACTTTGTCTTTCACTCTTTCACTTATTAATTTTTTTTTCAGGTGTTGTGTTTGAGGTTTCAGCTCACTCTATTTAAGCTTCATCTATACTGTAAGTTTTTATTAATTTTTGAGCTTAAAAATATAATTTTATTAGTAGTTAATAGTTTAATTTGCTCAATATCTTTTATATGTAATTTATTATGAAATTGAAAAAATTATTCTCATTTTTATATGCCGAAGAATAAATAAGATAAAATTAAATATGATTATATATAGGTTGTATGTGAAGATATGTAGTAGTTATAATTTTTGGTTATTGTAGTAATTTTTAATATTGATGAGTTGCATAAATAAAATAATTATTTATTTTTAACACTTGTATTTTACTTAGCAGTTATTTCGTTAATTAGTTATTTTTTTAATTTATATCATTTTGGAGTTATTTGATTGTGATTTTATTTTCTTCATTTTGTTGTAAAGATATGAAAATGTGTTTAAAGTGTGTTATTAACTATAATTATAGAATTCTAAAAGAAAAATAAGAAAAAATTAATTTTAAAAAAAAATTGTCTAGGATGACGTTTCCTTGATAAATGGTTACAGGAAGTGAGGAAGCACCACCCTAGATTAAATTCAAAAAAAAAGTCTAGAATGACACTTCCTCAAAGAAGCTTTACCTTAGACTATTAAAATTAAAAAATATTTTTTTAAAAAAAAGTATAGGGTGACGCTTTCTTGAGGAATGCCACAGTAAACTTCCTGTAGTACTTCCTCAGTGAAGCGTCACCCTTAAATTAAAAAAAATATACATTTTGTGGCGTTTGTAGGTAACGTCACAGCTTCTTTTAGTGACATTGAGATATGTGATATTTGTTAAGTATCATAAATAATATTAAAATAAATATAACAACTATATTTATTTGTTGTATAAAATGGATACAGATATTAAAGAGGGGGGCTATAATATAATGGAAGGGAATTGGAAGAAATATGAAAGGGATCGGAATTAGAAGCAAGTAATGACTAGTGAAAGATGGAGTGAGATTTCAACTGATAAAATTCATCTCATATGTCTGTCTCATTAAATATAAAATCACTTCTAAAGAGCTTATCCAAACCACTCTTAAGGCTAACGTACTCCATCGTTGTCGCTTTCGCTCTTCCCACCTAATTTAAAACAAACCGTGTCAATGTCGTTTGTGCAGATCCTTACACCTGTGTGTGTAATTAAGCATTGATCTCAAGTTTGCATCTGGCTGTTCATCATGATTCATTCTCCAACTTCAAAACGTCATTACGAACTATACTCTCCAAGTATTTTTAATTTTGAATGAATTATCTATTTTTAAATTAACTTGTTAAAATACCTTATACTTGCATTTCATTTAAAAAAAAATATTTACTTGACTCAGAGTCATAGGTGCCCGTAACCAAAAAGATAAAAGAGGTATTAATTTCGTTTTTAATCCTCTTTTTTCCTTTTGGCATAAAAAAACATATATAAAATTTATCTCTCAACTGTTTTCTCTTCTTTTTCTGCTGTGGCGTCTAGTCATTTATTTGATGCGTACCCACCCACTTGTCTTCACCACTCTGTTGCTTTGCGGGTTTTATCTTGCGAATTCTTTCCTTTTTCACCCCAGGCTCCAATGATTGGGAAATATCGGGGAAGAAAAGAACCTTGTTTGCACAATATGCACACAACTAGCTATATATGATAGTATAAAAAATAAAATAAAATATGTTACTTTCCTCCATTGGTTATCTGTTTATGGACCTTTTTGAAAGATGAGGGAAAATAAAAACAGAGAGAAGGCATGAAAATATTATAATGATACTTTATTCTGCCAGGCCCCGCATCTTTATCGATCGCCTGTTATAATATGTATATGGTGAATTGACCACCACTCAAAGCTAAACAAAACCAAATAATTTGAACCATCCTAGCTTGAAATCTGAACCAGCTTAGCTTGCTATATAGCTAGATTTATGAATGTTAATTAATTAACAGGACCGAATATAGAGATATGACAAGAATATATTTATGTATAGGACAAATAGGTGATAAAATTGGTTAGAGTTTGAAAGCTGCTTTAATTTAAACTAAATGAATGTGAGAGCAAAGCTAGGGATTGAGTGTTAATTAATGAAGTGAGAGTGAAAGGCTTTATGTTTGAAAGGAATGGCATAAATAATGAGGTAGCTAGCTAGAATGCCCAAAGATATTATTACTTCGAAAAGAGTGGTTTTCTTTATCACATCAATCTGAGATTTCTTTCTTTCTGATCCGTACGCTTTAAAGAAGGAAGAATAATAATCAATGGTAAAACACTTGCGTGAGTTGGTATATCATGAATCCACTATCTCTGCATATATAAACAAATTCTTTGCAGTGCTCGATCAAAAGGATACAACTTGACGGTCCATATCTTTAATCTTTTAATTGACCCAATTAACCTCGATCGATCATCTATCTCCACCCCTTTTCAATTAAGCTCCTTTATCACGCGCCATTCATATATCTCCGAAATAATAATAATAATGATAATGATAACAATAATAGGATTTATTGACGTTGTAAAATTCATGGTTAACATAACATACTTAGCATCTGACTTTAATTTTGTCAAACTACATATTCAATCAAAGCAAGTCCTGCAAGTTAGTGTCCCACTTTTATTCTGTCCCCTACAGTGTCATATATGATACAACCCTGTTATGTTTGAGAAACGGGAATAAGGAGATTTAATTATAGATGCGCCCTCAAGCTTTTGGGTCAATTAATGCTATTCCAAATATCATTTTGGGATTATGTGCTATTAATTCGTTATCTTTGGGTTTATACTTTAGAGTAAAAAATGAGAATAAAAAAGAAAAAGGACATATGGAGATGAGAGTGGATAAGAGATAAAAATCCCTACTTTAATTAATAATTTATCCCTTACTTTTTTTTTGTTTTTTTTTTTTTTTGGCTTTTACATGTAATTATTAGCTTTAGAGGATGACTTTCACTTTGAGATGATCTAACTGTATCGCAACTGAAACAGTTGGGGGATGTGACAGAAAGGGACATTCCTACGAAGCCCCAGGTCGGCATGGTGGACTTCCCACTTCACTCTCCCGTGTCCACCCCTCTTTCTTTTGTGTTTTTTCCCCCTCTCATCTCCCTAATGCTTTTTTTTTTTTAAGGGTAAAAAATCAAATGATACATTTGCTAGTTAAGAAATAATAAGGATTATAAAGCTAAAACCTGGGATGTGATTTACGTGCCTCCCCCACAGCTTTTAAAAGCGTGGAGTAGTTCTTATTTCTAATGCGGGCAACCCACGTGCTCTTTCCTTATTCCCCCTCTCCTTTTTAAATATTAATTTTGTTCGATGTTTTCCTTTTTCAATTAAGTAACTTTAAGCCCTAAAAAACACACGATCATGGAAAAGGGATGAACTGATATTTCCAAGTAGCTATAACAATCAACCTTTTTATACTTGTTAACTATATACTTATTAATTTATAGACAAAGTTTAAGTCCATTTTCTTTTATGTGCCCATTAAGTGCAATTTCCCATTTAAATATTAATATCATGTAAGTTTCTAATTATTAATAAATGCTTAATATAACTTTGATATTTAATCCATATGAATTTTTATTATTAAAAAATTCAAGCACTAAAGTCTAATTGGAAACTGGACTTAACCAATATAAACAAATAAATTTAAGCGTTTGTTTGAGTTAGCGTTTAAAAATCACATTTATGTAAGTTGAGATAAAATTATTCTCATATATTTATCTCGTATATTATAAATAACGTTAGAAAAGCATATTTTACAGCTAATCCAAATAAGTACTAAATAATGATGAGTTTAAGGTGCATTGTGAACTATTTCCATGGAATGTTGTCAACCGTCGGATCATGAATGTGTGAAATATGAAGACTAATGTTTTAATTTGAAACATTAAGTAAAAGAATATGGCTGTGACAGGGTGACTATATATATATTGACCTGGAAGGGGTGATTATGTATAATAGACACGCCTTTAACACAGACACACACGGACTAATCATTAAATAGAACATTTAGTTTTTTCATTATTCCATTTTTTGTCAAATATCGTGGGAATCCCGGGTGCATGTATTGGAGGGATGATATATATAGTTAATGAAATCTTGGAAAATATTAATGTTTGGGGGGGGGGGGGAGTGAAAGACGTGGTTGTATGGAAATTAAAAAAACATGACGGTGGTAGAGATTGAGTAAATACTTCCTTTAATTTTTTTTATAGACAATTTTTTTTTAATGCTCAAAATGAACTACGGTAAGGATTAGTTAAAAAAATAAATATGTCAAAAATATCATATTTTTTTTAAATATACTTCTATTTATGAAAAGAGCATATGGGCAAGAATGAGTAAAAAAAAAATAAGAGATAATGAGTGTAAAATATGAGAGAGAGAGAATAATAAATGATTGAATGAAAGATAATTAGTGGTGAGTGAGGAATAATTAATATATAAATATATGTATTTAATAGGAATAAAAAAAATTTAAATTTTAAGATATATAAAAAAAAATTATTTATATCAAATATCACTCTTAAGAAAGATAGAGGGGGTCCAGGAATGCAATGAGAGCCACAAATTGTATAATAACATATTTACTTCAATTATATATGTGATATTGATAGATACATATGCTTCATTCATCACGCGTCCCTCTATCACCCAACTTTACCTAACCACCACTCACCAAATATGCCTTCTTTTTCCTCTTCCCCGTTACCAACCCGCTCACATCATGCCTTCTTCTTCTTCTTCTTCTTCTAGCTTCTTCTCGTTGCATGTATAAATAATTCAAAGTATTACACTAAACATCCTCACTAGTTTTAACTTTTGATTTTTCAGAATAATTATATTATCATCCCTTAATATTCAACCTAGCTTACTTTCATGAGGAATGGGAAACTACATAGATATATATACATACTGTCACATAATGTGAGGAGGGGGCCACTATTCCATTAATTTCAAAAAGTGTGTTGTTCCCTTTGCGGGCTTCTTCTTCTTCTTCCCAGATTCCAATTCCTAATGGGATGGTCCAAATCTGTTGGATTAATTCCCCTACTCCTATTATCCCTTCCCTAAATTCGAATCATATCACTTCCACGTTCGTTCGTTCATTAGTGTCATACGTACATGCATGTCTCTTGCCATATGGAAGAATATTTGTCCCGACCACACAGGTGTCTGGAGCCCAAATTATATATCCAAGCAGCGATTCTGTTTTAGACAATACATACTTCTTTTCACACTTTCCAGTTTCCAAGATATTTCGGTGTCTATGGCTATAGCTAGCATCTCCTCTGTATATTACTCCCTATTAATTAAATTAATTTAAATTATTTTCCTTAGCTTATAACCTCATATATAATTTAATAATACATAACGTATGATATGATTAAGTAACTTATTTAGTTTTTTTAATCTCTTTAAAAAAATTTGACTCTATATTATATTTAGAATCAGAAAGAATCAGGGCACTTCCTGTAATCATATGTGAACAACTATATAAAAAAAGTAATCCACGTGCGCTTAATGAACAACTTGCCCTAATTAATATTGGCACACACATATAATGCCATCCCCATCTGCATCTTGGATCGCAAGCTTCATTTACTTTTTATGTGTTTCTCTTGTCCTGTTCTTCTTCAATAATACTTTCTTCGTAGAAAGCAAACGAAGCAGGCAGGTGCAGTGTATTCCTCAGAGTCCAAGGTTCTCATGGGATTCACTTTTATATTATATTTCAAACAATTCATAATCTGGTACTCAAACAGTTTCACCAATAATGCGTGGCACACTACTGTCGAATCCGCGTGCTCGAATTTATTAATTAGCAGAAGATTTGATGATGTTAAAGTGATGAGCAAGGATTATTCCTTGTTTACTAGATGGTTAATAATATATCTCACGCCATGCTCAAGCTGATTCTGATTCTTTAGTTTTACTCCAATTCCTTTACTCTGAAGGTCCATTACTCATAATTCCTATCTTTGTTAATTATTTCTTTTATAAGAGCCATGTGGATCCCCAGGATTCTCAAGATTACGTTCATATATCCCTTTTCTTTCTGGTAAATCCCTCATTTCTTTTTAATTTTACGTAAAGGATCTTTGGCGCAGAAAATCTTATAGATTCACAGGATCATCATCAGCATTAGGTAAGATTACACACCATATATATGTACTGACTCGTCGTTAAGAGCTTAATTCGCATGCATGTGTTCTTTAATTAATTAGTTCAACTACTGAAAGGTTATCAGGCAAATTTTAAAAGACTGGTTAAAAAAAGCAAGCATTAGCTGTCGGCCTGTAAGACGAAGCATGAAGAAGGTACTACTAGTGCTCGTTATCTCAAGTAGAATAAATTATTACATGCTTCTTCTCAAGTGATAATGATATGACAGTCTCCAAATTATTGAGGATAATAAACTACATTTACCTATATATCATGAAGACACGTTACACAGGAGCTAACTAATTAACTAGCGTCAATACAGTTTGGTCAAAAAAACTTTTTATAAAGTAAAGAAGCATAATGATTGAGAAAGTTGGTTTATTCAGGTAAATTCATCATTTCCGAGTGTTCATTGGAGATACTATTCACCTTTTATGGCGTGCAATTTATAACCCCATCAACTACTGACATATGCACGATGTGACAAGGGTAATGTGTCTTATTTTATTTATCTATAAGCAAGAGTGTAATAGTATATTTGGCAGTAAATGAAAATTTCACATAACTTCGAACGAAGTACCTTTGATTTTAATTACCCCTCAATTATTGGAACTTCGAATGTCAGTTTCTCGAAGAGGCCGTGTAATGGGATTCTTTCAAGTGTTCCATGGGCTCCAGTAGAGTCCAGTAATGAACCCATACTTTATTTGGGCCCAATTCGTCTACTAAGCCCAAATCATTAAATACTATGAGACGTGAAGCTCGACGAGCAAGAAAAGCTGTGATCCTGGAATCCAGAAATGTTCCCTTAACCAAACATCATTAACCATGGGATTTTAAAACATGCACATGTGATTGAAAGGCTCTTTGACACAAAGACCTTATCGTCATTTTTTTCAGCGTCATGTATGGTCCTGTTCACTGAACTTCCATGTGCGTGATAAATATTCTGAATTATCTAATCTCGATCGTTCAATACTAACATCAAGAGAAAAAAGATAAACATGGAGGAATGAAAAATGAAAATAAAGTTAAATTTAAAACGGGGCGAATTGAAGGCATATGTTAATGCTGAGAAGGAGACCATCCGCTTCAGCTTCATTGGTGAAGACGTCATAATGTTGAGACACATCACACAAAGATCTTCACAACCTTAAACGGGTCAGTGGATTCACGAGTCGGCATGGAAGCATTGTAAGGGTGACGGCGGAGCCACGTCATGAGAAGCTGTAAAGTGAGAAGCAACAACTTGGATGGCTACTTGCTTTTATTCCCATCATCAACTCCTATCTCCATAGTACCCTTTTCGGCAAACTCATCTTTGTGAATTTTATGCTTCTCCTTTCTTCACTTCCCTTCTTTTATGTTGCAATGAATATAATGAAGGAGGCAATTAGCTAGCAGTGAAAGAACATGACGCACTTGATGAGCTTCATTCATTTTAATTCTTCAGTTAATAACTGACAACATTAAATACATTCGTTCACTTCCAAGCATTTTATTTCAAGGTATATATAAACATCAAAATATATAATATCTATACTATTCATAAATTTTTTTTCCCATTCTATTAAGTTAAAAACATTGATGTATCTGCGGCGAGCTTATTTATCATGAGTTCTCTTTCCTTGTTTTTTGTTGTTGGAATCATTGACTCTTTGCAAAAGTGTGACTGGTTATTTATTTCAAAACAAAAGATTATAGTCAATTTAAGAAAATCATACATATGTAACTAAATGTTTATTTTATTTCTCTTGTCAATATGTGTGCCGTTGCATATTATATACTTCTCCAATAATATATCGTTGCCTTGGCTAATCAGTAATCACCAAAGTTAGAAAGCCGTATCAGTCAATCAAATTGGAACGACTTGGAAGGAGGCTCTGAGTCATCTTCTCAGCTGTGAGTTCAAGTGAATTGGTATGCATTGTTTGGTAATTAGTTGGGGTCATTCGTGGGAACTGGCGAAACAGAACACACAAACACAAGATTCATATAATTACATTTATTCAAGTACAAGTACAACCTAAACCCAAGAGGAAGCTCCCTTGGTCGTGCATGGATTAAAAAGCACCGGCACAACCAGGAATAGGAGCTCCTGAAACCCCTTATTTTCTACCCTAATTTTGCATAACTGTCTCTGCAACACCTCTGCAAATTCCAAAAATTTCATTGCAGATCGTTGCTCAAGACACCCAGAACTACAAAATACAAAAGTAAATACATACTGAATCTAAAACAGCATAAAACCGTATCACAAGGAAGATTGATGACGTCTCAAATAGCAGACCAATCAATCTCCACGGAAGGAAACTTCTCCAGCCCAAACTCGATGTTCTCATCATCCTTGGAATCAGAGAAATTCAAGAAAGTGATGTCGGATTCAGGGGAAGACGACCCAGCCCAGGATTCATCAGACAAAGGCGACGATGCTGTGTTCTCCACCTTACAATCCTCCACATCACTCTTCGATTCTGACTCTTCCAGCGCCACCTCAGGCTTTGAATCGCCGACGGAGCAGGTTTCCCCTGCACTCCCCTCTTTCTGGGAACTGGCCAAACTTTCACAAATAGCTTGAAGCTTGGCATCGACGGAGGAATGAAGAGGCTTGTAATTCCCAAATTCACCAAACACATGAGCTCCTTGGTGTCGCAGGTGAGGGAAATTAAGGCGAGCAAAATCACCCCTCAGCTTATAAGCAGCGTTGTCATAAGCCAAAGCAGCCTCTTCGGCGGTGTCAAAAGTGCCGAGCCAGAGACGGGTCCGATTCTTTGGGAGTCTGATCTCAGCCACCCACTTCCCCCAATGCCTCTGCCTCACTCCTCGGTATAGTTTCATGGGTTTCGGAGCATTACGGACATGTTTCATGGGGACAGGTTTAGGACCGAGGAAATCCAGGGATTGTTGCTGTCGGACCAGGAATTGAGCCTGAATCTGAAGAATTTGAGATGGGGTGAGTTGGTTAAGCCCTATGCTACTCGAGAACCCAGGAGAAAATATGAGGGAGCTCGATGCTGTACGGAGGTTGGGATAATAACTGGACATAGAAGTGGGTGAAGTATAAGAGCAGGAAGGTGATGATGGAAGAGAGAGAGAAGATAGAGACGACGTCGGTGAATCCATTTTCACAAAAGGTTCAAGTGCCTTCGTCAGATCTTCACCATACGGATCTATGAAATCTGATGCCAGGCTGCTGCTATTATCATACATACCTATAGTTGCCATCATGCTACACAATACGTGAAGGACACGGGAAAAAAAAGGAATCTAAAACCAAATATATAAGAAGACGACCTGACTCAATTTCAAAAACAGAGCACAGGTTGAAGAAAGCTGCAACTCGAAGGGGAAAAAACAGAAACTTACAGGAAACCAGAACCTCTGCCTGATTCGCCTGACTTTGAAAGTCGTTAGTTAAGGATGTGTAAGCGCCCTTTACAAAAACTCGAAATCGAAATTCAATTTCGAGGACAGACAGACGATGAGAGAGAGGGATCCAAGAAACGGGGAAATAGAGGAGGGGGAAGGATTCGAGAAAGGTTGAAGATGAGAGACGAAAATCTCAATCGCTTGTGATTTTTTTTGGTGGTCGCCTCACTTCGTTAATTCCACTCTTGCAATTTCTCGGTGACCCTTCCTCCATTTATATAGTCCGGTGGCAATGAGATTCTTTTGGCCTCAAACTTTGTTTACTCAACTGACAGATCACGTTATTTTCTTTAAAAAAAAAAAAAACTGTTGCCTCGTCAACTTCAACGATACTGATGCTCGTATTTGGAATACTTCCAATAGAAAAATGCCACGCGTGATAGAGGTGACCCACCCAAAGCTTGCGGTACACGTGTCTTTATTTAATTGGATGAAATACTGCTGACAACAAACGCTGTGCGCGTAATTGTCACCTTTTTTTTTTTTATAAAGACAAGATACGTGTCTTGGGATTACTCATAAGACCACATACAATTAAAATAAATAACTCATCAATCTTAGTTTAAATCAGCTAGGATCTGCATCGAACAGGACGCTGGTTGATGTTGAATAAATGTCAGCTCACTATTCACCTTCTGAGCCCCCTTAGCTATAATGTCAGCACACACAAGTGCCTCTCTGAAGCAGTGAATCAACTCCACGTTCCCACTTACAAAAAGCAAACTTCTAACTTCCATGATTTCCTGCAACCAAGGGTAATTGTCAACTTTTGTTATTAATTGCGTTCTTCTGTTATGAAACTACACCGTTTTGGTGTAGTTATGTAGAGAGGGGTTGGATTTTTTTTATTTTTATCTAAAAAAATGGTATCTAATATTTTAAAACAATTTTCTGGATGTATTTAATATCTCAAAATATTTTTTAAGTAGCATGTAGTATCTTAAAATAATTTTTAATATTTTTAACCTTTTAAAATATTTTTTCAGTTGTACCCACTGTGTTAGCAAACTGATTGCAATTTTATCTTTAATTTATTTTTTTAGCTCCAAAAATTACTTTAAAATATTCTAAGAGTAAAATTGAAATCAGTCTGCTAATACAGTGAGTACAACTAAAAAAAATATTTTAAAGGGTTAAAAATATTAAAAATTATTTTAAGATACTACATCTACTTAAACATTTTTTTGAGATATTAAATACATCTAGAAAATTATTTTAAAATATTAGATACTATTTTTTTAGACAAAAATAAAAAAAATTCAACCACTCATTTAATGAAACTACACCAAAATAGTATAGTTTCATGCAAAGAATGTGCAGTGGATGGCTAGCGCAGAGGACGCTAGCCATATCTGAAAGCTTGAGGCCAACGTGATATGATGGGGGAGGGAGGGGAGGAGTAGAGATTTGGCAATTTAATAAAAAAAAAAAGGAAACATTATATCATATTCTTGATAAAAGAAAAAATAAAAAATAGTCTTTTAAAATCTAAAAATTTCCAAAAACCCTTGTGAAACTTTTTGACAATAAATTTCAATCACGAGCTTGTTAATTAACGACCCTAAACTTGTTAATAGATGTCTCTTGACTTGTCAATGATGTACCTTTAGACTTATGAATGATGCACCTATAAACTTATCAACAGATACTCATGAATTTATTAAGAGAATTAAAATTTATTATAAATTTTTTTTTTATAATTTTAAAATTTAAAGAAACCGTTTTTTTTATTTTTTCTTAATCCCGGAGATGAATATAACTTTTTTTAAAAAGAAAGGGACCGAGGAAAGCAGTAACCATGTGGTATGGTTACTTTAACCCAATGCAACTTCACATGAATCCTCGTCGGGGCCCACTCATGGGTCACTGTGACATGGCCAGATGCCAACGTCCATGAGCTAAAAGTATGGCCTCATCGTATCAGAATAATTTTGCTTTCGCAACCAACTTATTTTATAATTTTCACGTCCCCCGAATTTTCTCCACATTTTTTATGGCCCCGGATTACCGCACGCTCCCAGCATCTTACTCTTTTTTTTTTATTTGAAAAAAAAATTAGGGAGAGTTGAATAAAAATGAGGAACCATCGTTTAAAAGAAGAGATCAAGATGCCGTGAACAAATAGGACCCTAGGTGGGGACGAATGGCCAGGTCAAGTTGGTCACGCAAATCTATAAATGGGCGCGTGGGATCTTTTATCTTTAAAGGGTGGGGCTACGTCTATAATACCCCTATCAAAAAACCATCAACGAATCTATTCCTTTTATATTTCTGTTTTTTTTGGGCTATTTTCAAAAAATTTAGATTATCCGCCCATATTTCCATATTTACTATTCACACCCATGTATAGTAGTATAATTTTAGATATCTATCATGTATCATCTAACCTCTTTTTTATATAAGATCTAATTAATTTTTTTTAGAAAGATTAAAAAAATTATTTTAAAATATTTATATTTATCATTTTTATACAAAACTAATTTGTAGGATTTATAAAAATGATATATAATAAAATAATACATAATATATGTTATGATTAACTAACATGTTTAATTTCCTTAACATTTCTAAAAAAAATCAATTGGATCTTATATTAAAAACCGGAGGTAATATGAAATGTGTGTGTGTTAATTTTGATTAAGCTTTCCATATCATAAAACTATAGTGTATAATAAGGGTGATATAATGTATAAGACTTTTATCAGATAAGGTCTGAGAATAATGTTATACGTAGTCTTACCCCTGTATAACTGGGGAGGTTGTTTTCAGATAAAGCTATAGTGTAAATATTCAAAATAGTTTCAAATAGAAGAGGAGAGTTCAAATAGAAGCTTCATTTTTATAAAATGAGAAAATTTTACATGATGTAAAATTTTAGATTTGATTAAAATAAAAGAAATGCAAAAGGGGTGAGGCAAAGTCAAAAGGTTGACGAAGCGAAGCGTGGCGTGGAAGAAAGGGGAGGGGGCGCATTCATTGGACGAGATTCCTTCTCAAGTTGTCACAAGTCACAACTCCAAGGTGGGACCTCGCATCACTTTCAAGCCACGCAAACCCAATTCATTGATTCAGACTTTTGAATTCCTTTCCCTTTTTAAAATTTTACCATTCAAAGGCACTTATCTTCCCCCGTTATATAAGCATCCTCCTCTTACTCTGTGTCATAATTCCCAATCCTTATTTGGGTTCTAATTTTATATACCTTGCCGCACTACCATCACCACTAAGACTGATATTGGAATTGATAAAATTATTCAACCACAGGGTGTGTGTGTGTGTGAGAGAGAGAGAGAGTGAATTATCTATGTGGAGTACCTTAAAAATGGTCAACCACAGCGGCCATAGTTAGTGGCTGAAATTCAGCGTTAGCCCCTAACGATAAGCTTTGCCAACGTTGGATTCAATCAATCTCATGGGGCTGTTCCATCATCAACCCAACCCACTTGTTGGAAGGATTCCCCATTTAATTAATTAACTCATCCAGTATTAAAAAGCAATTAAATAGCAGAAGGAAGAGGCCGTGACTCCACGCCCAGACAAAAACTAACCTAATCGAATACTTTAATAATGACAGGCTTATAAGGCATCTCTTTATCCATGTGCCGCCATGTGCTTTGAGTTCTTTCGCTATTTCACTGCCCCAGTGACATAAAATTTCCTGACTTGCACAAAATATACTTGATGGTCGTGTTGCATAGGAAATGTGTTGACCATGTTGGTGCCCTCCAGTTCATGCATTCGTCAACAGCCACAGCTTCACCCTCCTTTGGGCGAGAATCCTCATTCACTTTTGGCTATATCAATACTTTTGGGCCGGACCACGATATTCGACACCTGACATACATGAATGGTCCGTAAACTTGCCTCACAAATCCATGGGTCCCTTTACATGGATCATACACAAGCTCAGGCGGATCAACCGCTTCACATTACACATATTTATGGGCCCATTTTCCTGGTTGACCCAGAAAAACACATCCTATTATAAAGTATATACATGCTCAACCTCTATAACTTTTGTAATATCAGTCACAGTACAGCCTTTTGGTCACAATGACATACAGAAACAAAATTGAATAAGCCTAGTGTATTTGATATCTAATTGGACGCAGCACCATAAATCATCCTCCGGTCTCAAAGGCTCTTAACCGCATAAGATATATGCTCGTAGTCCCAAAGGAAGCAGATTCTTTTCATGTCTGAGACGAAGCAAACGGCTCTTTCTCTAATTCTATGTATGATTTTCAAGTGCTTAACAGATACCATGTTCGTTATAATAACCCATACACACAGGGGAACGAATACAAACTAACATGCATATATATATCAATCTTACAATCATAACAAACATTTTATCACTGATGACCGTGAAAATGCCCCTTGTCAATCACCTCTTGATCATTCTTGAAGATCTCCCTCAGATCTTTAAGTTTTTCAAAACTTGATTCCTGAATTGCACAATAATATTATAAAACATTAGGGGAAATAAAGTAAGTTTATAAATTGTAAAGCATAAAGAAGTCAAGTTTAGTCAATAAAGCAGAATTCAGTATTTTCTTGTAGCATAGTGAAAACAGAAGAGCGAATGCGCAGTCCAGAGTTCAGACTACAAATTGAACATTGTAAAACAAACGAAACTCAAATCAGGCTAAATTTAAGGAACTCACAAGCTGGCTACTTTCGTGAGCCAGGGTATTCTCCATATGAACAAAAAGTGATCTCCACTGATCCATTAGGTCCAATTCTAGTTTTAATGAGTCCGTAGGAGTTCGTTGGCTGTGCGCAGCATTATCCTTTGCTCCAGAAATTTTCTGAACCATCTTTGCTGCTTCTTTCTGACTTTTCTTCAAAGCTAGCCAGAACGATTCTTTTTTAGTAAGACAATGAAGGAAACTATATGACAGTTAAATAGATTATGGTATTAAACGAGGCAGAGGAAGTTGCCTAGACAGTTAAATAGATTATGGTATTAAACGAGGCAGAGGAAGTTTCCTAGACACGGGAATTAAAAATTCCATGAGCACTCACCGCTTAGTCTACCTTTGATATCCTGGTAATGCAGGTCCGACCACATATAAGCAGCTATTTATCAATATAAAAAGAGCATTTTAGGTGCTAAAGTAAAATATAATCCTATTTGTAAAAGATAAAAAACCATCAAGAGAAATAGAAACTACCAGTGGAGCAAACAAAACAAGAGCAATCTTTGAGAGGATCCCCGTCCTCGGTTGAATTTTCACCGCCATTGCCCTTAAGTCCTACGCATCTTTCCAGACCAGGAAATTTGGAATCCAGTGAAGCAGAGATTGCTGACCATTCAGTTGCCCCGCATTTGGAGGGTGCCAGTTTGTGAAGAGTTCGGTCCCTTTCTTCATTTTCTGAGGAATGATTTGCCAATCCTTGCGAAACGCCGGCAGCGTGTCCGCCTTCGAAACAAACTTTCTTTGCGAAATGCAAATCCCCACCAATGTCACCGATCTGACAACACCCATGTCCAGATTTAGGAGCCGAATCACCCGAAATCGATGAAAAAGCCCTCTTCTGGGGCCGATTCGTGATATCAGCCAGAGTAGTACGAGTTCCCACAATCCCATCGCTGAAATTATCTCCACTCCCCATAATTTACTTCAAGGAGAGGGGTTAACTGCAAAATTCACGAAGCCAGTTTAAACAAAATCAATCAATTTCTTGAACCATCCTCATCCGACATCTCCCGTTGAGAAGTGCTGTGAGTAAAATGCAATTATACCTAAGGAACAAGTGTAACCCTATATAAATTGTCTATAACGACACCTAAAAAATGGGGACAACAAAACCCAAACGGGGTTTAGTCAACAAATACGGACCTCGTTATGTGGAGAAGTGGTGGATGTGAAAGAGAAGTAGAAGAAGCATCAATGGAAGCGGCAAGCGTGCATTCACCCAGAACTCCAATCGACAGCGCCGACTCAAAATCACTCGATTTTGCTTAGAGGGGAAAAATGAAGAGGAAAACATACCAAATGGCCGCGATTTCAACTTTGAAATTACACATTTATGAAACCATCACGCGCCATTGTAAATTGTCTCCCCTCTGTTTGGTCGCTTTTAGGCGCTATCAATTTATTGGGCCAACTTTTGGCCCAAAAAAATTTATTGGGCTCACGCCCTACTAACTGGATCCATTCGGCCCCTTTGACCAAAGATTTTTATTTATAGGCCCAAAAAAATCAGCATCTTCTTCCGGTATATGTACATGGGTAAGGATGACACCAGTTTTATGGCGTAGGTTACATGTCTGTTTGGATTAGTGGTAAGAATTATTTTTTTAATGTGATTTATGGTATACAAGGTAAGTTTGTGAAAAAAAATTTGTCTCACCTTACGTGAATGAACTTTTACACCGTCAATCCAAACCGGCCCTACACGTAAACCATGAATGCTAATCGAAAATTAACTAATATGTTCTAATAACAAATAATTAATTCAAATTCAAATCTGATTTCATTTGAATATATAATATGAGAAGTAACCCGATAAGTCAAATGAACTATATATTCGTTTCAAATTTTGTACAGCGTGATATATAACAAAATCTCAATTCAAAATTAATTTAACATTTATCGTTAATGAAATATTTTTATCATTCTGTTTAAAATTATCTTCAGTTTTTATGCTATCTTAATTTTATTTTACTATGGAATTTTCATGAAACTTGAAAATTAATTCAAATATCAGTTACGACTCACGATTCATTTAGGTGATAATATGAAAATGTTTGACACATGATCTCGTTATTTACCTGTTTATTATGTTATCTAAATATATATAGCTGTTTTGGAAATCAATAAATATCTCCTCTCCAAATTAAAATAAAAGGAGTCATCCATTAGAATTAAATAATCTATAGATTTTGAGTATTTAGATAACATCGCATACGTAGATGAAAATATGAAATGTTTTAGATACGATGCGGAGGTAGATTTGGATTGAGAAAAAGTTTATTCTAGATAATAGCTTTTCATTGGAAAAATGTGAGTAAACTACTTCCGTGATTGGTGTTTTACTAGCTCTGGGCCATCCCACGACCTGGTTAAATTTTTAGAAGCTTAAGGTGTAAAAATAATAATAAATTATTTTTTAAAGTGTATCTAATATAATTAATTATTTTAGGATATAAAATTAGATATTATGAATTTTTGGGTGTAAAAGTAGACATTATGAAATTTTTTTGGGAGCAAAAATAGCAATTTTTGCATCTCAAAATAGATAACGAAATTGCTATTTTTACTCTAAAAAAAATTCATAATATCTACTTTTGCACCCTAAAAATTCGTAATGTCTAGTTTTGCACCCTAAAATAGTTAGTTGTGTTGGATGCACTTTGAGAAATAGTTATTTGCTAAATCTGCACATCAACCCAATTTTTAGAAGTTAGGAAGTGAATTAAATTATTTCATTCTATTTTAAATATAAGATATAACTGATTTTTTTGTAATATTAAGAAAATTAATTAAATTATTTTAAAATATTTATATTTATTATTTTTTATATTATTTTGTCTAACTTATAAATTGATATATAATCTAAGGATATGCAACTTATGATAATTAATTAACTTATTTAGCTTTCTTGATCTCTAAAAAAGATTCAACTCTGTCTTATATTTAGGACTGGAGAAAGTACTTTAAAGTGTTAATTATCTCGTTTGGATTAGTTTATGGAAGCTCCATAAGTGCTTATAAATCGTGATTCACTGAATACGAATTAACTTTTACGGTGTACGATGTAGCTTTTACGGTCTACGATGTACTTTTATGGTCTACAAGGTAAATATGTGAAAAAAATTTATCTCGATTTATATAAATCAGACTTATATAATAAATCCGATGCAAATAAGTTCAACCAAACGAGCAATAATTGCTATTTTTAATTTATGTGTTGTATATAATACTAAATGTGGTAATTTAATTTATGTGTTATATATAATACTGAAGGTGGTAGTTTAATTTATGTGGCACAAGTAAAAGCTATTTTTTAAACGTAATATATGATATATAAAATAAATATATAAGAATAATTTAATTACCATATTTAAACATACGCTTAAATCCAGAACATAAAATAGGGCCAACTCATCTTCTAAAGTGAAAGGTCAAAAAAAAAAAAATCCTAGTGTGCGAGTATTTGAAATTTAATAATAATACTATTTAATATTTATATTTTATAATAATATTTTTAAAATTAATAACTATTATAATTATTATAATATTATTTTCATGAGTTATATTAGAATAATTTGAAATTTTATAACACAGAAATATTTAATTTTAAATAAATATATAAACATAGAATCTATTTTAATACTATTTATTTATTATTAAATTTTTATATTTTATTATTATTAATTAAATATTAATTAATAATATTTGTTTTAATTAATAAAAAAATTAATATGTTTTTATTTTATTTTAAGAAATACACGATTTTATAAGATTCTATTGAAAATAAATGAGAGGTCAATATATAAATTGTGTGTAACTTATAATAGATTATAGAAGATGACGTAATTTGATGTAATTTTTGTACGCCTTGTTTTATTTTTGTATTTTCTTCTACTCCTGCGCTTTTTTTTATGAATTCATATTTTAATAATTGTTTATATCTTTTTATTAGTAATACATAAAATTATCTTCTATTGTTACAAGGTTCTATTATTTTTCTAAATTCTTCTCTAAATTTATGAGTTCTACTCTTCTATTAATTATACATGTTTCTTATAAAACTTGTTTTTATTAACATACTTACTATTTATGTTTCTACATTTTTTTTATATTAATGCTATTAGTTTTGATTTTGTCCATTCCTCTAATCTTTTTTATTGTCCAAATTACAATCTAAATCTAACCATATTCCTAAATTGAGAATTTGCTTAGTTTCGTATTGATCTATAGGAGGTGATACAAATCTTAAATTATTGGATGTTGTAGACTTAGCTTCAAATTCTATATATTTTATTTTTAAAGGTGATTTATGATATAATTATTCTTCTTCTTTTTATTCTCCTTTCTTCCATTGCTCTACTATGTTCAACATCTATACTTAGTTCATTTTTCTGCATATTTAATTTTGCTTCGTCATTCAATGTATTTATAGTTGTTGCATATTGAAATATTTTTTTTATTTCTTCCAAATTTACTTATTCTAAACCCATTAATCTTTGGATTTCATCATCTTCTTCTATAGCATTTATCATTTTTAATTCATTTTTTACAAATAGTTTTAATATTTTAAATAATTCATTTGTTTCTGATCTTATGTAACATGTTATTTCAGATAAATGGTTTCCTTCTTTTAATTATTTTGATACTTCCTCTTTTATAATTACTTGTCATGTTGGTTCTTTCTGTTTTTGTTTCATTTATATTTTACTTATTTCTTTAAATATAGTCCACAAATTTTTATTTATTAGTCCTTGTCCTTTATGTAATTATTCTATTGTTATTGTTATTTGTTTTATATTTTCATCCATTGTCTAATCTCTAGCTTATTCTTTTGATAATTCCATTTTTTTCAAAATTTTCTATAGCTTTCGTCATATTTATTTATACTTTATTTTGAATTAGTTATACTTTTGATTCTATACCTAGTGCTTTCATTATTTGTTCTATATTCCCATTTATATAAGCTAATTCATTTTGTCTATCTATTATTACTAATTAATATTATTTATTTTAATCAATTAAAAATGAAAATATAATATATATTTTATTTCATTTTAAGAAATACACGATTTTATAAGATTCTATTAAAAATAGCGAAAAGGTGAAGATATAAATTGTGCATAACTTATATAATAATTACCCTAAAAGTCTGAAAAATATGAGCAAGTGATTTAATGTGCATAATATTTTTTAATTCGAGCAAGGAAAACGTGCAAAATATTTAAATACTTAAATTTAGATATTTTTAAATTAAAGCTGAGCGTGTAAATTTTAAATCTGAAACTAACTAAAATACATCTAGAATAAAATTTAATTATATTAAAATATATAAATCATGGAAAAATTTACTCATCCTTTTATTTTGGCAATTTTTTTATATTACCATAAAAAATAAATTAATAAAAAGGACGCCAACCGTGGGCATACTAATAGTGTGTTTGGCAAATTCTCAAAATCATGGTTTGGCACCACAACCGTGGTTTTGAGAAAAATTAACCAAACATTCTCTTTTTTTAGAAACCATGGTTTTGTGAAAAACTTATTTTTATTGTTTTTTGTCCAAAACCATGCTTTAAAAAAATGTTTAAAAATATTTTTTAAGTAGATGTAGTATCCTAAAATAATTTGTAGTGTTTTTAATCATTTAAAATATTTTTTCAGTTGTACCCAATATGTTTGCAGACTGATTGTAATTTTACCCTTAATTTATTTTTTCAGCTCTAAAAATTAATTTAAAGTATTTTTGCAGTTGTACCCAGTGTCATCCACTCTAAAATATTTTTCCAGGAGCACCTAATATTTTAAAGTAATTTTTGAAGCTGAAAAAATAAATTAAGGGTAAAATTGCAATCAGTCTGCAAACATATTGGGTACAACTGAAAAAATATTTTAAAGAGTTAAAAGCACTAAAAATTATTTTAGAATACTGCATGTTACTTAAAAAATATTTTTTTGATACTACATACATCCAAGAAAATATTTCAAAATACTAGATATCATTTTTTAGACAAAAAAAAAATCAGCTCCTTAAAAGTTAAAACTACATCAAAATGGTATAGTTTTAAGAAAATGATTGGCAACTTTTTTTGGTTTGTCCAAAATATAATCTTATCATTCATATGTAATTATTATAAATTTTTAAAGTAAAATTTATTAATATATATATATATATATATATATATATATATATATATATATATATATATATATATTCTATGTATGTATGTACAATTTATAATTTTTTCGGACAAATTTAAAGAGTTTTTAATCATTTATTGTTCAATTTTATGTTAAATAATACCTAAAATATAATCTAATATTTTATATCTAATTATTTATAAATTATTTTTTACAATTTATTATATATATATATATATATATATATATATATATATATATTACATTATTCAGATAATTTTATGCCATTTTTTGTATTTATTATGAAATTTACTACTATATATATAATACATAAAATATAATATTATCATTTTCATATAATTATCATAAAAGTTAATGCCATTTTCAGTAATTTGACCATAAAAAAAAATTATTCTGATCATAATATCCAAACACTCTCATTTTATCAAAATCATTTTTTCTCATAATCTATTTTACTAGAATTTATTCTCAAAAATCATTTTTTTTTATAAATTATTTTCAAAAATTAATTACAAACACAGCCTTAATTCAAATTCACAAGTTAGCCTGAATTCACAAGTTAGCCTGAATGTTGAGGTTCGCGATGGTCCAAACTCCAAATTTTGTATATTGCAGAAAGATCTTAAATAAAGATTTGATTTAAAAAAAAAAAAAACGAATCAGCGGGGAGGTTGGATTGTTGGAATGTTTATCCGCGTACAGTGATGGGCATGACGTTCGAAGGCGCGCCAAAAAAACATGATCCGCCAACTTTTGATCCTATACGTTTCCGCCACGTCATCAGGGTGCCGTGAAAGAAACCATAATATCATCCCCCCAACTCGAGCCTTTCTCATTCTGACTCACTCCAACCTTCTTGTTGTTATTCAATTCTCCTAATCCTCCATTGACTGTCCTTCTTCTCCATCCTCCAAAAAAAAAAAATGCAGAGCGATGATGATTCTCAGACGCTTTCCCGGCGTATCCTCACGCTATCTCTGCACCTCAGCCCTATTCCACGGCCGCTCTCCGATCCCCAACCCCACTTGCAAATGCTAACCTGCGCAAAGGTCGCCAAGCTTGACGTCGACTCTGCTGTTCTATCCCAATTCTTCAGGGGTAAGCATAGAGATATTCAGGAGAAGGTTTTGGATTACTTCAATTCTAGGTCTGAACTCCAAACCCCCTTGGAGATTTCTAAAGATGCCCACCGTGAGCTCTGTATGAGGCAACTTCTTGGCTTGGTCAGGGAAGCCGGAGTTAGGCCCTTTCGATACGTGGTCGACGATCCCTCCAAGTACTTTGCCATTCTCGAAGCTGTTGGTTGCGTCGACATGTCTCTTGGTATTAAGATGGGTGTGCAATATAGGTGATCCCGCTTTAACCTTTGTGTTTCCCTCCCCCCTTTTCTTTCTTCAACAACCTTACGTTGCTTTTGAATTATATATGTGTTTTCGGTTCTTTAATCCAAACATTCTCTGAATGCGTAGCTTATTTATGTATCGTGTTCTGAATTTCATGATCCTTCTTTCGTTTGCAGTCTTTGGGGAGGTTCTGTTCTCAATTTGGGGACCAAGAAGCATAGGGATAAATACTTCGACGGCATTGATAATTTGGACTACCCGGGTTGTTTTGCCATGACCGAACTGCATCACGGTAAATCATGGTGCTCGCATTTCTTTATTTATCAGATTGCTCAGACGCTTGTAACTGCTTGAGTTGATTAAATTCCAAACCAAAAAAAAAAAAAAATTGAACTTTTGAACTCTTCTTTCTTCAATCAAAAGCACCGGATCAGTAATTCCCCCTGTTAAAAGTTTGGCAACCTATTTCCCATATCGGATATTCTGAATAGTTATCACACATCTCCAACTCATATCCTCAAGACTTGGCGAAAGATTTTCTTTTTAATGTGACTTGTGAGGAGATGGCTAGATGATAAAGTTCAGGCCGTTGGGACTTTGTCCATCTAGTTCTTTATTGTTTCCCTTTCACTATCAGAGTGTTTTCTGTTGCTATACAGTGAAGACCCTGCGGGGGCACTGAGGCACTTATTTTATGTTTATGTTTATATTATATTATATCCCAAACGTTTTGTCATATGGCTTCATAACATAATGTCCTAAACTGCTATTTTTGTGCTTAAAAGGTTCAAATGTGCAGGGCCTCCAAACAGTTGCCACTTTTGATCCTATCACAGATGAATTCATCATCGATACACCTACTGATGGTGCCATCAAATGGTGGATTGGCAATGCTGCAGTTCATGGAAAATTTGCCACTGTTTTTGCTAGGCTGTTATTACCAACTTATGATTCGAAAAGTGTTTCTGATATGGGTGTCCATGCCTTTATTGTCACTATAAGGGATATGGAGACCCACAAGACACTTCCCGGGATTGAGATACATGATTGTGGTCAAAAAATTGGATTAAACGGTGTAGATAATGGAGCTTTAAGATTTCGTTCAGTAAGAATACCTCGAGATAATCTTCTAAATAGGTTTGGAGATGTCTCTCGTGATGGGAAGTACACCAGTAGCCTTCCTACTGTAAATAAACGGTTTGCTGCCACATTAGGGGAGCTTGTAGGTGGTAGGGTGGGGCTTGCTTATTCTTCTGTTAGTGTCTTGAAGGTTGCTGCCACAATTGCTATCCGATATTCTCTACTTCGTCAGCAATTTGGACCTCCAAACCAGCCTGAAGTTTGCATCCTTGATTACCAATCTCAACAACACAAGCTTATGCCAATGCTGGCTTCAACTTATGCATTTCATTTCACCACTGCATACTTAGTGGAAAAATATTCAGAAATGAAGAAGTCTCACGATGAGGCATTAGTTGGAGATGTCCATGCTCTGTCAGCAGGTCTTAAGGCTTATGTGACAGCATATACCGCAAAGTCACTGAGCACCTGCAGGGAATCCTGTGGAGGCCATGGTTATGCTGCTGTAAATCGGTTTGGTAGCTTGAGGAATGATCATGATATTTTTCAGACATTTGAAGGGGACAACACAGTTCTTCTTCAACAGGTATTGGCTAAACCCATATCATTTGTTGTCAGAAACATTAATGAAGCTGACCTTACGTTTGCTTTGCCTGAGAACCTAAAAGATAAAAGCAACATGAGTCAATGACTCAGTCATCAACATGTGATTCTGTATGTTGCTTTCAATATTTCAACCCCTGTTGTGATTTTCTACATTTAAGGTTTGCAAATAATGTCAGTTTAAATTTTCCTTGATAACAACATTGTTAAATCGGAAAGCTGGATTTAGGTATAAAATACTACATCGACCTTGAATCTTTGATATATTACACTCTTAGTTGTTACCTAGCTCCTGTCAGCCAGAGGCCGGGTTGCTTTATTTTTTTTATTTTTTATGGTTCAGTAGAATTGCATCTTGCTTTCTTTAGCCTCCAAATAGCAAGCTAAATAAAGAAAACCAAATGTTTCGTCAAAGTTCTGTTAATGGTTTGGTTCCTGTGGCATGAATACCTTTTTTCCTATTGGAAATGCAAATGCAGGTTGCAGCTGATCTACTGAAACAATACCAGCAGAAGTTTCGAGGTGGGACTTTTGCAGTCACGTGGAATTACTTGAAAGAATCCATGAACACATATCTCTCTCAGCCAAATCCTGTAACTGCTAGATGGGAAGGGGGAGAACATTTACGAAATCCTCAGTTCCAGTTGGATGCTTTTAGAGTAAGTGTCATCTTCATTCTCTGTCTACAATATACTACATGGTGAATGAAATGGACTAAGATTCATGTAACTTTTCACATTACAGTACCGCACATCAAGGCTGCTTCAAAGTGTTGCTGTACGACTTCGGAAGCATTCTAAAAATCTTGGGAACTTTGGCGCATGGAATAGATGCTTAAATCACCTTTTGACACTTGCTGAGTCACATATAGAGTCAGTCATCCTTGCTAAATTTATTGAATCTGTGGAGAGGTGCTTACTAGTTCCTACTATTTGGATTATGTTCTTCATTGTTATCTTTGTAGTTTAAAGAATATCTATTTTGTATTTAACTTGGTTTGTTTCTGTATCAGCTGTTCTGACCCAAGTTCCAAAGCATCTCTTAAGCTCGTCTGTGATCTTTATGCCCTGGATAGAATATGGAACGACATAGGAACCTACCGCAATGTTGATTACGTAGCACCCAATAAGGCCAGGGTATGCTAACACCTTTATTGATGATATATTTGAAAAGCGAAAATATGGTGTCTGGAAACCAGTGCAGTTCAGAGTATTTGTTTACTCACTGTCAATTGTTGTTGTTGTTGTTGTTAAAGATGTGGATTGATGACGTTGTTTCATTTGGCAGGCAATCCAGAAACTGACGACATATCTGAGTTTCCAAGTGAGGAATATTGCAAGGGAACTAGTGGATACATTTGATCTCCCAGACCATGTTACACGGGCTCCTATTGCCATGCAGTCGGCTTACTCAGAGTACACACAATTCGTGGGTTTCTAATAAACTCGTGGAGATTCGTTCGAAATTGGATAAATTAAATGTAAATTCAAATTCTACAAGATTCGTTGATGCCAATTACAGATAAAGAAACATGAAAGTTTCCTCAGAAAAGGATGATTGTTGAAAGTGGACGAAGTCAGCGTTGGTTACTTGTACAAAAAAGGGTGATTTTTTACTTGGTTTTTGATAAGTGATTGATATTGGTTTTTGCTCCACAGTTTTACCCGGTACTTATATTTTCTTGAGCCCCCGGTTCAATTCATTTATTTTGTTGGGTCATGCTCACTTTTGCCACCTTCAAACATGCTTCTCAATTATCAAATGGTCTGTACTTTCATTTCATATGTCATCGTTTACAGTTTTTTATCAGACAAAGATGGACGGTGGGTTGTTTTGACAATATTCAAACGTCGAACTTTGACTAAATCCCCTCCACTGCAATGAAATGTGAAGTTTGCATAAACGTAGAATAAGAAGAGTTCCAAGTGGTTCCATGGCAAGTGCTATATGAATAACAAGAGTACGTACCAAATGCTTGTCATCTTTATATAGCAGTATTTCTCTTGGATAATTTTGTCGGCTGACTTCAAAATCAGAGAGTAGCAAATGTTCCAGGGACATGTTCTCACTTTTCAAAGCCAAGTGTTTTCTCTCCAACGTCTATAGCAAAATTCCGCTGACGTTCCTTTGCGATTTCGAGTTCGTTTATTAAATGAAGAATTGGTTAATGGCTGAGTTCATTTGTAGATCCATATCGTCCGTGGATAATACTTTGCCGGACCAATTTGTATGGACTCATTTCTGGGCTGGGCCCATATGTCTCTGTCATTCAATTCAATTATGTTCCGGGAATGCCCACCTCTTCACGCCCATGCCATCACTCACGTCTTGAGAATTGACGTTTTTAGTAAAGTTGGAGAGGAATTAATTTTTAAATAAGAAAAAATTAAAAAACACATATATGTTATAAAAATGTTGATAATAAGAGAGTAAAAGAGAGAAATTCTAGAGAGATAAATTAGAGAGATATTCTCATTCACTTGTATTCCAAAATACATAACCCAGGACCCCTATTTATAGAAATTTTTCAGTACTGCAGTAACTTTTCCGTGCTGCTACAGTGATTCTCGTGATGCTACAGTGATAAACAGTAGAATCCTGATGCTACAGCTCCACACAGTGAATTGCTACAATGATGTACAATGATATTTAATCTTACATATCATATTGACTGGAAGAGCAGGTTGGCCTGGATATGAGCTAATGGACATCCACATAATTAATATTCATAACACTCCCCCTTAGATGTCTATTATGAATGTGCCTCATTAAAAACTTTAACTAGGAAAAACCCAGTAGGATAAAAACCTAGCCAAAGAAAAGAGTACTTCATTCATTGATACATTGTTCAGTGCTGCCTCATTAAAAACCTTTATAGGAAAACCCAGTGGGACAAAACCTAGATAAGGGAAAAAGAGTACAGCGTGTATCGACTCCCCCTCTTGACAACATCAGCTGATATCTCTAAATCTCTGAAGGCCAATGTCATAGACAAGATTTTTAAAGATTGTATCTGGAAGTGACTTTGTGAATAAATCTGCTAGATTTTCACTTGAACAAATTTGTTGGACATCAATTTCACCATCCTTTTGAAGGTCACGAGTAAAGAAGAATTTTGGTGAAATATGCTTCATTCTGTCTGTCTTGATATATCCTTCTTTAAGTTGAGTAATGCATGCAGTATTATCTTCATATAGAACTGTTTGTGCCATTTTGCCTAAAGATAAATAACAATTTATTCGTATATGATGTATTACTGATCTCAACCACACACATTCTCGACTTGCTTCATGTATTGCTAGAATTTCTGCATGGTTTGATGATGTGGCTGATATAGTCTGTTTCATTGATCGCCATGAAATAGTTGTACCTCCACATGTGAACAGATAGCCTGTTTGTGATTTACCATCATGTGGATCGGATAAAAATCCAGCATCTGCATAACCTACCAATTCATGCTTAGATACGTTTGAGTAGTATAACCCCATATCCATAGTGCCTCTTAGATAACGAAAAATATGTTTTACTCCACTCCAATGTCTTCGTGTTGGTGAAGAACAATATCTTGCTAATAAATTAACAGCAAATGATATATCATGACGTGTATGATTAGCAAGATACATTAGTGCTCAAATAACACTAAGGTATGATATTTTTGGACCAATTAGTTCTTCATCACCTTCTTCACTTATTATCCGAGGTCGAAATTGATCTTTATCCAGCTCCAAAGACCTTACAATCATTGGGGTACATAATGGGTGAGATTTATCCATATAAAATCTCTTTAGGACCTTTCTTGTATAAGTTTCTTGATATACAAAGATCCCATTTTTAAGATACTCAATCTGTAATCCAAGACAGAATTTTGTTCTTCCCAAATCCTTCATCTCATATTCTTTCTTCAAACAATGAATTGCCTTTTGAAGCTCTTCAGGAGTTCCAATAATGTTGATATCATCAACATAAACAGCAATTATAGCAAATCACTATTAGATCTTTTTATAAGAATGCATGGGCATATTGGATCATTTTTGAATCCTTCTTTGAACATATATTTATTAGGGAGAATGCAAAAAAAATACCATTTAAACTTCAAAATCCCGTTAACAAGTTTGGTAATGGGATTAACAAGAATGATAATGCAATTAACAAATCATTTTATTATTAAATCACCTATTTGGGATTTTAAAGTTTAAATGGTATTTTTTTGGAATTCTCCCTATTTATTAAGATGATTATACCACATGCGCCCTGATTGCTTCAGGCCATACATGGACTTATTTAACTTAATCGAATATTGTTCTCGAAAACTTGAATTAGATACTTCTGGCACCTTAAGTCCTTCAGGGACTTTCATATAAATATCATTATCAAGTGACCCATATAAATAGGCAGTCACGACATCCATTAGATGCAAATCAAGCCCTTCTTTTACTGCTAGGCTAATTAAATAACGAAAAGTAGTCGCATCCACTACAGGTGAATACGTTTCTTCAAAATCAATGCCAGGTCTTTGTGTAAAGCCTTAGGCTACAAGACGTGCCTTATATCTTGTTATTTCACCCTTTTCATTTCTTTTTCGTACAAAGACCCATTTGCATCCAACTGGTTTTACATCTTCAGGTGTAAGGACTACATGTCTTAATACTTTTCGTTTTTCTAATGATTTTAATTCTGCATTAATGACATCTTTCCATAGAAGCCAATCTTTTCTTTGTTGGCACTCGTTAATGGATTTTGGCTCATGATCCTCATTATTATTCATTACATCATTTGCTACATGATAAGCAAATGTGTCGTCAACGTTGACATCATTTCGATCCCATCGGATTCCATTTACAAAATAATTTATTGAGATCTCATTATTTTCTCATATATCAGGTACCTGAGTCTCTCCTGGGACTATAACATTCTCTTATAGAAATATCTCTACTGGAGATAATAACTCTTCAGGAGATGGCTCTTCTGGAGCTATTAACTTTTCTTGATTATCATCAATTTGACCATCTATATTCTTTGCTCCTTTTCTTTTTCGAGGATTTCTATCTTTGGAACCAATAGGTCTGCCACGCTTCAGGCGTGCTTTAGATTCATTCATAGTAGATTGTCCTTCAGGGACATCAATTTTAACAGGAGCATTAACAGCTGGTATATGTGACTTTGTCACTTTCTTTAGGTCAGTAAATGCTTCTGGAATTTGATTAGCTAAATTCTGTAAATGAATTATCTTTTGAACTTCCAGTTCACACTGATTTGTACGAGGATCAAAATGAGCTAATGATAATTCATTCCAGCTAATTTTTTTATCCAACTGCTTGTTTCCCCCCCTAATGTTGGGAAAAGTGATTCATCAAAATGACAATCAGAAAATCGTGCCGTAAATAAATCTCCCGTAGATGGTTCTAAATATTTTATGATTGAAGGAGATTCATACCCAACATATATTCTCATCCTTCTTTGAGGACCCATTTTTGTGCGTTGTGGTGGTGCTACTGGCACATATACCGCACACCCAAAAGTCCTTATATGAGAAATATTAGGTTCCTGACTAAAAACTATTTGTAAGGGGGAAACCTTTAAGTAACTTGTTGGCCTGATGCGAATTAACATTGATGCATGCAAAATGGCATGGCCCCAAGTAGAAATTGGGAGATTAAATTTCATAAGTAAAGGTCTTGCAATTAGTTGCAACCTTTTAATCAATGATTCTGCAAGTCCATTTTGTGTATGAACATGAGCTACAGGATGTTCAACATCAATTCCAAGGGACATACAATATTCATTAAAAGCTTTTGAAGTAAATTCACCAGCATTATCAAGACGAATTTTCTTGATAGGATAATCAAGGTAATGTGCTCTTAATCTAATCAATTGAGCAAGTAATCTCACAAACGTCAGGTTGCGAGAAGATAATAAACACACATGTGACCATTTAGTTGATGCATCAATTAAAACTATATAATATCTAAATGGTCCACATGATGGGTGTATTGGCCCACAAATATCTCCCTGTATCAATTTTAGAAATGTGAGAGACTCACTTTCTACTTTACTTGGTGAGGGGCGAATAATTAATTTTCCTTTGGAACATGCAGCACATGAGAAATCATGGGATTGTGGTATTTGTTTACACTTCAGGGTATGTCCACATGAATTCTCAATTATTTGTTGCATCATAATTGAACCGGGATGGCCTAACCGGTCATGCCAAACATTAAATTCATTAGTAAACTTATGGTTTACATTAGTAGACTTCTGGTCTGTATTGGTGAACTTCTGATTCTCAATAACATGTGTTTCAATTGTATTTATAAATGTATAATATAAACCAGAAGAAAAAGCAGGACACTTTTCTAATATGCATTTTCTACCAGCAACTATTTTTGTAACAACAAGATATTCTTCATTACTTTTAGTTGTTGTTTCTATATGATATCCATTTCTGCGGATATCTTTGAAACTCAACAAGTTTCTTCCAAACTTGGTAGAATAAATTGCATTATCAATACATAATTTTATTCCTTCAGGTAACAAAATATTAGCTCTTCCGGAGCATTCGATCAAATTTATACTACCAGATATGGTCTGAACATTGGCTTTTTGCATTACCAAGGAAGAAAAATATTTATCATTTCTGAGTATGATATTGGTTGTTGCGCTATCAACGAGACATAATTCTTCAGGATTGATGCAAGTATAATTTATTCTTCATTAAAAGAAATATAAAAACATAATTAAGATAAATACATTCGATAAAAGTAATATAAAAGTTCAAATAGATAAATAATTATGCTAAGAAATTAGCAACATCCAAATGGGTAAAATCCATGTTTTCATACTCAGAATTCTCAGCCTGATCCACATGATTTACTTCAGTTGTTGATCCTTTACCATTATTTTTTATTGATTCTTGGTAAAGATCAACTAGGTGTCTTGACGTACGACATGTACGAGACCAATGACCATTGCCACTACAACGATAACATAGACTTTCAGCGTTTTTATTTTGCCCACTATTTTCTCTTTTATGGTTCTTATCAATCTTTTTCCTACTTCTGGTAGGAATTTGAACCACCACGATTTCAACTATGGCCATGCTTATGGCTATAGCCACGGCCACAATTAGATTCATTTATTACTACATTCGCTTCTGGGAATGGAGTTAAGCCTATTGGACGGGATTCATGGTTTTTCAATAAAAGCTCATTATTTTGTTTAGCCACAAGGAGACAAGAAATTAATTTAACATATTTTTTAAACCTTTTTTTTCACAATATTGCTACTGCATGAGCAAATTGGATGTATCCATTTATACAAGCTTTTGGAAGGATGACCATCTTCTGATGATCATACATTTATTTTAAATTGTTCCAAAGAACAAGTTGGTCTTTCATGGCCAAATATTGAATTTTGAGGCCTTTATGCAAAAGGTGGTCTAGAAAAATTATGGATCACACATTTAAGATAAATAGTTCTTTTTGATAATAACAAGAGCCATAAATTTATATATTACAAAATTAGTTCATAATAATGTAATAAAAAGGGCATTCGCAATATAATAACAGGAAATTCATAAAGGCAATAAATAATTCATAAAGTAAAATATTGCAACAAAAATTAAAAATTTATGGCTTCAGGCCATTTTGTATCATGGCTTCAGGCTAATTAATCCCATGATGATAAATTAAATATATATGACATCTGGTTATTTATCTTCAGGATAAATAAAAGTTGTACATAGCTTCTAGCTGTGATATATATGGCTTCTAGTTATATAATAAGGAATCATATAGATATGACTTCTGGCCATATAATAGGAGATCATAGGGATATAGTATATGGCTTCTGGCCATATCATATCAAAATAAGAAATTAAAATAATATGACTTCTGGTCATATAATTCAAGGATCAGATGTGTGTGGCTTCTGGCAATAATAATAATAATATAAATGAACTCATAAAAGGTATATATGAGATATAATAACAATAGTGATCTCCAATCCTAGCCATGGAACCCGATGTTCACAACAATCAGTAAAGATATATTTCTTAATTCCATATAGTGGCTCAGATTATTTCAGATCTATGAAATAAAGATATTATAAAATAAAGTATAAATTATCAAAGAAATTATAAGAATAACATACCTTTGACAGAGTTTCGTGCTGATAACGTGTTATAAAAATGTTGATAATAAGAAAGTAGAAAAGATAAATTCTAGAGAGATAAATTAGAGAGACATTCTCATTCACTTGTATTCCAAAATACATAACCCAGGACCCCTATTTATAGAAATTTTTCAGTGCTACAATAATTTTTCCGTGCTGTTACAGTGATTCTCGTGATGCTACAGTAATGAACAGTGATATTTAATCTTACATATTATATTGACTGAAAGAACATATTAGCCTAGATATGAGCTAATAAACATCCACATAATTAATATTCATGACAATATATACTTCCTCTTGACATGCGCTTTATGACACATGATTAATGGGTGATGTGACTTGTTAAATGTTTTTTTATCATGAGATAAGATTTAGCATGTTTGGAAACTCTATTTGCAATCGGGCTTATAAAATAAGCCCGATTTACGTAAATCGAGATAAATCTCCTCCACATATTTACCTCGTAGACCGTAAAAGTAACCTCATAAACTGTAAAAGTTACTTTATATTCCGTAAATTATGATTTATAAGTATTTATAGAACTTCTATAAACTAATCCAAACGAGCTAATGATCCATTTTTTAACCGCTCCATTATTGGGGATTCAATATTAAAATTTGTATAGAAACTATGAATAAGGTGTACAGCCAATGCATGGAGAGGGTCACACCTGTGCGGTAAATAAAGGGATACAGGGCATTCAATTGAAGAGCCAATCATTTAAAAATAATAATAATAATAATAATTGTAAAAACAAACAGCAATGTACGTAAAAAAGTGGGGAAGTGGGGTCCAAGTGCTTAGTGGGAAAGGGAAAAAGGCTTGGCGGGGTCATGGGCCCCTCAAGTCTGTGTCAAAAGTAACCTTCTAAGCATGAACCAAGTGTCCTTTTTTTAAAAAAAATAAATAAATAAATTGGAAACTAAAGGGCGAGTTTTGGTGTGTTGCCTTGTGCGGTAAATACAGATGGTATGATTAATTAGCATCACCATACCATGTTAATTGATCGGCTGACTCAATCACGAGCATTTCCGCCATCAAAGAGACAGTGCTGTGAATTGTGATGATTCATGAGGAGCACGCAAACGGCCAAATTACTTTATTGAAAATTTAGCCTTTGATTTATTTTTGCGTCCTCACTTTTCAACATTAATGGTTCAGGGATGGTTATGCCCAGTATGTGGTCAGCATGGACAAGCTTGGAGTAGTGTATCACCGAACCCATCTTATTCTGAATAAACTGCTTGCGCGCCAGTACAACGCACGGAGCGTCGTAATAATTCTAAGATTGAAAAAAAATGATCTGTTTAATTATTTTTTATTACTACTTTAAAAGCAAGCCTAGTGCTCAGTGAAAAGAGTAATTTATAAAATCACCCATGCCAAGTGTTGTTATAATTCTAAATTTTCATCTTGACAAAAAAGTTTTGTTCGTAAATTTCTTGATCCCGAGTGAACAAATATGATTGATCTCCTAAGTCCTAATTGGCATTATATATGTAGTCGCATGATTTATTGAATTTTACAATTATCAATTGTTAAATTAAACATATCAGCTGATTATTGTTCAAATAATTTATTAAAAACGTAGTTACATTATTTTAGTTTTTTAAAAAATGTACATGATGTCAAATTGTCAATAGATCCTGTAGCAATAACATGATACCGATACATGGTGCGGTGATTGTTTTTTATTTAAGAAACTGCATTAGTTTTCATATTTCTGTTGTTCCGTTGTATTTATGTGGGATTAACAAAGCACAAAAGTACTATATAGCGAAAGCAATGCAATGTATATGAAACAATTATATCCTAGTCAAGTAGATATCGAATCTTGGTCCAAAAAACAAAGAGTAGATATCGAATCGTTTATGATGAGAGTGCATCATGCAATATTAGCATAAAATAAATCATTGATTGCTAACTCAAAAATGACATCATCAGATTAGCCAAAAATTTATATAGTAATAAAGTTTATTGTAGCATCCTAAATTTTTTAAACAATAATTAAATATTTTTAAGATATAATTTATTAAGTAATCTAAAATTTAGAGAAGATTTAGAAGTGTTTTTGTATATATAAATCAATTTATACAAAACACACACACACATATATATATATATATATATAATGTGGGACCCATTATTATTTATATCCCACATTCCCTTCCTATCTTTGTAAAAATATATATATATATAAAGTGTGGGGGCAACAGCACGTGGGCTGCTGCCCACCTATTTTGAAAATGAGGAGGGGTGTATAATCTCCACCTCCCCCTTTTATTTAAACGCACAAGATGCGTATTCAGGAAAAGCAATAAGAGAGAGAGAGAGGCATGAGTGATAAGAGAGAAAAAGAAGGAGAGTCTTGAAGTTGAATTATTTGGTGTTAGTAAACTTGAAGCATTTAAATATTGGTAAAAATAGGCTTGAAATAGAGGTAACATTGGTTATTTTCTTATATACTTGTCAATTATATATATATATTAAATTGTTTTGGGATTTGTTGTGCCAATAGAGGGTTTGATTTGGAATTGTATATTGAACTAAAATTATATTGATGAGTTTGGATATTCTTAGAGCCCTTGGTATTACATTTCTTTTAACCAGGTTAAGGGACATTGACACCTCCTTGTTTGTGTTCTTAAAAGGAGGGAGCCATATTCTAATCATGACAAGCTAGGGACCTTGATAAGGGTGACGCCTCATAATTTGGAAAATATGTGTAATTGATGTATTTCTGTTGGATTATGTGTTAGATATGACTCCAGACAACGGTTATAAGAGGGTGGACAGGGTAATAAGAATGGTCTGTACATCAATATTTGTTTGACATGTTACACATGTGATATCTCTTATAAAGAATATTTTGAAAATGAAATAATGTTTAATTGTTTTAAAATTCTTTTTGGGAGGAGGTTTTGGTAACCAAATCGAGAACTAGTTTGTAAAATATTTTATATATAAAAGAAAATAATATATTGTGAGTTTGAACTATATGTTCTCGATCTTGGTTTACATGTATATTTCTAAATAACTAATGGTTATAGAGATATTTGGATCTTATGGTTATTATTTTTATTTTTTTCCAGGTGATTATTTCAGTAGGGAGAAAGGGAAGGCATATATGGAGTGAGTCTTTAAGGCTCTTTTGTACTCCTAGAGCTCATGTTATGTCTTTGTATTTATCATGACCATAAGGCTTCTACATTTTTATTAATTTTAAAATATTTTGGGGAATTAATTTGACCTTGTAAAATTTGGTTTTTGTTTATTATTGGCCATATTACAAATATGTATTTAGTTGTCGGATTGAGATTTTACAAATTTATTATGTAACGACACGGCGTCTCCCGTCTCCCACTTGGGGTCCCTAGCGGTGCCAGATTGAGTCACCCCACCTCACTGAGGTATTTTCCCAGCCAAGAACTGTCCCCTCCCCACGGGGATTTAATACGCCTCCCCAGGGAAGCCTTATGAGTTGCCTGCGCCATTGAGCTCCCAGGTAGTTGGGACAAGCACTTACCATTGGCAGAATGTGCGTATAATAATAGCTACCACTCCAGTATTCAGATGGCACCTTTTGAAGCTTTATATGGGCGAAAGTGCAGATCGCCGTTGTGTTGGACCGAATTGAGTGAAAGAACCATTATTGGACCAGATCTGGTAGACCAAACATCACGAAAGATTGAAATGATACGGCAGAAATTGTTGACAGCTCAGAGTCGACAAAAGAGTTATTCAGATCGTCGGAGGAGACCATTGGAATTTAGTGTGGGAGATCATGTTTTCTTAAAGGTTTCACCTGTTACGGGTATTGGCAAGTCTATTAAGGCGAAAAAGTTGACTCCTCGATTTATTGGGCCATATGAGATTTTGGAGCGGTTTGGGCCAGTTGCTTATCAAATTGCCTTACCTTCGCACTTGTCTAATGTGCATGACGTGTTCCATGTGTCACAGTTGAAGAAATATCATCCATATCCGTCCCACGTCATTGAACATGAGGAAATTGAGTTGAGAGAAAACTTAATTTATATAGTAGAACCAGAGAAAATTTTGGATGTTCAGGATAAACAACTGCGGAAAAAGACCATACGACTGGTAAAAGTCTTCTGGAAAGGTATGACACCTGGAGATGCGACTTGGGAGAAAGAGGAAAGAATGCGTCGAGATTTTCCTTATTTATTTGCTTAAGTTGTGATTGTCGTTGTCTTGATTGAATTATTGTATTTTGATTGTACTTTTATTTCCCACTTGAATCGAATTTTGGGGAAAAATTCTATTTAGGTTGGGAGAATTGTAACATCATCATTTTTTTTTATTTTTGGGATATAATTATAATTTAGAGATAATTATCATTTTTAGTAGGTAATTTTTTAAGACTAAAAAATAATAATAATAAAGGAAAAAAAATTCTAAATTTTTTTACAATATAATATAATATTATATATAATATAATATAATATAATATATTATTAAAATATTATATATAATAAAAAAGTGGGGGCGGAGCCCCATATTTGACAAAAGAGTGTGGCATCGTAAGGTGCCACACGTTTTTAAAAAAAATAAATAATAATAAAAAATATTAAATGAGGCAGGAGGAGGTATTATAAATACCTCCTCGCCTCAACACACTTCACGCAACATCTGCGTGAAGTCTGTGTAGAAAGGTGACGGGCAAGATTCTGATAGGAGTATTTTCATTTCTTAAGGGATCAATAAGGTACTTAAAATCTTTTCTGATTATAAAACTTCTTTTATGAAATATTTTCTAAATAATTTTCTCTTTCTTATGATATTAATTTTGTATGGATTAGAGAATATTTTAGGATTAGAATTTTAGGCAAGTTTGAGTTTTGTCAATATATGACTATAAGAATATAAATGATAACTAATAGTTAATTTTAATCGGTTTATTTTTTTTATTTAGTTGATATAAGATTTTATAATGAATTTTCTATATAATCAATTTGTAAATAATGTTATTTTGGATTTTTAAACCGATTAATTTAGATTAAATAATTTATTTAGGTTAATGGATATATTATTGAAATTTTAGTTGGTATAGTTTTAAAATATGAAAGACTAAACTGTTATTTATGAAATTTTGAGGACTAAACTGTCATTTATCAAATTCGTAGGACTAAACTGTCATTTATAAAATTAGAAGGACTATATTGTCATTTATAAAATTTGGAGGACTAAACTGTCATTTATAAAATTCGAAGGATTAAACAGTCATTTTTATAATTTAAACCCTAAATTATTATTTTTTAGTTTTTATAGTATATTATTATTAGAATTTGTAAATAAGTTATAATTTTGACTTTTGGAAAATTATTAACGGGTAGTAAATTGATTGTGATAGATTGATTTTGACGTGTGTTTGAGCTCTTGGATTTGGAACAGTGTGATAATAATTAGCTTTGGCGAGAGGTAACCACTTTCCACTTATTATGTGTGTTTGTGAGTATTTTGTAAAATGATTATGAGATTGAAAATCATATGTTGATATTTATGGATTATTTCAATGAGTATTATTGAGGAGTATTTTGTTATAAACTTGCTTTGTGGAACCTTGTGATTTAAATTGTAAGATATATTTTGAATATCCTCATATGAGTATGGAAATCTTGTGAAATTCCTATTGAGCTATTTATTGATGCCTATTGGGATGTTTGGTTTGAGTTGAGATGAAGAAAGTTATTTTTACCACATGGTATAGCCTTCATTGGTGCACGATGATTGACTTTCTATTGTCCTACCAGTTTAATAAGGGACTGCGACACCACACTAGTTCAATAAGGGGAAAGACCTATGATCTGGAAACATGCTCTGTGGATTTCGGCTAATCCTCATCATGTGACCGGAGAGCTCTTTGAGTGACCAGTAATATGGAAAGTAACTTAGCCCATGGGTCTAGTCGGCGGAAATAATGCGGTTTGGTTGGATTGATGGGAGGCACTTGAGAATTGTGATACGAGATTTGAGATATAATATTATAATTTCTGATATGAGATTTGTGTACAAAACAATGATATTAGATTTGTAATATTTATTATATAAATTGTTCCACTTGGCACCTCATGAATACATGTCAACATGTGTAATGAGTTGGAAAGCTGGTTACTGAAGCTTTTGTCTCACCCCGTCGATTTAACATTTTTCAAGTGATAGTTTCCATGCTGGAATGTCGGGAGGAGCTCCTGAGGCATATAATATATATCTCTATGGCTTATTGTGGTTTATTATGTGTTGAAATGATGTATATTGCTACTCATATGGCCTACATCCTGTAAACTCTGATTTGTCTGCATACTTTGGATTATCGTATCATGGATATGATATTATAATATTTAATAGTTTGAGAAATTTTATTTCTATTGTGATTAGTCTTTGAGAGAGAATAGTTAATATTATAGAAGTAAGGAGATGATCTTGCATTTATCACTTTACAAAATGTGCATAAACCCAATTGTGGTGCTCTCATGATGCTTTCTTTTTCTCTTTTCATTAAAACCTCATCTCTATATTCTGATAAAAAAGTGAATGATTTAGATTAAATATTTTTTAAAATTATTATTATGGTATTTTATAATTTTTTTTAAATTTTGTTCATGTTACAATTATGAATCATGTAGATAATATTTTAATAGTTTAAATTTATTTATTTATATTTAAAATAATAGTTTTATAAAATATAAAATACGATCCATCTATTTTTCCTTAATCCGATGGTGGAGATGAGATTCTGAAAAAAAGATAAGACAAATGATTCTGAAAAAACTCAAACCTATATAAATTGATATATATCTAGAAACTTCACGGGGAATTATATTTAGTTGGTATATTAGTATGTATGTATATGGTAGCATATTTTTTTTTTCTATTTAAAATTTAAAAATGGATTTCTAATTTCTAAATTTCAATTTCAATTTTCTATTTATTATTATTATTATAACACACACTCATAGGAAGACAAAATCATTTTGTCATTCGAATGAGACGAGTTATGTGCCCCCAAATCTCAATCGATCGAGGACCAGACCAATTTAATTGAATGAGGGAATACTGAATTTACTTAGGATTCTGAATAATAGAAGTTTAGAAATTTACAGTTCACATGCACCAAAAACAAGCTCCGTTAACAAAACAGGTAATAGTTTTGACCACAATACAGATATAGGGTGTGTTTGGATTGGCGGTGGAAAAAGTGACTTATAGATAAGTTGATTGGGTAAAAGTTAAATTGGTGTAAGTTGTTTATGTTTGGATTAGCGATTGTATAAGTGCTTTTATAAAAGTAAATGTGTTTGGTTTAGCTTTTCCATAAGTGACTTTTGAGATATTTAAAATAAAAAATTGTAAAATATATTAAAAGTGGAAAAATGTATTAGAAATAATTTAGATAATTAAATTGCAACGAAAATGTAAATAAATTAGAAATAATACAAAGTTAAAGTTTCTGATATAGTCAAATATAACAGAACAAATCATATCAAATGTTCCTTACAATTAGATTCCTGATGGCGTTACGAACATGATTTATTTGGGTTGCAGATGTCCGAGAATCATTTGTTGATGATGGCTCTTGTTCTTGACTATCATCCAGCAAAATTGTATCCTCATTTGCTGCATAAATTCTTTTAAGCTCAGTTGGTAAGCTGGAGGAAGGAGCTTATGAAATAAGCTCTTATTTTATCATAAGTCAGTTCAGAAAAAGCCCAAACCAAACACCTGAATAGTACCCAACCAACTTATAACTTCTCAATTGGGCTTAATAAGGACTTATAAGCCCAACCAAACACTCCCATAGTAACAATGAACGCATCCATTGTATGTGTTTGTAGTATCCTGAGAGAAACCCTACCGTTTTACTTCATGATAACACCAGTAATTCTGAGTTCCTTGTTGATTTACAGTTTGCACCAAATCAAATAGCTAAATATGATACTACCTCTCGTGCTAAATTCTAATTTAAGAATAAAAAAGGAATTATTTTTTTAAATAAAAAATGAAAGAAAATTATTATTTAATAAATAAATATGTCATATTTTAATGGGAGAATTACTATGAGATATCTAGAAAAGGGTTAGAATATAAGTCTCAATGACAAAATAACAATTTTCAGTGTAAGAAAGTAATATCTCATATTTACTATTGGAATTTCTCTGTCGTTAAATCTACTCTTTGTTGAATAGTATAGTAATTCCCATATATATATATATATATATATATATATATATAATAAAAGAAATTTTAGTTTGTGTTTTCACCAATCAAATGCTGTGGGCTTTTCTTTTCCTGTTTTTCAGTTTTCATTGCATCAAAACAGAAAAACGAGTCGCATGGAGGGAGGTCCTACATGACCCGTTTTTCTCGCCACGTGTAAGCCGAGAGTTTCGGATTTTCTCCATATATAGTGACTGCGGGAGCTGAAGGAAGGTGCACCACCGATCCCCACAACAAACAGAGAAGAAAGGAGATCCACATCTCTGCTTCAAACCCTTTCTTCTCTTCTTCCTTCCTTCAAAATGTTCATTGAGAGCTTCAAGGTCGAGAGTCCCAATGTCAAGTACACAGACGGCGAAATTCAGTCTGTGTACAACTATCAAACCACTGAGCTTATCCATGAGAACAGAAATGGCACCTATCAGTGGATTGTTAAGCCTAAAACTGTTAAATATGAATTCATAACCAACACCCATGTCCCCAAATTAGGGTTAGTTCCCTAATTTCCCCCTCCCCCGCACTTTTATGCTTTTTCCATTTGATTCTCGTATCTCCCTGCCTCTGTTTTTTATGGGTGCGTACCTATCAATGATTTAAACGCTTATATTTCATTCTGTGTGTGTTAATTTGTTGGCTTTTAGGGTAATGCTTGTGGGATGGGGTGGAAACAATGGCAGCACTCTCACCGGCGGTGTTATCGCCAACCGAGAGTAAGCTTCTTCCTCGTTCACTTTCTGGGCTCCGAACAATTTTTTATTTTTTTTTTAATTTACGTCATTGTATCGATTGACAGGGGTATTTCGTGGGCAACGAAGGACAAAATTCAACAGGCCAATTACTTTGGCTCCCTAACCCAGGCATCCACTATCCGTGTGGGTTCCTTCAATGGCGAGGAAATTCATGCACCCTTCAAAAGCCTCCTTCCTATGGTATTCTATCTTGGTTTTAAAATAATCCCTTTCTTTCTTCTTTTTCTTTTATGCAGTGAAATGATTGTTCAAATATCATGCATAATTTATGCGCAGGTGAACCCTGACGATATTGTGTTTGGAGGATGGGATATCAGTGACATGAACCTGGCGGATGCCATGGCCAGGGCCAAGGTCTTTGACATTGATCTGCAAAAGCAGCTCAGGCCCTACATGGAATCCATGGTTCCACTCCCCGGAATCTATGACCCAGACTTCATTGCTGCAAACCAAGGGGACAGAGCCAACAACGTCATCAAGGGCACCAAAAAAGAACAAGTCCAACAGATTATCAAAGACATAAAGTAACTACAATATTGTCCTAACAACTCGGTGGCTTCAAATTAATTAATTAATAATATAGTTAAATACATACCAGAAGACCTTTTTTTATTGACTTAAAACTTATACTGAATGGGTCCACTTTTTATGATATGAAGGGACTTTAAGGAAGCCAACAAGGTGGACAGGGTGGTTGTGCTATGGACTGCCAACACAGAGAGGTACAGTAATGTAATTGTGGGACTGAACGACACCATGGAAAACCTCTTGGCTGCCTTGGACAGGAATGAGTCCGAGATTTCTCCTTCCACCTTGCATGCCTTGGCCTGTGTTCTAGAAAACGTTCCTTTTATCAACGGAAGCCCTCAGAACACTTTTGTCCCAGGTACACCATTTACTTGTAAAAGACTTGTTCACCGACTTCTCAAGATTAAACCAAGTTTCCGAATTTTGCTTAATGTGCTGCTCATCAGGGCTGATTGACTTGGCCATCAAGAGGAACAGTTTGATTGGAGGGGATGACTTTAAGAGTGGTCAGACCAAAATGAAATCTGTGTTGGTGGATTTCCTTGTCGGGGCTGGTATCAAGGTGAATCAATATATATCTTTAATTGTCTTCAGGTTACCGCTTTTATTATACCGTTACGAGCCAATGGTTTATTTGTACGGGTCAAGTATGTTAATTTTGTATATCTTCCAAGTGAAAAGTGAACTTATTTGAAATGTGTTGGCAATGTGCGACAGCCAACCTCAATTGTGAGCTACAACCATCTGGGAAACAATGACGGGATGAATCTCTCAGCTCCACAAACCTTCCGCTCCAAGGAAATCTCCAAAAGCAACGTTGTTGACGATATGGTCAACAGCAACGCTATCCTCTATGAGCCTGGCGAGCATCCTGATCATGTCGTCGTTATTAAGGTAAATTCTTGCTTCACTTTGTTTCTCTGCATGTGTCGTCTCTCATGCTTAACTCTCTGGTTTGTTACTTGCGTAAGTAGTATGTGCCCTACGTGGGAGACAGCAAGAGAGCTATGGATGAGTACACTTCGGAGATATTCATGGGTGGAAAGAACACAATCGTGTTGCACAACACATGCGAGGATTCTCTGCTGGCTGCTCCTATTATCCTAGACTTGGTCCTTCTCGCTGAGCTTAGCACTCGGATTCAGTTCAAGGCTGAAGGAGAGGTACGTTTGCCTTCATTATCTGTATCATCAATTATGTTAGCGTCCAAGCTTTTTTAGTACATACGCAGCCTTACTAATGCAGAGTTGGCTATGGTTTTCACAGGGCAAGTTTCACTCGTTCCACCCTGTTGCTGCGATCCTCAGTTACCTCACCAAAGCTCCTCTGGTGAGTCGTCCATTTACTCTGGTTTAGCTACTCTGTTTGGTTTATACTTTCCCATGCTTAACTTTTCTGTCACAACCATGTATAACTGCTTTAGTTACATTGCAAAATAATGCCAATGTTCAGTACATAATGATCTATTTCTTCTTAAGAAACAAATTATAGCGAATTCTATTTATTTTGCTCAAAAGTTGAAGAGATTGATGAATAAGGAATGGTATTTGGCCATGGATAACAGGTGCCACCAGGTACACCAGTGGTGAACGCATTGTCAAAGCAGCGTGCTATGCTGGAGAACATCATGAGGGCTTGCATTGGTTTGGCTCCTGAGAACAACATGATTCTGGAGTACAAGTGAAGCTTGATTCCATGGGGATCGTATAATTTGGAAATTGATTCCCCATTTCTCTTATAAATATGTTTGTTAATGAATTTCCAAATGTATGCCTTGGCAGTTTATTTATGTTTGAATTAATGTCTTGTAATGTGCTCCCCTGTTCTTCCCATGTGAGAAGCGTACCTCTTGTGTATGTAGCTTTTCTGTCTGCTGCTTTTCCTCAATTTGAGAGCAGGCGATATTTTGTATTCTACGTACGTAGATGAAATATAAATCAAGGTTTTTATTATTTCTCAGCTCTTAACATCAAATACTATCACCTCCTTCCTTCCCCATTCTATCCATTGACATTGTAGCATTAATTTATTAGCACGTTGGAAAAAAATATTTAGTAGACTTTCTGAACGATGAGGAACAGAAATAAAATAAAATAAAATAAAGAGATGAAAATTTATAAAATACACGGTGATGATTAATGAAATCTTAAGTGAAAGTAACTAAGGGATTGAAAGGGTATTTATATGTTAATTCTGAAGTGTGGTTGAGTAGGAATGCCAAAACATACCGACTGAAATTTAAAAAAAGAAGCTGAATTGGAAGGTGCTTGGAAGTTTGTTCTTTAGAGGGAGCGTTATTTGAGTCCACAAGCTTGGTGACAGGAGTATATGGAGGCTGTTTGGGACAGCTTTTCTCGATCAGGCTTATTATATAAGTCCGATTTATGTAAATCGAGACAAATCTTTTCCAAATATTTATCTCGTAGACCGTAAAAGCACCTCGTAGACTGTAAAAGCTACTTCGTATTCCGTGAATCATAATTCATAAGCACTTATGGAGCTTCAATAAACTAATCCAAACAAGCTCATGGATACGAACTACGAAGGGGAAGTGTATGTGGAGAGAAGGGAAGGGTTCTTGAAAAGTGCTCCGCCTTGTGTTTTCCTTTTTGGCAAACACCTCATTTGTGTTTTCAGGAAAAAACGACGTGTTCGGTGTGGGAAAAGATATCCCACATCCAAAAATAGTAAGAGAGCGGTAGTGGTTTTGTGATATAAAAAGGATGCCCCTTCCTAACTTCTTCATCCCTTCAACTTGCCTTCTTCATTCTACAAGGCATTTTGTATTTCCTTATCTCTTATGGTATATATTTTACTTATAAATTGTTTAGAGTAAAAATTAGATTATGATATTTTCATTATTGTTATCTTATTTATTATTTATTAGCTATTATTAGATATAATATTTATGATTTATTATATTATTAAATTACGTTTAGAAACTCTATTTTCTAGTATTGTGATTTTTTAGTATAATCGGTTACGTTCTATATATCCCGCTTCCGCAACAATTGGTATCAGAGCCAAGGTTTTGTCTGAGTATGCTCTGTGGTTGTAGTATAATCTGAACTTCCACATTTGAAAAGAATTACTTTAGGGTTTTGCATTTACAGCTATTAAATAATATTTGAAGAAGAAATGACGAACAAAAAGATTGAAGAATCCACATCAAATGTCAACAATTCGTCGGCGGTATCTTCGCTTTTGACGAGAATTATGCCCAATACGAAATTTTTAGTTGAAGTTTTTGATGGATCTGGACATTTTGGGATGTGGTAGATCGATGTTCTTGATGTCCTTCTTACACAACAACTAGATTTTGCTATTGAAGAAAGGAAACCAGATAGAATGGGGGAGGAAGATTGAAGAATCATCAATCGTGTTGCTTGTGGTACTATTCGATCGTTCCTTTCCAGAGAACAGAAGTATCCATACATAAATGAAACTTCTGCATGTAGATTGTGGAAGGCATTGGAGGATAAATTCTTGTAGAAAAGCAGTCAGAATAAACTTCACATGAAGAAAAGTCTGTTTCGCTTCACTTATGTTCCTGGTACCACAATGAATGATCATATTATCAGCTTTAACAAGTTGGTAACATATTTGCAGAATTTGGATGTGACCTTTGAAGATAAAGATATGGCCTTAAAGTTGTTGGGATCACTTCCTGATGAGTACGAGCACCTGAAGACTACTTTACTTCACGGCAAAGAGGAAGTATCTATCAGAGATGTTTATTCTGCGCTATACAACTATGAACAAAGAAAGAGGGATAAACAAAGAGGCGGAGAAGCAGAGGCACTAGTCACAAGAGGGTGTGCTGAAAATAAGTTGAGATCAAGAAAAGGGAGATCTAAATCAAGGTCCAGACCCAGTAAGGATGAATGTGCCTTTTGTAGAGAAAAAGATTAAAGCATTGCAGTTTGGATTTTTGTGAGCATTGTATGAAAGGGAAGCAAACAAGGGTGAAATTCAGAACAACTATTTATAATACAAAATGTATTTTGGATTATGTTCACTTTGATGTTCAGGGTCCTTCCAAAACATCGTCATTGGGAGGAAAACATTAGTTTGTAACATTTGTTGATGATTTTTTCTGAAGAGTTTGGGTGCATACAATGAAGACGAATGATGAAGTATTGTGAATTTTTCTCAAATGGAAGGCGATGATAGAAACACAGACAAGCAGGAGGATCAAATGTCTTCGTATAGATAACGGAGGATAATACATGAATGATCCTTTCCAGAAGATTTATGAGGATGATGACATCGCCAGACACTTCACTATAAGAAATACACCACAATAGAATGGAATGACAAAACGCATTAACCTGACTTTACTGGAGAAGGTTCGATGTATGTTGTCCAATGCTGGCTTGGGTAAAAAATTTTGGGTTGAGGCAATTACATATGCAAGCCACCTCATTAATTGTCTACCATCTCCTGCTATTGGTGGTAAGACACCGTTGAAATAATGGTATGGTAAATCTGCTACATATTATGATTCTTTGCATGTATTTGGCTCAATTGCATACTATCATGTGAAAGAGTCAAAATTGGATCCGAGAGCAAATAAAGCTATTTTCTTGGGGATCACTTCTAGAGTCAAATGATATCGTTTATGGTGTCCAAAGACAAAGAAGATTGTATTCAGTAGGGATGTTACCTTTGATGAATCTGCCATGGTGAAAAAGGTAGCAGTTGAAGATACCAAGTAAGGTGATGGTATTTTAAAGCATGTGGAGTTTGAAGGAGAGATGATTTTCCCAATACAAGGATCAGATGAGGAAAAAAAGACAAGACTTTCCTACAGAAGAAGAGCAAGTTGAAAGGGAGGTTTCTACTCAAAAACCTCAATAGCAACATGAATCAATAGTAATCAGCAAGCTAAAACGAACAATAAGAAAGTCTAATTGTTTTGAAGACATGGTGGCTTGTGCAACCTCAATTGCAGTTAATGATATTCCTTCAACTTATAAATGGGCTATCCAGAGCTCAGAAAAGGAAAAGTGGAGGAATGCAATGAATGAAGATATGCAATCTCTTCATCAGAATGGTACGTGGAAATTGACCAAACTCCCGAAGGGTAAGAAGGCAATTGGTTGCAAATGGGTATATGTAAAGAAAGAAGGATTTCCTAACCGAGTTGATGTGCGCCACAAAGCAAGATTGGTAGCTAAAGGCTATGCTTAAAAGGAGAGAATTGATTACAATAAGGTATTTTCTCCAGTTGTGAAGCATTCCTCCATTAGAATTTTGTTGGCTTTGGTAGCACAGTTAGATTTGGAACTAGTTCAGATGGATGTCAAAAATGCATTTTTAAATGGAGACTTGGAGGAGGAAATCTACATGATTCAGTCGGAAGGATTCAGAGTTGCTGGAAAGGATAATATGGTGTGTAAACTTGAAAAATCATTATACGGATTGAAACAATCTTTGAGACAATGATATAAACGATTTGACAAGTTTATGTTGCGACATAAGTACATAAGAAGTAGATACGATCATTGTGTCTATTTACGGAAGCTTGAAGATTGATCCTTTATATATATGCTTTTATATGTTGATGATATGTTGATAGCTTCAAAAAATAGGCAGAAATTGAGAAGATGAATGTTCAACTAAAAGGGAAATTTGAGATGAAGGATTTATGCAAGGCAAAGAAAATTCTTGGCATGGAGATAACAAGAGATAGAGAATCAAAGAAACTCTTTTTATCTCAAAATGAGTATTTAAAGAGGGTGTTAAACCATTTTGGTATGAGTGAGAGAACAAAACCGGTTAGCACTCCACTTACCCTTCATTTTAAGCTTAGTGTTAATATGTCACCAAAGGATGAAGATGAACGAGAGTATATGTCAAGGGTACCATATGCAAATGCCGTTGGTCACTTTATGTATGCAATGGTCTGTACAAGGTAAGGCCTGACATTTCACAGGCTGTTGGAGTTGTGAGTAGGTATATGCATGATCCAGGAAAAGAGCATTGGCAAGCTGTGAAATAGATTCTACGGTATATCTGTAATACTGTAAATGTTGGATTGGTCTTTGAGCAGGAAGGTGATCAATCTTTACTTAGGTATTGTGACTCAGATTTTGCGGGTGATTTGGACAAATACAGATCAACTACTGGTTATGTGTTTACTTTTACAAGAGCACCAGTTAGTTAGAAGTCGACTTTGCAGTCAACAGTTGCTTTGTCTACCACAGAGGTAGAGTACATGACAATTACAGAGGCTGTGAAGGAAGCAATATGGCTTCAAGGATTGCTTGGAGAACTTGATATTGGTCAAGAAAGTATCATAGTTTATTGTGACAGCCAAAGTGTTATTCAATTAGCAAAGAACCAAGTTTACCATGCAAGGATGAAGCACATTGATGTTCGATATCACTTCATACGAGAAATTTTAGAAGAAGGTGGAATCATGATACAGAAGATACGAACAAGTGAAAATCCTGCTGATATGCTGACAAAAGTAGTGACTTCAACTAAATTTCAACATTGTTTGGATCTGATCAACATTGTTGAAAATTAAATATTGAGTTGATGTCACAATTAGAATTTGTAATTAGAGAAATTAAGAATTTTTCCCAAGGTGGAGATTTGTTCAGTGTGGGAAAAGATATCCCACATCGAAAAATAGTAAGGAAGTGGCGGTGGTTTTGTGGTATAAAAAGGGATGCCCCCTCCTAACTTCTTCATCCCTTCAACTTACATTCTTCCTTCTATAAAACATTTTGTATTTCCTCCCCTCTTATATTATTTTACTAATAAATTGTTTAGAATGAAAATTAGATTATGGTATTTTTCTTATTGTTGTCTTATTTATTAGCTATTATTAGATATAGTAGATGTGATTTATTATATTATTAAATTATGTTTAAAAATTTTATTTTTTAGTATTGTGATTTTTTAGTATAATTGTTTACGTTCTATATATATCCCGTTTTGGCAACATGAGGGATAAAATTGTTTGTCTGGTAGCCCCCAAAAAGAAGCCGAATTGGAAGGTGCTTGGAAGTTTGTTCTTTAGAGAGAGCGTTATTTGAGTCCACAAGCTTGGTGACAAGAGTATATGTATACGAACTACGAAGGGAAGTGTGGAGGGAATGGAAGGGTTCTTGTCAAGTTGTCCGCCTTGTGTCTTCCTTTTTGGCAAACACCTCATTTGTGTTTTCAGGAAAAAACGACGTGTGAGGGATAAAATTGTTTGTCTGGTAGCCCCCAAAAAGAAGAAAAAAGGGCAAACAAAAGAATGAAAGGCCAAGAGTGAGGAACCAATCCGATTGTAACATATGTTGTGTGATGTAGGAGGAGGAGGTTGAAATGTTGAATTATGGGTTATGGGACCAAAACGCTGCATTATTTGTGACAGTTTTTGTCCCAATCCGAGGGGGACCATATGTACATGAGCAAAGGAATCATAATTCCGCGTGGAACCCTAGAGTTGCATTATATGGTGCATGAAGGATGGGAAGCCACAGCATTTGATGGTAGCATCGGCACTGTCAAAAATAATAACACCCTCCTCGAGGCACCATGATGGCTCTGTTTCCGATGTTTCAATATCAGGCAACCCCACCACAAGTTAAAGGTAACAGCCAAAACACGTACCCCTCCATTATTGAATCTCCATCACATGCACGTCCTTTCCATTGGGGCAGTTATTCAGTTAGCTTTTGCATAAAAGACACTCTGCACGTTGAAGCAGACTCTACAGTTGTACGTATTTGTAGTAATCAAGTGCTTCTTTACACGCTACCATCTATCAATTTGCGGGGATATGCACGGATAGTTATATATTAGGCGTTAGCGATATGGAATAACAACCTTAACAAGAGTCCAAGGAGAATCCCAAGTCACAAATAATGTTTTCCCTCCACATCCATGGTATTTCCGGAGTCTTCCTCGTAGATCACACGTTGAGCCCTGGATTAATTAATCTAAGATCATGCGGTTGGTAAAATAGGTACATTGTGGTGGGCCTTTTACTTTTGCCCTGTCAACATCCGAGTGTCTCACATTTCCAGGCCTTTACTTTGTCCAGATTCGTTTACAGTCTCTCTCTGTTTACAGCTCTTGTAAATTATGTAAATTAATGGGGCTGTTGCTCTAAAATTTCACCAAAAAAGTCCTCATCAGTTGTTGGTCCTCCTCCGGCTGAGTCTTCCAAAACAAAGTTTCTCTTTGATACTCGACTTGATCTTGCATCAGGGTTTGTCTCGTAAAATCCACTTTTCCATTTTACTCCCCGCCTTGGAGGGGAGTGGTTTATTATTTTTTTGAGTCAAACGATATCATCACAAACACAGTTTAAGTGTAATGCATCATGCATCCCCCGCGACTTGTCTGTAAATATTAAATTCGCCAAATCTAGTTGATTAATTGAGAAACTGAATTTAACTTATAAAAGGAGAGAGAGAGAGAGGAAGGAGAGCCACTGAAAGTGTGAAGCACTGGCGTACACACACTTATTTCTCTCTGCTTCTCTAAGAGGTGGGTGTCCTAGCTAGTACCTAGTATTATTAATAGGAATCTTTTTTTTTTCCTCCCATTTTTCAAATAAACGTCTTACATACTACATGGATTTATCTTAATCTAAATCTTAACATGAAATTGGGGAGTTTATGTGAATTTTAGAGGCACCACGTGGCGACGGGTATAGGCTCCACATTTCCTCCATCAACAGAAAATCCAAAAGGAGTCTGTTTCAGTTACAGGTAATTTTCGGGGCATGGCTCTAGGAACCAATATCCAAACAAACCGACTTCTCTCTGATTCGTCCCTCTGCCATTCACTTTCGGGCCCTCTGCTCAATCGCTTTTATTCCCTCCACTCGGTATCACAAAATTCTAACGCCCATCCCTCTCGCTTCTTGTCTCTGCCCTGAGCTGTTCCGTTTTGATTCGCCCAGGTGGCCATAAGGTATAAAGCAACATCCAATCCTTTGACCCGGGGCCCAATTTCCATGGCTTTAACCAATCCAGGAAAACACTTGTCATTTGCGCAAATGCCACGGGCAATAATTTAAAAAATTCTTGTGTATTTTGACGTGAATAATAGAGAAAGCACAGGATTTTTGTAACTTATTCCTACTCCTATTTATAAATAATTTTTTTAGTTTAAAAAATAAATATATAAAAAATATTATGTTTTTTTTTATACATACCCTATTTATAAAAACAAGTTTTTTCAACGCTTTGTTAACTTCATTCGCTTAGTGGATTCTCCCTCATGAATATAATTCTAGGTGTGTGATAATTAATTATAAATAATATGTATTTAATAAAGGTAAAATAAGAAAAAATGAGCTTATATTTTCAGACACAAAATAAAAGTTACTTATGAAAATGATCATTCTATAAAATAAAAAATTACTTATAAATAAGACCAAAGAGAGTATGATATACTGACTTAAATTTCTACAGTTGGCAGTGACTTTATTACGTAACTTTGTGAAAGAAAGACAGGAAAGTAAGAGAAGCTGCATGGAATGGTCCTAGATAATGAACTCCAGTGGTTGGGCCGATGAAGCCCATCATCATAATAATGTGTAGAAGGCTTATATGGGCTTTGATGAATGGATAGATAACAGTGGGAGATGGTTAGAGCTTAATGAAGTTATTCTGGATCATCCACTGGAGGCTCCAGTAGTCAGAGTCACACTTGTAGGCCCAATAGGCCCATCCAAAAGTGGCCCGCGAGTACACCTCCACCTGCACCTCCACAAATCTCTGATGATCGTCCTTCGATGCACTGCGTGCCAGCCAGTCCCCACTCCACTCCCCCACAAAAAGGAGGGGCCCATTCACTGAGGTGATAGAAGTAATATCAGAAGCTCTCTGTTTGGTAATGAAATCAATGTTCTGTTGGGCATTCATCTTGGAGAAGGAATTGGAAAAAAGATTGTAATAATGCACATCAATAACTGTTCCTTCAAAGCCTCCGATGAAAGATAATAGCTCCTTGGAGCTTTTATCCAACGGACTGGACATGATCACATAAGCACTGGCAGTGTGTTTCCGCACAGCATCGTACCCCGCTTGGTAATAATTCTTCAGACTCTCCAGATGAACTCCGAGTGGTTCATTCATTAATGCTATTGCCACCAGACTCGAGCTGTCACCATATCTGCACATGAAGTTTTTCTTTTGTTAAAAAAAAAAAGAAAGAAAACAGAGAAACTTTATGTAGGCAAGAGAAATGAGTGAAAGCAGAGATACCTTGCAGCTAGGAAGTCGATGACTGATAGAGTTTGTGGTATGTAAGAATCTCCCCACTCGCGAGACCCATCTCTGGTTGCACTGTGAGGGTTGCCGTTTTGTGAGCCCGGAGCTGCGTGCAGGTCTACTATTACTTTCATGCCATAATTCCTGTAAATAGAGCTCATTAATGATGTGGGAATAAGTGAGCATTAATTAAGGAGCAAAGGAGGAGTCATGGTCAGTGTGTGTTACTGTGCCCATGTGAAGGCATTGTCTAATGCTTCCAGGGACCCTCCTACGAATGGTTTGGGGGGTGTTGGGTCAAACGCTATCCACCATCCAACTGGAATCCTCACTGCATTTATACCATTCTCTGACATGAACTTGAAATCTTCCTCTGTTATGTACGTATTCCAGTGATCCTGTGCATACCCAATGCCACATCACTTGCTTCGCTTCAATCATTAACTAATGCTAGTTCAAGGACTTTTTTTTGTTAAATATTTTAGTGGAAGAAAATATCTGACCCGCATGATTTTGGGAGCTCTGTCTGGGCCATAACCATTTGTAATCTGGTATTCGCCTTTTATAGTCTTGCCATTAAGGATGGTCATTTTGAATACAGAGGGGTTATCGTCTTCCCAACCTGATCCTTCAAAATCTGCAGTTACCATGTTCTCTGAATTAGCCTGAAAAGTAAATCACGTAATTACTCCTCTGATCAGAATAATTCGGTCATGCTGATGAAACTTCGCAGTAAACGGGGCACATTAAGAATTCGGGTACAGAAAAATCACTAGTAATAGTAACTAGCAGAGGTACCTGTAAAAACAGACCGTTTGGCGCGAGGATACGAATTAAGGTGGGGTCATCTTCGCTTCTTATAATCTGAAACGTTTCCAAGTCGCTTGGTGAATCTGAATTGGCCACTAAGCTGTTCCCTGCACCCTGGTTATCTAATCCCACGAATTGATTGTTGGACGCTCTGAAATTGAAAGATGATTCGTTCACCCTCCACAGCTGCACGCATTGCTCATAGTCATGAAGGGATTCGAAGATCGAGTTCTTAAAAAGTCTATCCAATGAATATGTTTATTAAAAGAGCTTACCCGGAAAGTCTCCCAACCCGAAGCACTTGTGCGGTTCGCTACAAGAGTGGTTCCTCCGCCATTTTCTGAGCAGAGGTACTTCTGCAACTTTGTTGACATCAACTGCACTTGAGTTCCATCCTGAAATGACCACCGTTAAGTGAAACTTGCTGGCAAGAAAATCCAGCCATAACACTACAAATTAACAATATACCAGAAGATCTTTGTTGATAATTCCATCAAAGAGAGAGGGCTTCATCCAGCCTTCGATGATGAGCCAGTTTCCTAGATTCACAGCTCTGAGAGGCGGAGAAGAGTGCTGAGAGGAAGAAGGATAGAGAGCCAGTAATAATACGAGGTTGAGGCACAGTAATTTGTGTCCCATTTTTTTCACAAAAATGAGAGCGATGGGGTTCTACTAAGTACTACTAAATACGAGAGAGTGTACATGAGGAGCTCATTCACACAAGAGTCTGTAAATGTAACATGTTTTAGTTTTACATACAGAGAGTGGAGTGAGGGGTGAGTGGTGCTATAAATATATAGTTGTGGTGTGTTACAGCATTTTATATGAATTTCCTTTAACATGGTAGGTGGGGCTTCTCTGTGACGTTGATCGTGATCCTACCATATACACACAACCAACCAACCAATGATCGATCCATGGCAATAAAACCAATTTCCATTTCGTACACTAGAGTGTGTGTTTTCAAATACTTCAGGCTTTTTCTGATTCTGTCCATCTCGCTTTTTCATTTTATCCAAATGCCCATCCATCTGATCGGACCCTACTAATACGTCTTCAATGATGATACACTGGTAACCAACGATATTGATTTTTTACTTTATGCAATAATTTAAATTACGATGTTTAGATTATTAAGTACCGACAGATCAACGGATTAGATTATGACTCTGGAAATTATGAATTTTGGCATGCGAAAAAAAGAATTAAAGGGAGTGAATAAGTGAAAGGAAATATAAATGCATGGATTATTGTATGCATGTGTGTCGAAAGGGAAATGCTTAATGAAGAGGAACAAGTGGAAGTGGGAGTGGGCGTGTCAGTTGTCACACACACGCTTGTTTCTTTTTCCTCATAATAGAGATTCCCGTGAAGGTGGAATTTCAAGTTGCACAAGAAAACAAAGTGAATATTGGACGGCTTTAATTTATTCCATTTTCAAAAAGGTGTCCTCCATATTTTAAGAGTGGTTGTTGCAGTGTATGAAATCAATCATCCATTCAGTGAACTGAATCCCACACTCTAATCCGTGTGCGCTCCTTTCACCAGTGATGACAATACAATCCTTCAAACTCCTAATAATAAATCATACACATTCATATTAATAGGGAAAACCATCCTTCAAAAAGAAATTTTAATCATCGATAGATCACTATCCCTAGCGCTACGGACTTTACTTTTACCATCTCCCATCCTATTTTTATCCTACAATCAAATAATACCAATCAACAAGAAATAACTTCAAAAGTGATATTAATCATATTATAAATAGGACCGGAGCTACATCAATATAATCATAGAGGATTCGTTTGTACATGATTGTCAAAATTGATGCGCACTCTCTTATATCCACTTCTCTCTTAACGACAGCGTTAAATAATATACTCTATATTTACTATATTTCATTAATTGGAAAGAGAGAAAATTATACGGAGGTTATATCAAATTTTGCATTAATGAAATGTAAAACAGAGTGCAGTGATTAGGAAAATCACACTTCCCCATCTCTATTTATACTTGTCCTGGCTCATATATATATATTTATTTATTTTGTTTCTAATTTAACGTCTTAACAAATACTTGCTTTTAATAATACCTCGACTAAATGGATGACATAAAATTGGAAATAGTTAAAATTTAAAATACTGTAAGATGGGTAAACATGACCTTTTTTTACGTAGTATACATATTTTTATTTTTTTTAAATTTATGTGTTTTTAATAAGAATAAGTAAATAAGTACTGAGAAAGTAATTTTTTTTGAGGGGGAAAAAGGTACTGAGAAAGTAATTAATTATTGATGGGGTTTATGATTGGATGCCGCGACAATTACAGGATATGATATCTCATCCACACGGAAGTTTTTGCTTCCTTGCCGACTATGGATGGACGATAAGCATTGTCGGGAAAAGAAAAGTCGGCAAAGTAGAGTAGACCACTAGACTCTCCCCATTTTGTAAATTCATTCTGCTCCTACTTTAACCTTTTTATTAATATAACATATATTTCTCTTTTTACCAAAAAATTGTAAATTCATTTATTTTGCTGAAGATCATTTTTAATTACCACGGATCACTGTAAAGATATGATAATAGTTATAATACTCTGTCGGACCTTTTAATAAGAAACACCCTCTTTTATAAGGGCAGTCATTATTAAAAGAAACAAATCCTATTTACTCGGAATAATTTTAACATAGTTTTTCTATTTTTACCAATATTCAAGACCGCATTCCAAACATAACTTTTTCATTTAAAAAAATATGGTGGTGTTGGTTTTTTTAAAATTATGATATTTAGGTTGGCATTTTGATAATTGAGTTCTTTTTTTTTTAAAATAGTTTATGAGAAGAAGCTCAAAAGTCTAATTTTTTTTAAAAAAAATTACTTCTGTCAACATCAATCTAAATATAAAGTATATTTATAATATAATTTTTATTCTATTTTAAATTTATAAAAATCAGATTAGAAAAACATAACGGTAACCTACACGCGGAAACCAATCACGACATCATTATATACTATAAAGTACTACATCCTCGGTCCGTTTATTGGGTCACGATTTTGTCATCTGGGCACCAATATCCAAACGAATCACGACCTCATTAACTCATCCGTTTATTTTCAATTTACATACTAAACTAAATGACAGACTGGCTGACCAAAAAAAAAAAAAAAACTAAATGACAGACTGTGTGCATTATATGTAACTTGAAAAATAAGCTGTATTATGTTATTGTTCAATTAATGAATTATGTTATTTATAATTTATGAATAGAATATCTTATATGGAATTTTATATTCTGACATTGGTACCATATTCTCAAATCTCAATTACTAGCTTAGCCACCAGGCAGCAACGCCTTGAGCTCGCGAAGCCCAGAAAGGTAAGAAAAAAGTGTAGAAAAGCGACGGCCAGAACCCAAAAAAATGTAGGAAAGCAAAAGCTAACAGGTTTTTTTTTTTTAAAAAAATTATAGTTGGTCTTAAGAACATAAAGACGCCAATAGTTGGGCCCAAAAACAATGTCCAAACTTTTGGGCTCAGGTACCTCCTACCTTCCTTTTCTCGGTCTTCATTTGAAGAAATCAGAGTCTCTGTAAACACTAAACCCCTCCTCGTTTCACTCCACTCACTAATTGATTACACTTGCACCAACTCAATTCACCCAGGTCCCTACTTTTCTCCTCAAGGAGCAAGACCCCTGCCCCACAGAAAAGCTCCCCGCTCTCCCTTCTCTGCCCATTTATCTATGGGCTCGTGACTTATACGGTTATACCCTCTCCAAGAAAAGAAGTAAGAAACATACATTGTTTATCTTTGTCCTTCCCAAGGTCCCATCATGTTTTTCCTAGTCTCTGATGATATTTCCTTGCAAAGAAAGGCACCATCCTGTTTTTACTGTCTCTTGATGAATCGTGAGTCAATCTCTGTTCCCTCCCCTTTCCATTCTGTTTCTTCTGGAACCCCTCTGAGAGCAGAATGAGGCAGGGGAAGAACACGTACGTAGTTTTGGACAATGGACTCTGGTTCCAGAAGAAGCAGGCACTCCAGTCTCCAGCCCAGAGCGTGCCAAATTCTGCAGCATGCACCATCAACACCTCAAGGTATATATTACTCTTGGTTATGCTTGGACACAAATTATATATGTCGACTAGAACACGTACGTAGTTTTCCATTCTTGCTGGTTTCAGGAATTACAGGGGCGGTTACGTGTGGTACGACTTGGGAGTCAACGATATTATACATCCAACCGATGGAGCAGAATTTGTTCTCAAAGGATCTAAACTCCTTCATGCCTGTTCTGGTCATTATCATCATATCATACCCACATTACACAACCTGATATTTCTAAATTGTTAGCTAAATGAGTAGGGTCTTCACATCATTCATTATTATTCCTTGCAGAAAGATTTCAGCAGCCTCAGTCGAGCGACAGGCAGGTACTGCGTCGGAGAAGGTGGCCCTGAAACTGTCCAAGACTGAGATGATCCGAGACGTGTCGGAGAATCCAAGGTTCGGGGAGGAGAAAGAATATTTTAGGGGCAGCCACGTTGAGTCAGTGAAGGCATATCCCGTCCTCAGCAAGTCCAATACCTATAACGAAGAAAGGTGTTGTGCAGTTCCCAATATTTTATATTGATTGCTTATTTTTCTTTTGGGTTGAGGGTTAATTATTTTGATCCAAAAATATTTTTTGGAGCAATTTTATTCCATAAGTTTTAATTTTGGAGTAATTTTGCACTGACTGTCAACCTCGTTAAATTTGATCGTTAGTTGACCAAATCAAGAGCAAATATGCACCTTTACAACAGTGACATGAGCGACAAAATTACCCTGAAAGTTTTTACTTTTGAGCAAATTTGCCCATAATTTAATCAACTAACAGTCAAACTTAACGGGGTTAACGGTCAGGGCAAAATTACTCCAAAAAATACTTTCTAGGCAAAATTAACCCTATATGTATACAAAAATGACTTTTAACCCTTCCTCTTTTGAGCAGCGCAGGAGTGATGACAGGGTAGATGAAGAAGATGAAGATGAGAAGAAAGGGGTAAAAGGGAAATGTGTACCTCGCAAGAAGTTGTGGTTCATCTCATCAAGAGATCATGAATTGAAGATAGTCCCATGTGGATATGGTAATGAGGAATTTGTATTAAAAGTAGCTAGAAGCAATACTGATCGGTGTATAATCCGAATGAGATAATGATTTAAAGGTTAATGGTTTGAATTGAGGTCAATTCAAAACAAGACCGGTCATAATTAAAATAATATAATTTAGTTCAAATATACAAAAATATTCATTTTTATGATAAAAATAATATTTAAATTTAAAATCACAAGAATAAAATTTACAGCATTATAAATTTATAATATAAAATGTAGAAAATATAATATAAAAAATACATAAATAAGTATTTATCATTAAAAACTATATGATTCAAAGATTTACTTTCTCACCTTTTATCCTTTATTTATTGGAATTTTTGGTTGACAAAAAAAATAATTAATTGAATTTTTTACCCTTGGCGCTAGAATAAAATAAGACAAAATATGTATAGGTAGGAAATGAGCTGGTCTTGAAGAGTGTGAGAGCAAAGAAATGTGACATATGACAGTTTGTATCTCCTTTTCACAAAAGAGAGAAATTATTTAGCTCGTTTGGTTGAGTTTATTTGTATTGGACTTATTATATAAGCCCGATTTATATAAATTGAGATAAATCTCCTCTACATATTTACCTCGTAGATCGTAAAGACATCTCGTAGACCGTAAAAGCTACCTCGTACACTGTAAAAGTTACTTCGTATTCAATAAATCATGATTTATAAGCATTTATGGAGTTTTCATAAGCTAATCCAAACGTGCCAATAATAGCCATTCATTTTCAAATAAACTGCTGTAATATATTCATTTTGAATCAACGCGTTGGACATAAGTTTGTATTTAGATTAATTTTTACAGAATAAATTTTATGATTTATAAAAAAAATATGTGAATGGAGTTTTATCTCAATTTATATAAATCATGGTTTAAAACCATATAGTTTGAAAACACAAACCAAAAGATACGGAATCCCTATACCCATCGGCATCTAGTCTTAGAAAGAGGAAAATATAGAAATCCGACAAGGGTCTCCCGCGTTTAACTAAGATGAAGAACGAGTTTAGATCTCAAGATGTTAAAGATGATGATAGGCCTTGGTGCTCAACAATGGAGAACGTGCTTTTTTTCTCTTTTTATTTTTTCTGCATTTTTCTCTATCTTCCATTTTTCTCTCTTCTAGTTCTTCCTTTTAGCTCTTCTTCTTCATTATCTTCAGTAGTTTTTTTTTCCTTGATTTGGCATTTTAGTCTATCTTTTTGGCATCTAGAGCTAAATAATGTAACTCGGTTAACTCGTCGAACTTAATGGGTTTCCTTGCATTATGTCCGGGTTGCTTTGAATTGCATGTGATCACCACAGGTTTATTTCCTCCCAAGTTTGATGCTTGACTCGATCAGAAAAGTGGCCGGGTCGCCGGTTTCCAATTTGACCTTACCAATTCGATCCGATTGTTTATATCATGGTTAGAGGGCTTCTTGTTTACGGTCTATCATACAATTACCAAATAGTTTGGAGGATATCTTTTACCCAAACATGAAGAAGGCTGAGTCTTTATAACTCTTGACCTGAAAATCAGTTAAGATCTTCAAGAAATCAATGTTGGATTTTGGTCTAAAATTAGGCAGACTTTACATATTAATCTTTCAACCGCAAATTATGGCCTTCCACTAATCATCATCGTTATCAAATTTCATATTTGGCCATTTCGGAAAAGTAAAGTCAAGTGATTTCACTTGAGAATGCCACTTTATAGAATTTCAGGATTTTTATTTAAAATAGAATTCAAAATGACCACATGATATATGTGTTGTCTCATAACCTATGATTCTATATCCAGGTCAAATAATAATAATAATAATAATAACCTATGATTCTATATGATTCATTCCTACTTTATTGGTATAGGTATTTCTGCAAAAATACAAAGAGCCGCATAATAAATAGGCCTTGATACTTAAAACTTCGGAAGTGGAAAAGGTCCAAGTAGGACAAATTGCCACTTACAAACACACTATCGAAAACATGAAAGCAATGCTATAAAGCTTATACTAATTAAGTACGTATGAAGAGGATAATGCTATGATGATAACAATGCAGTACTATGACGTTTCACGCAATCTTTGAAGTTGCCATTTATCCTGAATCCCATTGGACTCTCCTCCCAATCATGTTACTCTGCTCTGTCTCTAGCGAAGTCTTCAATTTGAACAACTAGTGGGGCATCTTTAGCATATTACAATCCACAAAAGAATAGATGTTTACCTGCTGGCTGGTACCTTGAGAAGTTTAAATAACAAAAGTAGTGGAGCAATAAGCATTATTTGTGAATTGTGATGAATGTATTTTAAGTCACCAAATTGTTGCACCAAAGTTAGTGGACATGTTGAAACACCCCATTTACCCACTGATCTCTCTCATGCGCCTAACTCCTCACATTGGGAACAAATTAAACACTTTTCCTTGTGTATAAAAAAGCATCGGTTGGTTCTCACCTTGTGTGCTTGAATATGGCAGCTCTGAGCTTCTGAGTGACTCTGTTCGTTACGGCGACTTCCATCATGTTAGAGTATAATAGAGTAATTAACTAGGGGACAAAGTTCTCCCAAACACTTCAATCAAATATGGATTCTTCAGCCCAAATGGAAGACGTGGTGGCGGAGGATATTGAGAAGAAGGGTGAAGAACCTATTGAAAGGTCTGAGTGGGTGCTGAATGCTCCTGATCCTCCAAGTCTGTGGCATGAACTTGTGAGGTCAGTAAGCAACACCATGTCACAGTATCAAGGAAAGGTGTATGGTCTCAGAAGCCAATCCAGACATAAACTTGTGCTTTCATTCCTTGAGGCCATTTTTCCTGTTCTTGACTGGGGTCGAAACTATACAGCCATTAGTTTCAGGAACGATTTACTTGCAGGTCTCACTGTTGCAAGTCTCTGTATTCCTCAGGTATTCTCTGGCCTGTCCACACGTAAAGAAACTCACAATAACCATAAGAACCTCATTTCTTTTCATTCTCTGTTCAATGCAGGGCATTGGGTATGCAACTTTAGCAAGGCTGGATCCTGAATATGGCCTCTGTAAGTTGATTTTCTTTTAAACGAAAAAGACTAGAGTTGTTAAAAGGAGTAATTGAAATGAAGTTATGATGGTGGATAAAACCAACTAGATACAAGTGCGGTGCCGCCTCTTATCTATGCAATGATGGGAAGTTCAAGAGAGGTGGCAATTGGACCTGTGGCCGTGGTTTCATTGCTGTTGTCGTCAATGGTTCAGAAACTAACAGACCCTTCCACTGATCCTTTGGGTTACACTAAGCTGGTTCTTACTGCCACTCTATTTGCCGGCTTATTCCAGGCTGCCTTTGGACTCTTGAGGTGGGATTTTTCTTACAGATACCTCATATGATTCAGACATGAGTCAACCTTAGGAAATTGTTTAACTGCATATGTGTTGATATATATAGGTTGGGGTTCTTGCTGGAATTTCTGTCGCATGCTGCTATTGTAGGATTCACGGCGGGAGCGGCCATTGTTATTGGACTTCAACAGCTGAAGGGCCTTTTTGGCTTCCAACGTTTTACCAACAAAACCGACGTCGTATCTGTCGCCATCTCTGTTCGCCAATCTCTTGATCATCCTGTACGTATGTATATCTTTTCATATTCCTTATATATTAATGTAGACATTTTAACGCTTGTAATTAATGCCTTCTTTGTCATGGGCTGAAGTGGAATTACAGCAATTTAGTGCTGGGAAGCTCGTTCCTCATTTTTATGCTTGCATGCAGATTTCTGGTGAGTGGTAGTGCTGATAAGCCCAAAATGACTTTTGCGTACCTAGTTTTTGATTTGGTAACTTGTCTCTTCTGATGGAATCGGTCTAATGATATGAGCAGAGTAAAAGGAACAGAAAACTGTTTTGGCTGCCAGCAATCTCCCCTCTTGCATCAGTTATACTATCAACTCTCGCTGTTTTTGTCACCCGAGCTGATAAACATGGAGTTCATATTGTGAAACACGTCAAAGCAGGGCTGAATCCAAGTTCTGTCCATCACTTGGAGCTGAACAGCCCTTATATTGCTGAAGTAACCAAAATCGGGCTGGTTGCTGCTGTTATTTCACTCACTGTAACTACTCTCCCTCCATTCTTCGTTTCAAGTTCCTGTTACTATACCATTAACATAGTTCGAACCACTTTGTAGGAATCGGTTTCAGTTGGCCGATCTTTTGCTTCCCTCAGGGGATACCACCTTGATGGAAACAAAGAAATGGTATCCATCGGATTCATGAACATTATAGGATCTTTTACATCATGCTATGTTGCAACTGGTAAGCCATATCTCTGATCGAAATTATTTCCTCCATATATACTGTAACTTTTGAAGGATTGGGAAGTGAAACTCATGAAGCGGTATTTTGTAGGGTCGTTTTCTCGTACGGCGGTGAATGTGGCTGCGGGATGTGAAACTGCAGGGTCAAATATTGTGATGGCTATTACGGTGGTTATATCGTTGCTATGCTTCACGAAGCTCTTATATTTCACTCCGACGGCGATTCTGGCCTCAATCATCCTTTCTGCTCTCCCAGGACTCATAGACTTCAAGGAGGCTTACAGAATTTGGAAGCTTGACAAGCTTGACTTTCTTGCTTGTGCTGGAGCCTTCTTTGGGGTCCTCTTCTCTTCCGTCGAGACAGGCCTGCTTGTGGCCGTAAGTGTAATTCTCGATACTGCTTCTGTAATCTTGACTTTTCTTATTCCGTGGCACCAAATTAAAATAATCGAGCCTAATAACAAAATGGATTATAAAGTATTTAATAATAATTTGAAGCAGTTGGTGTTTAATTTAGATCGATTAATCTTAAACAACACTTTTATTGTAACATGGACCAACAGCATATCGACAGGGACACAACTTTTAGTTGCTGGCTCTGCATGCAGTGGAGGATGACTTCAAAACCCATCCAGCCCATTACATTTTAAAAGTGGCCCACCATAAATAGTTAATTTCAGCTTTAGGGGCCACATTTTTTTCCTTTGTATCAGAAGTAGTAAGGGATATAGACTGGATCACACATCTTTATTGGACTGACTTCCACTAGCCGAGCTGATATAATTTTTTTTAACCAGAACTTCCACTAGATAATATCAGTGATGCAAAGTGCAAAGTGACTGCACTTGGAGTTTCCTCAAGTCTCGGGATCCTAGAATCATGAAAAACCAATTATTTAACAAATAATATACTAATGCTAAGGATAAACAAATGTCATGCCTTCATTCTCTCCATCTTCAAGGAAAATTAAATACAACCTCGTTATTGACTAATTGCCTTGGTTCAGGGATATGAATTATTTAACAAGTGGACATATAGGGAAAAAGGATCATACAGTACTAAATTGTGGTGATTTGGATTTACAGGTGGCAATATCCTTTACAAATATAATAATGATGTCAATTCGACCAGGCACAGAAACTCTGGGAAGACTCCCTGAAACTGACTTGTTCTGCGATGTCCAACAGTATCCTATGGCTGTTAAGACTGCTGGAGTTTTAATAATACGTGTCAAGTCTGCCTTGCTTTGCTTTGCCAATGCCAACTTCGTCAGACAAAGGTATCTTCACATGCAACAAGTGCCTTCCACGGTTATGTTAAGAATATCTGATTATGAACAGTGCCAGATTCAGGATCATGAAATGGATCGCCCAAGAAGAAGAAGAAGAAGAAGCCGAAGAGAACGAAGGAGATACCAAAAGGACAATTCAGCTCCTAATCATCGATGCCTCCAGTAAGTTTTTCTTCCTTCTTATAAGAAAAGACCTTTTTCGACACTTACGGTGGGAGGGTAACTACAAACAACGAACTGGACACCGGATAAAAATATATAAAAGAAAAAGACTTTTTTTGATACGAATACTGGATGATAATAATTAAAAAAAAAATGAACACCTTTTTCACTGATAAATGGAAAGTGCAAGCTAAGATCTGTCATCGGCGAGGATTAAGGATGGTCTTTTACCTTACGCAATATTAGCTTCTTATCCCTTGTTCTATAATTGCAGATTTAATGAACATCGACACGTCAGGAATTTCTTCTCTAGAGGAACTACACAAGAGTTTGGTTTCACATGGGAAGCAGGTAAGCATGGCCCAGCAATTCTTAAGACACACACACACACACAGAGTAATATAGCAGTTTTTCGTCTTTGTAAGGAATGTATTGACCAACTCTGAGGGTGTGTTTCAGTTAGCGATTGCGAACCCAAGGTGGGAAGTGATTCACAAGCTGAAGGCTGCTAACTTCGTCAGAACAATTGGTGGAAGGGTCTTCTTGACTGTTGCTGAAGCTGTTGCTGCAAGCTGGATCGAGTCTAAGGATATATATGGGACAAGAGTTTAATAATCTTATGTTATAAATGCTTGTGTTATCTGTGTCCAGGATTCGCAGTCACTTAATCTTGTGTGTGTATAATGGAACGAGAATAAGTCAACCCAAATTATTCCTGTTAGACGTACAGGAACTGTGAATGGGGGTTCTGTACTATATAATGGCGTGTCATATGTGCCTACTACAACAACTGTTTGATGCGTGTGAAATTTATGCAATTGGGTGGTGTTCCTCTTTGTCTTCCTTTTCTCTACCTTGTTGCCTAAAATTATATACTCTCTTACAGAATTGAAACGGAATTGGAATTAGAATATAATGAAATTGGGATAAGAACCATATGGTAATATATATCATACATGAATAATAATGTCATATCGGCCGCTTCACCCGATCGAGCTATTGCGAGACTTGAATGAATTTATGCCGTGAAGTGAAGCATTATAAATCAGACTTGGAACTCGTATCTGCAATAGAGTCCAAACATAAAGGGAACCTAATTGTTGGATGTCACATCTTATTTTGAATTTATTTACAAATTAAATACATACATATATACATTTCAAGAAGAAATAAGAATACAATGCAATATGAAGAGACGGATTTGAATTGCCACCCGTCTCCTTGTCAGTGTCATGGAGTCTTGACCATTCACGAATTAATGGGTCTTAAATTGTCAGTTCTTTGTTCCTCGTAAAACAAAGAAAACGAATGAATCAAATCAAGAGTAAACGACCCCACTCCCGCATGCATATATCTTCTACAAACTGAACAAAACTTGTGGCCTTCTCATCATCCCCACAAGGACTTTGTCAAAGTAGAAAAGAATAAGCCTTTTCTCCGAAAGTGGCGTTTCCGTACGTCTTGATTATTATTCTGCCTTATCACCTTAGCATTGAATGAGAATGCCTGAGAATGTGGTTTAGAGGCTGGTGCCCTTGAGCTTTACACAGTAGGCCCTTCACTCTTTCCGTCACCTGAGTTTCATCATCATTGATGTTAGCAGTTAATTTTTATCACAGTAGGGGACAGAAATGCTAGTATTTTCATAAAATTAAAAGAGTTGTGCATCTGATAAAACCTTTTGTAAACTTCCCGTTGCATAAGGGACTGCCCTCTGATATCCCAGAGAAGCAGTTGGGGGAGATTTCCTGCTTGTTTCTTCTTTGCACGGTGATTTCCCATAATTAGTTCTGCTTCGCGTCATAATATTGGAAGTCCCATACCATCTACTCTGCAATGTACTTGGCAGACTTGATTCCTGACACATCACCCATTCGCCATTACATAGGGTATATATGAAAATATATATTCGTTTCTATAACGTAAAACTAGCAGAATGTACGTGAAGATCATAAGCTGTATTCATACCAGAAACAATACGGTTGCACAGTTCTTGAGGACCTCCAAGTTCATGCGAACGTCATCCAGGCTCCTTTTTCGAATTGGACATAATTAAGGACCAGTACAATCCAATTTTCACTTATACCAAAGCCATGCAGAAGCTAATTAATATGCCATAGAAATCCATACCTGTGCTTTTGCTCTCCCAGACCAAAGTAAGAAGCCAATGTTGCCATCTGCACCCATAAAAAGAATAATTTAAGATTGTTATCAACAATCAAATTATAATACTTTGGCTTTATAGAAACATGCTATACTAAAAATTGTAAATATTAGTATGGAGATACCATTGTAATAATATTCTCCGGGCATGTGCACATGTACTACCATGTATGTATATGTCTCTAATTCATCAATGAAAGACCAGCAAATCATTCTCATTTCAATATTTCACGTACCTTCATATTGCCAGCTCTTCTTCCAAACTTCTCAGTTAGGATCCCAAGCGAATCAATGATTCCAACTGGTACTGGTGCTGGCCTGCCAATATCTTCAAAAGCCTCTTTGATACGAACACAATCGAATCTTTGAATATTATGGCCTGCCCACACCCTTCCATTTAAAATACTGAATATCTTTTCAGCAACTTCCTCAAAAGGTGGTGCTTTTTTCACGGCCGCGCGTGTTATGCCATCGCTTCTTCTGGGTTTCACGGAGACCACCGATAGATCTTTGGGCTTGATGAGAGTCGTATAACTTTCAAGCTCGACTAGTTTGTGCGGGCAAACCACCATTGCACCAAATTCCAAGACCCAGAAACGTTGTCCACTTTTTTGAGGTACTGTAGTTTCCAAATCAAAGAATACAATTTCGGGTGTGTGCTCGTTGGCTGAATAAGAGACCTCCATTATTTTTCTCTCGCTAGCTATTTTCCTGTAACTTGGATTTGATAATTTGATGGGTAGTTACAGAATATAAATAGGGAGTCATGTGAAACAGAAATACGTAGGAGGAAGAAAAGCCAAGACTTGTTGAGAGATTGATTGTCTTTTAGTTCAAGTAACTGGGTTGGGTTTTGCATGAAGAGGAAGGGGGTCCTTAGCTTCTTGAGGATGTAAATGTTCAAGTGTAAAGAAAGTCCAACTTAGAGAGGAATATGAGAATAAACAAGGGAAGATTACTTTTTCATTCCTTTTTGGCTGACGTGTGACCCTGGAAAGGAGGTTACTTTCAAGTTTGGACGAGGCTTTTTGGAAGGAAAACTTGTGCGAATGGGACACTGATATGGTGAATATTTTGGGACATTCTAAGGAGACTTCTGCGCAGGAATTGATTCCCAGAGCTACAAAGGAATAACGAACCTTCCATTAAATTATGCGTCAACATATCCCCAATAAGGGTTCATCCTTCCCGACCGAGTTGGAACTCGTACCTGACTTCTCTGATGGCCTCTCTCTCTGAAATTTGTCTCATGGCATGCTGCGTTTTGTGGATTAACTTGCGTTGCACGTTAGTTGTTCTTGTTTGTTAATAAATAAATAAATAAATAAATAAAAATAGAAATGTTAAAGACAAGGCAAGCACGCATCCAAAAATAAATCATTTGGGCTACAAGGTTTGAAAAATATTCATGCTTTATGTAAAAAAAAAAAAATTTTGTGTGGTGTGTAAAATATATTTTTTAATTTGCTCAACCTGAACGGGAATATTTTTCACGTTATTAAATTTATACCAAACATTTTAGTTTTTATCTCACATTTTAATATCATTAATATGTAATTTTCCCAAAAAATTGTATTTTTATTATGAAAATGGACATATCATTTATACTTGATTTTTTTTGGCCAAATTCATTTATACTTAAATAAAACTAGTTACACAATTTTTTTTAAAGTAAAACTAGTTCAAACTAGAAGGGATAAAACTAGTCTTCTCCTATTTAATGCAATTATTTGGTATTTAGTATCAAGAGGGCATGCGTCATGCTTGAAGCCAACATTACTCATCATAGAATATGAATTTTGTGCTCTTCCACAAATGCAGTTGATTCTCTCGGATTGCGGGGCTTAGTTGGTAAAAGATGCAGGGAATATTATTTTGAATATTACAAGAACTCAAATTCCACAACCCATATCTGCCATTCAATATTTCATTATTTTAATAATAAACGTTCCACAATTGCACATTACCAACTCAAGAGAGAACAATGACACGTTACATTCAAAGACATTATAGAATTATACAAGGGCGACAGCGCCAGAGCCTAGGGGGGTAAGTGCTTTCTTAATCCTCTCAACCGCTGCCTGCAAGGTGCTGAATGACGCTGCATAAGAGATGCGGATGCAACTATCGTCTCCAAAGGCACTCCCAGGCACCACGGCAACCTGTAAATCAAGAGTAAAAACATCAACTCAATAACTTCAAGATCTGAGGCATTACAAGTTTTGATGCTGCAACACATGAAGCTGTGCAGAATTCCTTTTAGGAAAATGTGAAGCAAGAGAGCGTACCTGGCCCTTGTCCAGCAAGTATCGACACATGGACTCAGAATCCTCGATTATGCCAAATCCTTCAGCTTCTCTTCCGTAGAAGGAGCTGACATCAATGAACAGATAAAATGCTCCCTGCAAGTGTAAAGAAAGTCTACTTAACGGAAGCAGAGAAATACAAGGCATAAAGAGAGAGAAATCAGCATGAGGATAATCATCATGCAATAAGCAAATAAATATGAGTTTGAACCTGGGGCTCTGAAATCTTGACACCATCCATTTCACTAAAACTTTTAACCAAAAAGTCCCGCCGCTCCCTAAATGCTTTCACCATCACGGCAACTGCCTCCCCACCAGCTTTGCCAAGTCCTAATGCAGCAACTGCAGCTTTCTGAGATATACTACAGGCGCCCGAAGTGAACTAAATTTGACAATGCACAAAAGGCTGTTATACGCAGTATCAATAGATAACTAAACCAACCCAACTGAGTTTTAATAAGTCAATTACTACATTACTGCATAATATAAAACTAAGCATGTGCTAGATCTCTTGAAGAAAATGTAAATCAAGGAATATGAGGTAAGGTTTACAAGCTGAGGTGGCCAATAAAGAAAATACAGCATACCTGACTCTGAAGCTTTCCACATGCTGTAATAAAATGCTTTGGACCAGCAATATATCCAAGTCGCCATCCAGTCATTGCAAAGGCCTACAGAACAGAAGCTCTCAAAACATAAAAATCCTATCCTGGGAGTTGTAACAGCTATGACATAATGATCTACAGTCACTATAAGAAATAAATAGGAGATATTGAGCTGAAGGTAAGAACAGGGAATTAGCAACCTAAAGACCAAAAATACACCGAAAAACAATATAGTAACAAATGTAACTTATTCCTCTGGACAGTTGAAGTCACTACTCTACCAGTAGATAAATTAATCACCACAGACTAACCTTAGAAAATCCATTAACAGTTAGAGTCCTATCCCACATGCCTGGTAAAGATGCAAAGCTTGTGTGAGTTGCTGGTGCATAAATTATGTGCTCATAAATTTCATCAGAAAGAACCTGCACAATAAAAACCATTAAGATCTCCAAAACCCAACTATCGTCTAAGCTGAGTACACTATGAAACACCAGAATTAATCACAAATATAATTGTACCAGAAGTCTGGGGTGTTTTGCCACGATCTGAGCTATTTCTTCAAGTAGTTTTTTAGGGTAGACAGATCCTGTTGGGTTAGATGGCGAACAGAGAATTAGCAATCTTGATCTTTCAGTTAATTTGGACTCAAGGAGTTTTGGATCTAACAGAAAATTGTTTGAAATGCTTGTCGGTAGGATCACAGGCTTTGCTTCAGCCAACCTTGCCATTTCTGGGTAACTAACCCAATATGGAGCTGGAATAATGACCTGCATTATTCATAAAATAGGTATATTATAAGCATCTCAGGAGACAACATGACAACTTAGTATCAATTGCCCAAAAAGAGCGTAGAAACATTAATATAAATGGAAAAATGTGCCAAGTGTGCAATGACTTTTTCAATGGCTTGACTCCAAGCATAGTAAGAACAAAACAACCTGAAATCAGAACATACATTCAAATTTAATTAGAGAGAAGTAAAACATGGGGGAAAGGCTTTTGAAAAATGTGTCCTAGTAAAAAAGACAAGTGAATAGGTTCATAAAGACTGCAGACAGGTCCTGGGAGTGCAAACATACAATACACATGTAGAGAGGAAGGAATCAAGGAGAGAAGGGTTGAAAGTTGAGGGGGAACGCCACAAAAAAAGAACTTTTAATTTTAACACCAAAATTTCTAAGGCACTGTACATCTTCAGTTTTCTTAACAAAAAAACAGAGAGAAAACTCAAAATTTCATGATGCCAGAAAAGCCTATGCCATATTTGATGAGTTTAGTAATTCACATAAGCCCCATTGATTTTACAGCACAATAGCATTCAATGTTTTATTAATAGGGTATAACGCCCTTCACCTCATCTCCAGGGGAACAAACTGCAAGTACTGCCTGAACAAGACTCTGCTTGGCTCCGTTACTGACAACAATTTGATCAGCAGTATAGGTAAGTCCGTTCTCCTCTGCAACAACGGTACCGGCATACATTCATGCTCATCTCAAATAAATAAATAAAGCATGTGAAGCGAGTTACATCACTACAAAATGCTTTGAACATGTAGACTGACCTTTTAGCTTATTACAAATTGCTTCGCGGAGATCTAATGCACCCGCGTTTGAGGTGTATCTCGTGTAACCTTCGTGTATTGCATTTATTCCAGCCTATCCGTATTTAAAATAAAATAAATTGTGACTTCAACAGTAGTTAAATAGCAAGGTGTCGATAAATTCGATAAACAAGGAACCCAATCCCACCTTAGCTATAACAGCTGGTGTATCAAAATCAGGTTCTCCAGCAGCTAACCGAATAACGGGAACGCCAGCTTGTACAAGAGCTGTGGCTTGGTCACTTATGGCCACAGTCTTGGAAGGTTTCACAGAGTTTACTCTCGGGCTCAGAGAAATATCAATGTCTATTCCATCCAAATTACTTTTTGCCTTCACAAGCAAAACGTTATAATTGAACCCTACATGTTTGCGAGTTTTCAAACTTCCACATAAAAAAAAAAAAAAAAATCCATTATCAGCAATCAAAATTGCATGAAGAATGAGCAAAACAGAAACCGAGATTTACTTACTCGAGAGAAAAATCCGAAAGCCGCGACGAAAAGGAAATTGATCTGAAAGCACTCTGAGAAACCTGACCAACACCAAGCCATTGGTCTCGAAGTCCGACTCGGGAAGTGGTCGCATGATATAATGAATTGGCCATTGAAATTACAGAATGGAGAACCGAGAGTGAATTGCTGGGAAAGAAATTTCACCTAACACAATGAGCAAAGAAAATGTTCAATTGAGCCCTTAAAAAGAGAGTCAGTCCATTCACCTAACACAGTGAACAAGAAAAAGTTGATTTGAACTTTTGTAGAAAGAGGGGGGGGGTTGGTAGGAGGGAGAGTTGGTGAGGTATAAGGCAGGGGCCGTAACGATTCATCAAGATTCAAGGGTGCATGTTTAGAAATTTAGAGCGACTTTGGAACCGCGTCCTGAGAGCTGAATGCACGTTGGAGAAAGAACGTGCTTATCAGCTTCACATAATGTTTGGCTTCCTATTTTGTCAACCACGTTTCGTCAGAAACCGGCGTTCGAGTAGAAGTTACTTTACTCTAGGTCACTTGTGCGTCGCGTGGCGTCTTTGTCAACCTTGTCTCACCATCCTCAGACGCTTATGCAGTTATGCCCCTGCCTTTGGTATTCGCCGCTGCCTTCAGAGAAACTCGGATTCTCATCCCTACGATGACTCACGGCACCTACAATGACTGCTTTCACTGTCGATGAACAGACCCACCAATTTACACAACTTGAAATTTTACAGACAAAGAGAAGAAGGAGAAATTAGAGAGAGCAAATTCACAGACACAGAAGGAGAGGACAGATAAGAGGGTGCTGATATGAGTTTCAACTAGTTTATGTTCTGAAGCCTAGGCTTGCCTTCGTATCTATAGAAAAAAAAGAAGGAGAAGACAGAAAGAAATCGACATATCGTAACCCGAGAAGCTTCGCGCACCCATTAATCATAAGAACGGCCACCGGAGAAACGAAAGAGGCAGGACAGAATGGACCCGACCAGAAAAGACCCTCTAATTGGTAAAATGGCTTATGACCCGGGCCAGAAAAGCCCGTGATTGATAATAATTGAATTTAATGCTTTTAATAAAAAATAATTATGGTTGGGGAAAAAACAAAAGAAAAACAATTATGATTAAAATTTTTGACATAACCTCTTTTATCATTTTTGGTATATTAAACTAAATATATATTTAAGTTAACTATTTTGATACATTTTATTTCAAATTTTAAACACGGAAGAACAACGGTGGATATAAAAAGCAGAGCGGGCTTTGCGGGACAGTATGAGAAGAAGGGGAGAAGAGGGAAGGGTTGGCGTTATATAAATAAGTAAGTTGTTATAATTTGTTTCTTATTTTTATGATAAAACATGTTAGCATTTAACATGCAGATTTTTGGTTGTGCTTACAAATTCATTATGTTTTTCATATTGAATTACTTCATAAAAATCTTTTTTTTTTTTGCCAATCATAAAAATCATTTATTTCATTCTAATATGATAAATTATTTAATAAAATTAATCAAATCTCTCCAAGATCAATTCCACTTTAGAATAAAATCATTTAATAGGAAAAAAAAGCGTACCCTTAACGGTATAAATCGCTTTAGAATAAATCCACTTTGGAATAAAATCCATTCTCAAAAAGTAATAATAAACATGTTTGTGATTATGATTGGGAATTTTAAAAGTGTTTATACACGTAAATTAAGATAACACTCTTATCACATATTTATCTTATATACCATAAATCATGATTGGAAATCTATATTTGAAGACTTCAATCGCTATTTTAAATAAGTACAATGTTATGGCAAGTAATGGGAGGAGGTATTCCCTCTGGTCATTTTATGATTTACGACGTAAGTATGTAAGAGGAGTTTTATCTTGATTTGCTGAAAATAACTTCTCAAACCATGGTTTCAGAAGCTCCCAAACACTCACCTGCTTTTTTCTAATGAGTAAGTATATTTGGTCATTTTTATAAGGCATTTGATTGTTTCTAATAAATATTAAATATTTTTTTTATATATGTCCATAACTAATAAGGATAGTAGATGAAAGTAATCATAAATATGATAATAGAGTTTAGTATAATTAATAAGGATAATATTAGAAATTATTTATATTTTAAATCAAATTTAATAAATTTAACTATTTTTTATTAATTTAAGAGAATTTTTAGTTAGTGCTTTGTAAGAAGCATTGGAGGAATATTATTTAGTATTTTAGTTTATTACGCACTCATCAGCCGCCCCTTCTCATCTTTCGCCATTCCCCATTGAACATCAATTCACCTACCACAGAAAGTCATTCCTACTCCCACTATGGTCCCTTTTTTTAATAGTGTGACTGTTTGTTTCAATTTTTTTAAAAGTATTTTACTATTGATGATGTAAGTATTTAAAAATAGTTTAGTTTCCTTTCAACTTATAGAAAAAAACTTCTTCTGAAATCATAGTTTGGTTATTTCCCCAGAAGGCTCATAACATGATGCATTACTCAATGGAAGTTTATTGGGGAAACAGTCAAATTCAAATTGAGTGTAGCAATATTGTGACAAGAAAGGCTTGTTTTACCCTTTATTTTGCTAAATAGTTAAATCCAAATTCAAGGCATGATTACAAGGGCTGAAGAGGGCAAATGAGTTACAAATGGTAAAATGGAGGCACTCCCTTCATCATCATTCAAATATCCTTCTTTTGCCAGTGTCAATCTGTCAATCTGTCAATAGAATGCCATCACCATTACGATCAAACTCATTTCTTTACACCAAAAAACTTTATTGATATTCATGCCAGAGTTTGTTGACCTGTTTCCTAAAATGATTTTTTATCAGTTGTATTTTTTATGAATACAAATCCTGGCCTTTTTCAGGCTTATGATTGTGCATCGAACTGAACTTTGGGGTTGCTTGGTAGTAATTAGATTATTTTTGCCCGAAAGTGACTAGAAATTTATGTTTTATATTAATAATGATTATCTAAGTTAGCCAGTATTAATTGAAGACAAGGCATGTGATATGATATTGTAATAAAAACATTTTGAAAGTTTGTTAGTTTAGTTGATTAGATAAACGGCATTAACCATTAGTGGAATTAGTCATTTAGGAGCGGCACTAACCAAACATGGCATTAACTATGTCTAATGACTAATGAGCCTTAGGTTGATAGGTGCCCCTATTTTAATGAACCCCTCTAATGCCTATATACATGGCAAACTATCAATATTTGCATTGCTAATAACAGTTCACACTATTCAGATTAGCTCTATTCTCTATTCTCTTCTACTTCTCTTCTTCTCAACCCTCTAATCTTCTTTCTCCTATACTCTAATTTCCAATTCTATTACATTCATATTACAATTAGATATCAGCATGCAAATTTTGTTCTACTTCTCTGCAACCACCTTATTTTCGGTTAAAAAACATATATTTCATTAGTACTCCGAATCTCCACATCATCCACAAGAAAACTAGCATCAATGGTAAGGTTCAAATCCCATAGGGAAGGGAGCGTCAGTAGTAATAACGACTACTAATGAACAAGTAAATCAAGCTAAAATATTCAGCAAGGAAAAACTACCAACTCTGTGTATACCTCAAGCTCAAAGAATCAGAAATTTAGAAAGAGGACTCCGAGTGCAACTCAAGTCTCAACACCAAAATGATGAACAATATCCAGGTGTTGCTACCAAAGAGAAGAAAAAAAATGGTTTGAGTCAAGTGAGGAGAAGTGAACTAGGAATTCGATTATGGGTTCACAATTAAATGAAAAGGAGAAAAAAATGGCTTGAGTCACGCTATTCATAAGTTATAAATAATAAGATTTTCCTATATACTTTATATTAAATTAAATATGGATCAAAGCTCTTGGTATTTGTAAAAGGTAAATCAAGAAAACTGTCAGATTAGTGTAAGACAGATAAATGAAGGGGAAGCAGTAATTAGGAAGACAGTCGATCTATCATCAATAAAGGCCACATGCTTGTGGCATGAAAGTTTCACTAATAATCATACATCAAAATACCCCAAGGACCAATCATATAGTTTTCGCTTGATGAACCCCTACTTAAAAGGTTCCCTTATAGCATATAGTAGAAACCTTTGCCAGATACCAGCTAAGAGGCAGATTAATTACGACATTTCAATGATTTAAGCTGTTGTTTTGCTGAACCTTCAAATTAACAAAAACAAACCCAATGTAGCCAGAATATGATTGACTCAGTTATACTCCAGAAGCTTAGTGAAAAATTTAGATTTGCAAGAGAAGTCAAATATTAAGAGACCATATACGAATAACAGCTGTGAACGGTTGTATCGTCCGTAACTTCACTATTGGCTCACTAAACAAAACATAAAGCTCATTGGGATGCAATGACTCCCATTCACCTGATTTCTTCATTCCTAAATGCCTTATTCGATTACAAAAACCAGATTGAAGCCACATTGCATTTACTAAAAGACACATGATAGGTCAAAGAAATGAGAAATAAGTGAAAAAACATACCAACAAAAAATTATCCTGAAGTTGGAATGATAAAAAGATAAAAAAATGAAATGTTAATACCGTATCATTAATATAGAACACAAATTTATACATTTCACGAATGTTACAAAAAGAAGCTCAAAAGAAAGTGAGATAGATCCCCTTGAGAGGGAGGGGAGGATAAGATACCTCATGCTCGAGTACATGCAGCATCAAAGTCATCCGGAGCAACCCGTGCTATCCAATTGCTGAGCGTTCTCTTGACATCAGAGTGATTAACATACGCTAACTCGTACATACTACATAAATTCACAACAAGCGCCTCATTCAGAGCCACAGTAGGAACTCTTTCAAGCGCATTTTCTAGGACTTTGATGGAGTCAGACAAATCCCTCAGATACATCAAACAAAGGGCTTTATTATTTATAGCCACTACGTCCGTATGGTCCCTCTCAATGCACTCTTCATACTCCCTCACAGCGGAGACGTAATCCTTCCCAACCATATATACTAAGGCCTTATTTCGGCTCACAAGATTCTTAAGCTCAGTCTCGCTGAATGACCCATTAGTTTTACTCTCTTTCATCAAAACCTCGATCTGATTGAATGAAGTTTTCGCGCCCTCTAAATCACCAATTTGCATTTGAACATACCCTAGTTTCGAAATTAATGTAGCATCCAAAGGATCACGATTAAGCAAATCTTTAATCAGACTCAAAGCTACAATAAACTCTTTGTCAGTCAAATGGTACCCGATAATAGAGTTCATTACAAACACCTCCCTCTTGCTCCACACATCAAGAGAAACACCAAGACCTGTCATTTCCTTCTCCTTCAACTTTTCACGCACAAAATCAAGGAGGCTGTACAGCCTATCTACACCTTCTTGGCGCTGACCCAATTTAATAGGGATAAGGGCGTGAAGCCACCGAATGCAGAAAGGGACCATGGAACCGGACCGATTAGGATATATTTTCGGATACGTTTCGTACTTGTAGTGGGAACTGTTGAGATCTTCCATGGAATCGAGCTCAGCAGAAGCCTCATTGAAACGGCGCAATTTTGTGAAGGCGAGGACGTTGTAGGCGAGATAGGTGAGGTGATCGTGGGGTTTTTGGAGAAGTGATAGAGCTCTTGCTCGAGCAACCTTGTCGATTATCGATCGCCAGGAGCCACGGGCAGCGAGTTCCTGTAGAGAGGAAAGCTCGTGGCAAACGTCGTTGATAGAGGCAAACTCATTGGTTAGCGGATCAGTGACGGATAGCTTTTCCGTACCGGAGGTCACCGCCTGCACCCCTGATTCGAGCGGATCCAAATCCATCACACGCGGTGGATCAACCTGTGGGAAGAACTTCGCCGGAAGAGAAGCCTATTTAACGACGGCAACGTAAATGGATCTCCGGGGCTCAGCGTGGCGAGAGGGACAGTGTTACCGCTAGAGGACTCCTTACTATCCCGTAACAGGAGGGTTCTATATCGCCACTCGGGCCCAGGTAAAAAGTGAAGAGGGTTCTTTCCTGATCTAGGGTCTGTTTGATTTGAGGGGAATGGAGGGGAGGGATTTTGGTTCCCTCCCTTTGATTGGGAAGATTAAAAATTTAGGAGGGGAGGGGAAATTTTCCCCTCTCTCCCCTTAAAACCTCTCCCCCCAAATTGGAGGGATTTGGAGGGGAGGCTTTAAAAAAAAAGTTATTGGATAAAAATGCCCCTCATATTTTAATGATATTCCAGAAATGCCCTTCTCATTTTAATTCCTAAATATTATTAAATTTTTAATATGAAAATATTTAATTATAATTTAGAAAATAAAAAAATTATTTATATTTAAAATTTATTATATATTTAATAGATTTTGGATAAAAACATTTATAATATAAGGGTAAAGTTGTCCATGTGAAAATAATTTCCCTCCCCTCCCCTCCTAAACTAAACAAGGTAACATTAAAATCATTCACCTCCCCTCCCTTCTAATCAATCCAAACAAGGTAATATTAAAATCCCTCACATCCCCTCCCCTCCATTAAAATCCTTCCCCTCCCCTTCGTGAACCAAACAGACCAGGGACGAGGGCGTAATTTTCTCTCGAAACTCCATACTTCGATGGGCCACATGATCACTTACATCAGGCTAGTGCCGGCCCATTAGATCCAAAGTGTGCCATTAAAAATTTAAATACACAAATATGTATATATCGTTATCTATTTTTTTTTTAGAATAAAGTGGCAAGCTAAGCTTGAAACGGTAAAGCCCAGTTGGGCTACTCAATGATTTATACAGACATTTGCCTGATCCAGCAGAAATTTCTCCTTACAATACAGGCTGACCTTATCAAGAAGAATAGTTTCTCTACTACTTTTGTGAGCTTCTTTTGCCAATAAATCAACACCTCACATCACTTCTCTATTCACGTGGTAAATCTCCACATTCCAATCGCAATACATCAAGTGCCTGGTATCTTCAACCAAATCTCATAGCTTTAGATGACCACCACTATCTCTAAGTAAGCAATTAACAGCTTCAAGGGAGTTGGAGTAAACCTTCACCTTTCCTAAGTGGAGCTGCTGACAAACTTCAAGCCTTATCTTAATTGCAGAAATCTCAGTAGCTGTGACAGAACCTATATCCAGAGTCTAGAACTCCATAACCCATTGTCCGTTCTCGTTCCTAATAACATGCCCACATGCTGCCTACTAACAACTTCTCACAGACGCATCAACGTCTAATTTGAACTATCTTACCGAAGGTGGCCTCCAAAGTCTATCCTCACTTATACGCCCTGCGAGCACGCTTTGATTTAGCTGTGTAGCTTTTGTCTCTTCCCCGATGTCAAACATGCATCGATGGAATATCTCACGTGTGGTCATTTCTCTACCCTCAAATATCTTTGCACATCTACCCCTTCTAAAGAGTCCAGCATACATGCGCAAAGATCTTTAGCCATGGCCAACGCTCGAACCTCCTCTTACCCAGGTTGTGATTTGTATTCCATCGCAACCAACCCTGCAAAAGGACAAGAAAAGAAAGCAATATAATGGTTAGCAAAAATAAATTCCTTTCATACATTTTTCGCTATTGTACAATTTCTCAGGATGTGTAAAACACTCTCCTCACTGGGATACTCAAAAGGACATAAGTCAGAAATAGTTAAGCCTCTTTGTGCTCTAAGTGAGTTGATCATAATTCTCTCATGGCTAACTTGCTAAAGAAAATACTTGATCTTTTCCGGAATAGGCTAACTCCAAAAATCATGCCAGGAACGATCAACCACCTCTTCTACAGATTTAGAAAAGAATTGGTATGTTGCTTTCACCGAGAATCTTCCATCACTTGAACCCTTCCAGTACACCACATTCTCCCTATCCCCTGAAGGACTGTTCGTGTGCCTTATCAAGTTGATTATATGAAATGGTAGGAATTGAGACAACCTATCTATATCCCATCTTCCATCAGGAAAACACATAGTCTGCCACCTTATACTTCAAGTTGGTATGTGCCGGGTTAGCTATGACCAAATTAATGAGAGGCTTAGGTAATCCATGCCATTTATCCAGCCAGAATCTAGTTGAGTGGCCATTATTAATTCTCCACCCTACATTGGTGATGAAAGAATCTCATACAGCTATAATCACTCTCCATTTAAGTGAATTACGTTTCCTCTTTTTCAATTATGGTATCATATCATTACCGCAATCATATGGAGCCTTTAAACACCTGACCTATAACGTATCAAGTCTAGTAATCAGTCCCCAGCAAAGTTTCATAATGAAGGCTATATTTTGATATTGCAGATTTTTAATACTAAGGCCTCCAACTGATTTAGGTCTCATGATCTTATCACATGCCACCAGATGCATTAGTTTTTGACTTCCATCTTGACTCCAAAGAAAGTTACGACTCACCTTTTCAATTTCGCGCAACACTCCTGCTAGTAACAGTAAAGACTGCATTTGGTATACCGATAAAGCGGTAATGACAGTTTTGATAAGTACCACACACCCTGCCATGGTGAGAAACTTAGTCTTTCAAGAAGAGAGCCTTACCTTGACTTTCTTAGAAATATGCCCAAAGGTCTCATTGGTAACCCTAGTGTGAATCAAAGGCACTCCTAGATACTTTCCAAGATTGGTTGTTATGCCAATTCCCAGCCTCCGTGATAGATCCATGGCTCTGTTAAAGTTTGCATTCTTAGAAAAGAAAGCCTTTGACTTACTAGGTTAATCTTATGGCCTAAAGCCCCACATAATCTGGTCATGACTTGCTTAATCACCTCTATCTGCCTGATTGAGGCTTTAGCAAATAGGATTAGATCATCTGTAAAAAATAAATGGGAAATAGCTGGTCCCCCATTTCTGAAAACCAGGGGCTTCCATCATTATCTCTGACATTCAATATTGATTAAATACCTTAATCTCTCCATACATAGGACAAACAGATAAGGACTTAGCGAGTCTCCTTGTCTTACACCCCTGGATGTAGTGAACTCCTGTCCTTCAACCCCATTCCAATGAATCTTCATACTGGTTGTATTGACACATGCCATAATCAGCTGAACCATTTCCTCTTTAATTCCCAGTAGCTTAAGTGTCTCTTCAATAAATCTCTAGTCCAACCTATCATAAGCCTTCTTCATATCCACCTTCACAGCCACATAACCCTTTCTTCCCAGTTTAGTTCTCATGAGATGGATTGCTTCCTGTACAATAATTATATTATCACAGCTTAATCTCGTTGGAATGAAACTATACTGCTCTTGCCCCACAACTTCATTCATTAAGGGCCGGAACCTATTAGCCAGTAACTTAGTTAAAATCTTAAAGCTAACGTTGCAAAGCGAGATAAGTCAGAAATCCTTCAGGGACATTGGATTATCCACCTTTAGAATCAGTATAATATTGGTTTGATTGATCTGCTTGAGACTCCCAGGATCTTGAAAGGCCAGTGGATTAGTTGACACACCTTATCCCCAACTATAACCCATTGTGTATGAAAGAACCGTGCATGAAGCCCATTAGGCCCTGGAGCTTTCAGAGCCCCAATTGAGAAGGCATCATTTTTAATCTCAATATTATCAACTGGCTTGTGTAGCAAGTTTAATAAGCATTCTTGTAGCTCATGGAATACGGAACCCCAATCAGCATGCCCTGATGTGAATGAATCCCTAGTATATAGCTCCCGATAAAATTTAGTAGCCATTTCTTTGAGTTTTTTAGCATCATCAACCCAATGGCCTTGATCATCTTGCAATACTAATGTTTTCTGCCTCCTCTTCTTCATTATCATGGAAGCATGAAAGTATCTAGTATTTCGATCTCCCCATTACAACCATTGACACCTTGATTTCTAAAACCAAAGAAGTTCCTCTTGTGCCAGTACTTTATTGTATTCATCCTAGAGTTTGCTCTCTATCTTAAATAATCCATTCGGTACTTGATTACCTTTGCTCCTTTCAATTCCTTCAAGTCTCTTAATTATCCCCTTCTTCTTAACTCCAAAATTACCTACTCTATAATTATTCTAGTTAGTGGCTATGTCATGGAATGCCTGCACTTCATTTTGCCAATCCTTGTTATCCAATGTAGCCTACACTATTTCTTGAAAATCCTTCTCAAGTTGCCACGCCGCCTGGAACTAAAACCTTGTCTGAACTCTTGGTCTCCTCAAAGCTTGGTTCAAGCCAATAACCAATTCCCTATGGTCAGACTTATATTTCAGATCGTAATAAACTTTGGTTTTAGGGTAGGTTAATTCCCATTTAACATTGCAGAACGCCCAGTCAATCTTTTCTCTAATGCCTTCCCGTTCCTATGTATACCCTTGCTGAGGATCATTTAGTTCCAACAAACCAGCTTCTTCAATGGTATCAATAAACTGTTGCATTTATATCCCATTGGGTCCGATCCTCCTACTTTGTTATGTGGACAATGATATACATTAAAGTCCTCTGCAATTAGCCATTCCTCTTCTATATGATCCACTATAACACTTAACACTTCCCATAATTGGCTTCTCTTTCTGTAATTCGTCTCACCATAAATAAAAAAAACATAGAAGATACTATTAGATCCCGTGTTTTTAACCCAACAATGTAGGAGTTATGTAGTTGAAGTAACATATTCCACATTGAAATCACATGCATTCCAGAGCATCCATATACCCCTAGCAAAACCAGAGGCTTCTATTCTAATCCAATTATTGAACCCAAAGCGTTTAATGACCCTATCCGCATGAACACCACTAATTCTTAGTTCAATTAAACACACAATGTCAATCTAATTCTTCCTCACAGTCTCTTTAATCAATAAAGGGAAGGTCTAGCTTCCGGCCCCCCTTACAGTTCCAGCTTGTTATTATCATTATAACATTATAATTATTAAGGACGGGTACTTACCTCCCTAGAGCTGTTTCTGGCACTACTTCTATATCACCCAGATTATCACAACCTTCTTGACTTAAACTCGCTAGAGCTTCCTCTCCTCCTTCATGTGTTTATAAGGCATCAATCATCACTACCTCTTCCCTCCTACATGTCGGCAATAAGGGGTCAGGTGGTTTTGTATCATGTACCACCTGTCTTCCGCCATTGTATTGTCCACTTAATTCTTGTTGTTCATTGGCTGGGGTCTGTTTATATTGTTCCCGCGTATTACACACACGACCCTTAACAGCTCGATGAGCGTTTTTTCCCAATTGATCCATTCTCACACATACCACATTATGGGTCATCTGTTTGCCAGATTTCTTCACCCCATGCCCATTTTGGCTATTCCCAGTCGTCCCATTAATCTCTTTTGGCCCATTATTCCTTAAGGCCAAGACCAATCGAGCTTCCTCCTTCTCCTTAGGCCCAATGTTCTCTTTGCCCATGGCCCTTTCTTTATTTTTGTCTTTGTTTATGTTCCTGTCATGTTTACCTTTGACTCCGTCTGACGTACTCACTGTCCTCATTAAATGTTGTCCCTTATGTGAAGCTATGCAAGTGCCGAAGGAGAAGGTGGAGATGGTTTCATGGAAAGTTCCAGAGTAAGGTTGGTGTAAATTTAATATAGATGGAGTATTGGCTAGCAAGGATAATGCTGGATGTGGTGGAGTAATAAGGGAAGATGAAGGTGAGTGGATCGTACGTTTTTCGATTAAACTTGGTTGCAGCCTAGCCTTAATTGCAGAAGCTAAAGCCATCCAGGAAGGGCTAGAAAAGATGTTGGGAATTGGGATTCAAGAAGATTGAGGTGGAAAGCGACTCAAGAGAAATGGTCGATGCTATCGAGCTTGGGGCACCAATCAGGGGAAGTCTGAGGACATTGTTAAGGATATAGGAATTGCTGAATAGAGACTGGCAAGTTCGCTTACAACATGTCTATCGTGAAGGGAACATGTGTGCTCATGTGTTGGAATATGTGTTGGAATATTGAAGGAAGACTAAGAGGAATGATGTTTGCCTCGTATAATAGTTGAGTAGTAGGGTACTCTGCTACTTCATTTATCAAAAGAAAAAAATTTGTCGTCCCTTATTGATTAATGAACCCCCTCTTTCCTCTACCTCTTGCACTGATTGGCTATATTGTCTGTCTTCCTCACCATTTTCAACCATCCCTTCTATTTCATTTTCAACCATTGTCCCTTATTGTTATTTATTGATATTGATATTTGATTACATATATTACCTCATCTTAAATATAAAATTTATTTAATTTTTTTAAAGAGATTAATAAAATTAAATAAGTTAGTTAATCATATAATATATTATGTATAATTAAGATAAATTAATTTAAAAATAATAAATATAAATATTTTAAAATAATTTATTTAATTTTCATATTCTCTTTAAAAAAAAAGAAACTGAATGTTGTATTTACAACAGCCAAGAGGGGCAGTATTATTGTCTCAATTCAATTTTTAAAGGGTCAGAAAAAAGGAAAACCGATAATTTTAGCGACGCAAAAAGGAACAATGAAGACCTGTGCTTTACGTGGGTCCCAGATTATATCCGTTTTCATGAGTCTCTCGCCGAAATGGCCAGCCTACGCCTTACAAAAGTCTAGCTCTAAGCACCCTTCAAAGTTGAGATTGCTTTATATCGGAAAAGAAATCAATGGCAGTTTCTGCTCTCCCCATCGCCACTATAAGTCCCACTGCCCTTCAAATCTCTACTGCTCCCAAGTTCACTCTCTCTTGTTGTCTTTCTTGTCATTCCAAGTCGTCTAAGCTTTCTTCGTCCTTCATTCCTGCAACTAGGAGAACACTCCTGGACATTGGTATCGGACTTGTAGCAGCCTCAGTCCTGGCCTTGACCCCCTTGGACGCCGATGCAACTAGAATCGAATATTACGCCACTGTGGGCGAACCTTTATGTGAGCTTAACTTTGCCAAGTCTGGTCTCGGTTACTGCGATATTGTAGAAGGACCTGGGGACGAAGCCCCTCTCGGCGAGCTCATTAATGTGAGTCCCCCTCTGAATTTCCATTTTTCTCCCAATTGCATGAAAACTTAGAGTCATGAACTTTAGTAAAATTTTTGAAGCTAGTTGTCCCTTGCCAGAGCCTAGTTACACATGAACTTTGGTATAATTAGTTCCTCGTGATTTTTGTGTGGCATTACTCAGAGCAAGAATGTCTCAGAGCATGCAAGTGTTGTATAAGTACTTAATCTGCTGTATTAGCTAGTAAGCACTTGAAATTTCAACTGCCAAGTGGTACCAAACTACCAATGATATACAGGTTCACTACACTGCAAGATTCGCTGATGAGACTGTGTTTGATAGCAGCTACAAACGAGCTAGACCTCTCACCATGCGCATAGGTGTTGGTAAGGTAAGATGTTCTGCATGTTTGGTTTGTCTCTGCTATCAAGTATGCCATCACTTGGCCTCATACAGAGTTCCAGAAGTGTTAGCAAAAAATATGAGCTATGTACTTGGAATTCTGAAGAGGGATGGGAAAGTACTTTCCTTTGTTTGTTACATATATTTTCACAACTGATCGCTTACCACGTAAGTATTCAAGCTCAGGTTATCAAGGGGTTGGATCAGGGAATTTTGGGTGGTGAAGGAGTACCTCCAATGCGGATAGGTATGAACTGATAATTGTCATGCCATTTGCTGCATTTCAGTCCCTTTAAGGACTTGTTAATCTACCAATTTTTTGCAGGAGGGAAACGCAAACTAAGAATTCCCCCACATTTAGCATACGGCCCAGAACCTGCGGGATGCTTTTCAGGTTGTCTATAATCATTTTCCAACTGAAATTGCTGGACTGTTGTATCCAATTAAGTCATCCAGTGAGAAATTCTAGTTAAACCCCACATGCAACGCGTTTAAAATTAGACTACTTAATAAAAGCCAGGGCTACCCGCTTGAGGAAATGCTTTTGATTGCATTTGTTGAGGGACATGATTTTTCTGGTTCAATGGTCAAGGTTCAAGAAAACGCTTGCTGTATATGATTATCTCCCCCCGCCCACTAAATGCAGTGAGTCACTATTTTGAAACTTACTCATTTCATACTGACACAATTATCACTTGTTGTATAGGTGACTGCAATATACCGGGCAATGCCACTCTTCTCTACGATATTAATTTTGTTGGTATTTACTCTGGCAATGCAAAGTAAAGGGATAGAAGATCGTCAGATACATATATGCGCCTGAGAGATACTTGGATCAAGTGAGTTCCTGATCTCATGAAGACATTACTTCACATTCCTAGATAGTTAAGATGGTAAACAAGCATTTTTTCCCTATGCCTGGCACCTACAATTAATATCTTCTTAAATGAACATTGGCGAAGTGTTAACTATTGACTGTATTATATGGCCAGTCAATTATAGATCCAAGTCATGTAGTTGGTCACTTTAGTTTTTATAGCCAGCCTATATGTACCTGCGTACTCTCTGTATAAATACACTGATGCATGATGAATAAGATGAGATTCCTCTGTTTCCTCTCGCAAAACTTCTCATGGAGTCACAAAGATTCGTCAATACTATGCATGACACTTGCTGATATGCTTCCTCTGCTCTGTTCAGGATTACCTAAACTAGGCATGGTTCTAAAAGATAAGAGCAATTAAATGGACATTTTGATGAGTGTAAATCAACCTGTTTGACAGAACTCCTCGCTGATTCCAACTGCCTCAAGTTACTGTTCTTCCCGGACAAGGGGTCGGACACACCAATGATATTCACACCCGTTTTGTGAGTAGTGATATGGAAATGTCCAGTAAGGTGTATCATTGAACACGACATGAGGCGCAACTTTTGTACCTTAAGTATATATGTAATTTTCAGTATTACCAACCTCCACTTATAATGTTTTTCCCTGAAACAACAGCGGTTCTGGATGCTTAGAAATTAGAACAATGAACTGCAAATTCGTGATTCTGAGCCTTGTTCTCAGGTAGAATTAGGAAAACAATTACTACTTGTCCTTCTAAGCAGAGGATATCCAGGAAAAGGAAAACTTGAAAATTGGAGATGAAACCTGAGAAGAAAATAAAAGAACTCACGTTGAAATTTCAAAATTTTACAGTGTTATCAGGAAAATATATACTGCTATTTGTTCTCTAATGAATCATCTACATGATAGAGCAGGCGTTGGGGTTTTCATCGCTGAACATGGTAACATAAGGATCTTCGTAACTTGTCATGGTTCCAGTGGAAGGAGTGTTCTCTACTCTCCTGACATAACCAGGAGGAGCCTTCTTGTCATAAGCTGGAGCAGCGTATGGATGAGCCACCAAGTTGTATGGAACATAAGGCCAGATCTCAGCCTTCTTCCCTGTTGATTTGGCCGCCTTTAGCACCTTGTTTGCTTCTACATACCCAGTTACTGTCACTTTATGCTGCTTCCTGTTTATCTCCACTGATTTTACTCCTGCAATCAACATTTTTATTTTATTTAAAATTTGATGGTCGAAAGTTGAAAAAAACAGGGGAAGTGGGAAGCAGAGGAGGTATGTAACTCACCACTTAAGGATGAGAGAGCTTTCTTAACCTTAAGCTCACAGCCATCACAGTCCATCCTCACTCTCAGTTCCACTGTCTGTAATTGTTTCTTCTTCTTTTTGTGATGGTCATCACCGCCCATTAGATCAGACAAGTAACCCATTTTATCTAAAAGAGAAGTATCAAACCAATGGCTCAAGACTTGAGTACAAGTTTATGAGTATGGTACAAACAAACGAAACAAGAAAGGAGCGTTTCAGAGAGAGAGAGGGGGGTGATAGGAGAAAGAGGAGCAGATCACAGATGGGGTTCATGGGAATGTTTTGAGGTGAATTTGTACCTTGAAAAACAGAGGAAGAAGTTGCACGGAACTTGCTTGCAAAAAATGGATTCCTTCCTTTCCTTCTAATAATTAAATATGAGCATGCCTCAATGACTGCTGTTAAAAGTGTGAACAACCGACTTGTTTACTCGTTTAAGATCTTTTGTACCAGCGCTTCTTATAAAGTCATTTGATCAGAGATTCATAGACAGGAAAGTGAAGTGAGGCATATTATATTATGACGCCGACTCGTTTTGCCCGTTTGGCGGGCACAGCTGTTTAAGAGCTGGTGCATGCATTTAGATTTAAATTATTTGAATTTGTTGAACGCTCTAATCCGCAACGCTTAGCAGCTAAGGTTTTTGGAAGCTTCTTTGCTCCCACAACGCCCAAGTGTAACGAGGAATACTTCATTCATTGTTGGATTGAGTTATATAATAACCTTTATTCAAAGGACCCTGAGATAACTGGTGGAAAAAGGAGCTCAGCCCCTAGTTTTCTTCACACGAGATCAGTAGCTAACCAAAGTCTAAGCACAGGATAGATAGTATGTCATTAACTCATGTTTTTAAAGTAAAACCATATGGCATTTCAACTGAAGGATTTAATAAGATCCCAATTAATCTGAATTAAGCTAAACAAAATCATAAAGAACGGTAAAATTCTTTCATCAAGTATTTAATATGACTAAATTCTTAAATTTTAATTTTGAGACCTCAGGTTAAAATTAGTACAAAATGTTTAGTGGTGTTGCATCTCATTGGTGTTTGGCTGGCCTCTACTTCTAGGACCAAACATTTATGAGGCCTTCATAGCCAAAGGCATGTCACCAAACCAATGACTTTTGATTCATAAAGGAGGATAAAATTAAGTGATACTTGATCCCTAAAAAAAGGTGGTTGATATGGACATCTACATGCCAGACAAAGCAGTTTATCTCGTTCATTTAGTGGTAAAGTATAAATATGAATGAATTACAGTTGTCCCTATAGAACAGTAGTTCCAGTGATCTGGGGCTGTCAATTACATATATATTTCATTTTCATGTGTATCTGCAAGAACAACTTATTATTACACATACATGAAGTGCTGCAGCTTTTAGAAAGCTCTAGTGGTTTGTACACATACACAGACATGAATTTTTGTGTTTTGAAGCTCACTCGTTGTGATTAAAAAAGGACGGAAATATTAAAGAAGTGGGTTTATTCTTTTCCATGGATGCCAAGGTTGGCTCCTTTTAAAAGAACCCTGAAAAGTGGGGCCATAGCCATTTCATCCTTCCCTTCCCAATAATTTGCCAACATTTTGTTTTAATTATTGAACTCCGACCAAACAAACCAACCTTCCAAGCACGTCCCCAAACCCCACCCTAATAAAGGATTCCTTTTTGTTTGGGAGTTCTACATTGCCCATCTACGATTACTTCATAATTTAATAATATACTTAAATCATACTTGAGTTAGTATTTAGATTTTCGTCGGTCAAATTGTGAATAATAATAATTAACGTTAATGCTGGAGGTTGTTTTTATACTTGACGCATGACCAGCTCTATTTGATGAGAAAATTAAGACAGAAATGTGTGTGTGCGAGTGTGCGCAGAAGAAGTTTCTCCATATTAAAATATTAATGATTTCATGTAACGCCCTTCTTCCTTCTTGGCTTGAAAGTCAGAAGGATCTCTCCTAGCACACGAATGTTAACAGAGCTGTAAACAGGGTAGCTGGTTAATTGAGCAACACATTCGAGTTGGCTATAGTGATTAAAAAAAACAGAAAAAATAGGATGTAAAAATGATTCTGATTTCTAAGCATTAAATGTCATCTGTCTTCAGACCAGGACAACAAAAATAAAGGTCAACCTCAGGCTTCAGCTGGCATGCATAAGAAAAGGATTAGGTGAAGTCGTGAGGGCACGAATCAATACAATCTTGCATAATTCGCGGCAATGTCATTTCACTCAACTTGGACTCCACATTGATATTGGCAGTTAAAAATTCACATATTAATAACTTGTCACTTATTCAGATTAGCATTATTATTAAGTTTTCATTTAAAAATAGTGTGCCATTTTTTAAAATTTATTATATCCGTATCATATGCGCCCCTTGTTTTTTTCCCAAGACTACAATGCTCTTCCATAAGTCTTTCGTGAAACTAGTACTATAACATAAGCGGGAGACTGCAAGAACAAATTATTACATAGTTTCGTCTTTTCTCACTAGCTGCTTTGAGTTGTTTTAAGAAGTTCTAGCGTTAGGCCGGAAAGTCACGTCGCACTAGAAAACTCAAGATTCAATATCTATGATCCACAAATTATGCAGTTGTTGCGAACATGAATGAATTAACAAAGATATCAAGTGTAGATTTATTTAACTCTCAGAATAAAATGTACAGGCTAAAATTGCCATCCTTGTGAAAAATGGAAAAAGAAATTAATATACATTAAAACAGCTTACCAGATCCCCTCATACTAGGTTGAGCCGGTGAGCTACGAACTTAAGTAGTTTAATTTCACAGAAATTTGGGTCTGAAACCCAACAACAAAAATCATTTTGATGAAATAGAATTTTGCCGTAAAATGAAAGCACTGCTGCTGTGAGGCATTTAGCACCCAATCATTTTGTACTCTTGGTCTCGTCTCGGTTATTATTGAATTTATCCGTAGCGAACACTTCAATTTTCAGTGATCCTAACATCTCTCCAGCGAATTGGAGTTACAAAAAGATGTAATCAGCCATTTCAGCTGACACAAAAGAGAAAATTTAGGCAATTCCAGCTGGGAACTTGAGAAAATTGGATAATCTCTGCCTGCTTGGGGAATAAATCAATACGGTACTGTGAATGTTCCCAACTTTAGATTCATGAAAGGCTAATGGAAGAGGCATAAGACTGAAGAAGAGTTAGAGCCTGCTCAGAAATAGCTCTGTTTCTTGCCTGTCTCACCCAATCTGCAACAATTTCTGCAGCTTGTGTGCCTCTGACACTGTCTTCCAGAACATCCGCTGCTTCAGCAAGTTTTCCTTCAGCCAAGTAAAACTCAACTTTATTTATAATGGATTCAATCCCATCACCCGACTGGTCAGTTTCCCTAACCTGAATACAAGTCAGAGACGAACATCAATTTATATCTGGTGATCTAGGATCTGCTTTATGGAAGTGAAAAGGGAAAAAGAAAGGAATAGCAATAGACAGGTCAACGTCTAAATATCTTCCATTTTAACAACTACCAAATACAGCCTCAAATGTTCGGTTGGCTATTTGAAAATCATCTGTATACCTTTAACCAGGATGCTACATGAGCCAGAGAATGAGCCAATATCCCTCCACCTCCAGGTGGAAAGAAACTGAAGTGCCGTATAGCACCTTTTAGAGTATCAAACTGCCAAAGAACAGGAACAAATTAGAAAAATTCATGAACGAAATTGTAATTGAAAATTCATTGTTGACTCCAGAGTAGACATTTCTTAAAACATTGCAGCCAATAATAATGATGAATTAGGTAAAGGTGTGAAAAGAGACGGATTTGAATCCACAGACAAGTCTAACATCAATGCTACACTGTCCTATAGTTTCCAGAAATTGCTTCAGTAATCAAGCGTACTTTTTTGTTAAAAATTAATCACTGAGGAAGCTTCAAAAGATATGTCATAAGCATGCTATAAAATGTCGAAGGCAAAGGCATGGGATTGGTCATTGATATGAAAAATGACAAAATCAACAGGGAAACCATAATCATACTATGAGCTTCCAGCCAGTACAGAACCTCCAAACAGATCCTGAGGACTTCTGAATATTGAGTACTGAAAATACACCAATGAGTAATTGCTAGAGAATGGAACTTAACAAACTAGGGGATGGTACGCATATCAATAGTTAGTGCACTTTTTTATCATTGCATCAAAATAGTAGCATGTGAACACTTGGTTAAAAATTCGCTCATATGTCACAGTAGGATTCCTGCTACACAAGAGTGAGACATCATACAACCTTTCAGAAATTTCAAGCCAAACCATGCAAATTATTGAGGACTATGTTACACAAGAAAATTCTACAATTAAGCTCAAGAAAACAAAGCTTGCTATGATGTTTAGAAATGAATGGGCAACTTCATCAAATATGTATCTAACTTTATTTTTATTTTTGGCCCGAAATCATTTTGCGTCTAACAAAATTATAATGCACAGAAGATACAAAAGTTTTATGATTTTAATCACCACAGCGGCCAGATCAAATAATCAACAAAAAAGGATAACAAATGACATGCTGGAAAAGTTACTGCCCCATTAGTTGGGATGCAACTAAAGGTGTCTACCATCAGCTACCAGGATAATGAAGTTAAATATGTCACTTGTTAAGAAAAAACAAGGTTAATTAGGTTGTGATGGAACCTCTGAACATCTCGTAATGGTAGCTGACATCCTGATACAATTCTGTTATTTTGGACAGAATTGTATTGAAAGAGTAGAAAGAGAGGAGAGATCTTTAGACAGAAGGGTAGAGAGACGAGAGAGATGAGAGAAAGAGAGAGACAAGTGAGTTGCTGGATATTCTCTATTTCTGAATCAATTCAACAATTCCCGATCAATGAGGGCCCTAGCTCCTTATATAGAGAGCTTAGGAGGTACAAAAGGGAATAAGGGAAGGGGAGGGACGGTTCTGCAGTAATATTATAAGAGTCAGGGGCAGAACTGTCCAACCATCATTATAATCACTAATTCCTATCGTAATCAGCTAAGGGACACAATTAGGGTATGTTTGGCTAGTGTTACTCTTAAAATAACTAATGCCACTCTCACCTACATTGCTCTTCCCTTAACTAAATACCTAACACATACAGTTAAGAATCACAATTTGGGAACTAGGGATTTCAATTACAATTATACATCAATACCCCTTCCTTTTTAACATCCTTGCCCTCAAGGATGTGTCACTTGAAAATCAGGAAACTGCTCCTGAAAACGAAGAAGTGACATCCAAGAGGCATCCTCCTCTAACAACCCTTTCCATTGAACAAGTACTTCAGTAATGAACCCCCTCCTGGGCTTAACAGTCCTCTGATTGATAATTTGCTTTGGAACTAAAGAGGGAGGAGGTTCTGGAAAATCCGGTGGAGGATGTCTAAGTTTCACAGCTGGATTAGGGCATAATTTCAACATGGAAAGTAGGATGAACCCTTGATTCCGAAGGGAGCTCCAACTTGTAGGCAACAGAACCAACTTTCTCTAACCCTTGATAGGGCCCAAAATACCTAGGAGCAAGCTTCTGTGAACTCCTAACAGTAGTAGAAATTTGCTGATAGGACTGCAACTTAAGAAAAACCCATTGACCCACAACAAACTCACATTCAGTTCCGCGTGCATCAGCCTTCTGCTTCATTCTGTTGGCTGCACGATGCAAGTGATGCTTGAGCATTGCCAAAACTTGCTCCCTGGCTTCAAATGTGCGGTCTACAGCCTCTAATACTGAGTTGTGAGGCAAGTAGGGACAATGTAAAGGTGGTTTCTGCCCATACAAGAGCTCATATGGGGAAGCTCTTGTAGAGGTGTGAAATGAGATGTTATACCACCATTCAGCATGCGGTAACCACTTACTCCATTCCTTAGGCTTTTCCCAACACATGCACCGCAAATAAGTCTCTAGGCACTTATTAAGAACTTCTGACTGCCCATCTGTTCGGAAGTGATAAGCAAAATACAGTTTCTGTTGGATCCCCAAAACACCTAGAAATTCCTTCCAAAAATTGCTTACAAAGAGAGGATCCCTGTCACTAATGATTTCAGTAGGTGCCCCATGCAACTTGTAGATCTGATCCAAGAAAATGTGCTAAGGATGCCGCTGGATAAGGGTGAGAGAGAGCCACAAAATGGGCATATTTACTCATTCTATCAATTATGACCCAAATGACTTCCTTGCCATTAGACTTAGGGAGCCCTTAAATAAAGTCCATAGTAATTGATTCCCATATACGGCTAGGAATAGGCAGTGGTTGTAACAGCCCAGGAGAAGCAACAAATTCATACTTACAGCGGGCACTAGGGATGTCCATGGACCAGACCAGACCGGGTTGGGCCTCAACCCGAGGTCTGGTCCTTATAGGACCTCAGGCTGGACAACTCAGCTCGAGGTCCGGTTTGGTCCAGAACCAGCCCGAGCTTGGGCTGGACCAGACCGGTCCAGTAGACTGCCTGGTCCAGGCAGTCCAAGACTTACTTTAATTTTGTTTTCCCCCCTTGTTTGGATTGATGCAAGGAGCTAGGGAAAGTGGAAAAATGCATAATAATACATATAATCAGGAAAAATATATCATAAAACATTAAAACCCATTCATAAATCCATAATAATCTCTAACAACATTGAACAAGAATAAAAAACAACAACATTCAAGTTACTTTAATACAATCCATAACAATCAATTAAACACATTAAATCTAACAAGTATAAAAAATTATTTGAGTCTTGAAGATTAAAAAAAATTATACAAGATATTTTTTTAAAAAAAATCGGGTCGGACCGGACTAGACCGAAGGGTCTAAACCCTTTGCCCGATGTCCAGTCTGTTCAAAGTGTTTCAGACTGATTTTTTGCCTTCTAGACCGGGTCGAGTCGGTCTACCCAGACCATCGGGTTTTTTGGACATCCCTAACGGGCACAAGTGTCACAGGCTTTTACATAGGCAATGACATCATCAAACAATTTGCGCCACCAAAAGAGAGATTTAATTCTTTGATATGTGGCTTGATACCCGAGTGTCCCCCTTAAGGACTTGTGTGTAGCCAATTTAGGATTTTCTTCTTTAGAGTGGTGTCATTTCCTACTAAAAGTTTACCCTTCCTCCTTAGCAATTCATTATTCCAAGTAAAATGAAAGAGAGGTTCCTCACTAGCTTGTACCTTAGGGAGTAGTTGCTGTAGATACTCATCTTGCTCCCAACTTTGCTTAATATGCTGCAACAACTTAGGAGATGAAGTGTCTAGGACCATTTGCATTAGTTGCAATTTAGGCATCCTAAAGAGTGCATCTGCCACTGAATCATCTTGCCCCTTTTTATACTGAATTGCATAGTCAAACCCAGCTAGTTTAGCCACCCATAGCATCTGGAATGATGTCTTAAGTTGCTGACCCAGTAGGTATTTGAGGCTCTGCTGATCAGTACGTATAATAAACATTTGTCTCTCCAAATATTAATGCCAATGAAGCACTGCCAACACCACAACCATTAGTTCCTTTTCATAAACTGATAAATGCTGATGCTGGGGTGCCAACCCCTTGCTAAAATAGGCTAGAGGCTTCCCTTCTTGCATCAGAATTGCCCCTATTCCAGAACCACATGCATCAACTTCAACAATAAATTGTTTAGAGAAATTAGGTAGGGAAAGAACCAGAGCAGTAGTAAGAGCCCTCTTAAGGCTATTAAAAGCGTCTGTGGCTGCTTGAGTCCATACAAAACCATTCTTCTTGAGCAAGGTTGTAAGAGGCCTTGCTATGGTGCCAAAATCTTTAATAAACCACCTATAATAGCCCGCGAGTCCCAAAAAAGCTCTAAGTTGCTTAATGGTGGTTGGGAGAGGCCAATCAGCGACTGCTTAGATCTTGTTTGGATCTGTAGAAATGGTCTCAGCACCTATAATGTGCCCCAAGTACTCCACCGTGGCCGTAGCAAAGGTGCACTTTGATTGTTTGACATAAAACTGATGTTCCCTCAAGATTTGCAGCACCTTCTCCAAGTGTGCAACATGATCTGCAAGAGAAGAGCTGTAGATCATAATGTCATCAAAGAACACTAACACAAACTTACGTAAATATAATCGAAATAGGTCGTTCATAGCCCCCTGGAATGTGGCTGGTGCATTGGTCAAGCCAAAAGGCATAACCAGCCACTCATAATGCCCTGAGTGAGACTTGAATGCTGTCTTGTGCACATCTTCTGGTTCCATCCTATTTGGTGGTACCCAACCCTTAGATCCAGCTTGGTAAACCACCTAGCAGCTCCTAACTCTTCAAACAACTCTTCTACCAGCGGAATAGGATACTGATTTTTGATTGTAGCCTTATTTAATGCCCTAAAATCAATGCACATTCTCCATGTGTCATCCTTCTTCTTAACTAGCACAATTGGGGATGAAAAGGGGGAAGAACTTGGTTGGATAACCCCAGCTTGTAGAAGTTCGCCAATCAACTTTTCAATGATGTCCCTTTGGGCTGCTGGGTAGCGATAGGGTTTTAGACTTACAGGATTTGTGCCTTCTTTCAGCACAATAGGGTGGTTGTGCCCTTCTCTAAAGGGAGGGAGGTACTTAGGCTCTTCAAAGACATCTTGAAACTTATGCAAAACCCATTGGATTCCTGCTGGGACAGTGCTGGAAGCATCTGCAATTGCTGCACATTGGTGGCTACTTTCGGTTGTTCTCACCATTTGCAGAAGGTACAGCTGCTCTTAGTGGGGAGAATGAATTCTTGCTTTATCTGGACGCATAAGTTGCCAAGAATTAGGGGAGATAGCTTGCAGCTTCCTAGCATAACCATTATGCCAGAAGTACATAGTGAGGGACTCATAATCCCAATAAGCATTTTTAATGCTTCTCAGCCACTTTAACCCCAGCACAAGATCATATGTATTCAACTCCATTATTCTAAAATAAAAAATGAAATCCATGCCTTGCATACGCCATCTAAAGCCTTTCCATATGCCATGGATCTTGAGCTTCCTACCACCAGCCACTTCTACTGAAGGAAAAACAGAACCATCACCCCTTAAACCCAGTTTTCTTGCAAGGTTCAGATCCAAGAAGTCATGTGTACTGTCACTATCTAGCCAGATTTGGACAGTACGCTTTCCTATCTGCCCTTGAATTCGCATAGAGGTTGCAATATCAACCCCCTCAATAGCATGTAGGGAGATACTTGGCTGTTCTTCCTCCATGGTTTACTCCTCAAAATTGTCATCCAAGTTGTCATCAGAATCTGGTTCCTGACCTATATAATGTAGCTGCAACTTTTGTCTTTGAGGGCACCTATGGTCACGGGAAAAAGGTGCATAGCAGTAGAAACATAGGTTTTTGAGTCTGTGCTCAGTTTCCTCTTTCGGGGTGAGGGGTTTATAGGTCTTAGGGTTCTTGGGTATTAAAGATAGAGTCTTGGATGTATTACCGGCAGGTTTATCAAGAAACAAGGGTTTACTAGTCATTAAGGCCGCGTGATAGGGGGCTGCTGCTGTGTTACCGGGATAGCGCGTTGAAGAGGCTGTTTGGACTGTTGTAGCGTTCTGCCGCCCAGATTTTTCTGAGACAATCTTGGAATTTAAATTGTCCCAAATCATTTCTTGCATTTTTGCCAATTTTCGCGCCTCTGTCAGCGTTCTAGGGTTAAGCATCTGCACTGGACCAGAAAGCTCTGTTTTGAGGGCTGAGACATAAGCGCCCACAAGATAATCTTCGGCCAGATCCAATTTGGCAACGATGAGATCAAAGGCGACGTTATAATCTGCCAAGGTTCCAATCTGTCGCAAATGAGTCAGCTAACTCATGGGATTTTCAAAGGCTGGGCCAAAGTTATCTTGCAAGATCACAGCATATTCATCCCAAGAAGGCAGCCGACCCCTTAGACGCCTTTCAAGTGCACGGTTCCATTGAAAGGTTTTATCATCAAGATTAAGAGAAGCCATTTTTACCTTACTTTCCCTCTGGTGTATCATCCAATTCAAAAAACCTCTCACACTTAAGCAACCAGGTCAGAATGTCGTCTATTGTATACCTGGGAAATTCTAACTTGGTGAATTGGGTCGGCTTTTGGTAGTGGTACTGTCTTAGCCAGCGTTCTTAAAGTCTTTCTTGGTGCCGGTCCTGATTTCGTGGATTATTCTGGCCAGCCACTCGTATTTCTTGGATTTCTTGCCTCAAGGATGCAATCCTAGCATTAAACCCAGTCAGTAGCCCCTGGAGAGTAGTGTCAAAAGTCTGCATTCGTTGTTCGATTGCTTTCTTGGAATCTTTCTTCTGTCATTCTTGATTTTTCTTGCAATCTTGTTTCAACCATACAGCAGCTAGAAGATCATGTGGCAGAGGAATGGTGTCTCTGATACCACTAATACAATTCTGTTATTTTGGACAGAATTGTATTGAAAGAAAGAGTAGAAAGAGAGGAGAGATCTTTAGACAGAAGGGTAGAGAGAGAGAGAGAGACAAGTGAGTTGCTGGATATTCTCTATTTCTAAAGCAATTCAACAACTCCCGATCAATGAGGGCCCTAGCTCCTTATATAGAGAGCTTAGGAGGTACAAAAGGGAATAAGGAAAGGGGAGGGATGGTTCTGCGGTAATATTATAAGAGTAAGGGGCAGAACTGTCCAACCATCATTATAATCACTAATTCCTATCCTAATCAGCTAAGGGACACAATTAAGGTGTGTTTGGCTAATGTTACTCTTAAAATAACTAATGCCACTCTCACCTATATTGCTCTTCCCTTAACTAAATACCTAACACATACAATTAAGAATCACAATTTGGGAACTAGGGATTTCAATTACAATTATACATCACATCCTCAGATGATTACAGAAAGATAAAAAAGAAAACACAAGGCATGAAAGCAATATAAGGACGAAAGGAAGCTCTATGGCATTCAAGAGGCAAGAAAATCTCCATCCCAAAACTGAACCCTCACTTCCCTCCCCTGACCCATGACCCTCTCATATATTTCCCATGACCCTCTCATATATTTCCCACCAATAACCTAGTCTCTTTCTCACCCACCTCTTATCCTACCTGACAGCTAGTTACAAGCACTATTCCCTCTTTCTTCCTCCCTGGTCAACTCATCAGTAGATAATGCAGCCTTGTCCTTCTTGCACCATCTTTTCAATTCACTCTCTTCTCATAGGTCTTTAGTACCCTTGTCCCAATAGTTACAGATGTCCATAAGATTGCAAAATGATGACAATTAACAGAGTCAAGAAATATAACAACTAATGTTAAGTTCAATGACAGAAAATTGCCTTCTGTTTTAACAACAGCTGCGTGTCCGTGCCTCTGTTCTTTGTCTCTTCAGGAAGGGATGCGAGCACCAATCCTAAAACTGAATCTTTATCTCCACCTTCAATATGCGACTGCAAAGATGCAACTTCTTTATGAATGGGCAATCCTTTTGACAGTGCATCTTCCAGGGCAAGAGCTCCCTGCAGGATTCAAACAGAAGTGATAACAAACTGCTAGGCAAAACTGCTAAATTTAATTAAAATACTAGATGAGCCTTTAGGCTCTTCTATGAAAGAAAGAGAAAAGAACAGCAAGAAAAAAACTGAAAAAACAATTTACCATGGAAAAATGGTTTGCAGCGTGAGTTTGACGAGCTTCTTCAGATCGAGCATAAAATGCCATGCTCAAGGCATTTATCTGGAATTGGAGGGAAAGAAAATTTTAGTGGTTCATAAATGATATAGATAATTGGAAGAAAAGAGAAAAAGTATGACTGACACACAAGACAAAATTTATTTTATTAGTATCCTTTTTTTATATTGGCATGCATATGATGGGCAAAGAAACCATTTGCTTGCTCATTCTTCCGTACACCACTTCTTGAAATAATATTTCTTTTCATAAAATTATGGAAATTTGCTCATTGATCTATGAATAATCTAGATATAGCCATCCAGCCATTCTTAGTTTCAACAGAATCCTCACATCAACATATGCTTCAACCAATTTTTCAAGTTGCGCAGACTTCTCCTTTGCTATGGCTGCATTTAACTCTGCCTCAGCTAATTCCTGAACTTTTTTCAACTTCGTTTCTGCTTCACTTTCCTGGAATCACCCAAAAAGTAGCTTTGTTTTAACAAAATTCATAAGCTGACAGCAATGAGTAGATAGAGAGATGGAGAAAGAAAGGGGGAATAACACTAACATTTCCAACATAAAACTAAATGAGCACCTTTTGTTCAAGTTCCCTTTTAAGTTTCTCTTCCATCTTCTCTTGAAGTGACTTGATAGCAAGGGCTGCTTTAGATTTTTCTCGTTTTAGCTCCTGAAGAAAATAAAAACACAACAAGGAAACATATGAGCTTCTATTCTACCATATTTAACAAATAGGCATATAGACAAACCGATTGAAACTTGTAAGCAAGCATAAAGCAGCACATACTAAGGAGAACAACAGGTATATAAATGGACAAGTTGTGTTCACATTTTTTAAAATAAGCCTAACAGGCTTAAAGATCAATTTCATTGACTATCTTTATGAAACTTATTGAGTCAAACTGAACAGAATGGTATTGGTTCATTTTCACAGAATTATTAAGTTTAGTAAAAGACTAGGATCAATAGTTGAGTTAAATCAGAATTTCATAAAGCGAACAGCAAATGTTTATGCAAGGTTTTCTGCATCTGAGGGGTTGAATTAGCATCCTTCCATTGTCTTTATTACGCTCATGCAATTCCAAGTCATGTTTTAACAGGAGAAAAACCAACTAAAGACTGGGCTGATGAAGGGAAGAAAAAAAAAATTTCTAACCTTATCCAACATAGCAACCTCTTCAGCACGCATAAGTTCTCTAGCAGCTGCATCTTTCAACCTTTTTTCATATTTTTCCTAGTATGAACAAAGAGATAGGAACAAAACAAGACAACATAGCTAATCAAGTTATACCAAAAATAAAAAATAAAAGAAATACAAATGCTAAGCAAATTTGATGACTGTTAAAAAAGTTATATAGGTTATACAAGCTATAGTTATAGGCCAAACCTTCAGCATTTTCTTCTCTTCATTAAAAACACGTGCATCCAAGTCAGCTTGCCTTTTCTCAGCAGCATGGATTGCTTGTAAGAAATCAAGAACCAGTTTACCATCCTTAGATATGTATCCATCTTTAGGCCCCTCCATTGCACTACTAATTGCCTAGCAACATACCAAGACTGAGAATTACTAAACCACAAATGTAATAAAACAGACGCAAGATCCAAACAGTAACCTCTTTTTCTTCAAAAAATTGGCTGTTCTCGGTAAACCCTTGACTATAACAAAGAGTTCCAGCACTTTCTTCGTCCTTTTTTCTTAAGTGATATTCCTCAAGGAGAGGAGATGGCTGTTCTAGGCCTTTATCTACCGTGTCCTGCTTTGAAATAACAAAGAAAAGAACCTCATCCAAAAGTAATAAACATCAAAAATGCATTTCAAACAATGATGACTTTCAATTAATCCTCATGTAGAATCAAAAGTGCTTAAACAAAATACATAGAAAGGGGGAAATAGTGAAGGATTCAATCATTGTCATCCTTGAATTAATGCTACAATAGCCCACTTTTGATAGTCAAACATTACTTAAAATAGCTAGGGAGTAACTAAATCATTTGATAAGCTTACATGCTATCATCGAAGTTAATCCAACATAGATACCCAAGAGTCCCAACCATTATTAATTGTTAACCAGTAAATTAAATCATGGAAAATTCATGAGTACCTCTTTTCTTTCCTCCATCACCTGTTGTGGTGGTTCAGTGTTTTCTTCTCCCTTTTCATCTGGACCAGCAGTAGTCAAAGTAGATGCGGGAGTTTGTTGAGTTCCCTCTTCTAGACCAGTGGCAGTGTCAGTCTCTTTGCTTATGTCATCAATCTCTTTTGGTTGTATCAAAAACTCCCTACCTAAATCATCAGATGCTGCATTGCTTTGAGGAAATTCAGGCAGCTCACTTTCTTTGGCATTGACAGTACCCTCGTCATCCTTATCATATTTGTCTTGCACTTTAATCTGCCTATCACCAATGTCTTCCGTTACATTTTTGAGATCAGGAAGTTGGGTATCCATCTTTTGCTCTGCAAGCTCCATAGAAGGACTTCCACCGCTCAATTTATCATTACTAGGTGATACTAACTGTTCCACTGAATGTTGGAGGCTTTTAGAATCTTCATCTACATTCTGGGGAACACCATGATGGTCTTTCCTAAGATATTGGTCCAAATAACCAGTTTGGTAGGCTGTTAAAAAAGCAGCACCAACAGCACAGCTGCCAATGACAAACTTTGATAAAGAGCCTTGAGATTCAGGTGGCTTGCCTGTGGAGCCAGGAATAGAGGCCCCACCTGACTTAGATGCAGTTGAGAATTTCTTCCGTGAAGACAGACATGAAGGTATTGCCTGAATTATGCAAAAAAGAAAAGAGGGTAATGAATTAGAAAATAAGCATACTGATCTACCATATTAAATTTAGGAATAAAAATTACCAAAATCAACAACCTAATTTGTTCATGTCACGTGTATGGGCCATGGGCACAAATATGACCCAATGGTCAACCAGTTGGTGTGCCCTTAGCCCATCCTCGTTTATCCTACTGGCTTAGCCCGTTTGAGGCCACCTGTTTTGTACTCTTTTAGGGCAGATCCGAACAGGCAATGACAACCTAATCTAGTGTACTCACCAATGGCTAGATTACAAGTGGCTAGCTCAGGCTAGATGAAATTTAACATCACCAATGTTGTGCCAGGGGGATAGGAATTTGGTTTAGGGGGGAAAATTAAGTAGAAAATGATAATGGTAATGATAATTTTGGTCCTTTCTTCTCAAAATTAGCACGCAAAGCATTTAAAGAGGAAAAGACTTTTGGATCAATAAGAAGTCTAAAGGGGCAAGATTGTTCAAATGCTAGATAAACTGTTAATTTTGACGCAATAGTTCAAAGATATACCGGAGACACCAAATCCCAGGTCTTAACTTGGTTAACTAATATTAAAGGGGAAGACTTCATGATTGAAGTAACAAGCAAAACTACCTCGTGACAGATTGAAACAAGTGAATTAACAACAAATCCCGGTCCACAACACATTATATACGGTTTCACACAATGCGTGTCCTACATTTATCTATGAATCAGTCTCCGCAAGACCATATGAATATATATTTCATACATTGCGTTAAATAACTGCAGCACAGATTACGCACCCGATTTGTAAAATGTCTCGGGTTTATTCCAACAGTTCGTCTGGATGATATTTCCAAAATCGACCTGCAACTCAACCACGTGGAATCAGTCTATACATATGGCACGATGATATCGCAGCCGATAAAGCAAGTGAGGTGTTCGCGAACCATAGGAATTAAAACTGAGTTAGAGCTGCAGACTAAAATGCTTATAATCTCTCTTCAGCGAAGAAACCAGAAAGTTTCTGCAACGAAAATGCTAGATGTTAATTAGACGTTAAAAATGCTTATACTCACCTCCGTAACATTGCAGTGAGCTATGCGCCTCTGAGAGTTTGAAACTCCTGCACCTTGCCTCAAACGATTATTGGGAGAGTATTAGACTAGGAGAACGGAATTGAACGGCTGCTAGCTTGATGACAGCGGAACCAATCTTCTTGACCTTTTTATGAGTTTTCAGCACCGAAACTAATTATTAGAAGGGGACAGGCTATTGGAGCTGAAGGAAGATCGAAATTTGTATTAATGTGGCTCAATCTATAGGCTCTGGTGGACGGAATGATCTCTGAAGGAGTTTACCATGGTCCGGGGAGGAGTCTGAAGAGGGCCATAAGGAATTGGCTCTCGTCTCTGTAAACCGCAAAGCTTCCTCGGGTCACCGGGTGGCATCTGGCCGGTGTTAGAATTGCTGAATTAGAATTAGAATTAGAATTAGAATTAGAAATATAAGCAAATATTTTGAATTTCTCTCCTGAAATAAAATTGAGAAATGTACCGGGGCAACGAGCGGGTCAGTTACCGAACCGAGTTGCTTGTCGGTTCCCACTTACCACGGGTTAGAGTCTCCCGATTAGGGGTGGAAACAGGCCAGGCAGCCTGTCAGGGGCCTGCGGCCTGGCCTGTTTCCGGCCTGGCCAGGCCTGGCCTGTCAGGCTAATAGGCCAGGCCAAGGCCAAGGCCAAGGCCTGTTAGCCTTAAAAGGCCAGGCCAAGGCCTACTGACAGGCCTGTTAGGCCTGTCAGGCTGGCCTTGGCCTGTTAAGTTTTTTTTTTTTTTTTATAAAAAATAAATAAATATTAGTGTAATAATTTTTTTTTGGTTGTAAATGAATTAAAGTCGAATGAAAGGCTTCGCAACAAGTATGGTTTAAAGAAGAAACAAAAGGTATAAATTTTCCGTTGTTAAAATAATGTATTGAAAATTATTATATTGTATTTGATTTCACATTTTATGATGTATTTTGGATAATTAATTTTTGTATTGGGATAATTAATTTATGTAATTGGGCCTTTTTTTCTTATTTGAAATAGACTATTTTTTGGCCTATGGCTTGTTACTTGTTAGCCTTTAAAAAAAATAAAAAAATAAAAAAAATAAAAAAAATAAAAAAAAAATAAAAAAAATTTCTTAACAGGCCACAGGCCAGGCCAGGCCTGTATACAGGCCAGGCTCAGGCCTGAAAATAAGCCTGTTACAGGCCACAGGCCAGGCTCAGGCCAGATAGTGCCTTAACAGGCCAGGCCTGTTAAGGCACAGGCCTGGCCTGGCCTGGCCTGTTTCCACCCCTACTCCCGATAGCCCAACTCGGGGATAACATTTTTTTGGGGAAAAAAATCAATTAACATGAAGCTAATCTTGGAAGTCTTAAAATATTAGTTTTATGTTTGAATTAGCGGTAAATCTATTTTTCTAACGTGATTTATGATATATAATATAAATTTGTGATAAGAGTTTTATCTCGACTTACGTAAATATGTTTTTCCACCGCTTTCTCAAACAAAGCCTACTATCAATTAAAAATTGCATTCTTTTATTTATTGAGATTTTAAAAATTAATTAACTGACAAAATTATTCCTTACTAGTTTTTTGCCCTTTTTGCCTTCAAACTTATTACTTACTGCCTTTTTTTTTTAGAATTCCAAAAAAATACCATTTAAACTTCAAAATCCTAAATAGGTGATTTAACAATAAAATGATTTGTTAATTGCATTATCATTCTTGTTAATCCCATTATCGAACTTGTTAACGGGATTTTGAAGTTTAAATTGTATTTTTTTGACATTCTCCCTTTTTTTTTCTCGGAGTATTACTTACTGGTTACTGCAAGATGCCAGAAGTTTCAATAGAATCACTTTCCCTTATGGTCTGTTTGATATGAGGGATTTAGAGGATAAGGAAAAATAAGGAAATTTTTATAAATTGGGTTTAAGAAAACTGGAGAAGTGGGAATATAAAATTTTAATAAAGTAAAGATAAAAAATTAAAAATTAATTAACCCTACTTCTCTCTTTTTAAAAAATCTAACTTAAAATTTGTTTCCCTCCACTTACTCTCCCTCCCCTTCCCTTATACTAAACAAGCCCTTATGCAATTTTGTATATTCCATTTTCAACTTGTATATATCATACAACTATATAAACTTATCCTCCGCTAATATTATTTCGACTTCCTTAACAAAAAGAACTTGTATATATCGTATTACATTATTTACTTGTCCATCTTAACTTCTTATATTTTTAAATTTGAAGAATGATCCGGCAAACAAAATTTGAAGAATCTTGGATAATAAGACCTAACAAGTACTTTGTGATATATAGAATAATATTAAACACATTGAGGAGTAAATAACTCTACGTCGAGCTGAGCAAGTGTGAGTTTTGGCTTTCATAAGTTAAATTTATAAGTCATGTAGTTTTACAATAAGAGATCTCAATAGATCAAAACAAAGTGGAAGTAATACTGAATTGGAAAAGGCCATAAACAGTATTTGAGATATGCAGTTTTTTGGGTCTCACATGCTATTACAGATGATTCATACAGAACTTTTCCAAAATAGCTTTGTCGTTGACTAAACTAACACAAAGAACTCAACATTTTGTGTGAGACAACAATTATGAGAAGAGCTTTGCAAGACTAAACTCATCATCAAATCAAAAGAAGCAACAAATAAAAGCAAGAGGAATACCTTTCATATGAAGAACAATCTACCATAGAGTACTTTTCAACTATCCTGAGGAAATCTTTTTCTCCCAAGCATCAAGTAAAAGACTCCCAGAGTCTATAATTTTTGAGTGAAGGTTGCCAGCACCTAAAGCAAAATGATTCAAAGTATTAACATCATAGAAAGATGTTGTAGGCATGCAAAGGCCATCTTCCAAACATCTAAGGTAAAAATATACAATGATAAAACCTCATACACTATTATCTTTAATATTTATTGAAGTTTATACATTGTTACCTTATAAATGAACATTACAAACTATTTTGAAAATATATTTTTACATCCTTTAAAAAATCCATTTAATAAATTCATAAAGGGATTGCATGAAAAAAACTATAAATATTTCATTGAAATTAAAAATAATTTCAACTGAGATTCTCAAGAAATTTCAATATCAAGAAGATAAAACTCACCATTGACTTGATTGACTTGTGTTGTGGGAATTTTAACTATAATAATCTTTCTATATTAAATACTTAACATTTAATAAAATTATAATTATAATATCTATTTATTATTGAAAAATTCTTTAAAAAAATATGATGTAAATAAAATTTTAAATAAGTTATTTAATAATAAAATAAGTTATTAATTACATTATAATTCTTATTAATCACATTGACGTATTTATCTACGGGGTTTTAAAGTTGAAATGGTATTTTTTTATTATTTTCCCTTTATTATTTTACATAACCAGTCACGTGACTAAGGAATACATTCCGGCCGCGGAGCTAACCTATTTAGCTCTTCGCAGACCGCCCTTGGCGCCGTCGCGCGCTTGTTAGTCTTGACAGAAACCTGTTTGCTGAGCATCATTCGTGTCTCATGAATTGTAACCGACAGCACAACCAACAATAAAAAGACTTCATCGCCATCAATTTCTGGTCACCCTCTTTTTCAGAATGGGAAATAACAAACACAGGAGATTCAGAGGCCATCGCAACCATCGCAGTCAATCCAGTCGAGACCAGCAGCTCATATTGTAATTCCTTTCCATGCTCTATGATCAATACTTAATAATCACCTATTTTGAAGCTTATTATTTCTTCTTTTCGGGCTTCATTGTCTTACTCCATCCCCACTTGTACAGGGATGACGAATCTCAGAGTACCACCCAAGGTGCTAATTGCTCCTTTATTTTTCTTCAATCCATTCTTCTTCTTAATAAAAAGAAAAAGAAGATATTGAGTGATTGTCATTTCTAACTGCAGTAACTAATGAGGAGGAATCAGCGGGCCCAAAGATCCAACTTGCAATGTGGGTATGAAATTTTTTTTATTGCTATTTTGGATTGAAACCCAAGTCCTCTCCTTTTAAATTTTGAAGGTTATTGACAAAGGGAATTAGGCAGGTTTCTTGATAGTGTTGGCTAGGGTGTATCAAGGGAATTAGGCAGGTTTATATTTTTAGTATTGGATCAGGAGTCATATCTCGGCGAAGAAGCATGCTACTACATCTTCATCATCCTCAGAGGCTGAATATATTGCTACAACTTCATCAAGCAGTATGGCTAAGAATATTGCGGTTAGATCTTGGTTAAGAGCAAAAAGAAGTAATGAAATATTTTTGCGATAACACATCAATGCCAATGACCAAGAATCCAGTTTTTATGGAAGAACCAGGCATATTGATTAATGTGCAATCTCATTTTATAAATAATAACAACTTGCTGTTTTTGCAAACACAGCCTGTGCACACACTCTAAATTTGCTTTTGTGGAGTGTGGTCTATGATTGAAAACTGCAAAAAAGAAAAATCATAGTCTATATGATAGGATAGAAGAGGGCAACATGAGAAAGGAGTGGGCCGGGGGTTGTGATACCCATATGTTGTAAATTTCTATTTTTTTGACCCCTTCCAAGTTGGGAATGATCAAGCTGTTTTTTGTATCATAGTCACATCGCTTGAGCTTCAAGGTTTTGTTAATTTATTATTTGAAGAAATTAAGCAGTAAGAACTAGATAGATTCTTTTTGTGTACTCTCACCTTTGCGTCATTGTGAAACCTTCTGCAGGATGTCTGTCCGTATGAATTCAGAACATGAATTTAAAAGAAATATGCCTCTCAAATTTGAATGTAATTGTTGCTTATGATCTTGACTCAGGACTTTGGGCAATGTGACATCAAAAGGTGCACAGGACGCAAGCTTTCAAGATTCGGCTTGTTAAAAGCAAGTACTTGTTCTCTTTCTTCATTCTTTATTTTCCCTTTTACACATGTTTAGGTGCTTGCACAACACACACAGGCCTCAGCAATAATATGTCTGCATATAAGATTTTACGTATATCTTATAGCGTTTTTGTATTAGCTGCTGCTGCTACTTCCAAAGTGAATGTGGATCTATGATTTACTTGTTGCCAGTAGAAGTATAACGATTTTACAATCATAATACTCAGTTACTAATATTATTGTCAATTTTTGTATTATCTGAAGGTCTAATTGCACTACCTAAGCATGGTTATTTGTTTACTGACCCTGACTGAACAATTATATGCAGGAGTTACGTGTGAGTAATGGTTTTGGGGGCATTGTACTAAGGTACTTAGCAATAAAATATTTTTCCTTCTCGCTGTATGAATATTTGTTACTTTAGCCTGAACACACTTATTCTTGATTTTATAATTCGTCATATTTTACATCTAGTTTGACGGTTTAATTGCTTCTACTACAAACAATTGCATGGTTGTCAACCTATCTCTTCTTAAAATAGAATTATTTTGTTGAATCAGTCAACCTCTCTACTTTTATAAGATGACGAATGAATGCACTGAATCAATGAATGCAATGGTTTGGCCGTTTGGGTTGAGTTCTAGTCTGAGATAGGAGAGTGATTGGACCGTAGGATGTTGGGTGCTTGGTTATTCAACCCTTGCAGGAATTTCCATAATGGTGTTGTCCTTGTTCTGATGGCACCTGTCAGTCCATTCTTTCAGTAGCTAACCTTTTAGAAGCAATGAAATTCCTGAATGTTGAGCAGCTATATGTTAGGAGCTCTTGAACTTGTATTCGTTGATTATCTATTGTACTTCTGTTTTGACAGTCCTGTTGGAAAGCAATGTGTCTCGAGAGAAGATTACCCTTTAATCGAGAAGAAAGGATTGGCTGTTGTGGATTGCTCGTGGGCACGTTTAGATGATGTGCCTTTTGTAAGGCTACGTTGCACTGCTCCTCGCCTCTGTATGAACTTGTCTTCCTTTATGAATGCATTATATCTTGAATCGTGTAGCATAGTAGTCTATGATAGTTATAAATGTCCTCTAGCAATGGCTCATATAGTTATAAGTGTCCTCTATACTCATGCTGGTATGATAATCATACTTTGGTTTTCATATCCTTATATTACTGACTGTATTGTATGAATTTGCAGTACCATGGCTTGTGGCAGCAAACCCAGTAAATTATGGTCGACCATGTGAGCTATCTTGTGTAGAGGCCTTATCTGCTGCTCTAACAATATGGTACCAATTAGTTGTTTCTTTTGTTTTGTCTTTTTAAATCTTTTTATGTGAGATAAACTTGCTTCCACAGGTTGCTACAGCTGTCATGAGCTGATATCTTAATTTCATCATGCTTCTAGTTTTTTCAACACTCCCATCCAAAGGAGTAATAACCTTGTAGTTGGAGTTTATGTTGATAATACTTTATTCAGCTCTTTGCTATTAGACTACTAGCGGTAAGGATGCCTCTTAGATCACACATCAGCCAACAATTCTTATATATAAAACATGCATTTGATGATGCACCCCAGGTCCTAGCATAGGCTTCTTGGAAGGAAATCAGTGTCATTTGGAGTCATTTATTCTCCACCTAAGATGGAAATCTGTTTCACTCATGGCAGAGCGATATAATTGACTTAGCATTGTGTTTTTAGCTTTAAAGCATTACTGGATCAGTATTTATAATGTTCTGCTGTTGAAATTTTGCTTCATTATTATATAGATTTGAATAAATATACACGTCACAAGGTTACACATCTCTTTAATATGGCTTTACAGTGGGGAAGAAGAAACGGCAAATCTGTTACTTAGCAAGTTCAAATGGGGTCATGCTTTTATGTCACTGAACCGGTATGTTTTAACTATTTTGTTATGTTTCTTTTAAATCTCTGATGTGAAGGTGCGTGATTTGAAATACCAGCATGGCATAAGTTTATCCTTGTTGGTTCAATAATAATATGACTTTTATGGTCAGTGGTGGAAAAGAAAAGGGGCAGAAGGGGAGGGAGGGGGGAGTCAGAGCTTGAACTGGTCTAAAAAAGACCTGCCACTACTGTAGCTACTTATGGAAAGCCCAAATGAGAAAAATAAAATAAGTAAAAGACAGAAAGGAAAAATACAAACAAATAGAAGTCAGAAAATACATAAACTAACATATCTCTAAAGAGTTTCTTGCACCTACATTAAGTTTTCCATAGTTTCCCATTTCAACTCCTTGGAAATTCTATCAAGCCTGGATTCCTTGACCGCAAAAAATTCTTTAGTCTTGTTTTAAACTCTTCCATTTAATTTTTTATCTAAAAATAAAATCATTTATTTAGGTTTAATCTTTTTGTGGCCAAAAATAGAAGATAGTTTAATCAATAATTTAGAAGGGGACTAAAGTGTAAGTAACCTTTTGTGCATTTAGGAAATTGAGAGATAATCTTCCTAAAAGTCTCTATAATTTACCTTGTACTTTTAGAAAAAGGATGAAAATTTCATTGAGCTGATGTTCAATGACGCAGCTCTTCCTAAACTGTTATTAATCGAGAAATTTGTATTATAAATCAATGCAGGGAACTGCTGAAGGCCTACGCCAAATGCCAAAATAGTTCCGAGATTGTTTCTGTTCAAAATGCTTGGCTGTCACAACAGAGTCAGATTCAAAGGACTCCTTCAGATGGTGAAGGTGCATTTTGCTCACCCTTTGTGGACTCCCTTTTCTGTGCATTATATGCCCATTGCATAATTTAACTTTTGAGGAAATTACATAAATTTCCTCGTTATTTTCAAAATCTACACGAACTTTCTCTATAATAAAAAGTTGTTACATTTTAGCGCAATTTTAAGATAATTTCTTGAAAAAAACTAAAGTGCCTTATGTAGACCCTCATAAATATTTTTATGGGATGTATTTTAGGAAAGGGTTAAGGGGCAAAATGCCCATGTTCTTTTATCAGAAGAGCACCTACCACTACCACCATATACATTTTTTAGGTGCAAAAATACCTATTAAAATTACAAAAGGTGGCAAAAATACCCACTCCGTTTCTTTAGGAAACGTTGACTGTTAGAAAGAAACTCTTAGCTAAAAGTGGTGATTTCGAAGCTGAGGTGGCAGTGGAAATTTCCTCCCTGCAGAAATTGAGAGTGGACCACATGACTAATTGGGTATATTGGAGGTTTTGGGGGGCACTGCCCATGGTATTAGCCGCTAGTGCAGAAGATCATGAAGGGTGGAGAAGAAAGAAAATATTCACAGCTAAACAAAACCACTTGTATTCTTGGAGGAGGAGGAGAAGGATATGTATGTGTGTGCGTGCTATCTGATATGGCAGCATCTTCATGGGTGTTGCTGTTGGAATAAGAGGAGATCATAGTCTGATGAATCAACAGTAACATTTATCAACTCAAATTTCATCAACATCCGCAGCTGTACCACTCTAGAAGAAGAGAAACCAACCAGGAACATCAAGCAAGTATCCAATACTTTATTCAAATTTCCATATCAACCATACTCATTCAAGATCGAATCCTGTTTGCTCTGTCGAAGCTTAGTCCTGCGACGAAGCTATCCTCTCGTTCTAGAAATTCTTTCAAGGTCCCACCTCCTGTGGGCGTAGCCGTTGAAATCTGCATTTTCACTGTTGTGCCATTGTCTACTGAAGCTAGCGTAGAGATCTACGTCTTTCATGGATCTTGGCTTCCTCTCATAAATCTTGTTTTGCCGAAGCTAGGAGGAGGAAGGAGGGAAAAGAACATTGAGATGGATGGTGATTTACACCTTTTTGGATTTTTATTCCATGGGTCTTCAAAACTCATTGGGATCTTGGCATCTTGCACGCCATCAGGTAGGATAAAATGGGAGGAGTAAGAGAAAACAATGGGAGGAAGAGAGAAAGAGACCATGGGTATTGGATAATTAAAATAACATTAATTATATGGTGAGTGGATTGGATTGACACTGTACAAGCTAAAAATAACGGCAGTTAGCTCAAATAAACGGATGTGGTATTTTTGCAACATTTTGTAATCTTGATAGGCATTTTTACACCTAAAAAATGTATATGGTGCCAAGTGCTCTTCTGAGGAAAGGTCATAGGCATTTTTGCCCCTTAACCCTTTAGGAAAAGAAGAATGAGATGTATAGTTTGGAAATTTAGTGGATTTGCATGAGCTCAAGGCAGCTTGAGAAGGAACTTTTTGTCTTGTAAATGTGCATTTATATGGGAGTCTCTATGTTCTCTCGCATATGCTCATGGACTTGGCTGTGTTTTATTTCTGTTTCATCTAATTGCATTTATTTTTGTATCTAAAAAATTTATGCGTTTTCCTGCCGCTGTATGGACAGTTGTGGCACCTGACGCTGAGTCTCAAAACTCTTCGGATTCTGAAGATGGTCTTCCCCCTATAGAAAAGAACATGAATCGTTTGAATTTAATCGACAGTGATGAAGAAAGCGAGTAAGTGGATGTTAAATCTCCATTGTTCGATCTTGCTCACAGCATGCTGCCATCTTCGAAGTAACCTCGAGACGTGCACTATCCCCCGAATATATTGGCTAGCATCGATTCAAGTTAATCGCTTGTAATATAGTCCCCAGCTCTCTATTTGTTATTATCTATCAAATTTTTATCTCTTTATAGTCATTACCCTTCATTTTAAATTCGAATAAGTGAATGAAGTGCTAGCTGGTAGTAATTACGTGTTTGTTTTCTCATTCCTTTGGATTTTGAATGTATGTTTTGATTTCCGTCTTGCATTTTGAATGTAGTTTTTGGCGACTTTTTTTCCATTTTAAAATAAAAATCACAGCTTCATCATCGTCTTTTCTTAACAAATAAGGAAAAAGAAATACAAACCTTCATCGTCAACGTGATCATTCATCATCATTGTAATAAAAACCAGCATTCGCCGTGGAGGCAAACTTTGATGGCGGCGATAATCCACGGTGTAAAATGCGGAGGCAAGCTTGATAATCAGATGGGTGGCTGATTCATGTTGAACCATGCCATTTCCCATTTCAAGTTTGGCAATTTTTGTTTATGGGTTACCGAAACGTCTTCTCAAATCTCATTCAGCTAATTAGAAATGAGGCCATCCTAGTGCCACGTGTAATTGAGGGCATTTTAGGCATTCTACTTGGCCAAATCTTGCTGTCAAATGGTCCGCCGGCGTATACCTTCGGAGAAAACTGTTGTTGCCAATGGAAGCATCTGTTTTTTTTTTTTTTAATAATTTTCATGGGACGAAGCTTGGAAAAATGTAGTGTTAAATCTAGGAGCCTCATGAGTAGACTTTAAAAACAAAAAAGGAGGTTTGAACTAGTTCCAGGAAACCTTCTCGAAGACGTCATTATCTTAGATGACAAGATTGAGTCCGACCAAGGAATTATAATGCAGAACCGTTAATGTCACCTGGTTTTGCTGGCGTGCCTGGACGACTCTCCTGTGAGTGTGACTTGTCTGCCTCAGTTTGTGACTACAGCTAAGATACCCCCCTACATATGATGATATTGAAGAAGAGAACAAGGAACCAGTTTCATCTGAGAAATGCTCCACATTAAAAGCCCAAATCACTGCCCTCTTGTCTTGTCTTTCCAACTTCGGCCTTTGCCTCACTAAAATTTGAGGTACTGCCGATTTACATTAATTAACCTTTTAATGCTTTGAGAATCAAGGGTGGAAGGGTTTCTTTCCTTTTCTTTTTGCCATAAATAAATGGTAGAGTTTCAAAGAATTTATCTTAAGGACGAATTATCTGGCCTGACCTTTTGGATGAACTTGCTTGTCCACAAAACACATGGTCCCTGTGGCAATTTATTTATCATACATATTAACCAACATCTTTTGCCCCAAGAAAGAGGCTCAAGCCACATCCCCTTAAGCAAGGGTGGTATCTCTTGCATGCACAATTAACGGGAGTACAGACCTGAAGCACATAGACAGTAAAAATAGTTCATACAAAAGCAATATAAATGTAGCTCAAGTGCTCAACATTTCATTGCTTTCCTTAAAATAAAATCTCTAACAAAAAGGGGCAAATGGTACATGATGGCCATGATGAAAGAGTAATGACCAAGGGAGAGCCATGCAGGTGGCTTCTTCCTCAGTATGGCAGCTACAGTCTGTTTAGCGAATTCGTCCGTGGGGGTAGACTTGGATTTCTGGGAAAAATAAGCTCTGTCTCGGATTGCTGCTTCAAAGGGCTTGAATAATTTCCATTCAGGCATGCGGGTGTAGGTAGCTGCCGCAGATTGTCCGATATTTGACTTTATAGCTCCAGGGACCACAGCCACAACATCAATGCCAAAATGGCTCAGTTCCAATCTGTAAATCACATTTATATATCCATGAAAAAATGTCAGTTAGATTTAAGTGATAGTTATGCAAAGTGCATTTTTGTTACCAATACTTTTGTCTCTGGTAGATTTAAGCAACTTTGAACATCAATTCTATGAAACAAGTTTGAAGGGTAACAAGTTACCTGAGCGTATCTGTTATAGCATGAAGTGCAGCTTTGGAGGAAGTGTAAGCACCAGACCATGGACCTGGGGCCATAGCAGTTACACTACCAATGTTTACAATCTTTCCCTGTTTCCTAGCTGCCATGTGAGGAACACAGGCTTGAATCAACCTCAGGGTACCTGCAAATGTGAGGGAAACATGGAACATGAGGTCTTTTGTTGGCATTTTGCAATGACCAAATAATGCTGTTATCATGCCAATCCTCTTGTATTACGCAATGATAATTGCATGAAGCGTCCAAATGAAGTTTTATTGGTTTATAGAAATATTGCATACTTTATTGGACTTAAGAGGATGTTAATCTTTATAAAAAGGTTAGCTTCAACTTGAAAGCGAGTGTTAGTTCATGAAACACCCTGATATTGAAGATTTGATTCTAATGCATAAAAATGTAAACAAGTTATCACTGTGTAGATATTATTATTATCTTGACTTGAGTTTTGAGAATGCAAGCCATTCTTAACAATCTTCATTGCATCATAACAAATAACACTGGAGGTTTGAAACAAGTGTAACAAGTGCGATTAAGCTTAAACGAAGTGTTGCCAACTTCTTAGAGACTATTTGCACAAGCCTCCTTCTAATCTCTTCTCCTAGTAGGCCTCCTTCTAATCTCTTCTCCTAGTAGGCTTCAAACAAGTATTCCTGCCAACATCCTAAATTCCAATACCCATGAATTACTAAAGCTACTTTACCCTCTGTTTAACTGGTCATCCGAACATTTATAACATCTTTGATCCATAAATGTCAACGCTGCATAGCGAATTCATAAATAAGCAACTCCATATGCTGGAATGTCAAATCCCTAAACCCTAAAAAATTCCACAGGTCAGGAAACATACATCTGCACGACCAAATTGTTCTTATCACTTGAAGATTTAAATCTTAGTGTAATCAGCAAAACTACAGAACATTTCACAACGCAGAAAGAACTTGAAATGATCATGGTACGAACCAAAAACGTTAGTATCAAAAGTTTGGTGGATGGCGGAGAGAGGAACCTCGGCAAGTGGGCCGACGCATTGAGCACCAGCGTTATTAACCAAAACATCGATCCGACCGTACTTGTGTAAGACATTGTGGAGAGTACGGTGAATGCTGTCATCGGACTGAACATCGAGCTCTTGCAAGAAAAACCTGGGGTCTTGATCCAGATCCACCATGGACGAGAGCGACCTACTGGTGGCCACCACCGCACAGCGGTGGGCAGCGAAGGCGCGTGCGAGGGAGTGACCTATGCCTCCTTGAGAGCAGCCGGTGATGAGAACTACGGGTTGATGATGGATATCCATTGAGAAAAGTATGCGATTTTGGAAGAATGCGAAAAGAGAACTAAGTAGGTGGATTGGCCGGAAATTTGAATGACTGGGAAATCGAAAGATCCAATAGAATGGGAGTGGCGTGTATGCAGCAGCTTCATGCCCATTCCTTCGTCCAAGTTGATCCACATTTGAAAGTTCTCCCAGCGACGCTGGGGCTAAGTAGGGCTCCTCTGAGTCCGAGTTTTTTTTTTTTTTTTTATACATTAATTTTTGGAAGGGGGGCCGGACTCGTCCACAATCCAAGAGTAGGGCGGAGTCTCTATTCCTCCTAGATCATATCAATGTTGGGCAGAGCGAGCCGTCAATGACCCTCAGACATTTACCTAGGCACCCTGAAGTTAGGATGTCTCCCCCAACGCCTCAACCAACTTCAAGATCAAGCCTTCTTCTTTTTGTGAGAGTATCCGACCCCTTTACCAGCTGAACTTAAGGACGAGGGGTTGAGTCCGAGCTTTTTATTTTGGGTCAAACAAACCCTTTGCCGTAAGAGAGCGAGAGTTTTCAGAAAATGGGGGAAAAGTGGATTAAAAATTTACGGGCATGAGAATTTTACTGGGAGTGGGAACTGGTGGGTTCGATTGAACAATTAGTAATTCTAACGAGGCATGACAACTAATACAGCATGTGAGTAAAATGTCACTGGGAGGAAGAAAGCTTAGACCATATCTTTAGACACTACCCAATTGCATAATAATGTTGGACTAAATTATTATCGGTTGCCAGGGCCCACAGCTTCTTCCGCCAACCCTTGAAGGACTGGCTCAAGAGCAACCTGAACGCAAAGAAGACAGACCACCAATGGCGTCTCCTATTTGACACCTTACTGTAGAAACTCTGGGATAACCGAAATAAGTCTATATTTTTGTGTGAATCCCTCCCTTATGATAGTTTGCTTAATTTAGTATTCGCATTGGTACACCACATCACTAAAACCAAAGGTCTTGCACGCATTATTAATGCCTAAGCTTTAGTGTTGTGTTTTGTAACCCATAATTAGTTTCTTATGTTAGTATATTTCTCATTTCCATTCAAAACAAAAAAAGAGTTGAAAGGTCATTTTGTACACGAAATTTTTGTGTCAAAGAATAATAGATTAAGGTGTATATTTGTTTTAAAAGTTTTCGCTGAATATTTATGTTATGTTTAAAGTTTTTCTTAGTTTAATGTTATCCCAAAAATGTTAAAATGAATTAATATTACCTTTTATTATTAAAAAATTAATAGTTAACATCAATTTTTTAACTTTCAACATTAGGTAGTTAATAGTATGGTGGCAATATTATCATGTTTTAAAACTTTCAGGATAAATTTAAACCTTAGTCCAAGAATGGTTAGTATTATAAACTTTTCATTGAGACATTATTTTTGACCTATCAGTATTAAAATTAAAAGGAGGATATAACAACTTGTGGTTAATGTTAAAAAATGGCTTGCATTATAGCATTCCGATTAAAGACCTTGCCCAAAGTTGCTTCACGCAAAACCAATTATAATAGGTAATTATGAACGCGGCTCATTTGAGATTTGCCTATATTATAGAGATCCACAAACCACAATTAATAATAAGTCTTGTCCCATTTCATTTAATACATTTATTGATTTTTTTTTTACTTTGTCTACGAGACCTCACACACTAGTTAAATTAAAAAGTATTTTGTTAACATAAAAGTATATATTTAAAAAATTATAATTAATGAAAAAATATAAGAAGATAGCAAGCCCCCTCAACTTAATCTATAATTATAAGGCTGAGATATGGGATTTGAAATAAATCATACTCTGTTATATCATTTAATTTTATAAATGACATATTTTTTTACTAACTATATGTCCTTTTTTTTGGGCCAATTTTTATGAATTATATATTGCATATATTATCGCATGGCATGGTTATCATAAATGTAGCTTTCTATTCACCTGGGCGACCTGACTGTGGGACCCCTTATATAAAAATTCTAGCGAATTTTGCCGCACTCTGCCTCAATCCAGGGCATCCTTTGCTTGCATTAACGATCAGGCTTGTTTGGTTAGACTTATATTTATGTATAAACTCGATTTACATAAATTGAGATAAAACTCCTCCACATATTTACCTCGTAGACCGTAAAAGTTACCTCGTATTCTGTAAATCACGATTGAAAAGTATTTATGAAGACTATCCAAACATACTAGATACATTCACTAATGAAGAAGGATACATCCTTTGTTTGAATAGATGTTATTCTTAATTCACATCTATTCATATATACTAGTATTAAAGACAACTATATCATGAGAGATTAGATTGTTAATTTGAATTAAATCTTCAAAAAAAAAAAAAATAGATATGAGTTAGTTCATTTACCAGGTCCATTATAGGAACAATACTGTCGTGCTCCATGATAACCTCACCCCACTAAAATATAGACATTTTTATCACTAGGATTTGTTTTTAATTTAAAAAAATTAAAAATCAGAATTATGTAAATTAATTAAGTGCCCCATATGAACTCCAGTATAAGACCAACCTGATACATTCCCTGTTCTATAAACAACATAGAATTTTGCGTTTGGGCTTGGGAATCCATTAGACCATTGCCATTAACATCTTGTAACCGCACGACCATGAAAGCTCTCTCTGATTTCTTCTTTCATCTCTACGCAAAGACCATCGTCCTCTTGGTCTTCCTCCTCGTAGAACTCATCATCCTCGTCCGAAACCTCAAAACACACACACCTCCAATTACCATCTCCCAGTACCTCCAACTCATAGAAGAGAAAAGCCCAACCGTTTGTTTCACCAGAACACTGAACATGGCAGACCAACTAGAGTGCAGGGTTTGCTTATCTGAGCTTCACGAAGGCGACAAAGTTAGGACCTTGAAATGTAAACACACATTTCACCAGGAATGTTTGGACCGGTGGTTGCTTCAGTTTTGGGCTACTTGTCCTCTCTGTAGAAACAGAGTCCTCCCAGAAGATGTCGTCACCAATTATCGACAGCTTCGGGATCAGGTGAATTATGATGACAATAATGATAATGAGAACCACCCAATTATGTGTTTGTTTTTTGCATTATGTGGTGTTATCACCCTGCAAAGTTATCTCTGAAACTATATTGTCTTCCTGATGATTGATACGATGTTTGATCTGTGACCGTGCGTTTTTCTTTTCGTTTCTTTTTTTTTTTTTTTCGTTCTCTTTGGTTGTACAGAGGGAATTGATCATCTATCCCTTCTGGGATTCCTCGGAAGATTAGTGATGTACTCTCTGCTGTATGTACGAAGATTATGGTAATAGAAAAATTCAACCTTTTGTTGCTGCTGTTCTACCTGCATATGACTCTATGATTTCATCATTTGATTCAAATGTTTGTAGTGAATGGGCTGGATCTCTGGAAATTCTGGAAATATTGAAGTTCCTATCAGTCCAGTTCATGTTGAAAATATCTCAGCAGAGGAAGATATTTGTAGACATATTACTCTGCAGATTTTCACGGGGTTTTATTCTCACAGCAGGAGTAGGGACTGGTCAGGCAATAGTGAAAACGTGAAGGATGCTACAGCAAGTTGGATTTTCATGGTCTACAGGGAAATTTTTTTCACACAGTGACATTGATGATTGGGTAGGTGGAGAAGTTAGAAGGTTTAATGGGTGAAAAAGGCACAAAAGTTTGAGCAATTTAAGGGCAACTTTTGATTGAATTGTAAGACCCCACAACTCCAAAAGCCAGGGTCACATGGATGAAGAGCACAGGAGTTAGCTGAATATATCAAGAGTCTTGATTAAAGAGCTTCAGAGGACGATAGGTTAACTGGATTTGCCGAACTAAGCAACAAAGTGGTCCTGCAAAATTAAACAAAACAACAAAGTTTTAATGTAATGTTTCTTCAAATGTAAACAAAGCAATTACAAAAATGAAACTTCGTACACTCTTTCTTTTTATTAGCATACAACTATCACTAGTTAGTGGTTCTTAATATAGTACAGTTTTCCTTGATCTCTTGGTTATGTAAACTTCAGGACCACCTTGTTTTTCCCTTCATTTTCGTCTGCTTTGGATCTGGATTTTTATGGTTTATTTCACAGGAAGAATTATGGGCAAACATCGCATTTCCAGAACTGCCGATCCATGTTGGTTTTCCAGAAAGGCAGAAAAAATACCTGGGTAGATATGGGTAATGATTTCTTTCTTCCTGTAGACTTATAGTAGAAGGCTTCATTTTTGTTTCACCAAATAAGCACAATCACAACTAATAAATAGTGAAAAAATATATAAATATCATTTCAACTTTTAAAATCTAGAAAAGTCCCCTGACTCGTGCAAATGATAGAGAGAGGAATGGGTGAGAATCTAGGTTTTTCATGTTTAAAAGAAAAAATCAAAAAGCCCATATTATTCAATCATTTTACACATATTGTCAGTGCTTAATGATTTTGTCAAAACCATTATAGATTTTGTCAAAACCATTACTTTTTTAGTCGATCTCGTTATTCAATTGATCACAATCCAAAACTCTTTGTCAATCGTTTTATACATTTTATCAGTACTTATTAATTTTGTTAAAACCATTATAGATTTCGTCAGCACCACTATTCATTTCGTTAATGTCATTACTTAATTGATCATAACTCATAACTTAAAATTCTTTGTCAATCTTTTTACATATATTGTCACTTGTCAGTACTTAATGAATTAGTCAAAATCATTATTCTTTCACTTCCTTGGGAAAAAGGAGTTGTATTGTATTCCAAAGAACTGTGTTCACGTTGCAAGATTGTCCATTACTGAAATTCCTCCCAAAAAAATAGGACTGAATAAGCCAACAGGAGATTTTGGTACTATGAAGAGTGTCATATCACTTTCGCAAGCTATAAGCTTCATAGTTCCTAGGGATGTCACCTAATCAGTTGTCTTCACTTTGGGTGCTTCCTTCTACATTTATCTGTTGCAGATCGAAGGCATTTTCTGTAAAAGTTGCACAACGGTAGATATTGAATTTAAAAAAAACAAACTGTGAATGAATAACCCATCAAAAAAGTATATCAATATCTTAGCTCACAATGAAGTCAATCCCGTTCTTGAATAAAGGGGCAATTTAGAGTATGGAATTAGAGATGTACCTGTGTTCACAAGGAGTAGTACTTGATTCAAAGCATATCTCTTGATAAATCTGCCAAAGTAAATCGAACGCCAGCGCATCAAATAAGGAAAAGAGAAGGAGAGATTGACATTAAGATGAGATCTTCAAGAAAAATTAGCGCTCTTACCACACAGGAAAGCTCCTCCCTGAGTTGATCAATACAGGGAAGAGCATATCCTGAAGAAGAAGAGCCAGAGTTGTGCTAGGTCACTACAACGAGGGTTTGTTTGTTGGTGCTGCTGGTTTTGCTTGGACTCAACGGCGGGCCATTGTGGAGGAGAAGGCAGTGGAGCTTTGGTGGTAGTGAAGGTGACAAGAGAGTAGAGGAGGAGGCGGTGGAGCGCTGGCAGCAGCGTAACAAATAACAGAGAAAGAGGGTGAGGAGGAAGAAGATAGAGAGATGGAAATGAGAAGTGAGGCCATTTTGGGAAAAATACAAATTTAAAAAACCTTGATTCTCACCCTATTCATTCTCTGTGCTTTGTAAGCTTTAATAGTCTTTTCTGAGGTTTAGAACTTAAAGGTGGTATTTAATTTTTTTTTTTTAATAAATAAGACTAGGTATTTTTCCTTTGAATCACTTGTGTGTAAAGTAAACGGCAAGTATTTCATGGAGATAAGTAATAACGGCAATGTGCTTTGAGGCATTATGCATTTAGATTAATTTTTAGAGAATGATTTTTATAATTTATGAAATAAATATATAAAAAAAATTTTATCTTAATTTATAAAAAAAAATTTCTTAAAACTATGATTTTATTGTTTCCAAACACTCGTTCAAATAAAATGAAACAAGTCACGGTCATGCACAGGGCAGTGTCGTTTTGGCAAGCGCTGGCCCTATTGAATGAGGAGGATGAGAGGTAGATGAACAAATTCAGTATCAAATTACAAAACCACATCGTTGAATCTTCTATCCTTTCTATCCTCTACGAAGGTATTTTGAAATGAATAAAACATTTCAATTTAATAAAGATATATGTTATTTAAAAAAAATTAACAACTTTTATAATATAAAGTTATACACAAATATACATAAATATTTTAAAGAGATCATGTCATATATGCTATAACTAAATAATTTATTTAGTTATCTAAATTAAAGATAAGAAAAGTAACATTAATATTTTAAAGTAAAAAGTAATATTCTCAAAGTCACATGTTTAAATAAACTAATTTTTTTTATTAGTTTAGTATGTTGCATTGTGCACTAATTGGTAGGGACAAAAAAATTCAGCTTATATGACTTTTAAAATAGGGCTTAAAATGATATTTAAAATTAAAAAAAACTAATTATTAAATATAATCAAGTTTAATTCAATTTTTTTTTATTACAACAGTGGGTTAGGCCACTTCAATGATTACTGTGCCATTAGACACTTGTCCAAGTTTAATTCAATTTGATTAGTGTGTTTAGAAAACCACCAAAACGTGATTTCAAACCACGGTTTGCCTAAATCGAGACAAAATTCTTCTCACATACTTATCTCGTAAATCGTAAAAACTATTCTCAAAAGCTAATCCAAACAAACACTAAACTAATTTTGATTAGTCTAGAACCACCCAACATCAGGAATGACTGAATGAGACAGCTATAAATGTTTTCCTAATCATAGGTTGAAACGAATAACACGGCCAATGAAGGCTGCCTCGTCCCTACCCTTTGGGAGTTCCCACCCAATTGGTCAATTGGGAGAAAGTCCTCGCATGAAAAATCGAAAATTTGACAATTATTTTAGATAAAAGAGGCAGTAATGGCAATTCATTACTAAATTCTTTTGTTCACTTGTTGTTTTTGGGAGGATTAGTTTACTTTGGAGAGTGTAACGAAAAAATAGTTCACTTTGGAGAGAGAACAAGCTCTAACTAAATATTGATATTTAGATAGTGTGTTTAAATTACTTTTTGAATAATAGTTTTTACAATTTACGAAATAAATATGTGAGAGAAGTTTTGTATCGATTTACGAAAAATAATTTTTGAAATCATGGTTTTGGATCTCCCCAAACACATACTATAAGATATTTGGAATAGCGGTTGGAACTTTCAATTATACTTATCAATCGTGATTTACGGTATATGAGGTAGTTTTTACGGTATACGAAATAGCTTTTACAGTCTATGAAGTAAATATGTGAAGAAATTTTATCTCAATTTACATAAATCAGATTTATACATAAGTATAAGCCCAACCAAACATCATCAATAAACCTCTTATATTGGTAACGGGATGGCTTATGAGTTAAATACATAAATCATTATCAACCGTTGTTGGTTTAAGAAAATTCTTATCGACCCATTTTTGTTAGTTGAAATAATAATCCTTTCGAAATTGACAACTTCTTGTAAAATACCCTGTATCATCCAATCAAGTTGCATGTTGACCAAAAAATGGAGTTAGGAACGGAGAAAGCGACCACAGAGACAACAGTGAGTGCTGGTCAGCGAAAGCCTTTTATGATAAGTGGGCCTGCCCAATATGATGCCATGTAGTACAATTTTATCCAATGTAAGCCCAAAAACTAAAGTGTGGGCCGAAAATGGCCTCTTCATGATCCAATGATTTTTCATGCTCACAGATAAATCAATAGTAATGGAACAAGTCAGAGGAAAACAAAATATTAATGTGCCCAATAGCTATGATTCAATATTACCAATAGTCTTGTTGGCAAAAAAAAAAAAAAAAACTAATAATAGTCTTGCATTATTTTTTGGCCAAACTAATAATCTTTCATTTTAAAAGTGAGACGTTTCTGTTTTGGATTAGACCATTTGGGGTCCAGTCCCCCGGTTTTGAATTAGACGCAGTGCTGATAAACGGGTTGTATTAAGAGATTACTGAGAAACAAATAAATAAAAAGTGATGAAACTGTTATGAATAATATATTAAAATATTATTAAATAGATATATATCTTCCTAATATTTCTCTCATCTTTTTATTATCTCTTCCTATTTATTTTCTTAGGAATATATAATCTCATTTATTTGAGGTTATAGATTTATGTATATAAATAGGAGGCATATGTGATATATTGTATAAATCTTGAAAAGTGAATAAGAATTACTCTCCTCCTCCTCTTCTCATATTCTCTCTTATTTTTTCTCTTTATTTACAACACGTTATCAGCACGAAGCTCTAGTCAGAGTATAATATTTTTAATATCTTTTTATTTAGATTATTCTCCACTATTTCCTTTTTTTTTTTGTTTACTCCCATGTGACATGAAGTCACCGTTTTTCAACGAGACTAAAGTTTCAATCAATGTCTTTTTTTTTTCACTCTCGTGATGACCTAATGTCACCATATTTATGGTCTCCCTGAATGATTACCTTATATCTCTACCTTATATATATATATATATTATTTACATTATTGTACTATTGGGTTAAGGGATAGAAGGATAATAAATTTTTTTTCTTCAATGACCTATCTCCTATTTCATTTAGATTTGAAGAACCTAAAAAAACAACAAAATTATAGCCTTTATTTGCTTTCAAATATTTGAATTTTATTCTTAATCGATTCATTTTTTTTCTTTTCATATGCTTTTATTTTTAATTCTTATTTTGAGATTCTATGGCCAAAACACATATAGATTTATCCTTTATTAAAGTGCTAGAAGTCATATAATTTTTAATTTTTATTTTGATATTATATGACCACGTGTCATATAACATATGTCGTTTAATTTTATTAAATGGTCATAAGCCATGTAATTTTAATTTTTAGAATTTCAGTTATTTGGCTATAACCATATAACTTTTTTTTTTATGTCCAAAAGCCATACACCTCTAATTTCATATTCTAAAATTCAAATTATATAGCCAAAAGTCATATCACTTTAATTTTCTATTCTAAAATTATATGACCATAAATTATATCGCTCTAATTTTCTATTATAAAATTATATGATCAGAAGTCATATTATTTTGGTATCCTATTATATGCCAGAAATTACATTTCTGTGATTTCTTTCATTCCTATTTTAAGATTATATGACTAGAACATATCACTTTGATTTTTTGATTTTGATATAAACTGTCAAAAACCATTAATCTTATTTATACTGAAAATAAAAGGTCAGAAGCTATATAATTTTATTTATCCTGAAGATAAAAAATCATAAGCTATAATTTGATTTATCTTGAAGATAAAATGTTAAAAACCATATAATTTTATTTATCCTGAAAGTAGAAGGAAAGAGCTATATAACTTTTATCTTGTTAGAAAGCCAAGACCTATAATTTTGATTTTTAGATTAAATAGCCCGAAGCCATAATTTCAATTTTTTTATATTAAATGGCCATAAGTCATATAATTTTAATTTCTTACTTTAAAATTAATTGGCCTGAAGCCATGAGTACTAAATGCCCTAAAGCCATAAAATTTTAATTTTGTTGTCAAATTTTATTTTATGAATTATTTCTTGTTATTATCGTTTGTATTATTATATTACATTTGTACATTTTCATATTTTAAGAATTTTCTTTTATTGTATTAGTCTTATTGTTAAATCTTACAAAATTTGAATTCGGAACTCTTGCCATTACTAGAAAGAGTTATTTAACTTGTTTGATTCATGATTTTTCTACCCACCATTTATATGAAAGTTTCAAAACTAAATATATTACCATAAAGACCCATTTATTCTTTGAAACAATTTTAAAGAAATGTAGGACAATCAGAAGATGATTATCCTTATAAATACTCATTATGAATAAATGCATCTAATTTGCTCCTGCAGTAGTAATACTGTAAACAAAGTTTAAGAAATATGTTAAATTAATTTTTTGCCTCCATGTGGCCAAACAAAACAATAAGATTTTGTTGAAAAATCATGAATTCTGTCTAAGAGGCTCAACGACATTCCCAAAAGTGAATGTAGTGATTAATGAATATAATTGTGGCCGTAGACATAGACGTGGCTACAGCTGTGGTCATTATCGTAGCAATTCAAATTCTCACCTGAAGAGGGGAAATATTGAAACAAATTATGTTGGTAAAGCTAATAATTTTGAGTAAGGTGACATGGACACTACCCCATTTATATGTTGTTGATTTCTTAGCCTAAATTATCTTCATTTATTTGAACTATTATAATTTAGTGTGTTTAAAGTTGCTACTATAATGTGTATTTCCCTTTTTAATTATATTTTCTTTTATTTTCATGTTTCTTTTAATGAATAGTGAGTTTTGTTAACAAAAGTCTAGAAAATTTATGTCACATTGATAATGCAACATCCCACACCATACTTAAAAAATGATAAATGTTTTTCTTCTTTAATAATGTGAGAGGTAAATGTTCCGACTATATTCGGAAGTATAAATATGATTGAAGGCTCTGAAAAAGTTAATATTTTGTTACATGAAGGAACAAAATTATGCATTGATAATGCATTTTATTCTACCAGGTATAAAAGAAACTTTTTGAATTTTAATGACACCCGCAGAAATGGATATCATGTAGAAACAACAGTTAAGAAATAAACAGGAATGTATTACTATCACAAATATAGTTTTTGGTAGAAAATGCATATTAGAAATTTTTCCTGCATTTTGTTATGGCATGTACTATACATTTATAATCATAATTGAAACACATGCTACTGAAAACCAAAAGTTAACCAATGCAGATTAGAAGTCTACTAATACAAACCAGCAGTTTGCCAATGTAAACCAAAAGTTTACTAATGAATTTAATATTTGGCATGGCCGATTAGAATATCCTGGGTCAATCTTGTGGACATACCCTGAAGTGTAAATAAATACTACAATCTCATGATCTCTCATATGCTGCACGTTCTAAGAGAAAATTAATTATTTGGCCTTCATCAAGTAAAGTAGAAAGTGAGTCACTCACATTTTTAGAACAGATACAGGGAGATATTTGTGGGCCGATACACTTACCATGCGGATCATTGATGTACTATGTGGTTTTAATTAATGTATCAACTAAATAGTTGCATGTTTGCTTGTTATCTTCTTACTCAATTGATTACTTAAGAGCTCATTACCCTATCAAGAAAATAGGTCTTAATAATGCTGGTGAATTTACTTCACAAGCGTTTAGTGAATATTGAATGTCCCTTGGAATTGATATTGAACATCCTGTAACTCAAGTTCATATACAAAATGGACTTGCATAATCATTAATTAAACATTTACAAATTAATCGCAAGACCATTACTTATAAAATCAAATCTCCTAATTTCTGTTTGGGGACATGCAATTTTGCATGCAGCAATATTGATTCGTATCAGGCTAACAAGTTATTTAAAAGTCTCCCTTTTACAAATGGTTTTTAGCCAGGAACCTAATATTTCCCATCTAAGAATTTTTGGATGTGTTGTATATACTCCAATTACTTCATCACAACATACTAAGATGGGTCTTCAAAAAAGGATGAAAATATATGTTGTATATGAATCTCCTTCAATAAAAAAATATTTAGAACCATCTACCGGAGAGATGTGCCAGGCTCGATTTGCCAATTGCTATTTTGACGAAATATCTTTTCCAACATTAGGGGGAGAAAATAAGCAGTTAGAAAAAAATTAGTTGGAATTAATTATCATTATCTCACCTTGATCCTCGTACAAAATAATGTGAACTAGAAGTTCAAAATATAGTTCATTTACAAAGTTTAGCTAATCAATTGCCAGACACATTTACTGACCGAAAGAAAGTAACAAAATCCCATGTCCCACCTGCTAATGCTTCTATCAAAATAGATGTCTCTGTTGGACAACCTATTGTAAATGAATCTAAAGTACGCATGAAGCGTGGCAGGCTCATCGGTTTGAAATATAAAAATCCTTGAATGAAAAAATGAGTTAAGAATATAGATGGTCAAGTCGAGGATAGTCAAGAAAAAGTTAGTAGCTCCAAAAGAGCGATCTACTGAATAATTATTATCTCTAGAAGAGAATGTTGTAGTCCTAAAAGAGACCCAGGTACATGACATATGTGAAAATAATGAGATCTCAATAAATTATGTGTTCTCAAGAACAATACTCAATAAAGTTAAATAAGTCCTTGTATCGGTTGTAGCAATCCGGGCGTATGTGGTATAGTCGAATTTGTGAATAAATATTAAAGGAATGATATAAAAATGATCCACTATGCCCATGCATCTTTACGAAAAGATATTAAAATGAGTTTGTTATAATTGTCGTTTATCTTGATGATATAAATATCATTGGAACTTGTGAAGAGCTTGAAAAGACAATTAATTACTTAAAAAGAGAATTTGAAATGAAGGACTTAGGAAAAATAAAATGTTGCCTTGGATTGCATATTGAGTATTTGAAAAATGGAATCTTTCTATATCAAAAAACTTACATAAGAAAAGTCTTAGAGTGTTTTTACATGGATAAATCACATCCACTATGTACTCCAATGGTAATAAGATATTTGGAAGTTGATAAGAACCCTTTTAGACCTCGAGAAGTTCGCGAAGAAGGCAATAAAGAACTTATTGGTCCAGAAGTATCATATCTTAGTGCAATTTGAGCACTAATGTATCTTGTTAATCACACTCGACTCGACATATCATTTGTTGTAAACTTATTAGCGAGATATGATTCTTTACCAACATTAAGACATTGGAATGGAGTTAAACACATTCTTTGTTATCTTAAAGGCATAATGGATATGTGGTTCTTCTATTCAAAATGTACCTCAGCATGAACTTTTTGGCTATGTAGATGCTGATTTTTTGTCTGATTCACATTATGTTAAATCACAAATAGAGTATTTTATTCAAAAGTGGTGGCACAACCATTTTCATGGAGATCTATGAAACAAACTATATCAACCACATCATTTAATCATGTAGAAATTCTAGTAATACATAAAGCGAGTCGAGAATGTGTATGGTTAAGATTAATAATACGTCAAATAAGAATCACTTGTGGTTTATCTCCTAGTAAAATGATTATAGAAATCATATAAGGATAATATCACATGTATTGCCCAACTAAAAGAATGGTACATTAAGGGAGATAGAATAAAACATATTTTACCAAAATTCTTCTTCACTCGTGACCTTTAAAAGGGTGGTGAAATTGATATCCAACAAATTCATTACAGTAAAAATCTAGTAGATTTATTTACCAAGTCACTTCCTAGTACAACCTTTGAAAAGCTCGTTCGTGGCATCAGACTTCACAAACTAAAAAATATCAACTGATGTTGTCATGGTTTTTCCCATTGGGTTTTTCTAACAAGGTTTTTAATGAGGCAGCACTATTAAGTAAATCACTAAATAGTGTATCATTTTTCTTCTACTAAGTTTTTGTCCCACTGAGTTGTTCTTAGTTGAAATTTTTTTAAGCACATGTTTAGTCATGATCATCCAAGAGGAGTGTTATGAATAATATATTAAAATATTATTAAATAAATGTCCATTTCCCTAATATTTCTCTCATCTTCCTATTATCTCTCCCCATTTATTTTCCTATGATTATGTAATCTTATTTATTATAGGTTATAGAGTTATGCCTATAAATAAAAGACATATATGATGTATTATACAGAAAGAAGTGAATAATAGTTACTCTCCTCCCCCTCATCTCATATTTACTTTTATCTTTTCTCTTTATTTATACTAGAAGCTATACATATATATATGATATTTATTCAGGAAAAAATATCTTTATGAAAAATCTTTATATCCACCGGGAATAGATAAGGGCATCGAATTATTTGAATTATGTGATTGGCTGTGAAAATGTTATATATATTTTTTGGTACAAAAAATGTTGCACCTTTATTGTCCTAATAATGATGAAACTTCCCATCAATTCCTTTACCAAACGATGGGCCCAGTGGGGGGCCACTATGAAGCCCAATAGCATCTAGTGACCATAGCAAAGTGCAAAACAATCTGGCCCGGGGGGGGGGGGGGGGACCATCGAAACAGCACTTTTTTGTTTTTGGGGTCTTTTTTCTTTTCTCCCTTCCTTCCTCCACTTTTTTTTGGTTGCAGCGACATGCATTAACGTATAATCCCACCAAATTTATATATCATATTTATTAATATGTTATCCTTAATTTTTTTAAGTAACAATGAATACCACGATTTTTTTGTTATTTTTCTCAAAATTCCAACAAAAAATCAGAAAGCAACTGTCCATTCATTCAGTCATGTTATTTGGCCCGATCTCTTGTTCTAAAATTGAGAAGCTCAAAGCCATTTAAAAAAAAAAAACTCAATTCATGCATTGAATTCTCTAAAAAATAATTGTATGAGTCTCATGCTGAACAACATAAAGGCTGTCGTAGAAGAGTGATAAAGGAGGGAAGACGGCATCTAAACAGCCGATGACTCCGAAGATCCCGCGAGGAGGAAATGTACGGATTTGGCTTGGGTCAGCGGATTAGTGCGAACAATTTTCTTTAAAACTATACCGTTTTATGTAGTTTTAATTGAAAAAGGGTTGATTTTGTTTTTTAAAGAATAATATATAATATTTTTAAATAATTTTTGTGAATTTATTAACATCTTAAAATATTTTTTAAATAACACGCAGTATCTTAAAATAATTTTTAGTATTTTTAATATTTTAAAATATTTTTTTCAATTGTACCTAATGTCTTAAAATACTTATTATAATTTTACTGTTAATATACTTTTATTAGTATTAATGAGTACCCAAACTTAAGATATTAGTTTATTGATTTCCATCCATTTTAAAATTTTTTTCAGTAGCATAAAATATTTTAAAATAATTTTTAAAGTTAAAAAAGTGCGTTAACGATATAATTGTAGTCAGTCTCCTAAGATACTAAGTACAACTGAAAAAATATTTTAAAGTGTTAAAAATTATTTTAAAATACTACACATTACTTAAAAAGTATGTTAAGATATTGACAAGTCTATAAAAATATTTAAAAATATTATATACTATTTTTTTTAAAAATAATCAACCCTCTTTTTATTAAAATTACACCAAAACGGTGTAGTACCGTTTTAATGATAAGGATTGGCATGCGCCAAATCCAGCGTTGGGGCTGTTAAATTGACGACTTGAAGGAAAAGTCAGGTGTAAGTACTTGCAGTTGCGAAATGGATGTGTGATATATGGGAATAATAGACACAAAAGGAGAAATAAAAGAGGATTGAGAGAGTATTTTTCCATCCCCAAAATAAAAACCGTGTTTCATAAACATTTTTTTATATATCGTAACAAAATTCCTTTCAGTTTATTTTATAAATTATAAAAATTATTATCCAACAACTAATATAAACATACATGGAATCAAGCAGAGAAGAAATTGGCAGAAGCAGCAATTCCGAGCTGGGATTTGGGCTCCCAAGCCCACTTGAGGGACTCTCTCCTGGGCTTCATCATCAGATTCGGAGCTTCCACAATCCTCTCCTGGGGATGGGATTCAAGGTTTGCCTTCCTCATGATGCTCAGCCTCCTCTCGTGCTCTTCCGCCACCAGCATCGCTATATCAGACATCCTTCCGATCGAATTTATGTGTTGTTTGAAGATGTTGCCTTTCTACTTTCTACCTTGACTACCAATGAAGGCTTTTATAGAAACCAACGTCTCCAAGCTGCCAAGTCATCAGTTTTGGATAAGGCTCTCCGTCTTTTCCCATTACTTGTTGGGTGCCACGCGCATGTGGCCTTTGTGTCTGCCTCATACTAGACGCGCACTCCCACTCGCCCTACTGGTAGTTAGCCACGCCATTCCCATATTTTGCATGAAGCTAATCACAATTTTCTTTTCTTTTTTTCCTTAAAATAATCGCAACTCTCTGCTATCTATTGAAGGTTTTATACACACACACACACTACATTTACCTAAAATTAGGTATTTAGTTGGGGCCACTGAATGATGAAACCAGGGGGCGAGGGGCAGTGGCCGTGACTCGGTGACTTCCTCCTCATAGGATAGCTATAGCAGCGTATCACGTCTTCAGCTATTTTCACGTTTTTTTTAAAATGGCAAAGACCAAGGGTTATCACTTGTTTAGGATAAAGATTGAAAAATTTAAAAATAATTTTTTAATTATAATTTATGATATAGAATTTAGTATTTAAAAATAATTTTATATCAATTTATATAAATAATCACTCTTAGAACGTTAAAAGCTATCAAAACATACTTTTACTCTTCAGAATTTCTAGGTCATTTTAAACGTCAAAACTCCGACAAGTGTACGTGGTCCTCTGCTCTTTATCTTATCGCTTACCTTGGCTTGTTTCATATTCCCTTTCCTAATTTATTCCACGTCATCGTAGGCTTAGGCCTCCATCCTATTTTAATACTGCCACATTTTACATATGGGTAAATTTGCTGTTCTAAGTCGGTGGTCGGTTCTTTTATCTTCTTCTATCTTTATCACATGTCTGCTTCGTCAAGTCCTTCAAGGGCACCTTCCATTTCATTACTCAAAACATTTTTTTGTAACTTAAAACTCGATTACACTTCCCCATGCTTCACATATCTGGTACACAGACTTCTCAGTCTCTCTCACCTGGGGCTGTAATTGTTGCGGTGTAAGATGTTTCGTGATAAAAACACGCTTAATATGAATATAGACCGGATGATGCTTCACATCGCTTGTTTTATCCTATATTTTCTAGTTTAACTTGATATATCAGCATATCACAATTGAAGTATTGAACAGACTGAAAAAAAAAAAAAAAATGCGGCGGACGGGAAAATATCGATATCGTAATTCTCAACAAAGTGTTTAAGGGACTATGTTTTTTCAAATATACCCATGCATATCAGCACAATTATACATATTTATCTAATTTGAGGCGGCCGGGGCATTTTGTGCTCTATGATCAGCCCACCTAAAGACGGGGCCGGACTATACTAATCATGTCAATTATTCTCGTCAGCAAGTACAAGACTCCTTCCTTCACACTCATAGGAGGCCTAGTGTTTTCAGCTGCTGAACATGCTCGGGTGGCAGAGATGGGGGAAACCAATCAGACCCTGCCATCTCATCAACATCCTCAACCACATACTCCTGGGATCACAAGCAAAAACAGTTAGATCATCAAGTTCATGCCAGAACGTTTATTGGGGACCTTTTTGCATCAACATCGAACATGCATTGTTAAACTTGTCCATTGCAAGATCAGCACTAACTTCCAAATAACAAGATATCTCAAACTGTTTTGAGTGCTGAATTTTCATCAACAACGCAAACTGGAGGCAAAATATGCATTATTAAACTTGTCCATCGCAATGTATCAACGTTTCTATGCTGAATGAATCATATAAAAACTTCCCACTATTTCTTGCACCAAAATTCTTGATAATTAGTAAGATTTTAGATGCTTAATGAGCCAATTCTAGGTATCAGTTATGTGTTGAGGTAGACTAAGTTATTGTAGTGAGCAAATAATTAGTATCTCCTCCGATCCTCTTTATAAGCAACTTTCTTTTTGATTGCGCAAAACGAACTGATAGTTAAAAGTAATAAGTATGTTAAAAATGTCATGTTTTTTTTTTCATATATGCCCCTATTTAAGAAAAAAGAAAGATAATGTATAAAAAGTATGAGAGATAATAAAATATATTTTCCCAATGCTTTATTGACTTCATTCACCTAGTGAGTTCTCTCTCTCTTCCTCCTGAATATAACTTTTAATGTGTATGATAATTAATTATAAATAATATGTATTTAATAAGGGTAAAATAGAAAAAAATGAACATACATTTTCAGACACAGTGAAAGTTGTTTATAAAAAGTACCGTAGAGAGTAATTAAGGATCCAAAAGAAATGAAAGTGAGCCAATCGCACCTTTGTTAGCATCCTTTTTGCAAGTATGTGATAATGTCGCTGCCATATCCGTTGTCCTACCATGGTAGCCACCAATACACTGTAAAATATCCCTATTACAGTAAAAAGTCCTAGAACAATCAATCCCATTATAAGTAACAAGGGCAACCCTACTTCCCCAGAACCTCCCAAGCAACCACCACATTCAGTCGCCATAGTTCCACAACTCTCAAAGCATGCGGTGCAATCAGTCCACATACAAAGAGTGCCTGGCAAATGACAGTCTGCACAAACTCTGCAAAAACAAACAAAATCAACCTCACACTATCATTCCGGGTCATGAATTGGAAGCTTACATAAGATAATTCTTATATAACACAGCATAATTTTATCTGTTTAGAATGTGGAAGGATGTGTAAGTTAAAAACTTCCCATGAGAAGGATGGCCTTAAAAAAATAAATCTGACAAATTACTTTGAAAGCAATATTTCTGGCACAGAAAGAACCAAAAACAATTTTAAGAGAATCATCATATTGATGCTTTGGGTGGATGGTAAGAGTTTAGTCATGTGACCTAACTCTATCAAGTTTTCTTAAAAAAGCAGAAGAGTTACTACCCAGGGTGACAGCAACAAAGGCATAATTCTCGACAAGGCTGAGCCAAATCATTGCGCACCCTCCGATCATAACAAGTAATGAAGCACCCAGATAGGCCAAGCAAAGCAAAAAACAATAAAGCTCCTGCATTTGACAGTACAAACATAAAAATTATGACCAAAATAAGAATCTTCCATGTGGGAAAAGAAAACTCTGAAACCAAAAAATACCATACTTGTATGGATATTGGATCAAATGCTTAAAATCTTAATATCTTACCACATAAATAATAAAAGCTAAGCTCACTCTCAAAACCCCATATAAGACGAAGCCAGTACTGCTGGTAACCATCTATTAGATAAACCAAATAAGCAAGTGAAGTAATGACCTGCATACAATGGAAATAAGGTTTTGAATTAGAAGTAGAAAAGGACAACCCTCTATATATGACTAAGATAATGGGAACAGGTCACCTACTAGCTGGACGGCCAGAAAAATAAACAAAATGTCTCTGGTAACAAAGAATCGAAACTTCAAGGTTCGCCATTTCCTATCAACAGCAACATGAACACGCAAATGATAAGGAGCCTTGCAGGTTGTGCAGTGAGCAAAAGCAAACCCCTCCTGCAAAAACATGAGGCAACATCCATATCCGTTATGCATGAAGCAATGTAAACTGTAAGGTGCAATGTATCATGTGCAGTACTATTAGCCGAAAACTACAATCCAAATGAGTTCATATTTTACAGTTTTTCCCATTTGTTAAAGGCAAAAACTCAGTCAAAGAGAAGAGGATTACTACAATGAATATCTTAGAGAAGTTCCAGTGAACCATAATATCCACATGGATTCATGTTATATAGCATACAACAAATACGAGATAAATGAAGTTTGCAAACAAGCCAAGGAACACAAATTACGTTTCAGCAGAAGATCTTGAGGAGTGATCTAGCCACAAGAAAAAAAAAAGATTGCAAGGCACGGAGCAAACCAAAGTTCTATATACAAACTACTAAAAATTAAACAGAGAATCAAATCTTTTCATCGCTGAAAATGGGAAGACGCAGCCAGGAAGCAGAGAGTAAACAGAAGGAGGGAAAAAAAAGATCATTCTCTAGAACTCCTACACAAATAAGAAAAAATGAGATTTGGAATCAATGAAATATTTAGGAGACAAACAAATGAGAACATAAACAGGTCATCGTTGAATCAATCAAGGGACAGCCCAGTACACAAAACTTCTGATATGTGTGGGGTCCAGGAAGGTCCTTGTTGAATCATTCAGATGAAGAAATAATTCACTGATCACCTGAATTGGGCAGTGGTCAGGTCAGTTTGACCAACGCAATCACCATCCTCACATGCAATCATCATATATGAATCACATAATAACCAGACTAAGGTCTGTAAACAGATGTGGTTCCTTGCTATGGCTACAGTATGTCATGCTTTGATAGTAAAATCAAAATTGATTGAGACTCTGAGATTGCCTTCCTACCTTAACAGCTCGCCAATGATCCAAACACTCTCGATGTACATATTTTGATGTGCCCTTGCATTTGCAAGGAGCTATGAAATCTCTACCTGTGCAAAAGAGAGAAGATAAGATACATGTTATCACGATAGAGGCATCCACAGCATCACAATGCCCAAGACAAATAGAAATAAGTCATAGAGCACTTAAAGAAGTAACCATGAAATGGTGCAAATAATTGCTTAATTATGTACTTCTAGTTAAAATTCCAATTCAAACGAGCTGGTGGTAGTGAGAATAATGCGTTGAATTACTCCATGTAATCAAAACAACAGCGACCATATAAGTCTGGCTCGTTATTCAGTATTGTTCGATACGATAAAATTAAGCTTGGACTTCAAAAAAGAACAGAAAATTTAGATTAAGGAACGGTTAATTGAAAAAATTCATTATTTCACATTCAACCAAAATGAGCCCGGCAGACGTATTGATTTGCCTGGATTTCATAATTTTTTTTTAAAAAAAAAACACTAAAGGCATGCTCTCCCAAAAGAAAACAAATAAACTAATGCATGCAATTCAAAATAATTCTTCATTTCATTTTTCACGATAGACACTTAGCTGAGATTTGACTACAACTAATATCTGAAATACTATCTTCCCTAAACATGAAATGAAAATAAAAACAAAAGAGACGAAGGCCAGAGTACCATCAGTTTCGAGGCAGATTCGGCATTGAATTTGTTTGCTTGGACCGGCCTCAAGGTCGATCTCGTTAGGGTCAGTGATCGGCGGAGGAGAGACCAGCGGTGAAGGGTCTGAGTGATCCGCCATTAAAATACAGAAAAACTTTAGAGGGCAAGGTAGAATTGAAATGTGAAATAGAGTTCAGATTAAGTGAATCTGAAACCATATGGGGGCATGATCGAATCTGTCCGACCTCCCTCCCTCCCTTAGTTAGCCTGTGAATTTCAAAGCTTCGGCATCAGACTGAGATGGTGGGATCAAACAACTGAAAAGGTGAATTCTCCAAACTAGCCACGACCTTCTGAAAAATTAATAGGCCCTTTAAACTTCAGTATAGTATGCCTTGTATTGGAAAAGAATTATATTTTCAAGTAATTAATTATGATGTTCATGATGTTTGTGTATACATATTCATGCGATCTCATTAATTTACTCTTTGGAAAAAAAAAAAGATTTCATTAATTTACTCATGCAATTTTGGATGTTGATTTATAGGAAGAGTAGTGTGTATTTTTAATCAGGTCGCCGTGCATTTTTATGCTTTTTTTTTTTGGCCAACTATGCAATTTTATACTTACTCGTATTTACTATCAGTTTGCAACTTTGCATTGCATCCCACGTCCACTCGTTTACATAAAATAGTTTTATTTTTATTATTATTACCAACTATTTACATAAAGTATGTATTAAATATTTTTTGTGAGACATTGAATAATTTTATACTCCTCCCATGGTTAATATATGACTTAATTAAGAAGTTGATTTTGACCTTAAATGTAAGATTTATTTTCTATATTTGTTAATATTTTTCTAACTTACCTCTATTGATACTCCACATCAATAATTTAAAGAAGAATGGATGGAATTAAGGAAAATTATTAGAGTGTATTAAAAAAAATATCATATTAACTAGTTTAACTAAATTTTTATATCAAATCAAGTAAATACATCTTACTACCTCCGGTCCTAAATATAAGATCTAGTTGACTTCTTTAGAGAGATTAAGGAAACTAATTAAATTACTTTAAAATATTTATATTTATTATTTTTTCTTAAAACTAATTTTTTTGACTTATAAATTGATATATAATTTAGTTAGATACAATATATAATATAATTAAAAAAATTATTTAACATCCTTAATCTCTTAAAAAAATCATCTAAATTTTATATCTAGGACAAAAGCTAGATACAGCATATTAAGAGGAGGAAGAGTATTTTGATTGATAATATGATTTGATCGTATTTTTCCGGCATTGTGCCTTGAGTGACGCGGTCTTGTATAAAAAAAATTCTTAGGTATAAATTGCCAAGGTTTTTCTTCTTTTCCTCTTTTGTTCTCCCAAGGTTTTTGTTCATAATCTACATGCACATTAAAAGTTCGTGATTGAAAACGATTTGTTGTATTGTAATGTAATGTTTTTTGGGAACTAAAATATTATTTTTAATTTATTTAAATTAGTCTGAAATAACTCAAAATGTATAAGCTTTGCGTGGGGAGGTTGATATGGTTATTTCATGTGACAAAGAAAAATGCAATTATCTTGTATTAAAAAAAATGTAAGTATAACATATAATGAAAATTTAGTTTGAGAGTAACTAATAAATAAGTGTCTGTTGGGATTAACGGTAGAAGCTATTTTTCCAACATGATTTACAGTATACAAAGTTTTGTGAGAGGAGTTTTATCTTGATTTACGTAAACGAACTTTTCCACCGTCAATCCAAATAAACCCTAAAAGTTATATATTAAAGATATTTTATTTTAAGATTTGGGCCTTTCTATGATCCCATAAGAGGGCAGCTGCTTCATAAGCATGCTGGTTGGTGTAATTGGAACCAAGGCAAAAAATCTGATTATAAGATGGGAAATTGATGTGCGGAAGATAAGGAAGGAATAGAAGGAGTTGACAGAAAATTGGTGATAAGTGATAACCAATGCTAGATTTCAGGGTCAAGAGTACAGATAAGGGGAAAACGAGGAAGATATTCATTCACATGCAGTTAAGATTTAGAGAAAAATGAGGTTCTTAAACGGAAGTCAAGTTATACTAATGCATGTATCAGGAAAGGTTGAAATTATACTTAAACAATTGTAATAAATTGCCTATCTTAAAAAAAAAAAAGTTTACTTGAACAATTAGAATCAATTTACACATATTATACATATATTTGTCTTACAGATAGAACCTATAGACCATGTTTGGTATGAAGTATTAGAGGGTAAGGATTGAGATTGTATCAGGGATTGAGCCGAAATATATTGTTTGGTATGAGAGACTATAGATAATCAAGGATTGGAAGTACTACAAAAGTGAGATTGTTGCAAAGTCATCCCCCCGGGTATTGCATTTTCAATCCATGGACTGTAAAATTGTAAAGACAAAAATATTATTGATTAAAACAATTTAATCACAAAAATAAACCTTCCTGATTCTAACCTAAAACCCATCCCTCACCATCGTAGCTCACCTTCGTTTCCGTTCGACAATGAAATTTTGGGAAGAAGAGGAGAGGAAAGAGCGAAAATATTTGCTTCATCATCCACATCACAGTTAGATCTTTCTCCCCTCCGTTATCTTCTTTGTTGTTTGAACTTTGCATTTCCTACTTTTCTTCTGGTTTTGGATATTTGCATTATATCATTAGTGGTTAACAAATTTTAAGAAAAATATTATCCTTGCTTAGTGATAAGATTCCTCATTCTTTTTTATGACGCTAAATTAAAACTGAAACCAAGTTCCAGAAAGGGGGAAAATGTCACAAAGTTGTATCTAACTTGAATAACCAATCTAACCAAATTTTCAATTCATTTAACCAAAAAAAAAAAAGGAAAGAAAGAAAGATACAGGAGCAAAATTATCTTGCCCTAGATTTTCACAATCTTCTTAAATACCAGACATGCAGCTTTGGCATTTCTATTAGCTAATATCAAAATAGGAACAAAACCCATTTTTATACCAAGAAAAAGTTGTCCTCAACTTCTTTGCCGTAAGCATATCTCAACTACGAGTTTCTCTTCATCAAACTTGGACTAATATTGCTGGGAATTCTCCAGAAACACTTGAGCTGCTGTGAGCGATACCCCTTTCCATCATAGCAGCTGACATGCTTCCTAGATTTTGGACAAGAAGTGGATTCAGGATAACCCAGTTGTCGGATTTTGCATGACAACCTTGCAGCAACGCTGGCGCCGACGCCGGCCATTGATAGCAGAGTTGATGCTATCATGGTTACCACTAGTACGAGTGAAGCGGTAAGAGATATTTTATGAAATAAAAAAGACGAGAGAAGAAATGGCAGACTTGAAGAGATGAAGACGGAGTTTGCATCTGTAGATTAAGTTTGGGATTTAGGGCATAAGTATTTGGGTCTTTTTTATAATTAATGGCTATTTATTAAATAGGATTAATGAAATTATTATCTCCAACTATTACTTCGTACCAAACATATTTTTAAAGCATCAATCCTAATCCCAAACTCAGTCCTAATCTCAATCCCAATCCATCAAAATTCAATGTCATGTACCAAACAGGAGCATAGAGATCATGTTATGTTGCTCTATTGACACTCCATACCCATTGAGTGAGTCATATTTTATTTTCCATTTTTATTCAATTAATTATTTTATCTCATGATTATATTGAATGGAATACCTTCAACTAGTATTAATGTGGTGAATTCACTAACATGATAAAATTGTTATAAATATATGGATAATCAGAGAGAGAGAAGAGAGAAATTCTAGAGAGGTTTTCATTCACTTCTGTGTGTCAGAATACATCATCCAGAGCCTCTATTTATAGAAAAATAAGTGAATAGTAACCAGCCATCATTGGTACAGTAACAGTCGCCGTTGCTACAGTGATAACCATCATTGCTACAGTAATGAATAGTTTGTATAGTAATATTTAATCTTATAGATCATGTTGACTGGAGGAGCAAGTTGGCCTGGATATGAGCTAATAGGCATTCACATGTTTAATATTCATAACACTCCCCCTTGGATGTCTATTATGAATGTGCTTCATTAAAAACTTTAACTAGGAAAAATCCAGTGGGATAAAAACTTAACCAAAGAAAAGAGTACATCATTCATTGATACATTATTTAGTGTTGCCTTATTAAAAACCTTTCTAGGAAAACCCAGTGGAACAAAACTTAGATAAGGGAAAAAAGAGTATAACGTGTATTGATTCCCCCTCTTGACAACATCAGTTGATATCTTTGAGTTTCCGAAGGCCAATGTCATAGACAAGCTTTTCAAAAATTCTACCAGGAAGTAACTTGGTGAATAAATTTGCTAGATTTTCATTTGAACAGATTTGCTGGACATCTATTTCACTATCTTTTTGAAGATCACGGGTAAAGAAGAATTTTGATAAAATATGTTTCGTTCTATCTCCCTTGATAGCCTTCTTTAAGTTGGGTTGGGTAATGCATGCAGTATTATCCTCATATAGAACTGTTGATGCCATTTTGCCTAAAGATAAATGACAAGTTATTCGTATATGATGTATTATTAACCTCAACCATACACATTCTCTACTTGCTTCATGCATTGCTAGAATTTCTGCATGGTTAGACGATGTGGCTGATATAGTCTGCTTTATAGAACGTCATGAAATAGCTATACCTTCACATGTAAATAGATAGCCGTTTGTGATTTGCCATAATGTGGATCAGATAAAAATCCAGCATTTGCATATCCTACCAGTTCATGCTTCAATTCATTTGAGTAATATAACTCTATGTCCATAGTACCTCTGAAGTAACGAAAAATGTGTTTTACTCCATTCCAATGCCTTCGTGTTGGTGAAGAACTATATCTTGCTAATAAATTAACAGCAAATGATATACCAGGACGTGTGTGATTAGCAAGATACATTAGTGCTCCGATAGCACTAAGGTATGATACTTCTAGATCAAGTAGTTCTTCATCACCTTCTTCGCTGATTATGGTCGGAATGGATCTTTATCCGGATGCAGAGATCTTACAATCATTGGAGTACATAACCGGTCATAATTAAACCGAGATGGCCTAACCGATAATGCCAAACATTAAATGCATTTGTAAACTTCTGCTTTACATTAGCAGACTTCTGGTCTATATTGGTGAACTTCTGTTTCTCAATAACATGTGTTTCAATTGTGTTAATAAATGTATAATATAAGCCAGAAGAAAAAACAGGACAACTTTCTAATATACATTTTCTACCAGCAACTATTTTTGTGATAACAAGATATTCTTGATTATTTTTAGTTGTTGTTTCTATATGATATCCATTTCTGTGGATATCTTTGAAACTCAACAAGTTTCTTCCAAACTTGTTAGAATAAATTGCATTATCAATACATAATTTTGTTCCTTCAGGTAACCAAATATTAGCTCTTCCGGAGCCTTCAATCAAATCTATACTACCATATATAGTCTGAACGTTGACTTTTTTGCATTACCAAGGAAGATAAATATTTATCATTTTTTTAGTATGGTGTTGGTTGTTGCGCTATCAACGAGACATAAATCTTTAGGATTGATGCCAGTAAGATTCATTCTTCATTAAAAGAAATATAAAAACATAATTAAGATAGATCTATTTGATGAAAGTAACTGAAACATAAATAGGTAAAGATAAATTAAGAAATCAACAACATCCAAATGGGTAATATCCATGTTTTCATACTCAAAATTCGTAGCCTGATCCACATGATTTACTTCAATTGTTGATCCTTTACCGTTTTTTTTATTGATTCTTGGTAAAGTTCAACTAGGTCTCTTGGTGTACGACAGGTACGAGACCAATGACCCTTACCACCACAGAAATAATATGGATTTTCAGCATTTTTATTTTGCCTACTATTTTCGTTTTTATGGTTCTTATCAATCTTTCCCTACTTCTGGTAAGAATTTGAACCATCGCGATTTTGACCATGGCCATGCTTACTACTATAGCCACGTCCACGGCCATAATTAGATTCATTTATTACTACATTTGCTTTTGGGAATGGAGTTAAGCCTGTTGGATGGGATTCATGCATGGTTTTTCAATAAAAGCTAATTACTTATCCATAAGGAGGTAATAAATTAATTTAACATATTTCTTAAACCTCTTTCACAATATTACTACTGCAAGAACAAATTAGATGGATTCATTTATACAAGCTTTTGGAAGAATGACCATCTTCTGGTGATCATACATTTCTTTTAAATTGTTCCAAAGAACAAGTGGGTCTTTCATGGTCAAATATTGAATTTTGAGGCCTTTATGCAAATGGTGGTGTAGAAAAATTATGGATAAGGCATTCAAGATAAATAGTTCTATTTGGTAATAACAAGAGCCACAAATTTATATATCACAAAATTTAACTTAGTTCAGACTAATGTAATAAAAGGGGGGCATTCATAAAATATAAAACTGCAATATAATAACAGGAAATTCATAAAGATAATAAATAATTCATAAAGTAAGATATTGCAACAAAAATTAAAACTTAATGGCTTCGGGCCATTTAGTTCTTATGGCTCCAGGCCAAATAGTCTCATGGCTTTAGGCCAATTTGTATCATGGCTTCAGGCCCATTAATCTCATGATGAGAAATTAAATCTATAAGGCATCTAGCCATTTATCTTCAAGATAAATAAAAATTGAATATGCCTTCCGATCATACAATAAGTTAAAAGATAAAAGTTATATGACTGCTAGCCATATAATTTCGAAATAGGAATACAAGAAATATGGCTTCCGGCCATATAATTTAGAAATACGAAAATCAATGAAATATGACTTCTGGCCACACAATAAGATAAAAAAGTATATGGGTTCTAGCCATATAATAAGGAATCATATGAATATGGCTTCTGGCCATATAATAGGAAATCATAGGGATATAGCTTCTGGCCATATCATATCATATAAAAATCAAAATAATATGACTTCTGGTCATATATTTTCAAGGATCAGATGTGTATGGCTTCTGGCCATAATAATAATAATAATAATAATAACAATAATATTAATGAACTTGTAAAAGATATATATTAGATATAAGAACAATAGTGATCTCCAATCTTAGCTATGAAATCCGATGTTTATAATAATCGGTAAGAGTATCTTTCTAATTTCATATAGTGGTTTAGATTATCTCAGATCTACCAAATAAAGGTATTGTAAAATAAGGTAAATGAAATTTCCAAAGGAACAATAAGAAGATCATACGTTCGTTAGAGTTTCGTGCTGATAACGTATTATAAATTATGGATAATCAGAGAGAGAGAAGAGAGAAATTGTAGAGAGATAAATTAGAGAGAGGTTTTCATTCACTTTTGTGTGTTAGAATACATCACCTAGAGCCTCTAGTTATAGAAAAATAAGTGAATAATAATCAGCCGTCATTGCTACAGTATCAGCCGCCGTTGATACAATGACAGCCGTCGTTGCTATATTAATGAACAGTGTTGTACAGTAATATTTAATCTTATAGATTATGTTGATTAGAAGAGCAAGTTTGCCTGGATATGAGCTAATCAATATCCACATATTTAATATTCATAACAAAAATAAGTTTTTTCTTTAATAGTTGCGCGGAGGAGTAAACGCCGGTTATGATCAACACAAGTGACGAAAGTTTCAACGGTGACTTATTTGCTGGGCACGTTTGATTTCCCTTCGCAAAACTCATTCACATTCTCAAGTTAAAGTAATCATGACTTTTGTTTTCTTAAATAGAAAGCCATGTCAAAAGTCAGATAAATACAATAAAATTGAGTCATATCAAAACACAAAAGTCCGAAGGTGGTTCCTAAGGTAACCATGACTTGTTTGAATGCCACTTAGTTTGGACCATTCAACTGAAACAACAGCATGTATATAAAGGTTGGCCATTTTTATAAAACTCATGGTTATAAAAGGAAGAAACAAAACGCCACTTCATAGAGGAGCAATTGAAAGTGAACTATAAAATTGTAGACGAAACTCGACAGGGAAAATCATTTCAAAACTAGAAAGCAATGAAAAGAAAACGAAGGCCAAAACAAAAGTAGGACCATAAATTTGTGATTTACTTTGAACTTGACACTAGCCGCACAATAATGTTAACCATGTGATAATCTAATTATGCAATGGAAATTACAGATTCCAATTAAACATGTCCTAAATAGGTCTTCTTATAAACTGAATAAAAACTTGCTTGAAGTTAGCACTCAAATTCGTACAGAACCATGAAAACACGAGGCCTCTTGGTGCTAGTTTACTTCTTCCTCTTCTTTGGGGGCTGCAATGCTTCTTCTTCCTCATCCTCGTCCTCCTCTTCATTGTCCTCCTCTTCAACTACTTCCTCTTCATCTTCCTCACCACCCTCATCCTCTTCATCATCGTCGTCGTCGTCATCGTCATCGTCGTCTTGCTCATCACCATCCTCTTCCTCTTCTTCATCCTCGCCATTCTCTTCTGCGCCTCCGCCACCACCACTACCTGCACCACTTTCAGCAGGAACCTTCTTTGGGTTGGTCTTATTGTTAGAATTGTTGCCATGTCCAGCTCCATCTTCAGATGATAAGTCCTCTTCGCCCTCTCCATCATCGTCATCCTCACCTCCATCTTCGTTTCCATCCTCTTCCTCCGCATCAACTTGCTTCTCCTGGCTTTGGGTGTTACACTCTCCACTAACCATCAGCTGGAGAATATTCTGCACCCATTTCATCAATCAAACATATTAAATTAATCTCAGGTGGTTTCCGGAGATTAAACTATACAAACCTTCCTAATATGAATTCAACTTATATTATGATAAAAATAATATCCTTTGATAGAAATTGCTTAAGTGAAGCAAAAGGAAATTGCAAGAAAATGCCGGTTCTATATTTAATTATTTATCCCTGAATATTGGGACTACTGAATCGTTTGAGCATAACTATACTTTTGGATGCAACTTGTGCACGAAGTATTTTTAGTTATATTTATCCGCGATGCTCTCCTCAAGGGGTCGGATTCGACAGTAGACTCCACTACGTATTACACTGTCCCACGTCCGATGGGATAAGATTCGGAGAGAGATTGGAGGAATAAATAATATATATATATATATATATATATATATATATGAAGATACTCATGGCAGGAACACAAAAATGACAGGTTTGCTTTACGCTACTCAGCATCTCCGAGCGAATAATCCATAGAATCCCATTCCTTTCCTTGACTTTTGACTTTTCCCCTCAAGACACGACAAAAAGATTTTTCTATCCTGAACCGGCCCCACCTCACAACTCACAAGCATAGCGTCTTATCGGAGCACTCCAATTGTTCACGACAAAACCGCGGTTTTTGTCCCTTAATGGTCAATACCACCACTCGTTTTCTACGCCCAAGGTGCGCACATTAGCCAACCCGAACTTACAAACCGGCGTACGGGAGCCCAGCCCCTTTGAACAAGGCTTAGGGGCAAGGGAACACCAAATTCAGATATTTTTAGATCTAGACGGCAGTTAAATATTTAGCTCCTATTTTTGGCGCAATAAGTTAAAAAATTAAGGGAAAATTGCCAAGATCTAAACCAATGGACTAGATACTGTTAATTTGGGCAGAGAGGATCACATCTCCAATAAAGGCAGTCGGGCGTACATTAGCAAAAGACAAAAATTTCAAAGCACACTCCAAGACTGAAACTAGGGTACCTCTAAAATCAAACGGGTATTCAATTGGAAAGGACCATGAAAAATGGCTGAAATTCGAATAAATATATTATAATTATAAACACTTAAAATAGCAGTAAATCAGATTAGGGTGCGAGCTAGTGAGATTTCTACTTCGGGTTGTTTTAACGCTATCAAGTCTTTAGCTGCTTTTACTCCTCCTTTTACTAATTACACTTTTTTCCAGTAAAGATCGAGAGAAATAAATCACATACCAGGGCCAAAAGTTGGGTTTTGACAAGAGCTGAGACCAGCAAAGTCGCCAAAGCATCCGCGGCGCATGTTAGGGCGCCGTAATTAACCGTAACGGTCACCGAACCCTGATTAGCTTCCATTCTCTGCCACCAACAGTTTCCTGCCCAATCTAGCAAATATTTATTATCGTGCAAATAAATATAAATAATATAATACAAATAACACTAAATGGGCTGTTCTGGTAATAAAAGGGCTGACCACCGTCAGATCCGTCCTGAAACCAAGGACAGCCACTCATCTTGACTATTTTACTAATCTTATTTTTTTAAAAAAAAATTTATAATTAAAAGCAAAAGATAAAACTTTCAGTTAAGAAAAAAACTCCTTTTAAATATCACCTGGAAGCCCGAGAAATCGAAAATAAATTTTCTCAAAAAAAAAAAAAAAATCAGAGGTCAGAACGAGAAAATAATGTGGAAGTAAGCCTTTTGAAGTGAAACGTGAAGTGATAGTGTGAGCAGAAGTACCAAAACTTGGACAAATTCTATAAGAGGACTGAAAACAAAAAGAAGCACAAATTTGAAAGCAGAACAGAGAGATCAAGAAAGAAGTGAACAACAAAGCTCGAAACAGAGCAGAGAAAGTGAAGAGCGAAGCAAAAACTTAAGTTATAGAGAACCTAAGATAGATATAGTTGAAAGAGCATACCAGGAGAGAAGATCTGAGGACCGATAAGCGGGATCTGGGGGTTCCGAGCTCTAAAACCTCGAAAAACAAGCAGTATAAGCCCCGTTCATTCTGGACCGTCCGATTCTGATCGTAGGAGCACAGAGCACCTAAATATAGAAATATCAGAGGTCACTTGAGCTGAGAAGGAAGGAAGGGGAGAGAGAGAGCAGGAGAGAGATAATGGAGAGGTATTGCCCGTAATTTCTCACCAGGTATCGGGCAGGTTGGGCAGTGGGGTGGCAAGGCAAATGGATTGCGTTGGGAGCTGCCCGAGGAGCAGGTAAGGACAAGTGTGGGTTACAACAGTGTTACATAAAAAATCATTTTGTCAATAAGGACTGATTAGTAATTACGCGAACATTTACCCTGTCTTCACCCAAAAGTCAATTTTTAAATTTCAAAAAAAAAAAACTCAAAATTCAAATTACAAAGTCGTTTGTTTTATTTTGATTCGGTCCTTTAAGAAAAGGCCTCAGCTCTCACGTGCTTTGTTAGATTGGTTTTTTCTAACCATGGTTACGCCACCCCTGGTTGTCTCACTTCAACCACTACTCAGGAGGAATCAGGATCCATGAACAAGAGTAGTAGATGAGAAGCTTTGTTTTCTAGCGTTAATTTAATAAACAACCTAGACCGTGGTAACCTAAGACGACCGTACGAGATAAACACAGGCAACCAAAGGAAAAGCAGAGTCCCATGAACCTGTGCTCATCTGCCATGACAAACTTGCTGTTCATATTCAGTTTTAACAAGTCCACGTGTAGGTTTCTTATGTACGAGGATTACTATTGCAATTTTTTGTTGGTTCAGTTGAATTGTGCAGTAATTTACGTGTATGACGGTGTTTCCATTTATTTCCTTCGTCATTTATTTTTTAATTGAATGTATCTATCATCAATTTCTAATTGTTGTGATTTAATAATAAATAAAAATATTATTATAATAAAAATATATTATGGTAAGTCTCAATTATTGAAAATTGATATAATAATAGATATATTTAATAGAGAATAAAATCAATGGAGACACCACTGGTAATTTACATGATTAAGAGTCATTGAAGATCTGATTAGATTCACTGCTTGAGGATTATACTTGTGGTCAAGCTCGAGCAGATCATTGTGGACCCAAAAGTAAAGTCCACTGCGTATTAAAAAATCCCGTGTGGGTGCATGTATTTTTTGCCGCTGGTGGGCCAAGGTTTCTCGTCCTATTGGGCTATTCATAACCCATTTATAGTGTCCAACAGAAGCCCAATAATTATGCGACCAAACCCATTTGATGGGTCCAAAAAGAAACCAGAGAGAGAAGAGGAAATGAGAACAGGCCTGGTTAGATCATAGATGGCTTCATCTATTCTGACATGTTTTATATAGGTTGGGTTGATTAATTTAGATGAGCATATTAGGGTGGTATTAATAAAGTAGTATTATACTTTTGGTAGTTGCGTGACGCTGTTGAGGGAACACTTTGAGAAGCTTCTCAGGTGCTGTCACCGCTGGCATCTATTTTGTACTGAGAATCTTTCTTTTCATGTGTCATTTTTCATGTCATGTGATCTTAATTATCTTCATTACAGGATAATGCATGCATCATGGCTCACCCATTTTCTAATTAAACAGTCTTCGCATCTCTCAAATCTAAATTCGCCTCTCTTCTTATTCTTCAATGATTTAATTTTTTGTCATCAGCAGATTATTTAAAATTAAATTTATTCATATATATAATCATTTCAGATATATTAAACGCAATATCACAAGTCCAGTCTAGCAAAAACAGCTTAAATAGTAATGATATGCTTAGTATTTTAATATATAAACAAAATTGATATTTATGTAATATTGTTATTGATATTTGGCTTTTTTTGAATTAAAAAGATAGTCGACCTGAATTTACAAGCCAAATTGAACTCTATAAAGAGGCTACAACCACCCACTTATTAGGGAGCTATCATACTACTTCCGAGATTCAGTTTTGGGTAAACTATTATTTATTACTCACAATTTAACCCTTTTTTTTTTTTTCTGGGTGATACGAGTAGTGTTCGTTTTATTCGATTATATAGCTATTGTTGTGTGGCGTTTTCATGATCTCTGGCTACGCCTACCAGGCATCCCACTAATTTGGATATAATATTTTTAGTGGGAATAGGAAGAACCCCACTGACAATCATATGTTAAGCGTAAATAGAACTAACCACTCACTTGACAGATTAATCCGAATGTCTCTTCTTAGTTCTTACAAAGAATAATTTAGCATAAAGTTAATATTTATAATATAACTTCAAAGAGCTTGTTTGAGAAAATGGTGGGGATGAAAAAATACAGTGAGAGTAAAATAAAGTATTTATATTAACATTTTTTAAAATAATCTTTTAAATCAAAAGTTACTCTTAAGAAGAAGTCACTAATATCTATTTTTTTTTAATGTATATGGCTTCTATCATCATTAATATAAACATAAATCATATTTACAATATAATTTTTATTTTATTTTAAATTTACAAAAATTAGATTAAAAAAAATTCACTCATACCACCATGAATTATTCAAATAGGCCCACTCGGTCATGGGATAGTTCATTATAGTTATATTATTTTTCTTTCTGAAGTCCACGTATTTAAAATTCGAAACAGCGATTGAATCAGTAAATAAAAAAAAATTAAAACACAGCAAACAAGAAGGCAAAAAGAAAAAGAAAAAAAAAATCAGGGTAATTATATTGCCGCTGGCTGGACGATGTCTGGGAAAAAAAGGAGGTTGATGTGACTGAGAATACGAAGATTTCCTGACGCAAATAGAAAGACATCATCGAAGCCGCCATGGAATAGTTGAGTTTGATATCATCCGCCATTTTTTAAATTTGAAGTACCTGTAAAACATCGATTATTCATTATACGCATATGGGTCAAAGTGGTGATCTCTTCCACTATTGGATTTTCAGTTTTCTCACTTGTTTATTTTTTGTTCTCGCGCGTAATCTAATAAGTGTTTGGGTAATTCTTAAATTATAATGTTAGATATTTTTAGTTTTAAATCGAAATAAAATTATTTTCATATATTTATTTTATAAATTATAAAAATTATTTTTTAAAATTTAATCTAAATACACAGCTAATCGTATTACAAAAGCCAGTGACAAAGGAATGCGTCACAACCCCTCAATTTTTTCAGTACCATAATTATAAATATATTACGGTATATGTTTTCGGTTTTCAACATTTATACCAAGTAGTATATATAGTTTGTTTGCCTGAGCTTATTTACATCGGGCTTATTATATAAGCCCGATTTACATAAATCGAGATAAATCTCCTCCACATATTTACCTCGTAGACCGTAAAAGCAACTTCGTATTCCGTAAATCACGATTTATAAGCACTTATGGAGCTTCCATAAGCTAATCTAAACGAGCTAATATATGTCATGAGTCCATACTGAAATGTTACTTTAAAATAAGGGCCTGACAAAATTCTGTGTGTTTGTTTGGGAACTTATTGATAGGGTGAAAAAGTCTATTTGAACCCAAAAATTTATTTAATATATCTAAAGAGTGTTTAAAAACTCATCTAGGAACACTGAGCTTTTGATAAAAAAAAAAAAAGATTTTTAGAGAAGTTCATTAAAAAAAATCACTTATCTCAACATTAATTTAAATACAGATCACATTTATAATCTGACTTTTATAAAAATTACATTAAATAAAAGAGTCACTCCTCCACCGCGTTCCCAAATACTGTGGTCTTCAACTCTTATTGTTAGCTTTTTAGTGTCTCTGTGTGGATCTTATGAAAAATCGTATATCGGAGTTCGTTCTCATTGAGAGCCAATTAATTGGAGAGAGTTGTCCACAAATTGAAGTGGTTCTCATAACTTTTGCTATGTGGCACACCAAAAACAAAAACACATGATAACCATTCTTAGTGACAAGCCACGCACTAGACCGCACTGGGGAAGAAAGCCACGAATAGGAAAAAAAATAATTGAGGGTCACTTGCGTGACGTCTCATTTGGCTTGGCTTGGTGTTCAATTGTTATATTCAATTCTGGCCAAACATATAATGTATTTAATTGAAAATGTCAATGATGCACACATCACTATCGTTTTGTTGGTTTTATGCACACCATTGACGCCAACATCTAATTCCTAATTCTATAAAATTACAATTATTTGAACTTATCTTATCTTATAAAATATTATTATAAGATGCCATACCCACATCACTACGTGCTTGGGCTTTAATATTAATATGTCTTAATATATAATTTGCGTTATTGGTAAATGGTGACGCAATCGAATATCAAAGCAGTTGCTGCCAAGTACATTTATATCTTCACTCCTTATCTGTCCTTATTGCATTGTTACACCATATGCCCCCATCCATCCCCAACGTAATCACTTTTGTAAATATGGAGGCTGAGGATTTGGATCCAATAATATTATATTTATGTAGACTGTAGAGCATGCGTCTATGACTCATTTTTTCTATCCGTTATTCTTTTATTTCAGGTTAAAGTATTTTTTTAATTCTTTAAATTTTATGTGAGGTATACTTTTAATCCTTTAACTTTATAAAATATATTTTTGATCTTATATTTCTAACATCATTAATATTGTTAACAGAAAATGCTGATGTAGCAAACTCAAGTGATAATTGTGTAACTGACAAAGCATATCTAAATTTTATTTTTTTAATATAATATATTTAGATTCTTAAACTAAGATAAACTGATAAATCACAACAAATGAAATCGACGTTTTGATGTTTAGATTATTAAATTAATATATTTAGATTATTAAACTATTTTTTTTAAATACAATCAAGGTTTTAATATTGATTGTTTCATTAGGGGCCCGTTTGGTTTGATCTCATTACACCCTGTAGTGCAATGCGATGCGATGCAACGGTAATGCAATGCAATATTAATTACAGAATTAGTGTTTAGTTTGGTTTTTAAGCAAAATGCAATAAGTTATTATTTTAACAATTATTTAAAATTAATATATCACACAAAGTCTATTTTACCCTTATTTTATAAAAAAAATAGTTAAGAGCCATTGAGCTACTTTATCATAACTGTCACGCTATCTTGCCGATGATTGTCAGATGGCGATGGTTGTGGTGGTGGAGGATGGTAATGGTGCGGTGGCGGCGGGCAGTGGTGATAGCAACAACAATGGAGGAGGAGATAGTGACGATGATGATAGGGGTGGCGACAGTGGAGGTGGAAAATGAGGAGGTAGTGGAATTGGCGGCGATGATAGTGGAAGAGGAGGTCATAATGGCTGCGGTGGCAATGACAGTGGAGGAGGAGGTTGTGATAGCGGGCGACATCAATAGTAGATGTAGTGGTGACAAGTTTTGGCCGAGGAGGAGTAGATCATGGCGGCTACGGCGACGGTGGAAGAGAAGGTAGTTGTGGCAGAGGGGGATGAAATATGAGGAGATAGTAGCAGCGACAATGGTGAGGGGTGGCAGTGGAGAAAGATGAGGTAGCATCGGTGACAGTGGGTGGCAGTGGCGGTGGCGGTGGAGGAGGAGGAGGTAGTGGTGGGCTGCGGTGGGGGTCAGCAGTAGTGAAGAAGAAGGTAGTAGTAGCAATGGCAGCAGTAGGGGAGAAAGAGGTAGTGGCGCAACGGCAAGTGGAGGAGGAGGAGGAGGTAGTGGCGATAGTGGTTTGTGGCGTAATGTGGCCAAGTGAAAATATATAAGTAAAATAAAGAAAAGTGAAATTAAAGCGTAAATTGGACTTTTTAAACCATACAATGGAATGGTGATGATGATTCATCCAGGGGGAGGTATGAATGAGGATTACCAAGGTAAACCTTATTATCATGTTAAAGAGCAACTAAACACTCTTCTCATAGTAATGCAATCATGCTTACCATCATGCAATTGAGTTGAATCAAACGGGCTCTAGGTTTTTAGATATTTTTCAATTTATATATATTTTAAGTTTAAGATTAATAGCATTTAATTATATATTCAAATTTACATAATTATCACTTGAGTTTGTTACGTCAATGTTTTCCGTCAGTAACATTAACAGTATTAGAGTTATAGGATTATAATATAATTTATAAAATCAAGGGACTAAAAGCATGTCTCTAAGTAGACTTAAAAAAACTAAAAGTATACTTTAATTAAACCTTTATTTTATATCTTGTTAATTGTATTTTGATATGGATGGATTCCTGTTCGTATCCTTATATTATTTTGACTTAATCAGTTTTATTTAAAAAAATAATAGGCATTAATGTTATCGAAGTTATTGGGTATGATCGAAGTCATGATGACCCCCCATTTATTGAATTTTTATGTCATCGGGTTATAAGGCATGCTCAAGTCAATTATTTTTGATATAAATGCACAATAATGTGTAAAATATTTGTGTCAAAATTTGAAACAATTGTACAATTTTGAAGACGATGGAAATAGACAACATTTAGCTTTTTTAATAACAACTTAAACTATACTTAGCATTGCACTACAATGCTTTAAAGCATCTTTATATTGGATCCTGAAATATCCTCTCCACACATCCTCAAATTACAGAAATCTAAAAGTTTTATGTCTCAAGAGAAGACTTCTGCCATAGAAAGGATCAAACGAGAATTCTGCTAATATCTTCCACAAAGACATAATATTTTTTTTTAGCTGTTTTAATTTTCAAAATGTTTTTTTTTGTGAAATCAATTCATCATAATGTTTTAATGTACTACAACCTTCTCCAATTGTAGACACTTGATGAATTATCATTTGGTTCATTGCTAGGCTGTCAATATTCTCGACAAAACATGAGAAGTCTTAATGCGAAGCAGGTGTGTCACAACCATGCGTTTAATTAAAAAGGGCAAACTCACATGATAATTAGCCTGATCAACACACACCCACGTTATCACATTGACAAAGATAATGATATATTCATTTCAAATTCCATGAATATTCCTAAAAACGACCCTTGCCTTGTGTGTGTGACTGTGTGTATATATTAAAAAGAAGAAGATTTAGGTCGTGAAAAGTAAAAATGCCGAGAGAGGTAAGCACATAAACAGGGAACATGGAGGAGAATGATGAGCCTGCCTAACAAGTACTGTTGGGTCTACCCAAATATGGTTAATAAGAACCTGAAACCAAATCAATACCAAGAGATGAGATCATGTCCATCTATACCCATATGAAGAATATTTTCCAATACAATTAATATAATAAAATATAAATTTGAAGGGTAAAAAAAATGAAATTACGATGAAAGTAGGGCCCTAGGGGTAGTTGAGGAACCAAAATGGGTGATCGCCATTCTCGTCCCGACGTTATCTGAAAGGCCAACATCTTTTCGTTTCATTCGGTGTCCCCTTTTTCGTTTTTCCATTAAATAATTAAATGTTAGGTGGCTTTTTTCTACTGGTACGGCGACTTATAAGATACACAATAAATTAATTGACAATTTTTAGTTTTAATTAAATAATGGCTTACTTTTGTATCCGCGAATTGAAGTGGCTAAGTGTGCTTGATTTGCATGGGCGTGGGATATGAGAAGCCAGACTCGTCTTCTCTCTTTCCTTCTTTCTTCCTAGTTCCTACAACCAAAGATTCGTTTTGTTCATTTGTTAATTGTTATATATCTACGCATGCATGGGTTGGCAAAGAAAAAAATATCTACTTATGGATTTAAAAATATGCAGTGTACTTCTCATCAATGAAAAGGCCTTTCTACGTGTAAAGCTCAAACTTCAAAAGACTTTAGTCAATGTTGGTTTGTATATATGAGAGAAGATATTTTTTCATCATAATTTATAATATGTGAGTTAAATATGTTAGATAAATTTTATTTCGACTTATGTGAATACATTTTTTAAAAATTAACTCAAACAAACACTCACCCTATATTTAGATGATGAAGAGAAAATTATAAGACAAAGAATACTAAGAGAACAAATTCCTAAAAATAGTAAATATTTTTATTGTATTTTATAAAGTTTTTTCTCCTAGTATTCACTCTCCTATTTTCTTGTCACTTTTTCAACATCCAAACATATTATTAATCTTGTGCATGATGATTAAGGGATAGATAGCTAAGTGCCTATTGTGATTAGGAAAAGTAATTTTGTGATGTAGGAAGTGAATATATGAGAAAATTTTTTTTCTTGTAAAACATAAAATACTTATTTTAAACTGATTAAAACATTTCATGACATGCAACTTGAAACCATTTTGTTTTATGTTTATCGCCAATATATGGGCTGATTTATTTTCTTTTTTGGGGTTAAATTCAATGTTTGTAAGTTGTCACTATTACCCCTAAAATATTTAATATAAGATATAATTGAATTTTTTTTTTGGAGAGATTAAAGAAGCTAAATAAGTTAGTTAATCATAGTATATATCGTGTATCATTTGATTGCATATCAGTTTATAAGTCAGACAACTTAATTCAGTATAAAAAAGATAAATATCAATATTTAAAATAATTTATTTAAATTTTTTAATCTCTAAAAAAAATCAACTATATATTATATTAAGGATTGGAAGAGTATAAATTAATTACTCCCCTAATCTTTTTTATAAAAAAACAATATCTTTTAGCCATCATGGGTATGATTCTTAATATAAGAAACAAATCATTTTTGTTTGAAATTTTAAACACATCTTTTAATTTTTACTTATATTAAATTTATATTTATTATCTCTCGTATACCTTCTTTAATTTTTATAAAGAAGGGTATAATGAAAAAAAGATGCGTATGTTTTTATTTTCAACGAATGATTAGTTTATTTACTTTTCTATCACAAAACACTATCACCCATCTAAACGTTTTATCATAGCCATTCGATTACTCATTTCCACTTATGGCAAAAAAAAAAAAAAAAAAGATTACTCATTTCCGCAGGAATCCAATCCCTGTCATGGCATGCGAGACACAAATTCGGCTGTCAGCGTTAATTTTCATGCTTTTTCCCATTTGTTTTCTTTAATGACCTAATCTTGATGGTACTCCCTCGTATCTAAACATAGGATATAATTGATTTGTTTTGGAGATTAAGAAATATAAATGAATTATTTAATCATATCGTATATTGTGTATTCTTAAATTATATATCAGTTTATAAGTTAGATAAAATAGTTTGGATAAAAAATTATAAATATAAATATTTTAAAATAATTTAATTAGTTTTTCTGATATCTTAGAAAAATTAACTCTATCTTATATTTATGATAATTAACTAATAAGTCAACACCTTCTTAGATTGTAATGTAGTGCCGATTTGGACTAATAGTGACAGTGAAAATTATTTTTCTAACTTAATTTACAGTATATGAAATATATATGTATAGACATGTGAGCAAAGTTTTTTTTTTCTTTTAGTAGAAATGGATTATGATTGATTAATATAAACTGTATAGGTACAAGAGAGTACAATGATAGAACTGTGAGACACAAATGGGAGAAAATTACATGAGAAATCTAAAGGTAAAAAAACTTCTAGATGTGATCTATCACTGCTTGAATTTGCACCAATACTCCTTCAGCAGTAAAGATTTCATTTGTGAAGATACGGTGGTTTCTAACTTCTAAAAGCTTCCAACAAGTGACAAAAAATCCAATCTTCCATGACATGTTGAGTTGGGAGTTTCTTAGCATATTAGCTAGCCAAGATGTTACATTGTTCTTGAAAAATTCCAAACAAATATCCCCCGTTAGGATCTTTTTCCAAATAGATGAAGCAAGTGAGCAATGCTTAAAGACGTGGTTGATGTCTTCTATGCCTCCTTGACATAAATTGTAGCGTTGATCCATGGTTATTCCTCTCCTGTACCTTTCAACATTTGTGAGCAATCTCTCCTTAAGAAGCAGCAATGAGAAAGTTCTTACTCTTTGAGCTACTGGGAGTTGCCATAACTTTTTCTATTTATTATCCTCTACATTCCAATTAATTGATTCTACTGCTTGGTAAATAGAGCAAGTAGTGAAATGTCTCGAAGCTGTTTGGTTCTAGAACCATGAGAGATCCTTTTGGTGATTAGCAAGCCGATATATCTTTAAGGATATTAGGACGTAAGAGGTCCTGGAACAAGTGTCATTTCTAATGCCCATCTTCATCAATGAAGTCCGATACATATGTATTCAGATCAGATTCGTGAATATCAACATGGGGACGTACTTTATGGTTCATAATCTCCTACCCAATAATCAATCCAAAATTTGCATTCAGTTCCATCCACTGCCTTCCACTTAATCTACTACCCAATAATCAAAGCTGAGTTTTTACCTCCACCCGAGTTGCTTTTTTTTAACAACAACTCAGACCGGGGAATGGAAAATCGCAAATCCCCCGAACACTATCTTCCAAATTCCAAACGCTATCCTCGCGCGTAGACCTCCCGCGCCCGACCATTTTTGGGTCCCTGTCTTATCTCTTTCACTCGCCGGTGACCCACAAGTCTCCGACCACTGGGCTTATCGGTTTGTGACGTCATCCAATCGCTGAAAGGGGGGGTGCGAACTATGCACCCACCATATCCACCTGGTGCGCAATATAATGGGTAGTGGAAATATGACGATGACTGCTGCGCCTTAGCTTATTGTGAATTATTCTTTGACTCTATCAGAATCACACAATGACACGCAGAGTGTAACTATGTTTGGATAGTTTCCATAAGTACTTTTTAACGGTGATTTACGAAATATATAATAATTTTTATGGTCTATAAGATAATTTTTACTATCTATAAAGTAAATATGTGAAATAATTTTATCTCGATTTAAGTGAATCAAAATCTCTCCAACTTCAATCATGCATCCTCATTTTATATACTAAAATCGATTCAAACAGTGATGAGTCTGAAATATTATATTATAATTGGTGGAATATCACACCCAAGAGAATTAAATTAGAAGCTGGCGAGGGTCCCTTGCTTTCTTTTAATTAAGCTTGCGTTGTTCCTCTGTCGATCATGTTGGGAGCTCAGGGTCTTGCAAAGGATAGATAGTCCTTGCTTTGGTTATATCAAGTGACAAGTTGGCATGATTTGAGCGGGAAAAAGCTTCTGAAAGTAGCTTTTAGTTAAAGGTAAGGTTTTTATCCCCTTCTCTTACTCATTTCTATTTCTATATAGTATTAGTAGATAACTAAATTCCAAGGAAAGCATGGAATTGAATAGGAATCAAAATTCAATGACTTCCCATATGAATTTGATGCGTTGTCTTGAGGTAACTGCTTATGCAGTTTCTCGTTTTCCCTGTTATTGTCACTGGCACTTTCATCCTGTAACTTTTCTTTCGTCTTTTTGACTCTCACAGGGGATTGAACTTGCTTTCCAATCCCAAAAGTGGTATTTTGGTTGTTGAATGAAAGTAAACGAAGCTTTGAAACCGTTTTTCTAGGAGTTCTTGAGTGTTATTATTTTTGTTGAAACTAGCCAAGATGAAGGAAGAAGAAACTAAAGCATGAGTTTATGTACATATGCTATCTTTATACATTTAGCGTCGGGGTTTTTCTTCAAATGAAAGTTTCATTTCTATTAACTGTTAAACGGTCCCAAATAATGCTCCTAGCGTTCATTTCAAATCTCATTGGTAGCCTGGGCTAAAGAACTGGGATAATGATGTCTTATAAACTGAAATATTTACTTTATGTAATTCAGTTTAAGAAACTCTATCCATTACTTCAATTTGCTCTTGGCTGCAAGTTTTGGGCACCATTTTACTTTCTCTGGGTTTTACCTATATGGAATATATTATCCATCAAACACTAGAAATTTCCTTGCATCCTTACTAATCAAATCGATCTGTTTTGCATTGTCTTTCCTTTGGTTCCCAGTGATAATTGTTCTTTGTTTATCTTGAGTCATCCAACGATTTTTATTTGTATTACCGTAAATTTCTGTTACTGCATTGTTATATATCATGGTTATATCAGAAGATTTTCCCCAGTGTTTGACATTTTTGTGCTATCAAACCATGTCAGCCCATAAACGTAAATGGGAAGTTGATTCTATTAGTTTTGATTTAGCTTTTTCATTATTTGTATTATTATTCTTTTAGGTTAAATTAACTTTAGGTAAAGGTGTATTATTACAACTTAAACTTATAGCAGACAGATCGATTGTAAGAGAAATTAAAGAGAAAGACGAGCTCAATCATTGTACCTTGTGGATGATGAAGCAAAGACGTTCGCTTTTTCTTCTCCTCTTCTGAAAATCTGATAGTCGAACGGAAACGATGGTGAGGAACGATGGCGGTGAGAGATGGGTTTTAGTTTAGAATTAAGAAGGGATATTTTTGTCAATAAATTATTTTAATCAGGATATTTTTGTTTATACAATTTTGTAATCCAGGGATTGAAAATGCAGTACTACGGGGGAGGTGGCTTTGCAGCAATCTCACTTTCGTGGTACTCTCAATCCCTGATTATTTGTAGTCCCTCGTACCAAACGATATATTCTAGCCCAATCCCTGATCTAATCCCTATCCCTACTCCCCAATACTTTGTACCAAACATAGCCTTAAGTTACAATTCTAGCCTTCATATATTAAATATGGGCCAATTAACACCCCCAACTAACAGAAAGTAAACCATCGTTAAGTTTCTCATCTTCACCAAAGTGTGGCACTGTTCCCCATCCTCTTTCACCAAAGTGTTGCTGAAGCTAGATGAAGACGACGCCATTGGGAGAAGCTGAGGAAGACCCAAGGACGCCAGTGGTCCTTCTTTTCTTCTCAGGTGAGAGAGTGACGCAAGCAAGGGAGGGTAAGACCAAGGTTGTCGTTTTAGTGAAAGAGGATGGGACAACAGTGCTACACTTTGGTAAAGACGAGGAACTTACGATGGTTTACTTTCTGTTAGTGGAGGAATTAATTACTCCGTTTTTAACATATGAGGGCCAGAATTGCACCCTTAGATATTTCAGAGTGCTCAAGGTATCTCCAAAAATAGTTTAGGGTGTTGAGCGTACCTTTACCCATTAACTTTTGATTAACTTCAATGCATTTTCTTTATTCTTCAAGCAGTTTCTTGTAAAAGGACTTGGGAGTGTAATGCTGATTGAAATTCTGCACTAATCAGTCCAAAGAGCATGAATTCAACATCCACACAGTTTGTTTCCTCAAGAAGGATGGGTTTATATGATCCTATCCACCAGATTAGCATGTGGGAAGAAAACTTCAAAAGTAATTGTAATTTAAGTGCTTCTGTGCCCTTAATTGGTGAGGCAGATGTCAAGTTAGATAATCAGGTGCAACTTTACAAAATTTGTGCTTATATATATATATATTGGAAAATTAAATGCTTGTTCTATCTGCTAAGAAAATCAATTTCTGTTGGATAATAGTCAGAGGATTCTTCCCATGGAATGCTCGGAATTCCAAAGAATTATGACCAAGAAGCTAATAAGTCTATTGAAAAGGTAAAACCTGTGCCCGATGCAACCAAAAAAAAAAAATCCTGAATTCATACTATCCATATCTCTAAGATGGGAATATAACATCATAAAACATGCAGATACAAAGACGTCTTGCACAAAATCGAGAGGCTGCTCGCAAGAGTCGTCTGCGGAAAAAGGTTTGAAATGTTTTGCATTGAAGATATGTGGCAAATATAAAAGGTTTTATGACATTTATATAATTTTAAATATGTTTTCTGGTATTTCCTTTCAGGCTTATGTTCAGCAATTAGAATCAAGCCGTTTGAAGCTGATCAAGTTAGAGCAAGAGCTGGACCGTGCAAGACAGCAGGTACAGAGAAGAACTTTATTCAGAACCTCTTCAGCACTCTGCTTTCTATAGATCAACATATATGTGTTTTGTTTTTCTGTTTTAATTTTTGAGGAAACAAAACTGCAGGGATCCTTTATAGGTTGTGGACTTGATTCTGATAATTTGGTATTTGCTGGATCTGTAAATTCAGGTTTGTTATTTTGTTGCTAAATGTTGATTAGTCATTTTCCCAACTAATTCTTGCATTCTAAAAAGAGTCCAATTGACAATTGTGCAGGCATAGAAAGCTTTGAGATGGAGTATGGGCAGTGGGTAGAAAAACAAAACAGACAAATTTGTGAGCTGAGAAGTGCTTTAAATGCTCATATCAGTGACATAGAGCTCAGAATACTTGTAGATGGTATAATGAATCACTATTCTGACCTTTTCCGCATGAAATCAGCAGCTGCAAAAGTGGATGTTTTCTATGTCTTGTTTGGTATGTGGAAAACAACAGCTGAACGGTTTTTCTTGTGGATTGGAGGATTCCGTCCATCCGAGCTTCTCAAGGTGATGCTGTATATCTTAACATGAATCACTAGTATATTGTGTATTTTCTTGGATAAGAATCTCGCAACAAATCATGTGACATTTAGATTTTGCTGTCTCTTCATTCCTTTGTCAAGAATTACATATGCACACTTGACATGTAAATGCTCACTGGGCTACTTGATTCAAATGTGATAATTTCTGTTGTTTGAGTAACTTTGTAACATATGATGTATGTTGACAAGTTTATTTTTTTAACTACAGGTTCTTGTCCCTTTGATTGAACCTCTGACAGAACAACAACGAATGGATGTTTATAACCTTGGACAATCATGCCAGCAGGCAGAAGATGCCCTTTCACAAGGCAGGGACAGACTTCAGCAAATACTTGTTGAAACCATTGCTGCCGGACAACTGGTCGACGGAACTTACATTCCTCAGATGACTATTGCAGTGGAGAAGTTGGAAGCTTTGGTGAGCTTTGTGAATCAGGTAATGAACTTCACTTTCAAAGAAAAGTGTCGTTTTCAACATGACTTTTGAGTGTCTTTACCTACCTGTAGGCAAAAAGAAGTGATGATCCTTAGTCTCACATATTCCATGAGAATACATTTAAAGTTTACCTACAATCTTAAATGTCAGTTTATGCCTCTTGGATCAAACTTTATGTGGTAATTTTCTTTTTTCTTTTTCTAACAAAGTATTCATTTTTTTACTTTACATTTTGGAGGAGTGATCTTGGAAGGTAGCTATAGAAGTTGGATCATGAAGTATACTTACTGGAGTTTTTATTCCATCACACACACAGACAAATACCATAATTACTTCTTAGTGCATTTTGACTCCTGAAAAGCTGTTTCTTGGTTTTTTTTTTTTTTTGTAAAGCAAATTTAACAAAGCTTTATGTGAAACAGGCTGATCATCTTCGGCAAGAAACATTGCAACAAATGTTTAGAATCCTTACAATTCGTCAGGCAGCTCGGTGCTTGCTTGCCTTGGGGGAATACTTCCAACGTTTGAGGGCTTTGAGCTCCCTTTGGGCTAATCGTCCTTCTGAACCACCTGCTTAATTAGTCCGGCAAACACAGAACAACCTTGTGACGTGAAACAGAGACAAGTGAGGGGCCAGCGACTCCGACAACATAAAAGGTCCAGTGTGAAAGCTTGTGCCACGCATGGTGCAGGGCCCCCCAATTTTTCCAGCTATCTTAGTGCTATGGAGAAGTTGTAAATATGGGCATTATATAACACATACAGAGGAGTATGTAAATAAGTTAATGGTAGAAGCTAGGTGATGCTGTCTAGATGAAACATCTAGAATATGTAAGGAGTTTTCATGGAAATTGGCAATGCAGAAGTAAAGGTTGTTAAATATGCGATGTGTGTTTTCAGATTAAAACCTATTCTTCGCGGACAATTATTTTCTATCCAATCTCTTGACAATAACTTACCTTAAAATGCCCTTGTTTTCCTTTTATATTTATTGTTTCTCCGATAGGTGCTAATGTATGGAGCATGGGGAGTCCGTTTGGAAGTAACCTTAGCTTTGCCCAGGTTGAATGGATACCAAGTCCAGTCAACAGCTTTTTAATTTTATGATTATCGACCCTGAATCTGGTCAATAAATTACTTAAGAACCGATGCATTGTGTAATTAACCCTTGAAAAGACACAAACCCTCTCGCAACGAATTATGTTTTTGGCCAAAATTTTAGTAAGTGGGATATCCCCTGTTCAGAAGAAGAAAAAACCTGGGGGTTTCGCCCTTAGCTAGTTTATAGTTTGTATTTTGTTTCATCTAGCTTAGTTTGCCTCTTGTAACCAAAAAAAAGAAAGAAAGAAAAACTGGGGGGACAATCACATTTTGAAGCCACTCCTCCAACAAGACGTCAATTCGAGAAACAGCCACTCGTTAATCAGTCTGCACGAGAAAGTTTGTCTCCCCTGTACATGATTTTCCAGTTGAATGCCATAACCCCAGATTGAAATTCAATTCATGGCACCAGTCAACATTCACTATTGAGCAAATCTATCGATGCATATGAGAAAGAAATTCAGTTTGTACGGGGTTGGGCATTGCATTATTATTCAAAGGGATATACGTGAAACATATGGACTGGGCAAGTGCTCTTCTAGCATAGAAATCTGACCCAGCAATCCACGAGCTTATAGGATTCATAGTCATCTCGGCTCCTAGCAGATTCTCACAGCTGAAATAGCATAGTCCAAGGCATCCACAACAAAATCTGCATATCATTAAGAAACTGGTGAATGAAATGACATTCCTTTCTCAGAAGACTTCAACAAAGAAATGACTTTAAGACAAGCACAGAAAGAAAAAAACCTGCGTCATCTTTGGTGAAACACATCGGTGGCTTGATCCTAAAAACATTTCCATGCAATCCTCCTTTGCCAACTAAAACACCAAGCTCTTCACAATTCAAAAGCAAACAGATGGTTAGCATGTTCAGAAGACACTTCGGAGAGCGCTTTATACATATAAAAATTATTTTGGGTTGGCCAGTATAGTTTGGTACCTCTGAGTTTTTCAAATAAAACTGAAGTTTCGGCCTTTGCAGGAGTCTTCTCTTTTCGATCAGTAACAAGTTCTATTCCCACCATCAATCCTCTTCCCCGCACATCTCCAATGACTGCAAAACAAGAAATAGTCACATGTACAGCACATAAAATGCAGATACAATTAAGGTCCCTTGTACCAAGGTTATGACTCTATTCAACCAAGCATATAAAAGAAAAGTAGAGTCAATAACAACGAAAGAAATATTTCAGGAATGTTAAATTCAATATTACATACTTTCATGTCTATGCATAAGAGACTTCAAACGCTCGAGCAGGTGTGAGCCAACAACATCACAATGAGATTGACGCTTTTCCTCATCAAGAACCTGAAGCACTGCAAGTCCACCAGCAGAACATACAGGGTTCCCACCAAAAGTATTAAATTGAATCTTTCGGGCCATCACACTTGCAATTTCTGGGGTTGTAACTACGGCTCCTAATGGCAAACCATTGCCAATACCCTGATACGTGTGAACATGAGATACAATAGTGACTGGGCAAGGTATGGAAGGTGCTTAAAGCACTTCACCAGTATCAACTTAATGAAAAAAGTAGCATAAAGAGATCATAAAAAAGTAACATCCAAAGCGATAAAATGAAAAACATTAAATTATGACAAATAAAACAGATAATTAGTATCACAACAGACAAATGATGTGGCAATTCAAGTGCATGATTCAAGTGTCCAGATGATAATGAGATGATGGTCTAGACCTTTGCCATGGTAACAATATCAGGAATGACACCCTGAGTCTCAAATCCCCAATAATGGCTTCCTGTTCGTCCAAATCCAGTCTGTACTTCATCAGCAATGCAGACACCACCTGCCTTGTGGATAATGTCATATACTAGTTTTAAGTACCCAGGCGCCAGTTCAACTGCTCCTCCAACTCCCTATATGTCGTGAATTTAATGTAAATAGAAAAACCAGACCAAGAACATCCTTGAATATAAATTTGAGCACTAGATGTGGTAAATTATATGAACCTGTATTGTTTCAGCTATAAACCCAGCAATGTTTCCTGAAGTGCCGTAGTCAATGTGATCCTGTACTTCTTTGGCATAACAACTAGCATCTGAGCCAAAGACTCCACGATATGGATCTGGGTTCATAACGTGATGAATTTCACCCTTAAAATGTCAAAAATCCTTAATAAGAATAACTGAATACCACCTCTTTAATATAAAAATGAATACTGCATTGTGCATTCACAATGGTATGTTTTCAACTAAACTTGCGCGCAATCCTTATAAACTTCTTTCCCCTGCTGGTCTGTTTCTCCTAAGAAACCAAATATACAAAAATTTAAAAAAAAAAAATTCAAGCCTGATCATTTTGATAATCATGCTGTAACTTTGGTTCCTGGGCTTGACATGGTAGACTTCAAGACCCCAGAAAAAAGAATTATAACTATATTGCCATGATTAGTGGTATTTGCATGAAGCTGATAGTTCAGAATGAAAGTTGACAGTGCCATGTGAAATTAATCAACATTTGAAGATCATGTGACCATATAGACATACCTCTGGTATTGGATATTTCCACGTATTCAGAGCAGTCAACCCAATTGTGCTAGAACTACCTCCATGATATGCATTCCTCAGAGAAATCATACCAAGATTACCAGTGTATAAACGGGCCATCAACATTGCTAATTCATTTGCTTCTGAACCAGAATTTACAAAATAAACAACCTGAAATTCGAAGTTGTTAGGTTGATACTTATGTTCCACAAGTCAATATCATCAAGAGAACTAAAATATCGAGCATAGTTTCAGCAATCAGTGCCTTAGCAGAAAGACCCTCTTCATCCCTTCATTTCATTCATTAAAATATAACTAGATGCCATGGAGAAATTAAGCAAAATAATAAAGTGGAGAAATCGTTGCTACTTCAAAAGCATACTTATATTGGACTATTGGGCGGGTATTAGAGATATTTCAAATAGGTTGGGTATTATAAAATCATACTGGTGTCAGAATCTGTAATTGATCACAACTGATGAAGCGAGGGTTCACCTTAAGGTTTCCAGGCATTTTTGATGCCAACGCCTCGGCAAAATCAGCTATTGCATGGTGTAGATATATAGTAGTAGCATGCTGCAGAAGTTTGCTCTGCTCCATGATAGCATTCAAAACTTCAGGATGGCAATGCCCACAAGAAACAGTAACTATTCCAGCAAAAGCATCAAGATAACGCCTGCCACTCTCATCAAATAAATATTGCATTTTGCCTTCCACTATGTTGAGCTGGTAGTACAATTAAAGTTTGAATTAGATATACTGCGCTTATAGGAAAACAAGGCAAGAAGTATCACTACATGTGCAAAGTTCACACATTATACACTTGATACGTGGAGGGACCTGGACCATCCATATCTTAATAAGCAGTGACAATATATAATAACAGTTCTGGTCATGATGAACGGCACAATGCAAAATGGGAGGAAATTATATCAGGTTCAGGAGACCAGATCCCATTAAAACCAAGAAAGGTTATGGCGGTAGAAGGGTAATAGATCATTGCAAAAAGGGGATTCACGAAAATCCTTTCAAAGAAATGCATTGAATGGCGAAATGCTAAGTAAAGCGCATGCAAGCAGATCAGTTAAATGTTTGCTGGAATAAGTTAAACTTCTCTGTTTTAGCCCATTCATTGCACGGTTGCGCCCAATATTTATTTTTTTCTAAAAAAGCGGTTTCACAAGTTATCAGATTAGCATTTCACTTGTTCGAAGCATCGACTTTCGTCTATACAATACGTACGAGTCACTCGAACAACTACTCGAGCGGATAAATTTGAGAAGAGGTATCTAAACAATCCGCGTGCGGTTCAAATGAAGAATAAAAGCTGTGTAAGTGAAAAACTGATGTACATTATGAAACGAAGATTACAGCAAAATTAGAAAAAGAATCAGAAAATGAAAGGGAAAAAGATCCCAACCCAACGGAATGCATACAGAGACAAATGCAGAGCAGAACAGCAAGGAGAATACTATTGATTGCTCATCATTGGATTTTCAGCATAAGTAGAAAAAAGTTCAAAAAAAATAGACAAGGTTTGATTGGTAGGGGGAGACTTACAGGTTTCTGATAGTAGTGGAATAAGGAAGGACCCAGGAACTTCTTGCGTTTGGCGAAAACTTCATCAGCCAATGGGCCTTTGTACGGCTGAGGCTGGTAATCAAATGGTGGAAGCTGAGGCAAGCGAGCATCATGGGTGGCAGTGGCGGAAGTAGTGAAAGGAGAAGAAGAAGCTGTAGGGAAGGCACCGCAGAGAGAAAGGTCGAACCGGGACTTGGATTTCGCGATGGCTCGCTTCAGTAGCACTTGCAGAGCCATGCCCCTATCGATCAGATTATCGGATCAGAGATTCAGTGAGAGGATGAAAGGGAATTGCCGGACGTTACACGTCAGTGCTCCACTGCTCCTAAAGGTGTTAAGGGAAATTGCTGGACGTTACACGCCATTGTCTTTCGCCCTCGTTAAACTTGGGGTTGAGGGAAATTTTGTCATAAAACTTTGGGTTAATTTTATTTAGGAAGTATTAAAGAAGGAATAATTCAGTCATTTACTTCATTTTTTTTAAGTTGCATTTAAATTTTTTGAGGTAAATCTGCACCTTATAAAAAATAACATGAATGACACATGTCGATTAGCTCGACATATTTAGTCAATTATCAGTTAAAATTAACTGGGATAATGATTAAAGTAAAATTATTTTAATTATCATTATATTTCAATAAAAAAATTTTACAGGATATAATTTTTTTGGCAGGAATAAATTATACTCCATATGATTGTTAATATAAGTCATATTTACCTATTTTGATTAGATTAATGAAGTTATTTATGTTAGTTAATATGACATGTATTTTCTAAAACACTATAATCATCTTCCTTAATTCATTTATTTCATCTCCTCTTTAATTATTATTGATGGAACAATAATAAAAATAAAATAAAAAATATTAATAAATATAAAAACTATATTTTATATTTAAAACCAACTTTAACCTAAATATATTTTATACATTAAATATAAGAGTAGTTTTCCTTTACATGGGCTGATAAACACTCCAAGGGGTAGTTTTTCAAAATAATGAAAAAAGATTGCGTAAGTAGCCATCAAAGTAGTTCTTTTTTCTTTTTTTTCTAGACATCAAAGTAGTTATCATGCATACGTAATGACCCAATGAAGACAAGATTAGAAGGTATCTTATAATTTTTTTCTCCATGATCAAGCTGTATTTCGAACATCTTTTTCCCTTATAAACGCATGTTTTTCTTTACGCCGGATAAACACCATTTTCTCTTTGTGGTTTGCTTAAGAACGATATATTAGGTATACAGTATACTGTCTATTATAAAAAAAAAACAACTTACGTGTAGATTTACCCATGTAATCAGCAATAAATTCGGCAAGACACAGGCAATAAATTAAAACCAACCGAAAGTGGAGATAAAAAAGTAGAGGGAAAATGAAGATTGAAGAGTAAGAGAAGTTGAGAGATTCTCTTTCCCTTAATGATTAGGCATTAAAAAATATGAAGCGTTAGGGATAACCAAACATAAGTTTAGTAGATCGATTTAGTTTAAAGATATCTAAGGATTATATGCTATATAAGTCTTTATAAGTTTTATAACAATGGCAAAATGACATATAAATACTATGTCAATTTTCAAAATCTAAAAAAGTCACTTAACACGTATAAATGACAGAGAAGGGTTGGGGTAGAAATTTAGTTTTTTTATGTTTGGAAAAAAAACCAAAAAGCCCCTATTACTCAATCATTTTATACATATTGTCTGTACTTATTAATTTTGTCAAAACCATTACTATTTTAGTTAATCTCATTCCAAATATCTTTATCAATCATTTTATATATTTTATCAATACTTATTGATTTTGTCAAAACCATTACTATTTTAGTTAATTTCATTCAAAAACTCTTTGTCAATCCTTTTATGTATTTTGTCAATACTTATTGATTTTGTCAAAACCATTACTATTTTAGTTAATCTCTTTCCAAAACTCTTTATCAATCCTTTTTATACATTTTGTCAATACTTAATGATTTTGTCAAAACCATTAGGGATTTCATCAAGATTACTATTCATTACGTGAATTCCATACTTATTGATTTTTTCAAAACAATTACGGATTCTGTCAAAATTATTACTCTTTCAGTTAATCTCATTATTCAATTGGTCACAACCAAAAACTCTTTTGTGAATCTTTTTATACATTTTGTCAGTACTGATTGATTTTGTCAAAACCATTATGGATTTCGTCAACTACATTACTCTATTGGTCACAACCTAAAACTCTTTATCAATCCTTTTACATATATTATTAGTACTTAATTTTGTTAAAACTATTACGGATTTTGTTAAAACCATTACTCTTTTAGTCAATCATCTAAGAAGCAATTCAATTTCAAAACAATCAAAGATGGCAATGGGCATCCACTCGGTGAATCAATTACCACTGCAACAAAAAAAAAACAAGCACGAAGGAGAAATGTAGCAAAAACAAATAGGAGTTTCAAATCAACAGAATCCAGAAACAACACGGTGGTTTATCTGGAAATTATGCATTGTTCTATTTAAAGAGTCAGTTGAAACAACAAATTTTATTGATAGCATGAAGCTTCAGCTTCCCAATAACATGGTGTTCCTAAGGAATGAGAGAGACAAAAGGGAAACGAGAGAAAGGGAAGATGTTGAGAACGAAGAGGGAGAAGAGACGAGAGTTTACAACTGTCGCTATCAGAAATCTCACATTCACCATCAGATCTGCCATAACCACCGCTGGAGATCACGAAGTACCACCATCGGAAGGCACTAGCTGTTCTCCCATCCATTCCCACCACCACCAACAAAAATCCGAGTTGGAGGTGATGCTAAAATTTTTGAATGGAGAAGAGAGAGAAGGAAATCGGAGAGGGAGACAGTCTTTGACGTCACCCCCACCAATACCGCTGATTTTGCCACCATCGCCGTCAGTTTCAGGATGCAGCGATAGACTGATTCTCGGTACCATCGGAGCAGCATGAGCAGCGACGCCGCCTCAACGACAACATCTGATTCCAATGCTTGACGAAAGCTGCAGAGGGGGGAGAGAATTTGGATTTTCAAGGAGGAGAAGGAAAATAACCAGAGAAAAGGGTTTTATATTATGAGGGGCATTTTGGTAAAAACACATAAACTTCAAAATCCTAGATTCCTACCATATCATCTTTTTGTCATTTTCATATGTTAACATACTTTTTGAAATTTTTCAAGTTAAAGTGGCATTTATCTATCATTTTCCCTATAACAATCATGTTGATTAAAAAAAAATTAACTATCATGTTGATGTTGAACCTATGCCATCTTGTATTTTGGTCAATTTCACTCACGCATCTATTCCACCATTCTCTAATATAATGTGTTGCTTTCCCATTAGAGAGAATTATGCAAACGTTTGTTTCATGTATAGATTAATGTCCATTAAAAAGGAGTGATGAATTGCGTATGGACTTGTGCATATAATGCGACATAACGTTTATGCTTCAAGAAAGTGATGTAATATTTAGTATTTTAAGGGCGATAATTGATGGCCCCTCATTCACCAACTTTGGGCAACACTTTGCGACAAATCATCAATGATTTATGTGGTGGATCTTATCTCCTAGTCGGACTATGCGTACAAAGTAAGCCTAGGATTATTAATTTATTATATGTATTAGGTGTATGAGTTGGATTCAGCTTTTTTGTTTTTTTAATACGAATATAATGTGTTGCTAAATAAGCCTAGGATAAATGTTTTGGATTCAACACATTTGTTATAAGCCTAAGATTCAGCTTTTAAACCCTCATCTTTATTTTTTTAAAATCAAAAGTACAGGTACCAAAAACATGATATCACTTTTGTTCTTAAATATAAAATCTAATTGATTTTTTTTAGAGAGAGTAAGGAAACTAATTAATTCACTCTAGAGTATTTATATTTATCGTGTTTTTCTTCAAATTAACTAATTCGACTTATAAACTGATATATATTTAATTATATATAACATATAATATGATTAAGTAACTTATTTAACCTCCTTAATTTGTCAAAAATGTAAATTAGATCTTTTATTTAAGGTATGAAGTAATATTACAGGTGGTATTGAACTTACATCCAGCACTTTATTGAGAGATTTTATTCCATTAGACTACAAAATCACTGATTCCATTTCACTTCAATTGCATATCATATCTTTCTCTATTTTTATTCATTATTCCCACCATGCAGTTCTTCTTTCCCTCTTATTTAATTATTTATTATTCTGGAATGCTTATGTTGCTACGCTCTCCCTTAGCCATCCCTCCTGAACCTCGCCATTGCATGTTCTTATAAAGTCCATGTTGATCGGTGAAGGAACGTTTTACTTGATAGGAAATCTCAGAATTTTTTCTTCAGATAATTATATCAATGTAGTTAGATTCTTATATTTCTACCATAATTAGTCCCATAAATGAACAAGATACAAGCCATCGCAACAAGTAGAGAAAATCCCATTTAATTACACATTCCACTGTCCTATCTGAATGGATTTTCTAAATACGAGGGAAGATTTGCCCCATCTTTTATATATAATTAAGGGGGAAACGTAGCATATATTTTATTCCAAGAAAGAATCTTGGACTCTTATTCATAGTTTACAAATCACAATTGCACAAACAAGAGAGACCATACAAAAGTTGATGAACAAGGATGGATCTTAGAATCTTCTAAAAGCCAGCAGGAAAACCACCCTTTCTTGGATCGCTCACTGCCACTAGATTCCCGATACCATTCTTGTACCGTTCGAAGTCTTGAACAATAAACTGGCAAATAGTCCCTCCTGCAAGGCCTTTCAGGACATGACCTTTCTTTTGAAGGGCAGCCCTTATATCAGCAGAAAGTTCTATGTGGTCACCGCTCACTGTAGTCCAGTTCTCATAATTAACCACGTTAGGTATCAACTGCTCACATCACCACATAATTAGTTTCTCGATTAATAACTTGGCTGTAAGAAATAGTGAAGGAGCTTTAATATACCATATCATTATGTAGCAACTATAATCAGTTTGCGCAACAGAGGAAAAAAACAAGAGCTTTTGACAGTACCTGATGATAAACCCTTGGAGACATTACAGAATGAAAAGGATCCATTCCTCTGACAAAATGATTCAAAAGAACTTCTGCAGTTCCAGCAATGATCATAGCTCCTCCACTGGCACCTACCACAGCTTTCAGATTCCCATCCTGTAAGGGCATATATAGACAGATATGACTGGAAGGGAATAATACAAATACCATTACATACTATCTTACTTTATACCAATTCTCTCTTGGCTTGGCCATGACATGCATCTCAAATTAAGAAAAATTTTAGCTGAGAGGATATATACCTTGAGGACTATAGTTGGAGACATGGACGATAAGGGTCGTTTCCCTGGCACAATAAAATTGGCAGGAGCTGGTGGTGGAACATTTTTTAAAACATTTGCAGGCATGGAGAAATCATCCATCTCATTGTTCAAAACTATTCCTGTACTTGGTGAAAGCATTCCTGCTCCAAAATAATAATTTATGGTGACAGTCATAGAAACAGCATTTCGCTCCTGATCTATGACGCTTACATGACTGGTACCATGATCTTGGACCTGATTCCACCTTTAGGAGGAAATGAAAAATAAAACAGCAGTGTCAAGAAGCAGCATAGTTCAGATTCCCTGCTGGTTGTATCTGTATTGGCCCTCCAAAACACACAAATATTTACAGTTCTGCATAGTCACGATTGAATGTAAATGGTTTTGCAGTATGTTTCTTAAGCATCAGCCCCTAAAACTGAGAATAATTAATTCATTTAGACTATTATGTGGAACAAAAGACACAATATGTCAAGAATTCTCATGATTAATATGAAAATCTAAAACTTTATGAAGAAACATGGGCAATTCAACCAAATATCTTGTTATCTCTTGTCAGTTTTGCAGCTTGCCTTCCACCATAATGACGGGGACCAAAAGTCTTATTGTCGTTGATGTCTTTCTTCAACTCCTTGGCAAACGTTGGAGAAAGCATGTCTGAAAGAACTGCTGTTATATTTACAAAATCTGGGTCGCCAAGATTCATTCTCACAGCAAATGCATGTTTCAGAGCTTCAATTTCTCGATGGATCCCAAGGGGACCTAAAAATCCAAAACGGGCTTCATATTGAGCTAAAATGTTCAGCATCTGTGTCAGTACACGAGATATTAGTAACATATTTGCAAATTATGAAAATCATAATGGCCGCTAACAATGTGATAGAGCTGGAAAATTTACTAAAACATATGAGAAGGAATCAAGGAAGACAAGGAGGGTAAAAGAGCAAAGTAAAAGCTAGACTAATGATGTTTTGGGAGTAGCTTGTGTTGGAAGTGATGTGTGTTCCTTTTCTGGTTGTTATTTACTTCATCAGGTCATATCAAAATGCAAAGAAGATATACATACAAGTATCATAGGAGGGCCACCCGAAGGAGGAGGCATGCCAAGGATCTCTAGTCCAAGAACGTCTGCAGATAATGGTTCTTTCTGCTTAACTCTGTATGCTTGCAAGTCTCTCATGGTCAAAATACCTCCAGCCTTCTTAACATCTGTGACTAAATTAAGGCCAATTGTTCCATTATAGAAGGCCTGTGGACCAGATTTGGCTATTGTTCTTAATGTTTCTGCAAGCTTTTCATTACGGCATATGTCACCTATCCGCAAGAGTTTTCCTTCTGATGTGAAAATAGCTCGAAGTCCAGAGTCCTGTAATATGTATGACTGTGTTGAAACCATTTGCATGTGGAGGTACGGTGATATCTTAAACCCTTGACGAGCAAGAGCCTCTGCTGGCTGCACAAGCCTCTTCCATGGCAGCTTCCCATGTTGTTTCCACACTTTGTAAAGACCAGCAAGTTCTCCAGGGACTGCCACTGAAAGCGCACCTCTCTGCTTCAGAGTAGTATTGCCACCATACATATTCTGAAAAAAATAACAAATTACTTTAGACTCCTTTACTGAGGGATTAATAATGAAACATGTCTAGTCACATTACAGTTTCTTTCTGTTTTTTTTCCAAAGATGATCCGATTATAAAAAATTAAAAGTGCGATTTTGTTTTAATTTTGACATTTGGGTCATTTTGCAAAGAACAAGAAGGGACTTGAAAGTCAACTTGAAGGCAATCAACAGTTTAAAAAAAAAAGACGAGAGCTAACCTGAGAAGCAAGTGAAGGAGCAGTTTCTCGCATGTCGAAGGCTTTTGCTTGGCCGTTAGCTAACCGAAGAAGCATGAAGGCTCCACCACCAAGGCCACTCGACGCCGGACTCACAACCCCCAAACAAAGAGCAGCAGCGACGGCAGCGTCAACAGCATGCCCTCCTTCACGGAGAACATCCGACCCGATTCTCGAACATCGACGATCATCCGTCGCAACAGCGCCGTGAGGCACACAGATTACCTCCTGTCTCAGCTTTTTGTGCCCAGTTGTGGCATTCAGAGTCGAAGCAGAAGCCAAATTTGAAATAAGCAGGAATGTTGTGGCAATGGCAGCCCATAGCAACACAGCTGCATATCAAATTGATCTATCATAAGGAAAATTTATGCTGATATAAAACTACTTTTATATCAAAGTGTTCCACAGTCTACTCTTACCTACTTTATTTCGTTTTTGGTAACTAGACATCCTAGGAATATAAAACTAGTACAAGGTTGCAAGATTTCTCGATTTAGAACAGAATCTACGTTGCGTAGCAGGAGACATACCTGGACCTGGCATTCTGTGTGAAACTGATCCTAAAAAACCACATACGTTGCGATTGTAGGTGAAGGGAGCTTACATGCTTTATACTCATTTTAGTCTGTTGCGGCGCGGAGCTAATTAATAATTAATCGCTCACGTTTTTTTGGGGCTTTAACCAATGCGAATAGCTGCCGGCGTTCATAAACGACAAAAAATAATATCATAGAAAGAACATTGCGCCTGAATTATATGGCAAAACGCTAATGTGTCTGGTTGGAGGGGAGATAGGAGAGTTAAGGGAGGGGACATTTTAAATTTATTTTTTTTTATTTTATATTAAAGGTCTTATCCTCTTTTTTGTTTTTTTTATAACAAACTAAATAAAGTAACATACTCATTTTAAGAATATATAACATACTTGATGAGTGTTCGGCCAACACTAAAACTATGATTTCAAAAATCTATTTTTATAAGTTCAGATAAAACTCCTCTCACCTACTTATCATGTAAATCATAAAAATTATTATCTGGAACTTAATTAAAACACATAAAAATAGTACAAAACAATGATGCCAAAAAAAAAAAGTCCGCAAAACAAAAAGGCCAAGTTTTAAAGAGGGGAAAAACAAAAGCTAATTAAGTCGTTGGCCAGAATAATGAAGAAGCAACCCTCTCTCACCTAATCAGCTTGGGGGAGACAATTTGGGTAAGGGGAAAAAATGCTAAGCTTGTAATGCGCATTTGCAAAGCTTCTGAATGAATATAAAAGAAAAGGCTACTATTTAATATATTTAATAAAAATAAGAAAAATACATTTTTTATGATCCAATATCACATGCTTATATATTTTTCAAAAATCTTACATGCGTATTTTATTTTGATTTTTTGGGTTAATATAACGTTTTGTCCTTGAAGTTTGATCTAATTTTGGTTTTAGTCCTTTAAGTTTTAAATCGGTGGTTTTGGTCCCTGAAGTTTAGCCTTATTTTGGTTTTGTTCCCTCAAGTTTGAAATCGGTGGTTTTGGTCCTTGAAGTTTGGCACTATTTTGATTTTGGTCCCTCAATTTTAAAAAAGGATTTCATATTTTACCCTAAACTTGAGGGAACAAAACAAAAATCGGCCAAACTTGAGGGACCAAAACCAAAATTGGGCCAAACTTTAGTGACCAAAAACACCGATTTCGAACTTGAGGGACCAAAACCAAAATTGGATCAAACTTCAAGGACCAAAAGTTATATTAACCTGATTTTTTTTTATTTCAATTAAAGCCTCACAATGATATACAAATTTATTTAAATTGGAAATGATAAAAAAAATAAAATGATTAAATTTAATGATGATTCTTTTTTTTTTTTTTTTTTGCTTCCATGTTCTTCAATTAAAAACTAGAATAACACTTATGATTTTCTAATAATACTACATCAGATCCACACAGATGATCGCTCCTGTAATAATTGTTCTATTATATTATCATTTTTACACTTAATACATTTGAATTGTAAAAAATTATAATGAATATAAAAATTCATATAATTTTTCAAAATTACATTTTATGTAGATTCAAATGAAATCAAATAATAAAACAATTTTGTGATTTAGAACTATTTGTTTGGTCGAAGGGACTGAAATCCCAAAAAGTTGGAATCCAGCCCAGCTCTTTTCCTTTTGGTCTCATCCAATATGGGCTTATATTCGTATGGGCCAACTTCAAACCGAACCATGTAACCGGTAAGGTACAACAATGCAACTTTCTTCTTGGCGCCTTAACTATTTTTGTAATCTGCACTTTTTTTTTTTTGATATAATCGGGACACCTCAGATAGCACCTATGAGATTATTACACCCATTACAATCCTGACAAAGAATCATCTGTAAGTCCTCAGAAGGCTGATAAATTTCATGAAATCCCCATCTTGACTCAAGACCTCTTTTTGCTAGGTAATCCGCCGCGGAATTACAAAATCTCGGCACGTAAGTAACCTTCGTCACCCAATCCATATGAAGCATGTTTTTAACTTCAGTAAGGATACCAGAATCACGATGATTAATGTTCTTTTCATTCGTAATCAACTCAAGACACTTAGTAGAATCCATTTCTAACCATACTTTCCTGAAACCCATCGCCCATGCTGTTTTAAGCCCCAAAAGGCAAGCCCAGATTTCCGCAGATAACTCATCCCCATGTTCAATGGGATGTATGAACCCTTTAAGGAACGTTCCACAAGCATTACGAATAGTCCCCCCACAGGCACACTTATTCCCAGCTCTAGAGTAAGCACCATCAACATTCACCTTCACCCACCCCTCCTCTGGTGGACGCCAAATCTCTTGTCTAAACGCTAAAGTAATACCTTTAAGTCTTGTCCCTACTAGGCGGTCGTTAGTCGAATTAAAGCATTCCATCATGGTACTTGTACTGGTAAGAATACTGTTGTTCAGGGTACAAATCTTTTCGAACACAAACAGATTCCTCCGTTTCCATATCCACCAGCACAGAATAACGAACCTAGCTGCCCACTCCTTACTTGCTTCTTGTTGACCTCTAACATTCCACCAAAACCAGTCTGACGGGGTCATACTACAAAAATAGGCGCCACTTATCTGGGGGCACCACCTTCCTCCATAATGATCTTGAGTGTATACAATCCCGAAAGACATGAATGGTATCCTCAGAACCTTCTCCACATAGAGGGCAACTCGGATCCATCGTTATGCCCCGTCTCATTCGATTTACATTTGTGAGTAGACACTGACGAGAAACTAGCCAAATGAACGTCTTACACCTTTGTGGCGCTCGAACCTTCCACAAACAAGCCCAGTCCCTCCCCTGCTCTGTTACATCCCCTGAAAGCACTCTATACGCAAATTTCACTGAAAATTCTCCATGCCTCTCCCACTTCCATTTAACGTTATTAGCTTCATTCTCAATTTCGATCCCCCTAAAAACTTTATCCCATGTTTTCTTAATTCCCGTCCACACATTAGAACCAGGCCTTTTCTGCTCAATACGAGGAAGAAGATCCTCCCCGCATTTATACTTATCCCGTACAACCTTGACCCAAAGGTCATCTCTATGCGTCACGAGCCTCCAACCCAATTTCATGAGGAAAGCTTGATTCTGGTACTTAGCATGCCTCAACCCTAGGCCACCCTTCCGTTTATCCTTAAACACCTCATCCCAGGCTACTAGCGGCATTTTACGACTACTCGTTGTGCTCCCCCATAAAAACGATATGTTTTGCTTATCCAGAGTTTCACAAACAGAACTAGGTAAGTGAGATGTTTGCATTGTATATGTTGGGATGGCTGAAGACACTGAGGAAATAAGTGTCGCTCTGCCAGCTAAAGAGAATGAGCTAGCTTTCCACCTATTCAACCTTTCCTTCACCTTATCAATTACCACCTGAAAAGATTCCTTCCCAACCCTCTTGTGATGAAGTTGCACTCCAAGATATTTCCCAAGATCAGCCGTCTGAGTGTACCCAAGGACCGTATTAAGCTCCGTGCACCTGTTGTGATTTATGTTCTTAGAAAAGAAGACTCGGGTCTTAGAAGCATTTACCTTGAGACCTGAACATTCACAGAAATGTGACATACAATCCCGCACCATCTCTGCTTGTTGAAGAGAAGCTTCAGTAAATAAAATAATGTCATCCGCAAATAACAGATGGGATATCGGTGGTCCTTCTTCGTGAGGCAAATAAGCTTCCATTCTTGTGTCTCCATTCGTTCTTGAATCAACTGGCACACTCCAAACTGCAAGCTCCGTCGAACGACGACCTTCCATCCCGACATCGATAGGCTGCCGTCGTGTTTTCACTTTCATGGTTACTAACTCTGCAACCCTAATTTCACATTTCATTTGAAGTTATTTTCATACTTCATATTAAACTTACTCAACAATCTAGCCTTTCGAATGAGAATAGGATCTTCTCTGGAAATAGTGTGAGAGATTTGTTTCTTCTATGCGAATCTGGCGGAGCGAAGAGCCCAGAGAAGAGTTAAAAGAATTGAATCGGTACCTAAATCCAACGGGACCGGTACTGAAGATTCCAAGGAGCCTCAAGTTCGAATACGAGGAGCTCACTTCATTGACATTGAACTCGAAGGTATATTCCTCGTTTTGTTTGCACTGTGTTTTCTTTTCTCCTCTAGGCACTCAAATTAGGGGTAAAAGCCCAATAGAGTAGACATACAGACTAGTTGTATTTTCCTAGATTCCTAGTCCTATAAAAAGGCGAAGCTTTAAGCTACGAATTACTTCATTATACTGCTCCGAGATTATGCTCTCTGGATCAGCGGACTCTTACTTCCCTATAGAAGATGGTAATTAAACCTTTTGTTTGTTAGTTTTTCTTTTTCATTAATGTATTAATGAGTGAATATATTTTTTTGGTCATTTCATGGGAAATTTCGCTCTAACTTGTGGTTGTTTGTAAACCAGTGCAGCTACAAATTGCTGCCTTTAGGGCTGTGAGTGATGTGGAGATTGAACATTTACGGACTGAATTGCGTTTGCTTCGGTCATGCTTTAACAAGGAACTGCTCCAGAAACCCGTACTACGATTCTTTGAAGAAAATTTCCCTGATCTCTCAGTTGTGAACGATAGAAAGAATAAGAAATTTGAAGTTAGATGGAATAATGAAGACAGTAGATTGTCCATGAACTGTGCTGATCGAAGACATGTACACTCTTCTTTTCTGCAAAGGTTGTCTATTGCTTATCCTGACTGCGCTGCTGCAATCCCTCCTTTGGGTGGCTATGAATATTCTAGCAAAGCAGGTATTTTACTTTATCTTATGCATAAACTTGAAGTCTTCCTCTTCTTTCTGGCATGGATTATAACTGATTTCGCTTATTCAATTGTTGATGGGAAGAACAAGCCTTGGTGCTGATAACCTGCACATCAAAGAATTCGTATGTTTTTTTTTTCTGCTCTATGTCAATGCTGAAAGTAAAAGTTTATCCTTTTTTTTTTCCCTTGAAAAAATAAACCTCTGTCGGTATATGCAGGCTTAGGGCCATTCATAATTCTCACCTTAAGTATTTACTCTCATGCATCAGCAGGTTATGAATGAACAGTTTTAAGCTTTTTTATTAAGAGACATATTTGTGTCTTTTAGGGAATTGGATCCCCGCCCATCTCAAAAGATGGATTGGGCAACCATTTCATGATAAGGACTGTCGGATTAAAATCTGACGGTTTTATTTTTTCAAGTGTAGTTTTGATTTTTTTCTCTTTGAAAAAAAATCATAAAAAATACAAAGTTGCATCATCTTATGATATCAAAATATCTCTTATTTTAGTAATGAAAAAAAAAAATTATTTACAGGAAAATACCCACCAAGCAAAAAAATAAAATAAAAATTGAGATGGGTAGCCTACCGATCTTTTGAGATGTGTAGGGGAACCAAATCCATTTAGTTATGACTCAGAACAAAATGTTTGTTGTGTTGGTCTGGCAGGAGCCATCGGAAACACAGACTCTCATGATGCAAGATGTTCTTCAGACTCCTGTGGTTTGTATCTTCTTCCCTTTTTTATTTTACTAAAACGATATTTTCTGCAGTATTTCTCTGTCATCAGGTTTCTGTTCAAATTGTTGGGAGTTGTTTATCTCTGTTTATTTCTCAACGGGACGTGAATTCTTGCTTCTATTCTTGAAATACAGAATGTTCATATGGTTTAGTTGGACAGATAATTTGCAGTTTTTTTTTTTTTTTGACTAAATACAGAATGTGCTTGCATCAGGGCTGAAAGTGTTCGTCAGCTTATGTTATATTACTTGTCCATTTGTCAGTTCCAAAGATGTTCAGAAATTTTGTACCATCATTTACTATTGAAAATCAGTTAATCACTTGGTGTGTCTATTCCGTTTTTAGCACAAATTGAATTAAATGGTTGAGGGGATTATTTTAAGGTTTGAGTAAGGAGGGATCATAAAACGCCTAAAATTCAATCTGAATTCTTTGTTCTTTTAATTATAACTTGGAGCTAAAGGGATGTCTATTTGGCTTTTAACTCACAATAACTCAAGACATTTAACTTGTTTATGATGATTTTGTCGGTGAGCAGTCAAAGATCGTCTGTCGGAATGACCCCTAAAAGGCTGCCCAAACCTGGCGAGATGCTCCTCTCTGTCCATGGGTGACCCCTGGGGGTTTACAAGGAAAACAACATGGAAGCAATACATGGTATGAAAAATGTCTCAATTATCTCTATTTCCTGTTGTTTAAAGAATTCCTTTCCATATTGCAAATAATAGATGTAGTGGATTGTCTCTTCTGTCTAAAATCTGCTTACATATTACTTACACGCATATATATCTTGAACTATAATGTATAGACGTGCCTTCCTCTTCTGGACTCTGCATCTATATACTTGTGTCCTATCACGCCAGATGAAATACGGTTTTCCCCCTTTTGGTTCTGATAGTTGATACTAGTGAATTGCAGAATCAGAAGAATGTTGAATGCCTGCTTAAGTTCCTTCTAGCTCACTCAGATATTAGACTAGGTTGCCCTGGAACTTCGGAAGGCAATCCTGACTCTTACCTAGCTGTGTAGTTGTCTGATTTACGTGGTGTTCTCTTTGATGTGTGTATGGCCAAACCTGAATTGTAAAAGAACTTATTTTTCTAATGAAGCAACGAAATTCTTCCTTTCCAAACAAAAGAAACTATACGCTGCAGAAAGTGGGTTCAAAGTTAAAGATTCAAAATACTCACATCTAAATTTTAATTTAATATTAAAAAATAGAAGGACGATCGATAATGACAACTAATAAAAGCATATTTCAAGAAAATACTTATACTGTTGGAGTTTTAATAAACTCCGCAGATATAAGACTGATTAGACTAATATAGAATGAATAATTTCCATGTCAAGGAAGGAAACGTTCAAAATGTCAATACTCAATACTGATGGAGAGACTAGAGAGACAAACACAAGGCTTTGTTTCCAAGTTCCCATAGAGGGTCGATTCGAGGGACGTCAAGTAAACGACAAAAAAGAGCATCTTGTGCAGGCGCACTCATTGAACTTGACTAAACAGTTTGGGTGGCCAATCCATAAACCTCAGGTCATGCTTTCAGTTCGAGGATTTTTATGTGAAATAAATGTGGTGAGATCTACTTAATGAAGGGTGGATTATTGCACACTATTTAGTATTTACCAAGTCTACACTCGCTTGTCAGTATATATATGAGACTCTTGTTTGCTTCAAGGAGACGCACACGTCTTAGTTTAGCTAGCTAGCTAACAGAGATATTATCATATTGAACCATGACTTGGATTGCCATTTTTCTAGTTTCTCTTGCTTATTTTCTCCTGAAAGCATGGAGAAACAAGAAGGCGAAGAAACTACCTCCTGGCCCGAGAGGGTTGCCAATCTTAGGAAACCTTCACATGTTAGGGTCTCATCCTCATCGAGATCTCCACACACTGTCACAAAAACATGGACCCATCATGAGTCTACGATTAGGATTCGCGCCAGCCATCGTCGTGTCTTCGCCTCAAGCTGCTAAACTCTTCCTCAAAACACACGACCTCGTATTTGCCAGTAGACCACCCCACGAGGCTGCTAAGCACATGTCTTGGGATCAGAGGAACTTGACCTTCGGCCAATATGGTCCCTATTGGCGCAACATGCGTAAACTGTGCACCTTGCAATTACTCAGCAGTTCTAAAATCAATTCTTTCCGACCTATGAGAAAAGAAGAGCTCGACCTCTTAATCGAGTCTCTCAAAGAAGCAACACATGATGGAGATTCTGTGGATCTTAGTGCCAAGGTTGCAGCACTGAGTACCAACATGAGTTGCAGAATGGTACTAGGAAAGAAGTACATGGACGATGGGTTTGATGAGAAGGGTTTCAAGGCTGTGATGCAAGAGGGAATGTACTTAGCTGCAACACCTAACATGGGTGATTACATTCCCTTCATTGGTGCCCTCAATCTTCAGGGCCTTAATCGTCGCATGAAGGCGGTGGCCAAAACATTTGATGACTTCTTCGAGAAAATCATAGACGAACATGTTCATCATCAATCCAACAATGCTAAGGACAAGAAAACCAAGGATTTCGTGGATGTCATGTTGGACTTCGTTGGGACTGAAGAATCAGAATACCGCATCGAACGCCCCAATATCAAAGCCATAATGTTGGTAAGTACATAAACATGTCCTGTCCTTGATCATGTTATAAGAATCAGTTGGTTTTATTAAGAAATTAAGAAAGTTATAATAAAATATTTATATTTATCATTTATTTGATGATTTATAAATTGATATATGATTAAATGATATAAGATTAGATTAAATAGTTTATTTATTTTTCTTAATCTCTAAAAAAATCAATTAACTTTTAATTTATATTAAGAACCAGAGAGCAGCATAGCGAGTCTAATATCGAATTAAAACTCATTCTTCGCCGACACAACTCAAACCTAGGACTAATAACAAGTGATGATATGGCATTGTCGTAGGATATGTTGGGGGGATCAATGGACACGTCAGCGACATCCATAGAATGGACAATGGCAGAGCTGATGAAGAACCCAGGGGTGATGAAGAAGGTTCAGAAAGAGCTGGAAATGGTGGTGGGAATGGAGAGGAAGGTGGAGGAATCAGACTTGGAAAATTTGGAATACCTAAACATGGTTATAAAGGAAAGCTGGAGGCTTCATCCAGTGGCTCCCTTACTGGCACCACACCAGTCAATTGAAGACTGCACCGTAGGAGAATATTTTATACCAGCAAAATCCAGAGTGATCATAAACGCGTGGGCAATCATGCGAGACCCGAGCGCGTGGAGCGAGGCAGACAAGTTTTGGCCGGAGAGATTCGAGGGTAGAAAGGCTAGAAGCATAGATATGAGAGGGCAGGATTTCGAGCTGATCCCATTCGGGGCGGGTCGGAGGGGTTGCCCCGGTTTGCAGTTGGGTCTAATCGTGATCCGCTTAGTGGTGGCTCAGCTTGTACATTGCTTTGACTGGGACCTTCCACGTGGCATGTTGCCATCAGATTTGGACATGACTGAGGAGTTCGGCCTCACCATGCCCAGAGCCAACCATCTAGTTGCCGTTCCCACCAAATGTCGACTCCAACGTTGAATTGTATGAGAGATAAATTGGATCACCTCTCTCTCTCTGTCTCAGTGACCAGCCCAGGAAATTCCAATGTTGTTATTCATGTGATTGGGTCGTATGATTTATGTGTTTACGTAAGCATGCATGTTTTATGTACGTACGTATTGGAGATTTTATAGGCTTCATGACTTTGTCCTTTTTATTTGTAAATCTATAAATATCTTATTTACTAGTGATTTGGGGCAAGTCAAATAGCGAGTATTAATTCTTCTTCCTCTCCGTATCGTTCTTCATCATGATAATGATTCAGTACCAGCTCTCGAACAAAAAAGTACGAAATAATACTCGTTAAGTCTCAAATAGAATTAGAATTAAATATAGAGAGACCTCAAGAAGAAATTCAAATTTCAGTAAGTTTTGAAGCATGGAATATATATGCCATCGTTAATTTTGGAACATTCCAATTTAATTTCCATGTCTTAATAACAATGATGTTACGAAAACCATCTTTTATGGCAAAGGAAAAATAGATTAAAGAAGTAGAAACTAGGGCGCTTAAGTATAAAAACAGTATTATTTTATTCAAATCATTAGCGCATTAACCTAGCGAGCTAGTCTGAGTATGAAAGGAGTGATCTCAACGGAGTAGCATTAACATAGTCTTGAGGAAGATGATTAGGCAACCCAGGAAGTGCCAATCCAATTATCCTTAAAGTTCTGAGGAACCATCCTTCTCTATAATCCGCTCCATATTTGAAACCAATAAAGAAGCTCCTTATAATCTCACCTGCAGCATTTATCCTCATCGCGGCATCATCGCCCACAGCGAGAAGTAATTCTTATTCGGCACCTCTTCCACCATCTGCTTCCAATTCAAACAACAAACAAACAAACAAAAAATCTTTAATTTCTAGTGAGATCGATGAATGATCAAATTGAAAACAAATATATATATATATAGATATACTTGCCTTGCATTCGAAGTTGCTATCAAAGTATAGGCACCGCCCAAAGTGCTTAAACATCAAATTCTTGTAGTCGTAAGGCAACCTAGGAACAAGGTCATTACTGTAAACAAATCTATAGTACTTAATATGGTGGTGTTTGAGTTTGTGTTCCATGTACTCAGCAAATTCATGATCTCCAACTCGAGGTTGCCCAAACGTGTAGACTCCTTCAAGTCTATCCAGCAACAAGGTTTCATCGTGAGGCGACAATATGGCAGGAAACAGAATAGCAAGAGCTCCACCCAAACTATGGCCAGTCACAACGAACTTGGCTTCATTATTTGCATTCACGTGTTGCTTTAGAACATCTCTAATGGCGTAGTAGGCTTCTGGAGGGTGGTTATTATTATCGTCTCTTCGGATTTGCTTGGACCAGCCCACGACGATTTTCTGGAGGCCCAAAGCTTTCATGAAGCCTGCATGGATCTTTCCAACACCAGGAAGGTGACACCATGATAAGTCAATATCAGTGTTCCATGCATCAGCATCGAATGGTTCGGTTCCTCTGAAGGCCACTACATATGTCTGCTTCTCATCGCTTTTATCTAACATGATGAAACCCTGAGTCGTGGCCTTCCCTTGATAATCTGTTGATTAATAGCACATTAAGTTAATAGAAATCAATTAAGTGGTGGAACTTGATCTTCTTGTTATGCATGCAAAGAGATTTAGTTCTTTCGTATCTACGTACCATTCCAGAAGTCACCACATTTTACGAGTTCCATCTAACACAAAAAAAATTACAAACCGATGAGATTATATTAACGATTTAATATAAGAGCTAGTTATTAACTCTTTCTTTCTTTTTTTTAAAAAAGATTAAGGCATCTAAATAAGTTAACTTAAATTTTTATATTTATAATTTTTTTGTAAATTAATTTGTCTAATATATAATTTAATGATTTACAGCACATATTATGATTAAGTAATTAATTTATTCAATTTCCTTAATTTTACAAAAAAAAAATTAAATGACTCTTGTATGAAAGAGCGGAGGGAGAATCAAGTTAAAACAGTAAAATTCCTTGGCAAAAGCAGAGTTACGTACCTTCCAGTGATTTTTGACAATAGTTTGAAGGTAAGCTGCGTTCTCGTAGGATAGTTTAGAAGCCATGACAGAGAGTGAAGCATTGTACCTACCATCTCCAAGCTTGATAGAAGCATCTAATTCCACGCGCTTGTCCATATATCCTACCACTGACAAATATTCCGCTGAGCTAGGATCCGGCGTCGCATGCTTACTTTTAAGATGTTTGGTTGGGCTTATTCATACCGATTCATGTAAATCGAAATAAAATTTTTTCATATATCTATCTTGTACACCGTAAAAACTACTTCGTAATCTGTAAAAGCTATATCATATACCGTAAATTATGATTAAAAAACATGATTGGAAGTTCCAACCGCTATTCCAAACATCCTTATATATTTAATTAATTCAGTTATAATTGACAAATATGCAGCAGACGTACATGTGGTTAAAAAGGAACAAGTAAAATGAAATACCCTGGAGATAGTTAAATAGGAGAGTGACAACACTGTGGTGGTTGGCAGAAAGCAGGTTCAACCGTCGCTCAACGAAAGAACCAAGAGATTTAAGTGGGAGTGCCAAAAGTTGAAGTAATTTCTGGGCCAAGAGAGAGATCAATATAATCCATCTTCCGGTAAAGTCCGCGAAAGTGGCTTCAGTGCACTCCACAAAGTTTCTTCTGTGTAAGTCTGAGCCAAACAAGAATGCGAGGACGTCAGAGAAACTCAATTTCCGCTCAGGTTTCAGAAGCATATAACTGCAGGCGAAGCACTTGTGATGATCTCCTCTGTGAGACATGGCTGATGTGAAACCAGATGACCAAACAATGCCAACAAGAAGAATGAATGAAAGAGAATTCCGCGTACTCGTACTGGCTATGATATATATATATATATATATATATATATATATTATTGAATTAGTAGTCTGGCTGCCGAGTTTTCTTTAGCTTCAGAGAATACTGTATTTTAGACGGGAGTAGTTTCTTATTTTTGAAGACTTTCCTTTTAATATTATTGTATTTTCTTGTTTTCCAAGATTTTCCTATTTTATATACTGCTTTTAGATTTTTCTTTTGGGTCAGAAGAATTCGTTTTTTTTAATATTTGTGAAGATTAATTATGATTCTGCGGCCCCATCATTAATTTCTAGAGAATGATTTTGGTGATTTCAAAATTAAAGTTTAATCATATATACTTTGAAGAATTTTTTTAAAAAAAAATATAACTTTGGTCCTTGTAACAGCAATAAACAAGCACAATGCCCGATGACTTGTTATTCATGTTTTTGTTTTCGCGTGGAGCAAACCAATGGATCGGCATCGGAAGTGCACGTTAATTGCATTTAGAAATAATATGTGATTTTTTTTTGTTAATAAAAATATTATTGTTACGTTGATATCATCTCTGATTTATTCGTAGTCATCACCTGTACAAGCTCATTCCTTGTTCATCCCCAAACGACTCGATGAGTGAGATAAGAAATTAAGGAAAACGAATATTAAAAGATCCAAATGAAAATGCTTTAAACAGGTCCCTCGCAAAAAATCATGGGCATCGAAGTATATTAGTTCAATAATTTTAACTTTTAGGCAAGGCCTTATCTTAAATTTTATGTTTCAGAAGAGTTTTATTGTTGGGTCAACATATTTAAAGTTTGAAGTAGTCTAAGAAACTTGTTGGAATTTAAGTGGCCTAGAAGTTTTTTTGCGACCCAATGAAGGAACTTCTTATCGAATAAATGATCACCAGACAGCTAATGCTCTGTTTGGCAACAGACGCATAAGAATTTCGAAGGCCTACTCAGAATTGTTCAATGAGGAAGATAACTAAGGAAGGAAACTCCCAGAATCTCTTTTCCCGGAAAAGTTTGGATTCCACTATATATTCACATGGGGATGCACATTAAATAAGAACCATTTAATTTTTTTTAAAAGATTAAAGAAGTCAAATAAATTCCACATTAAAGCATTTATATTTATTCTTTTTCTCTAAAATAATTTATTTAAATTATAAACTGATATATAATTTAATAATAAAAATATATTTAACTTTCTACCAACATAAACTTAATCTAGTGGTGCAAAACCCTCAACCCTATACTGGATGATAATATATATATAAAAAAAATAACTTTCCTAATTCTTAATATCTCAAAGAAGAGTAAACATTTTTTTCTTACATACCCTCTAGGTTTTTAGAAGTTATATGTTGAGCCACAGTTAAATTCAAATCAAGTTTGATGGGATCTTATCGACACAGAGTTCTCAGAACGACAATTTTCTTCGTATATAATGCTTAAAACTTCATTTACAGAAATCAAGGAGTGAACCCCTTGAATAAAGCATTTGATTTAGGGAGAGGGAATTATCCAAAGACAGCGTATCATGTTTTCAAATCAAAACTCAAAAGCACTGTCAATTAATCAATTGATCGAACGTCACTTTACAAGGAGATTGTACCAGCAAGAGAATAAAAGAAAAGAATTTGATGATTATCCAAAATCAGATGGCTATAAACCAATTAAGGATGAGACGGAGGAAATCAGAAAACAACAATGGGTCGAGGAACCAGAAAAAAATACTAATTCCCAGAGCATTTACACAAAAAAATTTCAAGGCGATATAGAACAAAGATCGTCAAAAACTTGTCTGATATTAGGCCTCTCATTTACAGGGAGAATACACCTGAGTGATATTGCAAGCAGTTCGTCCATCTCTCTAGAAGATTCTTCACCGCCGGCAATGTCTCTGTCAATACAGTCCATTACACGTCCTTCTTGCTCACAAAGCCTCACCCAATCCGTTAGATCAACAGCCCCAGATTGACCTGATATTATGTCGCCTGCACTTTTTCTCGTTAATAATTCCATTAAGATCACACCAAGTGCATACACATCTGCCTTAAATGATGGGACTGGTTTATTAGCAGAGGCAAGTTCTGGAGCACGGTATCCAAGTGCTCCGAGATTTAGTATCTGCTCAGAAATTCCAGCAGGCGTCATGAGGCGGTGCAGACCATAGTCAGTTAGACGGACACTGTATTCAGGGCCTGCTAATAATATATTTGTTGGTTTTAGATTCCCATGGGGAATCCCTCGATCATGTAGATACAAAAGGCATCGAGCAACTTCAGCAGCAACTCTTAATCTCTGGCTGAATGACAATGGTGAGTACCTCCGGGGTGTAGTCTCTGCAAAATTCATATTGAAATGTGCTCAAATATTTAAACCACGAAAACAACGGCATGAGTCCAAACACTCCCGCATGCACAAGCGAAGGGTGTATTAAAAACTTTTAAGGGATTTATTATCTAGTATATGGAAACACTGGCAATATTGACTCTGGCTCGACCATTTTTCAGATCATTCCCCTATAAAAGAGAATAAAGATTGAGAAAACAAGAGAAATGTGATATTCCATAGAGTTGACCTCATCATATCAATCTTATAAAAAAATCGCACTGTTCATAAATCATGAATAGTGCAGCTTATCTCAAACTCCATATGAGCAGGGGACCCAGAGTCTAATTATTTTGTAACTAGGTATGCTTATATACAATTACAATGAAATGAAGCTGTTTATTTCAAACATTTTCTTCAACTTTTGAACATGTTAGATTGCATTCTCCTTTTTCTTCTCTGTTGAATATTTAGGAGATTGTTGAGGACACTAAAAGGGAAAAACCATGAATAGAAAAGTATAGCACAGTGTACAAAGTTATATATATGGCAGTGTAGACATTCCAATGAACACAGCATTGAGGGGGAGTTTAACAATTACCATAAAGATGTAAGGCTAAGCTGTCGCCAGGTATATAGTCAGCTAAAAGAAGCCTCTCTTGTTCCCTGGGCCCCCAATAATATGCCCGTAATGGGACAATGTTAGGATGCCTCATAGAACCAATCCTTTTAACTTCTCTAGCAAATTCCTTCTTATGTTTGACCAATCCAACACGTAACCACTTTACAGTCAACATATGACCAGTGTCTAGTGTAGCTTTGTATAAAGTACCATGGCTACTTCTGCCAAGAACTTCAGCTGGAGCTCGAGATAATTCCTCCGCAGTAAATGCCAGGGAAGAATCAAGGAAGTGCAACTCTCCAGCCAGGCGATCTGGTGAATACACATCCAACATTACTGGTTTTTCCTGTGCTTCAATAAAACGGGGGGAGGAAGATAATGGGGAACCAGGAGATGACTTCCTTCCAGATGATGTGGGAGGGTTATCCATCAAATCTGGATTTACAGAAGCTGAACTAGCTGCTCCCGTTCCCTGTGCTAAGCCATGCTCAGTAATTTCAGTTACAAACTCTGACTGTCTAGAGAATGATCTTGAATTGGATGTCAGCAACTGATCATTTGAAAAGCTCAATGAACTAGCCGGTGGCTGAGCACTTGGGTGGAACTTGAAGAGGGAAGGCCGTACAAGCCCTCCTGATTTGATATCCCTTCCAGTATTTTGACCAGCGAAGCCACTTCGGCCACGAAATTCTTTAAGTTGTGTTCTATGATAAGCCAAGAAAACAAAAACAATCATCACAGCAGCACCAACTGAAGCAAGAATAATGGCTATCTTGATATTTTCCTTTGAACTACGACGTTTCCCATGACCATAAATATTATCAGGCACTGAAGAACCACCAATATAATCTGGTGAGTTCAGCTTTTGATTTCCAGGGTGAAATGATGAAGGAGGAAACCTCCTCAAATTATCTGGAACATCACCAGATAAATCATTATTGGACACATTAAACACATTCAAGTTGGATGAAAGCTTATCAGGAATTTTTCCCTTAAATCTATTGTTAGACAAATCAAGGTACTCCAAATCAACAAGTTTGCTCAATTCACTGGGCAGCGGTCCTGAAAAATCATTCCTGGTGAGATTCAACAGTTTGAGCCCACCCAACCTACTTATGTCAGGAGGTAAGATACCTTTTAAGGAGTTATCAGATAAATCAAGATACTCCATTGGCTGAAAAGGTGTCATAATTATTAATTCACTGGCTCCTGAGTTCTCAAGAGGAATTGACCCACTAAAATGATTTCCAGAAAGATTCAGGCTTGTCAATGTTGTTGAAGTAAATAAACTAACAGGAATAGGGCCATTAAGTTCATTCAAACTGAAATCAACCATGGATAATTTAGGATAGGTCCCCAAATTAGGAGGCAAAGTTCCAACTAAGGAATTATTCCTGAGAGCAAGTGTGGTTAATCCCTCAAACTGATTTGTCAAATTGGGAAAGCTTCCTGACAGCCTGTTTGAACTCAGATCAAGAACCTCAAATGTGGCTTCCCAATTCCGCATAACAGATACATCACCATCTAACATATTCCTGCTTAAGTCCATCACAGTGCATTTTCTCAAAGATGTTGGCAAAAAGCCTGATAAACCATTTGATGAAAGATTCAAAATATTCAAAGATGTCGAGTTGATTGAAGGAATTGAACCTGCACATGTTAAATATAATGAATAAGACATATGTAACAGAGCACTGAGGTATACTTCATCAAAAGACTTAACGAAAATTTCTTTGACAATTGTAAATGAAATTGGCATTGTGTAGGGTTAAATAAAAAAAGACCAAGCTCCAGAGTTCCACATAAAAACTGCAAAAATCTCATGATTAAGTTTAGCCATGCAAATTACAGTGTTTTTCAGGGTAGTCAGAGCAGACGAATGCACTCCTGTACCTTGTAAGGCTGCAGCACAGTATAACCTCACATTGCAAGATTTCTAGTGCAAACAAACTGTAAGCATTCTAACTGCAAGGTTTTGGTCCATCACATTGCAAGTTCACATATTATTTACCCACGGTAGTCAAAGCCTGTCAACTCCTTGAACCTCCATTGCTTGCATAGGCTGGAACACATAGGCACCGCAGGCATTTCTTTAATCAGTACACCGCTCTATCTTATCATTCCCTTCTCCTCCACCTCCCTCCCCTCCCCACACCCCCTGTTCGCTTCTCTGTTCTTGCTAATTGCTTATATTATGTAAAATGTAAAAAAGAATTCATTTAAGTTCATTTTAAGCTAAATATTCCCTACCGACCTTCCTCACTGACAATGTTTATGGTAGAACAAAAAGATGTGATCAAATACTTGCTAGATTCCCTTTATGCATATTTTCTATACCGAACAATTCAGACATTATCGAAAATGCACATGCAAACGAGCATGTGCATTTGCAGCTTTTACAATTCCTCTATTATTGTCTCAACTCTCCGGTAGTAAAAGGTTGGGAAGGAAAGTAAACGATACTCGTCTGATCTAGTTTAAGATGCCTTTCACGAAATGATAATAGCTTGATGAAAAGAGAAGGAACTATATCATTCCAACTCTGCTTCGCTCAGAACAAACTAAGAAGGATAGTGAAGATCCATGCTAAGAAAACAATATATACTACGAAGAACCAGATTATAACAAAAAGAATTAATAGCTGGCCTGTATTCTGAAAAGCTTCCCAAACCCATCGTAGTATGGTTGGAAACAGGATAACAGGAAGAACAGAGAAATGAGTGAATCAGATGCCAAAAAAGAAATTGAAATTTCTTACCCGTAAACCCGTTGCCGCTAAGATCCAATTCTTCTAGTGACATAGAAGTTTCTAACAACTCCTCCGGTATTGACCCATATAATAGATTACTGTCAAGTCGCAAAACTCGAAGACTTGGCAATGACCCAAAAGAGGGAAGCTCCCCCCTGATCTGATTGTGACCCAAATCCAAAACTTGCAGATTACGAAACAATGCAATTGAGTCACCCCCAAAGAACGGGCCATTTAATTCGTTGTAACTCAGATTTAGAAAATGGACCGTATTCGCCAAGCCAGAAACATTCTCCGTTCCAAGCGAGAGGCCCCCGTAGAACTTATTAGAGCTCAAATCAAGATGCTCCACATTCCGCAATGCGGACAATACATCACCAATATCACCCCAAAGCTCATTCGAACGCAAATCCAGTACTCTCAGCTGCTGAAGATTATATAACCCTCTCGGAAACCCACCCTTGAAGTTATTCTCAGACAAATTGAGATAATTCAATCCCCAAAGATCATTAATTCGAGCTGGGATCGGCCCGTAGAACTTGTTGTCAGAAAGATCCAAATGCTGCAAAGTGGTCAATGTCCCCAATGCCGGCGGCAGCCGCCCAGTAAAGTCATTTCCGGAGAGGCTGAGGTTCTTTAGCATCTTGAGTTCAAGTAGAGTGTGAAATTTCAGCTCACCCCCCAAACTGAGCCTATCAAGGACCACGGCGGTGACGTTGCCGGTTCCATCTTCGCAGGCAACTCCAGCCCAAGAATGAGGACAGTCGTTGAGGTCGCTGAGTGAAGACAGCTTCCATGAGTCGAAAACTCTTCCAATCGGATCCCTGTCAATCCCTTTCTTGAATTCGAGCAAAGATCGGAGTTCAGCTTCTGAGGCAAAACCCGAGAAGAGCAGAGAAAGAAAACAAAGGGAGAAAACCGCAACAAAGAAGTTGGGCACGGAATTCATCGGAGTTAATGTGGAAAGCCACCTTAATGATTCATTGAGGAGAAAGGAGGGAGAGAGAGAGAAAGAAGGAAGTTTCCGAAACCCTAGAAGCTCAACATTGGGGAAGAGAGCTAGAGAGAGAGGGAATGGAGAAGAAGAGAGAGAAAGTGCTGGTAACGCTGAGCTAGGGTTTTATATAAGAGAGAGAAATCCGTTAAAAATGGCGGTTTGGTCAGGTGGGAGAGTGTTGGTTGGTGGGAGTGAGTAACTACAGTCTGTAAAGGACAAGCTCTTCGTCCTCTCCTTCTCTCCATTCATTCACCCACAACCTCCCTACTCTGTTCCACTCTCTGTCTTCGTATTTGTATGGGAAGAGGGGGGGGGGGGAGAGAGAGAGCGCAGACTGTAGTTTTAAACCCCCCCTTCTCTCTCTACACAGCCCTACACGCACATGCGCTTAACGTCTCTCCACGCCGTCAACTTCACTGTGCCAATAACCTCCTCTTCCGAAATGGGAAATTCCAGATTTTCAATTACGCAGCCAATTACGGATAAGAAAATGCCACTAAGAAAGTTCGAAATTTAAATAAAAAAATAGGTGGAGTGTGGGTAGGCGAGGATGGAAGTAACGGGAGAGAAAATAATGGAGGGAACGGCGTGAAGGGAGAGATGGAATGGACAGCCAAGCGAAGATGCCGAACCAGAGAAGAGCATGTCTGGAAGCGTACAAATGGGATACACCATCATTTACCAATTCTGTTACCCTTTTTGACTCTACTCTATTCCACGTTACTTCCTTCTCTTTCATTTGCCATTTTCTCAGAACTCGTCTTTTTGCCAAAATTTATATTTAATATATATTTAAACTCCTATCCGCTACCGCTGCCTGTAAAAGTGCACATGTATTTGCTTTTTAGTTTTTACGGACTTATTTTTGAAAACGGGTTAATGTCATTTTTATCTTTTAAATTTATTCTTCTTAAATTTTAAATTATAATTTTTAGTTTCAATAAAGATAAAATATTCATATTTTTATTAAATTATAGAAACTAATATTTTAAATGAAATAAAATTTAAGAAACTAAAATCAAAATAAGAATAAATTTAAAGAAACCAAAAAGTATAGTAATTCTTTTAAAAAAAATTGGTTAAAAGTAAATTTTTAAATATCTTATCCACTTGAAAAAACTGCCAGCATAGCTAGCCGATATAACTCTTCTTCATATGTTTACAATATATTTTAGAGAAAATTATAATAAGGCCTCAAATAATAAAATAAATAAAAAAATTATCCCTTAAGATAAAAAAATAAAAAAATAGTCATATTGACAACTTCAAATACTGGTCATTGACAACTTGAGAGGCCTCTATTGATAACTCTTTAAAATCATTTTTTTATTTTATGATTTTAATAGTCTTTTTTTTTTTAGACCTTATTATAATTTTGTCTATGCATTCTTATTTTTGAAGGCAATACACAATCGAAAAAAGAGTTACCCTCGTCGAAAATTAGTCCCATAAGCATTTTTTTTTTGGCGGGGGAATAAACTCCACAAATAGACATGTACCTTTAACCAAATTTTCCTTTTTATTTTGTTTGGTATACATAATTAATTATTATATATGTTAGTATGTCACATCTGTATTGTTTTTTCGGTACAGCTGTATTGGACTTTTATATGTCATTAATTTTTTTATATGTCCGTATATAATATTTTTTTTAATTATTACTTGTGCTTAAGTTTTGAATGATTCTATGCATGCACAAGGACTGAGCCTCTCCAAACAGCAACCTCTTCATAACATTCCTTAATCTAATAAATTTAATAGCTGATGAATCAATTAGGGCAGGATATGCTCCTATACTTTTTTCTTTCTGTGGGGTGGGAAAGATTAATACTATTATTTTGTACTATCTTTTACATTGAGGTTGATGAAGTCAAATCTCATACCATACTTGTTTACCTATTTACAAGCCAATATCATCTGTATTACACGAGATAGTCCTCAATATTATTTCTATGTATATATTACGAAAATGGAAGTAATCGATTACATCTGTATATAACACACAAGACACAAGTGCACGCAATATATATTCTGGTTTGAAATATAAGATCCAATTGATTTTTTGTAGAGATTAATGAAACTAATTAAATTACTTTAAAATATTTATATTTATAATTATTTCTACAAATTAATCTGTTTGACTTATAAATTGATATATAATTTAATCATACATAATATATATTATGATTAAGACACTTATTTAATTTTCTTAATTTATCTAAAAAAAATCAACTAGGGTAGCATTATTTACCCTTTTGCGATTTGAGTCAAAGGTAAAAGATTTATAGCATTCATCTACTGTACAACATATCTTAAGTGAGAGCATGCAACTTTTATTCAATCATATACAGATGAAAGACATTGAATTTGTATGCAGCTAAGCTGCTAAAAGAAATGTTGCACCCAATAAAGGACATAAGTCCTTAAATACTTTTGAGTAATGATAAATTTTACAATAAGAAGATTTTCATCAATTTTTCTTATAATTATTTAAACTTATTTTTTTATTTTTTTTTTAATTCCTGTTGAGCGTCCACTTCCATCACAAATTCGTTTCATCTGCGCCCATCTCTTCTTTTGTCACGTGTCTCTGAATCATTGGGTGATAGTTTTGAACTCACATTTCAAAACCCATTAGCCAAAAATTGTAGTGTCTCCAAAGCGTCGAGTGATGACCGAAGTTTAAGACACCGATGATGAAGTCTTTCCAACATTCAAAAATCTTCATCGGTGACGGGGGCCGGCGATGGGCTCAATGTTTAAAGTTGAAAGGGCGCCGATGAATAGCATCTTCATAGAATAGCAAAACGAGTGGTGAGGGCTGAGTTGAGTTTTTTCTTTTCAGGTTACTCATTAATAGCTAAGATTATGATTAAAAATCAAGTTTAGATCTCGTTTTATGTCAAAACGGTGCCGTTTTATCTAAATGGATGCGTAATGAAGAGGTTCCTTGTTACTCTTACCTTGTTTACAATTGACCTGTATTGATTTTACCTTTTTTACATCTTAAAAAATGATATCATTTAGATGCACCAATAGAAACTTATATAAATATGTTACAAATTGGAACAGATTATAAATGGTGTAAAGTATTAGGGATAAGGTTTGGTGGTTCAACGCTGCAATTAGTATTAAAATTAAAATGCATCAATTTTGTCAAAACTTGGATTTGCTTTTTATCAGAAATGCTGGCGCCAGGGAATAGGGTTCCAAGTGGTGCTTACCAGCAACAAACGTTGACATTCACATCATATCCTTATATTGCATACTTGTAGTGTTCTAAAATTTTTTAAAAAGTACAGTATAAAAAAAAATTAAAAGTAAAGTACGAGATACTGTATTTATTTTTGTGATTATACAAGGATATAATATGATCACTTATTCTTGTTACAGTGAACAAAAGTTAGCGAAGGTTCCACAACAATTATTCTGCTGTAACGGAAGTCATCATGAAACAGAATCATAATTAAAACGTAATATTAGAATAAATAACATTTAAAAGTTGGGCTGTGATACTGTTAATACAATAATTAATATCAAAATCAAAGTTACGTGTTGGCTCTAACCACTTTGAACTAGACTTGAGTTATATCCAAGTCAAGGGAAAATATGATTGAAAATACCAACAAAAAGAATAAGAATTATTCCCTGAGGAAAAAATTGAGCGATGCATTACATATTTTATTTACAGGAAAATCAAACGTACAACGAAACCGTCTTCTTAAAGTTATACTTATTGGACCACCTAAATTGTTCAATCAAACAAAGCAAATTCCAACATTTGATTAGCTCAATAAGCCAGATACTAGCTGGATTATATATTGATAAATTAACTCAACCTTAACATAAAGTGTTTAAAAATTAAGAAGAATTACTGTAAGGTTTGAACGAAGGGGTTTAACTATCAAAATGTTCTAATAATAATAAGTGAGCAATATAAAATTATCCTTAGTTGTATGAGACTTTTGTTAAACCTTACTTGGGACTTGACAATAATTCCCAAATAAACTATTGAGAAGGTTTCAAAGGATGAATTTTAATCAATAAAAAATTTTATAACAAATGAGCGACTTCTTGTCATTTTTTCTGCGGACTTGTTATTGAGAATTTTTTGTGATTTCTCTCTTAAAATTTTATAGTTTTTCTCCCGAAACTATTTTTTATACAATTTGAACTTGATTAGAGCCTGTGAAGACTTGGATCCATAGAAAAAACAAAAATATTTATTCTTGTAAACGATGGATCAGAAAATTGATATATACCGTTCACATATAATAAAGCACTCGAAACTGCAGAGACTGTCCCGATTATTTTTTTTTCTCATTAAAACAAGAAATAAATAAAGAAATGGCATCAAAGAAAGGTAGTGGACAACTCTCTGGGCAAGCGATATCTCTCAGCTTCTTGTGTCCTTTAATTAAAAATAATTTAGTGAGAAAACACCAAGAGAAGCCAACCTAGCTCTTGATGTGCGAGCTTTATGCTCAGGAATCCGAAGACAGGTCAAAGAAGAAGCTGAAACTCCTAATTGAATAATACATTCTTACACTCTACAATCTCATCTTCTCGTCGGTGCTGCTCTGTAAAGTTCTCGGACCACCTTCTTCCTTATATAAGAGACGACACTAAGCTTAAATCACACACATCACATTGCAGGATTCAAGGTTCAAGCTAGATACCTATAGCTACAATGACACTGTCGAAACCAGCCTTGTTTCTGATTCTGGTAATATTCGTCTTCAATGTTATATTTGTTGTTCAAGGCGAAGCAGTTAATAACAATGAACTAGTTGTGGGTTCTGGCAGTTCTTCCTCAGTTGACGTGAGTTCTGAATCTCTTTCCCTCTCTGATTATTATTGATATTTGATCGATGTCCTGTTTATGGTGAATTTTCTTGGTGTTTACTTAGATTAAGTCAAAGTTTTTGGAGTGATTAATTAATTACTATAATATAATTATGTTTATGCAGAGAAGAGGTGGGTGCGAAAAAGAGGGCTTTGAGTGCAAGAAAGGGAATGGTGGGTTGGAAGAAAACGTTCTGGAGAATGAAGATTACATCTACACCAACTCTCTACCTTAAGAGATACAAACGAATATTTCTGTATGGTTTTGGTTTTTAATTATGTCTAGCTTGTCAAAAAGTTACCCACATTCGTAATTTTAAAGGATAATTTATTACACTACTTATTGTTTTGCTGAGAAATTTTGAGGTTCAGATTGTACGCATCCATTGCAGAAACTCAACTCTCTAATCCGCTCACTATAGCAGTTAATGTGGGGAATTGTAAATTTACAATTTATAGTTTATGCCTTTCCCTCCCTTATCACAAATTCACTAAGGTAAATAATGAATAAACCGAAAAGAAAAGGTTTCTAATTAACCTAACATCCGGACTTATTTTCATAATCTTTCTAGTTCTTTTGACATGATTAGAGACCCTCATTTTAACCTTTAGGGGGAAAACACATTTTACCTGTTTCTCTCCGGTTTTCATACAAGCAGTTTGATCGCCTTGGACGTCACGAAGATGGCACTTTGACTCGTTTTCGAAAAAAAATCATGAGTTCTAATATTCTAATGGCAAGTAATTGGCATTTTTAGTGAATGGGCCAGTGAAAGGGGACTTGTATTAATTGATACCCCGACATACTTCTTAGAATTGAGATTTTTCTTCTTACCAGATCTTGGTGATGAGATCTACTTGACTAGTAGCACGACATTTCTGTCTCATTTAGGTTAAGCTAACCTGACCACTTTGTTTTGAGATTTTTTTCTGTTGAAAAAAATTAATCCTAACTTGGATAAAAGAAGTAGGAGAAATAACGAAATTAAAGGAGAAAATAAGAGAAAACATGTATTTTTTTCCTTATCTGGAAGAAAAGAAAATAGGCACTTGGTTTTCTCATTAAAAGTAGAAAGATTTTGAAGGGGGGAAAATGTTTTTTCCAACCCTAAGTTCCATTATATCATCATTTATAACCCTAGTTCCAAAGTCAAATGACTTGATTGCGACGATGACGAAGAAAAAGATCTCCGTGCAAATGAAAACCCAGGGTTGCTGCTACGCCTGCTAGGCTTAACAACAGAAGTCACAGAACATGTCCATGTTTGGATGTCTGCATAAAGTACCGTCCATTCGGACGTTAGCGAGCTACCTAGCATATGAATATGATGTTCCTTCCTTGGGATGCTCTTGTCCTTATTCCTGTCTTGTGCTTGTGCTACGTCCTCTTGTGTCATGATGTGTACACTTAAATATTGACATTTTAGGGAACGGTGACAATAAAGCCACGAGACTGAACAAAAGGAAATCATTTCTTTCATGGACACATACAAACCAGATCAAAAGAAAAGGCAAACAACGGATATTAAGACGGAGATCTTGTCAGCTATGAAATGGACAAAGCGAATTAAATTAGGTCCTGTGTGCACAATGATGAAGTGTTCAGGACATGAAACTCTCCGTACATCAATCACGTAAACTACCAAGAATCGAATATGTTTGAACAACAATTTAAAGCCATCACATGGATGTCATATACTTAAATTTTCACTTAAATTAAAGTTCGTCAGTTTCAGGATAAGCTTACCACTGTCAAAATTTGTGGGAAGCTGCACTATATCATATTCTAATTACAACGACAAATGCTAATTTATCATTAAGCCTACGTGACCGCCTATGTGGAAGAAGTGGAAAGAATACAATTTATGAACTGTTATTGTGTGAATATACCAGGAAATGGGGCTCAGGTTAACCAAAAAAATAAAAAAAAGATCTGGCACACCTCATAGGTGCCTGATATCTGAACGAGATGACAAACAGAAGCCGCGAGCCTGTAGGAACCCTCACGAGTCACAACATATGGTTTGCCGGCTGAAATTTTTTGCCTGCGTTGACGTCTTTTGAAAGGTTGAATTTAACTTTCTTTGAGCTCTCAACCATATTCTCATCTTGGACGTCGACTAGTAAGTAGCACCAGCACGAGCTATATTATCCATCCTACTTCTGCAATGGACCAAATCAAAGAAAATGGGGAAAAAAGTAAATGGACCAGTAAAGGATACCAGATAGAGTGTTGGACCTCACCACAGTTTTAATTACATATAGGAAATCATGGAAAGCTAAAGAGCCCTTGACCCGTTCAATTGATACAAATATTAGCATCATATCAGATAAGCATGAGTGATCCGTTCAAATATGCATTTGTCAGTCATTCACTTAAGCAAATAACATATTTTCCCTCTGTAGTGGCAAACAAAGAAGACCAGTCTTTCATTAAAAGAATTACCCAAGAGCAATCACAAAACTAACAGTCAAAACAATGATGATACAGGCAGTTGAGAATACGTTTCTGTCCACTTTACTTACTGGTTGATTAAGCTGTCCCTGTTATCAACTTTTCCCGTTCATCTAGCTTCTTGACCTTCACAATGCCAATGAGAACTTGAAAACTGAAAAATGCACACAAAGCATATGCTACAATAGCAGGTACCTGAAAAGGGTATCAAGTAACAGAGGAATGAGAAAGAAAGATCAGAGAATCAATTAATTGAGCTGCTAATGACTTTGAGAAAGAAAGGGTAGTAAGAAAGCTTACGCGAATTGAACTGAGATACAAAACTGTTGCAAGATTTATTAAGCTCCCGGCAGCAACACCCTATCAATTAATAACGATGGTAAAGTGAATAACTGAATATGTATCATGACATTGCCTAGCTGGTCTTTCTGGGTTTTCCTCGGATAATAATGTCATAAAATAACATCAACAAACAGGTAAACAAAATATATGCATACATGTATAAGTGCAATACCGTCATGTCAAGTACAAACAAATTATGGACATCCAATAGTCATTTATAGGACGTGCATACGTCCCAGAAAATAAATATATGAACACCTAGCAAGTAGAACTGTAGAACAGACTCGTCCCAAGTGATAAGTAGACTTTATAATTCCCAAAGTTAAGGGCCAACTTGACTCACATTCCCTATTGTGTTCTGCACAGTGGCAACACGTTGAAATGCTCTCTCAGATTCCAGAGCTCGAACTCGGAGCTTCAGATCACCTTGCTCCTGTGTAAAAATTAAATGCAGTAAGCAGAGATCTGGAATACCAGAAGTTGAAGACCTAGCAATAGATATCATTAAATAAACAGTTCGAATTATATCAGTTTAAATCTGAGTATTACCAGCCTTTGGATTATGTCAGCAAGCTTTTCAACCCTTTCAGCCTGTCTAAATAAGTTATAAAATGCTTGAGACTGTCTATCCCACCTCTTCCTGAAGTCCTGCACAATTACAAGATGGATATGAGAAAACAAATCCGTAGAGGATACTGAATTCAAGCACAGAAGACGAAATTTATCATTGCCTTTAGGACAACTTCAACCCCTGCTTCACGAAATCTTAGCAATTCCAAAGCATAACTGCAAGGCAAAGCAAGATAGATAGTTAGGCATGCAAAAAAATAAAGGCTTAAAATTGACATTTAATAGGATTGAAAATTTACAAACTATAAAAACAATACTCACGGCTTGGCAATCTCAGTAATGTCAAATCGTGGGTCAAGCCCCTTCCCAATGCCATCCAACACTACAAAAGGAACATTAGCTCTTAGAATTAATAATCACAAGCATAAGACATGCAAAATCGTTGAATTGGCCTAAATTATATTTACCTGAGAAGGCTCGAACAACAAATGTAAATGTTGCAGGAAAACGGAAGGGCTGGTCTGCAGCAATGGATAATAAATCTTCACCTGTTATAAAACAAGACGACTATGAGTGGCAAAAATACCTTTTCTCAAAGTAAAATCAAGTCTATTGATTACAAAATGTTATTGAACTGGGAACATAACACCCAAAAAATTTAAAGACCAAAGGTCCAGAAGCAAGACATAATGGTTATAATCAATCTGGGGCATGTCCAATTTTCCGGTCAAAACCAAATTATTTTTTATGAAAATCAACCAATGATAAAAAAAACATAATGTATCTAATAACTCATAAAACTAGACATAAGATTCTTCACCTACATGTAAGCTGCGGGATAAAATTTTTAAGAATTTAGTAATAACTAAATATAAAATTATAGGAACAAAACAAGGCTAAGCGGGCTATAACATGACTACCAAAATAATCTTTCCTGACATATGCCTACTTGCTTCCTCACATGTGACCAGAATAATGATCATGGATTGTCATATGCTTTAAACACATCAATTGAATAGCGTAAAGTTTAGACATACGTTAAGTTTAAACATAAGGAACTTCATACAATTACACCAGGCACATTACCAATAGCAGCCAAACGCTCTTTCTTTTTCATTATTTTTTCCTCTTTGCTCAATGGCTTTTTGAATCCAAGTTCAGTCGTTGCCGCCTCTCTCTCCCTCCTCTGTGCAGCTAGACGCTCTTCAAAACTATAAAGCATTACAAGAACTCAAGATCAGAAATTCCCCAAGAAAGTTCCTCAGATTTAACAAGATCGCTAACATAATCGGTCACTCAAATTATTCTACAAAATATTAACAGCGATGGCAAAGGAAATCCCACTGGAATCAACAACTGGTCAGGAATCATAGAGGATTACATATTAGTACTCCTAGCATAATTAATCAGGATGGACAAGTGGTTCTGAAACACCCTTATCGATGAACAAAGCTTTTCAGCCACCAACATATCAGATTTAGAGACTGTTTGGCCAAACATTTGTAGAGGCTACTTTTTTTATTTCAAAAAAGTACTTTCTTGGTTAACAGAGGCGTCCAGCCCGGCTTTGATAAAAAAGTTGGTTTTTAGCGGTAGCAGAAAGGTTTTTCCTTTTATGGGAAAATCACTGATAGAGTACCGAGTTTGAAGTTTTGTACATAAATTAAATTAGTCTGCTTTTATTTTATTAATATTTATTTTAGTTGCTTTAATTATTATTATTGGCTTATTATTATTATTTTCTTAAGTAGTTGAGAAATAAGCGAACTGTTCCACTAGTACAAGTCAATTGCTAAAATCTTGGGTTGTTAGTCATTTGAATTTTGAATTAGAGTCTATTTCTCTGTAATATACTCTTATAAATTGGCATATTTCCTCCTCAATAAAATATAGAATATTTCAAAGAGTAAATTGGTTTAGGAGATTCTCCTCGGCTGTTTTAGAGAGGAGGTGAGATCCTTACCTACTCTTTATCTCAAATTATCTTACAGCTTTCTCAACTTATTATCTCAGGTTATCTTATAACTTTCCCATTTAATCAATTAATTTACTCGGTACCTTATCAATCACCTATAGGTCCCAAGTAAGAAAATGAAATACAAATAAGCCCCCAAATAACATTTAATACTAATAGGTCCAAGGGATTAATATTTACAAGTAAAACTTCCATATTTTTAAGTAAAGTTGCACCATCTACAAGTCAAAGTTAACAATTTAATGATTACAAGCTGAACTTTCATATTTACAAATTAAGTTGCGGGAAATTTACAAATCAAACTTATAAATATTAAATCCTTTTGGACCTATTAGTATTAAATGAATTTTGGGGAACCTATTTGTATTTAATTTTCTTACTTGACCCTAGTTTTCTCTTTTTCTTCCCCTCTGGCTGAGTAGAAACAGAAGAGGAATATATGTTAAAACATTCATTCCCCCACTTAGAACTGTTAATTACCATAAATACTACTCCTCTGGTTCTAGATGTAAAACCTAGTTTGAAGTGCATTTAGGACCGGAGGTAGTAATATTTTTCACCCACCCTTAAAATACGCGTCCTTTCAGTAATTTGACTATAAAAAGCATTTTTCATGAAAATTTTGCCAAACACAATAATCTTGATAAAGGCACCTATCAAATGATTTTAAACAAAAAAAAATTTTCTTAGCGGATTTTGTAAAACTCCATTTGGGAAGGAAAATTTTAAATTAAAAAAAATGTTTCAAGATAAGTATAAGTTCACAGCAATCCCAAAAGGGCTCTACTGAACAAAGTGGAGAAATACGATTATCTAGGGAAGAAACAAAACCCCAGCTGTGTTGAACTTACAAAAATGTTTCCAAAATCAAGGGCTTAGATTCTTCAATTTAGTAGGACACTTGATGTGAAGTGAACTCTACTTGATCATAAATGTTCCAATCAATTATTGATAGCCATAATATACTTTTTCACACAATAACTTATAATAATCCTACTGGCGCTAGAAATTTTCTGCTTTTGGTAACTCCCACCAGCTGGGTTCAGCAAACTACCTGTTAAGGAAGAATTGTGCTGTTCGTCTTACAGCGGTCATATCTCCAGTTGGGACAAGAACACCCATTTGAACCATTGCTTGAAGGACCTAGATCAAACCAGAAGATTCGTTTAGTCATATAAACTATGCAATTTTACATTACAGCATTCAAAGCATAATATGACACCATTCACAGAAAAACAATAACCTTATCTGGATTTTTCTCGTAAACTCCATAAAATACTTCAAGCAAACCTTCTCGGATGTTTGAACTTATACTGTAAGGTGCAATACAGACAAAATGTGAATCATCTACCAAGGTTAAAAATTGTATTAATTATACATTCATGTTTTAAATAGCCAGAGATTAATTATAAACCTTCCCATCATTCCAAAGTCATAAAATATCAATCTGCCACCATTGACATCATCAACTGCAATATTCCCAGGATGCTGCAAGAATGTGAACGAATTGTAATTACTGACAAGATAGGGCACCAAGTGTCAAATTTCCAGAGTAATATCCATAAAACATAAGAATTGAAGATTCTTCATCCTAACAACACCAGGAGTGACAAGACAAATATATACATAGGCGCAGATTCAAAGATAGTAGACCTCACATGTTAGTTCTACCACATAAATAGGCTAGAAAATTTAAAATACATATATAACTATAAGACAAACCTAAAATTACTAATCAATATTAACATCAAGAACTCACTGGGTCAGCATGGAAGAAACCATGTGATAGAATCTGTTCCAAGTATGACTCAACAGCATATCGCCCTAACCTGTAAAAGATAAGAGCAATGTTTTAATTGTTTTAAATTAGACATTATTCTGAGTCTCAAAGTATACGAGTAAAACATGACATGCTACAAGGGATTTCAACATAGAAAACAAAGAGGTTCCACAAACCTTTTGCGGTCAACCCCAAGCTGATCTAGTGCTTGTATTTTGTTTATTTTAATTCCTGGAACATACTCCATTGTCAGAACCTGCATTTGATATCAAGTTAGAAATGAACATATAAAGGATGATATTAGATCTCAAACAAGAAAGAGTACTTGGCTGCATCCATGGAAAACAAACATTAAACCTGCGGTGTGATATAATCCCAGAAGATTGTAGGAACTTTAACATAATCCATGTTTTTAAAGTTACTTGCAAAGAGCTCTGCATTAGTAGCTTCCTTCGTGTAGTCAATCTCCTGAAAGATGTCAATTCGCATTGCATTAACAGGAAAAGAGAAAGTTGAGAATGTGTTGGAGCATATGAATTGCAAATGCATCCTACTGGAGCAGGAATAATATCCATTAATCAAACAGGAATTAGACTGGATTAGCAGGGCTATATTTTATAATTAGATACGCTTTTGCCGATTACAGCAATATAACATTTTAACCTTGCAGCTCAGAATGCTGCAACCCCCCTCTTCTCTCTCAATTCTTTCCATCTTTCCAATTCTATGCATCACTAGCCGTGAAGTCCTGCTAACTATATGTTGGCTAGCCATTAAAATTCAGAGTAATTCCACTGTCTAGAGACAAGAAGTTAAATACCTAGAACACACAACAAATAGGCCTCAATTTGAAGAATGACACTATCTCAAGACAACTAAACTACATTCTTATCTCTTTTATGTTTGAGTAAAATACCCCCTTAATCAACCTACAAGTATCTTTAAAGATGCCATTACTAGATTATCCTCACCTGATATAAGACAGAGGCACACTCATCATAAATAGCAACCCAGTCCCTCTTTGCCCCATCTGATTTTGGATCAACCTTTTGAAGATATTCAGCAATAACCTGGAGAAAAAAATGGGCTAAGTATCAGCGTTTGACACATGGGTATGGGTACATAATCTTCACAATAAAGGTATGCGCACCAATTCAATAGTACCCATGCAGACATCTGAGTATGATATTAGCAATGAAGACGAAAGAAATTTTCATCCAAAATAAAACACACGCACACAGACTTTGCAGTATGGACAATGTAATATATGATATCTTGTAGAAAAATTGACAACTTTGGCAAGCTAGTAAAATTTAGATAAGAAGCTCGAGATAAAAATAGTGTAATTATCACAAAGAAACATAACTTATGCACGCATCACCAGAAGGTCATATGGAATGTTATGATAGGGCTTATAACACTAACCCTGAGGTTTCTAAGATCAATATCAAACAGACCCTTGAGACCAGGCCTTTGCACTTTAATAACAACCTCCTGTCCCTTTAATCTTGCACGGTGAACCTGACCTGCATTGGAGAAAAAATAGACGAAGTCATTATTCTTGTCTTCTCATCAAATATGACACCAATTACTTATGTTCACTTCTTCTTGGTTCAATATTGATTTCACAAATGCACTATTATAATACATGCAAAGTAAAATTATGTTTACCAAGACTTGCAGCAGCAATTGGTTCAAAGTCAAATCGATCAAAGATTTTTCCTACAGGTGCTCCAAGCTCTTCTTCAACAATAGCTAAAGCAGTCTCTGAGGGGAAAGGGGGGACTTGATCCTGGACCCAGTAATGAGGTAGCTTAGGCCCCAAATAAATACAACCTTAGCCTAATTTTCTCTATTAGTCATAAACTTTTTATAACTACTTTTTTTACGTCATATACTTTGTCGTCAGATTTCTTAGTGAGACTAGATGGACAAGGTGTACATCTAATAATTCGAATTCAAGTATGGATGAGTGTATACCATTAATAGTAAAATATACAAAAGGCGATACAGCAGAAGCAAGTTCATGATATTCTATTTCAATAATTAATCTTATAACTGGTGTCCAAAATAAAAACCTGTAGTTCCGATAATTGGTCAACATATTCTTGTGGAAGAATGTCCACCCTTGTGGAGAATTGCTGGCCAATTTTGATAAAAGTTGGACCTAGTCTCAGAATGCTTTCCTTCAGCCACTTGGCAAGGGCCTTACGTCTTAAGGTTTTCTTTTCGTCAGTCATTCCTCCTGCAAATAACGTCTTTGAATCAGAGCTCCCAAAGAATTTTGGTGAAAAACGCTTCATGTATCACAAGAGTTATTTGTTGTTAGTATAAAGTCTTAAAACATAAAGTATGGATAATAAATAAAGTGAATATTGTAACTAGACCATCCACCAAAAAAACGTTCATGACGTCAGTGAGGTTAACAGCTCGGGCGGAGTTGATTGTGTAGCAAGAACCATAATTAACCTGCTATAACTTTTACAGCTACTTCCTGAACTTTAGTTCATAGCGATTCATAGTACTAAGAGAAAATGAATTAGTCCAATGGTTACAATAATAATGTGCAGCTCACGAACCTTTGTAAGAGAACTTCTGGTTGTTCCACCAAGCCTTAAAGATAAATGTTACAACAAATCCCCAAATTTCCAAGGTTCTCTGAATTGTCGAGTACGTTTTGAATCTACTCCAACGGCCTCCAGGCGCAACAGCAACCTGCAAAATTCACATCTTCGTCTGACTTATGGAATCTCAAATAAAGAGATGATGATCAGAGCCCAGAGCACCAATCAACATCGAAGACTCAGTACCTCGACCATGTCTTCCCCAGATTTTTTAAACCAGGCGTCTTCTTTGCCAATCTCCTCTATCCTTCTCTTCCTTCCATCCTCCTTCAGTTCGGAGGCTTCGACATCTTCCACAATTTCCGCCGCCGCTGCACCATTTCCATTCACATACTTCACCAAGCTTCCGTTGTTGTTGTTGCCACTCTCACTCTCTACCACGCCCGGGCGACCATTTACGTATCCCTTTATGGATCCATTGGTGCCATTATTACTACCAGATGCTCCATTGCCACTCCATTCTATATCATTCACTCTCTCCACTAATTCCTTCTCTTTCTCTTCAACTAAAGCAGCTTCTTCTTTGCCGGCGCGGATTCGCCCACGAATAGCGACACTGTACCTGGTGTGCCCAGAAATAGACTTGAGCGTATAAAATCTAGAGACAGCAAGACGACGTCTAGGAGCAATCTGTGAGGAAAGAAAATAGAGTTCCGGCAACGGTAAAGTAGACAAAGCCATAATTAATACTTATTAGAGTGATCAGAATCAAACTCTAAACCTAACTTTCATGGCGGTTGAGGTGCACAGAAACGGACGGGAAGAGCCGAAGGGGAATCGTAGGGAACAGTGGTATGGGTGGAAGCAGGCAACACAGAAATGCGAAAGCAGACACAGCGAAAATGCATAAAAACAAAGGAACAAAGGGAGGAAGAGAGAGGAGGAGTGAAGGAGGGAAAGGGTGGAGATAAAGAGGACACGTGTCAAGCAATAAGATGAGCCATCGAAGTATGGGAGATTTTCATTGGTAAAGGGTTCGCGGTTTGGCCCGGGCTCAAATCAGCCACACAATAATAACTCTGCAGGCTCTCGCTTGCGTGGAATTTGTTTGTACGCTTTGAGCTTACGTGTTCAGGAGCACGTTTGCGGTTTCATTACGGGACAAAAAATGTTCAGAGATATTTGGGTTACTGTATGGGCTCTCCGCTTACAGTCTGGCCCATCATCATCAACCCGATCCAGAACAATCCGGGCTGCTTTCAGCCCAAGTTGAGCCTTTTTTAAATTTTATTAATAACTTCAATTAAAGAATTATTGTTTAGAACCTTAAATTTAGGGTTTCATATAATTCTTTTGACCATATTATCTAACACTAAAAAATCTTATTTGAGTATTGTTGAATTCAACTAAAGTAGTTCTTCTCACATCATTTTTTATTCATAAAGCTCAAGAATCGTTAAAGACTATTGTAAAGGTATTCTTTAAGGTATCTAATCACGACAAGTAATTACTCACTGTTGAGATAATTCATAAAATTAGCCTTGTTTTGTTTAATTTAATTCGTCTTTGTCCGAGAAAATAAAATTAGAAAACACATGCAAACATACGTGAAGAATCGACAAATTTAATCGAGGAAAAGCAAAAATATGATTGATTAGCACTCATAAATTATACTACAATTGCGTGCAAAAATTTCATGCTAATTAAATAGTTGAGGCCTTATGCTCTGGCTGGGGTATACCCCAAGCACATGAAGTACTGAGGTTAGGGACGTTATATATGTTACCTATATAGTAATAACCCACAAGCAAAAGAAACTTAAGAGACCATTTTACAGTAAAATTGTTGTTGATAATTAATTATCAAGAGAAAATTTGCGTTTATTAATTACGGCTTGCTCAACCATTCATTTGAGATATATACCCAAAAAAAGAAAGCAAGAAACTTGCGTTTGCAGCAGTTTGGACCATGCATCATGAAAGTGTTATTTTTAGCCGTTCTTTAATATCGCTGCAAATACATTTTTGGTTGATTTCAATACGTGTTTGATTTCACGTTAGCTGGAAATTATTAAGATTGTTATTTCCTGCTGTAATTTGTCACAAGTTTTGTGGCACCATAGCGTGCACTAGTTTTGGTCATGCTCTTAACATCATATATATATCAACCATCTCTCTGTTTCTTATTTTTTTAAATTTTCCCTTCCCATGCAACGTGATTGCGATGTTAGCTGACTTTCGAGCAAATATGTGCAAAAGACTAAAAAGCCGGCAATAATCAGATTTGCAAATGATTGCAAATAAATAAATAAAGTAATAAAGACAACGTAGTCTTAACTTCTACAAATTGTTTTTTTGTACTTGTCAATAATCCTAGGGCTCCCAACATAAGCACAAGCACATACTATTCTATCCATGACGTTAATTATCTCACTCCGCATTCGTACCGGCGTGGCTGCATCAACAAACTTACAAATTAAACCCAAACAAATCTACCAAACAATATACATATAACACAGTAATTAACTAACAACGTAACACTCTACTTTGACCAAACTCGACGCAGAAGATTTGTTTTTCCACTTAAACTAATGAATTATGCATCTGTAAGTAGGCAATGATTTTGGATTTAACAAAATCTTGCTCACACATGCATCTACCATATATGCAAGCTAGCCTGCCTACTTTAACTTCAGAACCCATGTTATATACAGATGGATGATTATGACTTGTATATTTGGACTTGTTATTAGGTGATCTTTCTGGTTCACTTGTCATCACCAGTTTAGAGTGTATCTGGACACCACCCAAAACTCCATCTAGAAAGAGATTCCATACCTTTTTATAGCAGCTTCTGCACAAACACGTTTACTTCAAACACACACTAAGATTGTCCTGGATTTAGAGGCTTCAATGGCAAAGAGTCCGTTTACTTCTTGAAGAGAATAATTGAACTGAATTGATTATGTGCTGATAGGTTACATATATACACACACACACACATAAATGAGTCCCAACATAATATTGTACAATTAAGAAAAAAATAAGCAACTTTCGGTGATCTTGAGTTTTCCTTCAACTTTCAGTGATTCCTTTTGGTGTGATTTTACACTCCCCTCAAGTTGGATTGTAGATATCAATCAAGTTTAACTTGTCAATCAAATACTCCAATTTGTCCTTAGGAAGTCTTTTAATGAGCATGTCTGAAGTATGTTCTTTACAGGGTATATACCTTAGATCGATGATACCCTCATCAACTTTTTCCCTTATAAAATATATGTCTATCTCGACGTGTTTGGTTCTATCGTGTTGAACAGGATTATGAGTAATGCTAATTGCAATCATATTATCACAATAGACCTTGATTGGTAGAATTATAGACTTCCTCAGGTCTTCAAGAACACGCTTGATCCATATGCCTTCACAGATTCCCAGTGCTACAGCTATGTATTCAACTTCAGCACTGCTTCTGGCAACTACACTTTGTTTTTTACTTTTCCATGTGACTAGGTTACCTCACACATATATGCAATATCCAGATGTGGATTTCCTATCATCTCGATCACCTGCTCAATCAGCATCTGTAAATAATTCTACAATCTGTTTGTCAGTTTTCTTAAACAGCAAGCCACATCCCGGAGATCCCTTCAAATAACGAAGGATCCTGTAGACTTCATTCAAGTGTTTCTGTTTAGGATCATGAGAGTTCTAGCTGACCATACACACAGTAAATGCAATATATGGTATGGTATGAAACATGTATATTAGTCTGCCTACCATCCGTTGATAGTTCCCCATGTCCACAGCCTTTTCGAGATCTGCTTCTTCATCTATTTTATCAACCAGTATAGGTGTGTCACTAAGTCTGCAACTTGTCATCCATGTTTCCTTTAAAAGATCTAATACATACTTCCTTTGGAAAATATAGATTTTTCCCTTGGATTGAGCAACTTCCATCCCAAGAAAATACTTCATCTCTCCAAAATCTCTTACTTGAAATTCTCGTGTAAAAGCCTCATTGATTTGATTGATCTCTACCTCATCATCTCCAGTAATGACTATATCATCAACATATACTGCTAGAACAACCATCTTGCCCTTATGATGTTTAAAGAACAAGGTATGAATACTCTGCCTTTGAGTGTATCCATGTCTCTTAAATGCCCAAGTGAATCTATCAAACCAAACACACGGAGATTGGTTCAATCCATATAATGACCTCTTGAGCTTGCAAACTTGATTAACTTTCATCCCTGGAAACCCTGGAGGTAATTTCATATACACATCTTTCTTGAGTTTCCCATTGAGGAAGGCATTTTTTACATTGAGTTGGTGCAAATCTCAATCTAGATTGACTGCAATGGATAGGAGAATCCTAATTGTATTCAGCTTGGCTACTGGTGCAAATATGTCAGTGCAATCTTCCCCATATACTTGCGTGAAACCTTTTGTAACCAGTCTAGTTTTGTATTTCTCAAGAGTTTCATATGCTTTATACTTGGGAGTGAATACACATTTGGATCCAACATGCCTTTTCCCTCGAGGTAGATCTACTACATCCCATGTCTTATTACGCTTAAGAGCTTCCATCTCCTCCAAGATGGCTTGCCTCCATTCAGGTATAGACATGTCCTTGTCAATTGTATTTGGTACTTGATACTCTCAAGGTGAGAAACAAATGTCTTGTATTTAGATGAACTAGCTTTATAGGAAACGAACTTCTCAATGGGATATCGAGTGCATGATATGGGCATTCTAGAATTTTTTCTTACTACAATGGGAAGATCAAGGTCAGAATTCTCTGTTACTACTGTTTCCTCTCAACCTGCCTCCGGTTCTAACTCTTGGTGAGTGTTAATAGCATATGGCTCATTACCTCTTTTGTGTCATCGTATATAGATATTACCCCACCTGTTTGTGTCTCCCCCTAGAATTAGCACATTATCAGGGGTACCGAGGTTATCAGAAGTATCAGTGGTATTAGGATTATCAGGGTAGGTTCTGTATGGATAATAGAAGTATAAATGGTGAATGTTTGGTCATCTTCTTTTGTCTAGAATTCACTATCTCTCTCCCTCTGAATTGCAGACAAGGCATAATAGTGGGTATTTTCATGGAAGGTGACATTACATGTGACAAACAAACGTTTGGAGACCGAGTCATAACATTTATATCCTTTTTGGGAATGAGAGTAGCCAAGGAAGATACACTGAAGGGTCTTAGGGTTAAGTTTGTTGATGTGATGGAGGTGAACATAGAATATGCATCCAAACACCCGGAGTAGCAGAGTGTTTTCAAGGTATGATAGGTTATAGTATTTGTGTGGTGTTTTGTAAGACAGTGGTCGGCTTGACATTCGGTTAATAAGGAATGTGGTAGTAAGGGTAGCATCTTCCCAATGATATTTAAGAACATTACTACTAAACATGATGGCTCTGGAAGTCTCAAGAATATGACGATTCTTCCGTTCAACAATGCCATTCCGTTAGGGTGTATTGGGATAAGTACTTTTGTGAACGATGTCATTTTCGGTTAAGAAGGTGGACATGGCCTGATTAAAGTATTCATTTCCATTATCGGTGTGTAGGTTCCGGATTTTGGTTTGAAACTGGGTTCGAATCATATTGTGGAAGTTAAGGAATGTTTGATACACCTCTGTTTTATCCTTCAATAGGTAGACCCAATTGACACGTGTATAATCATTGATGAATGTGATGAACCATTTGGATTTGGATCTGTTTGGTGTGTGTGATGGTCATCATAAGTCACTGTGAATTGTGAAAAAAGGTTTTAATACTTGGCATGGGATTTTCGGAAATGAAGTGTGATGATGTTTAGCATTTTCACATGAATCACAATGAAAATCAGAGACAATTTTATTAGAAACGAGAGATGAAGGTGACGATGGTAAGAAAGAATGCCGGTTCTAGTACTGACGAACTGGGACGCTAGGACACACGCCGACAACTCCGAAAATAGAGGTACTTATTCTGAATGAGATGGGAACTCAGAGTGTTCCCTTATAGGTTATTCTGGTTCTGGGTCTCTTCGTTGACTCAGAGCTCACTGGTAAAGTTGGTGGCTAATGGGGATGGAGAGATGCAGAGTTTAGAGAGTGTTGATACCGATTCTGACAAAATGGAGAACACAAAGAGCACGCTGACAATAATTGTCTCAACTATTCTCTCCTACGCTCTAATACCATAAAGAGAATAATTGAACTAAATTGATTATTTTTCCATACTGATATGTTACATATATATACAGAAATGAGTCCTGACATAATATTGTACAATTAAGAAAAAAATAAGCAACTTTCGGTGATCTTGACTTTTCCTTCAACTTTCGGTGATTCCTTTTGGTGTGATTCTACACTTCTCGTATCATGTTTAATGTGTTCTGTGACATTTCATCACAAAGAATATTATAGCTGGGTTTATTCTTAATCATCAATGATTATAGCTTTGACTCAACTTTGTCAGAAAAACAGGAAAAAAAATTAGTGCCAGCTGATCGAGAACACGCGTAAGAGCCGGTTGGATTAGTAAGCGGTTTAAAATTAATTATTAATGCATGGTGGTGGATGAAGCTCCACAGGGTTGCACGTGTCAGAAGCCTGTTCGATAGCTTTTTGTGCTCGAAGTTGTGATATTTTTTTGTGCAAGCTAGCTAGTGAGACTTGACAACATATTCCAAAGTGTTTGTTTTCTTGTAATGTTTTTCCTTCACTGATCTTAATTTAGCTGAGCAATAGCTTCTTATAGTGGCGCCGAGTGTAGCAGTAAAGTAGAAAAAATTGGGGACTCAGGGTGGAGATGCCCTTGACATGATCCTGATATAGATACATGATGTGATCGATCAAAGAATCTTTCGGAGAGACAAATTAAAGCAATGGAAAAAAGTAGAGAGCACAAATGCTAGTGCCTCTTATCTTGTTGAATTCTTTTTCCCAGCCGTACAAAATTATCCCACATGCACTGTACGAAGATTTCACATTATGGGTTATGGTTTTGAGCTCTAAACCAATGAAAAATCCAACCCCAATTAACAAAATGTATTCTGTCTTGTAGCGACCCCTTTCCCATAATCTTCCTCTCATCATTTGGCTTATGTAACTTTGGACAATCACGTGTGTTTGAATGTTAAAACTATACTATGGTTTTAATTTTAAATTATGATTTGGGTAAAAAATATTAAAATACTAATAAAAAAATAAAAAGCATTTTTTTGTTAAAACCATGATTTTGGAGAATTTAATATTTTCTATTTTTTTATGTGGGTCCCACTTCATTTTCTCTCTCTTCATTTTCCCTCTTTCATTTCTTCTATTTTCATCCTCATGTTCCCATTTTTTTTTCAAATACCTATTGCAAAAAAAATATTGTGTAGTTTTTTTTTAAAGAATCATTATTCATGTCAAGATTTATTATTCTCTTTAGTCTTAAATATAATTTAAATTTAAATTTCTTCAAGAGATTAAAAAAATAATTAAATTATTTTAGAGTATTTATATTTTAATTTCCCCCCCCCCAAACTAATTAATTTGAATAATAAACTTATATGTAATTTAAGGATATAAAATATATGATACAATTAATTAATTTATTTAGTTTCCTTAATCTTTAAAAAAATCAATTCTATCTTATATTTAAGACCGAATGAATTATTTATTTCAATCTAAAATATAATATTATTTTGAATAATTACTATATATAAATTTTTTATATAATTTATTAATACATATATGTTTGAGCTATTTTTTATGATGTTATATAATTTATCAATGTTATAATTTTAATTTTTTAGACAAATTTATTTAATTTTAGGTATTATTATGAAATTTAATGTTAACAATATTTAAAATAAAATCTTATCTTTTTATATGTAATTATCACAAAAGCTAATGTCCTTTTTGATAATTTGACCATTAAAAAAGTTATTCTTAACCCAATACCCAAACACTCTAATTTTATTAAAATCATTTTTTCCTAATATATATGTGTGTGTGTGTGTGTGTGTGTTTGATTTTTTTTTTATGTTAGATAATTGATTAATGTTATAATTTTTAATTTTTGATTAATTTATGTCATTTTTTGTATTTATTATGAATTTTCCTATTAAATAATACATAAAATATAATCTTATCCTTTATATGTAATTATCACAAAAGTTAATGTCTTTTTTCAGTAATTTGACCATGAAAAAAGCTATTCTGATCAAAATATCCAAACACTCTCATTTATCAAAATCATTTTTTTCACATAATCTATTCTGTCAGAATCTATTCTAAAAAATCACTTCGTTTCACTTTTTTTCCATAAGCTATTCTTAAAAGCTTCTAAACACACCCTTGTTCTTTCTGTCTAGAAGCTACTAAAGATGGTCCAAAGATTGGGACATTTAGATATATACTGAAAAATTTGGGATTAGGAATCTTCGAGGGAAATTAAACACGATTTTGAACTGAATCCAGCAACTTCATCATGAAGTTCCAAGTTTCGTCATTGAAGTAGTTGAAACTAAAGGAAATATTTTATTTTAAATGTCTTTCAAAAGGTTCATATTATACCAATCTCTGCCCCCAAAATTTAATACATATAAACAAAATGGCCACAGGTTATTGCCGCCATCGACCCTTTCCAGTCATAGTTCCACATTACCAATAGAAATATAGAGGAGTTCGGATATCATATATATTGCGTAAACTAATGGTTCTTGCAACGTGTATCTGCCCAGGTTCTTCAATGAAATAATAACTCTTGTATATATGACATCCAAATGGAACCCCCTAAAAAATCAGAAAATTATATCTCTCCGATTTGATTATTATTAGTTTATTCAATTGTGAATTAGGGAGAGAATTGCACTATATATAAAAGGCCAATCTTTGAGAAAGCCATCATCGCAATTCGCTTTGCTTTCTTCCCATATATTCTAACATCCAATCGCCTTTTTCTCCCTTTTTTCTGTTGATACTTGTTTTATATATCTCTCCCCACTTCTGCTATGGCCTTGGCTTAGTAATTAAGAGCCTCATCACCCACGCACACTCAGACACACAACACAACCCATCTTTAAGGTTTCTCTGTTCCAAACATGACAGGGAAGAGAAATAACCAAACCAGTCCTGCTGGAAGCCCAACTTCTGGGAACATCTCAGACAGCTCTTCCAAAGAACAAGACAGGTTCCTCCCCATCGCCAACGTTAGCCGTATCATGAAAAGGGCACTTCCAGCTAATGCCAAAATCTCCAAGGAAGCCAAAGAGAGAGTTCAAGAATGTGTCTCTGAGTTCATAAGCTTCATCACCGGTGAAGCATCCGACAAGTGCCAGAGAGAAAAGAGGAAGACAATCAACGGCGACGATCTTCTGTGGGCCATGACAACGTTGGGGTTCGAGAATTATGTTGGACCCTTGAAGGTGTACCTTAGTAACTACAGGGAAACAGAGGGAGACAAGAGTTGTGTTGGTACTAAACAAGAAGATCAAGCTCAGGCAGAAACTAATGATGGGGTCGCCGAAATCAACAGGTTGACTAATTCTGTGTCAGCAAAAGCAGATCTTGCTGGTTTCAACGGTGCGTTTTACTCTGTTATGTCTCAGGTCGCTCCAAAGAGCTTCGCAGAGATAGGAGGGTTCACTGGTTTCAGAGAGAACCCCATGAACATGGCTATTGCTCAGAGTGCTGTTCATAATGATGCTGATGGAAATCTAAGTTACAGGGTTGAGTTGTAGAGTCTCCACCGTAGAGATGTGGTGGAAAGAACTAAGAATTTTATAATTTTCATTGCTGATTAAGCTGCTGAGGGAACGAATCACTTTATATTTGCTTGAAAGCCTCTATCTAAATATGTGCTTTTGAAAGATAAGTCAATAGATCAGGATTTTGTATCCTACTTGTAACTCCGAAAAAAAAAAAGAAGGTAAATGAACTAGCTACGCACTGAAATAATGAATCTAAGATTGGCGCTTCAATTAGTTAGTGTATAATTTCTCCATGATCATCGCATTAAGTATTCAAAGATGAGTAGAACTACAACTAGGTAGCAACAAAAAGACAGGAGTTTGGCATGCTATGCTGCTCCTTCATTTATGAATAAATTCTTGTTATATTTTCCTCTCTGTGTGTGTGGTTGAGAAGGCTTCTGATAAAATGTCAGATATAATTTTCATTTTGAAAAACTTGATTATGCAAGACAAACATAGTGGATTAGTGAAGATAAAGCCACGTAATTGGAAGTTTTTGTTCTTATTTCTTAAGTCAGGATAAATCATCGAGTTACTTTGAACGATGCTCTAATGCCACAAGCCCACAACTGATGTTGATTAGTTGTTCGCCAATAATTCGTTATCAAGAGTCCACGACGACCAACTTTTACGACATCGTTGTGTGAACTTTTCTTAACAATACAACAGAATACAATTGAGTTTCTTGAAGATAACCTGTTTGTCCCTGGACTGGATGCTTTTTCCCCTCGCACTAAAGTATTAGATAAGTTGATGCACCGGAAAGTAGAACAAACTAAAATAAGTTAAGAATGTTTTTTAACGTGTATGATAAATGAATTTTTTTTAAAATATAAATTTTACATCTATTTTAAATACTGAATGAATCCTAGTGTTGATTAACTTTTGTCAACTCATTATTGTTAATGAGTTTCATCTGGCTATATATTTTTATTATGAATTTCCCCATAAAAAAAAGGATACACGCATATATATATATATATATATAAATTTGTATACTTTTTTTTTGCCGGTATTTAAAACTTTATCTACTTATCACTGAATCTTTGTTCTGTCCCACCAACACCCATCCTGATGAAATTAAATGTTTGTTTGATATCATGTTTAGGGTCTTAAAAAATGTTTATTTATATAAATTAAAATAAAATTTTTCTCCTATACTTATTTTATATACTGTAAATTATATCAATTGAAAACTATTCTTAAAGACTCTAATTACTAACCTAAACAAGTACTAATGTCCTGTTTGGTAATATTGACGGTGTGTTTGGAAGAGCGGTGGAAAAGTGGCTTGTTTAAAAAGTGACTTATAGAAAAGTGGCTTTAGATAAAAGTTAGATTGTGTAAGTTATTTGTGTTTGGATTGACGATTGGATAAGTGATTTTTATGAAAATGAAGGGTGTTTAGTTTGGCTTTTTCATAAGTGACTTTTGTGATATTTAAGAGAAAAAATTGTAAAATTTATGAAAATTGAAGAAATTATATTTGAAAATTTGGCGATGATTCCTCGTTTCTTCTTCTCTGAAATCATTTTATTACTCTTTTGTCTGACTCTATCAATTCTCTTTGTTTGCCTTCTACTTCTTCACAACTTCTGTGTTTAGCTTTTTCTGGTTCTTTTTTCCAAAAGTCAAGTACGAACAAGAATTTGGTAGCGAGAGCTCTGAGATTGGTAGTGAGAGCGGAGATGAGACGAGATGGATGGATGGATAGAGGAGCAAATAGAGATCTTAAATGGAGGAGAGGGAGAGATAATAATAATAAAAAATATAGAAAATTACAATGAGGTCCCAAATAAGAAAAAATACGAAAAAATGATCCTACGAAGTTGTTAATTGAAAACTTGAGGATGCTCCGTTAACAACTCCTTGAGACCATTTTTTTATTTTGCAATTTCATGAGACCATTTCTTTATATTTTTGTTTGTTTGAGACCACATTGTAATTTTTCCTAAAAAATAATAGTAATAAGTCATATAAAAGCTCCACCTCTTAGCTTATTTTAAAAGGAGCTTATTTAATCATAAGCTCTTTTATTAAAAGCCTCCCTCAAACACTCTCAATAGACTTAAGGAGCTTATAACTTTTGAATTGAGCTTAAAAAGCTCCAAAAGCTCATTCAAACACTCCTTGAATTTATGAAATGAAAGTGGGATTTTGATTTGTTTGATAAGTGGTAACCCACTTCCATATAAAACTCACTTCCATCAAATATGATTGAAGCTCATATGAATTTCATGGAAGTGGACTTAAAATGATAAAAAGGTTCTTATTTTAAATTTTTTGGATAATTCTATCCATCTCATTTTCAATTAAAAAAAAAAGCAGGAAATGTGTGTTGGTTATTTTATAATTAAAATTAACATATTAATTAAAATACATATCACACTTAATCACACCAAACATACTTTTAATCTCACTTTTATCTTCAATTCCATTTCTATTTCTACTCCTACTTCTAGTTTGGGCAAATGAGCAAAAATACTCATGATGATTTGCAAAAGGAGCATCTAACGCAATGAAAAATTTGTTGGTTCAAAAATGCCTATGTACATTATAAAATGGTTCAAAAATACCACCACCGTTAAATCCTCTAACGCCGTTAATTATTTTTCATAGGCAATGAAGCAAAAATGCCCATGATCATATGCAAACGAAGTAACAGGAACCATGAAATTTTTTTGATTCAAAAATGCCTATGTACATTACAAAAGGGTTCAAAAAAACCACCACCGTTAAATCCTCTAACGCCGTTAATTAATTTTCATAGGCAATGGAGCAAAAATGCCCATGATCATATGCAAACGGAGTAACAGGCACCATGAAATTTTTTTTGTTTAAAAATACCTATGTATATTACTGTTCATCCGGCTCGAGATACTGATATATCCTAAAATTCCAAATTGATGATTCCATTGAGTTATTACTCATTCAAAATTTGTTCTAAACTCATTTTGTTAGTTATCTCAACTTAAAATTGCTAATTGACCAAAATGCACCTGAGGACCCAGTCTAAGCCCCTTTGTACCTGGTCTAACTGTGCTTTACCAAAAATTGTGACCTAGGCTAATCATACACAATTTTGCATGTAAAATCCAATTTTGACATCAGATTTGTCAAAATCATGCTCAAATTATAAAAATACCCCTAGTAGCCATTATGTTGAGGTTTTAGGGGTAAAATTGTTATTTCATTCCTTAAAGCCTTCACACTTCATAATTCACATCTCCTCTACACAATTTTCCATTCTCAACTCAATGGAATCATCAAAAACACCAAAATCAAGTCCAATTTTATTCCTAAAACCCTAACATAGTGACTGTCAGGGGCATTTTTGTAACTTGAGGATGATTTTGACAAATCTGAGGTTAAAATTAGATTCTACATGTGAAATTGTGTAGTATGAGTTCAGGTCACAATTTTTGGTAAAGTACAGATAAACTGGGTACAAAGGGGCTTATACCGGGTCCTCAGGGGCATTTTGGTCAATTAGCAATTTTAAGTTGAGATAACTAACAAGATGAGTTTAGAACAAATTTTGAATGAGCAATAACTCAATGGAATCATCAATTTGGAATTTTAGGATATATCATTATCCCAAGCCAGATGGACAGTAATATACATAGGTATTTTTAAACAAACAAATTTTTCATGGTGCATGTTGCTCCTTTTGCAAATGATCATGGGTATTTTTGCTCTATTGCCTATGAAAAATAATTAACGGCGTTAGAGGATTTAACGGTGATGGTATTTTTGAACCCTTTTGCAATATACATAGGCATTTTTAAACAATTTTATAATATACATAGACATTTTTGAACCAAAATTTTTTTCATGGTGCTGGATGCTCCTTTTACAAATCATCATGGGTATTTTTACTCTTTTGCCCTTCTAATTTTACCTCCATTTTCATCAAAATCTCTTCTCACACCGTAGCAAACGAGCCATAAATATCTACTCTATCCCTGACCAAGCGATCAGATTAGGATCCTCGTCGGAGTCTGAAAAGGCAATGGGTAAAGAGCCTCTTAATATTATTAATCCTACAATGAATTAAAGTACAAATACACTTATTGGCAAAACATAAGCTAATACTAATCCTATCATTTTTTTGTTTTTTGTCTGCCCCACCATCTAATATAAATATATAATCATAATATCTCAAATAATACAAAGATGTAATATCCAAACAATGTTAAACTTCCGCGCTTCTAATTTATGATCTCTCAAGTCTCGTGTATGATCCTTCCTCTTACCCCTTCCTCTGCAACAAGAGCATGGAGGTTAAGTGCACGACCGTCTTAAATTCTGAGAACAATCACTCTCTTCTCAAGGTCGACAATTTTCCCCTCAGAAAATGCAAGAAATCTTTACTGAAGAAGAAGGAGGCTTTGAATGTCTCCGAATCGCCATCTTCGTCATCGTCCCCTCATTCATCCATGGGAATGAGTGTGTCCCTTAAACGACGAAACCCAAGAGTCCTAGTTCGCCGCACTCGGGGTGATGTATCCGCGATTGGGCATCCTCTTGGAATGTCTTTCGCCGCTGTTCTGGCTCAGGTGGGTTTTTTTCCCCCTTTTGCTTTTACTGGTACGTTCGGATTTATTATTCTACATCGAGTTCTTGACTCTTGACTCGGGCAAAAAATTTAAAATTGTTGCCCCATTCTGGCATTTGCTCTCTGATACATGTCCTGTACGAGATTATAAGTTCTTGCAATGTACTTTCTTTACTGAGAGGCTATTCGTAAAGTAGTCATTCGATTCTGAAACTCTGGCAGTGTTAGCTGATAAGTGTCTATACCTGGGGTAACTATCTCATAATATACTGTGCATTGGGTCTTTAATTTATTGTTTAGGTTTTGTACAGAAGAGATTCTGCAGCCGAAAGGATTTCTCCTGATCGTCTCTCGATGGTACTTTTATCGTCCATTTCTAACTCTAATTTCAATAATAAATTATTACTCCGACTTTGGAGGTCTTTGCATTCATTGACCATACCATGTCCATTTATAGAGATAGCTGAATACAATATCTCGTTGAATCATCTGGCTTATAACATGAGAGAGCTGCCCTTTTCCTTAAAGATGGATTAGTTAATTGGTACAATGAAAGGCAAAGGCCATGCCCATAAACCTTTATATGTATATTCTCCTTGACATACGCCAATTATTTTTATTAGATTTTGATTCAAACCTCCCCTGGTTGTATAACTTGCAGATGTGCACATCAGCCATCAGAGAATCTCTAGCCTATGTAAGTTAGACTTGGACCCTAGCCTATGTGAGTGCTTTCTGCTAAAGTGTCTACAATACTCAAGTTCTGACTACCTAAATGGCCACAGGTTTATGGAGACAAGCTAGATGGTTTAGCAAGAAACTTTGAACAATCTTTTGGTAGCACTCTGAGTACTCTTGAACTAATATATGATTCATCTGCAAGTAACAAGGGTAATAATAATAACTTCAATACCATAAGGATGGAAGTTCCGACTTCCAAATTTTCTCTTGACAAAGGATATAGCTCCAGGGATGTTTTCACAGAGGATGTTCATTCAAAGACAGTACCACATACTGAAATCTCAGATCAATCAAATCATGATGAAGATGTCAAGGAGAACTTTCCTATTGACCCAGTTAGTAGAGATCTTACTGTGCATGGCCAGTCAGACCAAGTAGTTTGTTTTTCTCCGACTACTTCTGCGTTAGTAGCGGATAACTCCTTGATTGGCACTTTTGAGAAATCTGTCACAGAGCAAAGTCGTTCTAATGACCTCAAGGAATTAGAAATTGGTCTTGCAATGAAAAAGTTGGAATTGAAGAAGACTCATTTGGCTCTCAACTATGATCTAAATGATTTGGCGAGAACAAAGATAGAAATGGAAAGATCAAAGGCCTCTTTTAAAGGTGAAAAGTTCAAGAATCAGTTAGAAGATTTGAGGCATGGTGAACTGAACAATAAATGCATAGACTGTCTTATTGCTGGTATGCTTGTTATGTCATCCTCACTTTTCTACGGTGCTTATATATATTCCTATCAACGAATTGTTGAAGCCACTGCATCATGCACGCCTTTAACTAAGGCAAGTTTCACTTTTGTCTAACTCTTGGTTTGGTTATATGCATGTTCAGATCTTATCTAATTTTTTGTACCAACATTGCTTTGGTCTGACATGAATGTGGATCTTATCTATGCAGTTGGAATATAAATTGAATCTGTAACACATGAACTACTACTAATGATCTTTCTTTTTCCATTTCAGGAATATAACTCGTGGTGGACTCCCAAGGCAGTGTCCTTTTTGAATTCAAGGTTGAATATTTTGTGGTGTCATGTTCAAGTTATGAGCCGAATGACATTTGGTATGTTAATGATATTTGCAATTGCATATCTGCTTGTCCAAAGGTCATCGACATCAACCCGGATGAGGCCCGTTAGCTTTATCCTTTTGTTGTTGGGAGTTGGTTGTGGCTATTGCGGGAAGCTGTGTGTAGATGCATTGGGAGGGGATGGTCGTGTCTGGCTTTTATATTGGGAGATTCTTTGCTTCCTCCACTTCCTTTTACTTGCCTGTACACCGACTTTTTACCGAACCCTCTATGGACCTCTCGGCGCGCCACAAACGACCAAAAGGAATAAAATTTTCCCATATTGGATTCGCCGATCTTTATTCTATGCCGCTTTGCTTGTGTTCCTACCATTGGCTTGTGGTCTCGTGCCATTTGCTAGCCCTGCTCAGTGGAAAGAACATTTTTTGAAAGTGGTGTTAGGATATTTTACATATTCGGGTTTGATGCCTTGAAGCCACAGTTTGGTGAAGTTTGATGCATGAAATTTAAGTTATTGTATCTGCCCACCGTTGGGATTATTTAGTGCGTGTATTTTTGAGTTTGGGTTGGAGCATCTAGGGATAGAAAGAAAATCCACTGAGCTCTAGGCGCTATGAGAAATTGTTAAGAGAGTATATAGCTCACGCCTCTGTATTCACTGTGTTTTTACTGTAAATTATGTAAGTTGAGATCAGAACCATGTGAAAGTGTGATGTATGGTTCTTTGCATAAAATGGGTATAAAGTGGTTTGATTGTATTCCTTCACCCACCAACCAATTGGAGCTTGCAAAATTCAAACTACCTCACTAAAGTCATTTGCCACAGCAAAATCCAATCAAAATCTTAAAAAAAAAAAAAAAAGACAGAGGAGATTGCATATAAGAAGAGGTGTTGGGTTCAGGTATGAATATCACATGTATCCTAGACAAAAGCCTAGGAAACGATATGGCATGAACGGGACACTATATATATATATATATATATATATATATATATATATATATATATATATATATATATATATATTAAGTATTTAGTTGTTTGGTTTGAAGGGTTTTCCATATATATATATATGGCCTCAAACCAAATAACTAAATACTTAATAAAAGTATTTTAAAAGTTGCTAATAAAGATATGCAACATCTAAAAAGTTGCCAAGGAAAATATACAACACCCAAATCATTGAAATATATAATCAGTTCAAATAAAATTCACACCGTAGTGTTAAATTAAATCTTAAATAATTAACAAAAATATTTCAAAAGTTGCTAATAAGGATGTACAACATCCAAATCACCGAAATATATAATCAATTCAAATAAAACTTACACAGTAGTGTCAAATTAAATCTTCAAAACATTTTAATAAGTAAAAAAAAATGAGGAAGCCTTTGGGTCCTGGAAAATAAAATGACATAACATGTGTTTAAGGAGCATAAGAAAGCCTTTAAGGCTCACTCTATAAATGCATTCCTTTGATTCCTATTAGAACAACCACCTTACAAATTTTAATATATAAGGATGAGATTCTACGTTTCAGTAACAATTGAAAGTTTCTACCGTACACAAGCAAACCACATATAATTTAAATAAAGAACTGATTACCCTATATATTTGCATGTACCATAATCCTCATACAAAACAATTGCAAATTTAATCATCGTTTTGTCAATCTATATTTTCATCACAACATGTAATATGCAATTATACAATATGTAAGATGCAACCTCTCTTATATCATCGTCCATTCTTATACCGCTGACTGAAACCATAGGCTAACACATAATCCAACAAAAACCCATCAATTTGACTGAATTGTCTCAAGCTCACCAATTCTTAAGATACACTCAGTCAAAGGTGTAGAGCTTAAGTCTGGATTATGGTTTCCCTCCTTAAAAGAACACAACTCAAGGGTCATATGTCCCACATCTCCAATCCAACCCCGGCCAAAGAAAAAATGGAAGAAGGGCCCCTGGCAAGTGTCGTCCACTGTGTTTTGAGTGATGACATAGCACGTGGTAAAAGATTTCATCATACATATTCTTACTCCAACTCATAACAAATTCAACCGTCATAACAATTATATTCAACAATCAATAAATATAATATCATTAAAAGACAATGTATAATAAATCATGCTTCTTTTCATTTTAAATATCATCGCATATTCAAACATGCTTAAAAGGGACCAATAATTCAACAATACATTAATTATAATTAAATTATTAACTATGTGAATAAAATGATTTATAAAGAAATCTTCTTATAACATTATTTACTTGAAAATTTACAATACACACACATATATAATTCAGTCCATTTTTTTTAATAAAAAATAGTCATTTACAATCATATACAATTTACAAGTATATGAAAGAATATTCAGAGTTACATACTACTTCTTAGCTTATAAGTAATCACACGAGTTATTTTCAATCTCTCAATGAGAGTTTCCAAGATAACAATATAACTAACTATTAATATATAACCCAAAACTACTCTAAAGTTATTCTTTAGATTTTATAACTATCCTATAGAATTAAATATACGCAAGTGTGAGACAAATATATATCATCTTTATTTCTTTTGGGTGTGTGCATATATATATATATATATATAGCCAAATTAATATCTAATTTTATGAGACGTAATGGTTTGATAACACACACACATACACATTTTAGAGTTAAGGGGTAAAAATACTCATAAACTTTTTTCAAAAGTGCATCCACCTTCATAAATTTTTTTTAGGTGAAAAAATAACCATGAACTTTCAAAAATAGGACAAAAGTGACACTTCCATTAAACTAACTAACATCCGTTTACTTCAGTGTAAAAGTACCAAAATATCCCTTTCTAAAAAAAAGTCTCCCTCTCAATTCTTGCCACCATCACTGTAGGTTATGAGTTCACTCCCTCTGTCAAGCATCACTATCATAACAGTAGACACTTCTTGGCAAAGAAGAGAGATCAAGACTTTAAAACAGGGAGGAAGATGAAGAAAGTGAAGCTTCACCATCAACTACCAAGTTTGTGTTCATAGACTTTACTGTCGTCATCATCGACCTTTCTTTCACTTCCTTTGTTGAGCACTACCATCATCGTTTTCCTCATCACCATTGTTGTTTTTATCCTTTAGTTACACATAGATTCTCATCTTGGGGTTTTTGTTTTGTAGTCGACACAACAAACATCAAAGCTCTGACGACATCTATCTTAGGAAACATCAAATCCGATGGGTTGTTGCACAACATCTGCAGCACACTGTTTGCTTCCCTATGATGTGCCTCCCAATGGGTATTTTGATACTTTTGCACTTGAGTAAATGGTTGTTAGTTAGTTTTAACGGAAGTGTCACTTTTACCCCCTTTTTGAAAGTTCATGGTTACTTTTACACCTCAAAAAAGTTTATGATGGTGGACGTAGTTTTGAAAAAAGTTTATGGATATTTTTGCCCCTTAACCTTATTTTTAGATAGGGTATTTTGATACTTTTGCATTGGAGTTAACGGATGTTAGTTATTTTAATGGAATTGTCACTTTTGCCTCATTTTTAAAAGTTCATGGTTACTTTTGCACCCAAAAAAAAATTTATCGTGGTGATAGATGCACTTTTGAGAAAAAGTTTATGGGTGGTTTTGCTCTTTAACCCTAAATTTTGTATATACAAGGATGGGGCAACACAAGTTAACTTGTTAAGAGCTCATCTCTTCTTCTTTTTTAAGAAACTCACATAAGGAGTTCAACTGACATAAAATTTTTTTTAAAAAAAGTAGACCCAAAAGAAAGAAAAAAAAAGAAATAAAAATTTGGCATTTACATCCACCATCATTAACGAAGGAAAATGTGAGTAGTAAGAATGGGTGAAATATACACACATACTAAAAGAGTATTTAGATTAGTTTTTAGATAATAGTTTCTGAAAAAAAAGTAATAAAAGTGATTTTAGATAATAGATTCTGAGCATAATATATTTTAGTAAGAAAATGATTTTAATAAAATGATAGTATTTGGGTATTGTGATTAGAATCATTTTTTTTCATGGTCAAATTACTAAAAAGGAAATTAACTTTTGTGATAATTACATATAAAATATAAGATTATATTTTATATATTATTTATATTAAATTTTATAATAAATACCAAAAATGAAATAAATTTATCTACAAAATTAAAATTATAACATTAGTCAATTATGTAAGATAAAAGAAATAGATCAAACATAAACACACACATATTAATAAATTATATAATAAAAATCATTTATAAATAGTAAGTATCTAAAATACATAATTTATCTAAAAATGAGAAAAAATAAAAAATATGACTATATATACTGAATTGATATATTTCAAATTTATTTATGTTTTTAGATACATTTTTTTAAATCCTATCTTCATCCTGTAATTATTTAAAAAAGAATTGAATGTAATTTTTTTTAACTAGAAAATGAATGTAATTGACTGATTCACTCCTTTCAAATTTAGTCGCGCATGGAAAATGAGAAAAAAAGAAAGAGGGAATATATACTGAACTTATTTATTTTAAATTTATGTGTATTTTTATATCTCCTTTTTTAATAATGTGTTTTTTTATAATGATGACACTTTTAGATCTCTGATATTTGATAGGACGACTTTTAGCTAACATGAGAGAGAATTACATGTAATCCTGATGTAATAACATAATTATAATATTTAGTTAGGCTTATGTAATGTAAAGAGGATTACATTTTGTAATTTTGATTACATCATTTGATGTAATTAGGATTATACTGCTAGGATTGATGAATGAGAATGCATACATCCTGCAATCCTGTAGAAATGACACTATTGTTATTATAATTTTTTAAATTGACCAAAATATCCACCCATAATTGTTATTAAATATTAAATATTTTTAATTACCGCCATTATATATTAAAAACTTATTAATAATATAAAAATTTTAAAAATATTCCCCATTCAAAAATTAAAAAAATTATATTCTACTGTTAAAAAAAATATTAAAATATCTCATTAAATAATATTTTCATCATTAAATATTAAAAAATTAATATGAATCTAACATATACATTACTCAATATTTTCCACCATTAAATATTAAAAAGGGTTAAGGTGCAATTTTAGCAACGAAGTTTTGTTCCAGGGGCGTCTCGCATAAATAAATTTTGGAAGGGGCAAAAATAACAATAAACAATTAAAACAGGTGCAAATTTAACAAAACCGTTAAATTTGACCTAATGCCATTAGAAGTTTTCTTCTCTTGTAATTTAATGTCGTTAGGTCAAATTTAACGGTTTTGTTAAATTTGCACCCGTTTTAATTGTTCATTGTTATTTTTACCCCTTCCAAAACTTATTTATACCCAACACCCCTTAGGAAAAATTTAGTTTTTAAATCTGCACCTTAACCCTATTAAAAAATTACTATAAACCTATATACTGCATGGAATGAAAAAAATTATCATGAACTCAACGTGCACGTTATTATATGTGTAGGAAGGGGTAATTATGTCCCTTACTATATTATATGTGTAGAAAGGGATAATTTTGTTCCTTACTATATTATTCCCATATATTCTCATGTTCAATGTAATCTAATTAAACGTTTTTATGCATATACATCATATTTCCCTAATGACAAACCAAACAAATTATGTAATCATCATTATATTACATTACTTCCAATTTCGTGATTCAAACAAGCACTAAAAGTTCACCCCTAGAAAGAGGAAGAGTGTGTTTAGGGATAGAGAGAAGAAAAAATCATATGGGGAAATTATGGCTCACAAACCACACAAGGGAAAAATCCAGCTTCTTCAAAACCGTAGTCCTAGACAAAAAAATTGCTTATGGAAAAAATTAGAATGTTTGGGTAAGATTTTCTAAAACCTAGGTTTTGATTCCAGAAAGACTTTTTTTTTTTAATCCAAACACACACTAAAAGAAAAGGACAAGATGGAACTGTGAATGTAGCGCCCGAAATTTGGAAAATATGGAACCACCACCAAATTTTTGAAAAATGATAATTTTGGAAACCTTTTTTTGAAAGGGTTAAACCAGATAGGGTTCGGGAGTCAATTGTGCGTGGGGAAAGTGTTAGGCACCCCACAACACCCGTTTATAAGAATGGTTACCCTAAGTCAATTATTTAAAAATGAATATGGCCTTTAATTTTATCATAATTACCTAAAGAAGAAAAGAAATTAAGAAAATATTTTAAAAAAAGAAATTAATAAAGAAAAAATTATTTGTTTACAAAGTTAGACTTGATCTAAGATGAGAGCCTAGGGCCTATGTACCCTTTAGAGGGATCAAAGCCCACGTAGTTCGGGGTAGAAATGCATGTCACTTTGTTTATGTTTTTAAGGAAAATGTTCCTTTAATTTATTCGAGAAAATGATTTTTTATTTGTTTGGTATTTTTTATTTTATGAAAATAACTCTTCTATTTTTTTATTGAATAAAAGAAATATTTTTGGAAGGCTCTTAGACTAAACTTCCTGAGAAGATTCCCATAATTTCACACGGAAGAATAATCGATTTTTACCTGAGGAGGCTCTAAAAACCTCACACAATATAAATCTCTTTAAAATAAATTTCATTTATTTTGATAAAAAAATTTCTTCTTTATTATTTTCATTTATGAAAATGGGTCACAATCATTTTTCTTTTTATAAAGAAATCTTAGGTTAGAGGGAGAGATGAAAATAACATAGGTAATGCACACCCAAATAGTGAATGAATGATATGTGCCTTATTCTGGCCCAAGTAACACACAAATATCATTGGATATATCCTCACAATATCAACAAGAAGAGAGCATCATAAATATTGTTGAGGTGGTGGAGTGAAAGAAATAAAAAGAAAGAGGGATAAGTTATACAATCATGTGAGACAAAATATTAAATTGAGAAAATAAGGAAAAGGAAAAAAGAACAGAGAGAAAAGATATTAAGAGAAAAAGAAGGGAAAAGAAAAAAACAAGATAAAATGATCAAAATCATATTAAATTCACCTTCTAGCCATTGATGCTTAACTTGCATATGAGATAATCATTACAAGAGTATATGCTTTCCTTGGGTTTTTAAAAAAGAGATAAGAAAAAGAAAATAAAAGAGAGAAGAAAAATAAAAAATAATAAGAAAATTAATTAATCCTCATTATATTGGATTTTTCCCTCTAGCCATTGGTGTTAAAGCATCACATATGTGACAACAACCATAAGAGCATAGGCTTTTCTTGGGTGTATGAGGAAAAAAAAAAGATGAATAATAATAGACTTCACTCTCCTTTATTTTTGTCTATGCTCTCTCTATTTTATTTTTGTCTTTGCTCCGTCTCATTTTTTTTCCTGCTTCAACCTTTACTCCCCTATTTATAGTCTCAAGGTAGGGTTTTCTTCATAAATGCTCCTTCTTTTTTGGAATTTTCATTTCATTTCATTTTTTTATATTTTATGTTAATAAAACTACCTAACTTAACCAAATCACCATCAATGAAATATTTTTTTTAATTTTTTGTATTTTCTATTAATAAAGCTTCCTAGTTTAACCTAATCACCATCAATAAGAGCATTTTTTTAATTTTTCTATTATTTCTCCCACAAGTAATTTTCTAAATTTAAACCTATCAACATGAATAATATATATATATATTATTGTTATTGTTAGTATAATTTAATCATCTTAACTTGATAGCATACTTGGAATTATCTGTATATAGTCCTTGTTTATCATACATGAGTCCTTTGTGGGATGGTTAAGGCGTAAGTCCCGTGTGTTGAGGCAGCGATTTGGTCCCACCGTAGTGTATGATAAGTTAAGGTTTTATATACGTATATCCTCAGTATGGCTAGAGTTAAGATCATAGAAATTATACTAAGTTCTTAACAATTACTATTGAATCATAAGATTTGATTAAATTTTAATCATTTCACCACTATGGATCTAGACGGTGAAGATATCAAGGCAAGGGAGATTTACATCTGAATTTTCTTTGTGTTTTATTTTTATGCTTTTTAAATTCTGAATCTTTAATTCAGTCTTTATTTTTCTGTCCTTATTTTTCAGCTTTTATTTCTTCAGTCTTTATTCTTCCAGCGTTTATCTTTCAGTAATTTAAATTTTGTAATTTAAATTATGTCTTCCATTCTCCGTTCTTTTTCTTTTTCTTCCAAACGCGGTAGTAGTAGTTCTTCTTCTACTCCATCAAACTCTACGCTAAACGATGAGGAATCAAATTCTTCAACTAAAAACAAGATTTTCAACCAGGAAATCTCTTTTGAAAATATAAACCAGCACGTTGACAACTGGAATTTACCCGATTTCGCGTCAAACTTGCTTTATCAAATCCCTGATAAGAAATGGTTCACAAAGTCTGATTATATAATCAGAACTGTTGAAGAATCACTTCCTCTCAGGTGTGAAAACAAGGATTTTTTCCTTCTTTCAAAACAATCCATCATTAAGCATCAACAAGAATACAACTATATTCATATAGGATGTGTTCAAGTTGCTATTAAACCTCTTATCAGGAAAGGTCTTAATGTAGCATGTTTAGTTTGTCTTCAAGACGCTAGACATTATACATCTGCAGACTCCCTGTTAGCTATGGCTGAGATGTGTTTAAATGATGGACCCGTCTATTTCAACTGTTTTCCAGATAGGACTGTCGGTCTTAACGATGAAAACGTTTTAGACGCTCTTAAACTTAATATCCAATTTGAAGGATTAAATATGAAACCAGGATCTATACCTGCAACTCTAATTTACAGGGTTCAGTATAAGGTTTTAAACTCATATGCATCCTTTGCGAAAATTCTTCCTGAAAAGGACCAAACAACAATTTTCTTAACTGACTTTACAAAAGTAAATGTCACCATACCCAGAACCATTATGTGGAAAGATGTCACTCTTCCTGATGAATGGATCTTGAAAAAGGCTTCACCGCCTATACCTACTCAAGTTCCTCAGGTAAGTAGGATCATCCAAACTAATGATGGTACTGTTAAAATCTGTTTTGACAGAACAAACTCACAAACAAATAGATCTCAATCATCAATCTATGAAGATTGTAGATCTATAGGAAGTCAGTCTTCAAGGAGAAGTTGTTCTTCCTTACCTAAACCTCCTTCGGTAATTCACTTACCACATCACCAAACTTTTGAAAATCCAATTCCTAAACCTAATGTTTCAGTTTCAGGAATTGATAATTCTTTAAACGTCCCTCACATTAATTATGAAAGAGAAGAAGACTTAGTTGAGTCTCCTGATTTTTCACAATTAGGTGAACCCAGAGAAATAAACGTTTTAGAAAACAATTTTCAAATTAACAAAGTTGCTTTACAAGAGGAATTTTATTCTGAAAAATTTACTCTTCAGAGGACTTGGTTTTTAAACAATTTCAAAGGTCTTGAAAGAAAATCTGTTCAAGAAAAATTTTATAAATTTCTTGAATTGATTCAAATGAATATTTCATTTTTTGATTGGTTTGATGCTTATGCACAAGATCAAAAATTGGATTATCCATTTTTTCAAGATATTAAAGTTATTAAAAAAGATTGGAAAACCTCTGAACAAGGAGTAATTTCTTCTAATCTTCCTCCAAGTAAATCAATTCAAGTTCCTAAAATGGTTGATGATAAAGATCAACCTGTTTGGGCAACTCCTTTCCGATTTAAACGAACTTCGCAAGAAGTAAATTCGGCGGATATAAAGGGTATAGTTGAGCAAAACAATTATACTAATTTATATCTCCAAACTTTGGGTGAACATTTATCGAAATCATCTATTTCTGAAGAACTTAAAATGGACATCCAAAAGCCTATTTTTAAACCTTTTGAATTTTCTACTCAACAAAAAACGGATTTACAAAACAAATATAAATCCAATTTGATTGAGCAAATTCAACAAAAAATGTCTTTATTAAAAACCCAACAAACACCTTTGGTAAACCTTAAACAACTTGTCATTCCTGACACACCCCAACCTTCAAAGCGTGAAGAATCTTCAATATCTGGAGATATTCACAACCTTGAAGAAAAATCCCAAACATCTGAATCTCAAACGGTTGATTTTGAATCCAACGATTCACAAAACCAAATCAATCAACAATACTGGAGAAAACCAACAAAGCTTTACTACCCTAGAGCTAGCCCTCCGGATATTCTGGTTGAAGAAAGAATTAACCAAAATTTTAAATCATTTAGTGCTGATAATATTTATGAATGGAATATTGACGGCCAAAATGAAACAAACATTTTGCAAACTCTTCAACACATGACTATGCTGAGTAATGTTTATCAAACTCAACATAATTATTCAGATGAGGATATTACTAATCTTTTAGTATCTGGTTTTACTGGACAACTAAAAGGTTGGTGGGATTTTCATCTCACAAACGAAGATAAAAATACAATTTTTTCTTCAATTAAAACTGAATCTAATGGAACACCCATTACCCATAATGGCCAACCCATTCCTGATTCAACAAACCATTTAATCTTTACGATTGTTAAACATTTTATTGGAGATCCTTCTTTATGGCAAGATCGATCTGCTGATCTTCTTTTAAATCTTAAGTGCAAGACACTATCTGATTTTAGATGGTATAAGGACACGTTCCTTAGTCGAGTACTCACAAGGGAAGATTCAAACCAGCCATTTTGGAAAGAAAAATTCTTAGCCGGATTACCAACAGTTCTTGGTAATAAGGTTAGGGATAAATTTAGAAATTTAAACGATGGCAAAATTCCTTATGAGTTTTTGACTTATGGACAATTGATTTCACATGTCCAAAAAGTTGCTCTTAAGATTTGTCAAGATGATAAACTTCAGCATCAACTTGCCAAAGAAAAGGCTTCTGAAAAACGAGAACTGGGAACATTTTGTGAACAGTTTGGTTTTCCTGCTTGTAAACAAATTAAGCCCAAAAAGAAAACCCATCACCACAAAAAGCCCAAAAGTATTTATCGAAAATACAGACAAAACGCCCCACCAAGGCAACTCAAAAATGAATTTTACAAAAAACCCAAATTTGATTTGGATCAAAAGGTCACATGTTTTAAATGTGGTCAACCAGGCCATATTTCAAAATACTGTCGCCTAACCAGAAAACTAAAGAAGTTTAAAAAATTAAACAATATTGAAGAATCTGTTATGGAACAGATAAACAATTTGTTAATTGAAACTTCTTCTTCTGAAACTGAATCTGAGAGTTCAAGCTCTTCTGAAGATTTGAATGAAATTCAAGAAAATGATTTTGAAAAATCATCTTCAGAAATTAATGTTATCACGAAGGAACATGATTTACTTCTTGATATCATTACTAAACTTCCAGATTCTGATAAAGGAGAATATCTTTTAAAATTTAAAGATATTTTCACTGAAACACCTAGCTCTTCCAGAACTAGACCTCAAACTGTTTTAAACAATTACAACCTTACTCAAACTTTGGAAAAATTCAAACATATTCCAAAACAGGCTACTCTTTTTGATCTCCAAAGAGAAGTCCATTCCATTAAAGAAGAGATTAGAAACATTAAGTTTCAACAACAAACACCCTTCAATATTATTGTTAACATGTTAGTATAATTTAATCATCTTAACTTGATAGCATACTTGGAATTATCTGTATATAGTCCTTGTTTATCATACATGAGTCCTTTGTGGGATGGTTAAGGCGTAAGTCCCGTGTGTTGAGGCAGCGATTTGGTCCCACCGTAGTGTATGATAAGTTAAGGTTTTATATACGTATATCCTCAGTATGGCTAGAGTTAAGATCATAGAAATTATACTAACATGTTAACAATAATATTGAAGACATAAGATATGATTTAAATTTAAATCATTTCACCACTATGGATCTAGACGGTGAAGATATCAAGGCAAGGGAGATTTACATCTGAATTTTCTTTGTGTTTTATTTTTATGCTTTTTAAATTCTGAATCTTTAATTCAGTCTTTATTTTTCTGTCCTTATTTTTCAGCTTTTATTTCTTCAGTCTTTATTCTTCCAGCGTTTATCTTTCAGTAATTTAAATTTTGTAATTTAAATTATGTCTTCCATTCTCCGTTCTTTTTCTTTTTCTTCCAAACGCGGTAGTAGTAGTTCTTCTTCTACTCCATCAAACTCTACGCTAAACGATGAGGAATCAAATTCTTCAACTAAAAACAAGATTTTCAACCAGGAAATCTCTTTTGAAAATATAAACCAGCACGTTGACAACTGGAATTTACCCGATTTCGCGTCAAACTTGCTTTATCAAATCCCTGATAAGAAATGGTTCACAAAGTCTGATTATATAATCAGAACTGTTGAAGAATCACTTCCTCTCAGGTGTGAAAACAAGGATTTTTTCCTTCTTTCAAAACAATCCATCATTAAGCATCAACAAGAATACAACTATATTCATATAGGATGTGTTCAAGTTGCTATTAAACCTCTTATCAGGAAAGGTCTTAATGTAGCATGTTTAGTTTGTCTTCAAGACGCTAGACATTATACATCTGCAGACTCCCTGTTAGCTATGGCTGAGATGTGTTTAAATGATGGACCCGTCTATTTCAACTGAAGTAGAGATGATTTAATTAAATCATCTCTACTTCACAAAAAATGTCTTTATTAAAAACCCAACAAACACCCTTCAATATTATTGTTAACATGTTAGTATAATTTCTATGATCTTAACTCTAGCCATACTGAGGATATACGTATATAAAACCTTAACTTATCATACACTACGGTGGGACCAAATCGCTGCCTCAACACACGGGACTTACGCCTTAACCATCCCACAAAGGACTCATGTATGATAAACAAGGACTATATACAGATAATTCCAAGTATGCTATCAAGTTAAGATGATTAAATTATACTAACATGTTAACAATAATATTGAAGGGTGTTTGTTGGGTTTTTAATAAAGACATTTTTTGTTGAATTTGCTCAATCAAATTGGATTTATATTTGTTTTGTAAATCCGTTTTTTGTTGAGTAGAAAATTCAAAAGGTTTAAAAATAGGCTTTTGGATGTCCATTTTAAGTTCTTCAGAAATAGATGATTTCGATAAATGTTCACCCAAAGTTTGGAGATATAAATTAGTATAATTGTTTTGCTCAACTATACCCTTTATATCCGCCGAATTTACTTCTTGCGAAGTTCGTTTAAATCGGAAAGGAGTTGCCCAAACAGGTTGATCTTTATCATCAACCATTTTAGGAACTTGAATTGATTTACTTGGAGGAAGATTAGAAGAAATTACTCCTTGTTCAGAGGTTTTCCAATCTTTTTTAATAACTTTAATATCTTGAAAAAATGGATAATCCAATTTTTGATCTTGTGCATAAGCATCAAACCAATCAAAAAATGAAATATTCATTTGAATCAATTCAAGAAATTTATAAAATTTTTCTTGAACAGATTTTCTTTCAAGACCTTTGAAATTGTTTAAAAACCAAGTCCTCTGAAGAGTAAATTTTTCAGAATAAAATTCCTCTTGTAAAGCAACTTTGTTAATTTGAAAATTGTTTTCTAAAACGTTTATTTCTCTGGGTTCACCTAATTGTGAAAAATCAGGAGACTCAACTAAGTCTTCTTCTCTTTCATAATTAATGTGAGGGACGTTTAAAGAATTATCAATTCCTGAAACTGAAACATTAGGTTTAGGAATTGGATTTTCAAAAGTTTGGTGATGTGGTAAGTGAATTACCGAAGGAGGTTTAGGTAAGGAAGAACAACTTCTCCTTGAAGACTGACTTCCTATAGATCTACAATCTTCATAGATTGATGATTGAGATCTATTTGTTTGTGAGTTTGTTCTGTCAAAACAGATTTTAACAGTACCATCATTAGTTTGGATGATCCTACTTACCTGAGGAACTTGAGTAGGTATAGGCGGTGAAGCCTTTTTCAAGATCCATTCATCAGGAAGAGTGACATCTTTCCACATAATGGTTCTGGGTATGGTGACATTTACTTTTGTAAAGTCAGTTAAGAAAATTGTTGTTTGGTCCTTTTCAGGAAGAATTTTCGCAAAGGATGCATATGAGTTTAAAACCTTATACTGAACCCTGTAAATTAGAGTTGCAGGTATAGATCCTGGTTTCATATTTAATCCTTCAAATTGGATATTAAGTTTAAGAGCGTCTAAAACGTTTTCATCGTTAAGACCGACAGTCCTATCTGGAAAACAGTTGAAATAGACGGATCCTCAGTATGGCTAGTGTGTTGAGGCAGCGATTTGGTCCCACCGTAGTGTATGATAAGTTAAGGTTTTATATACGTATATCCTCAGTATGGCTAGAGTTAAGATCATAGAAATTATACTAAGTTCTTAACAATTACTATTGAATCATAAGATTTGATTAAATTTTAATCATTTCACCACTATGGATCTAGACGGTGAAGATATCAAGGCAAGGGAGATTTACATCTGAATTTTCTTTGTGTTTTATTTTTATGCTTTTTAAATTCTGAATCTTTAATTCAGTCTTTATTTTTCTGTCCTTATTTTTCAGCTTTTATTTCTTCAGTCTTTATTCTTCCAGCGTTTATCTTTCAGTAATTTAAATTTTGTAATTTAAATTATGTCTTCCATTCTCCGTTCTTTTTCTTTTTCTTCCAAACGCGGTAGTAGTAGTTCTTCTTCTACTCCATCAAACTCTACGCTAAACGATGAGGAATCAAATTCTTCAACTAAAAACAAGATTTTCAACCAGGAAATCTCTTTTGAAAATATAAACCAGCACGTTGACAACTGGAATTTACCCGATTTCGCGTCAAACTTGCTTTATCAAATCCCTGATAAGAAATGGTTCACAAAGTCTGATTATATAATCAGAACTGTTGAAGAATCACTTCCTGGGAGGACCCCGAGGGACCGAAGGGAAGAGGGAGAAATGAAAGAAAAGGAAGTAGAGAAGTAGCAGGACTACTTACATAATTAAAGGCATGTATTTAATAACTGAATTTAAAATGCATGAGAGGGGATGCTCTGATGCGAACTAGAAGGCGAATGATCTAGAGGCGGTAGAACCAGCCAAATCTAGTTCATTAAATCTGCCTAACTAATTCTCCAGAGGAGGTAAGGATATGATGTAGTTAAAATAAAAACATATAAAATACAAATACTTTTATTTAATACATAAAAGTACTTACAAAGTGGAGAGGAAAGGGATGGAAGAAGGTAGAATGAAGGAAGAGTAGGAGCGGAGGCTTAGAGAGGGATGAGAGAGGAGAGGGTGAGTGATTCTCTCAGATAGATAAGTGATAAGTTGTACTTCTGAATGAAGTGAGCTTCACTTAAATAGATGAGTCGAGTCACTGTTTGGGGGTGACCGGTACTGTATGAACAGTTCCAGTTTTAAGTGCACAGTGTCGGTAACGCTACAGTTTAGCGCCACAGTGTACAGTGTACAGTGAACAGTGTGCATTACAAGTTTACTGTGACAAAATTTACAACAGAAATCCTAATTTTCGTCTAAGTTTACAGAAAATTCTTCTTCATCATCTTCGTCTTCATCTTGAATTGAAGGTGTTGAGGAAGAGGATTGGTGGCTTATAGCCGTTTGAGTTTCCTTCTGGAGGAGTTGAAGGATTGAAACCATTTGCTTTACCAAGTCTTCTTTGGATGATGTAGATGCCAAAGTAGCTTGGATTCTGGATCTTTGGTTTAAAAATTTACTTTGCTCAGTTTTGCAAAGAAATTGAGGGTTAATTTTAAACCATTTTTCCACAGCATTGGAATCAATTCTGTGAAGGGTGAACTGTGCCCACCATCTTACAAAGGGAAGTCTTTGTAATATGGGTAACATGGATGACCCTGGGTTTACAGTTGAGAATCTGTATTGCCAAGAGAAAATCCAGGCACCAGATAATTTTGAAAAATAATGAAGATCTATGGGAAAAGGATCTCCATCAGAATTGAATTTTTGTTTAAAAACCTCAAGTGCCTGTTGGACACTTGGGGGAAGGATCTCTGGTATAGGACCAAAGAAACTCCACCAATGAACAAACCACTGAGGGAAGTTATACTCGGTTTTGGTTTTAAAATAAATAAACCAAGTATGTTTAAAAAGTTTGTTTTGATCCCAAAATACATTGGTCCATGCTTCCACATAGTCCCAATAGTTGTATCCTTGAGGATCAAATTCTACCCCAAAATGTTTATATTTGTGCAAATCTTGTCCCCACTGGGTAGGAGTAAGGACTTTTAAAATTTGCAAAGTAGAATGAGTAATCAAAGTATCATCCTTTTTGTCCTTCTTTCTGTCAATGACAATGGACTCAGAATGTACTAAAATAAACTCATAGTACTTGCGAGTTTTTCTTAAATCATGTGGTCTAAAATGCCATCCTGAAGGGAAAACATTTAAGGCCACTTGGTTTGGAGTCGGATATGAAAATTCCGGCTCAATTTGCAAAATATTTCTTGCTTGATTCTCCTTTGGAATGTAAGGAGTTTCAAGACTTGTTTGTTTTTTACCAATAGTTACCAATGAAGAACTGGTTGAGACTATTGGTTGTTTTTGGGAAGGCCCGATCGTCAGTACAGAAGGTACTTGATTTAGACGATCATAGTCTTGTTTGGTTAAGACTTGACTTGGAATCAAATTAGCAAGAGCGAGAGTTTTCTCGTCTTTTTTGGCTAATGTTTGACTCCATGTTTGATCTGGGAGTTTATTTTGAGCATAGGAGTCCAGAATCTCCTTTCTTGATGCTCTTGTTTTCTTTTTACTGGTGGAAGGTTTGGATATACCTTCCTGGGATGATCCCGTTTGCTGCTCGGATGTCTGTAGCGCCTGAAGAATCAGTTGCAATTGCTCCGAGGAGAATGTTTGAGATTGGGCCCCAATCAACTGTTCGGCACCCTGGGTTTGAGTGTTTGGGCTTGGGCTTTTGTCCGGGTTTTTATCCGGATCTTTCTTTTTCTGGTTTTTTGGAGGCATTGGGCCTTTTAAGTTTTGGGCTCTCACTATACTACCGACCCTGAAGAAACTCACGGGTTAGAAAGTCTGGGAGAGAGTTTGAAGTACCTTTGATAAATTCAATTTGAAAATCAAAAGCACTTAAAATTGCTTGCCATCTGGCAAAAATTTGTTTTGATGCAAGATTTTTAACATCTTTTTGCAAAACATCTTTGGCTGATTTGCAATCAATGCGAAGTAAAAATCTTTGGTTTAACAAATCACTTTGGAATTTGGAAATGCATAAAACAATTGCCAAAATTTCCTTTTTAATGGTAGAATAATTCTGTTGAGAATCATTCCAATGTTTTGAAGTAAAAGAAATTATTTTTTCTTTTCCATCAATTTTTTGTTTAAGAATGCCACCATAACCAATGTCAGAGGCATCAGTTTCAACAATTTTGAAAGCAGTTGGGTTTGGAAGGTTAAGACAAGGAAGTTCCTTAACCTGGAGTTTAATCTGCTTTACAATATTGGTGTGTTCATCCGTCCATGGAGGAGGATTTGTTTTAAGACGCTGATGAAGCGGTTTAATGAAGTTGCTAAGATGAGGAATAAAATCCGCAACATAGTTTAAACATCCCAAAAATCTTTGAAGTTGAGTTTTATCAATGATTTGATCGGGAAATTTACTAGCAAATTGAATTGCTCTTTCAATTGGTGTGATGGATCCTTGGTAAATCCAATGACCAAGAAACCTAATTTTAGTTTTAAATAAACTAATTTTAGGTTTAGAGACCGCTAAACCATTTGTTTCTGCAATTCTTATGAATTTAAAAATATGTTTAAAATGTTCTTCAATTGAATGAGAATAAATCAACACATCATCTATATAGACAATGATGAACTGACTATTATCATTGAAGATTTCATTCATGATCCTCTGGAATTCAGACGGAGCATTTTTTAAACCAAAAGGCATAACATTCCACTCATACTGACCAAAAGGGACAGTAAAAGCAGTTTTATACCTATCTTTTTCAGAAATTTGTATTTGCCAAAATCCAGATTTCATGTCAAATTTTGAAAAGATTTTTGCAGAATACAAACGTTTTAGTAGATCAGATTTGTTTGGTATTGGATACCTGATCCATTGCAAAGCATCGTTTAAAGGTTTGTAATTGATTACAAGCCTAGGAGCACCACGTTCAATTTCTGCACTTTTATTCACATAAAAGGCAGCACATGACCACGGACTTCTAGATTTACTAATCAATCCTTTGTTTAATAAATCCTGAATTTCTTTTTTACATGTTTCAAGAAGTTCTGGATTCATTTGAATTGGTCTAGCCTTAGTTGGAATTTTCTTTTCAGAAAAATCTTTTTCATAAGGTAGATCAACCATATGTTGTTTACGATTCCAAAAAGCGTTAGGTAAATCCGAACAAATTGTTGAATGGATTTTTTCTAAACAATTTTGGATTTTGTTTTGAACATTTGTTTGACACAATTGTTCTTCTAAACGTTTAAGAGATATCTCTTCCTTTAAAAAGTTTAAATGTTGTATTTTTGAATGAAGAGGATTCAAATATTTGATCCTGGGTTTCTGGGTGAACGGAAATAAGATTTGCTTACCCAGATGTTGTTTTGAAATCCCATTTTCATCAGTCATGTATGGGAATAATAATTGGGCAAAAGGTGCACCAAGAATTATTTCAGAACCCATAACTTTGATTAATATAAATGGGGTTTTAATTTTAAAACCTTCATTCTCAACTACAACGTTTGAAACTTTATACTGAACATCGACACGTGTCTTGTTGACACCATTAAAACGCTCAGTAGTTTTCTCAAAATATTTTGTAGGAATGAGACCTTCTCTAAAACAATTAGCGTCAGATCCCGTATCAAACAAAACAGTTTGTTCCAATACAAATTCATCATTAATAATGATTTTTGCATGTATATGGAATTTTTGAAACAAAACTTTTGAAACCAAGTTTAAAAATGGTTCAGAAATTTCAATTTCTTGATTAATTTCTGGCTCATTATTGGTTTGAATTTGGGTTTGTTTGGGGGATGCTAATTGTATATCCTGAATTTGGGATATAGCATCAGCATGCGTTTGTTGTTGAAACTTAATGTTTCTAATCTCTTCTTTAATGGAATGGACTTCTCTTTGGAGATCAAAAAGAGTAGCCTGTTTTGGAATATGTTTGAATTTTTCCAAAGTTTGAGTAAGGTTGTAATTGTTTAAAACAGTTTGAGGTCTAGTTCTGGAAGAGCTAGGTGTTTCAGTGAAAATATCTTTAAATTTTAAAAGATATTCTCCTTTATCAGAATCTGGAAGTTTAGTAATGATATCAAGAAGTAAATCATGTTCCTTCGTGATAACATTAATTTCTGAAGATGATTTTTCAAAATCATTTTCTTGAATTTCATTCAAATCTTCAGAAGAGCTTGAACTCTCAGATTCAGTTTCAGAAGAAGAAGTTTCAATTAACAAATTGTTTATCTGTTCCATAACAGATTCTTCAATATTGTTTAATTTTTTAAACTTCTTTAGTTTTCTGGTTAGGCGACAGTATTTTGAAATATGGCCTGGTTGACCACATTTAAAACATGTGACCTTTTGATCCAAATCAAATTTGGGTTTTTTGTAAAATTCATTTTTGAGTTGCCTTGGTGGGGCGTTTTGTCTGTATTTTCGATAAATACTTTTGGGCTTTTTGTGGTGATGGGTTTTCTTTTTGGGCTTAATTTGTTTACAAGCAGGAAAACCAAACTGTTCACAAAATGTTCCCAGTTCTCGTTTTTCAGAAGCCTTTTCTTTGGCAAGTTGATGCTGAAGTTTATCATCTTGACAAATCTTAAGAGCAACTTTTTGGACATGTGAAATCAATTGTCCATAAGTCAAAAACTCATAAGGAATTTTGCCATCGTTTAAATTTCTAAATTTATCCCTAACCTTATTACCAAGAACTGTTGGTAATCCGGCTAAGAATTTTTCTTTCCAAAATGGCTGGTTTGAATCTTCCCTTGTGAGTACTCGACTAAGGAACGTGTCCTTATACCATCTAAAATCAGATAGTGTCTTGCACTTAAGATTTAAAAGAAGATCAGCAGATCGATCTTGCCATAAAGAAGGATCTCCAATAAAATGTTTAACAATCGTAAAGATTAAATGGTTTGTTGAATCAGGAATGGGTTGGCCATTATGGGTAATGGGTGTTCCATTAGATTCAGTTTTAATTGAAGAAAAAATTGTATTTTTATCTTCGTTTGTGAGATGAAAATCCCACCAACCTTTTAGTTGTCCAGTAAAACCAGATACTAAAAGATTAGTAATATCCTCATCTGAATAATTATGTTGAGTTTGATAAACATTACTCAGCATAGTCATGTGTTGAAGAGTTTGCAAAATGTTTGTTTCATTTTGGCCGTCAATATTCCATTCATAAATATTATCAGCACTAAATGATTTAAAATTTTGGTTAATTCTTTCTTCAACCAGAATATCCGGAGGGCTAGCTCTAGGGTAGTAAAGCTTTGTTGGTTTTCTCCAGTATTGTTGATTGATTTGGTTTTGTGAATCGTTGGATTCAAAATCAACCGTTTGAGATTCAGATGTTTGGGATTTTTCTTCAAGGTTGTGAATATCTCCAGATATTGAAGATTCTTCACGCTTTGAAGGTTGGGGTGTGTCAGGAATGACAAGTTGTTTAAGGTTTACCAAAGGTGTTTGTTGGGTTTTTAATAAAGACATTTTTTGTTGAATTTGCTCAATCAAATTGGATTTATATTTGTTTTGTAAATCCGTTTTTTGTTGAGTAGAAAATTCAAAAGGTTTAAAAATAGGCTTTTGGATGTCCATTTTAAGTTCTTCAGAAATAGATGATTTCGATAAATGTTCACCCAAAGTTTGGAGATATAAATTAGTATAATTGTTTTGCTCAACTATACCCTTTATATCCGCCGAATTTACTTCTTGCGAAGTTCGTTTAAATCGGAAAGGAGTTGCCCAAACAGGTTGATCTTTATCATCAACCATTTTAGGAACTTGAATTGATTTACTTGGAGGAAGATTAGAAGAAATTACTCCTTGTTCAGAGGTTTTCCAATCTTTTTTAATAACTTTAATATCTTGAAAAAATGGATAATCCAATTTTTGATCTTGTGCATAAGCATCAAACCAATCAAAAAATGAAATATTCATTTGAATCAATTCAAGAAATTTATAAAATTTTTCTTGAACAGATTTTCTTTCAAGACCTTTGAAATTGTTTAAAAACCAAGTCCTCTGAAGAGTAAATTTTTCAGAATAAAATTCCTCTTGTAAAGCAACTTTGTTAATTTGAAAATTGTTTTCTAAAACGTTTATTTCTCTGGGTTCACCTAATTGTGAAAAATCAGGAGACTCAACAGATACTAAGTCTTCTTCTCTTTCATAATTAATGTGAGGAACGTTTAAAGAATTATCAATTCCTGAAACTGAAACATTAGGTTTAGGAATTGGATTTTCAAAAGTTTGGTGATGTGGTAAGTGAATTACCGAAGGAGGTTTAGGTAAGGAAGAACAACTTCTCCTTGAAGACTGACTTCCTATAGATCTACAATCTTCATAGATTGATGATTGAGATCTATTTGTTTGTGAGTTTGTTCTGTCAAAACAGATTTTAACAGTACCATCATTAGTTTGGATGATCCTACTTACCTGAGGAACTTGAGTAGGTATAGGCGGTGAAGCCTTTTTCAAGATCCATTCATCAGGAAGAGTGACATCTTTCCACATAATGGTTCTGGGTATGGTGACATTTACTTTTGTAAAGTCAGTTAAGAAAATTGTTGTTTGGTCCTTTTCAGGAAGAATTTTCGCAAAGGATGCATATGAGTTTAAAACCTTATACTGAACCCTGTAAATTAGAGTTGCAGGTATAGATCCTGGTTTCATATTTAATCCTTCAAATTGGATATTAAGTTTAAGAGCGTCTAAAACGTTTTCATCGTTAAGACCGACAGTCCTATCTGGAAAACAGTTGAAATAGACGGGTCCATCATTTAAACACATCTCAGCCATAGCTAACAGGGAGTCTGCAGATGTATAATGTCTAGCGTCTTGAAGACAAACTAAACATGCTACATTAAGACCTTTCCTGATAAGAGGTTTAATAGCAACTTGAACACATCCTATATGAATATAGTTGTATTCTTGTTGATGCTTAATGATGGATTGTTTTGAAAGAAGGAAAAAATCCTTGTTTTCACACCTGAGAGGAAGTGATTCTTCAACAGTTCTGATTATATAATCAGACTTTGTGAACCATTTCTTATCAGGGATTTGATAAAGCAAGTTTGACGCGAAATCGGGTAAATTCCAGTTGTCAACGTGCTGGTTTATATTTTCAAAAGAGATTTCCTGGTTGAAAATCTTGTTTTTAGTTGAAGAATTTGATTCCTCATCGTTTAGCGTAGAGTTTGATGGAGTAGAAGAAGAACTACTACTACCGCGTTTGGAAGAAAAAGAAAAAGAACGGAGAATGGAAGACATAATTTAAATTACAAAATTTAAATTACTGAAAGATAAACGCTGGAAGAATAAAGACTGAAGAAATAAAAGCTGAAAAATAAGGACAGAAAAATAAAGACTGAATTAAAGATTCAGAATTTAAAAAGCATAAAAATAAAACACAAAGAAAATTCAGATGTAAATCTCCCTTGCCTTGATATCTTCACCGTCTAGATCCATAGTGGTGAAATGATTAAAATTTAATCAAATCTTATGATTCAATAGTAATTGTTAAGAACTTAGTATAATTTCTATGATCTTAACTCTAGCCATACTGAGGATATACGTATATAAAACCTTAACTTATCATACACTACGGTGGGACCAAATCGCTGCCTCAACACACGGGACTTACGCCTTAACCATCCCACAAAGGACTCATGTATGATAAACAAGGACTATATACAGATAATTCCAAGTATGCTATCAAGTTAAGATGATTAAATTATACTAACATGTTAACAATAATATTGAAGACATAAGATATGATTTAAATTTAATTAAATCATCTCTACTTCACCTTCTGGCTCTGATACCAAGATGTTATTATATATATATATATATATATATATATATATATATATATATATATATATATATATATTATTTTCCCTTAATGAATGACAATACCAATTTGGACATCAATCATCAATAAAAGGACATTTTTTCTATTTTCTAGCTTTATTTTTTTTATTTTATCTTTATTTTTCCTTTAATGATGATTGTCAATTTAGACACCGATCGTCATTAATGAGAGGATTTTCATTTATTTTTTATTATTTTTGGGTTGGGCTCGGACAAAATAGGGTGTTTACAGTAAATAAAAGAAAGAAATATACATGTGTGACACACACCAACAATAATAAGAAAAGGGATTCAACCATGGGTAGGATTAACCAATGAAGATTCATGGGTCTTTGAAGCCTTGAAGACACAGGCAAAGTAGCAAAGTAAACAATGTGGGGTCATGAAGCAATAGAGTAAATAAAAAAAATATACCCACTCATAACACATTGACAAGAGAGAAGGAGTCTAGTGGGGTTTTGTTGCAGAGATAATAATGTATTCATTTGGAACAATAATTGGAGTTTTCAAAAACAGTTTTTCAATCGTGATTTACAGTATATGAGGTAAGTATGTGAGAGGAATAATGTCTCTACTTACGTATATAAGCACTTATAAACCAAAAATAAACTAATCCAAACATGCTTTTTAATATATGTGGATATACCCACATAAAAGGGCGAACGGGGTTAAGGAAGGAAGTGGGGTCTTTAAAACACCAAAAGAATTTAAAATCTACACACCAAGCCATTTTACTCTTTTTTTAAAAAAATTTGATGGCAAGTGTAACCACTTGATGAAATTACAAACGCTAAACCTCGTAAAAGGTCTTCTGATTAACAAACCAATCCTGAGCTAGCCTCTCACGACAAAAGCAAGGTAGAGACTGTTGGACCAAAACATCCCTAGCACAATTATGAGCCTCCTGAGCAAGACGATCCGCGCACTATAAAGTAGTCTGTGATGCCTATCTAAGCTCAACATCCCATCCTGATAAAAGCATGTTCCTAGTTGTAAGGATCTCCAATTTGAGTGGGTGATTTGGTCCCTATCCATCATAATTAGACGATAAGCCTCCATAGCATTTGTGTAAACACAAATCCTATTGAGACCAAATTGCCTAGCAAGCGAGTAACCTGCAAGTAGCGTATGGACCTTTGTTGAAGTTGGAGGCTGAAGGCCTAACTTCTTCTAAAAACCCATAATCCATTTTCCTTGACTGTCTCAAATAACGCCGTCACAAGAAGCCTTCCCTAAAGAATCCACTGAACCATCAACATCCTGTTTGTAATACCCAGGGGGTGGAGGTCACCATATGGTTTCAGCTACTTCTTTGAATTGAAAACTCTAATGTCAAAATCGTCCTTGTGCTGATGTCTCCATAAGTTAGTACATACTAGCATGGACAATCTCACTTGACCTGTGTCGTCTACCTTCCATAATGCCATAACACCTGTTCTTCCATAAATGCTAGCAAACTAAGCTAAATAGTATGGACCAACGCCATTTAGTAAACTTTTCCTTTCCAAAACTACCTGTTATATTCTCCTGAAGCTAGACCTGCAAAGAAGATCTAAAGAAAACCAAATGTTTATGAGGAGAAACAAAATTTAGCCACACATCCCTCGCAATCTCACAGTCTCTCAGGATATGTAATATTGTTTCCTCACATTGACACTCAAAAGGACACTTTCCACTAGAAGTAATTCTCCTCTCAGCACAGATTGAGTTCGTGGCTAATCTCTCATGGAATACCTGCCACATGAAGAATTTAATTTTTTTCTGGAATAGATAACTTCCACAACCTCTACCATTTCCCTACTGCAGCATATGTAGGATGACTTACAATCATACGATAAGTAGACCTAACACTAAACCTGCTATTAGATGCCTTACACCATCGAAAACTATCATCTTCCGAGCTCACAGGAGTCTTCATACTCCTTAAAATATTAATTACCCATTGCGGAAGAAATTGCTCCCATGCTTGAATGTTCCAAGCACCATTTGGAAGCACAAAAGAGCTCACTATAGCCCCATGATTAAAATTCTGTCAATGCTTGTACACAAACTGAATTAGAGGTTCACTTAGCAGAGTTCACAAGTCCCACCAAAAATTAGTAGATCTGCCATTTCAAACAATCCGGCCAACACCCTGGTAAAACCTCTCCCATACCATACTAATGTTACGCCAAACAACTGAAGCATTTATTTTCTTACATTCCATAGGATACAAACCATCACCACACCCATATTTAGAATGGAGACATTGTACCCACAAAGCATCCGGAGAGGTCAATAATCCCTAACATAATTTCATTATATAGGCCAGATTTTGACTTCACAAATCACGAAATCCCAAACCCCCTGGTTCTTCTCTTCCTTAACTCATTTCCAACCTATTAAATGAAGCTTCTTCCCTTCCTGATTCTGATCCCATAGAAACTACCTATTATGTCTCTCCATTTCCTGTAGTACACTTTTAGGTAGCAAGGTAGCAGCATGATTTGCATTAAATAGCTAGGTAACGCAGACAGAACTAATTTAATAAGGGTAGCTCTTCCTACCATGGTGAAGAATCACCCTTTCTAATATGCCAATTTGGACTATAACGTAGGAGTAAAGGGAGATAAGTCTTCGTGATGGCCCGAGTGTGCATCAAAGGCACTCCAAGGTACTTCCTTAAATCTGCAGTAATCCCAATTTTCAAAAGTTGACTAAGTTATAGCGCCCTGACAAAGTTGATATTCTTAAAAAAGTCGTCATGTTTGAATCAACGGTCACTTAATTTATAAGTGTGATTCATGTAAGTCGAGACAAAACTCCTATCACATACTTACCTCGTATATCGTAAAACCTACCTCGTATACCATAAATCACAATTGAAAAGTATTTTTGAAGGTTTCGATCACTATATCAAACACCCATTTACTCTGCCAAAACGTGAGATGGTAAAAAAGAAGAAGAAAAAATTCTAAAAAGTTGCGCACACATCAAACATGGGGTAAAATATTGAAGGAAGGAAGTAGAGATATGACATGACAGGACGCACAAGGCCAAACATTGGAGAGTGAAGAAAGAAAGATAAGATTTAGAAGAACAAAAATTGTTACGAGACCTTTTTCCATTGGAGCAAGATGCTGAACACAAGGAAGAAATGAGAGGAACAGAGATATTCCTCGGTGACGCTGTGCCGCTGTGAGGACTACGGAGAGAAGGAGAATAAAGGCATTTACAGGGAAGGGGTGGGGTTTACTTTTTATTAAAATAATATATATATATATATATTAGATAGCATTTTACTTTTGTTCTATCTTTCTTTCCAGAAACAAAATAAGTTTACACATACAAACTTATATATTTAAAATAATTATTTTAAAGAAATATTTTATTGTGTGTGTATACACACACTTTTTTGAATAACAGTAATTTTTTTAGAACTTAATAATTATTTTAAATTATTAATTTTTTTGTTGACTAAATTAAAATATAAACTACAGGTAACAGTAAATCTTAAAATAAAGGATATTACGCATACATATTAGATAGAATTTTACTTTTGTTCTATCTTTCTTTCCAGGAACAAAATAAGTTTACACATACAAACTTATATATTTAAAATAATTATTTTAAAGAAATATTTTATTGTGTGTGTGTGTATATACACTTTTTTGAATAACAGTAATTTTTTTAGAACTTAATACTTATTTTAAATTATTAATTTTTGTTGTTGACTAAATTAAAATATAAACTACAGCTAACAGTAAATCTTAAAATAAAGGACATATGACACCTCGTAGGACTTCATCACAAGCTGGGAAAATTACATAAATAAACGTACAAAGGAAAACTTGATAATTTTAAGATTTTATTTCCCGTTATTAGCCTACTGTCCGTGAATATAATGTGAGCTCCATTCTTTAAGGAGCAAGAACTCTTCTTTATTTGGACCTCATAAGTGAAGATTTTTGTAGGCTATCATCTACCACTCGTCCCGTGGACTTCAATTTTGGTTTGCACGTAATTACGTACTCTATAACGTAGGATATTGTTACAGAACTCGTTTATAGAAGCCAATGCACTTGCCTCGGGAGGCTTGATTTTCTGTTGTTAAAGAAATTAGAAACTGTTTGTTCAAATCAATTAGCAGATTCAGCCTTTCCGCAAGTCTCTCGCTCTAAATTAGCAGATATACCCCAAATTAGAATGCGCATCTGTACATAAAAAGTTCATGCAAATTATCTTTCCCGCAAGATTGGACTTATTTCTGTAGAAACAAAAAGCTCATGCTATTTTAAGCATTTACTGGCATTATTGAATGCGTCGAGTGCTAAAATAAGGTAAAATACCAAGATCATGGACGACTTTAAGTTTCCGAAGAATAATTCTCAGCCGCAAACTCATACCGTACACTTTAATGTCCGAAGCACAATCCATTCTCTCATGGCACTGATTCCCTCCTCTCACACATTCGTCTGCGTCCACCACCCATGCGAGAACTCAGAACTTCCTCCATCCATTCAGAGGCCTCTTGGTCTACGGCCGCCGATACTCCAACCTCCTCTTCCTCCACCCCTCCAGCGCCGCCACCGCTGCCGTCCCGTTCCCATACCCTCCTCCAACCAGCCCACAAAAAGAGACACAGAACCAACCTCTTTCGCACATTCCGTTCCGTTTTCCGATCCTTTCCCGTCATAGCCCCCTCCTGCAAATTCCCCTCCCTCCCCAACACCGCCGTCGAATGCCATCACCATCACCACCACCGCAATTCCCACTCTACAAAGATCACCGGAACTTTATTTGGTTACCGGAAAGGACGCGTGAGCCTCGCCGTGCAAGAAAACCCTAGATGTTTACCTTCCGTGGTGATAGAACTCGCCATCCCAACGAATGCGTTACAGAAGGAGATGAGCGCGGGAATGCTGAGGATAGCTTTGGAATGCGAGAAGCGACATGAGAGGGATAAGATCAAGTTAATGGACGAGCCTCTGTGGACAATGTTCTGTAACGGTAAGAAAACAGGGTATGGCGTGAAGAGGGAAGCCACAGAGGAAGACCTTAATGTAATGGAGCTTCTCAGGGCTGTGTCCATGGGCGCCGGTGTTCTTCCCGGGAATTCCAACGTGGACGGATCAGATGCTGAGATGGCATACTTTCGGGCCCAGTTTGAACATGTTGTGGGATCAAAGGACTCCGAAACTTTGTACATGTTGAGCCCGGACGGGAATTCTGGGCCTGATCTAACCATATTTTTTGTGAGGCTTTAACATTGTTGTAGTGTCACCAATTTACAAAAGGAGTTAGTTTCTTACAATAACATGATAAATTAATATTTGGTTTGCGATAGAAATTAATATCTCATAATATAATAAATTAAGATTTAAATTTATGTTAAAAAAAGCATTCAGTTTTAGTATTCAATAGTACCTTAAATGAAATTACCTCTAACAGAAAGATATATGAACCTAAAAAAACTGTTGTCACATCTACTAAGCAAGTTTAGCGTAGAATTAATGGTATCCAATTTAGACCCTAATATTATTTCACGGAGTGTAGTAAATTTCTGGTTCTGGTAAATTCGCCTCCTGTTGATTACAGTTGCCCCAGTCTTTTGTAACCGGAGTGCTTTGTCAATAACTAGAACTTTGCAACTCTATGGACGTTTATGGCAATATTGCAATCCTGAAATTTAAAAATTTCAGTATAATTCAGACCTGCAATTTCATAACGATTTCATCAACTTTTTAAAAAAAATCATTTGCATTTCCCAAAATGGATAATGTTATTCGTTTTTTGGGTTTTATTTTTTTATTTTTTATTTTTTCTGATACTGTGATGAGCTACGTACTCTACTTGTTAGCCTCACCTCGCATGAAACTATGGCACCCTCCCACTCCATCGCTCCCTCGCACCCATAATATAATATTGAATTATTCATTAAAACGACTGCACGGTGACCACATGAACTTTTGACTTCTCTTTCATACCGTTATCTGAAGACCACCGTGAAATGACACGTAGCCATCAGGGGGCCCACTTCCTCGTTCCATTACTACTTCCTACTCCTTCCATCAAATAGTATTCAGCCCCCTGAAATCCGTCCCCTCTTGCGTCTTCCATGGCATCCGCCACTCGTACACCGCACTGCCGGCTGCGGTCTCCGAGATCCGCGGTTCGGTCTAGGGGATCACAATCTGGTCCGGTTCAGGTTTCGGTTCCCAAACCCAAACCGAAGGCGGAATCAGAAAGCACCAATATCGTATTGCAGCCGCGGTTGAGTAATTTGAGAGCGTACGGCTCTGATCGAGTCGGAGTGATCAAGACTAGGAACGATTGCGAAGACGGTGCCGACGACGTATCCCAGTTCTTCGCGACGCTATCCGACTATATCGAGAGCTATAAAAAAAGCCAGGATTTCGAGACCATCTCTGGTCGCCTCGCTATGGTAAGCAAGCACCTCGAGGTTTTCCATCAAATCTATTAGGAATGAAAAAAAAAACAGGTTTAATTCATAGAAAACGTAAAGAATTTCACGATTTAGTAACAATCACCATTCTGATTGTGCCTAGTTATGATTTGAATCTGTGAGGTGTTAATTGTAATGAAAGGGGAATTGTGATTGATGCAGAAGGTGTTTGCCGTGACGGTGACAAAAGAATTAATGACGGGAAGCTCTGTGTTTGGGAAAATGGACATTGAAGGATTAACAGAAGCAGGAGGTGTGTGCTTGGGGGCTGTGGCATGTGCGGCTCTGTTTGCATGGTTCTCCAGCGCCCGAACCAGAGTGGGTCGAATCTTCTCCGTCGGCTGCAACTCCTTCATCGACTCCGTCATTGATCAAATCGTCGATGGCTTATTCTATGAAAGCGATTGGCCTGACGAACTCTAATTCCTTGTGTATACTACGTTCTACACCCTTCTGTTCCCTTCCCTGTAATATGTGTCTTTGCTTTTCGTGTCTATGTTATTTCTGGACACAAGTTGGAGACTGGAGTAAGTTAACATCGAAGATGGGTGGGAGTAAATCAGTAAATAATAATGACGCCGGGGAAGAAACTTCGTACTCAATACTTATATGTTAAACCAAAATAGTCTACAGTGCCTTCTTTCTCTCAGGAAAATTGTACCTTTCCCTTCTCCAAGTTGTTGAGTAGCTGCTAGTCAATATGGTTAATTTAGTTGTTATATATGTGTATGTTTGTAACTTGGAAGTCCTATAAGTCCTTTTCAATCGTGATTCATGAAATACGAAGTAAGTTATGTGGTGGGGATTATCTCGATTTATGTGCATAAGCTCATAAGAGTTTTTGATAAACTCAAATAAGCTTTTCCATGATTATATATGTATATTCACCGTACAATTTGGATGATATCATCACCATGATTATGTGATGATAAAAAAAATTTAGTTCTCCTGGGTGATAAGCGAGTAGTAGATGAAGTTCGTTCACATATTATGTAAGCGTTTCTTTGCTTAATTCCAATGCAGTGATTTTATATATATATTTTTTGGATCTGGCGTCCAGCGAGTAGCTTCGAAAGTTTTCCATTTCATGATTCAAACTCAAGTAGTCTGTCAGTCCAAAAGCACTATCCTTAATTATGTTTATGTTTGTTTGATGGTTTGCTTAACTTATAAATATTTACGCGCCTAAAGATGATTGAAGACAACTTTTTTTTCATATATTTATCTTATATTTATAAATTATAATTAAAAAATTATTTTTAAAATTCTAATTATTATTCGAAATGAGCTAAATGTACATTCTGTTTGATAGCAGCGAAAGAAATATAAATCCAAATGCTCATTGTTTATCAGCAGTAATTACTTTTTCGGTGAAAAAAAATCGACAGTAATTACTTTATTAGTAGTATTTGTACCACCAAAAAGAAATTTATTAGTCATTATTTTAGTTTTTTATTTCATTATTTATGGCAATATATGGGACAAGTTATAATTTATGAGAATTAAATTATATAATTATTACTGACTTGATAATAATATTTTTTGGACATGTTTCTTAGCCGACAATTTAATTCAAGTTGTTTTAATATTTATTTTTAAAATCAAGTTTCAAATTCAAGCTTTTAAAAATTTCATAGACAGACACGAGATCGAATCTGGTTGAAGTATGCCTAGCTTTCCGACGTACATCTTAGCTCGTTTTGATTAGTTTTGGTTTATTTGGATTAGCTTATGGAAACTCCATAAATGTTTATAAATCGTGATTTACGGAATACGAAGTAACTTTTACGGTTTACGATGTTGTTTTTACGGTCTACGAGATAAATATGTGGAGGAGATTTATCTCGATTTACGTAAATCGGGCTTATAAAATAAGCCCGATTGGAAATAGAATTTCCAAACATGCTAAAATATGGAAAGTCCATAAGTGTTTATAAATCGTGATTCACAGAATACGAAGTAGCTTTTACGGTCTACGAAGTATTTTTACGGTCTACGAGATAAATATATGAAGGAGATTTATCTCGATTTATGTAAATCAGGCTTATATAATAAACCTGATTCAATATCACTCTACGAAACAAGGAGAAAAGCATCCTTGAGTTTAGTACGTTTTCACCATACCAAAACCTATATTAATAAGATTAAAAATACTATTGGGCCAAAAAAAAAAGATTAAAAATACTATTGAAAATATTTTTTTTCCAATGCTTAAATTACTTAGAGCCCAGTATACCTCTTAAAAACCAGACTTTTCGTTTAAAAGAGATCAACTGAAATTTGCGCCTACGAGTTAAAGTATGCTCTTAAATCATAACTCATGAGTAATTATCCTTCTCTCTCTCCCTATATGCCTTACCGGAAAAAAGTATCTCCGTTGAACTCATTCTTCATTTCTATCTTCATTTAATTTTTTCACCGTTAGGTTGATTTTTAATGGTTAAAATTTATTTTATAAAAATATTATCATCATTTTATAGTTAATATTACAATATTATTTTTAATATAGTATAAAATTTTAACCATTAAAAAATAATTCAATAACAAAATATTAAAATGAAGATAAAAGGGAAGAAAATAATCAGTGAAGATACTCATTTTCTACAAGCCTACATACACACAATATATATGAATTAAGAAAGTTTAAAAGCTTATTTGGGATAGCTTTAAACATCCCTAAAAGTGTTTATTCATTTAAGTCGAGATAAACTCTTCTCATATACTTATTTCACATATCGTAAATCATGATTGAAGAACTGTTTTTGAAAGCTCTAATCGTTATTTCAAACAAACGTTTAGCTTATTTGAGATTATGATTGGATTTCTAAAAATATTTATTTATATAAATCGAGACAAAACTCCTACGTACTTATTTTATCTACCATAAATTATAATTAAACTTTTAACCCACCTCAAATCATTTAAACCAGCCAAAGAAGCATAGTTTGTTGATAGATGGGAGGGGCACCAAACAAAAAGCAGCTGAAGAGCTGAAGACGATCACTTGGAATATTTGACCACTTCTATAGTGACGTGTATTCAAGTCAATAGACTACAGTCTACTCCACCTATACATTGTGGGGGCGGGAAAAAGTTAGGGCATGTTTGGTATGATGGAATTGGGGGGTATGGAATTGGAATTGGAAATCAATTCCATGCTTAAGTTTGTTTGGTATGATGGAATTGGAAATTTTTGCAATTCCATGTGGAAGCCAAATCTCTCCAATTCCATCAAATTGGCTTCCACCTAAAAAGCAAAGATTTGCAATTCCATGTATCTAAATCTAGGTCAGGGTACTGGGTTAAGGGTTAGTGGGTCAGATCGGAGTTAAACCGAAGCTAAACCAGGGCCAAACCGGTGAAAAATTGAATATTTTAGGCTTATTAATATGAAATTTCTTTTTTAAAAAAATAAAAATAATTTTTTATTAAAAAAAAACCTAACTGGAGCAGTCAAAGTACTAGGTCAAAGGTTAGTGGGTCAGACTGGAGCTAAATCAGGGTTAAACCGGTGAGAAATTGAATATTTTAGTCTTATTAATATGAATTTTTTTTAAAAAAAATAAAAATAATTTTTTATTAAAAAAAATCTGTCCGGTCCGGGTTTAGTAACAAAGGTTTTATCTCATTCCACTTTCTTAGATTAGCATATTGGTAGTTTTACATTTTAAATATAAATATTAAATAAAAATAATATTTGAATTCCATGTACATACCAAACACACTTTTAAACCACATTTCCATTTCCATATCCATATCCATTTCCATTTCCATTTCCATATCCATATCCATCAAAACCAATTCCAGTGTACCAAACGGGCCCTTAGGAGTCCACTCTACCCTCAGCGCTGCGACGTTGCAATCAATTTATGAAGAGTCTCTTTTCCTCGTCAGATTTACTCCAAAAGCACAATTCCAGATAGATGGCGATATCCATCTCAACCTCTCACCCACAAGCATGGCGCTCTCTCTCCTATACTCGGGCCGGCTTCCTCCACCCAACGACGTCTTTTAACCTCTTCGGCTCCGCTGTGTTCAAATCCAAAGCAACTCATTCGCTGATCCATTGCCAGAGTGTCTTGGCTCATATCAGCGTCGGTGAAGATTTACCCGACGATTACGGGAATTGGCTGCCCAAGCCCGGCCCAGACGATCGGAGAAGAGCTGGAATTCTACTCCATCCGACTTCGTTTGGAGGTCCCTACGGAATTGGTGATCTCGGAGACGAGGCCTTTCGTTTCATCGACTGGCTTCACGGTGCCGGTTGCTCCGTTTGGCAGGTTGCGTCTTCTTCACTCTAGCTCCTTTGTGCGGACAATTATCAAAATAAACAATATGCAGCACTACGGTCATCGTCGCTTGACCTTGGTCAATTTTTATAAATTTTATGATCGGGAAATTTGTACATTATGAAGAGTCAAAATGGTTATACATTATTATCTGTGTTAGCAATATCTTCCTGCGCCAGCTTCAAGTTATTTTGCTACCTCCCTAGTGTAATTTCAATATTTTGGTTGATATTCCTTCATTTGATTGTTTAACTCTTGTGCATGCCATGCAGGTCCTACCTCTTGTGCCCCCCGGGAGAAAGGCCAATGAAGATGGATCCCCTTACGCTGGCCAGGTTAACTATTTTTTGCAGTTAGACATAGTCGCCTATCTCTATATCATAATTTTTCATTGACAGCGAAGTTAGGAACAGTTGGATGCATTCAGTAGAAAGGACCATTGGAAGATGTCAGTCATAATGTCCATTCCTCCTCTCTGTTTTAGTTTATTACAAGTATAATTTCTCACAAGCACGCAGTGTCCATATTCACCCACTCTGTGTCTGTTAAGATTGTTTTGGGTGTAGGATCAAGGCTCAACTATATTACTCGCGTGCTCAACTATATTACTCGCGTTCTCAAGAGAACAAGCTTTGATGTTTACTTTCAGGATGCAAATTGTGGCAACACCCTCTTGATCTCTCTAGAGGAGCTTGTTAAGGATGGACTGTTGTATAAGGATGAGCTTCCAAAACCAATGTGAGGAATGTTAATATGAGTTGGGAACATAGTTTTGACCTCCTTTTTGGTCTTATTGTTTGTCTATCATATTTTTAACATTAAATGCATGCAGCGATGCTGAACGTGTGAATTTCTCACTTGTTGCTGATCTTAAGGATCTTTTGATTGCTAAGGTAAGTTATTCAAAGCATCTTTACTGCTCATATTCTTTTGTGCTCAAGGAAAAATGCATATATAGGTTACCTTGGTTGAACAATTAACTAATGAAAAAATTGTCTATTCTCTTGATATTTGATACTCTAATTATTAATTGATTATATTATCCCCCACCCCCTTGTAAAGCGTGTCAAAGGGCTTGAAAATTGAGCTTGGTGTGGCAAGAGGCTGGTTAACAGATTCTATTGTATTGCAACGGAGAAGAAAATCAACACAAATATATGCTTTACATAAAGAATGTTTGAAGTCATTTCATCGCTCATGCCAATTCTTGCGATTTGAACTTTATTCAGTAGCATACTCGGCAATTTATGATTTTAAACTTTATGTTGTCAGAGTTTTCAGTTTAATAGTGATCCGCAAATACCATGTTAGCATAGTTGAGAAGTCTAGTTCCACAGCAGTAGGGTTTCAAAATTACAACTGCTGATGGCAGACAAGTGAAACTGTTAGTCTTACATTAGTTTGCAGAGGCTTGTAAGATTCATGTGACTATTTGTGATGCCAGAGTTACACTTTTTCCTATCTGTCAATGAACATGCCTCTGGTAGTTTATTTCAAATCTCTCATTGAAATTTATCTGCAGGCTGCAAAGAGGCTCATTTCAAGTGAAGGGGAACTTAAAAAGCAACTTGAGAATTTTCATAGGGACCCTAACATATCAAGTGAGACACTTGATGAGTTACTATTCTTCTTTTGTTTATATTTATATATTCTTTGCTTCAGTATCCATAATACGTATTTCATTTAAACATGGTAGGTTGCAAATAATAAATAATAACTGTTGTGCAGAAGAACATTGTAAGATTGGAAAGAAGTTGGAATGGGCTATTAGATTATGGGGTGTAGAAGTTGGAAATATCAGGGATTGTGTTGACAGGTTGTAATAAGTAAGAGATCTTGAACAATAAAAATTGCATGTGCATCTCTTTTCTCAAAAATGTGTATGAGAATGTATCCCTAAGTCTGAATACCATATAAATTCTTGGTTCCAAGGCTTTTATGCAAGGATTTTCAAAATTCAGTGGAGGCTAGTTTTATGCAATGTTGTGATAGTTTTGCTATGTTTTAGGCTGGGTTGAAGATGCAGCTTATTTTGCTGCTATTGATGACTCTCTAAGCACATTGACCTGGTATGATTGGCCTGAACCTTTAAGGAACCGCCATCTTGTAGCTCTAGAAGAAATTTACCAACTCAAGAAAGATTTTGTAAGCTTAGAAATCAGCTAGAACTATCATTACTGTTTTCACATTGTATGCACACTTAAAGTTAGAAGTGGTCATGATAAGTTATGTGTTTACCATGCAGATTGGAATATTTATTGCACAACAGTTCTTGTTTCAGAGGCAATGGCAGAAAGTTCGTAACTATGCCCGAAGTAGGGGAATTAAGATAATGGGAGACATGCCCATATATGTGGGTTATCACAGTGCAGATGTTTGGGCAAATAAGAACCAATTTCTGCTGGTTGGTAGCCTGAAATGAGTTAAAATATAACTCTGAAGTCTGTTCTAAGCATGTTTTTATAACCATTTTGTCCTGTTCGATCACCAGAAATTCTCTTTTTGTCTGACAGAACAGGAGAGGTTTTCCTCTTTTAGTTAGTGGTGTTCCTCCTGATGCATTTAGTGAAACTGGTCAGCTGTGGGGCAGGTTGGACATTAACTAGCCATATGCTACCAGTAATTCTTGTACTGATGCCAACTTAAATTATCCTTCTTCTTGATTTAGTACGTCTTTTCATACTGAAATAAAGTTTGGGAAGACGTCTCTTTTGTCTTTATCAGTGGAGTTTCTTGCATCTCTCTTTCAATGCTTTTTAAACAGTTATGTCCGTAATCAAATTTTTAATTACTTTCATTCTATGATAAATTCAGATTGTAAATGTCCTCCTGTTCCATTTAAATAACTGATTTCTTGTTTTTGTTTGTACATTCTGATTTTTGAAAGCCCTTTGTATGATTGGAATGCCATGGAAAAAGAGGGATACTCATGGTGGATACGCCGTATACGACGTGCTCAAAATGTATATGATGAATTCAGAATTGACCACTTCAGAGGATTTGCTGGATTTTGGGCGGTTCCCTCTGGTCAGTATACCCTAAGTTAATTTCATCTTTTTTGTCCCGATTGGTTAACAAGTATCTGGCCTATAATCTGCAGAAGCTAAAGTAGCAATGGTTGGAAAATGGAAGGTTAGGTCCCTGCCACTTGGTGCTGCACCTCTGCCTTTTATTTGTTTTCTCAATCCATAATCTGCCCTATAATCTTTCATTTTCTAAATCTATCTCATCAAAATGATAGGTAGGACCGGGAAAATCCTTCTTTGATGCCGTTTTCAGAGCAGTTGGAAAGATTAATATAGTAGCAGAAGACTTGGTATGTATTACCAAAATGAATTTTGATTCTGATAATTTTTCAACTCATCTCTATGGTTTAGTCTTGTAATTTTTGGATTACATGGCAGGGGGTTATTACTGAGGATGTAGTTCAGCTAAGAAAACATATTGGAGCACCTGGAATGGCTGTTCTCCAATTTGGTATTAATTAATTAATTTTGTTTCCCATCCTTCCATCACCAGACTGAGAATTACTGCCAAGTCTTTGTACCCTAAAATTTTTCCCCCAATTGCCCAGCATTTGGTGGTGATGCTGATAACCCCCATTTGCCCCATAATCATGAGTGCAATCAAGTTTTGTATACAGGGACTCACGACAATGACACAGTAAGAACTACTTAATCCACATTTTTTTAATGCTTCATATGTGTATGCTTAAGAAGGCGGGCCTTGGCGCAACTGGTGGGTGCGCTGGCTTTCCGCCCCCAGGTCCAAGGTTCGAGCCCTGGAAACAGCCTCTTGGCAATAATGCCAGGGTAAGGCTGCGTACATATAGGGTCTCCTTCCCCTGAGCCCGCATTGTGCGGGAGCCGCTTGGCACTGGGGTCCACCTTTTTTTTTTTTTATATGTGTATGCTTAAAGAGGACTCTGGTTTGCACTGGGGTGGTCGAACAAAGACTTGTATATTCTACTTATCACATGATAATTGTTGTATCTTCCTCATTATTTTTCTTGATGTAAAAACATTGACCTTTTCTGCTACAGACCAGAGGTTGGTGGGAAGCTTTGAAGCAAGAAGAGAAGTCCAATGTCAGTGCTATATGTATTGGTAAAAATTTTGATGTTAAAAAATCTTGGACAAAGCTAACATCTGCTTGTTTCATTCTGTCCCATTTTCAGGTATCAAGTTATCTTTCACTAACAGGGGAGGATGACATCTCATGGGCGCTAATTCAGAAGGTGCTGTCTTCTGTTGCTCAGACAGCGATAATACCTATGCAGGATATTCTCGGACTTGGAAGTTCTGCAAGGATGAATATTCCTGCAACTCAGGTAAAAGCTTTCATGCAAAGGCTTTATTAGTTTGTTTTAGGAACACTAGTATTTTTGGCATCGAACAAAACAGACTTCCTCATGGAAAAGCTCTTTTAAAGAAAAGAAAACGGTCTTTTAGACGCCTTGTAACCGAAAAAGCTTTTGGGAAGTTGCTGCCACATTTTCCCCCTTAAATTTCTTAGAAGAATGATCTCATTCATGCCCCTTCGTTTCTTTTAATAAATGCAGTTGGGAAACTGGGGCTGGAGAATTCCAGGATCTGTGACCTTTGATAGGTTGGAGACAGAGGCGGCTAAGCTTAAAGGAATGCTGTCAATGTACGGGCGACTTTGAATAAAGAATCCTCAGCTATCTGGTAGTTAAGTAGGATGAGTCTGCCTTGCATCGGCAACAATAATTGGAAATCGCTTTTGGGAGTGTTTGGAGCATAGCTGATTTTGGTCAATCAAGGGCGAGTCCTCGTTAACAAGAAGCTTGAGAAAGGTATATTCACAACATAGAAAAGAAAAACAAATTTGAGAAAGTAGGATGCTTCCTATAATTATTTATTGTTGTAATACAAAATTATGAGAATTGGCCATATCGCAATAAAGCAAAGCTCCATGAACTTGTCAGGACGAACTCCGTAGAATATCATGGTGCCTGGCAACATTTTGTACGTAATAAAACATTGCTATGTTTATTTATTTTATGTATTTTTTAAACATTTAGTGTGTTTGAACTCTCATTGGACTTGGTCAAGACGTGGGTTTAATAGTTGTATTAGCTTGATCATCAACCATATCTTATTAATGAGGTGGTGGATGAGCAAAGGTTAGGGGACTTTGGTGTGCATATATATAATGAAGCAGTTTTCATTCAAAAAAAAGTTGTCAAAACGACAGAGTAATTGATGTGAAAGTTGTAATCGTAAAAGCAAAATAAAAGTCACTTTGTATCAAAAATTGTAAAAATTCGTTTCTAACAAAAAACCAAACAAGGACTTCTCTATCTGAACGTGCAGAAACATTACAATTAAGACAGACATACAGGCCAACTTTATTGCTAGACTAAACAAGCATACGCATAATAAAAAAGGACAGTAGGTTACGAACCATATGAAGATTCAAGAATGTACAGTTTAATCTTATCCACTGCTCGCTGTGTGTGAAGAAAGAGACAGAGGAACGAAGAATAACCTCTTTTTTTTTTTTCTGGGTAAATGAAAAACCGAAGTTTTCAATGTTTCAAGTATGGTTCATGGTAAAGATGTATACTTAAAGAGTGTCGCACTTAACGGCTTATAAAGGTTTGATGCAGTGCTACTCTGAACTCTCGATTGCTTTGATGCATTCCAGAACGCTTGCCTTATTTGACATAGCCCTCATTAAGGCTTCATGTAACACCTTGTTATTTTTCAAGAGAGAAGCAGCAAATAAAACCTGCAAGCATCAGCATTCAAGTGCAAAAACGCATTAAAACATTTTACCACAACATAAGGGCATTAAAACGAAGGATCCATTCAATCCTGATATGATTCGAACACTCAAATCAATAAAAAAAATCCATTGCATAGCTTTTGGTTTGGAAGAACCCACAGCCCATCTAGTGAGATTTTGTTGTTGATCTTGGCTGAGTTGCGGCTTGCTTCGGTTTATAAACCTCTAAAGCAAACAAGGAATACAATTGTTTGAGACAATAATTGAGCATAACAACATCCAAGTCTCTTAGAACAGCGATGTCAAACCTGGAGAGTGAAGAGATCAGCAGATTGACCAACCACCTTGTCGTAGGTTAAACCTTCAGCCGCCAATCCAGCCATTGCCACAACAGCCAATCTAAAATATACAATTACAATCAAGCCTTTATTATTGTTGTTGTTATTTTAAATTTTATGCATCTTGGTTTTTGGTTCTTGAAAGTCATAATTTGGCGAGTCCCATTGTAAAGCTTTTAAGAGTAAATACTAAAATAAAGCTGCCAACTACACACTTATCTAACTCCTTAGCATCAAGCTGCCCGCTATAGATGAGCTTTTCGAGCCTCTCATCAATTAGATTTACATTCTCTTTCCCAATATCCAGAGAATAGCCCAGGATCGGGAGGCCAAGCAGATAAGCAGCTAGAATAACACAAAATGATCGCAGGCCAAAGAGCCACTCATTAGTTCGAGACTATCATGCAATGTTACAAAGATATAATGCTTTCATTTTGAGCATATAAACCCAAAAAGGAAACAGTACTCAAAAAGTGAGCTGCTTCATGTCTGGTGATTCTCTCTTGATAATCAGGAAAAACTGATGAAAAGCTGCTGATTGCAGCTTGGAGAAGCCTGCGATAACATTTAAAAGCATTAATATGCCAAGGCCAGCCCTGAATATGGAAGGCATTCACTCACATCTTATTCAAAAGAAACTCACCCAGGTGATATGCTACCCACAGCCAAAACCACTAAGGAAATACTTCCAATCAAGTATGGAAGAAAGAATCCCCAATCCTACAGCGTCAGCACTAATTAAAGATGGAAATGCAAGGCACATTATATTAAACTTCTGTTGAATTAAAGACTACTCTATTCTTAACTTCGAAATCAATAAATGCAGAATAGTATTTAAGAAACCTTGCTTCAGCAAAATTCCTTTCCATCACAGTTCTAAGACAGGTTTACAAGATGTCTTTCCAGATATAGACATAAATTAAGCAGGGTGTTGGAGATACCCCAGGAAGCTGGCCAGCTAGAACAGCCAAAAATCCAGTTGTTCCCACCACCGTAAAAAGAAAAGCCGCCTGCATAATTAGAGATATAATTTAAGGCCTCTAGAGTGAACCGCTTCAAGTACGCATACAAGAAACTCCTTTGCTGTGTTTTCATGAAAAAGATTGCAACCAAGACATGTTGCGTTAGAATTAACTTTGAGGCATTCAATCTTACACAGACTAAAAGCACTGGTCATTCCATTTGACACTAAAAATAATTGCCAGAACTCACATCATTCCTGACACTAGGGATTGCAAGATTCTCGGCGTTTTTAATTCCTAGAGATGTCAATTCTCTAAGTGATGTCTGGTGCACAAAGTTGAGCAGTCAAAACTTGCACGGCCAATCAAGGTTACGTACGAGTAAGTATTGGAAGCACTGAACAAGTATACATTATATTTCATGAATGCACGAATTGGAAGATGAGCCAAATGTTTGAATGGCACTTCCCCAGAACTGCACACTCGTAATGGAGACTGACCGTACGACGTGAAACGTATGGCTGAGAACTCCATTTCTTGGCCCACCCAACTTCACTCAGCTGATCAAGCGCCCCTTTAACTGCATTGCTATCTTTCTGCAAAAATATATGGCTCTCAAGTTTCAATTACGCATCAAGGACGAAAGGACCTAACATCCTAAGCGAACTTCGCGAATTAATTATCTTATTCAGGATTTTAAATGACTCGGTTCGCATGGAAAGGAAAAAAAAATAAGACAAGGAATCGCAATTGAACTCGTTTTGGAGGAAGGCTTCATATTGAAACCTAGTACTTATGAATTGTCACATCCTCTCTAATATTAAATTAACCAACTGAATACAAAAATAACCAAGAAAAGCAACTCCCAAAGTTACGGAAACTAAAGAACTCATAAGTGACGAAGGAACAGGGAATCATATGAAAAATGGAACCTGAGAAATGGCAGATTCGAGAGTATTGAGATCGACGCCAGGAGCGGCAGAGGAAGCTCTGATTCGCCAGGTTGGGGTTGGAAGGTTGATGGTGAGGCATCTTCGATGGCAGGGATGAAAATAGTACCGAGTGTGAGTGAAGAGTGGCTTATGCAGAGATGTAGATGCCATGCATATCACCCACATTATCCCTTCGCGCTCTGCTCCGTCTCACACACACGGTTGAGGATGGACGATGGAAATTAGAAACAGATAATAAGAATCAACTGAATTAACTGACTCGGATTTTAAGGTGAAAAAACAGACAATTGGGGTAAAACAAAACGGACCTGATAGCCCAGATAATAATACGACCCACTGGTGGGTGCTCAGTCAGATTTTAGGGTGAAAAGAAACGGATCTGATGGCCCAGATATTAATAGGGCCCGCTAATGGTTTTTTAAGGTAAAATGAAAATAATTGTGTTGAGAGTGGGATTTGAACCCACGCCCTTTCGGACCAGAACCTTAATCTGGCGCCTTAGACCAACTCGGCCATCTCAACTTCATGAACAATATTATGTAATAATAAATTATATTTTTGTAAAAAAGAAAGAAAAACACTTTAACTTCAATACCCAAACTAATAATTTCCTATTTAAATGAGTTATAGTTAATACTTATACTCTTATAGGCAATAAAACTGATTTAAAATTTTAAAATTTAAATGATATTTTCTTATATTTTTTCTAAATCTTTTGATCAAAGTTTGTAAAAATGATAGAAATAACACACCTTTGGAAGAATTTTATATGCCTATCCTTAAATTTCATGTTTTGGTCTATTTTAAAAATTGCCCACTAAAATACTCATCTATAAACGCATTTTGTTATAAAAAGTGGTTTTATTTTTCTTTTTTGGACAAAAAAAAGATCTTAAACTAAAGCATAAGTAATTTTTTTGTTTCAAAAAAGATTTATGTATATTGTAAAGGGGAGATTTAGTATTGCATTCTCTTTTCCATTGTCAAATTGCAAAGGATTACAAGGATCTACAGCTACGTAGCTGCTTCGCATGAAATGTCTGAGTGTTTGGCACTGAAAACAATTCGCATGTTTATTTAGAACAAACCAAACTCATGAAAGGCATACATATGTTGGTCAAAAAAAAAAAAAAAGGCATACATAAAATACAATACACTTTTAAAGATCCGCGTTTATACTATACAAGAAAAATTGAGAACTTTTAAGTTACAATCATCATAAGCACAAGCTTATGCCCATGTTTGATCTAGCACCCTGCATAGTGGCCATCTTCACCCCTCAAAAAGCACTCAATTTGTTCTAGCGCCTGAATTGATAAATGCGTGAATACAGCATAGATAAGCATTGAGAATAACAAAAATAGATTGAATTTCAGTGAAAATGACTTAAATAAGTAGCCAGTGGTGGGGCAACAGGCAGAGAAAGATAATGACCTCAACAGCAATGGTAGTCGGTGAGATATCTGCCACATCTCTACAGCCCAGTTTTGCAGCAATATCTGTACAAACAACAATGTGCTATCAGCGTTGGAACTTCACATAAAAACGCGATGTGTGGGAAATTTTTTGGGGCTTTATGCTTTCTGGAGGGAGGGGATGAGGAGGCCAGGGGACAAAGTAAAGTAGGAAGGTTATTCATAATTCAGGGGACAATCTAGTATAGTGCACTGATTACAAGGCCAAACATTTGAGTTGTGTTTTACAAATTCACGACGCTGGCTAAAGTCTCAGACCTCAACAAACAGGAAGTCTCCTTTCCCTTGTGTTCCCACAGATAATGAACAAAACCGCAATTTTTCTTACGAATGAAAAGGGTTTGATAGGGCATACTTTCTAAGGACACTCGAGCATTGGCATTGGCATAAGCTTCACCTCTTTCTTCGAAAAGTGTAGACAAACGTATCAAAGCCTGAAAGTAAATTCCATATGACCGAGTTATTTAGTGGAATAGTAATTTAGTCTTTGAAACTAATTCAGGTTGAGGCCTTAAGAAGGATGCTTAAGCTGTTCATAATGATTATATGAGTAAAGGTAGGGGGAAGCTAAGAATGGAAGAAAAATAAGCACCCGCGAGTATGCATCTCCTGCTTCATAATGCAGAAGTGGACGAGAATTAGTTCCCACAGATGCAATTCTCCGGGCCAGGGCTTCTAAAGGTACATCCAACCAAACAGTGATCCCCTTGTGCATATATTTCCTGGCAATCCACATGTGAAGATTGAATAACATGTACAGACTAAATTGAGAATACAGTTAATCACAAAATATGTATGAAAGTTGTTATACCAATTGATGGGCCTCACAACCGCACCTCCACCAGTAGAAATTACAAGTCTATGCATAAGTGACAGCTTACGCAATACCTCAGTCTGAAAATGCAAAAGAATAAGTAAGAACGATGACTAACTATTATAATGGGGTAATCTGAAACTTCAAAAAAACTTAAATGTAGTATATTTTTTTAAAATCTCCGAACACTGGAATCATACAAATTGCACAAGTTGAGCTTACTAACTTACCTCCTTGTCCCTGAAGAAATCCTCTCCATAGTGCTTGAATATATCAGCTACAGAAGTTCCACCAACCTCATCCTCCACCAATGCATCACTAAAGCACTCATCATGAAGGCACCAAGTGCAGAAAAAATTCAGCCCATATTTAACATGTCCATCAAATTAGACTCTTGTATCATAACAAGGAATATGACAACTTTTAATCATAATCGTATAAACCAAAGTAGACAATATTATTATATTTCAAATACAGTCATGCTGTATCTTCTTAGAGTCTTTACAGTTGATCGAACATTATAACGAGCTAAAGCTCTAATCGAATATTGAACATGGTGAAATTCATAGACTGTTTTGTAACCAAAGTTCATTCTTTCTCCTGCCTTTTAGTCTTTGGATAACCAACTGATGCAATATTCACTTTCCTTGAGTTATCTTTTAATTATGGGTTTAAAAAAAGAACAATGGATCACTCACTAAAAAGGGCAGCCCAATTTAGAAGGCTCTCACAATGGATTAGTCACTAACCTATCAAAAAAGCAATAACCAAGCACTTGTGACAAAATCTTCCCCACAGTTGTCTTCCCTGACCCCATCATTCCTGCATGTCAAATTCAAAATATTAAAGCCAAGGCAGATCACGCTTCCAAAGTATATAATATAAGTGCAAGGACTTCGACCAAGAGACTGACCAACAAGATATATACAGCGTCCATTTAAACAAGGCTCGATCTCTTGTGTCCTAGTCTGCAATTTTATTAACTTGAAGTAAGATAATGGGTTATAGTTGCTTAGAAAAGCAACAAACTGAGCTAAACTGCCGTTTTTTATGCCTTCCCTTAACAGCATAAAGAAAAAGGTGTCATATCACTAGACTAATTGGCTCAACTGAAAAAGACCAAGTGTATCAAGGTTTACCTGTAACATTAACTCTTCATCAGGAGGGGCCTCTAAGCTTCCAGAGTCCAATGTTAAAGCTGCAAGAATGATGTTCGAAATAAACTATCAATAATCAATATAGCTAACATTTGTAATAATAAAGTAATATACTAAATTTCTCGCAGGCAAATATAAGTAATTACTACACGACATCAAACCTGATGCTCTTCAATAAGAAATCTTTAAAGAGACTTTCTCTAACTAAAACTGTTAATTGGAGCGGTAAGTAGTTGAAACTGCAGACAATAACATCTATTTCAGAATTCAGAAATGTGTATTTATAAGGATCACCTTGACAGAAACCAGTCTCAAGGTTCCAGCAGATGAGCCTACCGTCCTTTCACAATGATCACATCTTTTGTTCCAATATAGATATTCCACTATGTTTAGTCCCAAATACCAATGCCCAAACATAAATAAGTTTCATAACCAAAAAAAAAATCTAGCTTCTAATGACACTTAATTGAAAATGTTTTGCAGACTGCAGAAAGGTGTTAAAACCTTGGCGAATGGTAATTTTGACGAGTTCAGTATCACATCTATCTAATGTCCGTTGCAATAAGAAAAATCTCAAGAATGAATACCCTGATACAAAGGTACTTTTGACGCAAATTTGAAAACTCAGAACATTTATGGCATGGTTCCTTCATCCCAAAATGTTGACAGCTTTCAACTATAGTTAATTGTAACTTCTTCAGGTTATCCATGACTCTTTCATAATTAGAATATCTTAATTCCTCGAATAAGAGATATCACTGTGTAATAGGAGGAGGGGGAACCACTAATAGAAGAGCAAGAGGGCAATACTGTCAAGATATTGGTCTGATCAAATAACGAATCGTACGTTTGGAAAAAACTGGGAAAGCCGAATTGTTTTCAAAATAAAATGCTATTTGCAACAACCTGGCAAATTGTTGTAGGAACAAGAAACCTCCAAAGGGGCCGCTCGCCCCTGATTGCGGGAAGGTCTTGCAGTTGCAGGCTGCAAAACACAAACCCGAAGCTTCTGCGGCTTTTGAAAAACTCTAGAGAATTTCACAGAACCACCGAATTTCCTCCCAATCTTCTCGTAATGAATCAATGTTGAGAATTGCAGCCTCTGAGCCGCTTTTGCATCCATGGCGTCGCCGCAAAATAACTGACAACCAGCGTGATACAGCTGTGAACGCAGAGTTTTCAGCAAATATACTCAATCCAGATTGACGAGCAGAAAGAAATAAAACGAGAAAATTAATGAACGAAACAACTCCAGAAATAGGCACGTAAAAGATGTACGCTTGAGGTAATTCAGATTTGTATGTGTCATTAATGTGTTTATAGCGTTGGTATGCTAAGAAAACGTCAGAGGGAGCACATAAAAACCATGAACTCGTAAAATCCCACCTCTTAAAAATTATAAGGAGAAAGGCCGCCGCAAAAAGAACCCACCACAAGCGTTAAGAAAATGAATCGGAACCTAATCAGAGCAGCTGGAATCGTAGAATCCTCCTGGATTCGAAGATAGATGTATGGGTTATGACTATGATCTGACAACAGAAAAAGAGGCAGATGTAAAACTAGAGCTAATGATGCTCCACATTCCGGTTTCTTCATAATTTTTCTCCCTCTCTTTCTTCTCTTTTCTTTTTTTAATTAATAATTAGCGCGAGCAAACTACCTACCCACTTCGTGCACAATGGCACATAACGAGGTCTGAAATTAGTTGATGCTGTGTTGTTAGATTGGAGAGGTAAGAATGATGATCATCATCATCTGTAAAGTCCATGTATTGGCAAAGTAATTACCACAGTAATATTAATAGTGATTTGGGTGGACCCCATATTATTTCCAATTGCTTTCTTTCTTTAATTTTGGTTTAATACTGCTTGCTTCAGTTTTTGTTTTCAATTAATCATGATATGTTTAAAGAATATCCCACAATTATATTAAAAATTTCAACAATAAAACTTACAATCCTTTTTAGTAACAATCATATCCCATGCATTATATGGAGTTAAATTATAGCTTAGCAAATGATTTATTACCGATATATACTCTTGCTGCTTTAAAGAATGTCTAGAAGTTTGAGACACAACTCGTGTAGGTAAAAATTTAATTAAAAAGGGTCTACCCTACGATTGAGATATTATTTGCAATGCGTGCTTAAATATGTGTATGGATTTTAGTAGGAGGGCTTTGAGCATTTAGAAATGAGGTTGGAAATTCAAATATATATTTAAACTGCTCGAATCCGACATGGGCCATGAAAAAAACATACATATAGGCTGCTTTTATGAAAAATGTGTGGTAAAGGAATATTGGTAAAACAGGGTGGCCACGTAGGAGGATAGCATGCCACCAACCAAAGATGAGTGTTTTGAATTGTATTCAAGTCGAAGTCGGGGAGGTTGGTGAGTGGGGAAGGCGAAGCCGCGTAGTAGGATGGTGATAGTTTATCTCACCAAACCCACCCCACCCCACCCCACCCCAACTCGCATGCCCCACGCATGTCACCACATCATATCACCACGTGAGAGCCCAGTTCATAGTGTATTTGGATACAGTTTTGAGAATAGTTTATGAAAAAAAAAAAAAAAAAAAATTTTAATAGATTCTGAGAAAAATAGATTATGGGAAAAATAATTTTGATAAAATGAGAGTATTTGGGTATTAGATTAAGAATCACATTTTTTTAGTAGTCAATTTACCAAAAAGGATATTAGATTTTGTGATAATTATATATAAAGGATAAGATTTATATTTTTTGTATTATTTGAAATTTAATTTTATAAAAAATACTAAAAATAAAATAAATTTATCTAAAAAATGTAAAATTATAACATTAGTCAATTATCTAACATAAAAAAAATTGGCCCAGAAATCGGCGAATCAGTTGAAAAACCGGCCTGGTCCAAGGTACCCGGTCTTTTTAAAAAATTATTTGTTTATTTTTTTTGTAATTTCATATCTGAAATCTTCATTTTCTCACCGGTTTAGTTTCAGGTTATCTCCAATTTGACTTCAGTCCAACCTACTGACCCTTGACTCAGTACCCTGGCCAATTTAATAACAAGTCCAAGTTTACTTACCTTGGGGGAAGAGAGAAGGGAAAGAGGAAAGAGAAAAGAGAAAAATCTAAAAATTGTAGCTTTTTCCCAAATGGTTTTAAAAAAAAAAAGTATTTTTTACAAAAAATAGAGTGTTTAACAATTTTATCATAAAACCATGATTTCAAGAGTGATTGCTAAACATACACTCATTGCTCATCCCATTGACGAGCACTAAGAATAAGTTGTTTTAGTGAGATATATGAAAACCATCTGTTAAGATATTGTCTATATTTTACATTTTTTACATATTAAAGCATTTTTTTTAAAAAAGTAAAAGTAAAAAAAAAATTAATATGAACTATCTAAGGGTGTGTTTAAGATTAGTTTTTGAGTATAGCTTCTAGAGAAAAAGTGAAAAAAGTGATTTTAGAAAATAAATTTTGGCATAATAGAGTATGAGAAAAAAATGATTTTGATAAAATGAGAGTGTTTGGATATTATAATCAGAATAGCTTTTTTTATAGTCAAATTACTGAAAATGACATTAACTTTTGTAATGATTACATATAATTGATAAGATTATATTTTATGTATTATTTAATAGTAAATTTCATAATAAATACAAAAAAATGACATACATTTATTTGAAAAATTAAAAATTATAAAATTTATCAATTATCTAACATAAAAAAAAGATCAAACACATACATACATACATATTAATAAATTGTATAATCAAAAATCATTTATAATAATTAAATATAAAGGATAAGATTATATTTTAGGTATTATTTAACATAAAATTGAACAATAAAAACCAAAAACTCCTTAAATTTTTCCAAAAAAATTATAAATTATATTGTGACAAAAAAATAAAATGAAACATGATTACATAAAAATATATATATTAATAAATTGTACATTAAAAGCTAATAATTCAATAGTTAATATCTAAAATTGATAGAAGGAGTAACTCCTTTAATGCAGTTAATACAATTTATTTTTACATTTCTCTTTTAGACATTATCTTTTTTTCACTAACAAGTGATACATTAGTGCTAACAACATTTATATAAACTTGTTCCTCCGTGTAACATCATATCCCAAGCTGTCACTCCTTCCTAAAGGCATCATATTTATTTTTAAATTGACTATTCTCGTACATCCTACCTGTCTTCATAGTAAAGCCATCCAAAATAGTTTTCCACCCATCCTTCATAGTAAAAAAAAACCTACATAAAAATATATATATTAATAAATTATAAAATAAAAAATCGTTCATAAATAGTTAATATCTAAAATTAAAAATAAAACATAAGCTATTTATCTTTTAATATTAAATATTTGTAAAATAATATCTCAAATATCAATTTTTTTTATCAAAACTATATTATTAACAAATTATGAGTTGTTGGTCTCATTGTAAAACATTTGCTTAATATATAAGTTGCTCACTAAAGTAGCCAAAAAAAAAAAAGTGAAGTCGCTCACCTAATGTACACATTAAAATTAAAAATAAAACATAAGCTCTTTATCTTTTAAATTTATTAGTTTACTTTTTTATTTTATTTCATAGATTAAATAGTTGTAGAATTTGAAGGGTGGGGTTTAACTGAAACACAGGAGTGGCAGTTGTAAACCGTACGCGTGTGAGTAAGGACTGGAGAACAAAAGTGACCTGTAAGTAGATTGTGGGCAAACCATGGTTTTGCTGAAAAAAGGGATTATAGAAAAAACTTTGATGTTTAGCAAATTTTACATGAAACTATGGTTTTGATGAAAAAGTGCTTTTTTTTAGATATCCAAACACACATTAAATTAGATCTAAATGGTCTGCAACGATAATAAGCTCTTAATACTTATTATTATGATGAGCATTGAAACTAGTTTCATTCGCCAGACTCAATTTTTTTATCATGAAAATTGGTACAATATCTCAATGAAAAAAATGCAATTGTAAAAAAAAAAAATCCCTCTGCAAGTTAGTAACATGACAAATTTCAATAAATAAAATAGCAACACATTCATATAACTAATTTGCTATTAAGAATTTTTTATGATTATATTTATCTCTCACTGCCACATGGCTCATGGTGATTTCTCCTTTTTGTTTTTGTTTATCCCATCCATAATAACAAATCTAACATAAAATATAGATTTGTTATTGAGAGAGCATATAGCAAGCGTCTATTTTGCTATCTGTTTTTTTTTTTTTACTTTTTAATCAACCAGGGCAATTTGATAATTGTGAGTATAAATTTATTTATAATCAAGTTCTTAGAGACTTGAGATTCATCTGTGCATTTTAGAGCTTGTTTGGAATAGCGGTTGAAAATTTTATAAGTGTTTATGAATTGTAATTCACGGAATACGAAGTAACTTTTACGGTCTACGAGGTAGCTTTTACGGTCTACGAGGTGCTTTCACGGTCTACGAAATAAATATGTGGAAAAAATTTATCTCAATTTATATAATAAACCCGATTCGTAAAAGTGATAACAAACAAGTACTTAGTGGGCTTCTTGGTAATTAGAGTCACGATGAACTCTACAGCAAATTTGTCCATTACAAACTCAATAATTAGTGGGGGTAAAGTAGGGCGCGAGGCCACAATGATCCAAGGAGGCAATGGGGAACCGAACTTGGAAGCATCAGTCTTTTTCGATGGTGTCACAGACTCACAGTGATGGGTCATCCCAACATTTTCCCGAATGCCAATAAACTCACTCATATATATATATATATATATATATATATATATATATCCACGCTCTATTATTGTTGTTGTTATATTACTGTATTGTGAGAAAATGATATTAAAATTCTAATTAAAATAATAATATTAAAATAATATCATAATTTATCAATGATTAATGAAAGAACGATTATTAATAAGTGAATGAATTATTATTAATAAGTTATACGATTTTTCTAATATTATTGTTTTTAATTGAGGGTTTGATATCATTTTTCTTATAGTTATAAGGGGTGAGGGTTTAGATATCCCGAAAATTTTCATGAATGGGCTAAGAGCACAGGGAAGTTTTCATGAGCCAAACATATTTTAAAGGTATAAAAAATGGGCAATTTTATCCTAACTAAATGAAACCCTAATGTTGACAGTTAAGTGAGAAAATCTGACTTCAAAATGCACAGTTGGCAAATGATGTGGCACCAAAAGACTAACTCATCACCCACCTCATCATCCATAACCCTGTTGTCACTTCCTCTCCCTCGACCATGAGTGCTGTGAGAGTAGCAATAACCAGCGGCGACAGTGGCGCCAAGCACTAACCCCGCGGCGGTGGAGGCGATGACGAGCACAATGAAGTCAACCTTCATCTGCGACGATGATGATTAACGATGGCGGTGAGGTTGAATCAAGGTATGTGATATTGAGACCTTTACTTCCACCAATTTTCACATTCCATCCTCGTCTCCTAGCGTCCTTAACTTCATCCCTCTCCCTGATGGCTTCGATTTGGTGGTTAAGTTTAGAGGCAATAAACGCAAATCTGGAGCCAAATCATTGTGCATTTATTTCCATGTAGATTTTCTATATTGCCTTTGCCTTCCTCTGCATATCCCTTCCACAAAATCACGAACTTCAATAATATTAGTTCTAGGTTACTTTGTAGCTCAGAAGCAAATCCCGCCAAGAAAGTCGACACCAAGGTCAATTTTTCTCTTTCCGCATTGTCCTAAGACGGTCTCACCCACGAGGCGTTGGAGTTGTTCGGTCAGATAAAAGACGAAGGTCAAATGCCAGACGTGGTGGCTCACACGGCCGTGTTTGAGGCATTGGCCAGGGATGACAAAGCGGAAGAGGCCACAGAGTTTTTGGAGCAAATGAAGGCCAATGGATTCATTGCAGACGAGAAGGCCGTGAGGGAAGTTCTGAGTAGCAAGAGGGGTCTCATGATTTTGGTTCACTCTCATTTGTCTTCTTCTTCTTCTTCGATGCTTCCCCTTTGATGATGTTGATGATGGTTTGTTTTGGCTGGGTTTTTCTCTTCAAATTTTCAGTCAGATTAGTTTTACGCTTTATGTAGATTAATTGTTCGAAAATATTGTTTAGACTGTTGTTGCCCTTTTGGTGATGGCTGAGCATCGAAATTATTTCTCTCACCTCCTTCACTGCCGGCAACAATTCCCTCTTCCCTTCACCTTCGGCAACAATGCCCGCAGAACCACAGTAGAGCAAGCTCCTTGGAAGAGGAGTACAATGCTGTGATATATGTGACTTGATATGTGGTTTTAGACTTTGTTTGTTATCATTTATTTGAATCGGGTTTATATAATAAGTTTGGTTTATGTAAATTGAGATAAATCTCTTCCATATATTTATCTTGTAGATCGTGAAAACACCTCATAGACCGTAAAAATTACCTCATAAACCGTAAATTACAATTCATAAGCACTTATGAAATTTTCATAAGCTATTCCAAACAACCTCTAAGTCTCCCACACTTTTCCTTCAAGGTTTAATCCTTCAAGGAGGCTGTTTGGAATAGTTTATGAAAATTTTATAAGTGCTTATGAATTGTAATTTACGGTCTACGAGGTAACTTTTACGGTCTACGAGGTAGCTTTTACGGTCTACGAGGTGCTTTTACGGTCTACAAAGTGCTTTCACGGTCTACGAGATAAATATGTGGAGGAGATTTATCTCGATTTACGTGAATCGGACTTATATAATAAACCCGATTCAAAAAAAACTATCACAAACAGCCCCAAGGTTTAATTAATTTGAGGTTTGGAGATTGTGGCATGAATGGAATAATCGAGAGAGGCAGGGGAGTATTTTCTGGAATGAGAGAACCGAGAGAGGTAGGGGAGTGCTTTTCCAACAAGGCAATTTTTTTTTTTAAATTTTCTCCTACTTAATTAGACTAGGCAAAAAAAAAAAAAGATGAGCTGACGTACCACCTTAGCATCATGGGATAATAATAGGTTAACAAACAGGTGTCCATCTGAGTCTTTCACGGAAGGATAAAATTACCCTATTTTTTAGGCTTCAGGTATATTCTTCCTCGAAAACTTTCAAATGCTCTTAAATTATACCTAAAAACTATGAAGTATTTAGAGGCCGTTTGGAATAGCTTATGAAAATTTTATAAGTGCTTATGAATTGTAATTTACGGTCTACAAGGTAACTTTTATGGTCTACGAGGTGCTTTTACGGTCTACGAAGTGCTTTCACGGTCTACGAGATAAATATGTGGAGGAGATTTATCTCAATTTACGTGAATCGGGCTTATATGATAAACCCGATTCAAAAAAACTATCACAAACAGCCCCTTAATTCCATTAACCCTTTATCAAAATTAAAATCACACTAAAGTTGACAAATTGAGGTGAGGACAAAGTAGATTTCCTCGACTGCGTTGGATCTGACGCATGATCACTATGGACTAGACTATTTACTTATATAATTATGTAGATTCAACCAATTTTTGACGATTTTAAACGAACCACTTAATTTTTAAAAATTTATTGCATATTATTATTATGAAAGAATAATATAATCAGAACTCAATTCGATGAAATTTGTCCAACTCAAGCTCTTATTTTTCTCTCGTCTACGCTGTTCAGCCTCTGAAGCTAACAAGTGACGACCACAAATGCATCCACGAAGTCTCTCATCTCACGTCCTGCTTCACTCCTTTGTTCTGGAAACATTCAATTTCTGGTTCTTTAGATCTTTGTGGAAAATTGATTTCTTACTATGCAATGGTAGTGGTTAGTTGTTGCTATTTCTGGTTGAGTGGTTGCTTTGCTTATCCCAAGCAAAGATTGACATCGCTGACAAGGCTCAGGGTTGTTGTGGATGACTTTTCTTTCTCAAATCGCATTTAGTGAAATCAGGGATATTAAACATTCTTAAAAAGCAAATGTCTTGGTTTTTCAACAAATCAAATAGTTTTACATATTAACGAAGTGAAGGAAACTGAAGATTTTTACGAGTTAAGAAAACTAACTTGAACAATTTTTCTATTTTTTATTAAACAATAATGCACGATTAATAAAAAATACTCTAAATTCATCGGCCAGTAATTGATCTTGAAGGTTGCTATGAATATCGTAAACGGTGAGACTTCAACGCGGTGGTGAGGACAGAGGACACTGGTGAATAGCTCAAATAAGCAAAGGAAAATAAGGAAATCTTACAGCAGGAAAAGACATTTTATAGGGAAGAAAGAAGGAGTGATATTTTAAAATTATTGTTAGCAATACATCACATCCTATTCCGGACAAAATTCCAGCCATGTGATTTTCTAAACTACCTAATTACTCTCTCTTTACGATTTTTGTTAACCTCTGTCTCGTATTTAACTTGAAAGGCATCAATTAATAGCAAGACTTTGAATTTAAGACGACTCAAATAAAACAACATTCAATCAATAAAGTTATTTGAAAAATGTAAACTTACTCAATTATCTTCAACTTATCCAAAATTCAAAACGAAGCTTAAATTTTTATTGATTTTAAACATAATTTACTTATTTACCGTTATTTTACATTTACATTTATATTTAAATAACTGAAGATTCATAGCTAAATCAAGTTATTTAAAAAGCTTAAATTATTTATTTTCGTACAAAATAATCAAATTCATTAGAAGCCCAGAGCATATTCAAGCCTCGCTTTTTTTTTTTTTGGAGAATATTTATTTTTCCCCAAAGCATAAGTATTTGGCAATTAGCAATCCTGTTTGACCATGGTCGAGTTGGGCTCGGGCCCGGGCTCGGGACACCGCAGGGGACAATGTACCTATTAATTGCCCCAAATTCACTTAATACGTTTTGAAATGATTCCAGGCTGATCAGTAGATTGAATCCATTGAAAAATTAACCATCTGGCGTTGAATTGGCACAGATTATGCTTTAAAATTATTCATAAAAAAGGCGGGAGCTTGGCTGCTTTGTCGCATAGGATTTCGTCCGCCCATATCCCCCTTTTTTTCTATTACTACGTACCCTGAAGATTTCAAATAATGAGTCAGGCGCATGCATGAACAGAACCTGTAAAATTCCAAGCTGTATAATAATTGATTCAAAATGATGCACATGTCGTCCATCATCTTGCATGAAAAAAAAAAGGATATTTGATTGGGAGCACACGAGCTGCTAAATTTTTTCCCCGCAGCTTCAATTCTGATGGCTGATTCAACACATTTCAGGGTTGTGTTAGAGTTTCATGAGTTACAAAACTACTCGCAGGGGTCATTTACATTTTAGTTTTTACCATAATCAACTCTAATTATGTTAATCAAATTTAAAACTATAGTCGCAACCGATAGCGTCAACAACGCAAAACGCAGGGAATTAAATGGAAAGGCAAGTTTTCTTCAAAGGTGTAGGAGCACAATTGTCACCACTCACAATCTTCAGAAGATCAGTGCACCTGCCCTTGCCCTTACATATCATGCTTTCACACAGCAGTTGAAGCAGCTCAGGATGCCCTTCCTTGTCTGGCCGGAAAAAATTAAACAGATCAAGGTGTTAAAGACGCCAAATAGCGCATGCTGATATTCCAAAAGTAGTTACTCAGTTACATAATTCTTAGGCCTTACACAGAGACCAGTCTCTGGTAGATCTAGAGAATGAATCTGATTTGCAGTATATCAATATAAAATATAAAATCTATATCACTCTGCATTGTTTATAAGTCAAAATCAATTAACTCATTCCTTAGACTGGGTAGTCCGAATCTAGTTCTTATTAATAAGATAATAAGCCTTCCACCAAAGACACTAAATTATGAAAGATATAACATGAGCAGATTGGGACAATATAAAATTAGAATTGCTTAATATGCGAGATCGTCCAATTTCTTATTCTAGAATGTAAGGAATCTCTTGCTTTGATGTCAGCCACTTAGACTTCTTCACACCACAAATCCTAATAACAACAAATAGATATAGGATCACCTTTCCCTCTTTACAAATTTTAATTCAAGGCCCCACTTAGGAATGAAAAGAATGCAATTATTCATCCCATTAGCAGCTACAATTGCCAGCTGCATAACTAGGTATCATATGCGCTTCACACCATAATCGTAGGCTTTTCAAGGGGAGAGAGACAAGCCATTTTTGTTGTTTAAAAATGTCACTTGCGGCAAAAATGCATGAACAGCACCTACCTAGAAGATGCACCTTCATACTCATCCTCATTTAAATAGAAAGGAAAGAAAATGTTACCCCAGTACATATAAATTCTCTAATTTCTGCCAATTATGAATATCCTGGATTTTTTTTTTTTTTTTGCCCCTTTATGGAACCCGGAAACTGTAATCTTTCACATAGCTACTGATTGTATGATAATGGCTTTCATGTGTCCAATATATATTAATGAACAAAAAAGGGGGACAAGAATCTTACAGTTGGAGGCTCGTGGTTTTGATGGTAATGGGGCTGTTCCGGCTCACTGTGCCCAGTGTTGACGCTGGCAGTGTTTGTAGCCATGAGCTCTTCTTCATTACCAAGACTTGCCCTGGAAAGATTTGTCTTGTTCTGCTTCCTCATTTCCCGGATTTTAGAGAAATCCAGCGAGTAGTCCGGCACTTGGCCACCCTTCTGATCCCAATCCCCAAACTGTGGAACTGATAGCCAAGGAGCAGTTTTCTAGAAGGAAAGAATCATTCTTTGTAAATAATGACCGGTATAAACGATAGCATAAAGGACGATAAAAAATACAAGTTCTCTGTTTGGCAGATCAACTTCGAAAAGTTTTGACGCAAAAATAAATAGTACCATTTATAAGCATCTGATTAATCCAATGCCATACCGCAGACAAGTTCATAACCTACCAGCTTCTCAAAATTTTCATGTTTTTTTTACTAGAAAAAGATTTTCTTAATTTAAAAAGTTTTTGAGCTTGAAAAAATAATTATCGAATAAGGGAAACATGGAAAAGAATCTTAGGGATGAAATTGACTCATTCTTTTGTTTGGGAAGACTTGAGATTTCTTGTGTGATTGCAACAGTGATATCATCATTTCAAAGTTTGAACTTTGAACACAAACAATTGGTTAATTGAATGGATGAATGGACAAGGAAAGAACATCATCATTCATCATGCTTCCGTATACTTTCGAGTTTTGACAGATTAATATAGTCAAAGCCAAAAGGCCAAAAAGTTTTACCAGCACTTGAAAAAAGTAACCAAAAGAAGAGAGCCACCAAAGACTGCATGATCCATTAACATTAGATTGAAGGGTGAAATAGATCGAAGAGCAGGAACTGTGCCCAGGAGAAACTTAATAAGGATCCACAGGCAGGAGTTTTCTAATAATCATTCTCAACATATATTTTCTTTTTATAACTAAAACGAATACCATCGAACTGAATTTTCCAATTTCATTCATACAAGCTTTGACAGACTATTTTGGCTTGATTTTTTTTTTTTTAAAAAACGAATTAGTTTTCAGTGCTCTCGTTGAAGTAATTCTACTGAAACCTAGATCAGTCAGCAGTTACCACAGATAGAAGCTCGTAATCATCTCCGAAGATTCATGACCAGAACTCGTCACAAACGAATAATCGTTCATTTCGGCGAATTTCCATAGACACAAAAACACTCGGGCAGAAACGCCAATTCCTAGCAAAGACTACAATAATCCAGTTCCTGACCTTTTTCTTATAAAAAAAGCACACAAGGAGAAAAAAAAACTTACCTCTTTACGATCATCCATTGCGAGTATTTCAAAATCCAATAGAGTAACAGAATAATCAAGCAAAGCGAGAGCGAGAGAGCGAGCGAAAAAAGCTCGGCTTAGTGATACAGCAGCAGAAAGGAGAGAGAGCTGGATGCGACTGATGAGGATATTGATGCCACACCCCGGTGACCATATAAGAGGATTTCGTTCAGTGATTAAAATAAAAGTTTGGGCGGTCTGATGCGATATCTCGAGAACCGGTAGACCCTACTTTTTTCATTTTTCCTGTTAAATTATTTTGTCCCAATGCAGCGCTTATTATTGTTATTTAACTAGTTTCGTTAATTTTCGCGTTATTATTATTAAGAATGAATCTCGAATTGATTCTTGCCTTATTCAGTGGAAAAAGAATGTCACCATCCATAGTCTATTTCTTAACTTTAATATGACACGGTTTTCCGTTTATTGGACATTGCACAATCACAATTCTCACATGATAAAATTAAAAATAAATTACATTTTTGCTCTCGGAATCCTGAAACAGAATAAATACGCAACTCTATCCATGGGGGAGCAGATAAAGTATTGAAGAATGGTGCTATTGTCTTGGATTGGGAGATAAGTGGGGGATTGTTGGAGACTTAGTGCTTAAAAAGACTGAAGATGAGAGAGTAAAGAGTGTTTGATTTGTCGATGCGCTTTGTTTGACGTTGATTAATTTTATAGGAGCATGATTGAGAGGTCCCAGCATGAAAAATCTAGCACGATGAGTCCATGAAGGAAATGAAGGGTGAGTGTCGCACTCAATTATACGCGTCGCGTTATTAGCGAAACAGCTCATTTCTTCCATAATCCTTACTAAATTGTAACTAAAAGGCTCTTTTATTTTAATAAAAAAAATACAGTACCATATCAACAAAGTCCCGCGCAGCCGCTGACTTTGAACTCATCTGTTTCTTAACTAACTGTCATATAGTAGTACTCTACTTCCATTCATTTTATTCTTTAAACATATTCTTATTTTGAAAAAACAACTTCGATAATTTGTTTGCGGATGGCAAAAGAGGCATATGAGATTTCTGTGTTATTTTCTTAAATTTAAAGTCATTCACTATCAATTTCTTTGTTTCTTTTTTTCTCACAAACATCACTTCTAATTGAGGTACTATCAAACACTAAATGTCCACATCTATCAATAACGGGGATTCAAATTTTAGTTTACAATGTTGTGAGGGATTAATCCTTTCCATTAAACCCAACCCCTATTAGTACGATCAATTTCTTTCTTAAAAAATATGAATTACTCCACTATTTTAGTGGCGTTGGATGAGAGGGCGGTGCATGCATGACAGAACGCTTTATTCTTTCGGCCCATCAATTTATGTTATTTGCTTTGTTTTGTTTTTGTGGCCACAAATTCCAGATCAAAGAATTATTATGTAGTTTGTTGTCCGAATGGAAATTTGTCTTGCCATCACGAGACCAAATGCTAGGCCTCAACCTCAACACAGCTCCCTCAATGGTTTGAACCATGAATCTCAAAAATTGCAGTTTTATTTGGAGAAGAATCTTGCTGAAGATGGACGCTTTATACTTGTCTTTTTTTCTTTTGTCAAATTTCATGTAGATTTAAGAAAACTAAAAAATCATCAATTTCATGTCTAAAAGGTGAATACTTGCTAAAGTAATCAAAGATCAAATGGTAACAGTGAGACCCGCATTGGTTTTTTTTTTTTTTCCCCTTTTCCCCTCTTAGTGCTAAGGTCCAGTTTAATGCTAAAAGGTAAGCAACTTAAGTTATTATCTGCTCCTCAATTTTGAGGCCCATCCCAATTCCCCCCAAGATCATTAAATTCTTCATAAAATTAGTGTCATTTTGATATTTTATAGGTAAAAAAATAGAACCTTTTTTCCTCAATTTTTTAATGATTTTCTAAAGATTTAAATATCTATTTTTTACTTATAAAAAATCAAAATGTTACACATTTCACATATAATTTAATAATCTAGAGAACCACATATATATAAAAAAAAAACATTTGCAATGGCCCCAACATTGCGAGATAGTTGGGAGCGCAACAGACACTGCAGTCCCTAAGTTATGTAGAGAGATACAAACTCCAACATTGATTTGAGGTAGCTGCGTTATCTCAGTTTGGTTACCTCAAATTTTATTATTCCTTTGGTCGAAAGAAACATGTAAATGACAAATCAGGCCGCTATCTAAACCGTCTGAATATTTACTTAAAGCAAAATGTTTCAGTAAAAGTTGAAGTTTGATAAAAGAATCCAACATCCCATGATACACCATACCAAACTGGGAACTGGGATCGCCCAGCACTGATAAAGAATGCCTCTAAAACAATGAAAGAATCGACCTGACTCACTTACAATTACAAAAATAATAATTCATATAAGACAACGCAACTTCATTCCTTCAAGAACACTACACGCGTATACTATCAGTGAATGACCGATTACCATTATACAGAGATTTTCAGACATTAATATCCGACCGCCTTGTTCTGGTAGCAGCACTGTTCTCTGAGGAACTAGACACAGAAAATTTTGGGAAGCTACGATTTATAGAAGAAGAGACTGGCTGTTGAGGATAAAGCGTGGGAGGTGGAGTCAGATTTCGTTGAGCCGGAAGGGGAGGAAGTGTGTTATACTTGTAAGGATCACCGCTTATACTGCAATTACCAAACAAAAATGGTAAGGGGTCGCCCAAAATACGCTAAGAAAGTGACAAGTGCCATTTATACAACTTTGTCAACAAGGAAGAATTATACATGTAAGATTCTAGATATAATTCTACAGCCACCGTTTGACAATAAACCAACCTTGTGATTTATTTTAGAAGGAATTACTATGAGGTCCTAAGGAACAAACTTAATTATCAAGTCGTCTTTGATAAGTGAGGTACTGTCATTTCTTAAATCAGAACTTATCATTGCATGTTCTTCAATTGTCATCAAGACTTCTTGGTAATCAAGTCCCTTCCATAGGACTTCAAAGCAATTCTGCAGAGAATGAATGTGAATCTACCATGAACTGAAAATTTAAGATCAGGCAAGCATCCTTATCCAAAAGAAATTGAGTGAGGATTAACGGCGATGATAACAATCACTGCAGCTTCAAATTATTCAGCAAGTCAGGCCTAAGATACCTTTTATTATAGGATTGATAGTCGTCCGTTGAATCATCATCTAGACGTTGGGGAAGTCCCTGAACTGGTGAAGCAGACCATGTAGAAACAGACCATGTATTCGGTGCAGCTACTTCATCTGAAAAATACCTTCTCCTGATCAACTATAAGGAGAGGTCCCAGTAAATTTAGAAGATGCTCAACACCATAAATAAAAAATAGAAATATTTGAAGACAATATTCACCGTTCGGAAAAAAGTCATCACAGCTTCCTTGTCATACCTTGCTTCTTTTGCAGCCTGCAGATGTCCAACATATAAATAACCGCGGCTATAAATACGTTCAATTGATATTAACAATTATTGAACAGAATGCAAAAACGTACAGATTTCTACATCAAGTGTCAAAAACTCTGATTTGTTACATCATCAGAATAGTATTGGAGGATTTGTATAAGAGCAATAGAAATCACAAATCTCCATTTCAAGAAATTCAAAAGCTCACATCACATTAGCCAATCTGTGATCTCAATTCATCATTAAGTGTAACCACTTAAGGAACTACCGCTAAAAGAGAAAGTGAAGGAATTATTTTAATCCACAGCCCCTCTGCACTATGGATCACCAATGCACAGGTTCAGCAGGCCTAATAGCACAGCAGCATAGGTACTATAAGTCGACCCATGCTTTAGGTGCAAGTCGTTTTTTCATAAATATTGGTCATAAAAATCATGAGAATAATCCAGACATGAATGTATAAAAACACAAAATTCTGAAGTTTTCAGACTAACAAGTAAAACGCAATAAATATTAACAACAGATTATTGCACTTCAATGTGATAATAACATAATAGTTTTCACAAAGTATGTATTCTCTTTCAAGCATAGAAAGAGAAAGGAGAATTCTAACAAGAAAGACCAATATGTCAAATAGTTTAGACGAGACACCTACAGCAATAAGGCTTCCACTGCCAGGAAAACTCTCAGTCAGCGGAAGCTCCTCACTGGATGGAAGCAGACCCTGCTTCTCAACCCACTGGCGTGCAACATCAACAAGATTCCCACTGCTTCCTCTTGTACCCTCTTTTGCAGCAATATCAGCTTTGTTACCAATAACAATATAGGGCACAGGAAGACCACAAGGTCCAGCAGATCCTAAAGGAGCTGAAAAGGTTCCAGTTGCAGCAATCTCAGCCGCCCACTTCTGCAAACCAGTCTTTGTTCTCCTTTGCGAGAGATCATGAACAAAAATTACTCCTACAGATGAAATTCAAACCAGAATCCACAGTTAAAATAATCACACAGCCAAGTTCCAAATATGTCCTTATGAGTTATGACTAAGGCTTCAATAATTACTAGTGAATTCAAATTTTAAAAAGTTCTTGTACATTAAAATTTAAAAGGCTATTAAGGACAGTAATAAGGTAGTTACTTAGCAAGTAGTCTTAGGTTCAATCCTCTGCTCAATTTGAGGTAAAAAAAAGCTATTAGGGATAAAATTAATTATAGGAAAAAAATGGGCAGAGGTACTCATTTAAGGGATAAGATGAAGGCTGAAAACTCCAAATAAAAGGTTTTTTTTTTTTTTTTTGTAACACGAAAACAAAAGATTTAATCATATTCCATCTGTTTTAAGAATGTAAGACAAGAAACCAATGCCAACAAAGGTTGGTCCAATTGACAATGATGTGATTAATACCCCACAAAAGCGTGGGTTCAAGCTACAGTATACTGAACGCATAGCTTATTATAAAAGTAAATCACAGGTTAAGAAATAAAAATGAAAAAAAAAAGAGGATCTAAAATAAAGAGAGAGAGGATCTTTTCTCACCATTAATCTGTGAATAAAACAGAGGCCGGCAATCTTTGTACCGTTCATGGCCAGACACATCCCAAAGTTCAACAAAAAAATCTCTCTGAGAATCACCTTTGAGGCTACTTGAAGAGCTTCCAGAATTCCCGTCAGCAAAGTGCTGCAAAAACCAAAAGGACACTAGGTGAAGAATCCAACTACAGCAAAAAGATGCATTTTGAGGAGTAGCTAGAGAAAGGGGAGTCTATACCTTTACACCAACAGTACAACCAATTGTCTGCGGAGGGTGAGTGATGGGAGAACCATTGACAATAAGGTGAACCAGAGAAGTCTTCCCAACACCTGCAAGGAAATAAAAATAATATATATCTGCAGCTATCAATATGCAAAGATGGTTGGGAGAGAAAGCATAGAGGCAGAGCAGGACAAGAAAACATGAGGATAGAGAAACCAATTATTTTCTTCACAATCAAGCACATGCAAGCCTATGATCTTTAAATTTAGGAAATAGCCTATTTCCCTCGATGAATATAATTTTGCTGAGCTATTTTGGTGTTCTTGGACCAAGTGATACAAATAAATAGAAAACATGAATCTGTGATTGATAGACACATTCACAGTTTAAAATCAATCCAGTTAGACACCATATGCCAGCAAATGTTCACATACATATCTGTCGATCCCGCATAGAAAAAATCGATAGCCAACCAATCAATAAAACATGGAAATATAAGCCGGAACTATTTCTCTCCTCCAAGCTAAGAAGTACTAGGCCACAATAATTCCACTTGATTTCAGGCAACTTGACTTGTATATTTTCTGTTCAGACCTAAATGCACTTGCGGCAATAGAAATTGAGGAAGCTCTCCTTCAAACTCAAAATAATCTATCAATCATCAACGTATAAAATGCTTCTTTTTTTTTTGAGGTAACAAGACAAGCACTAAGCGTGAGAAAAGAAAAGGAAAAAAAAAAAAACAAAACTAACAGCGACCTAAAGAAGGTTACAGCTAAATAAAACTAGAATCAATGTGTAAAATACTAAATGGAACCTCGAGGCCTCATTTAGCGGGATAAGTATCCTGCTGTTGTAATTGTATCTAAACCATCCTGTTTTAATATTTTCACCTTGCGTATAACAAATAACATAACTCTCGGAAACTCCACTGGTATCCGAGGGTCTAACCGTCGTAATTACATCTCATAGTTCTGCACTCAAAGACGTTCAGCAGACTATTGTCATAACTCATAAAGGTCCTGCGATATTTATTTACGTAAGAACTCCCACACTCAAATGATCAATAACAGAAATAACTTGATTTGGTTCACCCTGAACAATCCCAGTCTAAGTTTTGCAGAGCCTCCTGCTAGAGCAATGATTCGGCATCAAAGCAACACTAGACATAGAAAACTGGGAAAGCCTAACATCATATACAACAATAAGAAGGATCATGTACCTGAGTCTCCAACAACGAGCACTCTAACCTGCCCATATGGCGGCCCACCGTTTTGCTCTTTGCTCTCTCTATAACGGTCCCTCCGGAACATGCTTTCCCCAAGACCTCTTCACGGAATCAATACCAAACAAAACAACAAAACCAAAACTCAAATGCTTTCTCTACGAGCCGACCATAAAAAATTGCCGATCAGGTTGCAGCTTCAAACTCAACGAGAATGAGCAGTTTCTCAACATGGAAACCAAAGCTTTTCCAATAAACCCCATGTCACGTGAGAATTACGCCAAGATCCGAGCAGAAATCAGACAGTAGGTTATTATTCATCTCTGAAGAACACGCTAAAATCTACCACATCAACCAGAAATCTAATCACTTCGCCAACTGATCTGACGAAAAATCTATGAAGCGGTATCTCAGAAATGAAGTTGACAGTGAAACTGAATAATCAAGCTCGAGAAGTTGATGGTGCTCGAAGTTATAGATGAAGTTAAAGTAAACAATGATCCCCAAGATCCCCAAAAAGATGGGATATAGCTGATGGGTTGCCGAAGATTGTTATCAAATCCCGTTTCTTGAATCAGGCAAGACAGATAAACAGGATGCAAAATAAGATGCGATGTTCGGTCCAGCAGCGTCTTTCCATGAAGGGATGTGGTCGACCTTTTTCTTTCGACTATTTTTTTTTTCCTGCACTTTTTCGACCATGTTGGTGAAGCAAGAAATGCCCCAGAAAAGAATTTGATAACTTAGAATCCAACCCAAGATCATAGAAACCCAATAAACTATTGAGCCCGCGGAGGGGACCGAAGTAATGTTTTATGGGTAGGCCCTATCCATATTTTGGGAATAGATCTCTGACTCTGGGCAAAACAAAATGGATCAGCACATATTTTTTTCGTGTGGTTCGAATGTCAAAAGTCAGTTTTGTCTTTTCCAAGCAAGCAGAGTATGTCCTTTAATTCACAATTTGCATATGCATTACACCCTATAAAAAATTATAAATTCATGATTGTGATTTGGTAAAAATTTTATATTCTATGTTATGGATTGCAACTTATTTGTTTCAGGTTTTAAAAAGAACTCATGTAGATAGCTTCTCGCTTCAAGTAATGATGCTCTGGGCCTCGTCCTTCTATTATTCAGGAGCAAAAGGTTGCCATTGTAGGCTCGTGGTCAACAATTAATAGAATCAGAACACGTCTTGCTGTCAAACACTTAACAATTTGGACGAAAAAGATTTGTCTATTATATTAGATGCTGCCGTCCCCAAGCTATATAAATTAATTATAAAACTCCATGCTCGATGTTGGTTGTCCCTGTCAGCTGTGTCATCCAACTATAAGTGCTTACTACCTATTTGTTCTAATTTTTTAGCAATATTTTTATAATTTATAAGATAAGTATATGAAAAAAGTTTTATCTTGATTTATAAAAAAAAAATTTTTAAACCATGATTTCAAGGTTTTTTTGAAGATGCACTAAATCAGTGAAAGTATATTTGGTATTTAATGTAAGACTAACTTTATAATCCATTTTAATCATCTAAGTGAGTTATATACGAATGAGCTGAGGGAGTAGTTAATTGCACCTTATTTATGCAAAAATTGATGTGGCTTCTCTCTTCGTGTGTTTTGGGTAACAACAAATAAATGCCTTTTCAGCATAAATTATGGTTTTGCCAAAAAGTACCCAAACATCCTAAATTTTTGTAGAAGCACTTTTCTTTCAAAATAATTTTTTATTTTATTTTTAGAAGTTATTCTCCAAAAATTAATCTAAACAAACTTTTCATTATAAAACAATAACTAAGTTTTATTTTTCTAGAAAGAAAATAAATTTAAATGAGGAAATTTACTGTTTGACGCCAGACGTAAGTGATATTCATAACTATCAAGATATAAGCTAAGCTTCACAGATCTAAATCTGTCGTCCCACCATTTAACTGTTCTCAAAAAAAAAATTTTTTGGGCGTATTTCTTGTGGAAAAAGAAAAAGCAGGATACCATGCGAGTCTCTTGTGACTTAATCTGGGCATTAATTTTGTACATAATCAAAATATTATAGTGTCCGTTACATACATGTAAAAATCATTATAATTAGATAATAGGACAGAGATAGCTTGCAGACCGTACGTATTTTTGGGTAGCTGAAACTGGCTGGTGCCTAATAATTAAACTTGCCGGGCTCATTGTTCCTGGTATGAATATACAATGAGGAATAATCATATGATAATATATAAGTAAAAGAGGGGAAATTAAAACTCAAGATGGTACATGTGTGTGTGTGTGTATATATATATATATGGAGGAGTGAAACTAGGAAGATGATGAGTTAGTTAAAGAGTGAAAGGGCCGAGGATTAGGATGGAAGAAGGAAGAGCGATAACTTGGGACCTCATGGTTGTGAACTCCTTCATAACTTGTTATCACGTAACTTGAATCATTCCTGTCCCTTTCCACCCTCTTCTTCACACTGCATCCTCCATACGAACACTTGTAGTAATTCCTGCATTCATTCATTCTCATAATCATCGTTTCATTAATTAGAGGATACAACAAATTAAACATGATATTGCCACGTAATTAAATTCATGATAATGAACTGCATGCTTTGTTTGTTCATTAGTTGAAGATGCCACTGTGCCACTTACCAAAGATCAGTCCACAAAAACGTTCGCTACCAAGTAAGTTCGAGTAAATATTCACATACAAATTCTAATTCACCACACCATGTGCTTGCATAAAGAAGTAAGGACAACTAAGAATCATCAATGGCGGCTACATATATATAGTATACTAAGAGGCTGTTTAGTTATAAGCTAATTAAGGTGAAGAAGCTAATAAGGGATCAGTCAAGTTGCCAGAGATCACTATCTGACAGACACACCCATGTTCACAAATTGACACTACATGTCAAAAACGAGTCAATCAATCACACATCATCTAATTAATTGCTTCATCGATCAAACGATCCAACCCCACACACATATATATAGAATGCACCTGCAAGATAGTTACTTATATAGATCAGATCAGTTGCTCTTGCTTAAGAGACAAAATAATATGCAGATATAAGCTAGCTAGCTGGGGTCCATGACAGCACTCTCAATAAGTTATAACAATGAGGTCCACGAGCCTCCAAATCAGCCGCCGCAACATTATTCATCCACTACACACACATATATATTTAACTCTTACGGATTAATTCGATGAGCCTCTGGCCATCGATCAATTTTTTAGTTATTTCACCCGTACTGTCTCCATTTATATCAATTCTTTAACAAGATAAACATTTAATTAGTGTATACACATTACCGCCAGATCTCAAGAGATAAATGAATTATTAAGATAATTAATTATTTACCGTATTTAATTTACCTTGGATTCGGACTGTTCTTCACTGACTTCTTTCCGTACTTCCTCCATTTGTACCCATCATCCATAACCTCAACCTCCGATCTGGTCCTAAACGCGATCCTTCGCCCCATCGTCTCTTCCTTGTTTCGTTTGATCTCGTTTTTGCATTTTCTGTGCAAATTAAAGTTATACTCAAAATCTTATCTTATACCCACACGCACAATAACAGAATATGAGTATTATATATGTACAAGAAAGAAGAGAGAACAAGCACTTGCATATTGTTATTCTCGGACGAGGTAGCATCATTAGTAGCAGCACTAAATCCGCTGGCATCGCTAGTTGCCTTCTCCGATGATTCTGTACTGTGTGACCAGCAGGATTGTTGGTGCCCAACACCATTATCAAGCACCAAAAAATCCGAAATGAACTGATCAGATGAGGATGGATTTGCTGCAGAGAATTGTGAGTAATTAGGGTTTCCAAAATAGTAGTCCATTTTATTGCAAACCCAGTGACTAAGAATGAATGATGAAAATTAAATGGACTAAAGGGAAGGCATATATTGGCTTTTTATGACTATTAGGTTGCCTTTGGCGGGCTGCCAATGCCTATATTTAATAATATCTGACAATAAACTAAAGGTCTTTTTTACCCTCTTATGTTGTTGCTTGGAAGTATCCTTCCATAAAAATAAATTCCTGGAGGGAAGCACTAAGGTTCTTAACTGGTCCACGTGGACACCCAGGTTACGCCATTCTTATGACGTACAGCATCGTCACTCCAAACTTTTTGTTTTCCGCCAATATACTTCAATGTTTTCTAGATGTTAGATGTCCAAATAGACTCAAACTTCATATCATTCATAATTTGTAAACAGTATAATTCTATAAATTTTATATCATACTCTATCGTCAAGTTTTGGGTGAAATATTTTTTATCATTATAATTAACGTGCGAGCAGATTTTGAAATTAATTATCCAATAATCTCTCTTCATTACAAAATAGGTTTCATGCACCTTTAATTTCTTTGTCATAATTATCTGTCGTTCAATTCCTCGATCATATTTTTTGCATGAAATTTTTTAACTATATCATTTATAGATTTTGAAGTAATTTAATTATTCTGTGCTATAAATTGGTTTTAAACTTCAGATTTTGAATTAACTATCCATGACCCCAACACCACCTCTGTATGTGGCTCTCCATCAAACACTTTAGTGAGAACCACTTTGTTTTTCTACCCATCCTACAGACCGATGAGTTCACTATATATATGATATAAGTGCTTTATATGGCTTTGTCAAATCTTTAGTTGATTGATCGTTAAAAGAAAAATAAATTATGAAGCAATCATCAGAATTGATGCCCTCGAAGAATAAATGTATACGAACGATATAGTATTGATCATTATCTTGGAGATAAGGTTCCTTGGCGCTTTTTCTGTAGGGTTAAAAGATGAGTTCATACTTCTGTTGATAAAAAAAATTAAAGTTCAGTTCATACTAGTTGGCTCTCTCTTTTGTCATTTGAAATGATTTCTTAGGGTGTTAAGGCTATGATAAAGAGAAAGCAGACATGGTACTGATGCACCACACTCGTCCTTTATTATTACTATTTTTAATTTTGACTGTTAAAATTCCCAAGAGGTGTTGGGATTCTCACTCGCCGCGTGTAAAAAAAAATGATCAGTAACTTGATAAAATGGGATAATTATTATAAAATTAAAATTAAAAAAAAGATTGAAAGGGACGTCCACTCTCATTCTCAATAGTTTTGCACTGCTGGGTTTGATGAGTGGAAATTTAGCTAGCTGGAGCTAATTGGATGATACAAAGTATAAAGGAAAATTCATACTAAAATGATGACGTGAAATTGCAAGGAAATAGGGTGAGATCTCGATTTGAACAGAGACTTAACGTAACCCTGAAAAATCCTAGTCCAGATACAAGGAACATGGAGCTTAGCCCGGAGATAACCACTGACTGGGGATTGTGACCCTAACCCTAATCCTAGCCAGTAGAAAGCCATAAGTCCTTCCAACAAAAAAAAAAAAAAAAGGGGCATAAGTTCTTCATGACGAGAGTGTTACAAGCTAGCAAGCCACTTGGTGCCTGTTTGGGAACTTGATAGAGAAGTGACTTTTTTTTAATGGGGCTTTTACAGAAGCCTAATTGAAAAAAAACCAGATTAGAAATGTGATTTGTGTTTGGATTGACGGTGAAAGAAGTGGTTTTTTTTAGAGAAGCTGTCTCTCCTAGCTTATGAAAAAAAGCTGCTTTTATAAATAAAGTCTATTTGCTTTCAATGTATTCTCAAACACCATTGTTCATGCCAACTGAGCTTTTTCTGATAAATGGGCTTTTTTAATCACTAAATGGGTTCCCAAACACACTCTTGGTCGACAAAAGAACATTAAATAGCTCTCATTGCATGAACGCGACTATGCTTCTAAAACTAACTTTTCTTTATTGTTAATTCATACACTTCAATCAACAATTAAAATATATATAAACTGTAGGCCCCGAGCTTGAGGCAAGGTAAACTTTGACTCACGGATAATGCAATTTCTTATTGTAGATTTTTGGGCACTTAGAGTGTAGTTTCATACTTTCAAGATACCCACACGAACCGGATCATGTCAGAGTCTAACTATAATACACAGCAAAAACATTAAAGGAAAGAGAGAGAAATATGTCTGAAAGTTTTTCTCACAGTATGTACGGTTTGAAGAGGATAATCCTTCATATATCACATAGCCCACATATATGTAAAAGTGTTCCCACCAATTGTTATGGGAAATCGTTCCCAACATTTGTTTCAAATATTTGGAGAATATTGTCAATAAATACCTCAGAATATTGTCAACAAATACCCCATGAAATTGAGTATTTTATTTTTGGCCTCAAGGCCAATGGATTTAGGCCTAATCCACCAAAGGTGGATCAAGCCCATTTCCCAACATCTCTCACTTATACTTGGCGGATTAAATATCGTGTGCCTTGTCTCCCTCTCTCTTCCTTCTTTCATATTAGGTGCTTTGCCGTGATCACATGAGCATGACATCTCTTAAGTGCTTGTACTAGGAATCTCTTTCATAGGATTAGCATAGGACAACCTTTCTCTATGTAGTTTGAATTAAATATTATGCCTCATATGTCCTAGATTTACCAATATAATATACACTTTCACATGGTAGATCTAATCCCTCTCAAGTCAAGATAAAACTTAGATCATCTTTTCATATGCTTAGTATCCACACTTATGAAATTACCAAAATTAATATCATAAGGGGCATGTCTCAGACACCAACATAGGTGTGTATATTTTAGATAATCTTCCTTTTGCTCATATATCATTTTGATATGCGTCAACCGCTTTTCTAACATAATACCTTTGATCGTATCCATCATGATCATAGGATGAATGTTAAAGTAGCAATCGTTGAAGTATACCTTCATGACAATGTCAAAGTCAAAAGGACATCATATAAGTGTTTAACCTTCTCGGGACTCACAACAACGAAATAGGGATCCATTCACTTACTTCTTATTTGCTGTTATATATTTTGCACATGAGGTATGAATCACATGCAACGGTATTTCTCTTACACTTATAAGAATGTACGTCATTTTGAATCTTATTATTAACACCATACAGACATAAGTTTAGATACTCCCATTATCTAAACATAAATTCTTCTACTCCATTTATCTCTTATGACGTCAATGTTGAAAAATTTGTTGTCTTGCAACAAGCTAGCAATATGGAAACAGGCGTCCATGATTTGATCTATATTTATATTTTTATTTATTAGATCTCATCTCGACATGGTACACTCTTGTCGAAATGACATAATTTGTGTTTCTTCTCTATTATAAGCATTCCTGCTGTTTTACTAGTAAACACAAATATCTCATCTTTATATACTCCTTCTGAGTATTTAAAGTGGTTGATCGTATGAGAGAGCTAATCTTACCTGCCTGTACGACATACTAGACATTGTATACATTTCATATAGACACATAAATTTATAAAGAAATACTTTCATTAATCATATAAACATATTACATAATGTCTGTAATTTTACATTTTATGCATCCTAATAGCCTTTACATATTTGTCATATATTTCCTTAGCTATTGGTTTGGTTAGGAGGTTGACGACCATACTCTTGGTTGAAATATGTTGTACAATAACAACTTTTTGTGCTACATAATCTCTCACAAAATTATACTTTATGTCTATATGTTTGGTCTTGCTATGATATTTAGGATCTTTTATATAGGTTATGGCTGCAATATTGTCACAATATACTAACATCGGATTGATGCTTTCATTTCCAAATTCAAGGTATTCAATAAATCTCTTGAGTCGTATAGCCTCTTGCACTACTGAGGTGCATGCCACGAATTCAGCTTCCATAAGATGTAGGGCAATGCATGTTTGCTTCTTACTGCTCCAACATATGGCGCCATTGTTCAACAAGAAGGTATATCATGAAGTCGATCTTCACTCAACTTCATCTCCACCTAAATCAACGTCAGAGTATACAACCAAGCATAAATCACTTCCTTGATAACATAATGCATAATCTGATATGCCCTTCAAGTATTTCAAAATCCTTTTCATTGATTTCTAATATTGCTCGCCGGTATTTGACTGGAATATGCTAACCAGTCCAACTGCATAACAAATATATGGCCTTGGGCATATCATTGCGTATGTCAAACTTTCAACTGCACTAGTATAGGGAACCTTTTCCATTTTTTTCTTTGCTGACTCAATTTTGGGACACATATCAAGACTTATGGTTACTCCAGAAGCTACTGGAGTATCTAAGGGATTGCAATCTTTCATATTGAATTGCTCAAGAATTTTCTTAATGTAATTCTCTTGTGAGAGAGAGGATTCTTCTAGAACTATCTCTTTGGATCTTAACTTCAAGTATATACTTTGTTTCATCCATGTCTTTCATCTTAAAATTTGATGATAGCCATTTTTTAATAGCTAAAACTGAATTTAGACTATTTTCAGCCAATAGTATGTCATCTACATATAAGGATAATATCACAAAATTACCCTTAAATCGCTTAATGTAAACACAACGGTCCTTTTCAATCATTTGAAAATCATAAAAGGTTATCACTCTGTGAAACCTCAAATGCCACTATCTTGATGATTGCTTCAGTCTATAAATGAACATCTTGAGCTTACAAACTTTACTCTTCATTCTTTTCTTAATGAAACTTAATGGTTGTTCCATATAGATTTCTTCATCCAGATCACCGTTTAGAAATGCGGTTTTTACATCCATCTGATGTAGTTCCAAATCTAAATCATTTACTATTACCAGAATAAGTCTTGTAGAATTGAAGCGTACAACAGGTGATAAGGTATCCTCGTAATCTATATCTTCCTATTGTGTGTACCATTTTGCAACTAATCAAGCCTTATATTTGTCAATTGATCCATCAACTTTTCTTTTTATTTTGAGAACCCATTTGTTCCCAATGACTTTTCGCCTTTTTAGTAGATCAACTAGTTCTTAAACTTAATTCTTTTTCATTGAATCAATTTTCTCTTCCATTGCATTTTTTCATTCATCCTTAGCAGGGCTTGATAAGGCTTCTTGTATAGAACGTGACTCATCATCTCCATCTGGAGTAACAATAAGTGCATCTCCTTCTATTGAGAAGCATCTCCTGGGTATATTTCCCCTGTCACTCCTTCTTATGGGAGTTTCTTATCTTTTTCGCTTCTCGATCTTGTCTAAGCCTTTGTAAAGACCTTTCTAAGCTCCCACTTAAGTCAATATATTGAGACGATTGATGATCATTTATTTGTTCTATACTACCTTGTTCTTGTTTTTCATAAAGAGATACTGCACCATCAATATCTCCCCTGCTAGGAAATTTATTTTCTAGAAATACAGTATCTCTTGATTCAATTTCAGTCAAGGTTCCATCTTTATTTTCACCTATGAAAACACATCCTTTTGTTTGTTCAAAGTATCTTATAAAAATACACTTCTTTCCTCTAGGACCCAATTTCCCATACCTATGGGAATCATTATGAATATATGCAGCCGACCCCTAGGGTCTAAGAATGCCTAAATATGGCTTGTGTTTTGTCCATAACTCATAGAGTATATAAGTTACTGATTTTGAGGGCACACGGTTAAGAAGAAAGGCAGCCGTCAATAACGTATCACCCCAATATGAAATTGGCATATTTTCTTCAGCTATCATTGACCTAACTATATCTAGAAGATTTTTATTTCTTCTTTCTGCAACTCCATTTTGTTGTGGAGTAATTATCCATTTTTCTTTACAGAGCTCTTTAAATTGATCATATAAGTATTCACGACCTCGATCAGTATGCAACATTTTAATTTTATAGTCTGTTTGATTCTCTACTTCATTCATGTATCGTCTAAAGTACTTAAGACTTCAAACTTGTATGAGATCAAATAGACGTGACCATATTGCAAATAGTCATCAATGAAGGTAATGAAATACTAAGCTCCGTGTCTCGCCCTCATACTCATTAGACCACATATATCAGAATGGATTAATTGTAATGGAATCTCAGCTCTAGTTCCCTTATCGAAAGGTTTTCTAGTTGCCTTACTAGCTAGACAATTCTTGCACAAGGACATTTACATATTTGAAACTTCACTTAACAAGCCCTATCTAGCTAGTTTAATCATTCTATTTTGGCTAATGTGTCCTAGTCTAGCATGCCAAATATTCATGTCAATAGTTATATTGGAGAAAGTAACAAAACAGTCACATACATAAAAATCACCAATAATATCCATAACAAAGAACTTTCTAGAAAAGAAAGCTAAACCATAAAAGGTCTTGTTGGTAAAAATGTCTGCAACTTTGTCACGAAAGTTTACATCAAACCCATAATCTAAAAGACAAAGTACTGAAACTAAATTTCATCGAATGTCAAGCGCATAAAGAACATCATGTAGGATTAAAGTCTTTCCACCACACAAAACTAACTTGCATGTGCCAATTCCTTTGACTTCAATCTTCTCATTGTTGCCTATGTAAAGCTATTTACTTAGATGCGGCAATTGACGATATTCGATGACGGATCCCCGATCCCTCATCATATGGTCTGTTGATCATTAGTCGAAAATCTAAGAAGAAAAAATAGGTTCTGATCTGTTAGAAAAGTAGTACTTAAAATAAAAGAAATGTGTGAATTCACATAATTCACTAGTACCTTTTTTACTATCGTTTCGCTCGATATAGTCTCGTACAAAGTGACCCATTTTCAGGCAGGCATAACACTTGACATTATCCATGTCAACTTTCTTCTTGCTACCCTTCTTTCTTTTCTTCTTGAAATTGTCTTTTACCCTTTTTGAACTTTGAGCCATCCTTCTTGCCTCTCTTTTGAGATTTCTTGCCCTTCTTGAAATCGAGCTTAGCATTAAAAGGACAAACATTCTCAATATAGTAGGCTTGTCCAGAAGCCTTATATACCTCTACGCATTCATCCTCAAGCTCAAGGTGTTTCACTATATCATAAAAAGTGAATATGTTGTCATTATGAGTCAAGTTCACTTTCATGTGCTCCCAGCTAGAAGGGAGTGATCTAATCACAGCCTGAACTTGCTATTCATCAGTCAAGGTATGTCCAGCTTCCTGAAGTTCTCTGATCGTGTTAGACATCTCTCTGAGATGCTACTTCATAGGAGTATTCCCTCTAAACTTGTAGGTGTCAAACTTGATTGTCAACCTCTTAAGTTTAGTGGTTAATGTGTCACCAAACTTATCCTTGAGTGCAACCCACATAGCTTGAGCAATTTGGTATTTCTTATATTGGCATATTAGATCGTTCTCTATAGTGCTCAACAAGGTGACTCTTACAATGTTGTTCTTCTTTTTCCATGCTTGATAAGCACTAGTACAAAATATAGATTTTACACCTGACAAAATAGGACATGTGTAGAAAGTGTGATCGGTGGCATTTTCATAAATAAATGAAGATGAAGGTACTTTCTACATGTGTTGAAAAGACAACACGTGTAGAAAGTAAATTTTTAAAAAAATATATTTAAAATTAATGCCTTTAATTTTATTTTAAATTTTTTTAAAAAATAAATGACAACTTTTTTACACCGGTTGGATCTCAACCGGTGTAGAAAGTCTTCAGGCGGAGCATCTAAATTTTTTTTAATAAACAACATTCTACACCGGTTAGGGCCTAACCGGTGTAGAAACTCTGGTTCTTACACGGGGTTGGGCTTCCAACCCGTGTAGAATGTTGTTTATTAAAAAAAATTTAGATACTGAGACTTTTTATACCGGTTGAGATCCAACCAATGTAGAAAGTTTTCTACATGGGTTAGAAGCCCAACCCGTGTAGAAACATGAATTTCTATATCAGTTAGGCCCCAATGGATGTAGAATGTTGTTTTTTAAAAAAAATTTAGATACTCCCGCCTGAAGACATTCTTCAAAACCCGTTAAAACCCTTTGCTATATCTCGATTATTTGTTCTTAGTTCTCTCTCCCTCATGCCCTCTTCAGTTCAGACTCCTCTCTCCCTCGCTGCCGACCCTCTAATTTTGACTGCCCTGCCCTATTCTCTGATAGATCCATCACACAACATTCGAGGGGTGACGCCACCGTGTGCCCCATCTATCTCCCCCAAATACCTGCTGCCCCATCTACCATTGTGACACCGTATCTGTCTCTGAAAGCAGGCACACAAGACATTTTGAGCTACAGTGTTGGGTATGTTTTGAAAACTCTATTTCCCCCCTTTCTTCCTTAGTTTATGCGGCTGCCATGTGAGTGTGGATATTGAGCTTCAATAATTATGTGGTGTTGTTTTATAGCTCATGCGTGGGGTTTGAGGAATTATGAAAGCTTAAATAAGCTGAAATTATAGTTCAATAAGCTTAGTAAACTTGTTTGGGTGGCTGAAACGAAATGCCCTACCATCGACATTGAGATTTTCTAAGGACACAATGAAGTCTGAAACCCATGTGTGGCTGATCCTTCTCATGTCATTTCTAATTATTTTAGTCTTTGGTATTAAGATTTAATTAGTCAATCATGTTTAGGCCTTGGTATATCATTTCATATAGTTCACATCCACGCAAAATGGTAGGAAACATGAAACCAAACCCTTGTCACACAATATGTGTATTACAAATGCATCCTTGACATAACTCCATAAGAATGATGTTAAGAAAATGAGAGTAATATTATGTTCATCATTAGTAATTATATTCAAGTCACCTGACCAACATTATGCTATTGAAATACATATTAACAATTTATGGTTGAAGAATAAGTAGCACTTTGAAAAATATTGTTTAATGAATGACTATATATATATTGATACTATTTATTATAGATTAGATTGAATGGTGTACCTTGGATGTAATTTAAGACTAAGGAAGTCATTTCTTAATTCAAAAATTTATAAAGGGAGTTGTGACTATATGTGTATGCTTAGAAGAAAATTTTAGGCATTGAGACTAATATGTAATGTAGATTATGAAGCTTATAATTGAATTTGAATGTCATACAAAGCTAAGATTCTTATAAAGGAAATGAAATTTATTAAATAAAATGTTATAGATATCTATAAAAAAACTGTTTTAATGACTATGGTGTTTTTTTATTAATAATAAATAAATTATGGTTAACGTGTAAGAAAATACGATGTACCCCTAGATTTTACAATAGTTTAAAGACTTTTTCAAATTCTTTGTTTTCTCTTTATTTTTTCTTAAATTGGATGTGTGACTTTATGGAATTTGGTGTTGTCTTGGTAGCTAAAAAGCTCTTAATTTTGGAAACACATTTGCTATCAACACTTCTTGTCGCCGCTTGCATTACCTATTGGTTTCATCGGGAGCCTAGCAACCACAAACTAAATCCACAAGGTACACTCTATATTAAATCATTTTGCCTTCTTCAATTTCCCATACTTCTATTTTCGTGATTGAAAACATATATGCTCACATATGCGTCTTGGGAATGACAAGAGTTCATTATAGCTATAGTTAAAATAGCTTGAGTGTGAGGAGAGGTTGGATTTGATTTAATTTGATGACTTGCTTGCTGGTTGGACATAAATACATAAGTGGTTTCACTGTGCATATGCTTTGCTTCCTCTTTGATTATATATATAATGTTTCTTACTCCAACGCCACTTGTGAATTAATGTACTTGTAGCCTCCCTTATTTACTTTTCTATTGCCATACGTCTTGTAGCTAATGGACACTAACCTCTGAATTCTGGTTCAATTTGATGACTTGCTTGCTGGTTGAATACAAACATACAAGTAGTTTCACTATACATGTGCTTTGCTTCCTCTTTTGTTTCTCCCAACTGGAGAGACCCTTTTGTTCTTATCTCTGCAACTTCATTCCTTCTTTATTCCATGTCCTTCAATGGTCCTATAATTTGAACACCTAAAATTTTAAATTTAGTTTATTTAGCAAAATGCCCCATCTAACGAAGTGGTCCCATAACTCTAGACCCAAACCCAGGTGAAGCCACTTCAACGTCTATTTTCTGCTGGCGTTTGACGGATCTCTATTGAAGTATTAATGATAGATCTAGACGTTGTGGGTAAGAGGGACATCTTCGTATATATTAAGCAGGAGGATGTGGTGCTGATGTTAATGAAGGATCAGATTACCGTACCACACGTCCACTTGTTTATGATATAGGTATATTTTTATCAATATTATTAAGAATTCAACTTTTGAATCTAATATGATTTCACTATTGTAGGTTGTAACGGCACAGCTTCTCCCGGACTGTCTTTACTCAGCCGGGTTCATGACTGACCGGGGACTTGCGTCTTTACTCGCAATCCCAGGCTCACTCCGCCCCCTGCGGAATTATCGCCGAAGCGAGCCTCCCCAGGTCTCGAGGACACTACCTGGGGGTAAGTAGTTCCTAACGTGAGACCTGGTACCATTGAGCCCACGAGCTCAATGGTACCAGGTCTCACGTTAGGAACTACTTACCCCCAGGTAGTGTCCTCGAGACCTGGGGAGGCTCGCTTCGGCGATAATTCCGCAGGGGGCGGAGTGAGCCTGGGATTGCGAGTAAAGACGCAAGTCCCCGGTCAGTCATGAACCCGGCTGAGTAAAGACAGTCCGGGAGAAGCTGTGCCGTTACATAAAAAGGCGCCTTTTTATGTAACGGCACGGCGTCTCCCGTCTCCCACTCGGGGTCCCTAGGGTCCCTAGCGGTGCCGGACTGGGGATTCACCCCAGCCAGAGCTTCATCCTGCCCCCAGCAGGATTATCCCCCCCCATAAGGGGACCTCCCCAGGCCTCGAACGCTCAACCTGGGGGTAAGTAGAGCCTTAAGAGGAACCTGGTAGCCACTTGCACCGCGGTGCAAGTGGTTACCAGGTTCCTCTTAAGGCTCTACTTACCCCCAGGTTGAGCGTTCGAGGCCTGGGGAGGTCCCCTTATGGGGGGGGATAATCCTGCTGGGGGCAGGATGAAGCTCTGGCTGGGGTGAATCCCCAGTCCGGCACCGCTAGGGACCCTAGGGACCCCGAGTGGGAGACGGGAGACGCCGTGCCGTTACATAGGTACCTCGCTCCATCGCCTTTATACTTTATCAAGCAATGGTGACAAGTTTGGATTCCTTTGCTCGCTTCACATAAAAAAAAAGGGAACACTTCTGCGATAAGAGAGTCATACCTTCAGCACAGGCTCTGTGAAGATGGAAAAGAGTGCTACCTAGCACCATATGTTCATGAGTAAGAAAAATTTTGTAATTGATACCTTTTTTTGTGAATTTGCATAATTCATACCTCTTTTTGCAATACTCATTGGCAGTTAGTACTTATATGTTCAAAGCAGAACGTCGTCATTTTTTTATGTTCATTACATTATAATCTGGGAAAGGATTTGAAGAAAATGATGGACACGTAAGTATACTTTGAGAATGACATTTTATTTGCAATATGTAATTTTTTTATATAATCTAGCCTCTTGTATATATTTTATCACAGGGTAATGGAAACATACCAAAGAGTAGTTAAGAAAAAGCACACACACGAGCTTAAAGAGACTATCTGGATACAACCAAAGGTAAATGATTTCAATCCTTCTATGAACATAGTTATCTTGTTCAGATAATTCATATAATGCATGTTCTTCTATAGTGTTGTCGTCAAACGGGGAATAAGGCTTGTGGATATTATGTGATGAGGCACATGTTATACATCATCCTTTTGGATAGTACATAATTTACTGCAGAGGTAATTGTATTTAATTATATTTGTTTTATTAAGTTCATTTTGTAGTTATTAAGTTGATGTGTTTTTTATTTTAAAATCTCTAGATGTTTGACATTACGGATGCATTTCTGAATAGGACATTGATGACGTTCACACATGTTGGGCAACTTTTTTTTAGAGACCACAAACTTGTGAGTGTAATGTCAAACATGTAATGTTAATAACTATTTGATATTGGACATGTTGAATTTCACTTTCACTGTTTAGTTTTGGATTTGACTTTGATTGTACAAATTTCATTATAAAAGTGGGGCCAAATTTGTTTACCTGTATTGATATGGCTTTGTTAATATTTTGGATTGGAATTTGATATTTCAAATTAATTTTGTTGTAATTATTTTTTTATCAGGTGTTTTGTTGTTTATTATTATGCAAATGGGTTTGTAGCAGAATAAAAAAATAATTTTTTTCAAAAAATAAGTTTTTACACTTGACGAACAAGGAGGGATGTAGAAAGTGAGACTTTTTACACGTGTTGTGAGACGTCAGACTTTCTACACCTGACGTGAGAAGTCAGGTGTAGAAAGTGAGACTTTCTACACGTGTTATAAGACGTCAGGTGTAGAAAGTCTCACTTTCCACATTTTCTACACCTGATGTGAGACGTCACGTGTAGAAAGTCTCACTCTCTACACCTGACATAAGAAGTCAAGTGTAAAAAATGGGACTTTCTACACGTGTTTTAGAACATGTGTAGAAAGTTCAGACTTTCTACACCTGTTTTATGTCAAGTGTAAAAAGTTCTTTTCGTCATATGTAAAAAGTCTTTTCTGCACTAGTAAAGCTTCCAAGTTTCCTGTGCTGAGTAGTCGTCCCAGCTTCAGGTTCCACCAAAATAATGGTCAGTGGCTTAACAGCCTCCTGTTCCTCCAAAATGTACTGAACCTTACGGCGCTAGATGTCCCAATTATCGCCATTCAATTTCTCCCCCTTATTCAGTTCAACAATAATGCATTTCGTAGCCATTTATCAATTCTGGAACAATGTTTTTCCCATTTAGAAACGTTGTTCTCTTTAAAAGAACTTAACCAAATAATTATATAGCACACGTGGTATACAATGTCTATACTTATATCATTCTTAACTAGAAAACAATTTTATTACTAGATCCATGATCAGGAGAATATGTTTATAACTCCCATCACACAAATACTAGCAACTTCATTATTTTATGTCAAAAACTTCATATAAGTACTTTAAATAAGTCATCAACTTTTAGAAGTTTCACCTTCTAAAAGCTTCCACTTATCAGAGATTCATGGTATTATAATGCACAATTAAAATTAGCATTAACTAAAAAAACATAATACATTACATGAAGAATACCATGTCAATACATAAAATATACTAATAACAACATATAGAGTCATATTCTCAATACAACCAACATAAAAAGAAACAGGAACATTATACACTATTTTAATGTTAGAACAACAGTAGTCAATAATAATTTTCCTTAGTTTCCTAAAAAATCTTCTCTTTTTCTTCATGAATCTTGTCATTTTTCTTACAGTATAAACCCAAGAGACAGTCATAGAGAAGGTTCCCTTGGCTCTTACAGCTCCTCGATATTTCATCAATACGCTCACACAGAATTTTGCACTCTTTTTGTCAGTTGTACTTTCTACATAGTTTACAATGATTGAGTATATGATTTTTATATTCTTTATTATAGCTATTTTGTCTGCATAAAATTATGCTATCTTTTTAGTCATAGCGGCAGAATAGGGTTGGTCGACCTCTTCTTCTAAATTTTGAGGTTCATCAAGACAGGAGGGTTCAGACTTTGGTCCAGAATTAGAGTAGACCACCTGAGATTCCTCTTGTATAGGCTCTTCAAGATCTTCTTCAAGAATAAGAAAAAGATCATTATCGGGATCTTCCTCAAAAAATTCAATTTCTTCAAGATCATCCATATGAGCTTGATCATCCACAAACTCAATGCTCAATGACTCATACTTACGTGTTTCAATACTGTTAGAAGCCTCTTGCTTCATTTTCACCTAAATAAATAAATGTGAGTCATGATTGTAATTTTAGGTTTTTAAATGCATAAAAACACTTAAATAAGCACTGAAAACATCATAAACAGATCCTGAATTTCCTTTAAAATAGGTAAATAGCATATCATCATGAAGATCTTAAATTTAAGAATTTTTAGAAACAAACTGCGTCCCAAATGGAGCTTCCATGCCACAGCACGCGCCCCAAGAATATTAAATCCTTAAAAAATGGAAAATCAGGACAAATCTCACTCTCGCTAATGGCGCGTGTATGGCACACACCACCCTGGAGGTCTCCGATTGCCACACGTACCGCTGATTTAGACTCTATGCACCGTCTGCAGTCTGGTCATGCCCGCCACGTGTTGAAAGGGTCTGCTATGTAGCCTCACGCGCTACGTGGAGTTTTTGCCCTTTTTTTTTGTTTTTGGTCTAGATCAGGTTGGGCTTCTGACCCGATCCAGTGTTTTTTGTTTGGGTTAAGCCAATGTTGGCCCAATTCAATAAATTTTTTTTATGGATCCGAGTCAAATCCAATATCCGACCCAGGACCAACCTTTTTTTGTTCTTTTTTTTAACCGAAGCCTAAACGACACCATTTCATTTTTTTTACTTCATGTTCAACCTCTAGCTTGGTCAATCCGACCCGGCTGGAGTGATGGGCCGGGTCTGTCGAACCCGATTCTTCTCTCCTCAATATCTTTGCCGTCCGACGTTCGTTTTGCGTTTTCTTAGTGTCGTTTTCTTTATTTTTTCAAGTTCTAAGCAATGGGATCAATTTCAAAGCATTAGTCACTCATTCTTAGATTACCTAATTTAATTTAGTTTCGCTTTTCCAATTATTTCTCTTGGGATTGTGTTCAACCTTTAGATTCCTTCGTTCCAGAGTCTTGTTATGTGTATTATGAGGCTTTTAAATACAATTATACTCATAGAACCAAGGCATAAACGAAAAGGACAAGAATTGACAGAAATTGGAGAACACAGAAAAGCACCGAAAAACAAAAACGTAGCAAAAAAAAATCCATCGTTAAACACAATGAATAGAAACTAATCTCATACAGAAAGATATATATTTGAGTTAGAATCATATACTGTCACATATCCATGAACTGACGGAGAGAATATCTTTCTATATATATACATGCTTTCAGTAAAAAAGTTCACTGTTCATGAACATATTTAGCAAAAGTAATTCAGCCTTAGGACAGATAATAAAGTAGACTTTTGGACGTACCTGGAGTGTAGTTTCGAACTCTCAAGATACCCACACGAACTGGATCACGTCAGAGGCCGGCTATAATACAAAGCAAAAACACTGGAAGAAAGAGAGAAAAATATGTCTGAAATTTTTTCTCACAGTATGTACGGTTTGAAGAGGATAATCATTCATATATCACACAGTCCACATATATGTAAAACCGTTCCCACCAATTGTTACGTGAAAAACTGTTCCTACCATTTATTTCAAATATTTAGAAAACATTACTAATAAATATCCCAAAATATTGTTAACAAATACCCCATGAAATTGGGTATTTTATTTTTGACCCCAAAACCAATAGGTGTGGGCATGATCCACCAACCCATTTTATATTATTTATTTATTTTGTTAAGACCATATATATACATACTGCACTGACTTATTATTCAGGGGGGGATGTTTATCAGAAGTCCAGATATTACCCCCTTATCAATAGTAGTGAGTCGCCTTTTGCCTTGCATATTAACACGCATGTATATTACGTCTCTTTCTGTGCTTGGACTAATTAATCTATTTTGTCCCTCTCTCTGATCCATTAATTAGCTCATGAAGTCCTGGTCAATGGATACTGTTTTACAACATGGTTAATTTAATTAATAAGGAAAATCACAATATTGGATTTGGTCTGAAAATGAAAGGCAAAGGGGCTTCTTCGCAGCTTCTCCATCCCACTTGATTATCAATCAATTAGTCAATTGTCAATTAGTTATATAATATGTTAAAACCAGAAAATATAATCAATTGTGCGAATCCAGTTTGTCACTTTATTTATGATTTAACTAATTAAAATATAAAAAATCATGAGTTGATTTGACATACCTTCTAAATATTAATTGACATTTTAATAAAATTAAAGATTTCACAATATTTACTTTTTCAGTGAAATCTTAATAAAGAGATTTATCTTTTTAAAGAAAAATAAATACATATGTGAATCACATTAGCAATCAACTAAGATTAATATTAATTGAGTTATTATATTTTAATTAATTAAACTATAAATAACACGATAAATTGGTTCATACCAGAATTTCTATTTCTCACAGTTTTGTCCCTTTTTCACCTTACTTAAATTGAGCCGCCAGCTAATCCTACGGTTAGACCATTCCTAATCGAGGCCGTCCCTTTTGGTTTAGAATGGAAAAGGGATGGAGATAAACATAAAAGTCACATCTCTCTCATGGCCACCCTTATCCACTCTTGTGTCCTTGTCACACTATATGAACGTGTAATAGCTGGAGCACATATGACAAGGCCCATTCTCAACGCTCTAGTGGGGCTTCGGAGACTCGCCCAACAAACACTATGCCATGGCTTGGGCTCTAATAGGATTAATTGGGCCGAAAGTACTTAAATAAAATACTCGTAATAACTATTTACTATTATTTATTTATTTATTTATAAGCACAATTATCTATTTATGAGAGGCACAGAGGCACGATTGGGTACTAAACGTGGAAGATGTCCCAATAGAAATCGAAATTCTATCAACAGGGCAACAACTGATATCTTATGGCTAAAAATAACTAATATCCTTTTCTAAGGAATTATTGAATTAATGACAAGGACTGATGAAGAAAAAGGTGTGAAAATTATTTGCCCAGTTATGACTATTATTTGAGGGTGGGCTGATTGTCGAACGTTGAGGTGATTCAGTTGTTATGGCTGTGCAAACGTCAAAGGCTTTGGTCCTAAAAGAAAGACCTGCCATTGACAATTTCAGAATAATATACTATATAATATTTGAAATTGTAGAGAGAGAGAGAGAGAGAGAGGGACACATAAATATGAAGGAGAGGAAGCACGTCTACATGGCCCAATTTGGCCCAATACTTGGCTGGCACTCGTATTCTGTGTTGCTTTTAGTTGGCAATGCCTCTCACTCACATGCTTCCCCTGCAGCCTCATTCAATTCAACTTCCAAGACAGCAATAAAGGGAACTCTCTCATTAGTCCTTACCCAAAACTGCACCACCTCCAACTAACAACATCCTCCACACTGGCCTTCCCTTATATATCCCTTTGACATCTTGTTTTGGTTTGTTGCCATCACCTCTCTCTCCCTTGTTCAACGCTTACTTCCCAAATTCAAAAAAAAAAAAAAAAAAAAAACGCAGAAAGAAAGCCGTTTCTGATTCTACTGTTTCGAGGTCTTCTTCATGGACATTTCCCACAGAAACAGAACTCTGCTCAAGGTCATCGTCCTCGGCGACAGTGGGTATGTCTGCAGTATGCTTATGAATATATGGTTCTTCTCTCAACGGTTCTCTGTTCATACCAATGAAGGGTTTTGAACTTATATATCCCCTTTTTCTTTAATTTTTTCTTCAGGGTGGGAAAGACCTCGTTGATAAATCAGTATCCATTTACACACCCAATGAAAGTTGATAATTTTTGGTACTGTCTTTCTATTGTCAGTGATTCCGCTGCCTTGGAATACCATGTGTCGTAGGAGATTAGGACTAGTCTCTCTCCTTTTGTTTTCCTAACTTAACATGAAGCTCTTTGAAATCTTGACTGTTTAAATATGACTAACATCCCGGTTATGGTCAAATTCGCCTTTTACTTTTAACATGCTTGAGTTTGTGGAATATTAACAACCCCTATTCAGATACGTCTATAAAAAGTACAGTCCTCAGTATAAAGCCACCATAGGAGCAGATTTTGTGACGAGGGAAGTACAAGTGGATGAAAAAATAGTGACTTTGCAAGTAAGTGCTTACTTTTTCTTCTCTTTCAATGCTGACTTATAAATTGTCGTGCGGTAAACTGATGAAGAGAATAAAATGCGATTGTAGATTTGGGATACTGCTGGGCAGGAAAGGTTCCACAGTCTAGGTGCTGCATTTTACAGAGGAGCAGATTGCTGTGTTCTTGTGTACGATGTCAACATAAATAAAACCTTTGACACCTTAAACAATTGGCACGAGGAGTTTCTTAAACAGGTCACTTCGCTTGCCGACTTGCTGTCTGTCTATTTTCATCGTTTTTTGTTTTTGGCTGTCTGATTGTCGTTGGTGGCATTTTAACTTGTGCAGTCAGATGCGAACGATCCTGAAGGATTTCCCTTTGTGCTACTTGGCAACAAGGTTGATGTGAATGGTGGACAGACTAGAATGGTACAGACAAAAAAGAAAAAGAACCTAACCTTGAACTTGGTTTCTTTAATGTATGAGGAATCATGCATGTTTCTGAAGTAGTTATTTCGCAGGTTTCTGTGAAGAAAGCTAAGGAATGGTGTGTTTCCAGGGGGAACATGCCTTATTTTGAGACCTCTGCTAAGGAGAATTACAATGTTGAGGAGGCATTCTTATGTGCTGCTAAAACTGCACTAGAAAACGAACACGAAACAGAAATGTACAATCTCAAGAAACGACCTCACTTTCAATTAATAATGCTTATTATTATTACTTCAACATCTTATTATATTATATGTTTGATTCTGCAGATATTTTCCTGGAATCTCGGAAACGGTATCAGAACCAGAGCAACGGGGTGGTGGCTGTGCGTGCTGAATTAGTGGAACCATGAATATTTTATTTTGTAACTTAGAGATTTAAGGGTGATCATATTTTAATCCCAGAATTAATTAATATTAATCAAACTTGAGAGAGCAATTACGTTCACACACACACACTGACCCCAGAGAGGGTTTGTACTTGTAAAGTAAGGGAGATAGATATGAAGGCGGTGAAAAGTTATGTGGCATGTCAGCAAACATAAAAGTGCAACTCATCATGTGACACAACGTGAGTTGCTGCAGATATGTTAGGTGGTATGTGGATATAACCCACTTGTTTTCCTTCGTCTCCTTTAATAATGATCCTTCCATTTTTTGGTGCTCCGTGTATTCATTTATGAACCTTATCTTTTATCAGTAATTTTTATCCACATTTAATCTTTTTCACTATTTAATAGACTCTAGCTAATTAAATATATTAGAAGATTAGTTTTTACGCAACATTTTATTATTTTTAAGAATATTATTATGTATATAATTGTATTATCATATGAACTAGTGCGTTAAATTTGATTATTTTGTTTTTCACCTGAATTACGGTACTTGATTGAGTTGAATCAATAGCACGCGATAAGTTTAAATAAAATTTGTGTTTTCATCTCCTCCACAAAATTTCATGTTACGATAAGTCATTCGTACGTGGGTCGGAAAAAGAAGCCGTTTACAACTGTTATGCATTCATGCTCGGGTCCCTCGAGGCTCTAGAACAACTAACAACCATCGGAGAAATGTCTCGAACAATATTTTAAAACATGAAAATATAATAATAATGTTAGAGGGTTAGATTTCTGAAGAGTGAAGAGTCTAAGAATAAGAGATGAGAAAAATAGTGTATAATGTCTTTAAAGTGTGGATAACACTTTCTTTTAGTCTTAATTTGTTTTCACTTATACTTATCTTATATGATACAAGTTAGATTGACAGACAGATTTCTTACAAAACATAATGAGACATTGATATTTATAACTTTTACTGTTATAACTCTCTACACAACTTTTTACGTAAAATCTTTAATTTACAAGAACATAAATTTATAAAAAAACACATCTCTTAATTTTAAAATATCTCAACAAATAAATTATACCTACTAAGTTGCAAATAAATTAAAGCAGATTATATATTTTTTTAAATTTCCGTAATATAAATAAGACTCGTATCTAGTTAATAATGAGATGATAATGGCCATTAACCAACCATCAGGATATTAACAGTGAATCCAGCTTGGATCGCGCGGGCATTAGTTGCCATTTGACATACAAAGATGTGAATATATGGTTGATTAGTCCTGTCTCTTCGCTTAACTTGAAACAACAAAACAAATTTACCCAAAATGTGTTGTGCAAGTAACAATCTTGGTAATAACGTTTTGTGTCTAAAAGTTGCAGCTCAAGACTCCTCAGAATACATCTCCACCTCCTAATAACAATATATATATATTGCATTAATTCATGGCTCGATCCCACCCTTCATCTTTGTCCTCCATATATCTCAGTGCTCTTAGAAGCTGCGTGCATTATCATAAGCAATGGTGCGAGCGCAGTTTCTAACATGTTGTTTGACGATGTTGATGGCGGTGGCTCATGTAAAAGGCCAGGCATTAGCAGGTCTTGGTGTTAACTGGGGATCTCTAGCTTCTCACCCAATGGATCCTTCCATTGTGGTTAATATGTTGAAGGACAACGGAATCAAAAAGGTTAAGCTTTTCGACTCCGATTCTTGGACGGTCAATTCCTTTGCCGGCACCGACATCGAAGTCATGCTCGGTATTCCCAATGATCAATTGAATCGCTTTGCCCATAGCTTCAATGACGCCAAAGATTGGGTCAAACATAATGTCTCCAAACATTTGGGCAATGGTGGGGTCAATATCAGGTAAGGAATCAATATAATATACTGTGTGTGTGCCCGTTTGATATAGCTTTCAAGAATTGTGTTGATAAATTTAAGCATACTTACCTCTAATAAAACAAACACATATATCTAATGATTTCACTCCATTATCATGGGGACATAATTTAACGTATGTTTTTGTTGTATATATATTACAGGTACGTAGCTGTCGGAAATGAACCATTCTTGAAAAGTTACAACGATTCTTATATAAAGTCAACGCTGCCGGCGATGCAGAATATTCAGAAAGCTATAGAGGAAGCTGGGTTGGGAGGTCAGGTCAAGGTCACAGTGCCATTAAACGCCGACGTTTACGAATCAAATTCAAACATGCCATCGGATGGAGATTTTCGCAGTGACATTCACGATTTTATGCTACAAATAGTGCGTTTTCTTAACAACAAGAAGTCACCATTTCTAGTCAACATATATCCCTTCCTTAGTCTATACCAATCCCAAGATTTCCCTCAAGATTTTGCATTCTTTGACGGCGGCAGAACAATCACCGACAAGAACAACCAATACACCAACGTGTTCGACGCAAACTTTGATACCCTCGTTTGGTCGTTGAAAAAAGCCGGTTACCCCAACACGACGATCGTGGTCGGAGAAGTTGGATGGCCCACCGACGGCGACAAGAATGCTAATACTAATAACGCAAAAAGGTTCAACCAAGGATTCCTCAAGAAAATGGCTAGCAAAAAAGGAACACCTCTTCACCAAGGACCCATTGAAGCCTATTTATTTTCACTATTCGACGAGGACTTAAAAAGCATTGATCCAGGGAATTTCGAGCGTCACTGGGGGATATTTCGCTTCGATGGGGTACCAAAATATGCTCTGGATTTTACAGGGCAAGGACGAGAAAAGATGCCAATAGGAGCAAAAGGGGTTCAGTACCAAGAGAGAAAATGGTGTGTGTTAAGGAAGGACGAAAATGACATGAACGAAATGGTTAATGCACTGAGCTATGCGTGCCAAGGTGCTGATTGTTCGAGCCTAGCACCAGGTGGTTCGTGTGGGGACGTGGACATGCCTCACAGAACCTCCTATGCGTTTAACCAATATTTTCAAGTCAGAGATCAAAGTGTGGATGCTTGTGATTTCAGTGGAATGGGGCAAATTGTGGGCGACGATCCATCTTCACTGAATTGCTTCTTCGCTGTAGAAATACAGAGTAGTGCTCACTTACTTAAAGCAGGGCATGTGGTGACTGTACTGTTCATTAATGCTTTCTTGTTCTTGTTCTTGACGTTGATATGAGTTTCAACAATAGTCCGTTACATTATTTATTGTTATTTTTCTTTACATCATCCTTGATCTAAATATACAATAATTTAAGTAATCAAATTGTAGGCAAGGATGGTTTCATAAGGACTTAGGAAATGTCAAGGTTTTGTTGTTTCTTTCCTTAAATTGAGATTGAATTAAAAACGAGTTAAGTATAATAATCAGAACAATAAAAAATATCAGTGCATAATAAATCTCTCAAATAATCCGTGATTTTCAGTAAGAGTTTTCGTTTTTCAATAGTATTTTCATTTTTTGGCCAATAAAGTAGTGCTGTATTTTCATTTGCGCAAGTTTTGTAACGATTATTAAACGCAGTTTTCATTATTCAGGTTAAAAAAACGTACTATTGGTTTGACCGCGGGTCGGGTTAAAATCCAACTTCAGTCGGGTAACGGGATAACTGTCCGTATCCTATAAGGCTAAAATATGATTTTGGAAGAGGGAATCCAGGCCTTTCATCCTTCGTCGTTCTATCCGTTGTCTAAGCTCGCGCCTGTATCAGCTCCGTCACGGTCACAGGTCACTGTAGTCACTGGTAAAGATTCTGTGATTCTGTGTCTCGGTGTCTCTCTCTATTTCCGTCTCTCTCTCTCTTTTTCCCCCCTGCCCCTTGCTTATGGAGTTCAGCAAATTAGATTGTGAACCCTGACTTCACTAAGTACTTTGGAAACAGCCTCTTGCTGTAGCTTTAGTTTTAGACTTTTAGTTATTTATTATCCCCTCATCGTTGTATAGCTTGAAATTTTAGGAACGTTGTTGAATACTTCCTCATCTTCTGTTAAATTGCTTAACAAACTATTGTTTATGGTACATATTGGGTCTTGTTGATTTGGTTAATCTCTTATTCTCCCAGTCGTTGGACCTTGATGGGTCCCTTTACACTGCCTATTATTGCTGAAGCCTCTTCCATATCATCTCCAGGTAACACGTGTCACCATAACTTAAAATTCATATATGGCATTGTGTAGAAGTTCAAATTATACCTGTGCGAGTGGAATAGCTTCCAGTAAATTGCAAGGATTCTAGATTATTTGGTTGTTAGGATTATGAAGAGAGACGCTCTAACTCTAATTGAAATTGTTTGTCTCATATGATTTTATGAAGATGTGTGAATTTTGCCAGGTACCTAAAAAGTATTGAATTCACATAATTGAAATTTTGGTGATTCATATAAATCATCTGGCTCTGAAGGATTTCAGAACAGTAATATAACTACATGATGGAAAATGTAATTTTTTTGTTGCTAGATTATTTTATCTAAATTCTAAACAGTATTCTAATGGGTGTACATTGTCCTATGATCATTATCTAGCACCTTATCAATTTTTGACAGAGATGATTTTTGCTCTTTGCATTCCTGAGAAGGTTTTATACTGTACGGTCAACTAGTCACTGTAACCTATGGGTATATCCAGATCCAGGTACAGTGAATATAAACAACACGTTACTAAATTTAATATGTTATTGTTTTTTTGGGCTAAGAAGGTGCTGGAATTCTTCTCATCGATTAGCTTATTGTCTTTCACGGAATGATTTAGCAAACAGATCAAATATGGGGAAGTGGTGGGAATCTCATTCATGTGATACTCTCACACTGTCTTCCACTGGATTATACTCTCTGCTTTTTTGAACAGGGAATAGTGTTTTGCAGATGCTTGTACCAAGAGGACGCAGAAATCATTGCTGAGAAAATCTTTTGCATCAATTAGCATGGGAGAGGAAAAGCAGGAAAATCCTTTTGATTTTCTACGCACTGTGTTTGGCAAGTATAACATGTTCCTAAAAGATAAACTCAAGTTATTGTTGTCCTGTTTTATATAAAAATGGTTGTGGTAGATGTTTTTTCTTGATGGTCAGACTTGAGACCATGTTTGTTTTAAAGGGGTCCCAATGTCTGATGTGCAAAGAGAATGTTCAAACTTGTCATGTTTTGAGCCTTTCTGGGTGCTTTCCCTCTTCTGTTGTCTATTCTGGAGGATATCTTATCCTATGCCCTCAATTGTCTCTTCGTCAAATAATAAAAATGATGACATGATATGTTTAACAGGAGTATGACATATTTGTTTATTTTTTTGTTCTACATCTTGACTACTGTTTTGGACCAAATCCATGAAATAGAAACCATGAAGAACATGGTCTGTCTGAGTGATTTTGGGTGATTGTTATGAAAGGAACATATTGTTGTGCCCGTACTTGCATATAAAGGGTCGGTATTCATAATACATTTTGAAATCAATCCAAAGCGCATCTGCTTTATACTGTAGGTAAAGAAAGCACGCTAAATCTGTTCTCTTGAAATGAAAAGGTAGGAATTGTGTTTGAAATAATAAATACTTCTTGAGGGAGTACAATAGGATGATTTTCGTTTTAAAAGCATTTTGATGTTTCTAATGAGCCCACGAATTTTTGCAGAGGGATTAATTGCTGGAGGTACAGCTGGAGTTGTTGTTGAAACAGCTTTATACCCTATTGACACTATAAAGACACGCTTGCAGGCAGGTTACCCTGACCATAAGTCTGAAGATTGCCGTTTCTTGTTTTTACTTAAATGCTTGCTGAACTCATTACTTCTTGATGCAAAATGGTGAAAGTCCCCTGTTATTTTAGATGATAAAGGCATAGGGTAAGCTATAAGAATGGCTGTGTAACAAACATGATTAGCTAGGCATGGAACATCAGGGGGATAAACAGAGAATGCTAGCATCTCAAAAGCCCAGAAGTATCTTTATTTTTTCTCTTTTGTTCTTTCTGTTTCTGTCCTTTAACTCCATTAAATTTTCTCCCTGCCTCTTTTTCTGAGTTATTGGTTAATATTTTCTGGAGTTCTCTGGATGACTGCTATCTTATATTACCTTGTTTTTAATTAGTACCAGGCTACCTGCTAGGCCAGGTTCTTGGGAAAACACAATTTCAGTGATAAGGAGGCAGCTTAGCTTTTCCTAGGATGAGATAGCTTTGTCTACTGGCTATTAAAGATATTCATCATGAACATTTAGTAGTTTCAGTTTGTGAAACCCCAGTTTTATTGCTGTACCTTTTATTTTTGTTGAGATCTAAATAATTCTCATTTGTCCAAATCTATAACAAATGTATGTATCATTTTGTTACAGGCTGCCCGTGGAGGAGAAAAATTAGTGTTTAAAGGCCTTTATTCTGGATTGGCAGGAAATCTTGCTGGTGTCTTACCGTGAGTATTTTCTGGAACACTGTGTCTCAAACATAGGAACATTTTTGTCAACTATAAAAATTTAAATCTCTAAAAGGTGTTGGCAGGTGTAGGGCGTATAACTTCATCTTGTTTACACTAGTCTGATGAAGAATTGCTTTGTGGCCTAGCCCAAGAAACTCCATTGGTTAGGTTTTCTATAAGCAGGAACCATTATTCTTCCTTCTCACAATGTGCGATCTCTGATGATACATGGCACTGCACTGCAGGATCAAGTTCAGTTTAGATTTTTTGAATGGTGATTGGGCTTAAGATAACACCAACTTCTGCCTTAGGATTTTCTGAATCTCAATTGCATGAGTTTTGCACATTAGTTTTGGCCCTCTCCTTATCTAGGTTTTTCTTTTAATGGCTAAAATCAACAATAGTAACTCCTAACCGATATCCATGCTAGATAGTGAATCTTTTCACGTTTTTCTTTTGTTAACCTTGAAGCATTTTGGTCTCTAGTCATCAAGATTTGAATTCATCAACCATATCTGGGTTCTTTTTATAACATCTTGGAGTGATTGGTTGTCCAAAATTTGCAGGGCATCTGCTCTGTTTGTTGGAGTCTATGAACCTGTAAAGCAGACACTGTCGAGGATATTTCCAGAAAATCTGAGTGCTTTAGCTCATTTTGTAAGATACTGCTTACTGAAAATGTTAACATATTGGAGATTCAGATTCAACCGAACTATAGAGTCTTGTCAAATTTCAGTATTGCCCATTTGCCCCCAAAATCATTTGATACATATGCTGCTAACTCTGAAACGAGACACAGACTCCTTATTGCTTGGTCATGTCTTCCCAAGTCTGCAAGCTGGCGAATTAGGGTCATGAAGTTTTGGAATTTGTTTGGCCCTTACTAGAGTTGATACTAAGTCTATGTAATCGCTTTATTCTATTGTTGCCCGCATATATTTTGATTGATGTAAAATCTTTCAATCCTTTGTTTTAAATTGAATTTATTTCATACGGATTTTAGATTTTATATAGACTGCAGGTGCCATAGGGGGCATTGCAGCTTCACTGATTCGTGTTCCAACCGAGGTAGATTGATTCCCTTGTGCATAAAAATGGTATTTCCATTATTGAAATCAGATTCACTGGACAACACCAATTTCATTAATGATCCTTAGGTTGTTAAACAACGAATCCAAACCGGGCAATTCACTTCGGCTACTTTTGCTGTCCGCTATATTGCTTCTATTGAGGGCATTAAAGGACTTTATGCAGTATGGAATCTCTCATATTATCATCTCCTCCTTTCATATTTTGGATTGCTTCCATTCCCATGGAATTTATTGTGCATTAAAATGTTTTTTTTTAATGCTGATCTATGAAATAATAGGGATATGGGTCTTTTCTACTGCGGGATTTGCCCTTTGATGCTATTCAGTTTTGCATCTATGAGCAGCTTCGAATAGGCTATATGTTGGCAGTAAGCTCCTCAAGTTCTTTACTTGTGTGTGTATTAATTTAGTTGACTGATTCAATTTTCCATTTGATGTCCAGCATTTTTCTCCGTGCCCCTCTTTTGTGTTTAATTTGATGATGGTGTGACTTGCATTTCCCTCTTGCTAGGCACGAAGAAATCTGAATGATCCAGAAAATGCCATTGTCGGTGCTTTCGCTGGTAATATTAGAGCCCCCCGGTCTACAAATGCCTACATATATCTAACGTGTGGACATTGCACATGTTATCTCATCAGAACGGATCAATGAACTTATGCTAAAACACAGTTAGCTAACAACATTTTAATTTTAGGTGCACTGACTGGCGCTATAACTACTCCCCTTGATGTCATTAAGACGAGGTTAATGGTTCAGGTAAAGATCATGTAGCTTCCTACCACTCCGATTGTTTTCTTTGGGTCCCCCCCCCCCCCAGGGCGGTGGGAGGATTACCATGTGGATCCATAAGCAGAGAAGACGAGGTGTATAGTATAGTAATCATGATCCATATGGGCTTTTAAAGAGTATTGAACTCAATGCCAATTATGAAGCCATGACCATGAGTTTCTATATTTCCTCTGTAAGGGAACTGCAAACCGATACAAAGGAATCGTGGATTGTGTTCAAACTGTCATCAAGGAAGAGGGACCTCAAGCTTTTCTCAAGGTATGGGCTTTCTCTCCATTTTCTCCTTCACACAGTAGCTAGCATGGTTGGCTAGCAGAATTCTGTCATTGTTATTATGGCACCACGTTTCTTCTTTTTTTCTTCTGTGTTTTGCATGGAATTGAACTGAAAGCTAGTTCCTTCGGGAAGTGGGTCTAATTGCCGCAACATATTCAAGAAAGTGGGGTGATTCATATTTCTGAGCTTGACAAGTAATTGTTTATTTGTGTGATATGGTGATTGGTGGAGTCCTTTTCCTCATCATGAGGTGGTTGGTGGAGTTATGCGTGACATGCTTGTCATGTCCATGTCTAAGAACAATCATTGTAAATATGGGTATGAGTGGGTTTTTTGTTCTTACCCCCACAAGCATTTTCATTAACGCCACCGTCCTCCTCTCTTACATTTTAGATTGAGTAAAAATCTTGTCTGGTAGTACATGTTATTATTTGTCCACTGTTTGCATGCATTTGTTTGTGCACCCACACGAAGAAAAAGCAATCTTAGTTTTCCAAAATCATGCTCTCAACAGAATCTAGTATTCATCATTTTTTGTCGTAATTTACATGTTCTTCCCTTGAGTTTTATTTTTGAACTATACAGTTTCGGTACAGGTAAAAATAAAACAATATGATCTAGGTTTCAAAATCAACAAAAATTTTGATCATTTTGATAAAACCCTAAACAAAAAGAGTTGTATAATTTGGTGTCGGTTTGAATGTGTGTTTGAGGACAGGGCATTGGGCCAAGAGTGCTATGGATAGGGATAGGTGGCTCAATCTTCTTCGGCGTTTTGGAGGGCACAAAGCGTATTCTAGCCGAGAGGCGTCCTAATCCTCCTCCTCCTCCTCGCAACTCAAACTCAAAGCAGAAGTAAAGTGACAGTCTGAGTTTTTTTTTTTTTGGGGTGCGTGGGTCCCTGCTCTTTCTTCATCTCACCCTCCCCAAAATGTAATATAATCTTGTTATATATCAGACATGCAATAAATAAATTTAGTATACTGAATCTGAAATGAACCATCTTGCATCGATTAATCAATAGCTATCTTATGATTAATCTATTTTATATTAAGGATTGGAGGTAGTACAATTTAGTATAGATTTTATATTTTATATTAATCTTGACGTAAAAATGAAGAAGGGAAAAAAATAAAGGCGATAAAAAACTCACATGCGAGGAAGTTGTCATACTCATGGGACGTGACTTTTTAACTATGATTTTGTTTACAATGAAAGTCAAATCTGGGGTATATGTAGTCTCTACATTGGCCACACATTCCCCACAATCATGTTGCCAGTTCCTCTTGAAACTGGTTAATATATAATGGGGAAAAGTTGAGAAATTCTAAAATATTATTTGGAATCATTAAGGTTGACATTTATTATTAATATAGTGCCCTACCACCAAACAGTTTTCAATTTTTCTTCCGACCAAGTGAACAGAGTCAATTGCGTGTCAAAATATAGCTCTCTAAGATAAAAATGAAATGGGAAGAGAGGCACATGTTATATATAGCAGAAAACAAGTAACTAGGTTGATTGGAAAAATATAATTGGTACCTGGTAGGGCAGGCTATACACTGTGCATTGACTTTTAGTTTTAGTTAATACTATATGCTACTACATTATATCTTTCTGGTAACTTGAATTTGAAGCATAACACAAGGGTAATCTGTCATAATGATTATTTGACGCATTTAGTTTTATAATAATATATAAAGCTTATATCACCGGCAATCAAGCTACGTCAGTTCCATGATATGTTCTACAATTTCAACTCAAACCAACCACTTACATTATTTAGTGCTGATTGGGCTTCATATTATTGAAATTAATAAATAGCTTCTACCCAAAAACCTCATAGTTGAATGGCATACCGCTAGTTGCTCCAATGATAGCATTAGCCTCTATGCTTGGATGAGGTTTTAAATTTGAACTCAAACGTTGACATGTTTATGTGTGTATTTTGATGGACTGAAATAACAAAAAAATTGACATCCCACACCCTAAAAAAAGGTTATGGAATCAAACTTTCAGGTATTTTTAAAGGAGAATGGGTGTGTTTTTTTAGGGGGTGTTCCCTCCTTCCTCTTGAAAAAAGAGTCATGATATGATAATTTTGATGGAGAAACAAAAGGATGACGAAAGCTAGTTAGGTGGATTTGCAAAGAAGGTGGGCTATTGTAATGCAGTAGTGGCTGAATTAGGGGAGCTTTTTTATGGGATAAAAGTTCTTCAGGATGAAGGGATCTTTAAACTCGTGGTGGAAGGTGACTCTGGTATTGTGAAGCATGGAAGGGAGGCAGGATTAGAAACAAAATGCTACATGCATGGCTACGTGATGTAAATAGAAATAGAATGTAGGTATGTTTCTCTCATACTCTTGACGGTCTGTTTGTTTGAGGGAAGGGGAGGGGTTTTGCTCCCCCCTCTTTAATTGGTAGGACAACAAATATAGGAGGGGGGAAGGGAAATTTTTTGAAATTTTCCCCTCCCTCCCCTTAAAACCCCCCCATTGGAGGGATTTGGAAGGGAAATGTACTATTTTGTTATATCTTGACTATTATGTCCATGTTTGTTTTTAATATTCCCAAATTACCCATTTCATCACCTTGCACTCTGCATAATCCTGCCTTGCCTCTCCTCCGTCTTCCACCATGACTCCGTCGTTGCTTCTCCATTTCTGGCGAGTGGGAGCTCTCCTCCTTTGTCTGCATCTTCTCCTTCTCCTTCTTCTTCTCCGGCCATCAATACTCCTACTCAAATCTCTGTGCCTCCATCTTGTCGCTGTCTTCATCTCCACTATTTCCCCTTCTTCTCCAACCTGTGTTCATCTTCTACTTTATAGCAACTAATATCCTTCAGTGACACGATGCCACCATCTTGAAGCCATCGATTTCTTGTTGTTACCCACAGTGATGCTATCACTAATAATATAATTATAATTTTATAAATTAAATATCATTTATAATTATATTTTACCATCCAAGTACAAATTTGAAAAAAGAAAGTTAAATAAAATAAGGACAAAGTTGTCCCTATAAAAATATTTTCCCTCCCCTCCTAAACCAAATAAGGTAATATTAAAATTCCTCATTTCCTCTTTCTTCTCATCAATCAAAACAAGATAATATTAAAATTTATAATCTCCCCTCCCCTCGATTGAACAAAGTAGACCCTAACAGAAGGAAATTTTGTGACAAATTGGCTTGCCAATTTGAGTCAGAATTGTGGTGAGGATTTTTGTAAATTTGAGGATCTATCCTCCTGGTGGTTTGTCTCTTTTTTAATAAGAGACTTGATGGTAGTTTCACTTCTAAAACACTGTTTATGATGAATGAGGTAAGGTACGTAGGGCATTTATGACCTTTTTTTTCACATAATAAACAGTATCCCAACACCATAAAATCAGTTCCAATTACTTGTGATATTTAAATTATCAAAATAAATCTTGTATATGACTAACATCACTCACACGACAGCAACACAATAAGGCTGAGTTCTCTAACTCTGAGACTTTGAATTTACAAAAATGATCCATCAACCCATTATTTAGTGGATAAATTCAATCAAAGCAAGTTTAAAGTCAGAATATTGGCAATAGGTAATACTAATAGAACTTTATACTTGATGTCAATATTCACTCTGGTGTCTTTAATTATCGGCGATCACATTAGATATAATTATCTCAGTTATCACTATTAAGCCTATGTTTGGAAACCGTTGAAACCTGAAAACAGGTTTTGTAACTCTTGAAATAAAACTATTTCTTGTTTCAATTAAGACCAAACGAGTTTACAAATACACTAATTATGTTTGGCAAGATGTGTATATACGTCATTCACATGAACACCTGTTGAGGAACGTCACATTTGGGCCAAGCAAGAGCGTCGGAATCAAAGTCCGTTTATTATTGTTAATGAGTGAAAAGTAAGTAAGGATCACTATAGCTACCAGTTTCATTTTTTCTTTGACAACGAAATAATAATATGATTTCATTGGTTTGTACAACGTCAAAGTTTATTATTATGTCGCATATAATTGCCTAGTTAGCTAGAAAAAAAAAATGTATACTTGGGTGACTTATAATGGCAAACATATGTAATAATAACATAGACTTTCAAGACATAATAATCCTTCTCCAGGGTAGGCCCCTTATCTCATTACCTAATTATCCTTAATACCCAATAAAGACGAAAAAGATGAAAATCAGACTGTACAAGTGTTAGGCTATTATTTTGACAAAAAAAATTATTACAAAAGTGTGAGCTTAATGATATACTACAAGATTAAAGCATTGTCTAGAATGCCACTTTTTAGGGCAACGGTTACCTGTATGGGAAAAAATGAAAAAAAAAAAGCTAAAGTAATTATGATGACTATTAGTGCCCGATGAAATATATTATTAGTTATTTGTGATCCATCCACCATACATTGTATACGGATGATTGATTAATTATTTATCGGGGACTACTTTAGTTACTAATAGACAACATTATCGAAACAAAATTGTAACTATTAACGCTGAATACAAATGATATATTAGGGCATGATTTGGATAACGGTGGTAAAAATGACTTTTTTTAATTTGACTTTTACAAAAGTCATATAGAAAAAAAAGTCAGATTGTAAATGTGATTTGTGTTTAAATTAATGATGGAAGAAGTGGATTTTTAAAAAAAATTCAGACTTTTGAATTTTTTCTGAAAAAAAAGCTCAATTGCCTAAACTTCAACACAAACACCTTAAATCAGCTGTCACTGAGCTTTTTTAAAAAAAATCCACTTTTAGGATGGCAGAACGTCATCGCAAATAGGCTCTTATACATGTTCGTTTCGTGTGGATATATAAAATGTGTGTGTAACTTAATTATAAGCTGACGGCCCAAAAAAAAATAATTTAATTATAAGGATTAATGGATAATTTTATTCTAAAAGTATGACAAAAGGGAGCAATTTTATCTTGCACATTATCCCATTTAATTTTGATTATTAGTTGATCAACTGTGCTGAGTTGACAATTTATATGTTATCCACTTCATTTTAACATGTAGATTGTCAGCTCAGCACATTTAGTCAACTAACAGTTAAAATTAACTAGGATAACAACCCAGATAAAATTACTTTATTTTTAACATTTTTGAAGCAAAATTACCTCCAAAAAAAACATCTAGACAAAATTGATCTTCGGTAAAAGCTTTTAAAATAAAATTATCCTTTAACTCTAATTATAATAAAATTAGCTTTACCAGTAGAGATAGAAGCACCCTGATCTCATTAAATGGGCATCTGAAGAGTAAAGATAACCTTCAGCCGAAGACAAGAAAGTCCTATAGTAAATGAATGAACATTTAATATGATAATCATAAATTTTGTTTTCGTTATTGAATGAGTATTTTTGTTGGGAAAGAAACCAAATGATAAGGTTCGTTCTCTTGACGTTCTGATTTTATGGCTTTTCAGTATTGAGAGAGACAGCAAACGGACAAGAGGGGGTTTTGGGGTTTGTGAAGAAGAAGATGGCAGACGAAGATCAGATCTGACACACTCATGTCTCAGGCTCACGCATGCCAGAAGAATCCCACTTTAGCAGTGGAAAAATCCTTAGTAATTGTAATATAACACCATCTTTAGTGTGTGTTTGGAATTAGCTTTTGAGAATAACTTTTACGATTTATGAAGTAAGTATGTGAGAGGAGTTTTATCTCAATTTACGCAAACTATGGTTTGAAACCATGATTTTATGTGTTTCCAAACACACACTAAGTATTCACTTTAGTCACTTTCATACTCTTCACAGTTCAAACACTGAATATTCACTGATGTGATACTTTTATGCTTTAGCCGTACGTAGCTAGCTAGGGAATGTGCAGAGAGGTATAGAGCTGAGCTCACTATTCACTAGTTCATTATATTCCAACCTGCAATATAAACCCTAAGGACTCTCCATCATCACTTGGATACCCTCAGGCCTCAAACCTGAAAGCCGTGAGCCTTTGCCTATAAAAGCTGCACCTTTCTCTCCTCAAGAATCGAGGACTTTGCAGGCATTGTCTCCATTGAGTTTGACCGGTCGCTCATTCATTTACTCATCCCTAAGATTGGTAGTGGTAAATAAAATTACACACACCCCGCCATTGCAACATGATGTTGGCCCTCCCAAGGCTTGTTTGAGTTAAGTTTAAAAATCACCGCTGCTACAAAAATGGAAAATAATGACTTTTTTTTATTAAAAAAGTGTCACAATTTTTTTAATATTTTTTTAAAAAAATTGGTATATTGTGACACTTCTTCAAAAAAATACAATAACTGTTTAAGAGCCTTATGTGGCATTTGCTTGATCAAGTGTCATTTAAATTTTTTTTTAACTGAAGTAATAGTTATGACGTTTGCATAAGGAAGTGTCACAGTTGTTACGTACTTTGTGTGGCACTAAGTTTAACAAGCGCCACACAAAATAATTTTTTTTAATTTTTTTTCAAACATTTATCTCTCCCACAATATACTTCCTTCACCTTTATCCTCTTGGTTCCCACTCCTCGTTCAACACGTGACATCACTTCTTATTCTCTTAGGGTCTGTTTGGCAACGCTGTTGGAAGCATAAAAGCTCAGTGAAATTGAAAAAAAGCTCAGTGGGAGAAATAACTCTGTTTGGAAATAAGACAGATGACACTGAGCTTTAATAAAAAATGTAGCTTTTTTTAGAAGCTGATTCACGCAGCTTCTCGACAGCTTCTCAGCAAACATGCCCTTTTGTGGGCCCCACCTGATTCTTTTAAAAAATAGGAGAAATTTTTGTTGCTTCTCTGCCACAATTTTTGTCCTGTGGTGAGAGACAAATTAAGAAGTGGGTTTCTCTCTATTTTCTTATATGTATTTTTCAACTTCACCTTTTTTTTTTCTTTTTCGATTTTTATCCAACAAGTTCCTCTATATAAATGAGATTTTCATTAATTCTCTTCTTCAGTAAAAAAAATTTGAAAAATATTTATTTTTATGCTTATTAAATATATATAATTAAGTGTTTTTTAATATTTTAATTTTTTAATAATACATTAATTTTTTTATTTTCATAATTTTAATTTTAATAAAAATATGGACCAATTTTTCTTTTTAGGAACTAAAACCTATATGTGTGTGTATTATTCAATAAAGTTTATGCCTTTTTCAGTCATTTTTAATTTAAATGGGCTTTTCAAACGCTAATCCAAACATGTTCAAGGTTAAAAAAAGTCACTTTTGCCACGGTCAATCCAAACACAAATCAAATTTACAATCTGACTTTTTTTCAATCTGACTTCTATAAAAGCTCATTTAAAAAAAATCATTTTTCCACCGCTAATTCAAACACGCACTTTAATCAACATTTCCTCCTTCTCCTCTTTTTGTGACTCATCACCCGTCCCCACTTTAATCAACACTTACTCTTCATTCTTTTGTTCCATCATTTCTCACATTTCCTTCTCTTTCTCTTTTCATTTTCGCCACTTCCTCCTCATTTCTTTAGTATAATTTTTTACATCAAACTGACCTTAATCCAACTCTTTTTTGGTCTCATTTCATCCTCCTTATAATTTTATTTCACCTTGTAAGTATGTACACACTCACTTTTATTTTTTTTATATATTTTAAAGTTACGTATAACACATTGTCTTCTTAACCACACTTTTTCTTTTATTTTAAACATGCATACAACTTTGTCTTTGTCTTTTTCTTTTATTAGTTTTTTTCAGGTATTGTGCTTGAGGTTTCAACTTTTTTTATTTAGGTTTCTTATACACTGTAAGTTTTTAAAATTTTTGAGCATACAAATTTAATTTTATTAGTAGTTAATAGTTTAATTTGCTCAATATCTTTTATATTTAATTTATTATGAAATCTGAAAAAATTATTCTCATTTTTATATGCTGAAAAATAAATGAGATAAAATTAAATGTTATTATATATAGTTTATATATGAAGATATGTAGTAGTTATAATTTTTATTTATTGTAATAATTGTTAACATTGATGAATTACATAAGTAAATTATTTATTTATTTTTAACACTTGTATTTTACTTAGTAGTGATTTTGTTAATTAGTTACTTGTTAATTTATATCATTTTGGAATTATTTGATTGTGGTTTATTTTTCTTCATTTTATTGTAAATATAGAAATGTGTTTAAAATGTGTTATTAACTATAATTATAGGGTTATGAAAGAAAAATACGAAAATAAATTATTTTTTAAGAAAATAATACTTCTTGTGGCACTTCCTTAGAAAAGTACCATAGGAAGCAAAAAAATTTTAATAAAAATATAGACTTCTTATGACGCTTCCTTGAGGAAACGCCACATGAAGTGTTTTTTTTAAAAATGTATGTGTCTGTGTGTCTGTGTGTGGCACATGCAAGCGTTACAATTTCTTTTAATGTTGATGGGATATGTGACACTTTTTAGGTGCCACAGTTAGTTTTAAAATAAGCGTCACAACTACCCTTTTTTGTAGTAGTGCATGTTGATTCAAACAGAGATAAAACTCATCTTACATACTTACCCCTGTCATATAAATTATGTTGAAAAAATAGCTTATACTGCTAATCCAAATCTAGGAAGCATATACTCTTCTCGATTTTTTTATAAGCAACTTTTTTTTATTGCGCAAAACAAACCGATGGTTAAGATTAATTAAAAATAATAAATGCGTAAAAATATCATTTTTCTTCCAAATATGCCCATATTTATGAAAAGAGTATATGAAAGAGAATGAGGAAAAAAATAAGAGAGAATGGGTAGTAAATGATTAAATGAGAGAGAATGAGAATAATTGATATAAAGATATGTATTTAAAATGTGTAAAAAAAATGAAAAAACATTTTAAATTTTGAGACACAAGGAAAAATTTATTTATAATACTAGCCCTAAAAGAGAGAAAGTTGCTTATAAAAAGAACATAATAGAGAATGGGTAATGGGTAGTAAATGATTAAATGAGAGAGAATGAGAATAATTGATATAAAGATATGTATTTAAAATATGTAAAAAAATAAAAAAACATTTTAAATTTTGAGACACAAGGAAAAATTTATTTATAATACCAGCCCTAAAAGAGAGAAAGTTGCTTATAAAAAGAACATGATGGAGTAATTGTTAAGAGTTACTCCTCCAGTCCTTAATATAGGATATATATACCTAATTTGATTAGATTAATAAAGTTAGTTTAATTAGTTAATATGACACCTATTATTTAAAACACCCTATCCATTTCCTTTAATTCTCTTGTTCCCTCTTCTCTTTAATTATTGTCAATAGAGCATAAGGGGGGAAATCATGAAAAAATTGATAAATATGAAAACTATATCTTATATTTAGGATTAAAATCAACTATCTAAATATATCTTATATTAAGAACAAGAGAAGTATATGCTCCGGAAAATCCTGGGGCAATGCAAGTTCCTTTTTTTTTTTTTTTTTTCCGGTGAACGTTACAAGTTCGATTTGGATAAAAAAAAAAGGATTGCTTACATGCATGAAGAAAGGCAGACTATATAAGGGGATAAAGTTAAGTATGAAAAACGACAGCATTGGATTGTCGTTAATACTAGTAATGTTGAATTGGAAATGTAGACTTGTACACAGAAGAGTTATGGCAGTGTGTTGTCACGAGAGGGTCGTAAGTGACTGGAGAGGGCATGCGTTGTCTCTGACAAAGTCAGGATCTTATCAGCAACACAGTCACAGACACTTGAGGGAAGAAGGTGCGTGCCCTAATCATTTCCTACATCTCCACACACATATTCGCTACACTTTGAAATCTCTTTCACCACCACACTTTAATTTCATCTGCATAATTATACTACCTTACCTGTCTTTATTAAATAGAGAATTGATCTTTTGATCTGAAGTTTAATAGTAAAAGTTAAATTCAAGGGCTACTGCGCCAATGGAACTGTCAGAATCATCACCTGACCCGGAACACTCGCCTTTGTCTCTCTCAATAACATAAAAGACAAGGACTTGAGTTCTGATATATGCATGCTGGGCTTCATCAGGATATATAAATAAATACTACTCCCACATGAATTATTCCAATTTTTGTACAGGTTAATATAGTAATTATATTAATCATGACAACAAAAAAGAGAACAGAGTTAGAGGCTACTGTGGAAAACAATGACTATATGAAATTAAAGAAGAATGGATTATAATTGCGAAGGAAAAGGGGAAAGCAATATAATCGATGAACGAGCGATAAACGAGGGATTTTTGAAGGAGGGTAATCTGAAAGGCATAATGGAGAGGCATAAGGAGAGACAAAAAGAAATGATGTGTGTTTGCCACGGGATGCCCTTTAGTTTCTCCAACTTGCTTAACCCTTTAAAACTTTAATCCCTTTAAAGATAGTAAAAAGCATTTACTTTCATTTAAATTTAATTTGCATCACATTAATATAAACCTAATGGGGGTTTCTGTAGCTGATGCAAGATATTATTCCCCTCGTACGTCTTCCCACTGACATCATCACCACGTCAGTCTAACGCCAGCACTAACCCTAATCACTCCATTTTCCATTTTATTGCACTCCTCTTAAACGTATTATAGTTGCCTAAAAACACAAATATGCCTATCTCTTGTTGAGTGGACCATTCATATTCATAGATTGGATACCAATAAATACAAATTAAATATTTTTACTTAGATGTTTCATGAAGCAAAAAATAATACATAAATAAATTAAGATAAAAAATGTAAAAATACACGCACAACTATTTGCCACTGCCATGAATATATATAGTGCATACGGTTGTATACAAAGATATACTAATCAATGTTTTCATTGATCTCTCTCTCCATTTCTTTTTCATTTAATGTATCCACAGTTAGATTCAAGTTTTAATGGTTATATATAAAAAAATTATTACAACATTAAATAATATAATAAAAGTCTACTATAGCGTGCAACCAGTGATGCTGCTAACTCATGGGGGCAAAACTGTCAGGTAAAAACCTGACTTTTCTGCTGGATGGACAATAACTTTCCATCCAATTTTTTGGAAAAGATCGTCTGATAAAATAATTTTTATGGAAATATAATTATTGGTGGAAGTGCAGCATGGTGGCTTGGTGATCATTCCTTCCCTCTCCCTTCCCGTTTTCCCAAACAGTCGTTAGTCCAAAAGAACTGTACAAGGAAAAAGGCACATTTTTTAAAATGAAAGATCAGAGTAGTTATATGGTGAATTCATATGAACAGTGTCTGAATATTTTAAGTACATGTTCCAATACAAACCATAAAGAAAACTAAAAGTACACACACACACACGTTCATAAGTTTTCTACTCTTTGAGCGCGCGAGCGCGCACAATATTGCTGAAGGGCTGCAAATTAAAAAACACAATGGATGCTAACGCCAATATTAAAATTATTAGCTACTTTCATTGCTTGTTAAATAACCATGCATCAATAATACATATGTATTATTGCTCATGGTTGTCATCAATCATATAATCCATTATTTTCCTATTATTATAGCTAGGAAACTCTAATTACTCAGCAGCTACTTTTACTTCATTCATTAATTTCTGCAAATGAAGCTAATCATGTTATTGAGTTAAGAAACAAAGATGAAGTACAAAGGCCACATAATAATTATAGAATTATGGTTTAAATTTAAGCCGGTAGATAAACTGTGATTTCAATGGCCACAGTGGTCCACAAACATTCGACACACTTAACAAGTGAAAGTTGGCAAACCATGATTAGTGTTACACGCTTAATTGATCCAAGAATGACAAGCAAATAATATGATAAGTTTGGGTTTGGAATTTGATAAAAAAGTTGGTGGGTTGTGGGGTTAGTTCGAGTTTATTAGAAAGCCGAATAGGAAAAGGGATGCGAGAAAGGTAACGAGCTTTTTTGCTGCAAAAAAAGTCAATAAAGCCTCATTCACTCATCATAATAATGATATCCTTCCCAGAGAGAGAGAGAGAGAGAGAGAGAAGGGTGTGATATAGAGAGATATGCACCCAAGATTCATCATCATTGTCCTCTGTGATTTCTTTTTCATATATATGGTGTCCCCAAAGTGATCACTTTGTATTAAAACCAGCCAAAAAAAACCCTAGAAAAGTGATAGGTATATGTTTCACCCCGCTCGCTTTTTACTCTTTAGCGGAGATTTTGTGGTGAACGAATAAATGATAATAATTTTCCCTTTTATATATATTATAATTTTAATCATGAATCCGCTTCTATTATTGTGCACTCAACACAGCTTTCGTTTTAGCCCATATATTATAATTATGATCTACAGTAACCGGCTGTTGCATGGAAGTTTCATACAACTTTGCAAAGGCACCAAACTTTCTCTCTGTTGAGACGTTTTGTCGTGTAATGTTGACCTCCTTTGTCACACAGTAAAATTCCACTAGCCTTGAAGAAGGACATTGAATTTCCAAGTTTTTAAGGATTAACAATACCATTTATCTCTGCAGCTAGCAGATATCAAGGCCAACTTTAGTTGAAAGCAAAACGTTACAAAAGTGAGTTCCTATGGTCTCATAAATATTTTTTATTCTATACCTACCTAGTTTCTCACCCTTCATGATTTTTATTTAAGAGGGGGTCGACGTAGGAATTCAGAAATTGGCACATATCTTGGTAGAGAGAAAGAGAGTCACAACCAGAAGGGAAAGTGGTTTCGGGAGCTTGTCAGTTAGAAAGATCAAACCCTAGAAAGATCAAACCTTCCTTGGAATCAGATCGGTTCCTTCAAGAAGAAAAATCCTGTCTTTTTCTTTGTTGGCATATTCAGCAACTTTGGGCATAGGTAAAGAGATTAGCTTAGAGTGAGAGAGAAAGAGCTAGTGATGTCAACAACCACACGATCGATTTTGAACCATGGTGGTAACTTGTTCGAGGATCAGCAGTATGTGATGCATACACAGCTGGGGTTCCTTCCTAATTTCCCAGCAAATCTGACCTTTCCTTCTTTGGGCTGCCATCAATCTTTGAAGGGCTTCCATAATACTATGGGTAGTCCTTCGCTTTCATCCGAAACCGCTTCTACCACTGCAAATCTAACCGAAACCCTATTTGCAGCCACAGCTCAAAAGCCAAGGCAAGACCTCGCTTCTAGCTTTGGAGGACCAAGCCATCATCTCCTTTCCTTGAACACATCAAGTGTATTCAATCCATGGTAAAGTAAAATCTCACTTTAATTTTCACATCTGTAACATTCCAGCACCTCTCTGTCAATATTGTCACCAGCGTGGGATGTTGCAACATCCACCCTTGCATGCTAGCTAGGTAGCTTTCTTTATTAATTGGAAAATCAAGTCATTAATTAGTTATATAAAACATTGACTATATATTGGGCATTTGATGAATAGGGGATGGGGAGAAGTAAGCGAATGCTTGAGCAGTAAAAGAAGTGGAGGAGAGAATGGTCATTGTCTAGGGATGTCGGCAATGAAGATGAAGAAGATAAAGGGAAGGAGGAAGGTGAGAGAGCCTAGGTTTTGCTTCAAGACCATGAGCGATGTCGATGTCTTGGATGATGGCTACAAGTGGAGGAAGTACGGACAGAAGGTGGTCAAGAACACCCAACATCCCAGGTTTGTGTTCCTGTTTTTCTCTTTCTTCATTTTATCATCACCATTGTTAATCCACTTAATTGATTTCCTCTAACTCGCTGAATTTCTAATGCTCATCACTGCGCATGAATACACAAAAATTGAAAACTTGAAAGTGTGTTTTAATTTTATTTGATTGGGGTTTCCATACATGGATATAGTTTCTCTTTCCAACCAGCCAATCCCTAGCTAGTTGGGGCTGTCTTTATTTGTTTCACCATCATAATTACAATCTGCTTTATCAAACAGGCTCTGGGATCATTTTAATTTTAGTGAATAATGCCGGAATGATTACACTCGTTAACAATCAAACATGTTAAAGCTTGGATCACTTTATAACTGTCGAGCCCTCTAATAAAGATACATACACGCAAGAGTATTTTTGAATAGGAGAGGATATTGAAATGCTGACCATGTTAAAAAGAACGAGTGATTACTAATAATTAGGACCCTGTAGGCCTATATGCATTAACCCATCAGGCATTACAAATTTATCTAGCTTAGCTTTGTATTTTATGCAAGCTTAATTTGGTCTTAATAATTTAAGTTTGCTCTTTATTTGAGGACTAATTCAACATGTGTGATTATCCGGTGATGTGTGTATGTAGAAGCTACTATCGGTGCACACAAGACAATTGCCGCGTGAAGAAGAGAGTGGAACGCTTGGCGGAGGATCCGAGGATGGTAATAACAACGTACGAAGGGAGACACGCACACTCTCCTTCCAATGATCTTGAAGACTCGCAAGCTCCTTCTCAGCTTACTGATTTCTTGTGGTAGCTACTTCGTTGTGTGATCCTTACATTTTCTGTGTTGCAAAGGGAAGAGTGAAAATTGGCAATGTATCTTAATATGGCAATCGTGTATATACGTGCGGGTGTCTTTGATTCATTTTCAGTTTTCACTCTTTTTCCATTAATTTCTAAGTGTGTGCTTTGTGTTTCCTACTTTTAACTATATATGCATGTATTTCCTCAAGTGTTTCTCTTGTCTCTGTTGTCCCAATATCAGGAATTAATAATAGACCCACGTTCATTGCAGTTACTTCTTTAAGCTGCCCTTGTATATATAAATGTTTTACCACTTTTCTCCATTTGGAATATAGAAACCCACTCAATCAAATCTCATTGTGACATGTCCACTTTAACTGCATCCATGCATGCTTACAATGTATTTAGTTTCCTGCTGGAGAAACTAAAAATGGAAATAAGAAATTCTTCATTACTTTAGCACTCATGAGACTTGCATTTTTATTTGTCATTCCATTCCTAGAGTTTTATATATTGTTTGGAAAGGTCATGAGGAGGAGAGCTACGAAGGCCCTATATATGGAATTTGGTTTGATTAGATTCTTCTGGATATATGTACTGCATTGTTATAAATAGCATACGTTTATTTTTATATTTTTCATTGATCAAAATATTAAGGTGATTGAGAAATAAAAGTTTATTTTACTCTTTTTTGGACCAACCAAAAAGGTAAAGATGATAACAAATGGTGAAAAATCATTGCACAAAAAAAAAAAAAAGTTTCTTTTTGGGCGGAAAGGGTTCAAGAATTGGAAAATGACATGCAAAGGGTGCAAAAGGATTTAGGGTAAAAGTTATGGACTGGACATGTGATCTGTCCCTCCTTGAGGGGGGAGGCATCCCTAATCCAGAGTTTGGTGCCTTTTATATCTTAAGTTTTGGACTGGATCACTCTTCTAAAGATTCTTGGGTTACAGACTACATGTGCTGTGGGGCAATTACTTTGAGCCGTGGGCCGTTAAACATTGTTTTAATTATGGTGGACGATCAGACTTATGAAACATCAAAATTACTGTCAACATGACCCCTAACGGCTAACGCCCAGTTTTTTCCACGATCAGCTCAACAGGAATGTGGGAGGAAGGTGTTGGAACAGCATAGATTGGAAATAGTGATGAGCAAATAAAGGAAAGCATGCTGAAGTAATATCTTGGGTGAGAACACGCAATGCAAGCATTTGAAATTGGAGATGGCCTTTCAAAGTAGAAAACAAATATGTTCTTTATATGGCAATTTGATTTAACTAGGTCATATTCGAGCAAGCATTGTTGGTCCCAATTAAGATTAAGGATAACTCTCTCAAAGGAGGGGTCAAAGCCCTTTGATGTGGGTTTTGAGACTCCATTAAACCCGTGACGAAAAAATATGAGCACGTGAGGTGAGACCTTCCTTCCACGCGTCTTGTTTCTATGAAGCCCAACTGGCATCGTTGTTGAAGGCAGACACACACTTGCAAGTTTGAGAGTTTGAAGGCAGTGGAATATAGAAATGGAGGCAAGTCATGGAGCACGTGCTGCCACGTGACCCGCTCCGCACCTTCAGGGTGATGGCTTAGTGGAAACTAAGTTAAAAAAGTGAAAGCCCTGATTTTTAAATGGGAAAACGTGAAGGATGAGTGAGTTTGAATAAAAGACAAAGGAGAATGAGGAACCCCTTTACGCTTATTGTGGGAATCATTGTTTGTTCTAGTGACCCCTCCCTCACCCCTTAGGCCCTTCACTACCATTTATACAATTGTGCTTTTGTATTGTCGTTTAGTAGTAGCCAGTTGATTAGATTTTGAAGTGTCGTATATCTTTATACGGCATCTGATCCCTTATAAATACTTGGTTAACTGGACTATTACTAGGTTGGTTGTAATAAACCTTTTTTTGGAATGATATTACTTTTTCTCTCAGTAGCGTGTTGGGCGAAGGGATTGATGGGCTTCACCAACCATCACTAACGTTAACTTTTTTTTTTTTTTTTTGCCAATCATCACTAACGTTAACTTGAATCAGCAACCAGCCCTCTTCTGCTTAACTAGCACCAACCATAAAACATGTATGCACCGAGTGCACGTGGGCAGATGTGGCCAACCGCACACATGGGCCGTACACGTGTTACGTTGCATCATCATCATTAATTATATATTATATGGTTATTATAAATAGTGAAAAGAGAGTAGTACCATCACTCGTGAATAAGGCCCTGGCACCTACCTCTCCGCAGGACTCTGCTTCTTCTGTGTCTGCATGCTGTATTGCCACGCCATCTCTCTAATTTGCGATGCCTCCCTTGAAATATTAAAAAGACATGTATACATCAACCTGAAATGAATGAATGATTCTCATGTGATGATGCTTCTGTTGACTTCACCCTCCTCCCACACCCAATAGTGGCCCAATCCCCCACACCCCTAACTTCAAACAAAAAAAAAAAAAGAGGCCAGGCCAGGGGAGGTGGCAGAAGAGTCAATTAAAGCTGGACACGAAAGCGACGATGTCGTACCACAAAGACGACGTTGCGGGATAAGATTTGAGACACCGTCAGGTGGCCCTGTGGCCCACGTGTCACGATCCCACATGTGGCTGGGAATGTGCGAACTCTTCGCTCCCTCTTCTTGGCTCCTCCGCCATTCATACCGTCCCTCCCTCCCTCCCTCCCTCTACCGCTTTCATTATCATCTCCTTAACCACTTCCATCCCCTTAAGCTTCACATGCAAAATCATCTTTCTTTCTTCAACTTGCTCTCGTTTTGTTACTTGACGTGACCGCTTAGATCGATCATTTCCTTTTCAATGAAAATTGGCTTGTTACTGTACTCTCAACTAACAGTTTCAAGATCTTTGAGTAGAGGTAGAGCATCTTACACTACCCAAGTCCATAAAGATTCTCCACAAATTAGATTCAGAGCGTCGACCTAAAAGAACAAGATAAGTGAGGCTTGAGTTTTATTTTGCCAAACACGAGTCCGATGACAGATCATGGGTTGGATTCACAGACAAAACATAGACAATAATACTCGTAATAATAACAACAATAATAATAATACTGAGCATGTTGCGTGTGGGTGGGGTAATTAAATCCTATGACGTACCACTGTATGTACTTTCACAAAATACATCAGCGCTGGAATATATATCTAATCTCTAATGACAGATTAGAGGACGCCAAGGTGTTCCCAACTGGTGCAGAGTTGGAACCCGGACAATACAACAAGAAAAGACCGGATATTGGTAAAATAGTCCGAATAAAAATAAAAGGAAAAATTATAATAAAGTCTCAAATATTAAGAGAAATGAAAAAATGGTCCCTTAAAATAACAAAATGAAAAAATGGTCCCAAGAAGTTGTCGGAGGCCTCTCAAGTTAATAATGACTAACATCTAGAGTTGTCAATGAGACTATTTTTTCATTTTATGATTTTAAGGGATCATTTCTTTATTTCTTTTTTTGTTTATTGTGACATTCTAAAAAAAAAAAAAAAAAAATTAAATTAAAAATTAATTAATTAATAAAATAATAAAATAATATTTTATTAAAATAATAATATAATAATATTATATTATATTATAATATATATATATATAAATAATATATATAGTTGGTAGGCACGATACGGCGCCTACCAACAAAGAGATAAGGGGTTGATCCCCTTATCTCAATTAATTGGCGCCATTAGGCGCCAATTATAAGGTGGGGGTATTTTATAAATACCCCCTCCCCCTTAACACTTCCTGCGTGAAGTGTTAAGGAAAAGAAGAGAGAGTGAGGTTCTGATTGGGATATTTTCGGTTCTTCGGAGATCAATAAGGTATATAAACTCTCTTCTAATCATAAAGCTTCTTTTATAAAATATGTTCTAAATAATTTTCTCTTTCATATGATAGTAATTTTATGCTAGTTAGAGAATATTTTGGGGATATGATTTTAGGCAAGTTTTGAGTTTTATCAATATAAGACTGTAGAAATGTAGAGAATAATTAATAGTTTATTTTAATCGGTTTAGATTTATTATTTAGTGGTCATGTGATTTTATAATTAATTTATTTTATAAATAGGGTTTAAATTAATCCCTATAGGGTGTTTTTACCGATAAAAATTAGTTTAAATATTTTATTTGGATTATTGGAGGTATTATTGAGGTTTTAATCGGTTTATTTTTGTTAGATCTGAGTTATGTGAAAAATATAAATTAGGACTTAATATTTGAATTATAATTTGATATGATTTTAATTATGTGGGTATTTGAGGAATTTTTTTAATAATTATATTATATCCTTATAAATTATGAGAAAGAGATTTAATTATTTAGAAAGTTGATATTGGAGATTTTGTAATTATAGGTATATTAAAGGTTATTTAAGGATTTTTTTAAGGAAATTAGAATAAATGAGGATAATAGTTGTAGAGAAAATTGGGTTGTAGGAGTTAAATTATGTAAATTAATTATTTTATTGTTATTTTTGGTTAATTGGTATCTACATTAATAATGTAGATTTTTCTTGTGATCGGTGATTGCACGGGTTTTACTATTCAAATTAAGATTAAGCTTGGAATCGAGGTAACTGGGGTTAATTTATTTTATATGCTTGTTTTGGAATGTAAGGTATTTTATAAACCTTACTTTTATCTATATTACTTGTATGTGTTTTGCAAGATTATATTTATGTTTGACTATGAATTTATTTCAGTGAAGCAGTGTATTTTTCAAATTATTATTGAATTGTTACTGTTATGGTGGATATGTTGTTTGAGATGAATGTTGTATAAGAATTTAGAATTATTGTAATTGTTTTTGAAAGCTGTATTAATTTATTATTTTTATATTACGGGATATGTTGGGTTGTGTGGAAGAGATATGGTGAATTGTGTGCCCATCGGCTCTCTCAATCCTGGCCCGGATTTTGGAGCTGAGTGTTTGGGCGGACACCTCCCTGTTACGGTATATTGGTGGTGGCATGGGAGGGGGCAGTATTCTTGATGTGACTAGCTAACCTTTGGCCGGGTATACTAGCACTGATAGGCTGTACCAGTCCAGAGGATATAAGGAGGAGCAGGATGGATGAGTGGGGATGGTTTTATTTATTGATTATATCATGTTAAATGTTAAATTATGAGAATATTATTATTACTATTATTATGTCAGTTAAACCTGCTTCTCTGACTTACAATCTTTTCCTGCATATTTTATAAATTTACTTTGGTTACTGAGACTTTATGTCTCACCCCGTCATTATAAATAATTTTTCAGGCAATACCTCTAATCTGGATAGAGGCCAAGGGAAGCAACCAGAGGCATAGACGTAGAGAATTCTTGTAGGCCTCTTTTGGTATTGGTGTTGTATTAATTTCTATATTGCCATTATAGGGCCCACATGTTTTTAAAATGCCACATTTACTAATTTGGATAATTGTGTTGGAAATCTTTTTGTGACCCATGGGTTAATTGTGATGTGATATCAGAATAATAAATTTGTCTGCAGTGAGTTTGTGGGTGAGTTTGTGCCCTAAACTTCGATATGTTGTGGAAGAGTTTGTGGGCGAGTTTGTGTCCTGAACTCTGATATGTATTGGATTGAACTATGACATGTATTGGAAAAAAAAAAAAAAAAAATTATCACTGATTTTGTATAAATGTGGATAATTGTTGTTTGTGAGAAAGGGTCGTTACATTTTTGGTATCAAAGCAATGTGTTTACGATTTTCCTGGCCCTATCATGCATTACATTTAGAGTATGGCAATATAGGATTTTACACACCTGCTTCCCTTTTATGTTGTGTTCTGTTTCTCATTTTTATTTACCATCTTTGGGTGGTTTTAGCCATAGGTGGGGAGAGATGGTGAATACTGAACATACAGACATCGGTGACAATAGTCAACAGGGCCAACAGAGACCTAATAGGCCCCATGAGAATTTATCTGAGGCTGAAATGTTGCGACATCTGTATGGATGGACCATTGCAACAGAGGAACGATTGAAAAGGCTTGAGGAAGGCAGGGATAATGAAGGACCGAGCGGAGCAAACAAGGATAAGACTCAAGAGGTGAATGCTGAAACAGAGGAGCAAAACAGTGTTCATTCTGAAAAGCTAGTTCTGCATCCACCATACTCTGAGACGGATGGGTCAGCAGAGCAATTTAGAGCTCCAGATATGTTCACAGTGTGGAAGCATTTAGATCGTTTCCATCCTGAGACATTCTCGGGAGGATCGCCAACAGACGCGGAGAGTTGGATTGATAGGCTGGAAATGCTATTTGAGTCAATTCGATGCGATAAATATCAAAAGGTGATTGCTGCGAAAACTTTACTAAAGGGTGATGCGTTGAATTGGTGGAACACTGTAAAGCCTGCTGATGGGCATGATCTTAAGTGGGATGAGTTTAAAAGAATGTTCTTCGATTTTTATTTCCCCATTGCAATGAGGCATCAAAAAGAAGCTGAGTTCTTCATTCTTCGGCAGGGGGAGATGGATGAAAACACTTATATATCTAAATTTATGGGGTTGGCCAAATATGTATCACAGTTAGATAGAACCAACAAGGCTCACAACAATTGGTTGGCCCGACAGATGTTCGAGAAATGTAATGATAGTGTCAAAGCGAGGATGGGCACTTATGACATCACTACCCTCGAAGAGCTGATTGCCAAAATTCGAGAAGTCTGTAGAAGATATAGAGATGCCGAGAGATCTATGAGAAGGGATTTTCAAGGCCGATTTAACAGTCATATGGGAATATTTGGGGGAATTAATAAGAGGAATTATCCTTCAAGTTCTGGTGCATCTGGAAGCAGAAGGAGTTTTCAGCAGGGAAGTTTCCAACAGAGGAATCGTCCTTTTACAAATCAGAGCAGGAGCAACAATACCAGGGTGAATCAAGGCTTCCAGCAAAGATCAACAGCATCAAGTCCTAGCGTGACTCAGCGTCTTCCTTGTACTCGTTGTGGAAGAATACATTATGGCGAGTGTTTGACTTGTTTTAATTGTGGGGAGAAGGGTCATATTGCGAGATATTGCTTTAAAGGAAGGAAAGAGGATCAGACATCTAGACCATCGATGCCCGGGCGAGTGTTTGCTTTGACTGCTGAGGAGGCGAGGGTCGTCCCAAATCTGATCCGAGGTAATGTTCTTCTTCAAGGACATCCTTTATCTGTTATATATGATTCTGGTGCTACCCATTCTTTCATTTCCTATGATTGTGTGGAAAAATTAAAGCTTGTTATGAGTGATCTACCTTATGATCTGTTTGTGTCTACCCCTGCTGGTGCATGTGTGAAAACTGTTATGGTGTGTAGGAAATTGTTGTTTGTATGTGAGGGTCGTGAAACGACCATTGATTTGATTTGTCTACCTTTGCGGGGTATAGATGTGATTGTGGGTATGGATTGGTTATCATCTAATGATGTAACCTTACAATGTAAGAATAAAACTGTGCAATTTAATACTTGCATAGTAATTAGAGAGATACCCCAAGATTCGATTATGTTGTCAGCGGCCCAGGTGGAGAAAAGTGTAAGGAAGGGGTGTGAAGCTTTCGTGGTGTTTTTCTCAGTTCAGGTAGAATCTCAGGAAAATATTAACCAGATCGATGTGGTAAAAGAGTTTCCTGATGTGTTCCCTGAAGAGTTGACCGGATTACCTTCAGAACGAGAAGTCGAGTTTTCCATTGAGTTAGCACCAGGGACAGAGCCGATCTCTAAAGCTCCTTATCGGATGTCACCTTCGGAGTTGGGTGAATTGAAGAAGCAGATTGAAGATTTGTTAGAAAAAGGTTTTATCCGTCCAAGTGTATCTCCCTGGGGTGCACCAGTTTTGTTCGTGAAGAAGAAAGATGGCAGCTTGAGGCTTTGCATTGATTATCGGCAGCTAAATAAAGTCACTATTAAGAATAAGTATCCATTGCCGAGGATAGATGACTTGTTAGATCAGCTCGTAGGTTCATCTGTATTTTCAAAAATTGATCTGAGGTCGGGATATCATCAGTTGAGAGTACGAGCAGAAGATATTTCAAAGACTGCCTTCCGTACTAGATATGGTCATTATGAGTTCCTTGTTATGCCTTTTGGGGTAACAAATGCACCAGCGGTGTTTATGGATTACATGAATCGGATCTTCAGACCATATTTGGATCAATTTGTGGTGGTGTTCATTGATGACATTCTTATCTATTCAAAGAGTAAAGAGGAGCATCAGAAACATCTTCGAATAGTACTACAAATTTTGAGAGAGCATAAGTTATATGCGAAGCTGAGTAAATGTGAATTCTGGTTAAAAGAGGTTAAGTTTTTGGGTCATGTAGTTTCAGAAAAGGGAGTAGCAGTTGACCCCAGCAAGGTAGATGCTGTGTTGAAGTGGGAACCACCTAAGACTGTGACAGAGGTGCGCAGTTTTATGGGATTAGCTGGCTATTATCGTCGTTTTATAGAGGGATTTTCTCGGATTGCCACGCCACTCACCAGATTGACTAAGAAAGAACAACCGTTTATTTGGGATGAGAAGTGCGAGGCAGCTTTTCAGGAGCTAAAAACTCGGTTAACAACTGCACCTGTTCTCACTATCCCTGATCCACATAGACCATACACGGTGTACACAGATGCATCATTTAAAGGTTTGGGATGTGTGCTTATGCAAGATGGTAAAGTGGTGGCTTATGCATCTCGTCAGTTAAGACCCCATGAAGAAAAATACCCGACGCATGATTTAGAGCTTGCAGCCGTTGTTTTTGCTTTAAAGATCTGGAGGCATTATCTGTATGGGTCCCAATTTGAGATCTTCAGTGACCATAAAACATTGAAGTATCTCGTGGATCAAAAAGAGTTGAACAATCGACAGAGGAGATGGATGGAGTTCTTGAAAGATTATGACTACGAGTTAAAGTATCATCCAGGGAAGGCGAATGTAGTTGCAGACGCTTTAAGCCGGAAGTCAATACACATGTTTCATATGTGTGTGACTGAGCATAATCTCCTGGAAAGATTATCAGAAGTTTATCTGGAACCAAGGTCAGAAGTGATTTTGAGTACAGTAGTTGGAAATTTTGATTTTTACGGTGATTTGAAGAAGGCCCAAATAGAAGATAATCGATTGCTACGGATCCGAAAGGAGTTGGAAAATGGTGAAGTACCTGACTATGATATTGGAGATACAGGTATATTGAGGTACAAGAAGCGGATTTGTGTTCCAGACAATGAGGAAATTAAGAAGAATATTCTGGAGGAGGCTCATCAGAGTAAATATACCATTCATCCAGGAATCACTAAGATGTATCGAGATTTGAAGCAAGGATATTGGTGGCCTAAGATGAAACGTGATGTGACAACCTTCGTGCTGAAGTGTTTGACTTGTCAAAAGGTGAAGATTGAGCATCAAAAACCTCCAGGGCTACTTCAACCTTTAAAGATTCCTCAATGGAAGTGGGACAGCATTTCTATGGATTTCATCGTGGGATTGCCTGAGACTGCAGCACATCATAACGCCATATGGGTCATTGTGGACAGATTAACGAAATCGGCCCATTTTCTACCGATCCATATTGGTTATAGCCTGGAAAGATTAGCTCAATTGTATGTGGATTGGATTGTTAGGTTGCACGGTGTGCCTACAGAGATTGTGTCAGATCGTGATCCGAGATTCACATCAAACTTTTGGAAGGCATTACAGGAGGCTATGGGAACTAGGTTGAAGTATAGTACGGCTTATCACCCACAGACCGATGGACAAACAGAGAGAACAATTCAAACCCTTGAGGATATGTTGAGGGCTTGTGCCATTGAGTTACCTGGTAGTTGGGATCATCATTTACCTTTGACAGAATTCGCTTACAATAACAGTTATCACTCAAGTATTCAGATGGCACCTTTTGAGGCATTATATGGCAGAAAGTGTAGATCGCCTCTCTGTTGGACTGAGTTAAGCGAAAGAACTGTGATTGGACCGGATTTAGTAGATGAAACTACGAAGAAAATTGAGATGATTCGCCAAAAGTTGTTGACCGCTCAGAGCAGACAAAAGAGCTATGCGGATAGGCGGCGTAGACCTTTAGAGTTTGGAGTTGGTGATCATGTTTTTCTTAAAGTTACTCCAGTGACTGGCATTGGTAGATCTATTAAAGCCAAGAAGTTGACTCCCCGATTTATTGGACCGTACGAAATTCTAGAACGAATTGGCCCAGTTGCTTATCAAATTGCATTACCTCCACACTTGTCGGGTATTCACAATGTGTTCCATGTGTCACAACTTAAGAAATATCATCCAGATCCTTCTCATGTGATTGCACCTGAAGAGATTGAGTTGAGGGAGAATTTAACCTATATGTCTGAGCCAGAGAGGATATTAGATGTGAAAGACAAGCAGCTGCGGAATAGAACCATTCGACTCCTAAAAGTTTTCTGGAAGGGTATGTCTCCCGGAGATGCTACCTGGGAAACCGAAGAGCGGATGCGACGTGATTTTCCGAACTTATTTACTTAAGTATGCTTCTATATTTTAGTAATGTTAATATTTATGGTTGTGATGTATTGTGTTGCAATCGAATGTGTAATCTTATGATTAAATTTTGTGTTGATAACTTGTGTTTTATTGTGATTGGAGTGTCAATTGTGTTGTGAAAATTTTTGTTTTGACATTTATATGTATTAGGAATTTTGGGGACAAAATTCTATTTAGGTGGGGAGAATTGTGACATTCTAAAAAAAAAAAAAAAAAAATTAAATTAAAAATTAATTAATTAATAAAATAATAAAATAATATTTTATTAAAATAATAATATAATAATATTATATTATATTATAATATATATATATATAAATAATATATATAGTTGGTAGGCACGATACGGCGCCTACCAACAAAGAGATAAGGGGTTGATCCCCTTATCTCAATTAATTGGCGCCATTAGGCGCCAATTATAAGGTGGGGGTATTTTATAAATACCCCCTCCCCCTTAACACTTCCTGCGTGAAGTGTTAAGGAAAAGAAGAGAGAGTGAGGTTCTGATTGGGATATTTTCGGTTCTTCGGAGATCAATAAGGTATATAAACTCTCTTCTAATCATAAAGCTTCTTTTATAAAATATGTTCTAAATAATTTTCTCTTTCATATGATAGTAATTTTATGCTAGTTAGAGAATATTTTGGGGATATGATTTTAGGCAAGTTTTGAGTTTTATCAATATAAGACTGTAGAAATGTAGAGAATAATTAATAGTTTATTTTAATCGGTTTAGATTTATTATTTAGTGGTCATGTGATTTTATAATTAATTTATTTTATAAATAGGGTTTAAATTAATCCCTATAGGGTGTTTTTACCGATAAAAATTAGTTTAAATATTTTATTTGGATTATTGGAGGTATTATTGAGGTTTTAATCGGTTTATTTTTGTTAGATCTGAGTTATGTGAAAAATATAAATTAGGACTTAATATTTGAATTATAATTTGATATGATTTTAATTATGTGGGTATTTGAGGAATTTTTTTAATAATTATATTATATCCTTATAAATTATGAGAAAGAGATTTAATTATTTAGAAAGTTGATATTGGAGATTTTGTAATTATAGGTATATTAAAGGTTATTTAAGGATTTTTTTAAGGAAATTAGAATAAATGAGGATAATAGTTGTAGAGAAAATTGGGTTGTAGGAGTTAAATTATGTAAATTAATTATTTTATTGTTATTTTTGGTTAATTGGTATCTACATTAATAATGTAGATTTTTCTTGTGATCGGTGATTGCACGGGTTTTACTATTCAAATTAAGATTAAGCTTGGAATCGAGGTAACTGGGGTTAATTTATTTTATATGCTTGTTTTGGAATGTAAGGTATTTTATAAACCTTACTTTTATCTATATTACTTGTATGTGTTTTGCAAGATTATATTTATGTTTGACTATGAATTTATTTCAGTGAAGCAGTGTATTTTTCAAATTATTATTGAATTGTTACTGTTATGGTGGATATGTTGTTTGAGATGAATGTTGTATAAGAATTTAGAATTATTGTAATTGTTTTTGAAAGCTGTATTAATTTATTATTTTTATATTACGGGATATGTTGGGTTGTGTGGAAGAGATATGGTGAATTGTGTGCCCATCGGCTCTCTCAATCCTGGCCCGGATTTTGGAGCTGAGTGTTTGGGCGGACACCTCCCTGTTACGGTATATTGGTGGTGGCATGGGAGGGGGCAGTATTCTTGATGTGACTAGCTAACCTTTGGCCGGGTATACTAGCACTGATAGGCTGTACCAGTCCAGAGGATATAAGGAGGAGCAGGATGGATGAGTGGGGATGGTTTTATTTATTGATTATATCATGTTAAATGTTAAATTATGAGAATATTATTATTACTATTATTATGTCAGTTAAACCTGCTTCTCTGACTTACAATCTTTTCCTGCATATTTTATAAATTTACTTTGGTTACTGAGACTTTATGTCTCACCCCGTCATTATAAATAATTTTTCAGGCAATACCTCTAATCTGGATAGAGGCCAAGGGAAGCAACCAGAGGCATAGACGTAGAGAATTCTTGTAGGCCTCTTTTGGTATTGGTGTTGTATTAATTTCTATATTGCCATTATAGGGCCCACATGTTTTTAAAATGCCACATTTACTAATTTGGATAATTGTGTTGGAAATCTTTTTGTGACCCATGGGTTAATTGTGATGTGATATCAGAATAATAAATTTGTCTGCAGTGAGTTTGTGGGTGAGTTTGTGCCCTAAACTTCGATATGTTGTGGAAGAGTTTGTGGGCGAGTTTGTGTCCTGAACTCTGATATGTATTGGATTGAACTATGACATGTATTGGAAAAAAAAAAAAAAAAAAATTATCACTGATTTTGTATAAATGTGGATAATTGTTGTTTGTGAGAAAGGGTCGTTACATTTGAGACCTTATTATAATTTTTTTAAAATAAAACTCCAAGAGAGAGGGGGGAATAATACAACAATATTAAATGATACTAGTATTCCGTTGCTCCAGAATAGTGAAACCTGAAGGACGGTAGAAATGGGAATCAAGATTGGCCTGATCCTATAGAACCGGCTCGGGGGTTCAAAGTAAGAAAAATTATTCTTTTTCAAAGCCCAGCCCAAGAGCATAAGGGTCAGGGTCAGAAGTTATTTTCAAAAGATTTAACCACACGTCTATATACCTCATGCAATAAAATAAATACAGTAACCTATTCATAATCAAAGGTAAAAAATAATGTCCACAAATAACTCACAGTCTTGTACAAAGTATAAGATGACAAGAAGCTAAACACTCTAAGCAATATGAGTATGATGACTATCATTTTCATCTTCTTCACCACTATCATCAATTTCAAGGAATTTCAATTATGTTTCACTTTGAATAGTAGGGTCTGTTTAATGGATAAAAATATCAAGAATTTCTTCTCTGACATCATGAATACATCCATAATCTTTATCTGTAATAAATAATAAACCAAAATGATAAATAATTCTATAACAAATATAAAATACAAATAAATTAGTAAATTACAATCATATGTGAAACTTTGGAGTAAATAAGAAATATCTAATGTATTTTTCTTATAAAATAAGAAATATATTTTATAAATTTTTTATTTTTAGGATTCTTAATAGAAGATATTCTTATATAATTTAATTCTAAAAAAATAGTAACAACTAAATATTTGCAACATCATCAATAAAACATAAAAAAATCAATAATATTATTATCATATAAATAATTTAAAAAAATATATATATAAGGGCTTAAAGGGCTAGCCTGTGGCCCTATAGGGCCGGCCCTTTTAGGCCATCGGTCCTACAAGACTGCCCCTTTTAGGCCCGCTTTCAGTTTTTAGACTAAAATCTTAAACTCAACCCTTATAAATTCAGGACTTAAAAGGGTTAACCTGACGGACTCGATCCGTTTTTCTGACTCTAAGGACAGGTGTGAATCGCTAATTAATAGCTTTAAGGAGGGAACCTTGAGCTTCAAAAATATTCGAATGCAGTTTATTTTATTAAAATAAATAAATAATGCAAGGGATTTACTTTGTTGAAGGAAACGTCAAACAAGAGTTGTTGTCCCTGAAGTGCACATGGTGATTGTAATTATGCCAGAACAGAACAGTGAGAATGGAGTAGTTATATAATACAATGTTTGTCCCCGCGTGAGGCAAACGATTCTTCCCTGTTAATTTATAGATACGTGCTAATCGATAAGAGTCAAAATTAGGTGGCCACCACATCGCACATTTTCCCAGTCACAGAAACGAATAATATAATTTCACCAGGTCCCATGGTCCAGAACTCCAGATGACCAGATCACATGCACAGCACACTTGGTCAAGAAACAGACAAGATGCACTCATTTCCTGGCGCCCTTTCTCCGAATCAGAAATACCACTTGAAGATTCTCGATACTTGAATAATACTACAATATTGATTTGTATGGTACAGGGTATTACTACTAACCCTTCCAAATGCTTTTGAAACATCTCTTGTCGCGGGGATCGGTAAGTATCATTCTAGACTAGGTATCTTTCTCGTTTTAGTCTCACTCAACTGGCAGAGACATATTTTTTTGCAGTTTATTGATTTTGGGGTGGGTGCGAAAGAGAAAAGGACAGGCTTAAAGACACATCGTGGGTTTTAATTGGTGAAGAGACAATAAGAAAGAGGGCGAAACAAGTAAAGAGTTAGGGTGCAACTTGGTCAAGGAGACAGCATGATCCATCAACGGAAGGAAAATGCCGCGAGAGGAGCGGTGTGTTCCCTGCAGGCAAAGACCTATTAATCAAACCCGGTTATGAACTCTCAACAACATGACACTGTATAGGGATTGAGTTTCTTAATCAAGAAACCCACATTTTAATAGTTTAAAGACACGTCTAGACATATTACTTGGCAAATTGGAGCAAATGTAGTTGAAAAAACGGGGCAACCAAATAAAATGGCTTGGACAAAGGTCCAAACTCCAAAGGATAGTTCACTTAGTCACCGTCGCTGGGGTCGTAAGACGCAGGGTCCCTTCTCAGGGATTATTTGAATCGAGAATACTTTCAAAATCTAGGAAACAGAGACGGCAGGGGAACAACGGGAGCTGTTCGTGTTATAATATAAAATAAAATTTATCTCAGTTTGAGCAACAGTTTCATGTATAAAACAACAATATTACTTACATAAAATGGTAGAAACATAGGCAATTCCCGTTTCCAACTTTCACTCATTTCCTCTTTTCCGAAATAATTGGAACTGGTCAAGAAGGAAAAAATTTTTTTTGGGGGGGAGCTGATGTCATCAGCTGCTGCTTCTTTCGTGCTTTTCCCCAAAGAATTCTTGCCTACTGTTTGCTGCTTAATTCTGGGATTTCTTTTATGCTCATGTCTACCATTTCCATGGCGCCGAAACCACCATCCTCACTCGTGATGGTAGACTGGGAATCCATCCCAGATCCTGCTTGGATTTCCTTAAACATTGCCATCACTTGAATCATTGTGGGACGCCTCAGAGGTCGATCATCAAGACAAGCACAAGCAACTCTTAAGTGTTGTAAAAGCTCAATCTCAAGACTCGGATCCTCTTTCATGAGCTCTGGGTCAAAAACATCACTTATTTTTAATTTAGCATGCTGTTTAACCCATCCCACGAGATTGTTATCACCAAAGTCTGATGAATCTGTGGGCCGTTTCCCTGTCAGGAGCTCCAATAAAACTACACCGTAACTATAAACATCACCTTTCGTGGAGCATCTAAAGCTCTGGTAGTATTCGGGAGGAACATAACCAGGGGTTCCTGCTAGTGTGCTGACACTTAAATGGGTATCCATGGCACTCATAAGCCTAGCCATTCCAAAATCGGAGACTCTGGCTTCCAGATTCCCGTCAAGCAACACATTGCTTGATTTCATGTCTCTGTGAATGATATGAGGAATGCAATTGTGGTGAAGAAAAGCCAATCCCCTAGCAGCTCCAATTGCAATCTTCCTCCTGGCTGCCCAGTTCAGCTTCATCCCGGATTTCTTTGGATCATGCAAAACATCCTCCAGGCTTCCATATTTCATGTATTCATAAACCAAGAGTCTTTCTTCTCCAACTTTGCAGTACCCAAGAAGGGGAACAAGGTTCCGATGCTTAATTTTCCCAATTGTTTCCATTTCAGCAGTGAACTCCCTGTCCCCTTGTCCGCTGATATGAATCAGTTTCTTAATCGCCACTACACTTCCATCTTTCAGCTGAGCCTTGTATACATCTCCAAAACCACCTTTACCAATAAGACTGTCATTGTGGAAACCATTTGTGGCTTCAAGAAGATCCCCAAAAGTAAGCTTCCGAAGGGGCTTCTCAAAAGTTGCAAGATTTATGCTAAGAGCTTCCCGAGCACTCACCTTCCAACCGGCATTAGCTGTACCTGAGTGAGACCGGCTGTCGATGTAGACATCCAAAGTAGCCTCCTTCTTCTTCCTCCTCTTTCTTGCCTCAAAGGCGATAATGATGATACCAAGGATGCAAAAAAGGGCGAACAGCAAACCAATGGACACACTCCTTGCCAGAGATGCCCGTCTCTGGTTAGACATCTGATGCCGGGCATTTGCACCTGATCTCGAGTCTGATCCACATGCAACAAGAGGGACACCACAGAGACCAGAATTATTTGCAAATTTGGCAGCTGGAAAGGTATCAAATTGACCAGATTCAGGAATCAATCCTGAGAGATTGTTGTTTGACAAATCAATTTCTGTGAGCATGGAAATGCCTGTCAAGGTTTGAGGAATCTGTCCTTCAAGCCTATTGTTGGAGAGATCAAGAATGTTGAGATTTTTCATGTCTCCAAATTCCGGTGGGATGCTCCCAGATATATCATTGTATCCCAAGTTCAAAATGAACAAAGTATTCATACTCCCCATCTCCTTGGGAAGAGCACCCGACAACATATTATGTGAAATGTCAAGAAAAATCATAGAACCACTATTAAACTTGGGACGGACCTTACCATTATAAACTCTAGTGAAGCTAGTGAAATTGCAAGGGCTCCTGGATGAAATTCTACTCATCTGCTCCATTTTAATACCAGCAAACTCTAGTAAATTTCCTGCTCCATGGCACTGCTTACTACCGTCAGTCTTGATGTACACATATGTCTTTCGACTGATGAAATTAACTTCAATTTTGCCCGACTGCTTAAATAACTCAGTAGGAATTGATCCATTCAGATAATTAGTATTCAGATCCAACCATATCAATCTTTGACAATCTCCAAGCTCCGGCGGAATCCTCCCAGAGAAGGAGTTATTACTCAATTTCAAGATCGCAAGATTTGAAAGCTGACCAATCCATGCCGGAATCTCCCCACTCAACCTGTTATTAGACAAGGACAACCAATTCATGCTGGTGCAGTTGCTTAAGCCAGAAGGGATGGTCCCAGACAACTCATTGAAGTCCAGAATCAAATTCTCTAGAGTCTTAATGTGCTCAAGCTCTTGGGGTATTTCTCCATGGAGCTGGTTCAGCCAAAGAATCAAATCTTTGAGTTTTGAAAGGGACCCAAAGCTGGAAGGGATAGTCCCCGTCAAGTAGTTGAAACTCAAATCCAAAGTCACAAGCTGAGAACAGTTGCTGAGTGTGGGTGGAATAGAACCCGTCAACAGATTATTCGGCAGGTATAATTCTTTCAAATTATTCCTCGGATCTTCACACAGCCCTCCAGGAATTGAGCCAGTGAGGTTATTAGAGCTCAGATCCAACGACTCCAACTTCGAGAACTGAGAGAGGGTATGAGGAAGTGTACCGGTGAAATCGTTAAAGGAAAGAACTAGCCTCTTCAAGCCAATCAATTCTGCGAAAAAATCAACCGGAAGCTCGCCGGTGAACTTGTTGTGGGATATATCAAAAGATTCCAATGAAGAACAAGCCCTGAAATCGCTTGGAAGCACACCGGAAAGGTTGTTTGAGGAAAGATCGAGTACTACCAGGGTAGGGCACAAGTCAGAAAGGCTAGCAGGAATCTGTCCCTGGAAATGGTTGTTGGCAAGATATAAGAACTGTAGAGAACCGGATGGAAGTGAGGGAACCGGACCGGAGAACTCGTTGGACGAGATGTTCAAGTAGCTGAGCTGCTTGCAACTGGAGATGGCGCGACCAATGTCACCGTAAAACTTATTAGCAGAGATGTCGAGGTACTCTAAAGCAAGACACTCACCAAAAGAAGGAACAGCGAGAGAGAAGTTGTTAGAGGAAAGGTCCAGATGCTGCAAAGCTTTGCAAGTGGAGAAGTTCATTTCCCCTGTGATTCTGTTGCCCTTTAGAGACAAGAGCTTCAAGCCGTCGCAGCCCTGTGATAAGATCCATGGGAGAACGTTGGGACCCGAAATCTTATTGTTGTAAGAGAGATCGAGGACCTGGAGACTGAGCCTCAACCCGGCTGAATCTCTCCCTGAAAATTCTATGAGGTTACCTGAAAGATTGAGAGACTTCAGGGCCGAACAAGAGGACAAATAGTTCAAGGACGAAACGGAACCAGACAAAGTGTTCTGAGACAGATCTAAGGAGCTCAATGAGCTGCTACACCTGGAGCCAGCCGAGAAAGAAATGGTGCCGGAAAGATTGGTGCCTTGCAGATTAAGAACTTGAAGGTGGTCGAGGGTGAGAAGATAGGTTGAGACAAGGCTGAAATTAGTGTTCAAGGGGATAAAGCTGAGGTCTATGGAAGAAACGAGGGTATCCCGGCAAGAAACCGACATGAATGAACAGGGATTGTGATTAGGGAGCCAGTTATGGAGTACGGAGGGGTCAGGGAGGGAATTCTTGAAGGTGAAAAGCTGGTGAGTTTGGTCTATGAAAGCTGAAGAAGAAGAAGCAGAGGATGAGGGAGGAGGCTGGAGGGAGAGAAGAGTTAACGAGAATGAGAGGAAGAAAGAACGATGATAGTTTGGGGGGGAGAGGGGTTTCATCTTGTGAAGCAAGGAGAGATAGACAGAGCGAGAGAGAGAGGGTGGCTTTTTTTTCCTTACGGTATGAGGTCTGCCATTAGAGGGAGAGAGCAGAAGCTCTGGTAAACACTGTATAAGGAGAAAGCGATTTGAGTGATGAAGATTGGAAAGAGAGAGTGAGGAAGAGGATGATGGGGGGCCAGGGGAGTCAAAAGTCCGAGTAAACAAGGTAACAAGGGTATATTTATCTATCAGAGATGAAGCGAGCGGACGGACATACTTGTTGCTCACAGTCACATGCTTGTGATTTTTTTTTATTAATTTTTAACATCAGTGTTCACCTTTTGGCGCTCAAATCCATCTCCTTCCCTCTAAATTAGTATTAATATTACTGGCAGTATTTAATTTAATGTTTTGCGTCTGGGGCGAGAGACTGTTCCAGTGTAACAGTCAGTTTCTCTCTCTAAGCAAAATTGTCAGTTTGTTCTCTCTAGCTTTCCGCGTACGTGCGACGAAGCATTGATCCATCGCCATCACTTAATGGAGATTCCCTCTCTTAATTAATCGGGATCTTCTGCTCACGAGGGTCTTAATTAAGTTATTGGCCACTTTATTTTTATTTTTTACTTTTTATTCATCGTTTTCCCCGCCCCCACGTCCCTTTTTCGGGGATCAATTAATTCACTATAAATAATAGGAGGACAGGCTACAGTATGCACGCCCTCACGCTTCTTCCCATGCACCCCTTCCTTCTCGCCAGTACAAATGAGTGGGCAATCTCAGTGTGCCTTTTAAGTCAAGCAGTGACTTTGGAGCATACATCTCAAGTTATTATTGCACTTGTTTGGATTAATAATTTGATCTTTTAAAAATATTTTTTTAATTATTATTTATGATATATAATATAAATATGTAAAAAGAATATTATTTCAACTTAGGTATATAAATATTTTTAAATCTTTCAATCATCTAACCAAATTCAAACTAAAGACAACTGACAAAAATTACTTATAAGATCAAAATGTTGATATTATGTCTTTATTAATTTGATATGGGTTTTGAGAAAGCCAACTCAAAAGGAGAGAGACTGAAATAGTAACCTAATGATTTTGCTGCAAAGTGACAAGATAGTGTCGCCATGCATGGAATGATCGTGCTTAATTATGGCACTCCAATTTCCAATCAGTGGATGCTTATTATATCCACATGAAATTGCTTTTTAGCTAGATATCCATTCACTTTTAATTTTGTCTCCAATTATTATACCTGTAATAAAATATATGAAAGATTACTCTAATATAATTTGTTAGCGAGCCATCAATATCTTTTGCTATTGATCAACGTAACAATTACAGACAAATAGCTTGTGCATTTGCTGAGAAAAAATAGTACTGATAAATTGATGGGGGGGGGTGAAAGGAAAAGAAGTAAGGGGGCAGATAGACTCTGAGGAGATTTGGGAGGATAGGATATTCAGCAGTTTTTACAGTTGATGATAGATCTACTGGATGGGCACAGGGGAAAGGTGAATCTTTTGCTGACGACAACACATACTTTATTTAACTTGAATGATTTTCCTACTTCTATATATATTTATATATCACGCCTTCCATTACTTCACACTCAAGTGCCTCCCTCCTTATCATCATCCCCTCCTAAGTCCTCACTCAGTCAGGTCAAACGCCCAGGTCAATCTTAATAAGATATATATAAATAAATAAAATAGAGGGTTTCCAAGAATTACTAATTAAACTCCGTTGTCTCCAGCTAAAATAAACGTGACAACGTTAAAATATGTTCCATCCCCTTCAAAATTTTTAGCACTTTCATTTAAACTAATCTTCAAATCTTTTTTATTGATCACTTCAAATCTTTGTTAATTCTGCTTTCAAATTTAACAATTTTCCAACTCTATCTTATATAAGATAAACTTCACTGCATAAAAAAAATCTGCACAATAATGTTATAAAAAAAGCATATACAATAATAGATAAATGGTAGAATTATAAATTTATATAAAAATTTAATAACATGAATTACAAATAAGATTATAGTAGCTTGATTAGATATTGTTGGTTTCGATTCACCATACATTTTTTTTGTAATTACCTTCCCACTGAAAGCTGATCGCCAAGTTGCTTAGCTCACTTTCTACCTATTAGAAAGTTCAAATTTTGTTTTAAAAATAAGTACTACCTCCTATCCTTAATTCTCTCACATCCTTAATATAAGACATATTTAGAGAATTAATCTTAGTCTTAAATATAAGACAAAATTTTTATATTTGACAATCTTTTTTTAATTTACCCCTTATTGATGTTCCATTAGCCATAATCAATAAGGAGAGGGAATGAAGGAATTGAGGAAGATAACTATTACATTTTAGAAAATACATGTCATATTAATTAATTCAATTAACTTTCTTGATCTAATAAAATTAGGTAAACATGTTTTATATTAAGGACTAGAGAAAGTATAAGAGTTAGCTAGGTATTGAATTCGATGGATCATAAGTATAAGACCTTAATTCACCTTATCTATTAAATTTATAATTTTTTTTTTCAAAATGTCTTTATTGATTGCTCATATTAAGAAATTTCTATCAAATTATGTTATATAGGGTGAAAAATAGTAGTATTTTAGAAAAACAACATTTATTTATCACAAATAACTAACTTTTTAGTCTATCCAAATTAGTTATACAACTCTAATATTAAGGATGAAGAGGTGGTATGTTATTCTCCTATTGTTGTAGTCTTGTACACATGAAAACCATTTTTAAAATTCTTGGCGTTTACATGGATTTTCAGCTCACTTTTTTTTCCATGGAATTTTTGACTCACTGCGGGAAGCATTTTTATTTTTATTTTGGATGTTAGCAAAATAAACTGCATTTAATCTTAGACCACATAGGCCAAGATTCTGTCTTTAACAGTACCACAGAATTACAGTAGTGTAGCATGAGCTGATACCGCTCTCGTAAACTCCAAACGTATGCTTGCCTCTATCAAATAAAAAAAATAAACTGTATTTAATCTAGATTTGTAATTTAATAAAATTAAATAACAGTTTAATCTAGATTTTTTTCTTGATCAGATTAGGTCAAATAACGGTAATATACCACAGAATTACAGTAGTGTAGCATGAGCTGATAACAGGTAATACTCTTGTAAACTCCAAACGCATGCTTGTCTCTATCAAATCAAAAAATAATCTGCATTCAATCTAGTTTTGTAATTTAATCAAATTAAATAACAATTTAATCTGAATTCAAAAAAAAAGCAATAAAAATCACTCCATCATATTTTTTTTTAAAAAAAAAGAATACTATTAAAACCACGTGATTTAAAATATTAATTAAAAATGATAAATACGTGAAATATGCATTTTGTTTATTTTGTTTACCGTGTTTGACTAACCTCCTCCGCCTGCCCAAATTTGTTTGGTATAACAACTTCACCGTTGAATTGATATGATTCGATTATTTAGTTAGTACTCCCATTAATGCTTTTATTATTTATTTATTTTTTTTGGACGGATGATTTCATTCGAGTATAGTCATGGACTCATGGGTATTACACTATTACGTTGGGAAAAGAGGGACACCACGTAAGTATGAATGGAGGGGGGGACCCAAGATGGATGGGTGGGGTCAGGTGGCGCGAGTGAATAAAACGGGCACTGAAAATGAAGGAGAAAGGTGGGAGTGGGGAGTGGTTTTTGTGAGAGAAAGAAAGAAAAGAAAAACAAGAAAAATTAAAGAGAAGGAAAATGATGATGAGTGTGATGATTAAGATGTGGAGGGACCTCAAGCTGCGATCAACACGTGCGGTTGTCCATCATGTTGACGTGGCCCAATCAGCTTTGAGTGCCCTCCCTTTGACCGAGTCCTTACCCCCGCGTCGGCCAACCCTTCACTGTTCTACTACCCACGTTCCATCTCTTCCCTTTCTCCCTCCTTATCTGCCCATATCTCTTATTATTAAATGTTCTATATTTATTCACAAAAATAGCAATATTTATTTTTTAAATAAAAAAATGATTATTATATAATTTCTGTTAGAAAGCATCAAACAATTGAAATAGTAACTGGTGCATCTGAAAATAAACATAACATGTAGGACTAGTTTGACGGAACATGGTTATCTTCTTTCTAGAATATTTTGTGCTAGACCAGATTAGGCCCAATTTCGTGACAACGTAGCGCTAACCCAGATGTGAAATTACAGGGGATTGAAACTTAAAGGACGAGTGTAAACTCATATAATTGGACCGACCGGTCGTGCTAAGAGTAGGATTAAATAGTGTGGGCCCGTGACACAGAGAGAAGGGAAGAACCGGAAGAGAGGAAAGATGGGTCCCACACCGCAGTTGGTCGTTCTGTGCAGTAAATAAGGAGGACAATTAAAAAAATAAAATGAGAATGAAAAATGAATGCCGCACGAGAGCGAAGGGAAGACTTTTTGGAGTGTGGCAACAACGTCGTAGCCATTGGGAGAGGGGAGCCTTTCATACAGCTTTCACCCTCCCTTCTCAATCAATAACGATATATGTGTGTGTGTCAACATATACCGATAATAAAATTTCTGTTCAACTTCTTAACAAACAAATTATTATATTTGATCTTCGATCGGATATAAAATTTAAAGATTAATTATACTTGAGAGATTCTAGTAGCTTTTGACAATGTGTAAAGGGTATGGACGAATGCTCGTGATTTTGTAGCGTAATAACGTAAGAGCCCTTTTATAGGTGGAATGTTGCTAGTTTAATCTCGCTTTTAATCTCATGTAGTTAATGTTTGTCTTTTTAATTTAAAAAAACAAAAGATTAAACGGATTAAAGAGGACATAAATCCTTGTGCCATGTGATTGGACAGGACCCTTGGGCTCCTTTCTCCAAAAGGTGCGAGGCCTCTAGATTTGCAGATCTACCTGTTGATGCCACCATTATCTAACACTAACCATCTAAGTTCTCACGTACGGTACACTCTTATTATTCATCAAAGTTGTTAAAATTGCATCAGTCACTATTGAACTAGTTGGAAGCTTGGATTAAAAATAGTAAGTCAGATTAGAGTCAAATCGAAATTAACTTAAAATCAAACTGATGAGAAAATAAATATTTTAAAATTATTAATATAAAATTTTAAAAAATAGAACCAATTGATGTCCTAACCAGACTGATTTACAAACTGATTTATCAAATTTTAAGCTGAACTGGTCAGTCCGATCAAAGTTTAATTATCATGTTATACACCAACAAAAATATAACTAATACTAGTAGAAATTTATTTTGCCAGACTTGCGCTATCAATTCAGTACTCTTCTGCCGTCCTCTCTCAAGTCTACCTAACAAACACTTCAGTTAATTGCTAGGGGTTTACATTTTACAATAACTCTTTCCACTAGACACTCCGGCCAAACGCGGCATCAATTATTTGAAGTGACTAGACTTGCACGGAGCCATGCAACCCAATCATGTACCTGGGATTTCAACCGCCAGACAGTTTATGAGCGTCCCCTGTGCACGCACAGTTCACATTTAAACATTTTTGTTTTCACCTGATCACTCTGACGTTTAAACTTTAAAGCCACAAAATTGATTTGCTCGTAGTTATGGAAATCCTGCATTATTATTAATTACTCCCCCAACCCTAATCTTAAATATAAGATAAAATTAATTTTTTTAGAGATATTAAAATATTGATTAAATTATTTAAAAATATTTATATTTATTATTTTTTAAAATTATTTTATCTAATTTATAAATAATATATAATTTAATGATACATAACATATAATATGATTAAATAATTTTTTTAATTTTTTTAAAATAAATTAATTCTACTTTATATTTAGGAGACAAGGGAGTATAATATACTTTTTTTTTAAAGTTTTTTTTATAAAAAAAAGCCCTTTGATGGAGGGAAGAAAAGATTATCTTGGAATTTTCTTTCTTTCTTTAATTATTAAGTTGACCGCCTGAACAGTTCTGCTTGAACGCCGACTAACTGCCAGCACTAGGAGGAAAATGACGTTGGAAGAAAAGTCAGCATCTATATATATATATATGGTAATATTTGATTTAATTTTCCGAAATTGCTGTGTTAAGTGAAAAAAGAAAAACAAAAATAGCTGGTCATCCTCAATAGTCATTCCTATCAAGTTTCTCTGGGTATAGGCAGAAGTGGATCTCCCCATACTTGTCGAATTGTCTCTCTTTAAATCCACGTCTTGGTTTTTTTTTTTTTGGGTCAGGTCGGCATTTTGGGCCTGCCCAAAGTTAGTTTTAAATTTTCATTTAAAAAACAACAACCATTTCATTTTCTTGATGAACATTATTGAACTGCAAGCGGAGGGATGAATTTTTCACAAGTACTCATATGATATGATGTATTGTTTTCGCATCACAAGCAACATAAAGGAAGGAGGGGATATGCAAATTAAGAAACTGAAAGAGCTAGCTGAGATGAAAGGAAGCTTATTAAGTTAGCTTAAATCAAAGTCTATTTACATACTACCCCCGATCCAAATTAAATATAAAAGTTGGTTAACTTTTTTTACAAGAGATTAAGAAAACTTATTAAGTTAGCTTAAAATATTTATATTTATTATTTTTTAAAAAATTAATTTATTTAATTTATAAATTGATATATAATCTAATGATACACAACATATTTAACCTCCTGAAGAAGCATTACCATACCATATCATTTCTACTATTGCCACCACCATTCCCAAAACCACTTGCGCACTTAGACCCTCTCTTCCGAACAAACTGTCCCAATATCAAATCCAGTATCAAGTAAACATGATGAAATTTTTATGCCGATCTACTGCAAATATCCTTCAAGTAATTAAACTGCTATTTCTCCATACAATAAATAAATATGAAAATTTGAGAAAAGAAGAGCCTCGATTTGCATTTGAACATCCAGGCGTTTAGGAAGAATTAGGCCAGTAATAAGCCTAAAGAAATTAAACGAGACGAAATTTCACATGTTTATCTAGTTCCCTTACAGTAAAACAAAGCTTGGGAGGCCATTAAAGGATGTAACATACTTGGCTGCAAATAGAGGGGAAGGAGGAGGAAGCTAGCTAATATGTGAAGAGAATATATTATAGTAAAAATGGAAGGAGAATGGTATTTTTGGAAAGAAAGAGGTTGAGTGTTTGAGAAACATACAGAAAAGCAGTTCAAATATTTCGTGCTTTGTTTGACTGATAGCGTTTAATTTGTGAGACCTCTTTTTGTTTGACATGGAATTCGATCTGATGGCTTACTATAACTGACACAAAGTAATCGAACAAGCATGGTTTAGCAAGTGAAGCAAGGAAAAGTCCAACATAAAATATGAGGTTGACTGATTTCTGTGAAAAGGCGTGATAATCTGCCAACATTTGTATTAATATTTATATATAGTACAGAACCCTTAGGGTTTACATATATTAGCCAGGTGTATATATAGACAAAAGAATGGGTAATAATATGTACATAAAATAATGGGTCTTAGCTCTTTGGGCCTTCTATTCTCAATGTTTCATTATTGGGCTTCATACTGTTATACTTAACACCCCTCTCAAATAAGTGTTGGGCATATTGACTAGACCGAGTTTGTCTCTAAAGGTCCAAAACTTAGAGTGAGAGAGAGCTTTGGTGAAGAGATCAGCAATTTGATCTGAAAAGGGAACATATTTGACAGCCAACTGACTTGAAAGTACTCGATCTTTCAGAAAGTGCATATTAAGTTCAATGTGCTTTGACAGAGTGTGGAAAACAGGGTTTGAAGCTAGGGCTGCCGCACTGAGGTTGTCACACCAGTAATTGGAATCGATCTCAGATGCAATCCAAGCTCTCCAATAAAGGATTGGATCCAAGCTAGTTCAACAGATAGATTTGATAGCGATTTGTATTCCGATTCTGCACTGGATCGCGAAACAACTCCTTATTTCCTTGCAAACCAGGAGATCAATGAATCACCAAATAATATACAGTAACCTCCCATTGATCACAGGTTATATGGGCAGACAGCCCAATCTGCGTCAGAAAAACCTTGTAAGGTAAGATGACTACTTGGCTTGATATGTAGAGCTAGATTCGTTGTTCCTTTTGTAACGACACAGCTTCTCCCGGACTGTCTTTACTTAGTCTGGTTCATGACTGACCGGGGACTTGCGTCTTTACTCGCAATCCCAGGCTCACTCCGCCCCCTGCAGAATTATCTCAATGGTACCAGGTCTCACGTTAGGAACTACTTACCCCCAGGTAGTGTCCTCGAGACCTGGGGAAGCTCGCTTCGGCGATAATTCCGCAGGGGGCGGAGTGAGCCTGGGTTTGCGAGTAAAGACGCAAGTCCTTGGTTAGTCATGAACCCGGCTGAGTAAAGACAGTCTGAGAGAAGCTGTGCCATTACACCTTTGAGATTCCGAAGCACTCGTTTGAGTGCTTGCCAGTACATATTAGTCGGAGCACTGAGGAATTGACTCAGTTTGTTTTCAACAAACATGATATCTGACCTTGTGTTTGTTAGATATTGAAGAGCACCAATTATTTGTCTGTAAATAGTTGGGTCTGCAAGTAGTGTGCCATCATTCTTGGAGAAGTGTCGATTTATCACCATAGGAGTAGGAACAGGTGAAGAGTGTTGCATTCCACTCTTGGTTAGAATGCTTGAGATATACCTTTCTTGTTTTAGGTAAAGTCCCGTATCATCTCTGTAGGCTTCTATTCCCAAGAAATGATGTAGTTGTCCGAGATCTTTGAGTGCAAATTGAGAGTTAAGGTTCAGAACGAACAGATTCATCGGTTTTGAACAGTTTCTAGTGACAATAATATTATCTACATAGACAAGCACAAAAAGAACACATCTTTCTAGCTTGAGAAAGAAAAGAGAGGAATCATTTTTTGAGTGTAAAAAGCCCAGCCGATGAGCGTTGTTCTCAACTTCTCAAACCAGGCTTTGGGAGCTTGTTTTAAGCCATACATTGCTTTGTTTAGAAGACAAACATGATTGGGAAACTTGGGATCAACAAAATCTTCTGGTTATTTCATTATTACAACCTCTTGTAAATCTCCATTTAAGAAAGCATTGTTTATATCCATTTGCCTTATTTGTCAGTTTAGAGTGACGACAATAGTAAGAATGAACCTGAGTGTAAATGCCTTCAGCACAGGACTGAATGTCTCACTAAAATCTATTTTAGGATTTTGTTGAAAACCCTTATCAGCAAGTCTAGCTTTATGTTTTTGTAGAGAGCCATCTAAATTGAACTTTTTCTTTAGCAACTATTTACAATCAACTAAGTTTCCTTGACCTGTGTATGGTACCAACTTTCACGTTTTGTTTTATATAAGAGCAGTAAAATCTTCTTGCATTGTTTTTCTCCATTCACTATACCTCAAGGCATCTTGAACACTGTATGATATATATTCTATAACATTTTTAGTAGTAATAGTGCCTATATAAGGTATTTTTGGTTTAGAAATACCAGCCTTGCTTCTGGTCAACATCTGATGTTGATTTTGATTGACATTCTGTTGTTGACTTTCATGAATATTGTTGTTGCCAGGATCTGCTCTCTTCAACATAAGGCATAAGAGACAGAGATTAAGTTGAGTTACTGATGCTAGCTGGAGAGCTATTTTTTGTGATAGTGAGTTGTGGTTGCTCTGGAGATGAGGAACTGGTAGTCGAATGTTCCAAGTGAAATTCATTCTGAGTTGAACCATAATCAGGAGTAGATGTTGCAGTAGGACTCCCTGTTGTTAAGGAAGAGAGTGTAGACTTAAAGAATGTCCCATAATATACTTGCTCCTCAGGTTCGCTTCTTTTGTTTATAAAACTTGTTTAAAAGGGAAACTCATTTTCATTAAACACAACATGCCTTAATACAACAATTCTCCCTGTTGAACTTAAGTACTTTGTACACTTTGTGATTATTGCTATAGCCTAAAAACACACATTTAGTGGTTCTAAACTGTAGTTTGTGTTCATTATATGGTCTAAGGTAAGGGTAACATGCTGAACCAAAACTTCTCAGTCTTGTATATAATCTGGATGTGCATGAAATAATTCATAAAACGGTGATAATCCACCTAAAACAGTAGAAGGAAGTTGATTAATTAGGCAAGTAGTTATACTAAAAGCTTCCCACTAATGGTGTAAAGGCATCTTAGCTTGTGCAAGAAGAGTTAAGCCAATTTTCACTATATGCCTATGTTTTCTTTCTGCCCTTGCATTCTGAGCAAATGTATGAGGACATGAGTGTCTAAAATGTATACAAGCATGCTAAAGAGTTTTTGAAAAACTTATATACTCTCCTCCCCAATCACTTTGAAGCATTTTGATTTTACTATCAAACTGATTTTTTGCAAATTTTTTGAACTGCACAAACATGGGTAATGCTTCATTTTTTTGTTTTAAGAGGAAAAATCCATGAGTAACGACTATAATCATCAAGAAATAGAACATAGTATCGAAAACCATTAACAGATGTTGTTGGTACATGACCCCACATGTCAGTATGTATCAATTCAAGAGGTTTGGAGGCACGAGACTAAGAAGATTTAAAAGGAAGAGAATGAGATTTGCCAAACTTGCAAGATTCATAAAAGGTAACTTCATCATTCTTAGTACTGATTTTCAAATTACAATCACTAATAACTTGACTTAGTACTCTATAATTAGAATGGCCAAGTCTACAATGCCATAAAATCTTATTAAAATTCTTTGACTGTACTGAATGGTATGCTTCTTTTTCAGCAACAAGAGCTAGATCAATACTTCCATTTAGTCTTTGATTTGAAACTCTAAGCATTCCTCCTTTGGTTGGTACTCCTTTCAGGATTATCTGCCCTGTTTCCTGTTCCTTCACAGTAAACCCATGTTTGTTAAACACAACATCATTAGCAACTTTATAAACAATGAGCATATTCTTAGTGATGCCAGGAGTGTATAAAAATGATTTAACTTTACTATTTTGTTAAGAACATTTGAGACTGTAGATGTACCAATTTTTTCTACCTTAATTTTATTGCCATTACCAACTATGATTCTTATCTTACCAGTAGGCTGAGTAAGATTTTCAATGCAGTTTGCATCATTAGTCACATGACAAGTTGCTCCACTATCCATGTACCATGCACTATCATTAATAGTTTCAGGTGTAGCCTAATAAGCTGCAAAATCAGAAGTAGAACCAAAAGTATTATAAGCAGTATTATTTTTCTTTTTGGTTTTGATAAAGTTCCAGTCAAAATGACGAAAACATGTTTCAACAATGTGCCTAATGCTGTCATATAGCTGGCATTTGGGAGGTTCTTTATCATCTTAAGTGTTGTTGCTATGGCCACTATTGTAGTAAGTACGCCTTCCTCTATTGTTTTGATTCCAACGACCTCTTCGATTTCCACGCCAATTTTCACGTGGTGAGGAATTCTCAGATCTAGTGTAATTAACAAAGTTTGTTGAAACTGACAGATTTTCCAGCTGATTTAGTTGTTCCATTCAACTTTCATAGGTTAACAATGAGGATTGAATTTCAATCCAAGTCAGGTCACTTGCTTCTCTACTATGTTGAACAACAATGGGGTTATAATCAGCATCTAACCCAACAAGTACCTGTATAATTAGATCTGAAAGGGATACAAGGCATCCAACGATAGCAATTTGTTCAGAAATACTCTTCAACTTCGACAGGTACTCATTCATTTTCATATTTTCTTTTCAGGTTCTCTGAAAATCAAACTTCAACAATAGAACTCTTGACTTAGTTTGAGCACCAGCAACTTGTTTTGTAGCCTCCCAAAGCCCAACAGCAGTTGAGACAGCTACCATTTGAGAAGAGACTTCCAAGCTCATGGTGTTTAGGAGCCAGTCGAAAAGAAGTTGATCTGCTGCAACCCAATCTTCAAATGCTGGATTAAGCTTCATCACATCATTCTCATTGATGAACTATGGTGGATAGCTTTTGGTGCCATTAAGAAAACCTTCAAGTTTGTGACCCTTGATAATAGGAAGAACATGAGTCTACCATACCAGAAAGTTAGTTCCATCCAGCTTGATGGAGCAAACTTGATTGATGCTGTTGTTATTGGTGGATCCATTTGATAAAGTTGCAATGGATGCAAGGGATTTAGAGTATGTAGAAGAATCTATTAATTTAGAGGATATTTCAGCCATGGTTATTTGCCTTCATGCTCTAATACCAAGATAAAATATGAGGCAGACTGATTTTTATGAAAAGGTACGATAATCTGCCAGCCTTTGTATTGATATTTATATACAGTACAGAACCCCTATGGTTTACATATATTAGCCAAGTGTACATATAGACAAAAGAATGGGTAAAAATCTATACATACAATAATAGGCCTTAGCTCTTTAGGCCTTCTATTCTCAATGTTTCATTATTGGGCTTCAGACTGTTATACTTGACGGTCGAAAATATGGACAACTTAGGAAAAAGGAGGATAAGGTTGATAGGTGGGGTGGTAATTGCTTACTTAAAGTAATTCATTAAAGGGTTAAAGTCCATTTTTACCTTGAAATTTTTCGTTGAGGAACGATGGGTATCCAAAAGTTTTTTTATGAGCATTTTTGCCCTGGAAGTATAAAAAAACGTAATAGACAAAAGAATGGGTAATAATCTGTACATAAAATAATGGGCCTTAGCTCTTTGGACCTTCTATTCTCAATGTTTCATTATTGGGCTTCAAACTATTATACTTAACAGTCCTAAATCTAGACAACTTAGGAAAAAGAAGGATCAGGTTGATAGGCGGGGTGGTAATTGCTTACTTAAAGTAATTCATTGAAGGGTTAAAGTCCATTTTTACCTTGGAAGTTTTCATTGAAGAACGATGGGTATCCGAAAGTTTTTTTATGAGCATTTTTGCTCTGGCAATATAAAAAATGTAGCAATTTCACCCCACCAGTTAGAAAAGTCAAATTTGACTGTTAGTTTGACTTATTTAGTACACATAACACAGCTACTTCATTATCCATAGCCATGTCACCACCCAATTTACTTCCTCCCTCCTTTACTATCAGCTGCTTCTTTTTGTACTTCAAAGGTGACCACTTCGGCAGCCCTCTTATCCTCATTGATTCTAAACTTGTCTTATTAGAGGTGACTTTAATTTGATTCTAAAACTCTGATTTAGTGAAAAACAACTTCTGATAAAAAACACATCACTTTATCATTGAAAAAACAGCCATTAAAATCTTCCAATCACAATGCAACAACAACATAAATGATGCAACCATTACAAATCTCACCTACACCATTATTTTATCCCATTCTAGTTCTCTTCCCCTATACCAAACTCCGATATCCCCGATCTAACTTGCCCCATTTTCTATCGAATTTACCACATGCTCTCCACCTACCTCTACCACATATTGTTTCACTGAGTATTTCAACATTGACGCTTTTTGCATACATAAATTAACAAATATATATAGGTAAACATCAAAATTTGGGGTTTTATTTTCCAGTAAAATACTTGACCAATTTCCAATTCCTTAATTACAATATGAAGGTCTTTAATGTTAGGACTGATAGTCTGTCTAAGTTGATTGTGGTGAAAATTTCTTTAGTGATTAGGACTTCAAGAAGAATTTTGAGTACATCCTCTCAATCCAAGGTAGGGCATTGATTCTTCATCAGAGAAGTTTAGAGATTTTAGGTAATAGGTAGAGTAGGCTAGATAAGTGAGTAAGAGAGTTTAAAGAAAAGAGAGATGAGTGGGAGAAGAAGCATGGAGGTAAGTTGCTTGGGCAGACGGAGTTGGAGTTACGAGGAAGAGAGAGGAAGGAAACAACATGATGATTACATAGCTTTGAATGATAAGGTGGCATTGCTGAGTGTGGCAAATAAGTCAAATTATTAGCCAAATTTAATTTTTCTAACCAGATGGGGTGAAATTGGTATGTTTTTTTTTTATACTTCGAAGGCAAAATTGCTACTAAAAAAACTTCTAGATACCCACCGCTCCTCAACGAAAACTTTTGGGATAAAAATGAACATTAACCCTTCAATGAAATTGCTGACATTGTTAGTTGATAGTGGAAGAAGTGACTTCCTATCAAATGTAGGAAGCTATATTAATTAATTGGATGTGGGTTGTTACATTTTAACCACTAATCACATGTTTGAGTTATGGGTACGCAATCGTAATAATTACTTAAAGATGGCGAAGTTCCTCCATTATGAACTTATATTCCCGTGAAGGGACTAGTCGGTTGCCAGTAACACATCAATCTCTATCCCTCCCCCTATTTTTTAGGCAACACAATTTTACTGCCCTAACTAGTACAAGAATTGAACATCAACTTTCATTATATATAGTGATTGCTGAATGATTTTTGGCCAAATGATGATTGATTTTAAATTAGATTATATCTTACTACTACCTGCTTTTTTATTTTCAATGAGAATGGAGCAGAGGCTAGAGAGATCAAAAAAGAAAACAGAGAGAAAAGGCGATAAGATTCACACGCCTAGGCCCATTTAGTAAAAGGAATGTATGATGAAGGAAAGGAAATGAAGGAAATATTGGAGGGAATTTAAAAATGCATGTTTGTTTGGTAGACATGGGAAGACAACTTAGGTTAAAGGAAAATGAGACGTTTGGTAGAAAGAAAATGGAGTAACTGAAGTGGAAAGAATATGCAAAATACCCATAACACCCTTATAATAAAATAATAAAATAATGAGTTAAATTGATTTTCCTAGATCGTAAATTGATTTATCACTTCTTCAAAGTTTGTCTTATCTTGGCCAGACTTATATAAATCGATTTGTCTCTACATTAAATTGATTTACCTTGTGTTCTAAAATTTAGTTTTACCTTGTGTTCTAAAATTTAGTTGCCATGGTAAATCGATTTGAATAATATGATAAAGAGACTTACTTTGAATTTGTAAAACATAATTGCTCTTGACCAGATTTGGTAAATCGATTTACAATGTCTTATATAAATCGATTTACTTTACAGTTGAAAATTTATTTGCTCTCGGCCAATTTTTGTAAATCGATTTACAATGCCTCATAAATCGACTTACTTTACAGTTGAAAATTTAGTTGTTCTCGACCAACTTTTGTAAATTGATTTATAATGACTTATAAATCGATTTACTTCACATTTGAAAACTTGGTTGCTCTCTGCCAGATTTAGTAAATCGATTTATAATGTCTTATAAATCAAGTTACTTTAAAGTTGAAAATTTAGTTGCTTTCAGCCAACTTTTGTAGCTCGATTTACAATGGCTTATAAATCGATTTACTTTATATGTGTGTTCCCTTAATAATACCCACAACACATTTGAAACACAAAATCATGGTTTACTTTCATTTGAATAACTTTTCTCATTGAAACTAGAAGTAATTGAAATAAAATGCCATTGGTCACACAAGAACTAGAGTATACTCTCATCTTATGCAAAATAAGCAAAATAATACATAGACATAATGAAAACACAAAAACAGGGCATACTTTCATTTAAATAACAAATAACACTACACTCACAGTATCACTGTGCGCTCGTTCACACCAGAATGAACAAGCGACGATATAAAAAGTAAAATACATACCCATCGCCCATTATCTCTTCTCCAACTTCAAACTCTACCACTGCTACGCTCTTTCGTCTTCCAGATCCTTTTCCTCACAAATTCCCTTCACTCAAGCCTTAACCTCGTCTCAGCTCCCTTTTTATCACGTTTTTAAAAGGACAAACTTACCCTCAAATTTTACTGTCCTCGGAGGGAACTTGAGTGGATGCTATTTTTGGTGGGAACTCAAATTCCCATGTTTAAGGGAATATTGTTGTTGACAGAAATTTAACTTTCGACAACTTTTGACACCAAACAGTTTTCCCGTGTGACCTTTTCCCTCCCTCAAATTCTTTGTACCAAACGGGCTGTTAATGTTTCTCAAAACTCTCCTCTTTCTATTTCCCATCACTTTTTTTTTCTTAATTTAAATATTTGCACACATTAAAAACATTTTTACTTGATTGAACGAAGTATTATAAAAATTACTTTATGAAATGCTTTTGGGTCTCGCATTAAGATAAAAAATACACATTCGGATATAATTTGTCAGGATATAGGGATTTTATTAGGTCTATTTTATTTTCAAAATATAATTATAATGCTAGGAATTAGCTCTTTTTTTCTTATTTCTTTGTATTCATGTACTTTTTTAGCCACAGAATATTAATATGTAACACCATGTGATATTTTAATAAAATTTGTTCTTCGTAACAAAAAAAGAAGATAAAAAATACACGAGTATTCTGCATGAGTCGCGTGCTGTGATCATAGCGTTGTAAAGTGTTAATTAGAGCTTGTTTGAATTAGCTTATGAAAATTTTATAAGTGTTTATAAATTGTAATTTACGGAATACGAAGTAATTTGTATGGTCTACGAGGTAGTTTTTACGGTCTACGAGATAAATATGTGGAGAAAATTTATCTTGATTTACGTGAATCAGACTTATATAATAAATTCAATTTATAAAAATGGTGTCAAACAAGCTCTATATTAATTAATTAATTATTCGTGGAAGCAAAAAAAGAAGAGCATAATGAGTAGATGTCCGGGAGGCAAGATACGCCACGTGTACGCCACATGGAGATTCATCCACACCGTCTTCTCCGTCTCTCTCCCCAAGCGCCAACCTTTCTGGCCGCAAAACCTCGCCGTTTTCTTTTTATTCCCTTGATCCCTTCCCTAACCCTCGAATCAAATTCATTATTTATTGCATTCCCAAATTTCTCCGGTTCCCCCTCCTTTCAATTCCGATGGCCAAGAAGAGGAAGTCCGTTGCCACCCGCCTCGATGAAGTCGACCGCACCATGTACTCCACCTTCTGCAGCGCCGCCAACTCCCTCTCTCAACTTTACACCCAGGCTATGAACCAACAAAAACTCTCCTTCCAGGCTGGAGAAAGAAACGCTCTGGTTTGATCCCTTTTCCCATTTTCTTTCATCCTTTTTTTATTCCTCGCTAGTTTCTTTCACGAGTCATAATTTATGGATTTTGGTAATTTTCTTTTGGTTATTCGCCTTCTCCTAACTGTAATCAGTTAATTGAATCTATGCCGGTCAACATTCGTTTAGTTCAATCTTTTGGAGGATCAGAGAATATCTGGGTCTTGATCATCTTTTCTTCAATTTATTAGCTTTTACTGGCGCCACTGGGCAATCTGCACCCCCTCCCCCCTTTTTTCTTTTTCTAGTAACATTATCATCAATCCCTCTTATCACTCACAGGATAGGTTTTATCTCAACTGCTTGCTCGTACTGTATTCTCTTCTGAAGCTTTTCCTTTCTACGAAGTACAGTTTTCGAATTACTCATCAGAAACCAATACTAGGCACTGGCTTGTTTTAGATTGACTGATTGTAGGCCATCATTTGATGTCTTGTACAGTTGTACTCCTGTTTAGGCGAATAAAGATTTAGGCAATCAAAATTTTAGTCTTGATTTAAATATCTTGAGGGCTCCTCAATGAGTAGTGTTTTTCAATCTAGTAATTTAATGCTCCTGACTGACACCGGGGTCCTTCCATGCTTGAATTTTTGAACAGCCAACAATAATCTTCTTCATATCCAGGCAACTTAATTTTAGTATTTCTTTATTTTTTTTGCTTGGTGATACCTCTTGGCTGCTTTATCGTGGATATATCAAAAGGCTGGTTCTCTCTGTTTATGATCAGCTACTTGGTCCGCGTGCACCCATGTATTTGTGTTCTTGCTCTTGTCGGCACTGGCACTGTGGCTATTTCTCATTTTGATTGACATTGCTTCTTTTGATATACAGGAAAAATTATATCAATGGATTAGACAACAAGAAGAACGATCAAGAGTGACAACTATTGATATAGTGACTTACTTGCAGGTTTAGTGGTCACTAAATGTTTACTGATTTTGTTTTTATTGCCGGGAGGAGGGTGGGGTTGGGCTTTGTGTATCGCAGTGTTACATCTTCGTTGAGCTGTCTCGTCTCTCTCTTCTAGCCGAATCGATTCATTATAAACTCTCCTTTGTCATGGCGTACACCATTCTGTTTTGTTTTTGTTTTTGCATCAAGGTTATTCTTGTCATGGAGCAGGCACCCAACTTCTGTTGCATCCAGTTTGTTATCGTACTCAGATCCCTTTCTCTGCTGATTCAAATGTGAAATTACTTTTGATGGAAACTACGATTAGACCCTAGCCTTTGACCTAGTCATGGATGTATGAGACCAGTTGGCAGTAAATATCCTCTAATTTTGCGATCTTTTGCAGTGATCTGAGATGACGGGCTCCGTACAACTCCATTTTGGGATGGCTCTCTGTAGATGAAAACACATATAACCTACATTAGGCTAGCTAATATTACTCCTTAATAATGAGTTTTGTGTCTTTATGTAGAATGAGCTTGAATATGGTGCAGAAGAGTCATCAATGTCCCCAAGGCAGCCATTTCACCAGCAACAATTCCAGACTTCAATGCATGCCAATACCATTAGTGCATCTATACCCTCCAACGCACTTGCAGCGGCTGTTACCGGGCAGGCAATTCGTAATGGGCAACCTGATCAGCAAGCAAAGAATTCTGTTTTCTCCAATGCTCTGTCCAGCCCCATTCGTCACAGCCTTCAGCCATATCAATTAGCACAGGGTGGTAGCCTTTCAAGTAATATCATGTCAACTGGGAATGGGAACAGGAACACTGAGATAGGGTATCTTAATAACCACAACAGAGACGCTAATCCTTCCAACTCTAGTGATAGCATGGACATGCATGCTGAGAGTTCAGGTCATGATTTTTCTTATTGATGCTGATGATATTGTTGGAACCCGGGACATGATAGAGGATTGCTCAAGTCTCTGGTAATATGTGTGGTGAGAGAAGATGAAATTTGATGTGGATATTACTTTATTCTTTTATGTATCGTGTGGACCAGTTTGAACATGTGAAATCATAGACGGTATTGAGGATAATATTCTACTGATATCCTAAGTGATTGCTCCAAACACAGATTGTATAATGAGAGGTTTCTGGTCATACTACTATGAGATACTGTGTGATATCTGCAGAGTGATATTAATAACTTGAATATCTTTTTTTGCCCGAATGTTACTTGAATACTTGTTTAGCATATAATTCTCATTGAATTATGGTCCTTAATTAATTTTAAAAATTTTTTTCCGCGTGTAAATTTTTTGTTGGACTGCTGCCTTCAGGGATTGCACCGTACTTGTCTTTTTTATTTTTATTTTTATTTTTTGAGTCAATATCACTTTTAGCCTTTGAAGTTTCTCCTAATTTTTGTTTTAGTCCCTCAAATTTAGAATAAGTGGTTTTGATTCTTTAAGTTTATTTCATTTATAATCGTTGGTTCCGGAAATTTGAAAAGGACTTAAGGTTATATTTAATGGTGTTAATTTATCCTACGTGGTACTAACTCCTTCAAATTAACTTATGTGGAATGCTAATCGAGAAAGCTGATGTGATAAATATATATTACTCCTTCTAGTCCTATTTATAAACAACTTTCTCTCTTATGGGACTGGTCCTTCTTATAAGCAACTTTCATTTTGTGTCTGAAAATGTAAGCTCATTTTTCTTATTTTACCCTTATTTAAATACATATTTATAATTAATTATCACACACACTAAGAATTATATTCAAGAGAGAGAAAGAGAACTCACGAGGTGAATGAAGTCAACAGAGCATTCGGAAAACGTATTTTACTATCTCTCATATTTTTTATACATTCTCTCTCTGTTTTCATAAATAGGGGCATATATGGAAAAAAATATGGCATTTTTGACACTTATTGCTTTTAACTACCAGTTCGTTTTACGCAATCAAGGAGAAAGTTGTTTATAAATAGAATCAGAGGGAGTATAAAAGTTATGAGCTGGTTATTTAAATTAAAAAAAAATATTATCCATAAGCCTAGGATGCAGCATTTTTGTACCAAAGGTGAAAGGTCGAGGATGAAGGAACAACGAAGTGGGCGGATCCAACCACTGTTGCCTTAAGGAATGGAGCCATGGGTCCAACTGAGAACAAAACTAATCTGTTTGGGAAATTGTCAAATCATAATTTTGGAAGTCCTTTTTTTTTAGTAACAAATTGGATCTCATTAATCTACCAAGAGATTAATACAAAAACATGCTTGTAGCACCAAACATTCAATATCCACCCTCAACCACCTCCTGATAAGCAGGCGGTAGATGATCAAGAATAACAAAACTCCCTGTAATGCAATGAGCTGATCTAGCTAAACCATCTGCTAAAAAATTATATTTTCGGGGGATATGACATATAGTCACTTGCCACCTCTTGGCTATCCACAATCTAACATCCTCAATAACCCCCCTAAAAGGGTGACTATTAGCACAACCTCTTGTTAACAAGGAGATTGCCTCCAAACAATCAGTGAGAACCAATACACTTTTAACATTCATACCCCAGCACAACTGGAGGCCTTAAATAATAGCAATAATTTCAGCCACCACGGGGGGTACTTGAGTTAGTTTACATAAAAAGCCCCGCATCCATTGTCCGTCCTCACCCTTAATAGCTCCAACACACGCGCTCTGACCAGAGTCCAACGCAGATCCATCTGTCTCCAAGATAATGCACCTAGGTGGTTTTCTAATTTCACCATCTCCTCGACTAATAACTCGGCCATAGAACTGACATTGAGATATTAACTCCATGTCCCAACTGCTTTGAACAAGCTGGAATTGACATTTCGGCAATCATAATCTCGTTCTTCCCCAAAGAGCTTCTTACATCGATCCACCCAAATGTCCCAGCATACATAACCAAATAAGATAGCCCAATTGAGTTTCTGAGTGAAGTTTCTGCCCGCTTCCTGCTTGAGATTCCATTGTATCCACTCTAACCCTTGAAGATTTACAAATTTATCCCAATAAGTTGGGTGCACAATGGAAATCCATCTCTCCCGAGCGTTAACACAATCTCGAAGTAAACGCATCGTATCCTCCTCCTGATTGCAACCGAACGGACACCCTGATTGATCTACTAAACCCCTATGAAATTGTATCTGCACTATATGTGCTCTACCATGAGCCACAAGCGACATAAACGACTTAATCTTCTTTGGCACTGCCCTTCTCCATAACAATCTCTAGAAAGGAACATGCGAGCTTTGGGAACCTGCAAAAAGAAAGTGATATGCAGAACTGACAGAAAAACAACCGTCAGATAAAGGCTTCCAGAAAAATTTATCCTCTTCTCTCTCCTCACTAGGAGGGTGTACACACATAATACGTTCAATAATGTGAATCTGGAACCATCTGCCAAGCTTGAAAATATCCCACTCACCCCATGGATTCACATAATCTCATACTTTTTCTTCTCCATAAATATAACCCTCAAACCCTGGAACAAGCTCAATCAAAGGCATGTTAAATTCAGACCATTTATCATACCAAAAAGAAGCTAGGGCACCATTTCCAATTTTAACTCCCACACCTTTGTGAAATTTTTCCCAAACAGAATATATTCCCCTCTAAGTAAAAGAAGCATTTCTTCGAGGCATTGATCTATTCATTTGATCCCAATTGTATTTTGACTTTAGGACCTGGACCCATAACACTTCCTTGTTAATCAAGAGTTGCCAACAAAGTTTCATGATAAAAGCTTCATTTTGTTTAATCAAATCACGTATTCTGAGACCACCTTCTCTCTTATCTCGAGTGATTTAGTTCCATGAAACAAGATGAAGTTTCCTCTGGTTCTCCTCTTCTCCCCATAAGAAACTTATGCTTTTCCTCTCTATTTCTTGTAGAACTCCTTTGGGCAGCAACATCGTTTGCATATGGTAGGAAGGCAAGGCCGACAGAACTATTTTAATCATAGTAATTCTCCCTGCCAGATTTAGACAACCTCTTTTCCATCAAGATAGCTTTTTCTGGGTCTTTTCCATGATCAGGGAAAACACGACCTTGGTAATGCGACCATGAAAGAGAGGAATACCAAGATATTTCCCCAGATCCCTATTAATCATACACCCATAACTCGACTCAGATTATAAGCCCTAGAGTAGTGAACATTCTTAGAAAAGCATACTCGTGTCTTGTGTATGTTCATCCTCTGTCTAGAAGCATTACAAAAGGTTTATAAGCAGCTAAGCATTTCCTCAACCCGACTCTCAGAGGCCTCTCCAAAGAGAATGAGATCATCTGTAAAGAATAAGTGAGAGATACTAGGACCCCCTCTACTCAATTTAATAGGTTTCCATGTACCCTCATCAACAACATCTTGAATAATGTGGCTAAGTCGCTCCATACACAGGGTAAAAATATACGGTGAAAGGGGATTACCCTGTCTTATTCCCCGAGAAGAACTAAACATATAAGTGGTTTCCCCATTCCACAAAAAATGAAATGAAGGACTAGAGATACAAGCCATAATAACCTCACACATTTTTCCCTCAATGCCAATAGCCCTGAGAGTATCATGTATGAAGGACCATTCAAGCCGGTTATAAGCCTTCTCAAGATCTACCTTAACAGCCATCCAACCATTTTTCTCGCATTTAGTTCTCATGGAATGAATGACTTCCTGAGCAATGACTATGTTATCACTCTTTGACGCCCTTGAATAAAGCTACACTGCTTCTTCCCAACAAGTTTCCCCACAAATTCTCGAAGATGTCAACTTAGAATCTTATTAATGATCTTGTAGCTCACATTGTATAGAGAAATCGGTCTAAAATCCATTAATGTTTCTGGTTTATCGAGTTTAGGGATAAGCATAATATTTGTGTTGTTTACTACCCTTACACAGTTTGTATCCTGAACAACCTCAGCCACTAAGTCACAAATGTGATCCCCAACTATCGGCCAATATTCCTGATAGAACACTGCTTGCAAACCATCAGGCCCAAGGGCTTTAAAAGCCCCTAAATCAAAAGTTGCCTCTCTGATCTCTTCCTTAGAAATAGGTTCATTGAAGTTATTAAGCTTTGCAGTACTCAATCTAAGAAAATAATTCTAAGTAATGATAGTGATAGGGTTCATCACTTCGCTCTGGAATAAATATTTGTAATAGTCAACTGCCATTCTCTTTAGAACATATTGATCAAACACCCAATCTTCCCTATTTTGCTTAAGACCATCTATTCTATTACACCTTTTCCTTATAACAGCTGCTGTGTGGAAAAATTTACTATTTTTATCCCCTACTTTAGCTAATTACACCTAGATTTCTGGTACCATACAAGCTCTTCTTGGGCAATGACCTTATTATACTCCTTCCATAATTCTCTCTCTATTTGAGCCAGATATTGGTTATCACGTCTTAATCTAGCCTTTCTACACCCCTTATTCTTTGAAGAATTTTCTGTTTCCTAGCTTGCAGATTCCCAACCCTAGCTTTATTCCAAGCTTCAGCCTCCTTTGAAAACTTGCTAACATTGTCATTCCAATGTCCTATACTCCATTAACGTTCCACAACATCCCCAAACTCTTCTTTTAAGAACCAAGCTGCATGACATCGAAAAGGTGATGGTAACCTTTGATTATTTACAGAAGGAACTACCTTTAACAAGATAGGCCTGTGATCTGATCCAAATTTACTCAAGTGATACACCTTGGTAAAAGGGAGTAAACAGTTCCATTCTAAATTCATAAAGGCACAATCTAGCTTTTCCTTCAATAACCCACGCTCCCACGTGAGGAAGTCCTTTTTTACAAGCCTGATAAAACTCCTCTCATATTTATTTCAAAAGTTATAAAAGCACTCCAGGAAATTAGCTAATACACAAGTCCGTATGGGTACCTGGGACAAATGGTTGAAACGAAGATGAACAATAATTATTAGGGAAAATAACGAGAGAAAAAAATTTAAAATTGTAAAATTCTAAATCATATTTGTTATCAACAATAAATAAAGTAATCATAAAATTTGATAAATAATTCATAATTTATTTTATAAAAAATATCTTATTTATGATTTTAAAATTTTAAAATTATTTTTCTATTATTCTACCTAATAACTAATCACTTCACCTAGAGATGTCCAAAAAACCCGGTGATCTAGGTAGACTGACCCGACCTGGTTAGGAAAGAAAAAAATTAGTACGTGACAATTTGAATAGACTAGATCAGACTAGTCTGATCGAGCCGGACCGGACATCGAGCCAAGGGTTTAGACCCTTCGGTTTAGTCTGGTCTGACCCGAATGGTTTTTTTTAATATCTGTATAAATTTTTTTAATACCCTCAATCCCTAATGCCCCAAGCCCCCAATTGAATACCCAGTAACCCAGTTCGACCACCCCAATTGAATCCCTAGTCTCCACTGTCTTAGCCATTCCCCTTTCACCCCTCAGTCTCGTCTCGGCCACTGTCCCTGTCCTCCGTCATCTAGGATGGTCGCGGTCCTCCTCTCTCGGCTCTCGATCTATCCGTCTCTGGGTTCTCCATTTCTCGGTCTTTCCGTCTCTAGGCTCTCGGTCTCTGTCTCTCCGTCCTCTTTGACTATTATAGATCCAGGCGCCTCTCATCTTCTCCTCACAATCATCGGTACTGTCTAAATCTCTTGCCTGCGTCTGATCTTTTTTTTTGCTCTGCAATCTGCAATTCATTTTTTTGCTCTGTAATTTTCAATTCATGTTTTTTTTGCTCTGCAATTTTCACTTCATGTTCATGTTTATTGACATTAATATTAATTTCTTTTTAGGATTTTCATGTGTTCATGTTTATTTCTAGTGTGCACCTTATTTTGTTCTATATAAAAAGTAATATAGTTGAAATTGTTGAGTAGAAGTGACTTGTCTTTCATAACTCCTTGGTGCATGATAAACCCATCTCAAAAGAACTTTTTGCTGAACTCTGGTTTGACCGAATCAAAGATCTATCAACAGAGTTTAAGCGGCTTCCTTTTAACAATACTATGGTTTTTTTATTGGCTCTCTCACCGAATTAAAAGAAGTGATGGTAAAAAATATAATACTGAATGTTGAAAGAGGTGGGTGTCGTGATTATTGTAAGATCCCATATGTACTGTCTAACTTGGCAGTTATAAAAACGTTTAACCAAAAATGATAAATAAAAAAGTGGGATTTCCAATTAATGCCTAATATACGTTTAAGCAGTTGCGTCTCTTTAATTTGTCATCTTTCTGGGTCACAAACTCAGAAAAAGAGAAAATTAAGAAAAATGTTGTACTTTTTGCCTTATAATCAATCATATATGTGAATTCCCTACCAATTGATGTTGTACTTGTTGCCTAATAATCAATCATATACGTAGAGCTCAATACTTTTTGCCTTATAGGAAATTATTGTTTCTTGTTATGTGTAGTGAGTTCTAATTTCCATAGCAAAATTAAGACTCCTTTATAATGCCTCCTCCTACCACATGTTACTAATTTATTGCATCGTTATGAGGCTGCTGAACTAAATAAGTAGCAGTGATTGCAACTTTTGTGAAAATTAAGCGTTACTTAGAAGAGCTTTACTCTACAGCATGAATAGTGAGTTAATGTAACTTTTGCAGAATAATTTCATTAATGCATGACTGACCATTCTGGTTAATTTCATAAATATTGACCTCATTTTCCATAGAAGAGTAATGAGTTGACATATCTCATAATTTCATTATTGCAGGCATGGAGGATGAGCACACTTCAAGTGTTGATCTATCTCAGTGTTCCAATATTGGTGAGAATGATACTCCTGGTGGAACATCTTCTATCCCTTCCAATTCTACTAATCCTCACCAACCTCCATCCATTGTAGAATGTCCTCCTCCTACTGAAAATGAAACCACAAATGATTGTAGTAGGAAGAGAAAACAACCTGAGAAAAAACAATCAAAAGTGTGGGATACTATATTAAGTTACCATTAGAGGAAACATATGGAGAGCTTAGAGTTGCATGTAAGTAATGCACTAAGGATTATGCTTGTGATCCAGTTAAATGTGGTACAACTTCTTTAAAGAGACACTTAAAAAAATGTTTGAAAAATCCACATAGGGCTGCTGAAATATCGAAACAGTCAATGTTAAACTATGTTTCTCAAAGTGGGGAAGGGGGAAGCTTAGCACCTCACCTGTTCAATCAAAAACGTTGTCTAGGGGCTCTAGCGGAGTTCATAATATGTGATGAGATGCCATTTAGAATGGCTGAAAAGCAAGGTTTTAAATCTTTTGTAAAAGAGTTAGAGCCACGATTTCAAATCCCTTCTAGACAAACTGTTGCTAGGGATTGTTGGCAATTATGTCTTGGTGAGATGCGAATCTTGAAGAATCAATTGAAGCAGTGTACGATTCATATTTGCCTTACTACAGACTGTTGGATGTCAATTCAAAACTTCAATTACTTATGTCTCACAGCTCATTTTATTGACAAAGATTGGAAGCTGCATAAAAGGATTCTTAACTTTTGTTTGATTGAGAATCATAAGGGTGATACAATTGGAAAGACTATTAAAAGATGCTTATCAAAATGGGGCATTCAAAATGTGTTCACCATGACGGTTGATAATGCAACATCCAATGACACAACTTTGTCTTATTTGAAAAAAACGACTTATGAATTGGAAGGGTCTTGTTTATGGTGGTGATTTTCTTAAACTACGGTGTTCTGCACTTATTCTCAATTTGATTGTGTCTGATGGCTTGAAGGAATTGAAAGATTCCTTTGAATCAATTCGAAATGTTGTAAGGTATGTCCGTTCCTCCCCGGCTTGCCTCAAAAAATTTAAAGATTTATGTGAATTGGAAATATTGGATGCAAAAAATATGTGTGTCTTAAATGTTAGTACTAGATAGAATTCTACATATTTAATGTTGGATGTCGCTTTGAAATTCCAAAAGGCATTTGAAAGAATGGGGGACGAAGATAGAGACTATGTGGCATACTTTAAAAAAATGTCAAAGTATGATAACACCCAAGATGTTGATGACAACATGGATGTTCCTAATAGCCCGCCTAACAAACAAGTTTGGAATAAGGCAAATGTCTTTTTTAAATTCCTACAAGTGTTTTATGACGTGACCTTGCAATTTTCTAGCTCGCTCACAGTTACTGCAAACATATATTTTCATAAAATTGCATTTATTCAAGAGTTGTTGAATGAGACTCTTGTGTCTGAGGACCATTTTCTTAGGGAGATGTCCTCAAGCATGAAGTTAAAGTTTGATAAATATCGGGGGCAGTAGAAAATATGAATCCTTTGTTGATTATTGCTGTGGTTTTATATCCTCGATACAAGCTTGCTTACATCAATGATGTATTTAAGCAACTTTTTCTTGATTATCAACTTTGTATGTTCATGAAAAACAAGGCAAGAAACACTTTGTATTGCATGTTTGAAGAGTATTCTGCAAAAATTGGTGTTGAAACAGGCAAGTCACATAGTGTGAATACTTTGAACTCTTCTGCCAGTGGCAACACTCTGAATTCTTCTGGGAGTATCATCACTTCCACTATAAATACTAGTAAAAAAGACCCTGGTCGTAGATGGTTGGCATCCCAAAAAGAAAAGATCTCATTAGTATATTATCAATTTGAATTGGATAGATACCTTTCAGCTAGTATATCTAAAGAAGTTCATGTTGATGATGATGACTTTGACATATTGATATAGTGGAAGGTTAATTCTTCCAAGTATAGAGTGTTTGCGATGATAGCACGTGATGTATTCGCTATGCCAGTATCTACAGTTGCTTCTGAAGCAACTTTTAGCATTGGAGGATGTGTTGTTGATGATTATAGGAGTAATCTATCTCCTAAAATGACTGAAGCCCCTGCTTGTGCCCAAAATTGGCTACTGGCTAAGCAATCTATTTTAGAATTAGCTACTTTATTCTTTGAATATGACAACTTTCAAGAGACTGATAATGTTGTTAATATTCCAGGTAATATTTCTAATTCTATGCTCATTATTCAAGTTTACATATTTCATTATTACTAATTTATTAACACAAACAATTTGTTTTTTAGATGGATCGAATGTCATTGAAGATCGAGGAGAGAAATGAATGACAATGGATGCTTAAGAAAAATGAATTATATCTTAATCATCTGTTTTTCACTTGTGTAATGTGATAGACTTGTTGTTACTTGTTAGCTTTAATGTGTTTAATTTATTGTTATAGACTTAATGATTGTATTAAAGTAACTTGGATTTTGTTGTTTTTTATTATTTTAGTTTAATGTTGTTGGAGATTATTATGGATTTATGATTGAGTTTTAATGTTTTGTAATGTATTTTTCATGATTATATGTATTATCATGTAAACCCAAACAAGAGAACAAAAATTTCAAACAGGTTCTCCTAGACTGTTTGGACTGGTCCGGACAGTCCACTAGACCGGTCTGGTTTAGCCCAAGATTGGGCTAGTGTTGGACCAAACCGGACCTCAGGCTCACTTGTCCAGCCCGAGATCCTATAAGGACCAGACCTTGGGTTAAGGCCTAACCCGATCTGATCCAATTCACAGACATCCCTAACTTCACCAATGATCAACCGTAGAATGACCCCTTTTCATAAGGCGGTTAAAAAGGAAAAGAAAAGAAAGGGAAAGAAAAAATAAAGAAAAAAACTGAAAAAGAACTTAAAAAAGCGGAAAAGAATGCTCACGTGGACAAGAGGGCAAAAATATATGGCCCACACAAAGAAGCAAACAGAGGCGGGAACAGCAAACCGACCCACCAAATTTCGCTTAAAAATCATAGCTTTGGCAACGAGGGAAATTTGAACCAGGAGAGGGGATGATCATTGATGATTTTCGACCTATACCAAATTCTCCCGGAAATCAATTATAACCCTGACGAAACACAATCTCGTGAGTAGCGGATCTATTTTTCTTCGTTGACGAGCGAGCATTCCACACTCCGTCCGACGCCGTCCACCGTTGTCAGCCCTGCGTCGTTGTTCTCGGGCAAGTAGCGAACAAGGTTCGAACCCTAGGGGCTTTTTCTACTCCCAAATTCCGGTGAGATTGATTTGTTCAATGGCTTTGAATCAATATTTGAATTTGCTCCCCGCGTCTTCCTGTGTGGTCCTTCTTGGTTTGAATTTTTCATTTTAATTTGGCTTTGAATCTGGTCGCATAATCGATTGAATATTGGCGCTTTTGAATTTGGGAATATTTCTAGATTGGGTTCAATATTTTTTTTACTACTTTTTGCTTGAATGGTGTGTAATTATTTTGATTACTAGCGACTTTTATGCTTTGGATTGTGTTGTTTTGCAATGTTGGATGTGTTTTGTATTGACATTCTGCATATGATATCATCAATTTAGAAAATTCTAGAGGTATTTGTGATGTAATACCTTGCAAATGACTTGGTTCGAGTGGTGTCAAAGTATCTGAAACAAAAATTAAAAGATATTGTATCAACTGTGCATATTTCAAAGATTTCAGTGGGGCAGATGCCCGTAATACAGGTCCGCCTATGGCTTTGGTGTTATCTGTTCGTCTTTGATACACACGTACGCTCTCCTCACAGCAAACCGCTTGATATGCTGAAAAGATTATTGAAGGAGTTGACATAGGGAAAGGAAAAGTAACCCTAACGTGCTTATTTGGTTAATTTGCAGAGCTTGATTTTTCATTATACCAGAAACTTCACATATTAATTGTTGCCTTCTCTTGAAGAAGGATCATAGTGAAGTTTGAAGACAAAGTATTATTTCCTGCTGTCCGTTTCAGGAAAGTTGAACCATCATGAAAGTAGGCAGATCTCTAGACCAAAAAACCATGAAGAATTCTAAAAATTGCGTTCAAAAGACAGGAAGCATTGGAGTAACAAAATCGTCAAAGAGAACTAATAGGTCGATTCACAAATCACATGGTGATACATCTTTCTTTTTCTCTGTAATGCAGAAAAAATTAGGATCCCAATTAGTGGATTGAACTACCCTCTTACTATTCATTTTAAGTCAATCAATCGTTCTATTTGCTTGATCTGCACATTTCATTCCATATATTTATACAGATGTCTATTTGTCTTTATACTGGATAGTTTGCTAAAACTGATTGATCCTTTTTTAGGATGTGGTGTAAATTTGTTGAATGAAAAAGAAGGTCAGTGCTTACCCTTTAAAGAAGCTGGGGGAATGGGCCTGGAAATTTCTGCCAAAGATACATTTCTTATGGAAAAGAGAAATGCTCTTGAATTTCATCCTGAAGGAAAAAACATTTCTTCTGGAAAGATGAAGTTACAACTTTTTCCAATGAATAAATGCACACAAATAGGATTGGAAAAGGTCAGAGGCTGAAAAATGAGACCTTTGGACAAATCTAAAATGCTTTACATCTGAACCTGTCCGCATGATTGTTATGTGCTGACATAGTTTCCTCTTCAGGGTGGACGCAATCCTTATTTGGAACTCACACTTGGAGGTCAAAAGAAAATTTCTTCAGTGCTAAAACACCTTAAAAAGAAGTGGGGAAGTTCAATTATAGCTATAGGAGAGCCTATGCTTTTTCCATACAATATAAAGGAAAACCTGTCTAACTGTAGAAGATGGACATTGGATGATGGTGAAATAACAGCAGAAGCAGTCCATGCTGCTGTTGGAAGCCCTGCAAATTTTCGTTTGAGGTATCTTGTCCGATCACTTTGTTTTTCAAATTTCCTTTTCTAAGTGGGCCGGATAGTTTCTATAATTTTGTGATTTGTTGTCTCTTTCTAAGGTATGGTTGGTTCTCTACCAATGATCCGAGATCTACGGCTGAGCTTTCAGTATCATTTCCCCTCGAGGCTGGCTTACAGTCTAAAGGTACAAAGGGAGGTGGTGTCACTAATTCCAAGACTTTGAATGATGATCACAATGAGGCGAATACAGAGTACAAAGCAACTGATATGGGTGGTGCAACAAATACAGTTGGGGCTCAGAAAATGGACCCTGCACCAGGTTTATCGCTGGTAAGCTGTGGCTTAGATGTTTTGGTGTGCATTTCTTGCAACAGTTATATTAAATTAACAAACAATTTGTTAAAGGATAGTGGGAAGTGCGGTTGGATGTAGATTATTTATGCGCTCATTTTATTTGAGGATTGGAACATAAATGATCCTGTGCAATTATTTCATATTATACTTGAAGAATTATATGGCGAATATTGGAATTAAATGTTTTCCATGAAAGAACCTTAAGTGGTTATTTTGGCACATTTGCAAAGGAGTGACCTCAATTAGAGTTATTGGTGGGATTGTTTATTATTTGTGGCCCTAACACATTTGAAAATCTTGTAGTGGATTGACCTGTATTCTAAATGCCGCATCGCAGCAGTTTTTATGTAAATGACTCATGCAGTCATGTTTTGTCCTGAAAGGTTCAATACATTCCATTTCCTATCTCTTACAAATACTTGTCTTGTTTTGAATAGGATAATGAACCAACAAATAGTGTGCCGGAACAAGCGCCATTACTGTGGGTTGATGGTCTATCGAATATAAGCATCGGAGGACTGCTTTCTGAAGTATCCTTACAGGGCAAGTTAAGTGCCTTAGATTCGAAACTAAATGGCAGCAATGCAGGCATGCAACCAAGTCAAATAATATCTGATTCGTTGGATGCTTTTATTATTTCCCAAAATAGTCATCCTAAGGTATCTACTGAAGACTTGCGCCCATCTATATTGGATGCTGAAGAAACGTGTCACGCATTTCCTCTTCGAAAGTTCTCTTCTCCAGGAACTCATTTACAGTCTTCAATTGGGAAGACTTGTTCTGGACCCAGCAGCCTGGATATTTCTAATCCATTCAAGTTGCCAGAGGCGGAAAAGGTTTATTGCTTCTAGTCTTCGGTTAGAATGTTTTAATGAAACGTAATATTTCATGTGGCTCATATCTGATTCCGTGACATGAAGGCTATTAAATTCCGTGTAATATATTTCTGTTGTTTTAAACAATCTATTTTAGATTATTGGGTTTGCTGTGAAATATGTGTGCGCTTTGTACTAAGAATGGAAATCTGGATTTAATTTTGGGTGAAACCTGCTGCTTCATTTGTAGATTGTATGTGGCATGGTGACCTTGTTATGATTATTGACTTTGCCGTTTACTTTGTCTGCGATGGTGTTATAAAGGTTAATAATAATCCAGATGGATTGCCCCAAGATTTTACCTCCGGAAGGAATGAGACAGACTTACAGCTTCTTTCACGTAGATATGATGAAGAAAGAAGTCTTGGATTAGGAGGCATCAATTGGGTACTCAACTTTCTTATAAAAGTATAATGTCACTTGTTGCCGTGTTTTGATTCCCCTGATGGCTGATTTAAATTATGATGTTTTAATGCAGTGCGACTCTTTGGGGCCTTTTGATCTTGGTATGTCAGCTCAGAAGTTTACTGGAGGAGACAGTGTTAGCCTCGGTGGATTTGTTAGATAGTGTGGCTTGGATGCACATGTTGGAGAACAAGTGGCTTCACCATCTTTAACAAGATTGGTGCATATTGAAGGACATGTACATGATAGAAACATCATCTGTAAAGACAAGGGATACAACAAGGAGCCTGTTAAAAACTGAGTTCCCTTGAGAGTTATATGGCAGTATAGCATGAACAATTACAGAGACAGCGAGTTGTTAGGTGACAAATCAGAGTCCATGAAGAGTCTACTGATTCGTTGTGATGGTTTATCCGTGGCTTGATCACATATTTTTGAAACAGAAGTCAACTCTCTGTGAACTTGTAAATGAAGTAATAATTTTTTTTTAGTAGTTAGAGATGGTATTGATATTGAACTTATCATTGATTAACTTAACTAACAACCTTTGTTGATCAATTTTTTCTATTTTTTTTAATTGGTTTGCATTTTTTTGAATTTAACTATTTTGTATAAGATAACATATCACAATGGATCTGTTGTTAAAAACTTTTTTTTAAGAAATCCATAAATAGGATCAAAAGAAAAGTGCACCAACACATTCAGTCCAAGTTACCCAAACTGAATGAATATCAATACTCCTATATTATAGTCACATTTTCAGATTGTGTTGATAGCAAAATGTGGTTAGTTTCTTCCAAAAAAAATAGAAATAAAAAATCACTTTGGGTTGGTTCGTGTGGATCTGCACTGGAAAACAAATCGATTCGTCTCTCTTTCTATATCAAGTGAACCAACATGCTTTACCTGGATCGACTTTCGAAGTTGATGAGATTATCAGGATTTTCAAGCCTATCAACAAGAGTAATAAATTTATCATTTTGCACCGCTCATGATGGATAAAGCATCGAAAATAGTGAAAATGCAACATTAAGCCACACCTTAAGCCTATATTTTAAGGGCAATTTTGCCCTGAAAATATATTAGAAAAAAACAATTCTAAATATATTGAGCTAACAGTCCATGTATTATTCATGTTATTTTTGTTAAGGTGAAAATTGGTTCCATAAATTTTAAATCTAACTTTTAAAAAAAATGAAGTAGATGACATAATAACAAAAATGATGTGGATAACATGTGAACTGACTCAACTAACGGATAAAATTAACTGGGAATTTAGGATAACGGTTTGGACAAAATTGACCCAATGACAATTCCGGACAAAATAGAACCTTAACTCCTTTTATTTTTTATTTACCTTAGGAATCAATTGAACTTGATTTTTAGGCGGTTCTACCAAACAAGATTTGTCCAAAACTCTAGAACAATTACGTTCAGTTTTTAGACTGTAACATGATAAAACATTTATTTAGACGTTCAGTTTTTTGGCGGTATGTTGCGCCGGTCATTCCAGATAACAATTTGAAATTTGCCGGGTTCGTTAACAACACAGTCTCTCTGTTGTTGCATACGGGGGAATAATCCAAACACAGTTATCTAAATTCATGCCTTTAATCGAAATTGACGGAGAAAGCGTCATCGCCAGCTTCTGTTGCTTAGCATGCCTTGAAGAATCAAAACCATGCCGGCCAAAACATCATTTCACATCTTCTCAGAGTAATCCAGAACCTCTCTGTCTCATGCTTCTGTGTCGCAATGGGTTGCGTCAACACCAAGCTTTCTCCCTCTCGCGACGAGAAGTGGAAACACGACTATGGCTATGGTAGTCAAAGCAGATCAGCCATACACACGAGTCGCAGCTATAATAATCAGAGGCCACTCTCCGATAACAAGCTCCAGCATAGGATTTCAACTTCAAGAACAGCAGGGAATGGTGGTGGCGGTGGCGGCCGTGTCAGAGAAGAAGAGAGAGGAGAAAGGGTGGTTGGTGGAGCAGATCAGAAGCACGAGGTTGGCAATGTTTCAAAGAGATTTGTGGACGAGAAGATTGGAAAAGATGTGTGTGTCGATGCTTGGCCTAAGTGGTTGCTTGATAATATACCTGCACATGTTCTGGCTGTCCTTGTTCCTAAGAGTGCTGATTGTTATGAAATGCTTGCCAAGGTAACCAACCAACCAACCAATTAACTAATAGTTCACATTTTCTCTTGGTAACTGTTGTGAAATCTTGATGCATCATAGGATCACATATTTCTTCCATCCATATGTTGTTTCGTGCTTCATTCACAAGTATATCAGTTGACTTTATCGTCCTCGTACAATGTTCACAGTGTTGCATGCTTGCATTGTAAATGCAACGTAAATTAACTATTCATTTCAATTTCTTTTAACCAAGGTGTTAAGACCCGATTGTGCATGTTAAGTTTTCAAATAATTGAATGTAAATCAAGATGCCCAGTTAAACACCTTTGTGCCACGCCACTTGTTGTAATTTTATACTAAAAGATTAATGATTAAGATTTTCTGATCTGGGTTTTTAGTGAATTTGGCTCCCGACATCCTTATATAGCACATGGTCAAGTCTAAAAAGAAGAGATTAAGCATAAGGTGTTTGTCATGGATTGATGCAAGGGAGAAAAGATAATGCTTTTAAGGTTTTGTAATTATTGAAAAAACACCCGTGTTAACATTTGAACATGTTTTGGGTACATTTGGGTTTCAGGTAGGACGTGGAACATATAGCAACGTGTACAAGGCCAGAGAAAAGGCAACGGGGAAGATTTTCGCCATGAAGAAGGTCCGGTTTGACACATCAGATTCTGAAAGTATAAAGTTCATGGCGAGAGAAATCATGATTCTGCAGAAGCTAGACCATCCCAACGTCATCAAGCTTGAAGGCATAGCCACCTCAAGAATGCAGTATAGTCTCTACCTAGTCTTCGATTACATGCGGTCCGACCTTACCAGAGTCATCACCCGCCCCGGCGAGAAACTCACTGAACCACAGGTTCTAAGTGTTCCCAGTAACAGATATAACTTGAGAATTTGCAGTCAAGTTGTGTGATTGAGAGGATGTTGGTGTTTGCTGCAGATTAAGTGTTATATGCAGCAATTGCTTTCTGGACTACAGCATTGCCATGAGAGGGGAGTGATGCACCGAGACATAAAAGCTTCAAACTTGTTAATAGACAAGAAAGGAGTGCTAAAAGTTGCAGATTTTGGGCTGGCAAATTCCTTTGATCTTAAACCAAAAGGTCCTTTCACCAATCGAGTGGTGACACTCTGGTATAGAGCTCCTGAATTACTTTTGGGTTCAACTGATTATGGTTTCAACATTGATCTCTGGAGTGCTGGATGCCTCTTGGCTGAGATGTTCTTCGGAAAGCCCATCATGCCTGGCAGGACTGAGGTGCTTCGACTTTCTTAACACAGTTTCAATATCTTCTTTTAACATTTTAAGGTATGTGCTGAAAATGCTAATCGGTGCAGGTTGAACAATTGCACATGATCTTCAAGCTATGTGGTTCTCCAACAGAGGATTACTGGAAGAAATTGAAGCTAATGACAAGTTATAGGCCACCAAATTACAAGCCTAGTTATGAGGAAGCCTTCAGGGATTTTCCTCCCTCTTGTATTGGCCTCTTAACTACGCTTCTCGATCTTGATCCTAACTATCGTGGCACTGCTGCCTCTGCCCTCCAATCTGAAGTCAGCTTCTTCCTTATTTACCATTCCACTTCTCTCCCTCTCTTATTCTTTACAAAATTAATGAATAAATAAACATGCGCATCACATTTACATGCTAAGTTGGTTTGTGCTTTCAGTTCTTCAAGACTAGTCCTTTCACATGCTCTCTTTCAGCTTTACCAGTAATATACAAAGACGAGGATGAGCGCTCACATACTAAAAGACGCAAAAAGTAAGTTATTTTATATATCAAGTTTTGAAAGTGCCGATGAAACAAGAGAGCTTAGTACTAGGCTTCCTTGTTGTCTCTGTGACTTGGTTGTTTTTCTTGATATGCGTACTTAGGCATAGGTCATACAAGAAAGGACAAATACCTCAGCCAAGTAACCTAACTCAGTCAGGAAAGAATAAAGTTGCCGACGGACAAGTCGTGAGAAATCCAGAATGGTCAAAGGAGGTGACACCTTTGGTTTTTCTAATTTTAAAAGGATATGTGACAGTATAACTAAGGATCTCTTTGAAGAGCATCAAGATAGTATCTGAAATTATGTAACTTGAACAGGAGAAGAATGTGGAAGGAAGCATGTCTGGTTTAGAAACGGGGTATAGTGTAAGCAGCACATCGTCGAACTCAAAACAATATACAACAGAAGGAAGCTTGTATACATCACTGACTCTGTCTCCAGTTTTTCTGTCAAGTGGTGAGAAACGATCTCCCAGGACTGAAGCACATCCTAATGCTCTCAAGAACGTCAAGAACTATAGCATCAGCTACTTGCAGGCCATGATGAGTGGCACAGAAGGCAATGACTACTCAGCTCAATTTCGCCGATCCTTTTCTGCTGTGGAATCTCGGTTTGATCCTGATAAGTTATCTAATCTCATTGAATTAAATAAGAGGTTGGGCAATCGAAATTGAGGAATTGATCACTCCAAGTGCACTTATAGGTGAAACGGTAAAGAGAAACAGAGAATAAATAAGGGGCCCCAATTTTCTAAGATCCTCAAGTGAGACTATTTCCATTTCTCTCTATTATTTGCCTAAAGTGTACTCAAGTGTTATACTTTTTTGTGTTTTCTCCAACTATTTATTTGAATCACTCCTCCTTCTTGGAAGCGGTGTCAAAAATAAATGAGTCCGCATTTTGGACTGGATGTAGCTTCATAAATCTTCGAGTGAATTTTCCACATTAAAAGAGTTAGAGCATATATGTTAGCGAGATATGGTATGGTGTTTAGAAACATTGTCTACTTCACACACACACATATTTATGCTGTGCTTACCTTGTAGAGTCAGAAATTCATCCTTTCGTATGATATTAAGTACCCACATATATGGAAAATTTACAATCATGGGAGGATTAGCACAGGATAAGAAGGGCAGGCACAGAATTAGAGAAGGATGAGAGAGAAGTTGCAGAAGAGGGAGAGAAAATCTTCATAACAATCTTCACACACAAACTGGCGAAGGTGGCGGTGAGGCCTACTAGTGATCACTGAATGCCAAGGGCCAATAAGTCATTTTCCACTTCTCACGATCATAAATGGATGGATAGATGCAGTTCAGCTTGTGGTGTCCACAAAGTTGTGTCCCTAATTATTATGGGGAAGGATAATGTGTTATAATGCATCAAAGGCCTCGTGAATAAAAATGATATGGAAAGACAATATACAAGTATCTCATTCAGATTCCCAACTTTTTGCCACTAGAGAACAACATCATCTTCCTTCTTGATTCTATCTAAAGCTAAACTTCAATCAAGTGCAGTAGCAAAGATTCTATGCGCCACGTAGATTCATTTGTGTCTGCCACTGCTACAGCTTTGAAAGACAAAGGGAGGAATGAGGACGAAACCGACGTTTTTAAGCCTAGTATATTTTCTTTGATTATGCAAAACTCCTTATACACGTAAATGAGCATACTAATTAGTAAGTACTAAGAGAATATGGATTAACAGATGTAACCAAAAGAAAGAAAAACTAGCAATTATAGGAAAATTAACTAACCCGGTGAACGAAGATTGGCTCGAAAGTTGAAGCCCTTCAGAAGCAGATGAAGTTCCTGTATGTTCCAATATTTCAACATCAGAATCTGGAAACGAAAGAGGCAGGTAGTAAACATTATCTGCTCCGCCAAGTGTGGTCTGGGTTTGGACTGGTTTTCGCCATCGACAGCACGAGATGGTGGTCGGAGAGGTTTGTTTGGACACGAGGATGTGATATTCAGATCGAGTGGAGTTCTAGTAGTCTGGTACTATTTTTATATCATTCTTTTCCCATTAAGAAGCAAGGACGACGATTCCTTGAGGGTATGTTTGGTTGGTGAGAAGGTAAGGGTAGCGAAAATTTTAAATTAAATTTTTTTCCCTTTTTTTATTTTATATTAAGGATCTCCTTTTTTCCTCTCTTTCTGATAAACTAAACAAGATAACATACATTTCTCCCCCCTCCCTTCAAACCAAACACACCCTTAGGATATGTTTGGTTTGAGGGAAGAGATCTTGTTACCCTCTCTTTAATTGATAAGATTAAAAATTTAGGAGGGGAGAGAAATTTTTTTGAAATTTTCCCTCCCCTCCCCTCATAACCCTCCCCTTCCAAATTAGAGGAATTTAGAGGCGAGTGGTAATATTTTGCCTCATAATGACTATTTTGCCCATAAAGGTTTTTAGTTATCCTATTTGTTATCGCCCTCCACTTTTGTTTTAAATTTTTTTATTATGTAAATATATATTATAATTATAATATTTTACTTATTTTTGTGTATATATATATATATGGTAAGTAGAACCATGAAATATAATTTTAAATATTTATTAGTATAATTATAGTTATGTTTATTCAATTTTTATAAATATTAAATTATAATTTTATATTTATAATATATTTTATTAAACATTATACATAATTTTAAAAAAATTAAATAAAAGGGTAAAATTGTTCAGATTAAAATATTTTCCCTCCCTTCCCTTCCCAAACCAAACAAAGTAACATTAAAATCATTACCCTTCCCTTCCCTCTCATCAATCCAAACGAGGTAATATAAAAATTCCTCCCCTCCCCTTCCCTCCGTCAAACCAAACAGACCCTTAGTAAAATTATTTTAATATTACTAAGGGGGATTTATTATTTATTTTAGAAAATCCTAGAAAAAGAACTTCAAAAAACAAAATGATGTCAAAGAGACGTTAGTATTTGAATCATTGTCCCTTTTAAATTTAATAAAAATGACATAAATACCCTTATATATTTTTTAAAAAAAGTATTACCCCACCTCACGGATGATTGGCTGCCATCTTTGGACTGCCGCTGGAAGGCTCGCCCTGTCGATGCATAGAGCCGACAAAGTAGTAGGGGTGAGATTTGAAGCCCATCTTTTGTTTTGCTAAAAATGTTGGTAGCCATTGGACCACCAATGCTTGGCAATGCATATTATGCATATAAATATATATATAAACTAACTCTTTCTCTTACTCGACCTCATTCATAAGTTTTGTTAAAAAATTTATAACATCTCATTAGGTTTTGACGATTTTTCATTTACCTAATAAAAAAAAATCCACGCAATCAACTCTTTCACTCCACCACTTATTTTCGCTGGAGCTCTGGTGCCAGTAGTGGGAGGCCACCGGCAGTCGCTGATCACCAGCGGGGGTGTGGTAATATTTTTTTTAAAGAAAAATATAAGGGTATTTATATCATTTTCATTAAATTGTAAATTAGACAAATCAGGTACTAACATTTTTTTGGCATTATGAATATTCAAAATATCATTTTATCTTTTCCTATTTTTAAATTTATTTTTCTAAAATTTTCCTTTTTTTTTTTTTTTTACCTCTGTCATAGCCAATCTCATTTTGGTGAGATAAAAATTCTTCGTGTTGTTATTATATACCAAACCGTGTAAGGACTAGTCACCCACCCAAACATGAAAACACACACGCTGTTTTTTTTAAGCCAACATGGGGATTGATCCCCCAACCTTCTCAATAAGAGAAGTGAGGTGATGCCAACTTAGGAGTTGATTAATAGATATGTGTTGTTTATAAATATATCCCGCTTTACTTTATCTTTTAAATTAACAAGTTTTTTTAAACTATTTCCACTGATTAGATGTATTTAAACCAGAGTTTTTCGGTCCAATAAATAACCAGAGTTTTTATGCAGAATAGCTTTCATTACCAATGATTAAGGGGTGTTTGATAATTAGAGGGATAGTGAGAAGGATAGAGAGAAATAGGATTCTTGGCTGAGGAGAGAAGAAATGGATTAATAAACATTGAAGGGTATTAAGATATGTGAAAAGTGTAGGTTAGAATCTGGATTTAAATAAATTTAATTGAGATTCTCCCTTTTCCTAACCTTTATATTTAGGATAAGAGTAGGTAAAATTAAACTACATTTTACATTGAGCTACTTTGAAAAATAAAATAGAATTTTGTGAAATATTATAATAACGATTTTACAACCCAGATATTTCCCTGCTCCGATCCTCTGATAAAGCAGGGACTTGTGGATGATAAACCTCAACAGAAATAAAAGAGTGATACCCATATTGTCATCCTTTTGTCTTTTGCCAATAAAAGGAATTATGCGTAAACTTTATTTTGTGCTCTCTCAATCTCTCATCGGTAGAAAAAACTCAAAGCAGTGATATAGAAGTAGTAATCGTCATGAATGAGTACACGTATTAAATAGGAAATAATAAATAGAGATTTGAATAGAAGTGAATGAATGAGGCAGAAGGGAAACAAGGGCACGTGAGAAATGTGCCCTACGCCACAAATGGTCGAGCCAGAGAGGAACCACTAGTCCCATTCCTTACATAAATCCCAAACCAAGCGTGATTGCTCTTCTTAATTAATCCTCTTCCCACCACGTGACGTACCAGAAAGTTCCCAATCCCTTCATGTCTTCCAAACAAGTTGGGGGACCACCCTCCCTCTTGTTTTGTCCCCAAGAGAGAGGGATTTCTGTCCGTGGTGGTTGATTAGGCCTTAATCATGTTTAATGAGATTAGATTAGTGAGAAATGAAGGGGACAGAGGAGCCCGCCACGTGATTATTACTACAGAATGGGGTAATGTGAGTGCGATGTCTCACTTGAATGGTCGCTCTGCTGCATAATCAAACAGGGGAATGAGTTATTGCAGAATGAATGGTTTGGCCTCACTTATATAATGTTATTAAAAGAAGAAAAATTAATAGGGAATGCTAAAAAAGGAGGACGCCAATTGATGCTGCTAAGGAAGGTGTCCTAAGGCAAAGGCCATCAGGCCATTTTGCAGGGGAAAAGTACGGACAGCTCTCCCATGTTAACTTCTCCATATGCTTCTATGAGACATACCACTTTTCACTTCCCCATATTTAAGTGGTTAGTCTACTTTTCTTAATTATATATATATTAGAGGCACAATTTCTCACCATCTAGCTACTTCATTATTTAGCATCTTAACTCTGGATTTTATTTTGCCTTTCTGCAGGAATATATATATATATATATATATATATATATTAGAGAGCAATGTTATGGCGGTTCCTTCCTGCCAAGTAGTCTGCCTCATAAACACTTGTTTTTTTTTTTTCAATTGAAACGTTTAGAAAAATAGCTAATTAATTACTTCATTTAGGCAGAAAGAAACATTCTCTTTCTCTCTCTGTTTTTTTAAGAATTTTTGCAAGCAAGGTAGCTTGAAAATATTTTAAGAAAATAATTTTTCTCTTTTTTTCTTTTTTTAAATACGTTACTAGACGTCTTATTGTTTTATTATTAAGTTTACGATTTTTTTCAGCCAACACAAAACGCACAGGTATCCATATAAACTAAGGCAATAATCCTTTTTCTTTAATTTCTGTCTTATTTTGGTATATGCTTGTATGCATATTCATCTTTTAACCATAGACATGAAATTTTTCACGGCATAGGTTGCTTATATTTTGCATATCAAATTTATATTTTTATTAAAAAAATAAATTCGTGCGGCAACATTATTGTCAATTCTCCGCTGCCAAACAGGCTTTACCCAAAAACACTTGTCTTTTAGGCCGTTTTAAGTGAAACACTGAGCCGAGTAAAACATATGTCTTTCAGTACCGAATGAAGGAAAGGCTTATATCAACTATATAAGAATTACAATTCACTCTAGTTCCTTGTATTTTTTGCATTATATTGTTAAATTAATAACTATGTAATTTAAGTATAATTTATATATTTAATATAAAAAAGTATACTTTTTCATGTTATTATTAGAATATTACATATTTAGCATTTTAAATAAACTATATATATATATATAATTGAATATGAACCAAAACATTCGAACAAATGATATTGTGTTCTTCATTTGTTTTATAAGAGGTGTTGATTTGGTGCGTGTTTGATATTACTAACTGTAGTCCCCATGATTTCGCAGGGGATTTTGATGCTCGCAAATATTAAATTTTAATTCATAAACAGTTGTTTCCAAATTGAGACTTCTTCCTTGGTTTAGGGAATGATTATTTTCATTTGTCTCTGTACATATTTGATTTAGGTTAGGTGGACCTTTCAGATCATAACCCATTAAAGGTTGACTCTTTAGAACCACCTATATATTACAGCTTTAGATTTCATATTACAATCTATTAAAATCATAGTTTTGTTAATTTTTAATGTGAAACCAAGTATGCATTATTTACGGGGAGAATTATATTCATGTCCCGTCCAAGAGAAAAAAAATAAAAAAATGGTCACATTGACAACTCCAAAAAAGTAAATTAACAAGTCCAGAGGCGCAATTGATAATCCTATAGAATCAATTTTTAATTTTTTCTCTTTGATGTGACCTGAATATAATTCCCCTTATTTATACCAATTTGTAGCAGTAATTAAATACGGCATATCCATGTTTTGCCTTGGGATCTTGAAGGAGTGTATAATATAGAGGGCTGATTTAATTTGTTTACATCATGAAAAAGGTAATTTTAGTTTAGTTAAACGTGAGGAAATTATTAGGAGAAGGGAGCTTTTAACCTAAACATGAGGTATAGATTTGTTAGGGAAGATCCGTTTATTAGCTCAAGTTAAAAACAGATCTGTTTTCCAACGAATCCTTTACAATCAACTAAGAATTCTCCCAACAACACTCCTCATACTCCAACAATTTCCTCATGTTTAAAAGAGAATGGTGATTTGTTTTTGGGGGGCAGTAGGCGCCAAAGAGATAACAACGAAGGAATTGAATAGGGAGATCCATGGCCATCTGTGAAGTTAAGTTGGATGGTGATTTAGCTAGCAGGCTAAGCCTTGTCCTTTTCGTGCAAAACATTGCAGGAGACATTGATTTGAACCTCAGTTTCTCCCATTTATTGATCTTGTCTCCTTTCTCTCCCCTATAAAACCACTTCCCTCCCTTACCTTCTCCTTCACCTTCATCTGCTGCATCTGCATATGCTTTTGTGTTTCTCTTATACTCGTATTCATTATACATATATACACCAACTCTCTTCAAGTCCCAAAATATGGTTATGCTACGACGCCTTCTTCTTGTTGCCTTTCTCTTCTTTTGCATCTTCTCTTCCGCAGCTTCAGGTAGGCCTCATCATTCCCTTTGATGATCACTCTGATGATCTCTTTGTTGCTTAATAATCTATCCTCCATTATTTATTTCATTTCATTTATGGGATTTTCTTTTATGTGTTGCAGCCAGAAGTTTGAGGGAGACATCAAGACATGTAGATGAGAAGACACAGAGCCCGCATAGTGCGTTTAATAATGATCACAAGGTACAGAGCCAAGAAGGGGAACAATTCAACGGTGATGATTTGGTTACCATGGACTACACTCCTGCCAAAAAGAACCCTCCCATTCATAACTAATTACATCCTCCTCCTTTAATTTATTGTTTTCTTAGAGGAAGCCCTAGATATTCATATTCCAGCTCTATTCTCTGCATTTCTATGTATATATGGTTAATATTATGTTGTATTTTGAACCTCTAGGAGATCCCACAGTCAAAATAAATCTCCCATACCAGTCTCTCTAGCTGGCTCGCTACTATATATTATTTAGGCCCCAGAATTTTTGTGTAAATAGTTTTCAAGTCGAGTGAGTTGGAGGGGGGAGCATATATATGGAGAAGAGTTTTTCAAGTTTTGAGCAGATCACTGGATACTAAAATTTTGCTATGTAAAATTTAAAAAAAAAACATGTTTAATCTACATATCTTCCCTTTATCATCTTATCCTCATGTGTCAATCAATATATCTTGTTTCTTCATGCTCATATTGTTTACACAAGAACAAAGTGTATCTCAAGAGCCAGACCAACTAGCTAGAGCTCCCTGGTTGTGATTCCAGGCATCATGTTAACAATATAGCAAAGGTGCAATTACAACAAACCTCTGCAATGAATGTAAAAAGATAGTCATGTCACTTTCAACATGAAATAAATTTTAAAGTAATATATTTTTTTAATTTACAAGTTATTTATAAAAATGCACGATAATAAATAAAATGGTATTTAATAATATGACTGAACTAATGAACGATTCAGTCGTTTTAATATATCATCAAGTCATCAACCAAGTAAATTAAAATTCAGATGATTCATAGAAAAAAATAAATATACAACTAATATAGTTGTCAAATGCAAAAGTGTCAAAGTTAGAGGCCGATTAATATTGAACTTTTTTTTCCTCAGGTGGGGAACTACTTACTGATCAACTTTATAGGGTAGCGTTATTTTATTTTTATGTTGTTGCCCTAAAAAAGTGGGATTTGGATTTTCTCTTTTTTTTTTATTCTTCTCTTCTTTTTTTATCTGGATCATTGGATCAAAATCTCAATAGTTTAAATTTTTTTATTATAAAATAATAATATGATTATAATAATATTTTTATTATAATATTATTATTTTTATAATATATTAAATATGTATTGTTGATATCTTGATCAAACGGTTCAGATAAAAAAAATGAGAATAAAGAAAAAAGAGGAAATCGAAATCTCAAAAAGTGTCCAATATAATGTGAAAAGTTATCAATCATTGCTATGCTTATGCTGACGTAATAGCTTTATTGATTTTTGTTTTGTTCAATTCTGAAAAAGCTTGGACTAATAACAGTTGATTTATGAACATGATGAGGATGATAGAAGAAGATTGAAGAAATTATTGAAAATTGTTATTCAACTAACTCTGTTTTGACTTTTAAGAAGGGAACATATATCTGTGCCTCCAAACATAGAACTCCTACACATATAAGAGAAGGATATTTGGTTGGATGGTGCCTTTAAAAAAAAAGATCTTTTTCTCTCTTTTCTATCAAAAAAGTGATGGGGCCTTTTCAATCTCATAAACAATTGGATCTAAACCTTTCAACTTCTCGGCTTTCTTTATAGATATTACAAGAATTGAAACTATTTATTACTAGTACTTCTGTGTAAATTATTCGAATGTCTTGCGATAACTAACTTGTAATAATACACAGTAGCTTGATTTACGGTTGACTGAATGGTCCGTTATTTACTTATTTTCACTTTGGCTCAGAGGTGATATTTTCGATTTTAAATTATATACGGAATTTCAGATATAACCGTTATATATATTTAAATACTTATGATGTAATGATATTGAGTGGGAAGCTGCAAATTTATTTATTAAAAAAACAGAGATAATTGCTTGAATTCAATTGAGCTTAATTAATTGAGGAATCCAAATCCAATGCCAGAGATATAATTTAGGGCGTGTTTTGATACGAGTTTTTTGTGATCTAACCTATGGTTTGCCTATTCAAGAAAAGTATAAAATTAAATTTAATAGTTTTAAACAAATTGCTTAAAACCTAAATTCTGTAGATTAATTATCTGAGAAACTACGAGGAAACAAATCCTAAGAAACTTAACCGTAAAAAATACCAAATATAAATGCAAGGGTCCTGATTGGGTGAAGTAATAAACAGAGTTAAGATAGAAGTGAGTTCTGTTGGAAAAAGTCTACAAAGAAACAAGAAAATATTTGGTTCAAGTTGTATCCAAATACACTAATGTCTTTAAGAGATATTCTGCAATCTCCCTAGTAGATAGGAAGTGGCATCTCCCTGAGATTAAACGAACCCTTCCTATAAGGAGATAAAGTGACAGAATTGGCAGAGGATAAAAAACTCAACAAGAAATTAACGAAGCTTCTTATCCACTATGCAAATGGTGTTAAGATTGAGATATTTATAGGCAATGAATTGATGTATTGAAGTGGTACATCTTGAAAACTGCAACTTTTCAATTAAAAGTCATAACAATTTATTTAATTGATAAACCAACATAAATCCTTTCATTTATAAGGACATGACTTCTCAAAATACATATTTCTTTTAAAACATTCTAATAATATTGGAGAGATTGTTTCTTTCACATACCACCATATAATGTTTACAACAATCTACATGATAGATATGGTAACATTGATTTATACAAAAAGTAGACAAACTTTGTGATGGTTATAGGAGAAAGCTGGCAGGAAACAAAGAACCTAGGACCTACCAAGTACTCTCCATGACTACATATACATGCATGTAGAGACCACTCCCTCTAATCTCTAATATAGAAGTTGCTTAACCAATAATTGCAGTAGGTTAAAGAAACGAAATAAATTGTTTCATTTGAACAAATGTGACATTGTCTCACTGAAATATTTCTATATAATATTAGGTTATATATCAGTTTATAAGTTAGGTAAATTAGTTTTTGAAAAAATGATTGATATATATAAGAGATAAAATAGATTGAAATATTATATTTTTGACCAAATCCAACATCTAACTAATTCTTATATTAAACATTAGAGATAATAGCAATTATTCAAAACTATAGATGGATGATTGATATAATTCTCAGTGCTTGTTATTTTGGGATGGCGTTCTGCCATCCCAAATGGTTTTTTTTAAAAAAAATCACTATGGCTTTTGACTTTTTGAAAATTAGGGGTGTTTGGATTGACATTTTGGCAGTTGGATTTTTTTTCCAAAAGTAACTTTTGAGAAGAAGCTCAAAAGTATGGCTTTAAAAAAACACTTTTGTCACCGTCAATCCAAATACAAATCACATTTACAATCTGATTTTTATCCTATCTGACTTTTGTAAAAGTCAGATTAAAAAAAAATCACTTATGTCACCGCTAACCCAAACAGGCCTCAAAAAATAACAAAAAAGAAGTGGCAAATGTCATATAAAGCAAGGATCCATTACAAGAGAGACCCATCTGATCTTCATTTTTATCATTTTCATTCTGTATTACTTATACATCGAATATACAAATATACCATGCACGTACATTGAATGTTAAAATGAAGAGGTATATATGTATTGATACGGGCAAATACAAGAGGGTTCAGTTCCGGGTTTCTGGTGATAATTAGGACAGATCAAATGGGATGCTTGCCTTGTTGATTTCACTCTCTATCATATCCTTTATTAGCTCTCTACTACATTAAATCATGTTTGGGGTAGGCACAATATGCAAGGGACAAGGTAGGCCTACCAGGTAGACGATGAAGCACATCGTCCCATGTGAAGCGTACGTAACTTTGTCTACTGTCTTACTCTTTCACAAGAAAATGAAAAACAATGTCTCTTGTCTATTCCGAAAATGATCGTCGTCTCTCCTTTGTCGGTTTTTCTCCCTCCATTCATTAATGCTTGGCATCTTCCATTATCATATAATCAAATCTTTCCACCCACACCATCTAACTTGAGCGCAACCAAACAAAACAATTATATATAATCACTGTGTTATATATGTTACACTGAATTTCACTTGGCATCTTCTTCATTTTATTATGTGTCATTGAATTACTGCAAGCTATGGATTTTTAATTTAATTTCACCCCAGCCAAGGCTTTGCTTAATGTTTAAAGATAGAACTGCAATAAAATAATTCCTTCCTAGCTAGTTCCATCCATCCATGTACAAATGATAGGCTAGTGTGTGTACGTACGTGTGTGTTGAATCGTAATAATTAAAGATGCTCAAAAAAGAACTTGTGGATATTGAAGAGCAACCAAAAAGGAAATGCAGGTGGCAATAACGTTGAGTTGAAATGTTTTGAGGATGTGAAGGCGAGGTAAAATGCTTAAGATTGGCTGGAGAAACAGGCACAGAGCCAGGTATATATGGCCCTCTTGCATGCTCCAACGTATTATCTTGTCTGAATATTCCCTCGCAAAATTAATGACACAGCTCAACATTTACACATATTTAATTTCCTTCCCTTCATCAAGTTCCATTCAGATTGGTACCAAGCATTCATGTGTTATTATTATCTTGCTTGCCCATGGCTAAGAGCAGTGACCTTTTCAATAATGCGGAGACTTCTCAGTTTTCACCCAAATGGAGAGAAAAATAGAGCTGAGTTTGACAAACCAAGGCATACGTGCTTCGGCTTCATCATCATCTATGATTTGGCGCTCTCCAGCAACATTGTCAATAAGACCAGTAATTTAATGAAGAGTTTAGGCACTGTACTTATCATACCGTTCATATATAATCAATACTCCCACTAGTCATCCCTAATATAAAAAGTAAGAATTAGATAAGTGATTTATTTTAGTATCTAAATATAAAATCTTAATCCATTTTAGTTTCAAAATTTATAATTTTTATCTTAAAGTATCCATATATTATTCATTATATGTACTAAAGGAGTTTCTATGGAAAGGTAATTCCAATTGACGTGATTAAAAATGACATGTTAGAGAAATTAACAGTTATTTTTTTCAATTAACTAATTTTTTTAATATATGATAAGGACTAGAGGTAGTAGTTCAATATCATTGAATGGGGGTGTTCATCAATCATCATCCAAACCCTTTCCCTCAATATATATATATACATATATATATATATAGAGGGTGAATGCATCAATTGTTTGGGCAACTGTATCATGTGCAGTAGAATAGTAAATAATACTATTTGCGCCTAAATATAAGTCACCTACTGCGCCTAAATATAAGTCACCTGCACCACATTTTTGTATATTAAGAAATACATTAAATTGATAAAAATTTTATATGTGTCCTCATTAAATTTTTTTATCTTTGTTTATTTTACAAATGATTTTTACACTTCACTCTTTTATTTCTTTCTTTCCAATATAAATTAAGTAAAATTAACAAAAACATCATTACTTACTTACAAATGACTTATATTTTGAACCAAAATTTTTTCTTATAAGTGACCTATATTTAGGCACAAATTAATACCAAAGAGGAGAAAGAGTATAATATTAATATTGAGTCAAGTAGCTTGCTCTCACTCGATATCTTTCCGTATGTGCGCGCGCGCGCGCTCAAATTGATAGAATTGAAATTGATGTACAAATGGCTTGTATGGTTTACTTGTGCACGGCGTTATAATTCAAATACGTACTGCAGGAAGAGAGTATGTTCTGCTCCAACGGGTGTGTTCGTGATATGTAACTGGGGAATAAGAAACTGCGCGCTGCTCTTGTTTTTGTATGTCAAAAGGTAAGGAGTTAGTAAAAGTTAATTAACATTATGGCGTGGAAGCTAAATGTTGAGGTTAAGGGATCGGAGATGATAGGATATCTGGAATATTCAGAATTAAATCTTCACCCAGGAAAGGCACATTAGCGGTCTATTTATTGTGAGACACAGCAGCAGACAGCGATGTTGACAGTCGTAGACCCTATGGCTCATAACATATTCACAAATTCCACGTAGTAGTTGCCCAATAATCTTTTATCTTGGTGGCAACTGGCAACTCGCTAGCTACCTAGCTAGTAGGGCATTATAGCATCTCTCGCTCATCTTCGTCTCTATATAAGGCACTCAAACTGAGGTGATTATTGTATAATTATAAACGACATACAATACAATGGCTATTAGGCAGAACAAGCGACTTGTAATTGTAGCTTTCTTCCTTCTCTGCTTCATCTCATCTCAAGCCGCAGCTGGTATATATATATATATATATATATATATTTAGTTGCATGTGTGTGTGTGACACTCGTTTAATTTCTTTCTTCATGATTTGGTTTCCTTTTTTTAATTTTGATAATCAATTGATGTATATTTTTTTATCCATGCAGCGCGAACATTGAAAGAAAGAATAATTGCCAATAGTAGAGATCATAAAAAGGAGGCACATGATGGAATATTTAAGCCAAAAGAAAACAATAAGGGTAATGCAGATGGTGAAGTATTCTCAATGGATTATACTCCAGCCAGGAGGAAGCCCCCGATTCACAATTAAGATAATTAAATATGCTTCCCAAATTTATATAATTAATTATTGTACCTATACATACTATATATGGCTTGATTTCGTGCTTGCTATATTATATTACAGCAAAAATGCAACTACATAGAATTTACCGTGACAAAGTCTCTTTTCCTTTCCGCATATATATATATATATATAAAGGTTGTGTATATGACATATTACTTTTTCAAACAAAAGTGTTAATAAAATCATATTGAGTGAAAAAATTGATCTTGTCTTTTTCTTGTAAGCGTAAAAACAAATTAAAAAGGACTGAGCAGCATTAGTTTAAAAAAATAAATAAATAAAAATTTGAATAATTTAGCAAAAGTGTAGCTGGTGTACATGGTTATTTGATCTTATAAACTCATCCACTACTCTCTTACTACAAAAAGAAGCCGTTTGAGTAGCCCTCCTAATGCCATGTAAGCATTTCTCCTGCTTTTATATAGTAATGTCTTGTTTGGTATCATGAAAGAGTTTTTGATGAAAATGAAAGTAGAATTAGAAGTGAAATTGGGTTTTAAAATATGTTTGGTATGAATATGAAAGTGAGATATAATTTTTAATTAAAAAATGTATTCATAATATGAAAATACCAAAATACCCTTATACCAAAAAAATCTTCCACTCATGCATGCATCCACAATCACCGTGAACCATCCACCATCACCGTCCCAAATTGCAACCATGCTGCCGGCCACCAATCACCACAGTCAATAGCAAATTAGACAAACTATAAAATAACAAAAGACATAGATCGATAGAGAAGAAGGGGTAGAACATGGAGATTGAGAGAGAGGCTGAGATCTGTATAAAGATTGTCGCCGTTCCAATTTTGAGCATATCTAAATCACCATTGTTACCCGAAAATGTGGATTGTTGTCGTTGTTGATAAATAAACAATGGTTCCATATCGATCTATGCAATATATAAATTAAATTCAAACTCAACAAGACAAACAAAAAATAAGAAACAAATCTAGAGGTTGAAGGGGGAAAGGGCGACAGAGGTTGAAAAAGGTTGAAGCGGGTAGGGGCAACAGAAGATGAAGAAGGTGTAAGGGAGGAGGGGAAGAAGATAGAGTGAAGAGGGAGGTGGTGACCATGGTTGAAGAAGAAGATGAAGGGTTGTCGCCGTCGATGGTGGAAGGCTATCGTCAGTAGAAGGTTGTCACCTTTGGTGGAGGATGGTGGTTGGCGGTGGAGGGTTGAAGAAAGATGAGGAGGGCAATTGAGGAAACAAATTCTTAGAAGTGGAAATGAGTGGGGTGGGTGGTGTAAGTAACTTCAATTGTACCAACCATCCTAAAAGTTGAGTTTCACTTCCAATTCCACTTTTTTCCTCTCAATTCTATACTACCAAACATGGCATAAGAGATTTGTGGATGAGTTTATTCTTATAATATTGGGAGCAGAAAGAAGAAGGAATGGATTTTTTTTTGGGGGGGGGGGGAGTTTCCTTCTCAAGGTTTACATATATTTGTAGTTATTTAAGGGGGAAATCGAGGGACTTTTTGTTTTTTGTTGTAATTTTACTATAAAAATATCCAATTACAATATAACAATTATATAAATTTTCATATTAAGTATATAAAGAATTGATAACGTTATACAATTATTTATTTAAACTATAAATGTTGGGTATGTCATCCATATATCATGTTTTAAATAAAAATATAACCATTTAAAACATAAAAAGGAATCATATCTAAATTCAATCTATTATACCCAAGTGGCCTGACTCTCGAAGCAGTGCATGAAATTTGAATCTGAAGAGTGAATCTCAGTACGCTCTATTATTCACAATTTATTATAATTTTATATCTTGTATTAAATATTGATTTTTTTTTGCTACGGAAGGTATCCACCGAAGCGAGCCCGATGACTAATCTCTTGGGTATTGTCGAGCCCAAGATGGGATCAACCCTTCCAAACGGGTTTTCTCCATACACGTTGTCCCACTCCAAATTGGTATTAAATATTGATATTGATTATGGAGTGTTTTTAAAATATAGTGTTTGTTTATAATAGTGATTGGAGTTTTTAAATGTACTTTTCAATATTAATTTACAGAATATAAGTAAGTCATGTGATATAAGAGTTATCTCAATTTATGTGTATAAATATTTATGCCACAGAAACAAACAAGCTAATATAATCGCGTACTGGGCTAGCCCGTGCAAAATCCTTAATAAGCAAGGCCCGTTGCAGCTCTTGAGGAGTGGACGTGCGTGTTGACTTTGTTCTGAACGTTCCTTCGATTCTTCGGTAATCTGCCAGCTGCATAATATTCTGTAGTGACATTCCTATCCCAAGCAGTATCGATATGATGGCTCCTTTCCCTGTTTACTTATACTCAACTAGCTGTATAGCTTTAAAACTCGAGCCTTTTCTTGCGTTAGTCAGTATAAACCTAATTTATATAAATCGAGATAAATCTTCTCTACATATTTACTTCGTAGACCGTAAAGTTACCTCGTAGATCGTAAAAGCTACCTCTCGTAGACCGTAAAAACTATATCGTATTCTATAAATCACGATTGAAAAATAATTATGGAGGCTATCCAAACAAGCTATATGCTTCATCTTCAACACTTCGTTTCTGAGCATCAAGTTTTTAACATCCTGCAAATGCCTCACCCATTGTTTCGACTTATACAGAGAAGATTTAGTTTCTTCTGCTCTGGTTTAGTTTACCTCAAAATTTGCCTGTGACCAACTTTGAAATGTATGTTATATTAGCTATACTGAGGAAGTTGGTTTGTTTTATTTGGATATGACGTAATTGCTCCCTTTCAAATAAATGACATGGAAAATATGTTGGTGCATGGTTTTATAACCACATGGTCCAATTTAGTCATGCCTTCTCAATTCTACCTTGGAGTTTAAGAATCTGTTTTGACATTCCAAGTTTTGAGTGAGGTTTCCCTCATGTGGTCTTTCGTGGCTTGTTTCCCTTCTGTCGAATATTTTATACGTGCTCTATTTCCCACTTTTTTGTCTCCTTGATTTGTGGTATCTTGAGTTGCTGTCAAAACAGTTAGTCGCTGGTTATGTCATCCAGTGCACAACTCTCTGGGATGCATGAAAGAATGAGGTATTGAAAATGAAAAGAACTTGCTCGGAGGACCATTGGGAAGCATCTCTCGGACATGGTTGTGTTAAAGACTTGAAGTTGTTGCTTTCAGAGCGCCAAGGACAACAGAATGGGGAAAAAAACAACAGATGTAAAAATCTTGCACGCACTCACTTGTGAAATACTTTTTACGTTTTTGTTGCAATGCTTCTTTCTGGTAATTGGAGGTTAACCCCAATATAGATGTGTGATTTTGAACTTAGAATGCCCTATCAGAATGCTTACTTGAACTGTGTTTGATTGGGTTGGTGAAACTTTGAACAGATCAGTCACCCTTTTTTCCCGTGGATGAAATTTTCTATTTGAGTACAGGGATCTGGAGTTTCGCAAGTAAGTTAAGTTAAAATCATGGAGAGTTATTGAATTGGATATTATATTACTGATAGGGGGGGGGGGAATATTTACTAATGGATTACTATTCAGCTTAACGCTTAGCACTTTGGTTTTTGATTTTAGGGTAAAGGAGCAAAAATGTCCATATGCTTTTCAGAAAATGGTACCTAGCACCAAATTCTTTCACTGGGAGCATAAATGCCTATCAACATTTAAAAAGAGAGCTAAAATGCATATCCATCTGCCACGTCATCATTTTTTTTTGGAAAAATAATCATTTTGCCCTACAATTTTGTGAAATTGTGTAATTTTACCCTTAGCAATTGTGTGACACTTTTAAATTAGTAAATGACCTCCAAAAATTCTGAAATTTTTCAGAATAAAAGTAGACATGATAAGCTTTAATTTGATAGGTCAAATGGTATTTTATTTGGTCAAAATGACCATTTTTCCCTTACAATTTTCGCAATACTTGAAAAATTGGCAGATTTGTCACCAAACTTTAAAAATTCATATCTAATTGTATAGATATTTAATTGGGGTGGTTCTAAAACCTATGTGACCCTTATTAAGTCTAGTTTTATGGGAAAATATAAATTTTAGCTAATAGGAACCTCAAAATTCCCAAAATTTTTATTTTTGAAGTCTGTTCCATAAAAATTTTAAATTCGCTGGGCAAAATTCAAAAATTCATTTCTCCTTATTAAATTCACAGGGCACAAGTTGAAGTTATTGTCAATGTGATTTCTTGTTGAGGCATTCAGATTGTGTGACACTTTTAAATTAGTAAATGACCTCCAAAAAACCAGAAATTTTCCAGAATAAAAGTAGATATGATAAGCTTTAATTTAATAGGTCATATAGAATTTTTGGAGTTGTATACAAGGAGAAATGAATTTTTAAATTTTGCCCAGCGAATTTAACATTTTTCTGGAGCAGACTTCAAAAATAAAAATTCTGAGAATTTTGAGGTTCCTATTGGCTAAAATTTATATTTTTTCATAAAACTAGACTTAATAAGGGTCACATAGGCTTTGGAACCACCTCAATTGGATATCTATACACTTATATATGAACTTTTAAAGTTTTGTGACAAATCTGCCAATTTTTCAAGTATTGTGAAAATTGTAAGGGCAAAATGATCATTTTGACCAAATAAAATTTCATTCGACCTATCAAATTAAATCTTATCATGTCTACTTTTATTCTGAAAAATTTCAGAATTTTTGGAGGTCATTTACTAATTTAAAAGTGTCACACAATTGTTAAGAGTAAAATTATAAAATTTCACAAAATTGTAGGGCAAAATTGTTATTTTAAAAAAAATGATGATGTGGAAAATGGATAGGCATTTTAGCTCTTTTTTAAAATATTAAGGGGCATTTATACTCCCAGTAAAAAAATTTGGTACTGAGTGCCATTTTCTATAAAGTATATGAGCATTTTTACCCATTTATCCTTGATTTTAATACGAAGTTTCTTTGTTTATTTTAACTTTTTAAAAGTGGTTTTTCATTTTATCTCTATTTGAGAAAAAATACTTAAAAAACACTTTCTCATGCTTCCCAAATCCCAAATGAGTACTTAGCAGTTAGCACACGTCTTTTTTCCCCTTCTTTCTTTGAGCAGGTCAAATTTTGGTCATTTGCACACATTTGTCCCTGCACATCTGCTTTTAGTTTCACACGCACAGAGAATAAACAAATCCCTTTATAAATGGTCTGTGTTGACTGCTGAGTCAAAACCCACAGACCATGCAAATACTATCTTGTTTCAGGTGGTAAGGTGTGCAACGGGCACCTAGGCGCACAGAGAAGTATTATGTTCTTACTCTATAAGCAACTGTAGCAATGGACAACAACACGTAGAGTCGCATCAATCAATTGAATTTATCTATTCTTCAACTTCAAAAAATTATGTAAAATCAATGCCAGTTTCGAACAAGAAGATGAAAAAAATAAATGTCATAATAAGAAAGAAAGAGAAAAAGCGAACAAACGAATAACAATGATGAAGTTATCCGGAATTAAAGGTGTAACCGGCGGGAGAAAACGATGAAGCTGCTAAATATTCAGAATCGCTCATCTGAGTCTGTTCAGGATAAAGCGAAGGAAGTGGAGTAACGGTGGAGGCAAAGGCGGAAAACGGCGAGGAGGAGGACGCAGGCGGCGGTGGCGTCAGGGATGGTTGAACATGTGAAACCATGTGATCAATCTGCAAGCTGTGAAGATTTGGGGGAGGGGAACGCAAGGTGACATTTTCGGGGAAATTGAGTTTAGCCTTGTTGCCTCTAAAACGCAGGGCAGTTTCGTCGTATGCTCTGGCTGCGGCTTCAGCTGTGTCAAATGTACCTAACCACACCCTCGCTGCTTTAAATGGATCTCTGATTTCTGCAGCCCATTTCCCCCATGGCCTCTGTCTCACTCCTCTGTATTTTCTTCTCCCCTGTTCCCTCCTGTTCTCTGCTCTGTATTCATACACCGCATTTCTCATTTCCATCATTTCGCTCCTCCCTTCTCTGTCTGTATTCCCCATAAACAAATTTTTTTTTTTAAATTTCAAAAGCATGCGGGGACCCATCAAGATATATGTAATCTGACAATAAAGAATAAAACAGTATTGGTGCTTACTTGTTGGAACAGCAGGGGATGAGGATGAGCCTCTCTGTGAGAATGTGCCATCTTCCGTACTTGTCGTTGCAGCAGAACTAGAACCATAGAATGAAGACGAAGATGGTGTGGCAGAAGCTTGAGCTATGTTGAGGTACGTTGAGTCTTGATGAGAAGCCGTATAATCAGAGGGCACATCCCCGGACACAACTTGGGTCAAAGCTGAAACCATGGCAGACATCTCCCTCTCCCTGTCTATATCTGGAAATATCATTGGCATAGATGACGTCACGGGATTGCTTCTATGTTCTCCTTCTTTCTTGGCCACCTTTGACATACGAATATATATATATGAACCAACTCTGCCTCTTGGTTTTAGCATGCAGATTCTTCAAACGCCAATGCAAGTCTCAATTTTTCGCGTCTCGGATATATATATATATATGTATGTATGTATATATATATATAGTGTTGGTGGTTTATCAGAACACAAATTGTTTTCTCTTTCTTGCCTGCCCCTTTTTATAGTATTACCCACCTTCCCTTTCCAGGTGAAAGATGACAACAGCATGATGATGGTTTGGTAGCAAAGCATAAGACTTTAAATATTAGCAAATAAATCAATGAACAGTGTGGGAACGTAAATGTGAATGCTGAAGGAAGTTGGCGTTTGTGTGTGGAGAAGCAACTTGGTATTGCAATTGGCGATGAAGTCGGTGAAAAAATGTGCGGCCAATTGGAGGAAGCAGGACGAGCCGACGTGAAAAAATAGTCGCTTTCATATTAGATGCACCGTACGGGGAATTAAAATTAATTAAATACCGTAGGAGTACAAGTTATACTAATATTTGATTGATAACTATGTATGTCGCTAATTGCAATATTAGAAAATGCGGTGAATGATCCAGGCAGGAAGTTAGGGGAATAATCTACTTGGGGCCAACTTTCATTATTTATTGTTTGTTTGGATTACCTTATAGAAGTTTTATAAGTAGTTATAAATCGTAATTCACGGAATACGAAGTAACTTTTATGGTTTATGAGGTAGCTTTTACGGTCTACGAGGTGTTTTTACGGTATACGAAAAAATATGTGGAGGATATTTATCTCGATTTACGTAAATCGGACTTATAAAATAAACCCGATTATTGATTGTTAGTTATTATCCAAAACCGCTGGTGTTGATACTGGTACCGTCTTTCTATCCGGTAGTTTTTGAAGAACATAACCAGTGCGGATCGAATTGTATTTCTTTTGAAGTCAGGAATGTGAACCCGGGAAACAGAAATATTATTTTGGATCAACCCAGTTAAGATACACGTGTAAATTTGTGTGATTTAAGTCTGATAAATTATTTATAGTCTGCGGCAAAGCACAACTTGACAAGTAGATAATTAGTTAATCTGAGAAAGGGGCGTTCAAGTCAAAGTGGCCCACCCTGAGGAGGACCAACGACATGGAAGACGCAGGCTATGGTACCTACAGTGATGATTGGATATGGTTTTGACGTGGCTTTATGGTGTTTACTTCACTATTTTCTTTTGCACATGAGTCGGTCAAAGATGGGTTTCCTAAAAGGCTAATGCTTCCGAGTTCTCTTGTCCATCTTCTTCTTGCCCCGGAATGCTTCTGAGTTCTGAGTTCTGAGTTCTCCTGCATCGACATCACATTTTTTTTATATTTAAAATAGATTAAGTTCTCATGTTTAGAATTAAGTAATCCTTATATTTAGTATTGAAGAAATTAACAATTACTAACATGTCAACTATCAGGTGAACCAGTTAGATGAGTTCATAAAGTGATGAATTTTATCATGACAAGGGAATTTTGTTGCGGAAAAACTCGGTTTTTTTAGAGGCTGAAATTCATCCACACTGTGTGAATTTGTTCAACATGCATATAAAAGAATTGGCCACAGTAGCACAGCCCTTTTGATCATGTTTTGATCATGTCAATTAGGGGTGTTCAAAAATCGGGACAGGATTGAGATACCCCAATCCCAGTTTCCGGTTTTGATTTTTGGCTGGATGCACTAGGATGAGGAAATTCTGACCTTTTTTAAGCAAAAAAATTTTAAAAATATCATTATATTAAGTAAATTCTTCATATTTTATTGTTTAAAGTGATCATTTACAACTACTAATGCCATAATAACTACATAATTGATCTAGAATTGAAGAATATCATTTTATCGTTATCTTGTTCTTCTTTTTTATTATTTTTATATATTATATATTTAGGATTAGTATCCCGATATGTACGGTTTAATTCCAACTAAAAATACACATCTAATCAAATGATAACTTAATTTATAGGATAAAAAATATAAAAATAAAAAAACAGTTTAATTTATAAGATTTAAAAAGGGATCAAGATCGGATCACAAGGGTGATCCTAATTTCCTCCCAATTGTCCCGATCTTGACCAAGACAAAAAATTCCCAAAATTAAAATATTTAGGACCAAGTTGAGATGACGAAGACCGGATACTTTGAACGCTAGTGAATCTCGCGAAAAAGGAATAAAGGATGAGACGGTGGCGTTTACAGCGGGCAAATTGGTAAATACACATTATTACGACTCGATTATGTAGTCCGGAAATATAATTGAAGACTACATAGAGTATAGGCAGAGCAAATAATACACGTGGAAATTAAAAGCACAAAAGAAAGGCAGACAATTAATTTAGCATGCTCTCTCTTATCTTTATTATAACGTGCCTTTTATCATGTGTTATTAATCCTTGTTATAAGGCATTCACTAAGTTCAAATAATACTGGTGCTAAATATCTTTTCATATATGCCCATATTAATACAATGTTATAGTTTATTGTGGTTAATTAGACTAACTTTTGCGCACAAATTCATTCATGTACTAATTTTTAAGCGAAAGAATCATTATGTATAAAGGAGACTATATTATTGAAAAAGTTGTCAAAAGTCTAACTGGTATTGAGGGGGGGGAACAAAGAAAATCTAAGTCATGTAAAGTTTTGTTTATTTAGAGTAGGAATATTATCCGAGTGTCATTAGAAGTTTCTGTTGAATAGATCCACGTTTTAGAGGCTGTTTGGAATGATTTATGGAAATTCCATAAGTGTTTATGAATTGTGATTCAGGGAATACGAAATAACTTTTACGGTCTACGAGGTGTTTTTACGGTTTACGAGATAAATATGTGGAGAAGATTTATTTCGATTTACGTAAATCGGGTTTATATAATAAGCCCAATTCATAAAAACAATGCCAAACAACCTCTAATTCTAAATGGCGTTTTGTTTGCAACGTGGGTCTTTGATTCGTAAGGAAAAGCAACGGCGTCAAAGCAAACACGTGGCGATAATTGATATGGGTGGTGCTTTGGCTGTTGGTCTCTATGTTTCCTTCTGGGTCTCACGTCGTTCTGAGTCAGCATATGAAATGACTTGCATTATTTATATGTACTATTTGTGTGTTTAATCTGTGAAAAAACTGCCTAAATCATATTTGTACCGTTGGATATTGTTAGGAGTTATGGTCGTATTGGGTTTATTTGGTGTTTTGTAATGTAGTTGTTTGGGCTTACTAGTTTTATTGGGCTATTTAGGTTGTTATGTAGTGCGGCCCAATTAGCCTTGTTCTGTACTATAAATATTGGTTTAGTATTCAATAGATGGTTGATCCTCCCTTTTCATTGTTTTGTTGGAAGTTACCCACGAGAGAGAGAAACTAAATTCCCTGAGTAGCGGGACAGATGAAATGCGGTAGTTCTATCTTAGCTTCTTAATTCAATAGACCGAGACATCGCCAATGGGATTGTGTTTTCTGATTATGCTTGTCAAGTATGGACAGATTTGGAGCAGCGTTTTCACAAGATGGATAGAGCTAAAATTTGGGCACTATGAGTGTTTATGCCTATTTCGCTCAATTAAAAGGACTTTGGGATGAATATGCCTTGTTGGTTCCTTTTCTTGTAAATGCACTACTTCTATTGAGTATGTTACAATTGTATAGCAGCAATGATTTTTGCAGTATTTTATGGGTTTCAATGAGTCATATCAACAAGTTAGATCTCAATAACTTTTGCACTTCGAGTGTCACTCATGCATATTCTATGATAATTTAAGAAGAGGATCAGCATACCATCTCTGCTCAAGCCTTAAGTAATCCAATTGAAGCCGCTGCAACTTCTAATAGAGGCAGTCGTCAAGGCAGGGGGCAGAGGTCATGGACATTCTCAATATGTCTGTTTTCATTGCCATCAAAAGTGGCATAAGTGTGAAATCTTAGTGTATATTTGAATTAGTTTTTTAAAAATAGCTTTTATGATTTATGAGGTAAGTATGTGAGAAGAGTTTTGTCTCGACTTGCAGAAAAATGGCTTCTGAAACTATGGTTTTGTGGTTTCTCAAACGCTCACTCATTATGAGTTGATTGGATACCTTAAAAGGGGTAGAGGAGGTCGACAAGGTAATCAAGTTAATCAGGCGATGGTAGGTATTTAGCCTTCAAGCACCAACCAACAACCATCCCTCACTCCACAACAGTATGACCAAATCCTCCAACTCATAATGAAGGAATCAAATGAAGTCGTTGTTGGAACCTGAGACTACATCGAAGAGATAGTTTCAAGTTCAATCAATGCTCTTCTCCCTTTGTCTTTATCTCATACTGATGGGATTTTAGATTCTAGTGCCACTTGTCATAGTCAGCAATCTCACTTTACTTGATAGTGTGAAAGTTTATATGGGGCCTTTTCGAAAAATTAAAATACCAAACAGAGAAAAAATTATTGTGACACACATTGGCACTATGAGATTATCTGATGAAATAATGTTGCATGATGCTTATTATTACCATGAATGCTATTTCAACTTGGTCTCTGTCTCTAAATTGACTAAACAAACCAACTATGCAATTTCCTTTTATCCTGATTTTTGTACTCTGCAGGGGATATCAACTGGGAAATCCCAGATGATTGGTAAAATTCTTGATGGACTACACCTAATTAGGAAGAGCTTAAAGGTTGACTCAACTTTGAACTTGTAGCCTAATGAAAAGAAGAAACAACTTTCAGACTAATGGCATAATAGACTTGGTCATGTACCACTAGACGTACTTAGGCATCTATATATAGCATGGTATTGAAAATTGGATCAGACTGGCCAATTCAAACCGGAAAACCGGTCTGGTCCGGTTGAGAGCGAAAAATCGGGGTCTACTGAACCAGTTGACTCGATGTCACCCCGGATGACCCAGTCTAGTCATGAGTTGCCCTAATTTTTTAAAAAATTTTTATGCTCTAAACAACGTTATTTTGGATTTTTTTTAATTATTTTCCTGAAATTGTTTGATTTCCAAGGAGCTTTAAAAGAATTACTTTTGGCATTGGTTGGAGAAAAATCCTTATGTACTTAATTATATTTTTGTAGGTATTAGATTCAAGAGGTTATATTGGACTATTGGATTTAAAAAAAATGTATAAAAAAAAAGAAGAAATAGTAGTGAATCCGATTATAATACTTATAATCACACATCATCATCATAAAATAAATTATCATTTATAGTAATAAATATAAAACTTTAACAATAAAAGATGAAATAAAGAAAAACTTGAAGGGTGTGATTTGTAGCTATGTATGGGATTGAATCTGTGGCCACTCTTTTTTGGGAGGAAAAATCTCCAGTCAAGTTGAAAAATGATATTCTTTTTAGTTTTTAATATAAGATATATTATTAGATTAAAAAAGTTAGCCAAATTAGTTAATATAATATATATTTTCTAAAACACCACAGTCATCTCCCATAATTTTCCCATTTCCTCCATTTTTTGATTATTATTGAGGAAACATTAATAAAAATAAATTAAAAAAAATTGACCAATAACAAAATTTTGCCTTGTAATTAATAACAAAAGAGAGTAGAAAATTTATAAGTATGTTTTTTAAAAGTTAACCAATAAAATAAGTATACTGGCATTTTAAGGTGAATGTTAACTTGCTCAGATACATATCTCTCAAGTTTCTAAGCGAAGAAATTGGCAATAAATGTATTTATCAACTTGTAAATTATCTAAATTATCTGCATCATATTATCCCACCACTCCTTCAGACATTTTAGACTGCAAGTCGACGCGGCGGCAAAAATATTTGTTTTCGCTAACTTTTGTAGAAGAAATAATAGTGTGGTTGAAGGAACCATTTGGGGTTAGGGAGGGGGCGGATGAGCGGATCTCATTTCCTGGCCTGCCACGTGAGTTTCGATATTGCTTAGCGATGCAAACGGGAGGCTTGCTTGCAATCCAATCCAATATGTAAATAAGAGTCTAATCAATTTGCGTCACTATCATCAACCTACCAAGTTTAGTCATTCTATCAAGTCGCTGCGCTGCTCCTGGAAATTGCCGTCCGCAGCTGAAGAGGAAGCAGAGAAGAATCGGAGATGGCCGAAGAAAAAGATCCAACTTCAGTACCTCTCAGTCAAGCTGATAATGCGGCTATTGAGGATCCCGAAGATCCAGCCAAATCCCCCCCTTCATCTCCCAACTCATCCACTCGCAAGGTTTGTTCAATTTCCCCGCTTTTCCCTCCTCAGATTTCCCCTCTCTTTTTTCTTATTTCCCTGTTGACTTGTTCATTGCCTGTATCTTTTGACTGTTGGAAACATGAGGACCTAACAGTGTCGTTTATATTCGGAATCATCTTTATCTGGGCTCACTAATTATTTCGAAATACACTAGGGCATCCACGGCCCAGATTATATGCTTGTTCCCCGAATCCGCAATTTTGTTGAGGCTACGATGAGTTCAGACCAGTAGCACCGAAAATTGAAAGAGATATGCATTTTCTTTATTTCGATAAGCAGTAGATTGAATTAACAAAAATTGGGGGTTCCCATTGAACTTCAAAGGCGTGCTGCTGGTGCCGCCTTCTAGAATGTCCAAACCACTTGCAGCATCGGAGGCAGTGTAATGAAAACTCATGATATTATTACGTCGTGATTCTCTGACCAGAGATTAACGCTTTATATGATTGAGCTCTGAAAATTTGGTAGATTGGGTGGATAAGCATTTCATAACAGGCAAATATATCAGATGCTCTGTGCATTCTATTGGCCAATGTCATTCGTTGGAAACTTTCAGGATAACGTTTCTGTAACTTGTCTGAAGGTGCTGGAGAATGATGTTATAAGTCCCACATTGGGGGAGGCGTGGTGGGGTTTCTATCTTCAAAGGCTTTCCCACCTAATAGCCTTGTCTTTTGGATTAGGTTCTCTCTTTGAACTTGTGTTCATAACAGAAGACTTTCTTCTGTTGAAGAATAGCTGCTGAGAACCTGTCCTTTGTTTCCTACTTGCCCACTCTTTTCTGCCAGAGTAAAATTCAGTGTTTATAGGCTGATGGATTATCGATCATTGTTGTCTTGCTATTAAACTCTAACTGTTTCTGTGTTCTTGCTTCAGGCCTGCTGCTTTGTTCTCCAAAGCTGGGTCTCAAAGAAATTTATGACTGGATGGTAACGGAATAAACTTACTGAGAAGACTCATTGTTATCAGTATCATAGGCCTGATGATCATTCTGAATTTTGAATTTGCAGTGTAGTTCTTTTTCCAGTTGCGGTTACCTTTTTCATAACATGGTGGTTTATTCAGTTTGTTGATGGCTTCTTCAGCCCATTATACTCCAGGCTTGGCTTTGACATATTTGGTGAGTTATTCATTTTTCCTTTCATTAACAATTGCTCTAATTAATATAATTGTCATTCCAATTTTTTTTTTTTTTGCATAACTGAAAGGAATTTTTTTGTTCTATATGGTAAAACATAACAAGTTAATTTAGAATAATGCATGAACTCGTGATTCCATACGATGATGGGTAGGCATTATTGTTTATTCTCAGAGCTGAGTTCCAATCTGAGATACATTATCAAATTCTATCTTAATGACAGGATGAGAAGATGATGAATTTAAATTTTTGTTCCTGTTATTCTTTGTGTAATAACGGTCGAATTGTAAAATTGGATTTAATGATGACCGTTCCTTGTTGCTATACTGAAAATTCTATGCGAGTTACTTTTGCTGTTTGTTGGAGTCGAGGAAAGAATTAAGTTTACTGACTAACCATTAATTACCTTTGTGCACGGTCTGTTCTATTTCCTTGTTTTTTAATTAGTAAATTGATTTTGGTCATTAGTGGTATGGTTGGAATCCAAGGAAGTATACCAACACCTAAAGGATGCATCTATTGAAAAATATATTTTTATTCACACTTGAGATAGGTTATGTGCAACAACTTGTCATTATTTCTTACTTTTCATTTTCTGTTCATATTGGTGATCTAGGAATTGCTATTTGTCCTTACTCTTCTGAATGCTGTGTTATAATTTGAAGGTTTTCAATTTGCGGTGCAGGACTTGGTTTTGTTACATCTTTGGTTTTTGTATTTCTTGTTGGCGTTTTTGTTTCATCATGGATGGGTGCAACTGTCATCTGGGTTGGAGAGTGGGTCATTAAGCGAATGCCTTTTGTCAGACACATATACTCAGCCTCCAAGCAGATTAGTGCTGCCATATCTCCAGGTATGCTCAATCATACACAGTGCACTTGGAATTCACACCCCTTTCTCACACCTATGTTTGAGTTGTTACTAGTCTATATTGTTGATAGAGTGACCATTACTGAATATCGGTGACGAGCCTGCAACTATTTGTTATGTTGTATTATCTTTACAGATCAAAACACAACAGCATTTAAAGAGGTAGCAATTATTCGTCATCCACGAGTTGGCGAGTATGCTTTTGGCTTTATTACATCAACTGTCACCCTACAGGTACTCCTCTAATTCTCTCACTCTATCTCAATTTATATGCCAGGCCCCATCATATTTATACTGGACATTTGAGTTCCCGTTTTGTATATCGAACCTTTGTATTTATCTTTTTTCCCCATCCTTTTCAGAAAGATAATGAAGATGAAGAGCTATGCAGTGTTTTTGTCCCTACAAACCATCTGTATATTGGCGATATACTTCTGGTTAACTCCAAAGATGTAATAAGACCAAATCTTTCCATTCGAGAAGGCATAGGTATGTATGTTTTATATAGCGTGATAAACGCAAGACCTCCCACCCCATTTGATCTTTTATTCTTGAACGAAGAATTGTTTAGTGATGTTATAAAGTCAAAATTCGGAAATAATGTTTCTGAAGTTTTTAGGGATCAAACATATTACTGGGCTCATTCATCACTGACCCACTATTTTAATTGTGTGCAATAACAATTGTATTGATGCTGTTGCAGAAATAATTGTTTCTGGGGGAATGACTATGCCGCAAACGATCTCTCCAATGCAAAGGGTTGGTCGAGCAAATGACAGAATCCCCATGAACAGATTAGGATAAACGCCTTCAAGGATATGTAGTTGCTGTAAATGAGCGTAGTTTTGTCTGATGTTACATTTTATGTTCAAATATAGAGCTTGAATCATTTTGGTGCGTATTGACTCATTTTTCCTCACTCTTCCTTCCTCTCTCCAAAATTGGACAGGTGAGCAGACTTTGATAATTTTATTAAAGGCTCCATTGTAATATGGTCATCTCTTCTTCCTATTGTCAATTTGTGATTGAACACGACTTGTTCTCCGGTATTTTGGGTTCTATCTAATGTTGTTAGAAAACTTCTACCGTTATTTTGTCAACACCACTGAGTTTGTGGTTTTTCTTCTCGATGTGGATTACAACTAGTTTGGAAAAAGAGTGGGTTTTTCATGTAGGTTTGTTTATCCCACGTCTTCTTGACGCTCCATTTGGATGGAGGAAAAAAATTGGGAATTGGATGGAGGAAAAAAAACTTGGGTGGAGATAAAACTAGAGACGACCTCCTCTTTTTTACGAAGGAAAGAAACTATGCGAATGTTACCACTTAACATGACTATAATTTCCTTATATCCTAATTCATTACGACTGTGTTAGCAATTTTTTTTCTTACCATATTCCATGTCATCATTCATTATATTTATATACTTTAAAATCAAAATAATTTTACATATTTAAAAATATACTATTCTTTTTAGGGAGAATTCTAAAAAAATACCATTTAAATTTTAAAATCCTAAATAGGTGATTTAACAATAAAATGATTTGTTAATTACATTACCATTCTTGTTAATCCTATTACCGAACTTGTTAACGAGACTTTGAAGTTTAAATTGTATTTTTTTTGGCATTCTCCTTTTTTCTTATTTGTGTATTCTTAAAAATAAATTGAAAGAAAAATATATTTTTTATATTTGTGGATGTGACTTGGTAGGCGTGGTGAAATATAAGCACTGAAAGAAGAACTCCAGAGAAGTTGGTGGGAAAATGTGGTGGGTTTCACACTTTCACCCCTCGTTTTACTTCCTCGGACTTTTCTTCTTTAATCTCAACAGGTGGAAACTCCAATTTCACCGTATCCTTTCACTTTTTATTATAAAATTAGAAAATTATTTTCATTATTATTCTTCATGCAATTCAAAATTGAATTTAGGGGCAAAAGTATCATAATCTAATTTACATCACTTGATAGTCGTTTTTTTACCTTGACTTTATTAGTTTCAGACTTTCAACTGTTGTTCCCAAAAAGCTTGCAATTGCGTGATCTTTTTTTACAAGTGTCTCATTAGAGTATGATTCATCAATTACAGAGATACAATAAATTCCGGTGTGGTGATGGTTCGTGTAAATTAGCAAGCTAGGTGATGGCCAAAAACATTTAGCAAGCTAGGCAACCATAATTATACCCGACACATTTGCTTGCATATTACTTCTAATCTTAAACTAGCATTTACTCCCAGCGTGTTGCTGGGGAGCATTTTCTTCCATTCATCATTTATAATTTCACATGCTAATGATTTGACATATCATTTTTCAACAAATAATGCTTCCATCAATACAAGATGGTTTAGATATCTATAAAATCATTAACACCCCAAAATTTCGTCAGCCACTACAACGTTGTCCATTAGTGTCTTTATGTAATTTTATCCATGTTTATTGGATGCATAGCTGTAACTAAGTGAAATTTAAAAGGTAGCTAAATTGCATTAATACGTTAAACAGAAAGAATAGTCGGAAAAATTCGTCCCAGACAACCAACAAACCACGACGTAGACAAGGGAAATAAATGAAACTAAATAAATGACATAATGTCTTCAACATTAAATGAAGTACACTACTATCTAAACAACACATAATAGAGAAAGTATACTGCTATTTAACTTACATCATTGCCATTAATTGATATCACTTTGTTATGCAAATGTGCTAGTAACCATCATCTCCACGATCTTCATTACCTACAAAATACGTTTTTAACAGTAAAAGGTAAACCATATATATCATTTATAACAACATAACAAAGGAAGTGACCTTCAATGACATGTTAACTCATCATCACAGCAAGTACAGATGCATTAATTTCAACCATGCCAATTAATTCAGTGATCATGGTGTTTTTATTAATTCAATGTATGAAAGAGAACATTATTACTTATGTGTAATGAAAAAACTTTGTTCCACTAAAGTAAGGCCTTGATATGGTTATCCATATTTTTTATCGTAGATCCTATAGTTAATTATACCATGCAAATTGATTTCAAGAACTGTAACCAAGTATTTGGTTAGCATAGTTATTTAAAAAACGTTCCACCTTAAAACGCAGGAATCATAGAATGACAAACAGTAGGTTAAGAGTAATGCTTACCGAAACAAATGATGTTGATTAGTTGGTTAAATTGTGGAACACCTCCTTATAAACAACATTCCTTGTTATCCTGCTATTGTTATCATCATTATAAGGCACATATAACTTCAATTCATTCATGCTTTTCACCCTAGATAAAGCAACATATAATTGACCATGTGTAAAGATTGGCTTTAACAGATATAGTCCCACGTGTCAGAGTGACTGCCCTTGATTTTTGTTAATTGTCATTGCAAAGCTAATAATGATTGGAAATTGTCTTCTATGCATATGGAATGGCAGCCTACTTTCAAAAGGATTCATGTTCATCTTATGGATTAAAAACTTTTTGTTAGGGTTAGAGCCATTCAATGTAATTGCCTCACTGACATTCTTCCCAAGCTTTGATACACGAAGTCGTGTTCCATTACATAAGCATGATGATTGGTTAATATTCCTTAACAACATAGTGGGCGTTCCAACCTTCAATGTTAGTTTATGAGGTGATATTTCAGAGCTATTAATGGTATTAAGGAATTATGTGGTATAAAGGTTGTCAAAACTATCAACGTCGTCTGTTGGTTTGCAAACAGAGTCACAACTGAGGAAATCATGCGATTCGCCTGGTAATAATGAGCATATGTAATCATTGATCTGCCCGATTATTTCGATGGTTGGTGTAAGTATTGCTCTATCATTGAAGTACTCATTGTTGGATAAATTTTCTTCCAAGTTGTTGTAGGTAGCTAGGACAATTGATTTTATTGGGTTGGTAGATTCTGTAACTAATATATATTTTGGCATTTCAATATCAGATACACTATCTTCAGATGAACCTAGCTTACCATCCCTCACATCCAAAAGCCATTGATTGAACCATTTTAAGTTCTTAATTTTATCATTTGAATGTCCAACCATCAATCTCATGTTTTTTGTGAGGTGTAAGATAGTGCAATGATCCCATAAGATGGAAGAGCTTATACATGCATTTATAATTGTTTCTCTATTGCCTTTTGGAATAATAGGAATAATTTGAAAAAATTCACCCCCATAATAATGCATTTGCCACCAAATAGTATATTTGAATGCATAATATCCTTTAGAGTTCTATCAAAAGCTTTAATACAAAGTCGTTACACCATTGGAGCTTCATCCCAAATGAATTTTGTCTGATTGAGCACATAGAATACACATTAATTTGAATTGGTGTTGCATATTGTGAATGAGTTGTTCTACCTAAAGGGAGTAACGTAGCTGCAATGCCACTTAATGCTACAATTAAGATAATTTCTCCTTTAGCACGTAAAGATGATGATAATGCATTTCACTAGAATGTTTTCCCAGTGCCTCCGTAACCATGAACGAAGAAGAAACCAGATGAAGATGAGTCAAGTGATATTATAACTTTATCAAAGATTACCCTTTGCTCATCATTAAGAGACTTGATGAGTGATGTTGCTTGATTGTGAAGAGCAACCCTGTCGCAACTTAGCTCTTGTAGTATTAGATTGTTTGTCACATCAACATTTACGAGGAAAGTCTTGCAGCTTCTTCCTATTTGAAATTAGTAGTTGATCAATTTCTTTCAATTCAACTTCCTCTTTGTTACCATATGAGCTTGCATACCTATTTCAAGCGAAGCAATAAGGAAATAGGTTAGTCAAAATTTTAATACATGACAAAATTTATTTCATTAAGGGGTTGATTTTTTGCTTACTTGAATATTGCAGATGATGACGTGGTATGTAAAGTAAATCTTCAGATAAGATCTTTGAGCATTGCTTCCAAATGTTTTCTGGTTGTTGTAAGCAATTGGATAAAAGCATACTTACAAAAAGTTTGCGCAAAGTATTGCCACTACCCCAAGTTGAGGCTTTCTTGATAGCATTTATATATTCTTGATCATCTCTAATAGCCTACGAGCTTGACATGCTGCCCTAAATGATTAATGAATGACTCAATCAATAGTTTTTATGTCATCAAATGACTTCGGTCCCTTAACTTTCGTAAGTAGAATATGTAAGTAATACAATTCACCGGAGCTTAGTGTTGCCTTAGTAATTCTACCCACAGAAAATCCCCTCTACCTTTTCTTCCACTGCTGTTTATCCTTCTGGTAGACATAATGATATGGGAATTGTGCATATGTAAGCCCAGTAGCAAATTTGTCTACTGCATTTTGTTGCATCCACGATAAGAATTGTGACTCACAAACACGTGGCTTGTCCAACAACTCTGTCACATCATTAGTGTTAGTATATATAACAAATTGTTGATTGGGGAGGTGGAAACTTAACCTCTCAACTGATGGGGATCGATGATGTATGTCAAATCCAAATATTCTCCAAGAACCTTCACAAGAAGATATGTACCTACAATTATAATATTGTTGGATATCATCAAGTAATACTTGACCACTTTTTTTTGTTCTAACAAATTCTAGCCACAACTCGATCATGCCCCTTGCTAATGTATTTGAATAAGTACTTTATTGCAGTACTTTGATTGCATCTCTCGACATTGATGTGAGCTTGGAACTTATGTAGAAGTGTAGGATTGTAAGGCACAATAAAACGATTGTCTAACTCTATCCCTTTAACTTCAATTGTTTGACTATCATCCCTTCTTCAGTACGTAGGATAACCTTTCTCATCCATTATTATGTGATCATGAATTTTTTTGAGAAAATATTTGCTGCACTTTTTATTTTTCATGCAAGGTGATTTAGGATTGCTTTCACCACAAAGACCATGAATCATAAATTTCTTCATTAACTCATACAATGCAGGTGAAGATTCTTTGTCAGGAATTTCTGCCTTAATGACCTTATTGATAGCTTTTAGTGAAGAAATCTTCTCTTGTGGTTCAATGAATAGTAATATATGAGCATGTAGAAGGCCACGCTTCTGAAATTCAATGGTATACACATCTACATAAAACCAATATTGAATATAAGGTTTGGTTAAAGAATACTTTAACTCCAGTGTAAGAAAATATTGCATACAGATATACCTGCACGTACAATACCGAAAACTTTCTCTTATTTGATTGTCTTCATGAGTCTTAGTAATTTAAGCCTGAAAATCCGACACAACAATTCTGGCCTATTTGAAGGGTTTAATGAGTGTTTTTTTTACAATATCTAGTAATCTCTGGCCAAGCTAGATTGCAAGTGAAAGTGAGGAATATATCAGGATATCCAGCCCATCGATAGATTGCCATAGCATCTTGATAGTTTTGAAGCATATACCTAGCTCATCCTATGAATGTTGCAAGTAGTATTATTCGTTTCCCAGTTGCTTGAGGATTGGTTTCACCGCTTATTACTGCATCATAAAGACTCTGGTACAAATCAACCCTTTATTCTTTTTGGTAAGTTTGAATCCAATGTAATCTCTGTGCTTCCATCATTGTGTAACCATCAACAATGAATTGTTGTAGCAATCTATTCGAATGAAGTAACACTGAAACTTTAGTTTCCCTTGTCATCAATCTGAATGCAAAGAATTCTCTGATGCTTAACTTCTTTCGTGTCTTGGTCTTTGCTAGTGTCTCCTCACGGTGTTTAATATCATCTCGGTAACCATCTTCACCGAAGGGAAATAGGATAGGATATTGTAGAGGCAAATATGAAGCGTGCAATTCATTGATTCATTGGGGGAAGCTATTTTGTGCTTCCATAATTATGTCTCTAACATTGAAAGATATGTTTATGTCACCAACAATTAATGTAGCTACTTCGGAGGCAGTTGGGACATCATAAATACGTCCATTATTGTGTCTTGTGCCTATCAAGCGTAGCTTCATGTGTTTGCAACCTTTACTAATTAGATGTGATTATGCATAACGATACAGCTTGACAAATGCATTGTTCTCATCCAGTGCCCTCTTTATGTCTTCAACAATTTTAGGATTCAGAGTACTTTCTTTTTCATTCTTTATAGCAATCGATTGCATAATATATATATAAATGAAACTAAGCAAGCTGTCAATCACCTAACTACTTCTATTATGTTCCTTATTTTATTTTTTGTATCATATACATAAAGTTGATAGTAGACTGGCCATGCACTATGGGGTGGAAGTAAACTTCCAATTCTATGTTGGTTCATCCCAGAAAGGACAAAGCGATATGGCCCTCCACCTGAGTTCTTTAAGTGGTCAATTGTCCCTCCCATTGATGTAAAGGAGAACATGTTGTTGTATTGCCTAATATTAGCATGGAAATTTTTTGATCTGTCACTATTTTTTGTCAAAGAATAGTTGTTCCAGCACATGTGGCGGTTTCTTCATGGTAGGTAATTGGACCTTCCCTTTTAGGCAACACATGGAAAAAGTATTGGCAATCCTTTTCTTAGAGTATTTCTTGGATCTTTCATTATACCAGAACAAGGCATCACAGTATTTGCATACATGTATGGGATATCCTTAATCTAAATAATCTGTTAAATGAAATAAGTGAGTAATACGATTTAATGCAGTTCAATGTTGTTGATTACAAAAGGGGAGGGAATAAGGTCCATAGTATAATACCTTGAGGCTGAAAGCTTGTGTGTATAGTATTTTCCATGAAGTTCTGGTGTGGCATTACTTCTGGCACCTCTGTATTGGTTAATAGATCAATTAAAAAAATATAATATTACTTTATTAGGTACATGACTGCCAAAATATTCTTAGTTTGGCAATGATAAACCTAAGTTGTCATGAAGAAAATATGAAAATGCATGCAACCAAAATAGCAGGCATCAAAATACCTTCATCTTCATCTGAACTTGATGAAACATCCTCATCATTATAGTTCCGTTCATTGAAATCTAAATTAAAGATAATATCTTTATAGCTAACTCATTCCACTGGTATAAGAAAAAGTTGCAGGCAACAATAATAATTAAGAAATCATTTATGTGTGATATCGACTGATTAAGTGAAATGTAAAAGAACCCTTACAAAAAAAAAAGCATTGCATTGAAAATATGGTTTTTTTCAATACCTAAGCAAATAGGATCTGTCATTTGAGCGGACTCTTAAGTAGTAGAAGTTGTAGATTTTGTTCCTTGTGGTCTCTTCCCATGTATGGCTCTTGATGGCTTCCTTTTGGTTAATGTGTGGTTTATCCATCATTTATCTTGGATATTTTGTATGACTTTGATTGTATATAAAGAAAAGTGCAATAAATTTCAATTAATGATAAGCATGGTTTAGTTAAAAGCAGCAGAACATGATTAAGGTGTTAGAATCGAAGGTCTGACCTGGTATTGTTTATTCAAATGTTTGTTGCATTATCACCTATTGAGACTTCAATTTGTTCTTAAAAATTGTCTTAATAGGTGGTGGAGCATTTTCCCCATTATTTAATAGACCTTTCAGTCGGGCACTCTTCATTTTCCATGCGTGTTGAAGTGATGGAATAGAATCATCTAAAAGAAAAAATAAAATCAACAATTCAAATCAAGGATATGTTATTCAAATCGTTAAGGAAGTGAAGAAAATCTATGGGGAAGTTGTTACCTGCGGCAGAGGCACTTGTAAAATGGCTTGAAAGGTCAAAGGAGACATTACTTATGTTGTGCAAGGTCCTTCTTTTCCTAGGTTGTTTTGATGCATCTTTAGTTTCTGTTGATGTAAATAACTGAGAAGGCTGAGTGCACTCTTGATGAGGTGTCTAATGAACTTTGACAGCAAAAGGTGTATTTGCATTTTCTTTCTGACATGACATTGATGAAGTTCCAGCGTTTGACATTGAAGATGTTTCAAGTAAACGTTACTACATAATGTTTGGAAAAGTAGATAAGAAGTGGAGAATATATTTATGTAGGGGAACCATAAAAGTCAACATTATTGAATCTTTGACAAAGATTTCGTACACATTGTCTTGTAGTCCATAGCATGGCTATTGAAAAAGACATGTGCTAATGTTTACCTTACTTTTGCAGTTAAAAGGATGTTTGGAAAGTTTAATATAAGACCTCAGTGAAACTACGTTGACCACATACAAAGAGGTTTTGTAGTTAAAATGATGTGTATCTATATAAGTCTTGTATAAATAAGAAGCTGTTTTGACATGATGTCAAGTATCTCGAACTACCTTAAAAAATAACATAATCGAGGTTTTTCATATCAGTTGCATTATTATAGAAGTCATCATCTTTAATCTTGATATAATGGGATTGTAAATATGGTAATATTGCCTATATTGATGAAACTGAAATAAGTAAGAACACAGCAGAAGTTGTTGCAACTTGCAACGCTATTAGCTAGCGTGACTTATTTGCTAATGGAAGAAACAACTAAAAAACATCCGATGACTGCATATTTTTTCATTTATAGTACATAACAGATTTGTTGATGTACTCAATAGCAAGAACTATGCATTAGGTTGAACACAAGTAGACACCAATTAAAAAGAGGAATTGAAAAGTCTTATAGTTAATTAATTGAAATGACGAGTTTACACTAGAAGGAAAACAACATTGAAATAAGGAAATCCTAAAATTGGAAAGCTGATCTTAAAACTAGAATTGAAAACATAGGTGTAGCTGTGAATAATGGTATTCATAGCTTATATTGAATAAAGGAAGGACATATGGTTATTTAGGACCACAATCTTCATACAATTTTCACTGTTCTAATTTTCACTTGCTTAACAATTTTCAGCAACTTGTTGTTAGCAGCTGGAGCTGGCGAAGGTTGAGACTTAGGAGAGGTGGTTGATTCACCTACACTTTTCTTCATCGTAGCCTTTCTTTTCCCTTTAGTAGGAGCAGGGGTATGATTTTGAGAAAGCTGGGTCAATGTCATATCTTTAGCTTCAACTGTGGCCACGCTGGAAGGGGTAAGGTTAGTAGATTCACCGTCTGCTAGAGGTTTATCAGATTTAGCAACAATATCATTTCCTTCTTCAGACCCTGTTATAGGAGCAGCTTCATTGACTAGTTAGTCAAGTCTTCACATAAAGTGGACTGTTGGACACTTATACTTGAACCAATGTACTTGCCGTTGAAGTCATTATGCTTTAGCTTCAATAACATTCACTTTCCAACAACTGAGTCACATTGGCCTAGGAAGTCAAATTCACGGTCCTCCTACAAAAAAGAATCATGTTTTTATATGAGAGTTATACAATAACTTGAAGAGAAAATGAGTGAACAGGTGACAATGGTTCAAACCCTATACATACAGTCTTAAGTATTTGTTTCAGTTCAGCATCAGACTTGTCAAACAGTTGTGAAGCAAGTTTGTCCCAAAGCACCACAGAGGTGTTGCCAATAGCATCCACAATAGTGTAATGGATCTTAAGCCCGGACATGAGTAGTAAGTAAATATGTGACAATTCAAACGAATGGTAGTAGTACATAAATTGAAGTTCATCAAAAAGTATTTAACTTACTTAGGTTCAATTGAATCTGGTTTCTTCTTACAATTACGACAAATCACAGAGTTGCCTTCATCTCTAGGCTTCGAAGCACACTTAGCACAACTGTCATAAGTCCAACCATGCCAAGTCTCTAGCTTTTGTAACATGCAGTTGACGATAAAAAATAATTTATGACAATATATTATAATGAAGGTAATGTATATTATTAAATGAAACTAACTCACCATCCTCAAACCAATCAATCCTCGCAAGGTTTATTAGCACAACAACCGATGACTCCATGTTCTCAAGCTGAGCCATATAAGGAGCATTCATAAAAAGGACACACTCAACGACATTATCACTACAAGGCAATTTAAAAAATAAAGAATAAGAGTATATTTGGTAATGGAGAATCCTTATGTAAAGGTTAGAAAAATTCAAACTCAATGTCAGAGAGAAGAATCTTTAGCTTATTCTTTGTTTCATTGTCCCGCCTATACTCTTCAAGAGGACCCTTTGTTTTAACAAAAGCAAGCACATCTGAGTTCAAAGGTGTGAGGTGTAAGTATAAAATATAAATAAGAAATGGAAGAATGGAAGAATGGAAGAGTAATAACGAAGTGAGTTAGATTGATACTGACCAATCAAGTAATCAACAAAGTTTTTCTACTCAGCCTTAAGTATGTCAGCAAGTGACATTAAAGACTGTGCTTCTGTAGGTATATTAGCAGGTTCTTGTCGGTAGAATGTATGCTTGGTGAGGTTGATTTTAAATTGGTGATGAGTTGCCTTATATTGGTTTGAATTTTAGGAGACCATAAAATTAGCAATAAGGTATATCTTTCCCTCTAGTAAAGTCTGACGATACATGGCATGAAGGTTCTTGTGTATGATGCTCACTTGTATTTTAGTACCCTGGAAAATATTATTGGTAGAATATGTGAGACGAGAATCAGTGATGATAATAGTTTAATGTGAAGCTGGTTGTAACTGTAACTGAGTTGCAGAAACATGTAAGCAATAATGTACAGGATTAAATATGGGTTAATGGATTAGATGAAGAAATCAGCAAACAATTGACAAACCTCCTCATCAACCAGAATCATAGTGATACAAAGTAATTCAGAAGGAGCTGCTTTCTGGTAAACATTCCACCTTCTCAATACACGAATAACAATTATCCATCTCTCAGAACCATCATGCACATCTTTCAGCAAGCAACGATAAGACATGGTATGGGTTGGAATGAGAGGAAGTGGAAGTTAGTGCATAAGAGCACTTTAAAAAGAAGAAGGTATGAATTGTAGAGGATTGGTTGTGGGGGAAGTGTGTAGCCATATTGAGGGGTTTTATAGACGAATTTATATGCATAAAAGGTGCAAATAACATATTGGGTTATGGAGAACTGAAACTGAAATTTTTGAATCTGAATTTTGAAAAGCAGGACTGTGAAGGTAGGGTGTGGTGAAAATTTGGATTTGAATTTGGAGATGACAATGTGGTTCCCTCCAATTTAAGTATGATTCAAATTCAATTTCAAGATTGAGAGTCTGCAATAATACAGATGCAGATGAACATGAAGGAACTATGTACAAAGGTCTTCTTCATATGTAAGAGAAAGCAAAACTTGTGATGTAAGGGGGCCATTAGGATGTAAACTATTTACTTGCATGTGCATGTAAGATAGAATACATGTGAATGGAAAACCAGATTGTGTCTTAGGCAAAGATATACATAGCAATTAGATAAAGTAATGCATGTCACAAATCAAATATATCAAGTATGATAAGGTCAATTAGAATAGTCAACTTACAAAGCATAACTTATCTAGGATTAAAGGTGCAAGTTTGGTGTAACAAATTAATTTTGCATAGACAAATAGAAAGAAAACAAAGTCACCTCGAATACTGAATAAAAAAAGATAGTACCATACATAATATTATTGTTTAAGATTACAGGCATATCGGCTATATAAGATGGCTAAACAAACCTGTAAAAATGTGATAATATATTTAATGGAAAGAGACAAAATCATAAGACAGAAATAGAGTTAGGCACATCCTTACAATTGTGAAAATGGATAGCAACTAAAAAAATGAAACATCATAATAACAGTGGTATAGTCAGTAGGTTTGTGAAAAGTAGTGTACATGTTTATAGCATGCAGAGTGTGGTATGTGAGAGAAATGAAACATTGAGATACAAGAATATAGCACAACAAAAGGATGGGCATTAAGAAGTTTTTAGGAAAGATGTTTTAAACATAACATATTTATAGTTCTGCTACACAAGTGCATAGTGATATAGACAATTGATATAATCAACCTCAACATAGTCAACACATCTATACGTGTTGCTATCTTGGTACAGATTTATTTATACAGCTGTATAAACTAAATCACGTAATGGGAAGGTTAGTACATGAAACTAACCTTAGTATAGATGTATTTGTATAGCTATATGGTTGAAAGTTGAGACCACAAATGCAGAAGTTTGAATAATAAGGAAAACAATATTGAAAAACATCGATAGACTTCATTCATAACTTTGGGAAAAAAGATAAAGTCAATATCATAAAGAAGCGATCAAGTTCATTTAATACCCAATGTGGCTCTAAACTAGATATTAACGAACATGTATTGCAAGGGTGATGGAGGTTATAGACTTCATGGTTGATATATGACACCAAAATTGCAGAAGTTTATATAGTAAGAAAAAGCATATTAAAAAATGTTAGAGACTTCTTATCAACTTTGGGAAAAAAGTTAAAGTCAAAATCATAAAGAAGCAATCGAGTGCATTTAATACTCAATGGAACTCTAAACTAGATATTAACTAACAGGTATTGTAGGGGTGTGAAGATGAGCGAATGAAACCACAGTCTCCAACACCTATGAAGATGCTGGTTTATAAATTTGGATGCCATGAACTAAATAACAGTAAACTTAACACAGTAAGCGTATTATCATATCTAGAAGTAAGTTAGAAATGAGTGGGTTTACTGATTTCTCAAGTTGCTCTCTCTACAGATTCCTTTGACAATAGAGGGAAAACAAAGACACATGCTTACGCATCACATGTAGACTAATGGATGTGTATGACGAATTTAACTTGCAGGACTATGTGATGAACGTGCAGTGCTACGAGAGAGATAAGTTAAGGGCTGGGTCGTATCAATTTTATGACTCCAAATATCTACTATTCGGTTGCTTTTATTGTGTAATGAGGACATATGGGCTATATGACCTTGAGTGGGAAGCTGCAGATGATCATCACTACAATTTGATGTGCAGTATATGAACATTGTTGAAACTTACATACCTTATATGAAAGTTAAACTCCAGGGCGATGGCAATATCAAAATCAAGGTGCTCAACTTGTGGTGCCACGCTTATATGAAGATAACTCCAAACAATGGAAGGCGACACTGGAGGGGAATAACGACAATCTATCGGCACCGTAAAGCAATTAAAGTTCCAATTTCAGTGGAAACGCTGAATTTGCCGTCCAGTCATGAATTGGGGCCAGAATTAAGGTTCGTTAATGAGGACGATGAAGGTTTAAACTGAATTTGATTACTGTGATGAACTATGAGAATGATGAAGTTAGCAGTAAAAGAAAACAGTTTGTTAGTCATGTTTTATTTTTGTCGTGTCTGAAGGTTTGTAGTGTTTCCACCATGTTAGCATGTATTTTAGTGGTCTTTAATTCCAGGTTGTCATTCCTCCTGTGTTCAACGTTAATGAAGTTCACATGCTAATTAAAATGTAATTAGTAGAGACAATTATTTCCATGTTCTTTGTTAAACGACTGTAGGTTGAGTACAACAACCTTTCATTATAATAAATGGGTCTTGAGTGTTCATGCTTATTAGACAAGAATACATTCACGAAAATCAATTTTATTGACGAAAATAAGAGATGGGCTAAATTAAGTTAACAATTTAGTTTTGGGCTGTTATAAATGCATTTTTATAGAAGCAAACTTGAAACTCATTGTAAGACAGCAAAAAAAAACTTGAAACTTAATTGTTACTGGACAAGAATATAATAAAACATAAAACATACAACATACTAAGGCTACTCTAGATGGATTACAATGAAAGGTTGTCTTAGACACGACTAAATTTATGAACTCTAACATTCCATAGTGTTCGGATTATACGTCAAACATCAAATTGTCACTTGAATCATGTGACATAGTTGAAGCATCATTTTGAAGTTGAGAAAGACTGGCATTCCTTTGTTGAAGAACCTCCAGGAATGTTAGATTGAAAAAAACACTTGTTGCATTGTAGAAGGATGTTAGAGTTGGACTACCTATTAAAACCACATATAGATGAGAATGGTAACAATATATAGATAAAATGTTATCAATGAATTGTAGGAGCTAAATTGATAAAATGAAGATTCACCATCAACTCCATTATTGACCAAAGAAAGCTGAATGACTACAAACAACGGGTGTTGGTGAGGGATAGACTTAAATGCACTTATTGTCGAGTCCGCACAAACACCATTAAGGTACAAATGACTTAAGTGTCGCAACTGCAACCATAATTAATAGATGTGATCACCTTATAAAGGGCAGCAACAGGATTAAATGAGGGAAGCACAAACCAGCGGCCTTTAAAGTATGTTATTACCTTTGGGATGACACAATTCTGTCAGACAACGCTAAAATGACCTTGGTCGACGGATCTCCACCCGCAATACTCAAACCCGGTTCATATACATTTTTTAGCAAACCACCCACATCTGGTTTCATAAGTTAAAAACACATGTCAGGCACTTACCAAGGACTAAGCCAGGAAGGTCAGAAGGTGTTAGTTACATACCGATGATAGTACCAACTCTAGAAACTCCGGATGACAACTTAGAAGGTCGCATAAGGTTGAATCTATGTTTTGGGAAGCTTATACCAACGTGAGAGACTTGTGTGGTTGGCAGAAACCTTATCCTAAACTTCTTATAGATGCCCTCTCTATTTCTCAGGACTTCGAAATTGCTAATTTGATAGCAACGATCTTCTCCAAGGGAAGGAGCGAACTTCTCTATTGTAGAATAGTCCTCCAGTGATACTATCATGCGATACATTTGTAAAATCAAGCATCTCACTTTTGCAGTAACTATAAACCACAACAACTATTGAGTTATGAACAATCATAGGCAAAACAAAGAGATGGTGGAACATTAAAGCTGAAGGACTCACAGACTGGTCAAATGCAACCAGTTGCAAGGAATAAAGCTCTCTCATTGGACGCTGAGGACCAAGTGGGAAAGTGACGACCTTCGCTTTTATTATCTTGTCTACCTTCATGAGGATTTGGTCTTGATAGAGACCTTCTATCAAGCTATGAAGGTTCAGAACGAGTCGCTCACCTTCTGACCCAAAAGGCACATGAGGCACATAATGAAATAGAGTATGAGAATAAAAAAATGATGGAGTAAAGGTTAGAGTGTAATATTGAAGTGTTCGGCCATCGAAACCGGATTGGACAGTGGCGTTTCGCTGTTGGGCGATCGTTGGTTGAGGTGATCCTAATACAAGTTGGTTGGGGACAAGAGGAAAAAACGCAAGATTAGAAACAAAATAGAAACTTCAAACAACGTGTTAGAGTATTCATAGATCATACCTATATTTAATTCATAAAACATCCTGTAAAGCCATTCTGGTCGTTGACCCTGTTCTTGTAAGTTTAAAGTCAACTGGAATAGAGCATGAAGGGTCGTTGTAATTTTGGAGCGTTGGTTCATGTCCAGCCATGATTTTTGTCAAGTTGATGAGAGAGGTAAGAACGACGGAAAATGTGGACAGAGTTCGGGAACTGATTTTGTTTGTAGGGACAAATATATTAAGTGAATAGGACAGGAGATTTAAAAATTTGGAACGCTTTGAAAAATAACTCAAACCTTTTATTTGGAGGATGCTTGGTTGGGCTTATGTTTATGCATAAGCCCGATTCACATAAATCGAGATAAAACGCATCCACATATTTACCTCGTAGACCATAAAAACTACATCGTATACCGTAAATCACGATTGGAAGTTCTAACCGCTATTCCAAACATCCTCTTAGCGGTCAATAAATAGGGGCGTGGTGAAGGATTGAGTCGCACACGGAGCCCTATGTCAAATGACAACCAATGAGGTGGGTTTGTTCTTATAGGCTTTATAAACAGTGTTTTGAGTATGTAATCATATGGAGATGATGCAGCTTGATGGAATAATATTATATTATAAATAGACATAAGATTTAGTTGATTTTATAAAAAAAGATGATAATAAATAAGTTAGATAATCATGTAACATATTTTATATCATTAAATTAGATATTAGTTTTTGTGCGGAAAAATTAGTTTAGAGAAAAAAATAATAAATATAAATAAATAATTTTATTAATTTTTCTTAAAAATAAATTAGTCTTATTTCTACGAGCGGGTACCAAGGGAGTAGGGACTAGTGTGTGTAACTGTGTATAGCTGAATTGAAATATACGGATCAAAATTCGCGGGGCGCGGGCCAACCAACCAACCAAACCTATTCTTCCTATCCAGACTGGAGAAAACCCCAAAACCCTAGAGATTGAGCTGTGAAGCATTTACAGTTCTTACCACACAGGACTTTATATCATTTAAACGGTCTATTCCTCAAGCTAAATTTGCTTCGCAGGGAGAGAATTTGGAAGAACCAATGGACTTTGACGAATACGATTACTTGGAGAAGACAGTGGAGGGGCAGGAAGATCGAGATTCGAAGAAGAAGAACGCGAGCAGCGAGAAGATTGAAAGGAGTTACAGGAAGCGCGAGGTAGACGGGAATCTGGATGGTGAAGAAAAGAAGAGCCAGAAGATCAGAGGCGACGAGGAGAATGGGTCTAAGAAGGATCGTGATGACCGCGTCAGAGAACGGTCTAGCCGCGAAAAGGAGCGCCATAGGAGTGGCAAGGAGAGGGACGGGGAGAGAGATGGGGAGAGAGAGCGAGAGAGGAGTAATAGAGACAAGGATAGGGAGAAGGAGAGAGACCGAGATAGGGATAAGGATAAGGAGAGGGATAGAGAAAGAAGAGACAAAGAGAGGGAGAGGGATAGAGAAAGTGAGAGGGAGAGGAGAGAGAGGGATAAAGAGAGGGAAAGAGAGATGGAGAGAAGGGAGAGGGAGGAGAGGGAGAGGTCCAGGAGAAGCAGAAGTCGTTCTGATAGAGATAGAGAGAGAGAACGAGAACTGGAAATTAGAGATAGCCGGTACTGGTCTTTACTGCATTTGCCTTCCTTGACATGTCTGTTTTCTTTTGTTGATTTTGTTCGTGTTACTTCATTCTTGGGCGAGTACTCCAAATGAATTGTGAGCATTATTCGCCATTGACCTGCTGAGCTAAGGACCTGCCTTAAACCATATGTTGCGGTTCCTGAAATTTATTTTTCCTACGGTTTGATATGCGATTGTGCTAAGTAAGCGTGTGTTGAAGTTGTTTTGAAAAATCATCGATGTATTTTTCACATAAGCTAAATTGTGAGGGCTTGGTAATTAAAGCATATCCTTTATTAGACTAGTTTGCGTCTGCTTATCCTCCCTGTTTAATGGCAATACTATACTTTTTGTGACCCGAGTGCTTTAAAAGACCAAATTTATGCATTTAAGCTTGCTATAGTAATATTCCAATTATGATGTTTACATGTCTGAAATATAGAATAGAAGCCTTCTCCCTGATAACTGAGTTGAGTGTATATGTCATACACAGCATTTTTAGTGTAAAGTGTTGCGGTGCTCAATCACAAATTAGTTGACGTGTAGTATTTCCAGATTTCACAGCATTCATGGTGGAGATATAATGTGAAAATCCGTTGTGATTGAGTGTTACTTTTCGGGCTAAATATGATGTGTAGACATTGTGGGATTAATCGATGTTTTGGATTCCAATATCAGCAGGGAACATTTAGAATGGCTGCGCCAGTGGTAATTTGAAACCCCTTGGAATATCTATTCTCCTTTTGGGTTCTAATATTAGGAATGTGAATTTGGAAATTATGGCTATACATTATTCAATATGGATGTCATATTAAACTGAAGTGAACTTTTCTGTATATTTTTTTCTTACAGCTGAGTTTTTCATTCGGGTTGTAGGAGGTTCAGAGACAAGAAAGAGGCCGTGGAGCCTGAGGCAGATCCAGAAAGGGATCAGAGAACTGTTTTTGCATACCAGGTTTATATGTCTGTCTTTGAATTTTGATTTGAGGTCTGATTGTTTTGGATCTTTTTAATTTGTTTCTGATGATTGTCATTTTACCACGTGATGATTACAGATGCCCTTAAAGGCCACAGAGAGAGATGTTTATGAATTTTTCTCAAAAGCTGGGAAGGTCAGTTGATTTTAAATTTTCCTCACTTTTGATGATAGTACCTTGAACACATTAAGGTGTTTGCATGCTTCGGGTGTATTTCTTACATTTTCCACCATCATATGATAATTCTTGATTTGTTTGTAGTTCTAATTCTAATATTCCTTGTTTTCAGGTGAGGGATGTCCGTCTGATCATGGATAGGAATTCAAGACGGTCTAAAGGAGTTGGGTATGTCCTTGATTATCAAATACTTTCTTATTTATATGCATGTGCTATAGTCGAATCAAGATATCAAATTCCAAGAATTATGTTTAACTGTATTCTTAAATGGACTAGCATTGCGATAATGATGAGGGATGATGGGAATACCATGCACTCATGTTTAATCAATTCATGCTGCGTACTCAAGGTAGATGACATAATCCTGGTTTTTTTTTTGGTCCTTTTCCTAGTTTTCTTCCTCTACATATGCCTTACAGTGAGGGTTTCATTCTTATGTTGATGAGACTGTCCATTGTATTTCCTCCCTCTATGAATTCAAAGTCTCTTGTGCAAGCCGTTGGGTTATTCCTTAATATGGTTGAGGGTCATTTATATATAGGAGATTTTTTAGTCTTCTATTTCCCTTTTCATTTTGGAGGAAGGTGATGGATGGTGAGCGTCTAGAAGAGATGCCTATGGATTAATGTCATCCGACTTTTGGTATTAGTTGATGGGTGATTTTCCATACCAGGCTAGCTTTTAGTGGGGTTTTTTCATGGGATAATTTGCACACTTGCACGTGTTCAAGTGAAGTAGATGAGTATCTAGTTACCTTATTACCCAATCCTCCATGACTCAGTGGTTCTTTACACATTATTCTCTTATGTCCTTCATTTATTCCCTAAATTAATTGTGTATGATTTAGTTTTATTTTTTAATTATGACATGCTAACCTTTTCTTTACATGAGTCAGATACATCAAAAGAAACTCAGCTTGAGCTGTCTGCACTAGAGTTTTTGTTTCCCTACATCTCTTTGCTGTATGCATTGTAAGTTTTGATTGCAACCATTTGTACTTTGTAGTTATGAAAATTTGATGCAAGTTCTTGATGAGGCTGCAGGTATATTGAATTTTATGATGCAATGTCAGTGCCAATGGCAATTGCTATCTCTGGTCAACTGCTTCTTGGACAACCCGTAATGGTCAAACCTTCTGAGGCTGAAAAGAACCTTGTTCAGTCTAATGCTTCCACCGGAGCTGCAGGTGTAGCAGGACCATATGGAGCAGCAGACAGGAAACTTTATGTGGGAAACCTTCATTTCAACATGACAGAGAGTCAGCTGAGGGAAGTATGTGGCTCTATTTTTGTTCTCCATTTCAACATGAACTGCTAACTGGCCTGGTTTTTAATACCTTGATTAAAATCGTTATTTTTTTAATTGTTGGTTCAGATTTTTGAGCCGTTTGGTCCAGTGGAGCTTGTACAACTGCCTACTGACCTGGAGACAGGACATTGCAAGGGTTTTGGCTTTATTCAAGTTAGTTACCTTGCATTGGTTACCTTGAGAATGATGGTTTACAGTAATACTGTTATTTATTGTGATTGTATTGATTCTTGAACAGTTTGCCCATCTTGAACATGCCAAAGCAGCTCAGAGTTTAAATGGAAAACTGGAGATTGCTGGTAGGACTATCAAGGTAGATATGTTTGATTCCATGGTTATATATATTTCTGGCTCATATATGTTTGCTTTTATTGGCAATCGCTTTGCAACTCCTACTGTTCTTGACTAATGCTTTTTATTGTGCACAGGTTTCATGTGTGACAGATCACATTGGGAGCCAAGACACAAGTGCAAAATCTGCAGACTTTGATGATGATGAAGGTGGATTGGTAAGTTGAGACAAGGAAAAGTTTGTTTCCAAAAGACGAGTTATCGAATTCTTCATCTCATCATATAATATAGTACTTATATTTAATATGAAGTTACTAAAAATTTAGCCTGATTGGTTATTTTTTCAGGTTGTTAGAGGCATTATTGGCTGGAAGTTTCGTTTGTTTCATAGTTCATCAATAACTATAACAATTCTAGCTATATATATTGCAGGCTGATGACAAGATCATTACTGTGTGATAGATAGGTGCATTGATGTATTAGTGCTTTTGAGCACTCTTACTCTCTTTTAAATAGAATCAATAAATGCGGAAGGTAACATTAGTTCTTAGGTGCAACACCACAAATAGAGATGTTAAACAAATATTCTGAGCTGGAAATCTTGATTAATGACATGTTTTACAAGATTCAATATAATTAGGTCAATATTGGAGAACTCCGGCTTTTCTTCACTAGTCTGGTTTAAATCAGACGTCATCTTTTATGCATCTTCTGTTTCTGTCCCCTTGTTGGCCTGTTTTCCATCTGAAAGGCATCTCTCTTCTATCTGAAAACCTCACTTTTGTTCTATCTGGGGTTTGGTGGGGAGTGGTGCTTGTCATTTTCCTCTCTTTTCTAGTGACATGATGTTGGTGAACTTTGTGTCCTGAAATGATACTGTAACCTCTTTTCAATAACGCATCCCTGCTCATGGATTATGTATCTTTTGTGCAGGCCTTAAATGCTCAATCTAGAGCATTGCTTATGCAGAAGCTGGATCGATCTGGCATTGCCACAAGGTTTACTAAGAAACTTTCCTCTCTCTCTCTCTCTCTGTTTTTTGTTTTTTTTGGGGGAGGGGGTGGTGGTGACTTCTTCATTTGCTTGACAGATATTCTATTTTGCAGCATTGCAGGGTCTGTTGGTGTGCCCGTTGTGAATGGGTCAGTTCCTACTCAACAGTCTGTTAGTTTGCCTAGTGCTCCAGGTTTAATGCCCACATCAGCTCCCCCAACACAAATCATGCCTTCCCCTGTGGTAGAACCTGTAGGAAGCCCTAGCGAGTGTCTACTGTTGAAGAATATGTTTGATCCTACCACTGAGGTGTGACCAACTGATTAATTTTTTTCCCACTGATGTTTCATTTTCTGAAGTACTGGTATTAAATTTCATTGCAGACGGAACCAGATTTTGATATTGACATTAAGGAGGATGTTGCAGAGGAATGTTCTAGATTTGGCCGGGTGAAGCATATTTATGTAGACAAGTAAGTTAATGAATATGTGCAACAGTCATCTATAAATGTCCCTGAGTATTTCTATTTTATTGGCTTTTACATATCGTGTGTATGAGGTGCAATTGCTTGATTTTTTGTTTTCTATACAGAAGAAGTGCAGGATTTGTGTACTTGCGTTTTGAATCGGTGGAAGCAGCAAGTGCTGCTCAACGAGCTATGCACATGAGATGGTTTGCACGCAGGTTGATTTCAGCTGTTTTCATGGTAATTCATTTCACGTCTCTAGTTCCCTTGGTCTTTCGTTTATATTTGGATTTGCTGAATTAATATGTGATGTTTGGTGTCTTTCTACTAAGGATTGAGGAATCCGTTGGATAGGCTGATTAACGAGATTGTCTATATGGCAGTCATCCTCTGCGGACTTGGATAGCCCTGTTATCGTTTACCAATAGTTGTACTTCTACCGTTTCTTTGACTTTGCAGTCATCCTCTGCAGACTTCGATAGTCTTGTTAATCACTTATCTTCAGTTTTTTGTGCTTCTACTGTTTCTTTTTGTTATATAGCTGCTAGCCAGTAACAAATTAAGAATATTATTAAAACGATTGGGCTAACTTAGACGGTAGAAGTAAATCATGTTTAATTAGAGATGCCCATTCATGCTGTTGTAGTAATCCGGAATATTTAAAGAAATGGTTTGTATTGCAGGAACCCCAGCTATATGAAGCCAAATTTAAAGTGGAAGCTTGAATACAGGACTTGCGGCTTCTGATGAATCAGTCTCATAATTTGTTCATAATGTTTTTCACAGTTGAGATCTAGTTTTATAGATTTTGATCCTTGAATGGTGTCTGATGTATGGTAGGAGAAATTACCATGTCCAGATGTTAATGTTTATGATTTATTGTACCATCTTGCATCTCCGTGCATATACGTTGTGCAATGCCTTTTCAGCCTGTTTATTTTTTCATAATTTGTTTAATGCTGAAGTGGTTTTATATGTCGAGAGAAAATTTCCTTGACAAGCGACACGTTCTTTTACTTGTCGAGGGGTGCTCTCTAACTATTGCAAATACCGTAAATTATAATAAAATGCTCCTGTGTTAAATGCAGCACTCAATTTGAGAGTAAAATTTAGTTCTAAATATAATAACTTTTTTTATTCTCTCTTGTTTTTATTCTTTTTTTTAAAACTAATTTGAAAAACTTATAGATTTATATTATAATATAATGTGACATAAGTAATTTATTTAAATTAGATAAATAAGTCTTATTAGAAGAATATAATAGTATTTTGCTACTCTTTTTGGTGGGGAGTATTCTGTTGCTCTAATTATAATGTCTAAATTAAGTCTCATTTATTGATGTTCAAGATTGTTTTAAAAATAATTATTCCTTTTTTGGAACTTTAAGTGACGGCAAGTAAAGAGGATTCAAATAATTAATCTCAAGGGAAAAAACTGCTACACCATGTTTCATATTTATTTCCCAGTCAACTTGAACAAATAATCTCTTCCAGAAAACAGTGCTATTACGAAAGCCTAGTTGAAAAGGTTTAATCTTTATCCAAAATCTTACTTTTTGGAGATGACACGTGTTTGTTAGCTTTTTTGAAAAATAGAGCTGAAAGAAGATCTAATCATAAGTCTGTTGAAGAGAAATCATTATTTTTTGTTGCTTTCTCGGACAAATTAAATATACCATATTTATGGACAATCAGCAAGTAAAACATAAAAAGGAAGAAAAAATTGTACTTTTTGTATGGACAATACGGAGTCACAGTTACCCTTTTAAATATTTTTTTGGGAAATTACATAAACCATTTTTAGACAATCGACAAGTAAGGAGGGGGAAAAACAGAGAGAGAAATGCATTTTTAGGCGGAAAAAAAAAAGAAAAGAAAGAAATGAGGCCTGTCAGTTAGTAATGTGTGAGGAAGGCCCATACATAAGGCGGGGCTTAATTCAGTGTGTTTGGCGGTCTCGGCGGCGAAAAGACCGCGAGCTCATAGCCCTACTCTTCAGGCAGGTGGCTCTGGTTCGCCTATAAAAGGGAGCAATACCACACGCGAGGCTTCTGGGGCCTAAATTAAAATCAAAAGCTTTATCCCCAGAGCTTACCACTGAGACAGAAATCAGAGAGAGTGAGTGGTACCCTTCACCCAAACTTCATAGATTCGCTCCCATCTCCGGTGCTCACTCTCATTAACAATCGTAAGTGACGTCTCTTAACCCTAGCATCCTTCCATTTTACCTCCCTCACTCTGCTATTTCTACTATGGCATGAATTTTGGTTTTCTCGTGTTTCTCACATATTGAACAACTTCTTGATGCTTTATTTATGAGTATTTTTTTGTTCCTTTTTGGCGCTGGCAATAGATGGATAGGTATCAAAGGGTGGAGAAACCAAAGGCAGAGACTCCCATAAATGAGAACGAGATACGCATTACTACTCAAGGCAGGATGAGGAATTATATTACCTATGCCACCACTCTCCTCCAGGTATTATTTAATGCCCGTGTTTCTCATCCCCTCCTCTCATGCGGGCCTGATACTTTGTTAGAAATTTTGAAAATTTTAAACACGGGAATGAATATAAAAATTTTAAATTTCATATGTTAAGTGCTGAACTTGATGTAAAAATTACTTCCTAAGGGAAAATAACAGCTCTCTTGAATGATTGATTTGCAGAATGCCGTTGCGTCTCTCTGCCTCCACCATTTAGGCTTATTGTACTTCATAATTTCATATACTTAACCTTGCGAGTCATTTGTTCATAAGGATCTCATTAACTTCCTTATCAAGAAGTGGGTGAAAGATCAGTGAAATCTTAATCATTTTGGAGGCTGAATGGCGCCCTAGCATTTAACTAAGTTTCCCGACCCATTTTCTGTCAGATTATTGAACTTGCCCTTCTTTTTCACGAAACTTTTGTTTGAGTGAGATTAATCTGTGCAAACTCTTGGCGGATATGGTCTAAACTCTAGAAAATTGATAAGGTGCAATGTTTCTTGTGTTTGACTTTTTTAACTAGGGCTTGTATCTTTTGTGAATGTTACTACCTTGCTGTTCTTATGTTTTGGTTACACTGCTTTATCATTAATGAGTACACTAACTGACTACCTGTGTAGCTATGTCTCTCGTGACACATGCCATTTTAGGAATAGATGAAAATGCTTTGTTTACCTTTCTTTTCATTGTGTCTTTAATTTGCAATTTGGAATTGAAACTTTATTTATATTTTAGCTTCATTTTCTAAGTGAGGAAAAAATAGGTACAACTAGAGTGGGTTCCGTGAATTTCATGGAGTCTGGGACTAACCTCAATATTCATCATTGTGAACATTATGGCTTTCTATGTAACGGCCCCGCCTCCTGCTACAGCAGGCCGACGTGGGTGCAAGTGGTTACCAAGTGGCTCTTAAGACTTAGACTTATCCCCAACTTCTGGCCTCAAGCCCTTGGGGAGTCGTTCTCTTCTTAGTACTCAGTGAGGGTAGAGGAAGAGGAATAAATCCCCTGGAGGGGGGGACAATACTTGCACCACGTCAGCCTGTGGTGGCGGGAGGCGAGGGTGCCAACACGTCGGCCTACAGTGGCGGGAGGCAGGGCCGTTACATAAAAACGTCTTTTTATGTAACGGGCTCGCCTACCGCCACCTCGGGCCGATGTGCCGGTACCCTCACCTCCTGCTGACGTGGTGCAGGTATTGTCCCCTTCTCCAGGGGATTTGTTCCTCTTCCTCTACCCTCACTGGGCACTAGAAAGAGAACGCCTCCCTTAGGGCTCGAAGCCAGGACTTGAGGATAAGTCTAAGCTTTAAAAGCCACTTGGTAACCACTGTGCACTAGGAAAAGAATGCCTCCCCAAGGGCTTGAAGCCAGGACCTGAGGATAAGTCTTAGCTTTAAAAGCCACTTGGTAACCACTGGCTCCGCGGTGCAAGTGGTTACCAAGTGGCTTTTAAAGCTTAGACTTATCCTCAGGTCCTGGCTTCGAGCCCTTGAGGAGGCGTTCTCTTCCTAGTGCCCAGTGAGGGTAGAGGAAGAGGAACAAATCCCCTGGAGGGGGGACAATACTTGTACCACGTCGGCCTGTGGTGGCGAGAGGCAGGGCCGGTACATTCTACAACTCATTATAGATATATTGATTTCCCAATAGTTAGCTTGTCAATCATTTTTTTCCCCTTCTTGCTTTAACCTATTCTTGTGTATTTTGATATTTACTTCAGATACTTGAATCTGTTTACATCGATTGTTGGCTAGTGCTATGTTTGAACTAATTTTCCATTTTGATAGGGTCCACACTTGCATGGATTGCTTTGTCAATGGGCTAATATTTAAATGCTCCTGATATATTTCTCAGTCACATGGATCTTACTTTGGTAGTATGTTTATAGGAGAAAGGGTCAGTGGAAATTGTTCTTAAAGCAATGGGCAGAGCTATCAATAAGACAGTAATGATCACTGAACTGATCAAGGTGAGAGGGCCAGTTTGTGTGTTTTGCGTGTTACTGGTTACGGGTGTTTTTCTTTCTCTGTGAGCAATCTGTTTCTTTGCTTCAGAGAAGGGTTGTTGGCCTGCATCAAAATACTGCTATTGGATCAACTGACATAACAGATATGTGGGAGCCACTAGAAGAAGGCCTTCTTCCGTATGGAACTACTAAAACTTTTCATTGTAGCCTAACTAATAAATAATTGATTTGTTTCCATGGGATCAACTTTCTGTTTATTATTGCATCCTCAGTTTGGAGACTACTCGACATGTTTCAATGATCACAATTACTTTGTCAAAGGAAGAACTGGACAAGTCCTCTACAGGGTAAGAACTAGTTTACTGGTATGCAAGCTTATGTTTCACTGTATCTGATTTATCATTCTCCGGATAGACACAATTGCAGCTCAGCTTGAAAAGCACTTGTGTAAGGAAAGTTTCATCAATTTGCTTTAAACGGTTAGCCTTTTCTCGCTATGTTTGCTGCCAGTCTGGAAGACAATACAGCAGACATTTCTTTACTGCCTTGACATTACTTGTGTTTTGAACTAATAGTTTGGTGTTTTAATGTAACTCCCATATCTCATACGTGTCAAGGAGAATATGATAGTTTTTCATTGTCATGCAGACCTTGGTCTCTTAAATTGATAATAGATAATTGAAAAGGCTTGTATTTGATCATCTACTTGACAAATATTATCAGTTGTTCTTGACTTGAATAGTTTTTAAGATCCATACTGCTTACTTGTGAACTTCTCAATGATGTTCCAATTGTCGTTTTTTTAAGTGTTTTCTCTCATGCAGATACCAGCCTCCTCTCCCAGCAGATCAAGTAAAACCTTTAATTGAATATGAAGAGGAAGGAGGTGACTTGATTAATACTTTTTTCATTTTAGTAGGCTTGTGTGGCTTATATGACATGAGTTGCTAAAATTGGGTCTCCAACAGAGGGCACACCAGTGATGCGAGGGCGTGGGCGTGGGCGTGGGCGTGGGCGTGGGCATGGGCGTGGTCGTGGTCGTGGCAGGGGCAGGGGTAGAGGTATTTCTAATTAATATATTGTTTATTTGTTTGATTGGAATTAGATGTAGTATGAGTGTACATATTTACTTTGTCATATAATGTTTGAGCAGTTAAAAGTTAAAACTGCTTTTAAGGAAACAATCTGCTTCACATGCTTAGGAAATTATAATGGGGGTATGGATTATAATGGAGATGGTTGGGATGGTGGACGTGGATATGGTGGTAGAGGGCGTGGTCGTGCAAGGGGTCGTACTTTTCGGGGCAGAGGACGGGGCTATGGTGGACAGTCCGTTGGTTATTATGATTATGGTGAATATGATGCACTGCCTCCCCAACGTGGTAAGCCTTGTCCATAAAATATATTCATCGAGCAAATAATATAGTCTCAAAGTTGTCCCTCTAGTCTCATATACAAGAAAAAATATATATATAGTTTTCTAGCAAATAATGATAAATTGTTATGCCTTTATTGCTTTTAATTTTGGTTCGTACCATGTGAGGTATGGGCTGTGGCATAATGAAGTGTTGTTTCAAGTTTGTTGAGCTACATTTATCTACGTTGCAGTTTTTTTTCATTTCATACTTCATAGTAGTGTTTAGTCAAAGGTACAGAAGGAACAGAAACAAACTTCCCGTATTTCAATTTACTCAACTGTTTTTACTTCTATATTATTGCATCTCTATTTAATTGGTTTGCAATCCAACAAATTATTGCACTTGAAAATGGTAGTGATTCTTTTTGAGGTTTTTCAGGTCGTGGCCGTGGAAGAAGGGGCCGTGGACGTGGTCGTGTGTTTAGATCAGATGGAGCTGGCACGGAGCAGCAGCTTAATTAAGCTGAGTTGGGTTGTCATTATGTATATGTTCAGTTAGAAGATGAGTGGTCTCTTTGCTTTGTTCCTCTTGAGATCTGCTTATATTTTTCATGTAATATGGAATGTCAAGTGTTGCAGCCATCGTCCCTGGTCCTTGCAGTTTTGTCGTCTTAGTTACTTTCCTTATCTTTTGTAATGTCTTTCAGGTTTAGTGTTGACGAAGTTCTGTAGGCTGTGGTCAGGTATAATTCCTGCGTTATGTTAGCAATTTTTTCATATCAAAATTGTATATTTTTTTTCAATCAATAGAGGGTATAGTAGTGAATTCTTTGTATAACTGATTCAACGGATGTTGATTGCTTTACTTTGCCTAGTTGGACGGAAACCATATCGTGATGACTCAGTTGCGGGTCGAATCGCTTCTCCTCAAGAGTCTGTTTTTTGTTGGCGTTATAACTCGTTTGGATTAGCTTATGAAAGCTTCATAAGTGCTTATAAATCGTGATTCACGGAATACGAAGTAGTTTTTATGGTTTACGAGATGCTTTTATGGTGTACAAGATAAATATATGGAGAGAATTTATCTCGATTTATGTAAATTGGGCTTATATAATAAGTCTAAGTTTAGCCAAACGAACAATAAATCGTGGATTGAGCACTGGTAATTGAATATCTGCCATGTTAAACATGGAAAGTTGAAAAACACGTGTGAAATATGGCACCATTAATCTGGCCGTTATGCATCAGCATTTTTAACTATTCCCATCCAGACTTTAATGTTTGAATTGACATCAAAGGAGCGCACCTCTGACTTTGTCCAAGTCTTTCTGTTGTTTATTTCTTTTTCCTCGTTTACCAAGTTACCAGAGAGGTAGGAGGCAGAGGCCAATAACGAAGCAACTTGTCACGGACTCGAAACTCCCTTTCTTTGTACCGTGCCGACCTTAGCGTGATCAACCCCTTGATCTTATGCTAAGTCAGCCTAACCCTCAAGTTGTAGCCAAAGAATGAGATGAAGACACAAAAGAGCACAAGAGAGAGAAAATTCTTGAGAGAACTTGAGAATTTGGAAATTCTACTTGGTGATTACAAATGAGGGGGTGAGGGGTATTTATAGGCCTCCCCTGTATTCTAGAACTTTCCCACCTCCTTAATGGACAGTGGAGATCTATTCGATCTAACGGTTATCATTCATCCTCTAGAATATTCTATGAGAATATCTACAAATAATATCTAGATATTTACAAGGAGAATTCTAAAATATGCAAGAAAGAGATATCCCTAGAATACTCTAGAATTATCTAGCGTTCCCCACATTGTTCTAGAGATATCTAGCTTGCTCCAGCAGCTTCTGGAGTACTCCGGTGTTGTCTGGAATTCTCTGGATCAATCCGGAGTCTTCTGGATTGTGACAAACTGCTCTTCAATTTTCCGTTCAATTTTGTCTGAAGCATAACTTATTATAATCTTGTTATATCAATTTTGTCTGATTACAGAACGTAAAACTGCGGAAAGTTTTTTAAAATGTTCATCTGATTTTGCGTTTTGATAAAAATAATTATTCATTTTTTTAGGGAAAACATTGATAATTATACATTTAATTTGAAATTTTTATATTGTATATATGTAAAAAAATTAATAGTAAATATATGTCTTAAGTTTTTTCCTCCACAAGGCCTTGGAAAGTTGTGGTCAGTTAGAATTTGACCTCCAACTCGGGTTTCCCTTGGCGTCAAAAACTTGAGCAGGATCTAGAGGCAGATTAGTCTGGAAAGGTACTTCAGGTCAATATTCAGCTAAGAAGAGATTCCTGCTACTAAATGCTTCTGAATCTCGGCAATCTGATGAATTTTGGAAATTCCTGTGGTCTATTGCACTGCCTTATAAATATCTGCTTTTTATTTGGAAACTCCTCAACAGTGCAATCCCATCTAGTGATATCCTTAAAAATCATCATCTGAATGTGTCTGGCTTATGTCTCTTTGGCTGTTCTTGTGATGAGACTATTTCCCATCTTTGTTGGGAATGTCCTTTTACTAGGGTAATATGGTTTGGATGCTTGTCAATTATGGCTGAACATGCTAATTTTGAGTCCTTTTGCTCGTGGTTGAAACTAATTTTAATGCGTCTTTATAATGATGGTCATATCCAATCTGTTCGTGGGATCATCGTCTTGCTCAATGTAATATGGAGAACTGGAAATAATGTCCTTTATAAAGGTTTCAAAGTTAGACCTGAGCAAGTAATTGATAGCATTAGTCATGCAGTCCCTCTTTCAGTAATGCTTTCCGTGTGGAATCTAACAAGGTCACTTTTTGCAATGTTTCATCTGATTTGATTTCTCCTCCAGAGTTAGTGTCTCCATCAATTGATCAGGAAGATTGGATTATTTACTTCTCAAAATTCAGCAAGCAAAAGGAACTCGGCATCACTCCTTGGATTTGTTATCAGCATCAACCGATTCAGAAGTTTGAGTGGTCCAACTCATCTGGTGGTAAAAATGTTTTCATCAAGAGATGCTTCAGAGCTTGCCTATTCTGGATCAACAACAACAATCCTCTGTTCTATCATTCACAGAAGCTTACAATTTTCTATCAGAAAAAGATCCCAACATGGACTGCCACTGCTAACGATTCTCATATGGATGTGGTGCGTGCAAGAAGACATTAACTTTATGCCGAAGTCTTCCTCTTCTATTAAGTCAATTAGTGCTTCCCCTATCCCTCCTCCCTTGTACATGTTGTTAAATCAGTGTTGCTCCTCTAAATTTACAATTTAGAGGAGCAAAACTTTGTAACTAATGTCGTTTTACCTAATATATTGACTATTATTCAAAAAAAAAAAAAAAAAACTTTAGCTCGCAAACTTAGAAAGTTGTAGCTGATTGTTCTTTCAAATTACGGTAGTTATTTTCTTAATTATCTGGGACTCAGTAATTGTATTTTATTATCAATCAATATAAAATATCAGGCAATGTAACATATTTTGCATGCTACACTACTTTACATAAATCATGAATAATGTGTCTTAATGTTCATGTCATACATGGAAAACACATCTAGTTAATCATAAAAGTTTCATCAATAACATATACTTTTGTTTATCATAAGCACGAAGGTATAGAATTGTCAATAATCATCTTTATAAACATCTTCGAATTTTGAAGCATGTACCTAGTGTAATCAACCTTTTAATAAAAGAAGTGAACGAGCATTACGTGATCTAATCGATTGGCTGAACAGACTAACATGACTTCGATTTGTACCACATTAATTACTTTTTCTTCTTCTAATCATTTTACCAATGAAAAATCATCTCTTCGATTTCGTTTCAACTTTCGTTTGAAGGATCGATCGAGGAACAAATTCTGAGTTCGTAAAATTATAAGCAATGCACTTGAATCACTTCATCAAATTTAACAAACAGAAGTTTAAGTGCGAGTAAACTGGCTATATGTGATAAAGGACTTCATCGAAATGCTGAGAATTTGTTGTCCAAAATAAGCTTTTGGAGTTGAACAAACATGAGTTAACCCTTATTAGGTGTGCTGCTATTGCTAAAAGTGAATTTCCATCTTTAGCACACAGCAGGTCAGATTTAACACTTCTGACCATCGAATTAATGGTAACTTTTATAGCATTTGAAAACGCATTTAAAATATGAAACAGCTTCAGAAATGGTTTGTGGTTCAAAAGTCACAGTGCCGTGTTTAATTATTATGATTCCCAATTCATGAGACTGACACATATCATACCGTCCATTTTATGAAAATGCATCAGTAATCTCTTATAATGCCATTCCATTGGGTCACCATATATATATATATATAAGTATAAGAATGTTGAGTTGTTTAAGGAGCTAAATTATATTCAGGTAATAATATTTCATTAGACCACGTAAGTACAACTATTATTTTGTAAACGTTCCAACTTTCAAGCCTGCGACAAAGGAACCGATCATTACCTTAACTAATTAACAAAAGTATCATGTGCATTTATCCACAGATTCATCAAAATTATACACTGACCTAGTTTCGATGGTTGATATTTCTTCCTCTTGTATCTGGTTTCAAGCATTAATGGGTGTCGTCACCATATATATGTGCTGGAGAGATCGATATCTCCGCTGCTTCTTGGTCATAAGAACCTCATCTTTCCAAAATATGTTGTTGATTTTCGTGGGGATTAGATGGCGTAGGGCTTGATCAACCTCTTCTTCTTCAACAAAGCTTCTGTTCCTCTTGCCCATAATGCTGTGATTGTTATCTTCGTCGCCGAGAAGCATAAGCTGGTAAGCCGCAGCCATGTCCGACTCCGTCAGGTCATTGTGGTTGTTATTATCACGTGGTGAACAAGATGCTTCCGATTCTGCCATTAGAATCCTTCTTTGACAAGGTTTTGGCTCTTGCGTATTTGAGAGAGAGAGAGAGAGATGAGGGAGGGTAAGTGGAAGGATATTTCTATGAAGATGACGGACCTATTTATTTATATTATTTTATTATGCTATTATTCTATTATTTATATCTTATTGCGTCTATTCCTGAATGAGTGTGAACCATTGGGTGGATCCGACGGCTTTTGTGTTTTCATTTCTATGCAAACTTTGCTTTTTTGAGTAAATTGTAGGAGACGTGGAATATGAGGCTATGAGACAAATCAGAAATAATGGACCAAGCTAATAAGTTGAGACGAGTCTGGTTGAAATCAAGAATCAGCCATGCTTTAGTTTCTCTCTTTCTTGCCTTGTATGACTGATAAATCGGAGTGTCCATTTTGTTTGTTAGACTGCATTATATTATATTCCAGCCGTCAGATTTTTCGCCAAAGACTTGTTCAAGGGTTCAAGGGAGAGTCTAGCACACTTTTCTTCCCCTCATGAAAAGCTTCAAGTTTGTTAGAGACGAACTTGTTTTTATCAACAAACTCATTTTCCCTTTCCTCATCCGTGCTAGTACTTTCGCTTACTATACACATACTGATCAAAGAAAAATTAGTCATGATTGAAGACTATTGGTTATTTTCTTAGGTAAAGAGCGATATCATGCTGATCGTTTTAACTCCTATTCATTCTTCTCCAACCATCTAAATTAAGCTTTTTAAACAAACACTAGTTTTTATATATGTGTGTGTGTGTATGTGCTTTGTAATTCAAACAGAAGTATGTGACTGTGATTGCTATAATATAATTAATTAACTAGAAACGGAAAGAAATAGAGATACCTACAATATGAGCAGCAGTAAGGAGAGATCGTTGGTGTTATACTTTTCTGCGAAAACAGAATCATATATAAGCTGTGCTTTCAAAAGGGAGGAAAATGATCCAAGTTTAGATTTTTTTTTTTCCCCTATTAGTCCTCTATATATCCTTCCTTAATTTTCCGGATATTTATGCACTTCACTAGTGTTAAAATGCATGTTTACATTTTCGAACTGCTGGTATTCTCAATATTCGTTTCATAAGGTACCAGAAATCATTTGGAGCTAGGGTTTAATTAAGCCTCCTTTATGCAGCTGAAAGAAATAATGAAGTTATAATGAAAACACCAGAAGACTCGTGAAATATTCTTCTCTTACATATATGTTCATCGCTTCCTTGCTTCACAGATATTTCGACATAATTACCCTTTGCTACCAAATGAAATGGCTTATTTATGTATTTTATGAATTCTGAAACCTCTCCAAGTGTAAGTCAGACGGTTTTCAGTTTTCAGTTGCCCCAATACTGGTCCGCATTATACTGCTGTTGATATCTATTGCTCATATTAGTACGTAATAATAAGCATTCAATTTCAAACCACGGTACGTAGTTCAGTATTATTACAACATATCTCTCCATTGGTCGATAATTAGCTAACTTGAGATTGAATGAATATTAATTGTTCCTACAAGCAGGGAGTCTTCATACATATGATTACTGGATTCACACATGAATAAGACAGCGAGTCCAGATATATCTGCGTATATTGATAAGTAAAAACGGCAGCCTAATAGACAAGCTCCGACCAAGTGGGGTTTAAGGAGGGAGGGATAGATGTAGACAGCTGCAATAACCTTATTGGTAGGCCAAGTCTCTTAGCTTCTGTATATTAATAAGTAAATCACCATACACACCCAGGGTACTTGCTCAGGATTGCATGATCATTCACAGTTTTGAAATTCACTTGTTCATTCATTAAGAACGCAAGCCTCAAAACTAGAAGAACTTGGAGAATCAACTGATTAAATTAAAGAGAGCAATCATATGATTCATGAACCACTCATCAACGCGTCGATTTGAAAACTGAAAGCTTCACTATTTCACTCACTATACACAGACATGCTACAATTAGGACTTAACTAGGAGAGTTAACTACATGATTTTAACGCCATCTTGAAATTTGAAGAAGATTCTTGTATTTAAACAGCAGACTCAACCATCCAGCCTAAGCCTCAATTAACACGATAGATGGGTAGATAGTAATCCTATTTAGGGTTTTATATCTAAAGATTATCTTTATTGTTGAAGGATCCCTCTTGGTAAATAGGTGACGTGGCCTTGTAGATGTGGGCGAGAGACCGATATTTGCGCTGCTTCTTCTTCCTGGGCCCATAAACCTCGTCTTTGCCGAATATCTCTTGGATTTTGGCCAACAAGGTTGGATCGCTAATATTAAGTGTTTGTTTAACCTCTTGTTCATGCCGTCCATTTGTGTTTCTCTTGCTGCTATTGCCATTGCCAATGCTGTTATCTTCATCGCTGAGTTGAATAAGTTGTTGGGCGGCTACAATTTCAGGTTTCAGGAGTCCAAGGTTGGATTCTTTCGCCATTGTTGCTGGATCTCTCGAGTCTTGAACCTTTTTTCTTCTGTGTTTGTTGCCAATTCAAGCTATTGGGTGAGTGGTGTATGTGATGTTGGGACGTAAAGCGCGTTTTGAAGGTACGTGACCTACGAGTTTGATTTTGGAGAGAGATTGATGAGAAGCTGCTCCGTTGGTTCTATGAACCTAACCCGAAGACTGCCTGAGTTGATGTTTCTGTTTTTCCCCCTCTTTGTACTTTCTTTATTTTGTTTCTGGGCCCCATTTGATTCGGGGTCCTATTTAATCCATTGCAATATCTTCGCTTTTTGTATGCCAAAAGCCCCAAATAGTACGCAGCAGCATTATTAAAACAAGGAATATAAAAAAATGATTTAGGAATGCTAAAAACGAAAATGTGGTTAACTCTCTTATATCCATTTTGTTGAGTTCTACCATCATATAAAATTATGTGTCCAATTTTTAAAATATTATTTTTATAGTTTTAAACCCATCCATATGGAAAAAAATATGATACATGACTCTATATGATTGAAGAAATTGATAAAATAGACATAAGAAATTTGTTGTTCCTTATGCCTTAAATTTGTTAAATGTTTGAACCAAATGAATAATCAGGAATTCATTGTAAATGTAAGAAAAAAACACATTTTAGTTCATTTCTTAATATAGTCTTAGATATGGGGAAAAAATTGAACGAATACATATTTCTATCTTAATGTATTTTCGTTTGGGCTGTTTGGGTTAAATGTCTGACGTCATTTAAAAAAACGTTTTGAACATTGAATTGAATGCAATTTTGACGAAAAGGAGGCTGACCTTAGTACCATTGCACATATAAAATACCTTTAATGGGGAAAAAATTTATGCACGGCAAAAAAAAAATTGCAAATCTATATTGTATTCTTATCTAATTATATTCCTACGTTACATTACCCTGTCAAACTAAGAATAAATTCATATAATTCAAAACAAAAGGTGAGATGTTTAAAATAAAAATAAGGCGTTTTACTGTTCTAGTGTTTGGGGTCGTGGGAAACCGTGAATGGTAAAACAAGGAAGGAGGATAGGACTACCAAATAATCAACAACGTGAACAGAGAAATTATAATTTTCTCATTCTTGGAGCCAATTTTCGAAGAAATGAATCTTTTTATCTAATTCTATGAAAAGAAGTACTCCCTCCAATTCATAATACAAGATACTTAAATTATATCATGGGAAATTAAAAATAGTAGTTAAGTCATTTAATATATCCTAAAGTGTAAGTTTTTTTTACTTTTATCCTTACTGAGAAATGTGTTTAATTAGATTAGGAATGTTATTTTAGAGAAGAGATATAATTAATAGACAAAGTTAAAAAGTAAATATTAATCAAAGAGAAAAAATAAAAATAAAAAGTGTTAATTAAACTAAAAATGACTTATATTCTAAATCATAATTACGTACTAAAAAGGGCCGATATCATCAATATAATGGAGTACTTCAATATCAAGGGCCTAAAAAGTAAGTGGAGAAGTAGAATCTTTCAACTTCACTTGCTTTTGTTGGCATTCACTTCTATGTGCTTTCACTGGTTTGCTTGACTAGAGGGATTTTATTTGTCTCTGTAAGAGGAATTCTGTCTTTGTTCTGTGGATTTGTTTGTGACGTTAAGGAATAAGGTTATATAGAAGTGGAACTCAAATTTTAACGCGTTTCAATCATATAATAAAGCAACGGAGACTTTGGCGGGTTAATGAAATAATTCATGCATCTCCCTTCGTTAGTCTTAAAGTGCCTTGAACTGATGACTTGAATGAAGCAAGAAAAAGACAAAATAATGTCAACTAGGGTCTAGGGACTTCATTTGCAATTTCCCAAAGCTTGTTGCAAGTTAATAGCCCACAATCATTAAACCCACAATTGCTCTCTGCTCATTGCATTTGCTTAGCTTTAACATTTAATTTATGATCAATCAACACCATCCATCTCCACAAACAAGTTCCTACTTATAGTCCCCTGTGATAAGTATTGGCTTAAAAATTTTGGGTATAGCTAAAATCCGACTGACTCACTAAAGTATTCATATAAAACTGGAACACTAATATGGATTTCAATTATGTTACACAGTAAATATACCGAAAATAGGAAGAGAAGAAAATAATCTTATGAGAGATCATTTTAGAGAAGATGAGAAAATTATTTTGTGTGTTATTCAGATTCTATTCTCTCAACCCCACGCCCTATATATAACGTACATATAGTCACATAAAAATGGATGTAACTCTTAACTGTATAATTTCATGAAAATAGATATAACTATTAAACTATAAAAGAATATTTTTCTTTATAAATCCATCCATAATGGCCCCTCTTGAGTTGGGTTGAGCCATAATCTATCAAAAATTGACTAATATATTCCAACACTGGTCAAACATCAGAATATCAAACTACTACGTTTACAGATTTAAAAAGTGCAATTAACATCTTCTGTTCCGTTCACAGAGCGGGGCATTTGATTTAGCATCAAGACTCCGAAAAGGTGTAAAAAGTGGCAACTGAGAAACAAGAACATCCATCCACGTTGGTGTTATATATGTTACAGATCAGAAACATAAAAGACCAAAGTCTTCACGGTTTTAAACAAGAACCATACCTTGAACCAGGACAACTAATTTAGGACTAATAACCTTAGATATTATGTATGTGTATTTCGTATTTGTGTCAGTTATGATTAGTTATTGACAGTTTTTAAGCATGATTAGAGCGACTACTTATCTTCGGTTATGTATTCTGTGGAAGGGATTTTGGTCCCCTCCCCTTCATTGACAAGATGGAGGGGAGGGGATATTTTTTAAAATTTTTCCTTCCCTCCCCTCAAAACCCCCCCCACCCCTATTAGTATAATTATAGTTATATTTATTCAATTTTTATAATTATTAAATTATAATTTTATATTTATAATATATTTTATTAAACATTGTACATAATTTTAAAAAATTAAATAAAAGGGTAAAATTATCCAAATTAAAATATTTTCCCTCCCCTCACCTCTCAAATCAAATAAGTTAACATTAAAATCTATCATCTCTCATCAATTCAAACGATATAATATAAAAATCCCTCCCCTTCTTTCTCCTCCCCTCCACTCCGTCAAACCAAACAGACCTTAAATGTTCTATTTTGTGTTGTAGGAGATGTTATTCAGATATTCTATTTCCCTCTTTCTGGAGAATTTCAAATACGGGTTCTAGACTTCTCCGCCTCACTTTCATACTATAGCATCACCCTTCACTTCGATTATGAGGAGGGAATAATTAATCATTCAATGATCCTTTTCAAGAATACATGGATAAAGAATGACGCCTAAAAAAAACCACAGAAGTGTAATCAAAGAATAAATGGAAAAATCTCCTATCATATACTCTCTCCCGTGCTATTTATAAGAATCCAATCACTAAATTATATGGTTTAAGAAAGTAATTAAAATTATTTTAAAATAATAACTATGTCGTAAAATAAAATTATTTTTTTAAGTATAACCTTATTTTTAAGGGACAATGAAAAGAGAGAAATATAATAAACATAAGTATCACCAACTCTTTAATTAATATAATATATAATTAGTGATGAGCGTAAATAAAAAAATCATTAAATATTAAAAGAACTCTTATCAAACTGTTATAAAAAAATTAAAATAATTTAAATTTTAAATTCTTATAAAAAATACAGAAGAGGGAGGGAGTAGGTTACAAATTTCTAACAGACTAACACAGCTCCATCGCTCGAAACAAATGGCTTGATTCGAGCCCACATGATAGTAGTAGTTAAGATGGAAGCCCGCAGGATTTACCAGACCAATACGATAGCAAGCCCATTGAGATAATAGAACTATTTTGTCGCAATAAAAAAAAAAAACTCTGAATTATCCTACCATGGAAGTTAGGAAGAGAGTAGAGTAGTTTTTTGATCCGCGTTCGAAAGAGAATAGAGTAGTTAGATACTTAATATTTATAGTTATTGAATTGTTCGCGTCCACTGTTTCTTGATTATGATGGGCTCTTGTCTTGAATGATCCTATTCGTTGTGTTAATTAACCAAATGACACGAGCCGGCCAACCTCTCCATAATTATTATTCCCTTTTCTTATTCTATCTTCCATTGAAAAAAGAATAAATAATGAAATCCCTTTCCTGTTCGTTCGTTGTTCAAAAAACAAATAAACCCACTATTTCATTGGAGTCAGGAGAGGGGATGAATATAAAATGGTAAGTGTATTTTTGGTAATTCAAATTATGTAATAACCACACCCGCCGTTTATATAAATGTGTGATACTTTCATATTAATAAAAGAAGTGCTATTTATGAATATATTTACCACATGTATATCGGGCCACAGTGGAGATATCAGATATATGAGGGTGTTTGGAATAGCCATTAGAACATCTAAAAGTGTTTTTCAATCATGATTTATGATATACGAAGTATGTTTATGATATACCAAATAAATATGTGAAAGAATTTTATGTCGATTTATATAAATCAGACTTATAAAATAAATCAAGCTAATTAAATACCTATATGGGGGAAAACCTCAGCTGTGATAAGCCGTATTTGTATTGGGCAGGCACAGTAACAATTATGGTGCTGCATTTTGTGGACCCTATAGTGCTTGTTTTATGAATTAATAAATATATGAAATATTAGGAGGCACATGGGCATGCAGCTGTTGTCGGTGGCAGTATATAATTCAACATTTTGAATATAAGTTCATTTTCCCAGAGTATGAAAGCTTGTCCCTTCACCTGTCGCCTGTATGTCAAATCTAACATGGTAGAAGACTTTAATATATATATTGTTAACAATAACCAGACCCTAAAAATATTGATTATTGCAGTAATTTATATGAATGAAGCACATGGATGGAAGAAGTATAATGCTGGCATTTCGGGAAGACCCCTATATAGGCTTATGAGTTCTAGAAAACAGAGACGAGAGAGGCGGTCTTTCATTTTCTGGGATCGTTATCACTCCAATTTATAAAGTGAGTACATAGAGAGGAGATGGTAAAGAAACAAGTGGGGCAAAGGAGGAATGGGAACATGACACGTTCGACACATGTGAAGGAGGGGTCCCTCCCACTGTCCCACATCGACTCTGTTATTTCTTTCCTTTTCTTCACCTCCTTCTTCCATAAGCATCACATCATCACGAGTCACGACCCAGGTCCCATACACATTTTAATTAATTTATTCATTTAATGAAATCCTGCATGAATTAAAGCATTGATACGTATATGCGCTGATGGACCTTAATTTAACCACAAAATGCCTGTGACGAAAAAATACAAGAATTTTATCTGAACGTCCTACGTGCTAAAGCTAATTCAAACATGCCCAAACACAGTGAGAAGAGAAGGGAGTGAAGGTAGACAAGTTGAAGAAGAAACGACAAACTCCTCTTTCCTGCGCCAGCTGCATTGTTCATCTGCCCATATCTTCTATTCTGATTTGATTTGTATATAAATCAGCTGCATTTCATGGAGAAATTCGATAACAAGATCCACCTACCACGAATACCAAGTAGAAACCCTGTGTGGAACCACAGGATCTCCATACATGTTGGTATTACAAATGAGGATGCATGCTCAAAATCCCAAGGGTTTTGGACAAGAACCATACTTCAACAAAGCACAACTCAACTGAGACTCTGAACGTCCCTCACTTTGAGGAGGGAAGTATTTATCATTCAATGCTCTTGTAAAAATACAAATAAACTGGAACCAAAGGGAAAAAAAAGAAAAGAATGACACTTGACAACCCCCTCGAAATGTAATCAAAGAATAAATGGGAAAACCCACCATTATAGGTAACAATGTCAGCCTTCATTCCCCCTTCCACTTTATCTACAAAAAAACCCCAAAAAATACAACTTTGCATCCAAAAATTCGTGCAATATCACCACGCGTGTTGTATCCAAGTGGAAATTGCTTCTTCCTCCAAGCACCGCAACAACCAGGCGCGTAGTCTAGCTGAACCAAAGCTTCAGCCGTTAATTCATGACTCGTCACAGTTCAAACCACAAATTTCTAACACTGGTCCGTCTCTTGAAACAAATGGATTGATTCGAACCCACATGAGAGTTAAGATGGAAGCCAAAAGAATTGACCACACCAACACAATAGTCGGCATCCGATCTTGCTTTCCCAGCAACCCCTTCAGGAATGGGTAAAGATGGATGATGACCCACAGGGCAAAGAATAACCTTCCAAAGAGAGGACCCCATGAGTCGTATCCGTTGTTTATGGCATCTGAGACTCCAACCACGACCCCAACAATATTTATGATCAACAATGTAGTTGGAGGGATTAATAGTGATGTCCACTTGAACACATAGAGCTCTGAAAATGCCCCATCATCAGCTGCTTTTGAGGTAACAGTGAAATTTGTGTCCACACCAGCCAAAACCTTGAGTAAACCCTGGAAGAGGGCAAAAAGATGGGAAGAAACACCTCCAATAACCCAAAACTGTTCATTTCTCCACCAGTCGTCGATACCAACACCACCCCACTGCATCTCCAAAATACCAGTTGCAGCAATGGATATGAAGAGGGCCATGAAGATCAGACTTGCATAATTGCTAATCTGCAAGTTCAGATAGATAAAAACTGCATGTTAGTAACCACATTACCCCTTTAACTTCTTATTTCAACACCAAAAAGCTTGAAAGCATTTCTTGTTTTTAACAACAGAATAAGTAAATAATGAATAAAAAGCAATACCTCAGGCACTATAAATTTTCCGGTCAAAAGGCATATAGCTGGTAGAGTACAGTAAACAAGCAACGGAAGGGAAGTCCATGGGTATACCACGGAATTAATATAGGAAAATCGCTCCAACCAGTTTAACCCCCCACCATAGCCATACCAGATGGGGCAATGTTTGCTCAAGAAAATCTCAACTGAACCAAGGGCCCACCGAAGAACCTGGTGTAGACGATCTGAAAGGTTGATGGGAGCTGATCCCTTAAATGCAGGCCGCTTAGGGATGCAATAAACAGATCTCCAACCATGGCAATGCATTTTAAATCCAGTCAAGATATCCTCTGTGACAGAACCATATATCCAACCAACCTGATGACATTAAATAAATTTTAGGAACTAGCAAGTTGGTTAGTTAAAATATGCATTTTTTTTTATTTACTCTTTGAGCTACCTCTTTTCCCCATTCAGTTTTGTCTTCATAGCCGCAGCTGATGACTTGGATAGCTTCTTTTAAAAGAGATACATGACTCGCATTTGGTGGAAGTCCACCGTTTTCCACAAGTGTGGAAGCAACAAACACAGGAGACTGCCCGAATCTCTTCTCCAACTTCATTTGATTGAGATCAGGTGAGCTCTCCTCCTTAACCCCTGCAGAAGAAACTCCATTAGTACATCAGAATTTTGTATCGCATACAAGTTTTGATTGCAAGGACAGACATCATGATGATAAATATCAACCTTCAGTTCCCTCAATATTTTCAAGTGCATGAATCTGCTTTGAAGCATCCCCAAGCTTCACCTTCTTCTTTGTCTTCGTTTTGGACTTCCCATTCTTTTTCTTTCTATTGCCACAGAAGCTAAGGCAGCAACACCATTTAGGCCAGCAGTTGCATGTTTTACTAGGGCGCTTCTTCTTGGCAGGTGCATCATAACCATAAAGTGCTTGCCTTCTGAAAACACATCCAGTTCCAACATAAATTGGTCCTTGCAAGCCATCCAGTCCTTTCATGTTGATCTGTTTTCAATAAAAAAATTAGAGATTTCCAAAATAAATAGGTAAAAAACACACAGAAACAAGCAATGCAATAGGAGCAATAGAACTTACATCAAAAAACACAACATTTCTATTTGAGTATCTGTCGTGGCGATCAATTCCATCAAATCTCTGAGGGAATTGCACATAGCATACTTTTTTCCCAGATTGAGGATCCATCATAAAACACATCGCTTCTCTAAGCGCCTTGCTGTTATTAATGTAGTGATCACAATCGACATTCAGAAGATAAGGTGCATTTGAGAGAACCGCCGACACTCGTACCTTCACATAATGTAATTACAAAAGCATGTCATCCAAGGTGCTTGACCTCAGCTGCACCTAATCAAAAATAAAAATAATTTGATACTTACCAGAGAATTCATAGCACCAGCCTTTTTGTGGTGATCAAATCCTGGTCTCTTTTCTCGAGATACATATATTAAGCGAGGCAACTCGTTTCCTTCAACATCAGGAACACCGTCCTGACCAAGGAATACCTGTTGAAAATAGAACAAAAATAGAACATTAGTTTCAAGCCCAGCTTCTGACACAGCATGGAAACAAAAATTCAAATATACTCCAAAGAATTCTCAAGCAAGTCTGATTGCACTACTAAACAAGGGATTTCATTAGGAACTAAGGGGCTCTACCAATTACCAGACCTCTCTTACAACATACATGAAGGCAGAAACAACAATAATTACATGATGCAACATAACCCAAGAAACAGAAGGGCAACCAACAAATTGCCAGCCAATAATTTTAGCAAACCGATATATTAAATAAACAAGATTGCATCAGTTAAAATGATACCCCACAATACCTGAATCATGCCAGGATGGTCTCTGACATTATTTCCAGGCCATGGAGTCCCATCCTGCATGGTCCATCCATCCTCAGGAACCTTCTGTGCCGTTGCCACCAAACTGTTTATCCTTACCTTGAATTCTTCATACCCCCTCTGAAACACATGAAAAAACACAATCATGAGTGCCAAATGTTTGTGAAAAATTATGCACAAGGAGCGACTTATTTAAGAAAAAAAGAGCAGAGATTTAAAACCTTCATTGCTCTCCTTTCCCTGACAAATGCTGGATGTACTTTATTTTTCAGATAATCAATCTTCTGACTAAAATACCATTCTGGCGCCCGCGGTTCAATATTGTATTTCTTACAAAATGGTACCCATTTTCTTGCAAATTCAGATGTCTCAGAAAGTGCTTCAAAAGTGAGCATGGCAGCACCATCATCAGAGACATAGCAGGCAACTTTATCCACTGGATAATCAACCGCAAGGATGGAAAGCACAGTGTTAGCAGTTATCAGCGGAGGTTCTTTCATGGGATCAACAGTACTGACAAAGATGTCTACACTAGACAATTCAGATGGCTTTCCTTCTTTTTCATACCTGCAGCCATTTGAAGCCAATACTGAGAAAACAGTCTGCAATTGAGCATAAATAAAATGGACTGACGTGTAAAACATAATAGATAGATGTATGCAGTGCCTTATATACCTAAGTGACAGCCGATCAAGGTATGTTTCACGCTCTATTGGATACCATTTTGGGAACTGATCCATTATCCATGATACAGCAAACCATATTTCACAAATGACTGACGTCAACCACAGTGCATATGCATCATTAACTGGATGGAGAATTCTATAATGGAAAAAAAGCCCAAGAATTACAAGGCGCATAATTATGATCATTCTGTATGGATTTATCTTGCTTGAAGGAATTGGAAGCTTCCGTGAAAGTGGCTGCCTGCCTTCATCCATCCTGATAAAATACATCGTGAAAATCTTGTTAACAGACAAATTAAGTTACAAGAACAGGTGGCAGAGAATTAGAAAAATAGCATAATTCTAATTCTGATGACATTTACACAATCCTACACCACCTAACCCCTAACAAATGTAATAACAAGTAAAAGAGCTAAAACACTGGTTTGGAAGGAACAACTAAAGATTGGATGTAAATAGATATTCAATACATAAAAAATATCTTGACTGCAAAATGGTTACGCTTTTTTACTTTAGAGAGGCAACCTTCAGTTTCAAACCCAATCATGGAGTAGAAGTATAATGTATAGAAATAAAGTTGAGGAAAACAGTATGTTGATTAAGAACCATACATAGGCAAATCAGAGTCATCCAAGTCATCTCCACCAAAGTTTCCTCCGTCATGCCCTTCATGCTTCACCACCTGGAGTTTCTCACCCTGCCTTTTCTTCCAATCTTCCATCCGGTCTTTCCAATGTACGCTTCCATACCCATACACTGCGAGGTCTTTGTTTGGAGCCAAAGGCCTGGGTTGCACTATAACAGGAACATTCGGGTCAGAAACCCATCACATAAACAGATAGCATGAAGTGTAGATGTGCAAAATAAAACAATCTTTGACTTACAAGGAATAGATGGATCATTATAGGGCATGGGATGCACTCTATTTCCATGATTCATATATGGTGGAACAATTAGAGCATGCCGATCAGAAGATATCTCAGAGTCCTATCAAGACCCCAAAAAAAAGTGTCAAGTAGCATTTGTCATCACCAGCGTGCATTAGTACACAGAAGGAAAGACACAATATTTCAACACAAAACTAGCAGATTTACCTCTTCCCCATATGTCAAGAGAGGAATTTCAGAATTGAGAGAGGATTCATGATCCAAATTTGCTGGGATTCCAGAGGAACCACGACCAATGTGAAGGCATCCATCGGACATTGGGTGTGGACCCAAAGCATCAGGGTCTCCATAATCAAATTCGTTGTCCAAGTCATCAATATCATCCTCATCTTCATCACCCTCAACCCTTGGACTACCTGCAGTGTATTCATCAGTTGAAGAACATTCATAACAGAAGTAGTTATAAAAGTCAATGATAAATACGACAAAAAAATCTCACCTTTGATGCGCTTGTATCTGGTTTTACACTGTGGACATGCCTGATTTCCCTCCCTTCTCTCATACTCATAGCAAGGCCGACAAACAGGGAAAGCACATTCATTGCAAGCAACAAACGGCTCCCCGTCAACAGTAATCTCAATCTCATCCCCACAAATCTGACATATTTGTCCACTTAATTCCTGGACAGACTTAATCTGCAAAGAAAAAAGAAAGAAAAAGGTCAATATTACTGGCACCTGATATTCAAAAGCAAAATTTCAATTAAGTTCAGTGAATAACACGCCAAAAGGATACTACATTAAAAACAGTATATAGCCTTCATAAACTTTATGAATCTAAATACTTGTCTGTTGCATAGATGAGCATGGTGGGAAGAAGACAGGAAGAGAAAACCAACTTCATACTCAGTAGTAATGTCTATGAAAAAACAATCAAATCATACACGACCCTCAAATCTCCCCAATTCGTCACAAAACAACGGCAATTCTTCAAGCTTTTCAATTAATTAATCTTTTATCTGTTGAGGAAAATTACACCAATCCCGTAAATGTTTCATCATTCTCAACCACATAATCCAGATGGATCAAAACCGAACTACAGTCAGTTAAGAGATGGCCTCAAGATACCCACAATGAGCCATTAAGAAAACTTTAAATACAAAATTGACTTGAAAAAGGTGGCTCCTGGACATTAAAAAGAAGCACTCCTTGTCATCTATAACATGAACAGGGTAAGTAGAAAACTTTATCAAAAGACAATTATTTCTGGGGATGACGTTTTAATTGATAAGTAATAACAGACATAAAGGTACCAAATAGAAGCCAAGATGGCCAGTAATGAACAAAGAAATAAACAATCAAAATGTCAAAAATTTTCGTTAGTAAAGACACCAGACGGAAAAATACAGATCAATCCGCGGGGGACCCTTCAACCCTAAGATGATGTTTTCCATCAAACTAAAAGCACAAGACTTTGATGCAAAGGAACATCCCAAGATCAGTAGAGAAATCACAATGAAGAGTTCCAAGACAGCTTACCCGTCCATTCTCATCTGCATTGATCAGGACGAACTCATTCCTGTTGTGAGAACCAGCGATGAGTCGTCCTCCTGTATGCATCACTGAAGACTCAGAGTCAACAAGTCCAAAGTCCTCAAATCAAGAAGCCCCAACTCAAAACCAATGTTCTTATGAAACAGGTCCCTACAGTCGCTCAGATCCGCTTTCGCATTGTGAAAGAAGGCCCAAGACGGCAAGCATCACAAGAAAGCCAATCCTCTCATAAAGAAAAGCAACAGGATCGAAAATGCCTTTATCAAAGAAGAGCTAGCAGAAAAGAAATCCGGGGTTGTGCTTCTATTTTGATTCTTTCACAAGCCAAGTCTCCACTGTGACCAGGCTGGTCCTAAACCTATGGCGAAATTGAGAGATAAAAGAGGGGGGAAGGGGGGGCAGTAAGTACAGAGAGGTGAGGGTTGAGGGGTGTGTGTGGAAATGAAGACGCGTAAGAGAGGAGATACAAAGAAAGGAGGGGACAAAGACAGAGAGATCGAGAAATAATGAGAGGGATTTAAAAAAGCGGAAAAGGGGGCCAAGAATATTTAAAAAAAAATCAGCAAATTTCTTAATTGGGGTGGTGGGGCCCAGAAGATGACGGTGGCAGTCAGCTGTGCCCCCACCGGTGCTGGTGAAAATAACCAGTGAAACTTTCTCCGGTTGGGTATTAAATCTTGAAATTGTGGGTGATTTTTCTAAGCCCGGAAAATTTGAGCTTTCGTCGGCATAATCCAGATGGTAGCGTTTACATCGTCTTGTTGTAGTGTTTCAAAATCAAGAAACTCTGTCACTCCCTCCTGCAGTGTTTAGCAGAGAAACTAAAACTCCGGCGAATTGGGGAGAGACGACAGAGAGGGAAGATAGGAACGGGGTAAGAGTTGGATACTTGGATTTGGATCCGCTCGGGCGGCAAAGATTATTCTTTAAACTTTTTTCACTATTTTCTCTCTCCCAGCTGTACTGAATGAAAAGTCATGTGGTGAGTATTTGGCGGTATTATACTATTTATTCCTTTGTTTCGTTTTCGCGCCGATATTTTTTTTTTTAACAAAAAAAAAATATCTGTTAAAATCTTAAAATAAAAAAATATCTTAAAAATTTATCAATAAAATATTTAAACTTGTTAATGACTCGTTTTAGAAATTATTAATAAAACTATTTTTTTATTTTAAAATTTTAAAAAACAATTTTTTTATTTTTACCTCTTATTTAAAACTGTATTATAATTTCCCTTCATTAATTAGTTTTTAGTTGTTTCCTTTCGCAAGAATTTTTATTAAGAAATGAGAAATTGAGTGCATTATCACATTTTTTGAATTACTCTATCTAGTTTTGTCGTAGGGTAGCCATTAAGGATCTGCCATTTTATATTTTATATTTAGTCATGAAATTCTAGGTAGATGCATGTGACCTAATGTTTTAAATAAATTAAAAAAACAATTTTAATAGTTGCACTGAAATTGAGCTGCTATTGAGTCCAAACTCAAAACTATTTTCAAAAAACTAAATGAATTTTCGGCTTAATAAGAAAGAGGTTGAAAAACTAAAAAAAAAAATTGATTTTTTTATAGAATTGAACATTTCATAAAGTTCATTTAATTTTCAGACAATATGTGATCATTTTATTTTATTAAGAACTTTTTATATTATGATGCATAATTGCCTTGCATATATTTTTATGCAATTATCTAACCAAAATTTCCGGTCTTAAAACCTTGATGTCGCCTGTTATTCTTTACCGTGTGATTATAAATTAGCTTGTTTGGAAACTCTGTTTTCAATCGGGCTTATTTTATAAGCCCGATTTACTTAAATCTCTATCACATATTTACCTCATAAACCGTAAAAGTTACTTCGTATTCAGTGAATCACGATTTATAAGCTCTTATGGAGCTTCCATAAACTAATCCAAACGAGTTAAATATTGTGGGCCACAAAAATAATATTATCAATTTTTTGCACAAAAAATATATCGTAAATGTTGAGCAGCATATAAAAGTCAACGTTTCATTTGAGCGAAGAAGCAAAGACGACTTTAAAAAAAATGGTAAAATTGAATTATGATTTATGAATGGGGAACAAATGTGTGAGGCATATTAGGCACCAACTAAACGCTAGGTGCCTGTTTGCTTGGAATGGTTAATTTTCCAACATGATTTTTGTTGTGTGAGGTAAATAAATAAGGAAAATCTCACTCAGATCCCAATTATCAAAAATAAATATCAAAAAAGTTTCACTATGGATTATTCTATAAAAAAGGTTCCAATGTATAATCCTTTAAAACAAAAAAGTCCCTAAGAACCTCAATGAGGTATCACTCTGGTCTTATATATAAGTCATTTTTGACTAAAAAAGTTTGTCTTATTTTTAAGTTTATTTTCAGTGTAGTAAATGGGATTGTGACAATTTTACCCCTATTTATTGTACCAATGAATAAATAATTTAAAAATAGATAAAGAATAAATAGTTGAAAAGTACTCATTCATAGATATAGGCATAATTGAAAATATACCCCATAATCATTGAGTTAATTATCTCTCATTGGTATGTAATATTTAGTTAAAAGAGACTTATGGATAGGACCGGAGTGGTAAATAGGCTTGTTAATAACCGCTCTATGACTTGTCAATATAGTTATATACACTTGTCAACGGAAGCTGTTTAGTTTACATAAATAAACTTGTCAATAGGCACTCTATAATTTGTAAATACACTTGTTAATAGGAGCTGATTTAATTAGCATGAATGGGCTTGTCAATAACCATTTATGACTTGTCAATATAGTCGCATACACTTGTCAACAAAAATTACTTTAGTTAACACATATGAGCTTGTCAATGGTTACTCAATGACTTGTTAATAAAGTTACATACACTAGTCAATAAGGCAAGTTCATATTTGATATCTATCTCACTAGGCTCCCTATGGACTTTTTTAATATATAATTTTACTCTGGAACTTTTTTTATGGAGAAATCTATATTGTGTTTCTTTTTATATTTTTTCTGATTCTTGGAACCTAAGTAAGATTTTTTCAAATAAATATATGAGAAGAATTTTATCATAACTTCTTTTAACGTATTTCTCTAATGCTAATTCAAACATGCTGATGTGAGTCATTAGCTACAAGTGACAACTATAGATTAGTTAGATAATTAACTTATAACAGTTTATGTTAGTTTGTTGTATAGTTTAGTATGATTAATTGTAAGTATTTTACTCATATTTTCATTATATTGCATTGTATATAAACAGATGAATTATTCAATAATAGATTATTTATTTTCTCCAAACTACAGTAACATGGTATCTAGAGCCGTGTGATTCTCTCTCTCTCTCTCTCTCTACGCACTCTGTTTTCTTTTTCTCTTTTTCTTTCCTATTTTACCCTTTCTATCTTCATTTTATTCGTCATCTACCTCCATGGCTTCTTGTTTTGCTCTAGTCACCGATCTCTTCTTCAGTCAATCACCTTTCTACCTCTTTATCTCTTCAAACCACATGTATATGCAACAATATTTCTTCTACTTTACTTGACACCTGGATCATTGATACAAGTGCCACCGATCATATTTGTTGCTTTTAGAATTGTTCACCTCTTATTCTTCCATAGCTCTTATTGGTGTTCATTTACCATTAGGTGCTCGTACTACTGCTCAATATTATAGTTTTGTTTAGTTATCTCCTTCTTTGATTTTACATAATGTCCTTTTTCTTCCTGATTTTTCTTACAATATTGTTTATGTTTTTAAGCTAATCCAGTCTCTTAATTGTATACTGACTTTTTCTGCTAATTCTTGTCAGATACACTCACTTTTGCCTTCGGTGATGATTGGTGCAGGTAGTTCTTTGGATGGGCTTTATATTCTTCATATAGATAGGTCATCTTCATCTCCTATTTCTCAAGTGCATTTGCCCACTACTACTACAGCTTCTCAATTTACTCTGTGGCATCTCCTATTAGGCCATGTTTCCAATAACACTCTTACTGTTTTGAATAAAGTTGTTACATACATTACATGTACTCCTTTGACTTTACCATGTGATACTTGTCACTTTGCTAGACAAAAACATCTTTCTTTTCTTTTAAGCACAAGTTATTGTAATGCAACAATCGAATTAATACATACTAATATTTAGGAACCTTTTTTCATACATGATGTCCAAGGCTATAGATATTTTTTTATTGTTATCAATGATTATTCCCGCTTTACCTAGGTATTTTTAATGAAAACCAAGTCTGAGGCTTATGATTATCTTTAAACTTTCCTGACTCTTGTGGAAAATCAGTTTTCAACTATAGTTAAAGTCATACGTTCTGATAATGGTGCTGAGTTTTCTATGCCTTTTTTTTTTTGCTTCTAAAGGTGTTTTGCATCAAACTTATTGTGTGGCCACTCTATGACAAAATAGTTTGGTCGAACGTAAACATCAACATATTATTAATGTTGCACGTGCTTTGTTTTTTCACTATCATATTCCCATTTGTTACTAGTCTTTTGTTATCCAGCATGCTATCTATATCATCAATCGGTTACCCACTCTCATTTTAAATAATTCTTCTCCATTTGAACTTGATGACTCCCTATTTTTAGATAATTTTAAGATATACTTTAATATATTTTGGAGTCATCTAAAATAAATTAAAGAGATTTGAGTGAGATTTTGATAAGATATCGATTTAGAGAGATTTCATTATAAATATCAAAGTTTAGGATAAAAATAATGATTTTGATATTAAAGATAAAAACAATGATGTTAATAATAAAAATAATAATTTAAGATAATAAGGAAAAGATATTTCAGTTATTATCATCATTATTATTTATTATTATCATTATCTATTTTTTATCTATTTATCTTTTTGTTTGATTTTATTTTGCTAAAGAGATATTACATGAGGATCTAGGAACCTGACCTCTATATAAGGAGAACACACGTTCAGGTGTGGATGAAAGGAGAGGCATTCAGGTTTTGTCATCATCTTCATAGGAGAATGAGAGGACTATAGAGCCGACTGATTTGAATTCCAGAAGCGTCATTGTGAATTGGATCAGAGGAGGCTTTGGAAAATTGGAGGCAATTGAAGCCAAGGAATTGAAGCTTAGAAGAGAGATTCATGGCTCAATCTTTTAGTTTTATTAATCTCTTACTTTCTTTTTAGTTAACTCTTATTTTGATGTGGATTATTATTGCTTTGATTTGGTTTTAGTTATAATATGAGTAATTAAATTTCGTATTCTATGATTGCTTTGAACTATTAAATGGATTAAGACTTTTTTATTTATTTCTTTTATTGATTAATGAAATTTATGTGTTAATTTTATCTTGTGCTTAATGCTTCTGAGTGATTGGCCACCACTTAAATTGTTAGGTTTAATTGAGTGATCCTTGAGAAAGCTAATTTAATTGTGGAATTTAGGTAAAATCATGCTAGACCTGAAGTTTAAGGGTTAAATGGATGATTTGTTAATATAATAGAGATATATCTATTAGTCTAGCTTGGTATAATTGAGGTTAGAGCTCAATAAGTGTTGTCTTTAACTCATACAAGAGATTGCACATGTTAATCGAGAATGTAAAATTGGTTTTGACTTGAGAAAGCTTTATCAATTAATTTTGAATATCTGACAAGCACATGTTTTCATTATCAATTTAAGATTTAAGTTAGCCTTGTGAAGTACAATAGAAATAAGTATTCCTATGTTCCTCCTGTCTTTAAGTTATTGAATAAATTATTTTTAATAAATTAATTATTAAATATAAAATCTCTTTTAAATTACTCTCACTCAACCTAATTAAGCACATAAGTGTGATAATTAACTCGTTTTTGCCTTAGTCCTTGTGAAAACGATATTATTATACTACTTGTGACAATCCGTACACTTGCAGTTAAGTCAAATGGCTAACAGAATGTTTATTTCGCACTACACCATTATATTCGAATTTTAAGGTTTTTGGCTGCTTATGTTATGTTATTACTTTAGCTTCTCATAGGTCTAAATTTGATTCTCGTGTCAAAAAATGTGTGTTTTTTTTATCCTTCGGACTCTAAAACCTACTTTGTTAGATTTATCTACATAACAAAATTTTCTTTCCAGATATATTGTTTTTCATGAGCTCGTGTTCCCTTTTCATTCCCCTCAACATTTAGCTTTATCTCCTTCTTCTCCTAGTTTTGATCCTACTATCCAATATTTTCCAACTTTCTTGGATGATTCCCCACTACTACCTCCATCCCAATCCCCATACCCTACCTCTTATATTTCATCTTCACCTCTTTCTTCTTCTCCCTTTCCTCGCCGCTTTACTATAACCCATAAACCTCCCTTTTACCTGCATGATTATCATTGTGCCCTTTCATTGTCAATTGCCCAATCATCATCACATGGCATTCCTAGGTATTATCTTTATTCGGTTCTTTCTTATTCCACTTTAAATTATGCTTATAACAACTTTGTATTGCATGTTTCTTCCACTTCTGATCCCACCACTTATAGCAAGATTGTTAAGGAATCTACTTGGAGGGATGCACCGCCTCATAAATGAAGGCTCTTAAGCAAAATGAGACTTGGAAACTCACTACTTTACCACTGGGCAAGCAACCTATTGGTTACAAATGGGTGTATAAAACCAAATACAAGGACAATGGTGAGATAGAGAGACATAATGCGCGTTTAGTAGCTAAAGGCTACACTTAAGTTGAGGGAGCAGATTATCTTGACACTTTTTCCCTTGTAGCAAATGACTACTTTGAGATTGCTTTTTTCTATTGCAGCAGCTAAGAATTGGCATTTGCATCAACTTGATGTCAATAATGCTTTACTCCATGGTAGCTTACATGAAGATGTCTGCATAGAGTTACCTAAGGGTTTTACTCCTCCTCACCCTAACATGGTTTGCAAGCTTCAAAAATCCTTATATGACCTCAAACAAGCTAGTAGGTAATGGTACTATAAGTTGTCGTCTCCTTTACTTTCATATGGTTACACCTAATTAGCTTCTGATCATTCCTTATTTTTAAAGGCTTCTTCTACTTCGTTTATGGCTATATTGGCTGATGTTGACAATGTTGTCCTAGCTAGTAATGACCTAGCTGAAATTAATACCATAAAGAAGAATTTGGATGTGGCTTTTACCATTAAGGATCTTGGAGAGTTGCGTTATTTTATTGGCCTTAAATTGGCCCACTCTAAATCTGGAATTTTTCTATCTCAACGTTTGCTCCTGAATTGCTTGAGGATGCAGGTTACTTGGCTTGTAAGCCCGCCTCCACTCCTATGGATCCCCGTCTCAAACTTTCCAAATTAAAGGGAAAACATTTGACCAATCCATAAGAATTTAGACGCCTGGTTGGCCGACTCCAATACTTGACCACCACACGGCCAAACATTAGCCTTGCAACTTAGCAATTAAGTCAGTTTATGGCTACTCATTTGGATGCTCATATTCAGGCTGCATGCCAGGTCTTGCTATATATTAAATCTAATCCTGGTGCTGGTATTAATTTTTCTGTTGTCTCAGATTTAAAGCTTCGAGCTTATAGTAATTCTAATTGGGCTGAGTGTGTTGGCACTTAACGTTCTGTCACTGGATATGCTGTTTTTCTTGGTCCTTCTCTTATCTCATGGAAAGCAAAAAAGCAAACTACTATTTTTCAGCTTTTTTTCCTATGCCGAATATAGGGCCCTTGGTTCCACCACCTGTGAGGTTCAATAGTTGCTTTATTTGCTTTTTGATTTTGACATTTCACACATTGATCCTGCTTTTGATTATTGTGACAACCAATCTGCCATTCAAATTGCTTCCAATCAAACATTCAATGAAAGGACCAAACATATAGAATTAGATTGTCATTTAGTACGTGAGAATGTGCAGACTAAGGTGATTCAGCTCATGCCTGTTCAAACACAAGATCAACTTGCGAATGTGTTTACTAAACCCCTTCATCCTACTCGCTTTCATGAGCTCATTTCTAAATTTGACATGATTAACATACATATTCCAGCTTGCGGGGGTGATAATTATAGATTAGTTAGATAATTAACTTACAACAATTTCTGCTAGTTTGTTGTATAGTTTAATATGATGAGTTGTAATTCTGATACTCATATTTCTATTATATTGCCTTGTATATAAAGAGAGAAATTATTCAATAATTGATTATTCATTTTCTCCCAACTACAGTAACAATGAGAGGTGTTTGGAAAAATGCACCATAGATGTTGAATAATACTCGTGCATAAGGTGATGTAAATGCTTCAACTACCAGAATACGATGCTAGACATTTAATCAACTCTCAACGCATATGGGAATTTATTTATAGTATTTATAAATTACAAATGGAAGAAAAAAATGGTGTATGTCACAATTAATTTAATGCTGGTATTGTTCTCGGGGGTTAATTTAATAAGGGGGGCGATACTACTATTTGGAAGCCTGAAAAGATAAGTAGAGTAGCTAGATTCAGAAGAGTAATTGAAAAGCCCGAGCCCCCTTCTCGTTAGGCTGTGAACTCAGTTATCTTACTCGTTAATGCTTAACCAAACGCTGTGAGCTGGCCAACCTCTCCATTATTACTATTGTTGTTGTTGTTGTTGTTATCACTGGCAGTCTTGAGTGCAAAAACAACTGCAATTCTGGTCTCATTTTTTATTTTTTTATTTTTTGAAAGTTGAAGATAAAATTCCCTGTTTCGATGGAGTGAAGAGTGGAGATGAGGAAAATAAAAATCTAAAGAGAGAGAGGATATTCACATACTGTTGCTGGGGCTAAAAATGTTTTGTGATTAATTAAATCACAGTTGGCAGCTCCAATAATGAATGTGCTGCTACTTTTGGTGGACCATAGATTTCTGGTTTCTTTTTTCTTTTTTTGAAAAAAAGGAAAACATAGAATAATAGGATTCCACTTGTGACTTTCGTGCCACATGAGCCTCCCCTGTCGGTGGCAATATACAATTCAACCTTTTTATTATAATTTATTTAATTTTCTTTTCCGAAACGAAGGAGGTCGTTTTCGTTATTTTATGAAAGCTGTCTAATACATTTAGGCACCCACTGTCATTGTGATTGCATCCCAAAATTATCGAATAATTACCAAGATTTATTTTCAATTAAAATAGCAGCACGCGCCCCGGGTACTACTATATTGGATTTGAATTTGTTTATCGTGTGATATATTTAATTAAATTTGTTTTTTGGCAAAGATCAAGTGAGAAAATATATTATAGGGAGGCAACATGTGATGGTCTCTTACTAAAACATGATGATTGCTGGATGAGAAAGGGTGTTTGACTGCACTGCTTTTGGCCAAGACGAGATTAGGCAATAAGTGGAAGCAAAAGGAAAAAGCAAGGAGAGGAGAGAAGTTAATTAAGGGCTAAGGATGTGAAGGTGGCCTCTGTGTGAGTATGATGTGGATTGATTGAGGCAGGAGAGAAGCTCCAAGGTCGGATCATATGGTTATGCCATCTGGCACGCAATTGTGAAAAAGTCTTGTTAAGGTTGAGGTCCTTGTGTCGGTCAGTTTTGATGTCGTCAAATGTTAAAAATGTAAATGTAAATACAAATAGTCAAATACCACCTTTCATATTTACTAAACTGTAATTTTGCGATAAGGAGTCAGATTTTCAGATACAGAGGGTAATTTTATCATGGGACCATCCAGCTGTCCCCGGAAGCAACGGAATGACAGTGCCATCTTCCATTCTCAGTCAACCACTACATTCCAGATCGTACCCTCATATTTAACCCACGAATTAAAGCACGAGGTATTTGAGCCAATTTTTTTTTTTTGTGTTCTTTATTTAAAGATAGCATAATAACCTCTGGTGAAATTATTATGGGGGTGTATGGTGTGATAAATGTATTGCTTTCGTTAACAAATGTATATTAGGATCAAGGGAATAAGCATGGTGTGTGTGTGAAATGATTAGTATGATCCTTTCAAAATGAATTTATAAAACAAAGAGGCATTTAATTCATCTCTGGGAGTGGTAGATGAAGCATAGAAAGAGAAGCGATGCGATGGTGACAATGAGAGAGAGAGAGAGAGAGAGAGAGAAGAGTTGACAAAAAGACAGAATTGGATGGCAAGGACAACAACCACTTCCCTTCCAGCTTTTGCCAGTTCACTCCAACCTTTTTTTACGCACTTCTTTTTTCCATTTACTTCTTCTTCTTCTTTTTTTACCTCTTCACTTTATTTATTTAATTCGTCGATAAACATCTCCATCAGGTCATGTTTGCTTCGTCTCCTTTCTAAATATAGCACAAATTACCATATATACATCGCCCTACGTACTTTGTGCACCTTTTTTTTTTTACCTGAATATTTTGTGTACTTGAAGGTATTTGTATGAGAAAACAAAATTAGAAATTCTTAAAAATGAATTTTGAACTAACTAACTGTATTTCCATTGTTGTCCATAATAAACGATATTATTTTACTTGATTGAATTTTTCTAATAATGTCAATTAAAAAGGTCAGATCTTTTACCCTAGTATCCTGCATTATAAGATTCATCCCATAGAAAATACGGGCACATATGCATATTTCATGGATTGGTTGTGGATCAAACAAATATTAAATAAATTGATATAAAGATTGAAAAAGGCAATAAAAGACTATTTAAATTCTAAAACCTTAAATCAGTAATTTTTTATTAAAATAATAGTTAGTTACTATATTATTATGGTCAATACCAATACTCTTTTATACAATAAAACTGGTTTAGAATTTTAAAATTTAAATTGTATATTTTTTTCATATACAGTAAAACGAGTATATGAGTAAAAGATTTTATATTTTAATTTTATTTATTTATTTGGTGCTGGTGGTTCAGTTTAAAAGGTTAAAGAAAGTGTCGGTGGCTTCGCGACTCCAATGTTTTTTGTCTTTTTCATGTTTCATGAAATATGTGATTTTGGGTTGCCCTGCTTTTCGTTTTAGGTCATGTGGTGTCCTATTTAAGTATTTATTGCTCTTTCCTTTATTTTTAATCTTTTAATACATTGCTTGTGGCCCACAATAAGGGGAAGGCAGACACCCTTCGTCCCTTCCCCATTTCCAATTTCTCATCTAATAGCTTGTTTGTCTTGGTTTAATTTATTTTATAAGTCTAATTTATATAAATTGAGATAAATTTTTTTTACATATTTACTTTATAAACCGTAGAAGTTACTTTGTATTCTGTGAATCATGATTTATAAGCACTTATGAAACTTTCATAAGTTAATCCAAACGAGCTATAAATCTCCCTTTTTAGTTTTTATTATTTCCATTTATTTTTCTATACGTATAATGGATTGAAATTTAAAGCCAGAAATAAAAATACTTGTTGAGACGAAATAGCAATCCATGATGAGGCATCTGCTTCAGAGGTACGCAAAATTATGTGTGGGGGAGTAGTATAGTAGGTACCACATACGCGTGCGACAACGTACCGACAATTGGTGGTTGGCATTAAAATTATTAACACACCATTACACTTCAACCACCTCAAAATTATTCACATCCTAATATTTTGATTTCCATGCTAATAATATATACATCTCCTGCTAAGCAAGATTATGATTCGTGACTTTATAATTTTCACAAGATCCAATCATGACCGACGACGACGACGACAACTACCACTATTATTATTATTATTATCATCTTTATAATTGGAACCCATCAGACTCAACTTTTGGGCCCAAAAGGGAGGCTGCCCCGCTCAAGTAATCATAATCACCACGTACATTCATAGCACCACTATTTTGACGATTTAAAGCAACCCCAAAAAGTTTATTTTTTATATATTAAACAAAATTTGGGTCGGATACTTGGATTGGATTTTCTTGGTTGACAGAGGGCGACAGGTTAATAGAATCATATGAAGGCTCGAGCAACGAAGTTGTGTTTCATAGTTTGTTGGTTTGTCATTAGCTGGTTTGTATACAAATACGAACATGGATTGGAGAGACACGTCTAGCTAGTTCATCAGTTCCTATTTGCACGAGATTTTCAACCAACAGTGATTTTGTTGTTTCAAATTTCAAACGCTATGAAGACACCACAAAGAGGGAATGAAATGATGGCCATTAATGGGGCTTTTAGAGGGGAATGAGATCTCAAGGAGGCCGTGATAATGTGAAGAAGGGTCTGCAATCAGCAATGAACTTCCAACACTGTGCCCCACAAATTGCACACAAGCATGTAAACAATGATCCTCAAACTGGAGACGACTAATAATTACAAGAATGCACTAAACAACCAAACTAAATACTAGCAAGCATATCTGAGTGGGCAATGGTATTGGGAGCATTAGAAAGCGCAAGAACAAAGACGAAGGGCGATGAAACAGCCCATGTTGATGTGAATGTGATAGTAATTCACACGTGGATCCAGCACAAGGAGGGACATTAAAAGTGAACACCTAAGTTTGCTTCCACGCCGGAAGAGGCGTAGAGCGGAATCCAAGCAAGTGGCTGCAATTACCATCATTTTGTACAATGGCAAATGGTAATCAGGTATTTCCATATGGGCTGGGAGGATATCCGGTACGAAGTCCATGGGCCAAAGCGAGCCCATTTAACCCTCAATTGATTCCAGATAACGGGGTGTTACAGGGCCTCATGTCTTTCCCTCATTGGAAACTGCTGTGACGAAGAATTGAAGAGTTATTGAATGAGTGGAATATAGCCTTGAAGAAAGGGGATCATACAGGTAGTAGAAATAGAAATGGCTGCGAAACATGTGTTGGTGCTGATGATGATAGCTGTGAATTAGGAGGAGGGTCGTTGATGGAGTTTAAGTCATACACAATAAAGCTGTACTTGAATTTAACTGCATCACCTTGGTGTATATTTTTTGTTATGTTACAACGTGTAATTATTGCCCAAAATTAAAATGTCATAGTTAATTAGTTATGAATGATGAAATCACGTTTTAGCAAGAGGTAGAGGCATTGGTAGTTCCAAGTTTTTTGTTGCCCCATGGTGTGTAGGAACAGTGAAAACCGTTCCTTCAAAAGAATTACTGTCCTTGTATATTCCATCTACCAAAAGGATTATTTTATTGTCAATGTTGGACTGGGTATGGGTTCTTCTTGTAGTTTCCACACCAACCATTTTTTTTTTATATAAAAATTTTAAGAAAGGGGTTGGTCCACCAATGATCCAAAAACAAAGCGAAATCTCTCTTCTTTTTAAGTCATACTCATGTTAGGTAGAGCGATATTTGATAAAAAGGAAAACAAATACCAATTACCAGTGTATTTTTTATACCAGTAAAGAAAATCAGATCTCCAATGGTACTCATGCTTAAAAACAAAAAACAAAGATTCCAAATATATCCCATCACTATCAGCACTTGGACTATTTTGGAACGTTTCAAAACGACTCGATTACGGTTAGGCAAGAAAAGAAAAACGCGGTTCAGCAACTCAGGGAAGTATCGAAAGATAAATTATATATATATTCTCACCAAATCGCGTGAAACATGCGATGGGTAATGCTGCTTCCAGATGTGGTTAGTTAATTTTTTTGGTCGCTGATTAACCCCGACATTAATGATCCCCAAAGATTGGTAATTTCTCATAAAAGCCCCTCAACCGCTATATTTTAATTGGAGCTTCACCAATGACGATAAGATTGAGATAAGTGTCACATGGAGGTAGGCAACGAAACATTACGAAAGCAGTCAAATCACCAATGCAATAACAGTTCCATGAAACCAATTGTTCTGCCATCTTCGGCATAGAAGGTCACACCTCAGACCCAAAAAACTGGACATCAAACCCTCGAATTATTAAAGGGTAGCATTTACTGAAGTTACCCTCTTAAGGAGTTGGCCACGTCGATCACAAAGCGATACTTGACATCAGACTTGGCCAGCCTTTCCATGGCAGTGTTGATTTCGTCCAACACAATCATCTCTATATCTGCACTGATGTTGTGCTTCCCACAAAACTCCAGCATCTCCTGCGTCTCTTTTATTCCTCCGAAGTCACTTCCTCCCACAAGCTTCCGTTCTGCACACACATATTACATGACACAATCTCTTATTTTTATTCAACACCTACTTATATACACATCTATGTGTTCTAACGTGCGCGTTCATCACACGTGTGTTGTTTATGCATGCATGTTATGTGAAGTCTGAAATTCCATATGTAAAGTCAAATTTTAAATTCTTCTATCCAAATTGAGAATATTCTGATTGTTCATCAGCTTCATTTACTTATCGTTGAACTTCTGAAGCATTTTGCAGTCTTGTTTAGCTTTTAAAACACTCACAAGAGTACTGGCCTTTACACCACTTCATCACGCTGAAAATAAGATATGACGGGGAAAAAAGGCAATTATCAACAAAAAAGTCTTCGAAATATCAAGATAGCAAGGCGTCTTACCTGCAACTAGAGGAAAGATAGGTAGCTCTAAGGGTTTCTCAGGCAACCCCACGGTGATCAGCTTCCCGTTTAATTTCAGAAGACCGAGCAGAGGAACGAGGGAATGAACTCCAGAAATTGTGTCTATGATGAAGTCCATGCTTTTCATAGCTTCCTGCATAACATTATACCCAAACATTCAAAGGGGCTAGAAAGAAATAATCCAGGGGCCACGGAATGCATGATTGCTCTGCTGATTATCGTGAAGAACATGGTTGGTTTCTCATACTCCACAGTGTTGGGATATAGCAACCCATTGTGCAGATTCGGCTGATAGAGGAAGTGACCTTATGCTGAGACGCATTCTATGGGCAGCATTTTAACTATAACTGCAGAGTCTCTCCTAGATATTTAGTTGGGAAAATCACTAATAGGTCCCAAGGACAAAAAAAAAAAAAAAAACCACAACAAAGTCCCAATGCAAATTCCAAAATCACAAAAGTCTTTGGGGACTTTTGTGTGATTAATTGCCAAGGTGAAATGACTAACTTGCCTCTTATGAATAAAAAAGGAAAAGGCTTAGGAGGAAGAGGGATGACGCGTCTTTCTCATTAATGAGAGAGAAGATGGATTGTATCAAAAAAATAAAAAGAAAGAAAGAGAAAACGGAGGAAGGTTACGATGGTTGCAGCTGCAACGTTGAAGGGATTAAGTATGGTATTTATGTCCTGGGTAAATGTTAGACTTTGCAATCTTCATCTATTGTTAGAGAGCTTGAACAGTGCTTATGATTTTTTTTCCGCTGTGAATGTTGGTTTCATTGAGATTGAGGGGTAAGTCAAAGGGTCGAGCTTGAGTTTAATAGTGGACTATGTGCTAGGAGGTAGATAAGTAATGCTAAGATTTTGCTAAAGATATGATCTTGAGCATTGAGGTTGAGGTTTCACTGTGGTCAAGTAAACCTTAAACCCTTATGAATAAAAAAGGAAAAGGCTTAGGAGGATGAGGGATGACGCGTCTTTGCCATAAATGAGAGAGAAAACGGATCGTATCAAAAAAAAAAAAGAAAGAGAAAACGGAGGAAGGCTACGGTAGTTGGAGCTGAAACGTTGAAGGGATTAAGTCTGGTATTCATGTCCTGGGCAAAGGTTAGACTTTGCAACATTCATCTACTGTCAGAGAGCTTGACCAGTGCTTATGATTTTTTTCCCCGCTGTGAATGTTGATTGCATTAAGATTGAGCGGTAGGTCAAAGGTTAGAGCTTGGATTCAATAGTAGACTATGAGCTAGGAGGTAGATAAGTAATGCTAAGATTTTGCTAAAGATATGATCTTGAGCATTGAAGTTGGGATTTTACCATGGTTCAGTTGTGTGAATTTTATTATGCTTTGTTTTTGGGCAAGGTTACAGTGAGAGTGCTTCGTTTTAAGTGGAAATGGTTGAATGTGATGGTGGTTTGTTTACTGAGAAACGCTGATATGATATATAAAAAGTGTTATTAATACGTGCAGTTATAGTTGTTACTATAGAACCTGTGCTCTGTTTTTAGGCAAGGTAACAGAGGGATTGCTTTGTTTTAAGTGGAAATGCTTGAATGTAATGATGGTTTGTTTGATTAGAAAATGATGATATGATATAAACAAAATGTTGTTAATACGTGCAATTGTAGTTGTTAAAATTGGCATAATAACTTGTAAAAAAACTAGGCACAAGGTGTTAAAATTCAGATAAGCGTTTGTAACAGTTGGGACTTGTGAAATTTATAAAATCCTCCGGGAATGACAATTTAGTGGTTAAAATGACTCAAGAACTCGTCAAAATAGGCATAAGAAGTTTTTAAAAACCAATTAACCTGTTGTGACAGACCCTACGAGAATAACTCATGTTGTTCTAAATATGACTAATGAACTTGTTAAAAAATGCAGAAGTTGTTGTTAAAACCAAATTAGATGTTGTGACGAGGGAATTGTCAAGTTCTACACTCCTCCAGGAATAACTCATGCAAAACAATGACTCAGGAAGTTGTTAAAAACCAAATCAGATGTTGTGACATGTGGGAGTTATACACTCCTCCAGGAATAACTCATACTATTGAAAATATGAGTCATGCACTTGTAAAACAAGGCAGAAGAAGTTGTTAAAAATCAATCAGATGTTATGACAAACCCTACAGGAATAACTCATACTGTTGTGAAAATGACTCATGCATTTGTAAAAAAAAAGATAGGTGGTGTTAAATTGACTGATGAAGATGTTAAACCTCTAATAAGCAATTGTCAACGTTGGGACTTGTGAAATTTGAAATGCACTAAATGAATGAAAATAGAGTTGTAAAAATGACTTGTGCATATGTTAAACTTTTGATAAGCTGTTGTGAGCATTGGAACTTGTGAAATTTGGAATGCACTCAAGGTATGAAAATGGAGTTGTGAAAATGATTGATGTTGTTAAAATGACTGATGCAGATGTTAAACTTATGATAAGCACTTGTGAGCGTTGGGACTTGTGAAATTTGAAATGCACTCAATGTATGAAAATGCAGTTGTCAAAATGACTCATGGACTTGTCAGAATAGACACAACATGTTGTTAAAATTCTGATTAGCAAATGTGAAAGTAGAGACTTGTCCAATTTCTAGACTCCTCCGAGAATTACAATTCAATTGTAAATATAACTCATGAACTTGTAAAACAAGGCACAAGAAGTTGTTACAAACCAAATAAGCAGTTGTGACTGGTGGGAGTTGTAAAATTTTAAACTCCTCAAAGAATAACTCATACTGTTGTAAATATGACTAATGCACTTGTAAAACAAGGTAGAATTTGTTAAAAACCAATAAGCTGTTGTGACAGACCATCCAAAAATAACTCAATAACTTATCAAAATAGCCACATATCATTGCCTTTCCTACAAGAAGCCTTCCGTACAAAATAACATAAAGTTGGCGGATAGCGAAAGAGGCTGGGGGTTCGGGGTATAACAAGTCTAGCAAAGAGGAAGAGAAGAATCAAAACGAAATACTCCCTTACACTCTCAGCCACATACACATTGAGAGGAAAAATCGATAGATACTGAAATTAGAGAGGGCATGGCAATTTGGGCAGAGGACGAACTCGCCGGTGGTGGTCAGACGGTCGCCGAACGCCAATAGGACAAGTGACGTAGCGGTGGACAACCGAAGCAGTGGGGTTAATCACGAATCTTCCTTTGTTTGGTTTTCATAAAGGCGTGGAGGAGCGAAGCACACTCGAGGTTGGGACAACAGAAGGACGCAAAATGCAGGGAACAAAACACAAAAACTCTAACAATCCAATGTTTTCAAGACACTCCCTTTTGAATTTTTTCTTGCGAAAACTCTGTGTTCAATTATACTAAAGGCAACATAGTCATTTCACATTGTTAATTAATCACACAAAAGTCCCTAGGGACTTTTCTGATTTGGAAATTTGTATTTGGACTTTTTTGTTGTTTTTTTAGGTCCTTGGGACCTGTGAGTGATTTCCCCTATTTTAGTTCCATGCAAGCCATTTTTTCCCTCTAGTTCACTCACTCGTGTCAAGTGCAACATGAAACAAGTCCCTAGGTGTGCTCTAATGGCGAGAAATTTGAAATATTTGCTGAAGGTTTTAGGTTCAATCTCTTGTGCCATTATGCATAACTAGAAAAAAAATCCAAGAAAAAAAAAACAAAGAAGCAAAAGTTAATTTGTCAAAACCAGAAGAACCAAGACGAATCAATTTCACTTGAACTTTGTAGGGTGATATTGTACCTTAATTTTTTCAGAGTCGGTAGAAACAAGAAAGGAATCGGCCCCAAGTCTGTTGATAGCCTCAACTTCCTTTTTCTGAGAGGTGCTAATGACAGTAACTTTCAGCCCAAAGGCCTTAGCAATTTTCACTGCAACATGACCTAGCCCACCAAGCCCTGCCACTCCCAAATGTTTACCTGGCTCTGTCATTCCATAATACTTCATTGGACTGTACACAGTAATCCCAGCACAGAGAAGTGGAGCACCAGCATCAAGGGGTAAGTTCTCAGGAAATCTGAGCACAAACTGCTTGTGAACAACCACAAAATCAGAATATCCTCCATAGGTTCTTGTCCCGTCATAGCCAGGGCTGTTATAGGTAAATACTTTTTTAGGACAGTAATTCTCCAGGTCCTGCTGGCAAGCATCACATGTTTTGCAGGAATCCACCATGACACCAACTCCAACTCTGTCACCCACCTTGAATGTTTTCACATTATTCCCAATTTGTGTAACGACGCCAGCAATTTCATGTCTGTAAAATACATTATAGAAATTCAGTGCAGGAAAAAAATCCATGGCGTCCTGATAATCAAAGTTTCATCTCCATTAGCAAAGCTCTGTTCAGTACTGACTGACTACAGTCCTTGCACAAAATGCATAAAAACAAAAGCTATTTATGATATATCAGGGATGAGAGATTATTAATAAATTTAAGCCAATTGATCTGTTTCTGGAACAAAAATGGAGCAAAAATCAATGATCAAAGACTGACCCAGGACAAGAAAAGTACAACAAGTAATATAAAAGCCAGGACTCATTTCAAATAGAAACCCCTTTGCCGTTGAAAGTGAAAGATCACAATTCGAAGGTGACATATAGACAAAGATGGACTGACTAGCAACATAAAAATTTCCAATAGTAGTAAGGAATCATGAAGGGCCAGAATCCAAATCATTTGTGCAATTCAAGTTAGTGAGCAAGGATTACAGAAACACAGACTTCTAAGGTTCTGTACCAGCAGAAGGGCCAGAATCCAAATCATTTGTGCAATTTAAGTTGGTGAGCAAGGATTACAGAAACACAGACTTCTAAGGTTCTGTAGTCCGTACCAGCAGAATGGCAAAAAAAATAAAATAGTTTCACGGTATATCCTAGCAAAACCTACATAAACAATCAAGTTCATGTTGTCCTTCCTTCTTGAATCCAGGTGGCATTTTAAACGCCAGAATATCCCAAGACCCCATCTCAACCTTCCAGTTTATGTTAAATGCAAAAGCAAGCCTTAAAACACATACTAACTATTTCATGGTCGTATACCCTCAATTCACATTTTCTTTTTTTTAAAAAAAAGGATTCTTACAATCAAGAATTCAAGACACAGCCAGAGATGGGTACTATGTAACACAAATTGCAGGCACAGACCAGAAAAACAAGGTTCAGCAGTCACTTAATGTTAATCAATGTACAGTACTTCACAGTGTATTTCTACGGACCATATCACATAGTAAAACTAATATGCTGTAGAACTTGAGCCCTGGGAAATATATGGCGACATCAGAAGAAAAAATTAACAAAAATCAAGGTTTGATAAAATTAATAAATAGGAAGACACATTTCATCTAAAGACATGAGATCTTCCATATGGTAGTCAAAATGCACAAGTTAACACGGACCAGGAACCCCAACTTTTTCTGAATATATAAGTTGGTAACTCTAGAATTGTAAAATATACTCCCAATGGCAAGAAGTTGACAAGTGGACCGTGTCTATTTGTCCACATTGTGGTTTTCGTCATTTCAACCGATATTATTTGGTTCTCTAGGAATAATTATTTTATCCTGAAAGAGAAACCTAATGCACAAGAAATTTTGAATGTGATTGAGTTTCAACGAAGGAAGTATTCACATGCACGACAGTTTCCTTGGATCCTATTGATAGACAATTTATAGTTAAAGGGTCCCCTCATCTATGCTCATTGTATTGATGTTTCTTGGGCAATCGGATTGTTTATTCCTTTTTTGGCTCAATAATGGACGGTTCAAAGGGGAAGAGTTGCAAGAGAAAAAAATGCAGTCCCTAAAATATTTACTAATTATTGGTAAGGATTAAATGAATTATTTTGAAGTTTGATTTGAACTCCAAGAGATTAATATGCTAAATATCGGTCCTCCAAATATGGGGTCCGTGATAGACCTGATGTGGTATGGATGTTTTAACTATGTAACTTAGTCTTCTTTTATCATTAATTAAAAAAATTCAAAAAGTTAACACTTAACAGCTATAATATTGTCACTTTTTGCGTTAAAAATAGCAATCCCTTTGTTCAACGAAAGGTCACATAACTTAGAAAGTAGTACTCCACCTCATATACTTAGTTGAATTTCTTTAAGAAATTAAAGAATTTAAATAAATTACTTAATAATAATATATATAATGTACTATTAGATTATATATATTAATTTATAAGCTATACAAATTAGTTTAAAGAAAAAAAAAAGCTTTCTAAATTTTGATACCGAATACCAATAGCCTCAGCCATATTAGAAATACACGTCTGCGTGAAAAGTCGGAGACGATATCATTGTGTCCCGCCCATTAAATAATGTCAATTGCTAGATTACAAGCCTTCCCTTGATGCCCAGAGCAGGAAAATCAATAACAAAGTAAAAGAAAAGGGATCATACCCGGGAACAACAGGGTAAGTTGTGAAACCCCAATCGTTCTTAACAGTATGCAGATCCGAATGGCAAACCCCACAAAACAGAATTTTCAAAGCAACGTCGTCGGCCCCAACTTCCCTGCCAAATTACAAATGTAGTTATGTTAAAGATTGCTCGAGTAACTCAGTAGAGAAGGAATCCAACAAGAGCACTCGATCGAAGTTTCGATCATCTCAAGTTCTCAACCCCGGCCATAGCGCTTGCTGTGCGCTTCAAGTCGGGCTGCAATGGTACCTGCCTATAGAATAATCAAAATGCTCAAAATCCCGCGGGAAGCAAGACACTGAGATAAGATGTTGTTAAGCTAAAACATATATTGTTCAACAACGATTGACCAAATCGTCAATGGCATGCTAAGGCAAAACAGTTTGGTAAAATTGCTATGCGCAAATGGGAAACAACGTTTTCATCTAAACATCCAAAAAAAAAAAAAACTGAATGATAGAAATTCTTTGCTAAGAGATAGGTGCTGAATTTCCCGATTGCTATCTCTATACCACAAAATCGAAAAGAGAACATGGTAAAATGGAAGATCGGGGGAATGATGAACCTTCTCGAGAAGGGAAAAGGAGAAATATGGCCAGAAGTATCCCTGGCAGCCCAGCCAAAAGCCTTCTGTGGATGCTCACATTCAGGTGATCTCGCCATACTCGTCACTCTTCTCTACACTCTACTTTCTGTCTTTCTGACTCCTTTTAATCCCTTTTTTTTTTTTTTGGGCCAGTATTTTAATCCCTATTTTATTAATTTAAATAGAACAGTCCCACGGTCCCCAAATACGGAGCGAATGGCAATGACCATGGAAAAGGAAGGACATTTATTTCCACCAACGAGTGGTGAGGAATTTAATGGCATAATTAATTGTTCGGATCCTCATTTCTTATCTTGATTTACGAGTTTAATATACAAAATGCAAAACTCACGAGTTCTAACACATTCTTATTACGACAAACTCTCTTAATAAAAATGTTAATTCAGATGATGATCTCAAATCTTAAACTTAAAAGAAATTACTTTTCTTAATCAAAATGGGTGTTAAAGATATATAATTAAATAATAAAATATAAATAATGGTAATTATTTGATTCACATATTTTAAATAAAAAATAAAAAATAAATTCATTAACATTAATAATTTATCATACACGATAAAAAATTTCTATAAACTTTACACATATCAAGTCATTAAATTAAGTATGATCAGTTAAAAACACTAGAACTGATTTAAAATTGAATTGACATAATTTTGTAAAGTATAAAGTATAATGAACTCCCAAATTTAATGAGTTTACAGTTAGCACCGTTTTAATAGCGAGTTTTATATGAACTTGTATCCATTGCCTTATATAAAGCTCCTCCGGTTCCCAGTAGGAGAATGAATCCTGGACCTTTTTTTTTTACACATCATCAAATAACACCGTTACTCTACTCTCCCCATCTCCGTTCACGGGAAACCCATAGTACGAAGAAGTTTCTGGTTGAAGACGACGAAGAAGAAGATCGATACCTCAATTCTAAGTCGTAGGACGCATGCCCATTGATCTGGAAGGAGTGTGGCGTCGAACAAACACTGCTTGGAAGGCTGCCGTATAAAGCTATAGTCGAAACCGCCATGCTTGATAACCCGCTGCTTCTACAGTCGGGTTAAGGATTCCAAACTCGAAAGGATAATTTTGTTTTTCCGATAAACTCGAATAACCAATCAATTTTGCAGAATAAATTAATTATTTATAAATTTTGCCAGAAACCAGGAAGCAATTTCTGCAAATCCCACGGATTTTCAGTATCCAATCCACTTTCCCCTTTTACACCGACCTAGTAGCTGTTCAGCGACACCGAGTTTCAGAAAAAGTGACAACCAAAAGAAAAGCATTTAACTTGTCTGTTTGTAGCCTGTACAGAAAGGAAACCGAGGGACTTCAAAGATTCAAAATCAACATCTGAATGACATGTGTAGCACAGGAGAAGGAAATGAACTAGTGTATTTACAAAATAATTTCTACAAAGATGGAAATATATTACGAATAACGAAGAAAGAATCCCAAACAGAGTAGAATTTACAAGAGATCAACCCACAATGAGCTGGATATGCTTCGAGCAAATAGGGTTCAACCAGAAATTTCCGTATACCGTGAATGGAGATGGGAAAGGTAGAGTAACGGGGTTATTTGATGATGTGAAAAAAAAGTCCAGGTGTTATTCTCCTATTGGGTAACCGGAAGAACTTGATATAAGGCAATGAATGTAAGGTTTATCCAAAACGTAAGACGTAGTTAACACAACTTAAATTTTGTAAGTTTAAAAAAGTAAAATTAATTAATAAATTATAGATTTAATTCGTGAATATGATAACTATGAAGATGATAATTAAGTAATTAAATATATTTTAAGATTGATAAAAATTTGAAAGTTTTCCTTAATTAAAACCTTCTCTTGGTTTACCTTTACAAATCATTTTCACCTCATTCTCTCATCTTTCTTTCTTTTCAACAGTAATTAAATAAGAATAAAATATAAAAACAACAATAAATAACCCTTAAAGTGAATTTATATTTTGGACAAAAAATTCTTATACAAAACACGTATAATATGGATCAAATAAGTTGCTGAGTGTAATGTTAATTATATTTTTTAATACTGTTCTTATTTAAAATTTGATGTACTTTTCTATTTTTTTAAAACATTATTTAGTATTTCAACCATCAATGAATTTTTTTTTTCAACAAACTCAATGACTTACTGTATTTCACACTTCCTCGATCTTAATGGGTGGTCTTTTTTGTACGTAAGTTTGAATCCAAGCGTACTTATACCAGTATTCTAATTGAGTCTATCGTCAAAATGAAACCTTAGTGCTACTTATAAGAATAATGATAAATACTGGTAGTAGTAATAATAATTGGAAAAAAAAAAGCTATTCCTAATAAGAGACTTAAAATGATAAAAAAGTAAATTAAAATAATAATAAAATAATAAAAAATATGATAATTATTCAAGTATCACTTCACCATCCCTTATCCCACATTCCAGCAGATATTTTACTAAGAGGACTTTTATAATATGATCTTCGATATTTATCACATCTTATAAAATTTTTCAGTCCTAGACATTAATAATTTTGTAAGGAGTGTCGGCTTTAATGATTTTCTTCGGCGTATGCCTCTAACTTACTTGCCCTGCAATTAAAAGAAGTTAATGTATTTATTACACAACACATAAGTATATCTAAAAGGTATTGCTTGAGGTGATATGTTGTTCTGCATTCGTAAGAAAAAGAACATAAATTCAAACATTAAGAATGGGTACTTGTTATGAGTGATTAAAAAAAAAAAAACTCAACGTATATAACATTATAAACTATCATTTGCCGTATCATGTTTTATAATGTGCTGTGTGTGACTGCCCTTGGAGTGAAAAGTATTATAAACTCCATATAGTAATAAAGAAGGCAAACACATTAAATTAAGAATATATTGTGGATCACATGACTATTAAGGAAATGTTTATTATAAAAATTCAAGGAATCATAATTTGGCCCAAAAGAAACTAATGTCCCACCTACAAAATACACATGCAGATTGTAGGTGCCATGCATCTCGATTTTCCATCCTTCGTTCTCATTGTTGGCAACCATACAGAGAAGAAACAAAATTCAAGCGTTGCCCCCAAAACAAGTTGATCAATACATTTTTATAGCGATCCGTTGGTCGCAGCTGGAGATTGCTCATAGGCTCATTTGCCTCCTTGAACTTATTACGATTATTATATTGTTGGAAGCAAAAAAAACAAAAGCCTGATTGGGGACCAAGGCCCAGTCGTCCCAAGCTGAGACAGGCCTTTGATTAAAAAAACTCAACTAGGGACATGTTCTAGGCAGGGCATCATGTCAAGGTACAATGTAAGAAGAAATTCATTTGCCCTGGGGTTATATCTGGTCTCCTGGTGATGACATGATTAATTCATATGTGCTTTCCAGTTTTAGATCCTCTAATCAGATTGACAAATTATAATCCTGCATTGTCATTCTTGGTGAGTATTTGCTCTTGCGAGTTTCTAAGGATAAACACCGTCTCTATAATTAATACTTACCCATCTATGATGACAAGCGACTTGGACGCACGCCCAGATGTACAAGTACAACTCTCACATACTGATGATCTCATGTTAAGTTTGCGCTTGATTAAATTTACAATCAATCCAAACCCATGAACAAATCCAGAGGCGCCCCTCCCTCTGGACGGAAACAAAGAAAAGTTTATTGTGTCGTTAAAACTATTTTGATTTTCATATTTATTTGTAATAATAAATATTATAAATTTAAAAAATATATACTCTCTTTGGGTATTAATATAATACATATTTATCCAATTTGATTAGACTAAAGAAGTTAATTAAATTAATTAACATGATATGTATTCTCTAAAATGTTATAGGTATTTTCCTTTATTACTCTTTTTCTTTGTTATTGTTGAATAAGTATCAATAAAAATAAATGAGAACAAAATTGATAAATATGACAATTATATCTTATATTTAAAATAATTATTAACTTTTTAAATATGTTTTGTATTTTATTCATTAAAAATTGAGAAGAATGACACGCTTGGAATAAAACACTTGATCAGTCATGTTTGGTTGAATCGGGCTTATACATAAGTTCGATTTACGTAAATCGAGATTAAATCCCCTCCACATATTTACTTCGTAAACCGTAAAAACTACCTCGTATTCCGTAAATCACGATTGAAAAGCACTCATGGAGACTATCAAAACATACATTTTACATAAATTTTTGCACAATAACTTGTACTCAAGGTTATTAAATTCGGACCGATCATTGAACCGGTTGGGGTACTGAGTCAATGGGTCAGACCGGAGTCAAATCGGAGCTAACTCGGGGCTAAACCGGTGAGAAGTTAAATATTTTAGACTTATTAATATAAAATTCTAAAGAAAAAAAATCAAATTTTTATAAAAAAATAAAAAAAGTGACCCGGACTGAGTCTGAGAACCATGCTTGTACTCAATCAATTTTTTTTAAAAGGCGACATATGCCATGGACTGGAGGGAGTGTATAACAAATAGCATTCCTCATGCATAGCGCATCCTTTGTGTGTTTTTAAAAGGTCACATAATGTGTATAGAAATGATCATTTGTAGGTGATATGGGGGGCAAAATTCATGGAGAGGGGGAGAGAATGTGAGTTTTTGGGTAAACCCTAAATTATAGTTTTAAAAGCTATTTTTTATAAGTTGAGATAAAACTCTTTTTATATATTTATTTTATAAATTATAAAAATTATTTTTTAAAAATTAATTCAAATACACAATTATATGATATACAGAAGGGAGAGGGAACGTGGGAAGAAGGTGGAGGACAGGGTGTGATTCCAATTTTAAATAAAAGGAATATTTGTGTTATATTTTAAAATAATAGGTTAATGACTTATTTTATGGGTCACTGGACAAAACCCAAATCCTAGCTGGATATGCCTCCAAGTCCTCTCCTTCAATTCCTTCGGTCCTTCCCATTCGTCTCTTACCTTTGCTCTGCCCACAGCAATCCTTCGTCAAAACCATCAAACCCCACTCGCTCCGACACATAGATGCTTAGATACACAGATCGCTGAGTCGTCTCTATCTCTTTTCTGCTAACCCCTCACCACGCGTCATCCCTTTTAACTCTAATCTATCCCAACATTCTCGACCTTATTTGATTTTCCTTTTTTCTTTTCCCCTTTTTTTTTACCTCCGTTCTTATCCTCCACCAACCTACTCCTCCTCTCACCTTTCTTTCCCGGCGGTTTTCCGGTGAATTTTTATGTTCGCTGCGCTTGTCAATCTCATCGGTGCCCCTGTTTTCCTACCTTCGCCTCCTTATCTCAGATCTATCTCCTCTTACCATTTCGATTTAGTTTTTCTTTTTTGTTTGGGCTCTGATGTTTGTTGGCATCATCGTTCCCGTCCTTGCGGATTCTGAGGACGAGCTCCTCTCGGATTTTTGATCTCGGTCCTCCACGCGCCAGGTTTCAGTATTGGTGGTGCGAAATTTTTTATTGGACATGGATTTGGACGATTTCCGATCCATTTTGGAGACTGCGGGCGTTGACGTGTGGACTTTCATCGACACCGCTATCACAGTCGCTTCCTTGGATTACGGGAATGACTTGAAGAATCGCCGGGATGGAATCGTTGAGCGCCTCTATGCTGCTACTTCCGCTCCTGCGTCCTGTCGGAATTGCGAGCCCAATCACCTCAGGGCTAACGGCCGCGGAATCGGCGCTCCAATTAAGAAGCACAGCAGTCCTCTGCCCGACAAAAGTTGTGCCTCGCCTGCAACGCCGCAGTCCTTGGGTAAAGAGGACGACGAAGACGACGAGGAGATAGATCCTTACGGAGGTTTGTTCGATGATGAGCAGAAGAAGATTCTGGAGATTAAAGAGCTACTTGAAGACCCTAACCAGGTCTTCTTTAATCTGTTCTCTTGCCCCATTGACACTCTCAGAGATTCATTGTTTTTTGCTGGATAATTCTCTAACCTTTCTTATTTCGTCGTTTTTTTGGCCTTGTTTTATCAGTCTGAAGAATCATTGGTGGACTTGCTACAAAGTCTTGCAGACATGGATATCACATTCCAAGCGCTGAAGGTAATTTCTAATCGCCAGGAATTTTCCTCTGGTGTAATTTGAAGTTCAACGATAGTTTTACTAAGCCGGTCTGACTTATGCAGGACACTGACATTGGGAGGCACGTGAATCGTTTGCGAAAGCACTCGTCCAATGATGTTCGGAGATTGGTGAAGCTCCTTGTCAGGTTGTGGAAGAGGGAAAAAAATTGAAAACAGACTATGTACATATGTTGATATCTGTTTTCGCATAACTTAAGTTCGTCTACGCTGCTTGTTTCCAGGAAATGGAAAGACATTGTGGATGAATGGGTGAAGTTGAATCCACCAGCTGAGCACGCCTCGCTCATGGGTAATCTTAAGCTTCTTTCAAAAGAATTTCTGACTGTAGTTACTGAAAACTAGAGAGCTTTGGCTAAATTAAAATGGCAATTGATGACATGTTGTTGGCAGCTGATGGGGACTCGCCTCCGCCCAAAATCACCGCCCAGAACGGCTATCATCAGGTGAAATTATGATTATTTTTTTTGGTCCCATCCAGGCCTTTACCTGGGAAAGACTGACGATGAAAAATTATGCTTTCTTTGATTTTTTAATATTCCATTCCTTTTGCAGATTCCTGATTTTGCTTACTCGCCAAATCCACATAGTGAGTATAGTATCTGATTCAAAGTTTCTCTCATTTTTCTTTTGTACTCCGTTAATTCCGTTGGGTTGATATGTTTCTTACTCATACAGATGGTAGTTCTGGGTCGGACCGGAACAATTCAGAGGCTGAACTAAAACCAAAACCTATTCCCCGGAAAGAAGCTCCACCAAAACCAGCGCCATCTGCCTCCATGTCTGCTTCTGCTCCGCCTCAAAACGTACGAATGTAAATTATATTTTAACCATTTTGGTGCGTGACTCTAAATCTGGCTTCAAAAAGTACGGAGGATGAAAAATAGAAATTTGGAGGTTATGCACTCAAAATATGGTAACTTTAAAGAACAAAAATAGCCCAGCTGTTGAACTTACCTCAGTTGAGTGGAGCTTATTTATTCATTATCAGTTTTCGGAAACGCAGAAGTCGAAGTGGAGTAGTAACATGATCTTGTAGGGGAACGTGCCTAGGGTAAGTGGTCCTGACAAGGGTGCTTGAATGATTGCAGAGACAGAGAGACCAGAGGGAAAGCAATTTTGACTCGGAGAGACTTGCTTCGGCAAGAAGGCGGCTTCAAGAGAACTATAAGGAAGCGGAAAATGGTGGAATTACTGTTTTAATACTTGACTTTTTCTTCGTCTTGCTAGCTCAGTAGGATGTGTGTTGGTAAATTATATTCTGACCGGGTGAATTGTGTGTGTTTGTGCGGTGGTACTCAGCCAAAAAGCAAAGAACCATTCAGGTGATGGACATCCATGAGTTACCGAAACCAAAAGCCAAGAACGCCTTCTTTGCCAAGAACAAAGGCGGCGGAGGCGGTTCTCAGGGAAGGCACTGGTGATATCTGCAGTTGACAGGCTACGTGTAAACAGCTTCGTGGGTGACGCCGGAAAATGCCAAACCGGCCGAACCCTTTTCATTTTGTCGCCAAAAACTTTTCGTCCTCCTTTTTATGATTTTTATTTAATTAATAACAAAAAGCATCATAGAAACTAGATATGAAGTCTGGGAGCACCATAATTCTCTTGAAAAAAGAAAAGCTCCATGATTCTTTTTGTTTTTTTTTAGGGAGGACTCATTTCAGATGCATTCCATAAAATATTTTGGGGGGGGGGGTTTAAAATGACGATAACTGCATTGAGGCAAGGAAATAGGTTTTATGGGGGGAGTGATTTATGGAGGCTATTCAAAGAAAATATGGGTTAGCGCCCAGAGGCATGGAGGGAAATAAATTAAAAGGGAGGGGCTGTTATTTATTGTTGGCCGTGCGCGCGAAGTGTCGTTCGCGCCAAGGAATGCATTCTTCCCAACAGATTAGGAATGCTGTTTTTCTTTCCTGCTCTGTTGGGTTGATCGCACATACGGTCAGTCGTAGGCTTCCTTATTTTACTAAGATTATAGGTACCGCTATTACTTTTTAAATATTAATTTTATTTATGCATACAACTATTTTGTCTATAAGATAAATTTGAATAAAAATTACATGAATAATAATTTGATTTATTTTATTTTATAATAAATTTGGACTTCTGTAGAAAACATTAGTTGTATTAATTTTTTTGGGCAGAAATTTGTTGGTTTCGCTTTCTAACCAGTACTATTTTGAGTATACGTACAGTTAACAAAAGTAATTTTAACTAGTATGTTGACACCCGGGTCCCAAAAAAAGATGAGGCCTGCTGAAACATAAATAAGCATGAGGGCTATTGCCGTGATAAATTATAATTATTTATAAAAAATCGTATGGAAAACTAATTTGAACGAATAAAGGATAAAGACCAAGATAAATCCTATAAATATTTATAAATTATTGACATCTTAAAATTTTTTTGGTGAACTGACTTCTTAAAAATTTATACAATCATTTATGATTACGTACCTGCCTCTACATCACTGGCCATGGAGGCAGTGTCTGCTGATCAGTGGAACGCAATGTTATTAAATCCGGGTTGGTCACTGAATTGGTTGGGGTATTGGGTTAAGGGTCAGTAGGTCAGATTGGAGCTAACCCGGGGTTAAACTTGTGAGAAGTTAAATATTTTAGACTTATTAATATGAAATTCTAAAGAAAAAAAATTAATTTTTTTAAAAAATAAAAAAGGTGACCCGGACCGGTTTACCGGCCGGTTCCCGGTCCGAGTCTGAGAACCATGGTGGAATGGCAGCATCTACATATACTTTTTCCTGTTTTTATCGTAAGGCATCAACTAATAAGCATATTTTGTTCTTTTTATAAAGCACTTACTTATTTTTAAAGACCATTAAATATTTTTTTTCATGTATGCCCGTAATTAATAAGAGTAGTGGGTGAAAGTAATAATTTGTATGATATTAGAGTTTAATGCAATTAGCAGGGATAATATTGAAAATTACTTAAATTTTAGGACAACTTTAATGACTTTAACTGTTTTTATTGGTTTGTAAGAATTGTTAGTTGGTGCTTTATAATAAGGACTAGAGGGAGTAGCTTTTTTTTTTTTACAAAAGAAAATTCAGGTAAGTTGAATTCTAGATATACATACAGGTAGAGGTGGTAATATAGGTTGGGATCACAGGCCGAGCCCACCCAACCCTCAAATATGGGCGGTTTTGGTTCTGAAAAATTGGGACCATTTGAGAGCGGTTCGTTTGGACCCAACCCATGACGGGTTGGACCACCGGGTTTGTGAGTTGACCCATATTTTTTTTTAATGTTGTCTAATGTCTATTGGACAAAGGAGATTAGGTGAAGGGTCAAAGGCAAACAAGACCCAATCTAATTAGCGTAGCCTTTTGGGTCATTCACTGTTGTCCATTCCATTGATGTTGTTTGGGGTTGTGACTTGCTACCAGTTGCCCAGTTTGAGTCTTTGAGAATTAAGACATGATATTCGTAATTGAGTATACTCCTCCTCCTTTGGATTTATGTTTTTTTTAATTTAGTATACTAAAATATTGATAGCTTTTGGATTTATGTTTTTTTGTTATGTGTGGACTTGTGATTAATGTTTAACTTTTAATGAATTTTTAATTTATTTATGGTTTATGTTTGTAGAAAAAATAATTGTAATATATTGTGTTAAAAAAATTTTAAAAAAATAATATGGGTTAGGCGGGTCAACCCACCAACCTAGTGATTATGGGTTGGGTTGACTAAATACCAACCCATATTAATAAGGTCCTTTTGAACCCAACCTATATGATCCAAACCCACGACGGATTAGTCTAAACTTAATAGGTTGGACCATATTACCACTTCTATATAGGGGTATTTTATGAGCCTTTAGGCCATAAAGATTATATATGATGATCTGGCAGGCCTATCTGTGCGCACAATACAAGTCAGCAAGCCCCCACCCAACACCCTGTCCTTAAAAAGTCCAATTGACTCTCATAAAGAAAAGTCAAACTAACCAAACCATTGCTTCGTGAAAAAAATAACCATTCCATCCTGTATGTATTCTTGTCTCCTTGATACTCAAGGACACACAGATATGAGCCTATAGAACATATCCCAATCAATTAAGGTCGTATCCTGTATTTTAAATGTGTACTGTGCCTTGAATAATCTCTCTAAAGTCTAATCTTTATTAGGGAGAGCAAGTGAAATGAGCCTCAGCCTCAGGAGTAAGGTCTAAGGATCAAACAGAAATAGGATAACGTCGCTGCTGACCTTGACCTCTAAAGAGACACGTGCTTTTGTTGGTGTAGGACCCACACATTCACTCGGATTTTAGAGACTCGTTTACTCCACTCCTATATATTATAAGGATGTACAAGTAATTCTCCATAATTTTTTTTTAAAAAAAAAACGCCACCCCCTTGCTTGATATACATTACCATGGTTTGTTCACTAATAATCTATAAATAAAGATTAGAGGGATTGTTTAAAACACAAAAAGGACTTACTACCTCATGCAGCTTGTTGAGTGATAGCCAGGTTTAAGACAATTAGTGCACAATATTCGAAAAACTATTAAAAAATAAAAATATTATATTAAACAAATGAGGAAAGTATAAAGGAAAAAAAAAAAAGGATCTGGAGAGAAGACAAGGGAAAGGGGGGGTTATATGCCAGTGGGGGAGGCAAGATTGGGGTGAGGGATAAGGGGTGTAGGGCCAGAAGTGAAAGAAGAAGGTGAAATGTGATGTGGTTTGTCCTATTAAGAACCCCACGTCCCCAAGTTGCTTTCTTTCACATTTTTTAAAGTAATCTCATATCTGCCCATCCCCCACTCCACAATCTACATGTATATAAAATTAGTTATTTATTATAAACTATTAAAATTATCCTCAATAAGAGTTATTAAATAAAAAAGAGTCGGTTATTTCATTAACAAGTTTTGTAGTTAATTAAATAGAACAATTAATATTCCATATAAAACATGTTAAGTTATGAAACCTATATAAAGCCCTTATAATAAGGGCTCAAACGAGTATTACATTTTTACCATGTATGTTGTTAATAATATATACATTCTTAAGAGGCATAGGAAGGTGTGTTGTTTACAATTGTGAATATAATTATAGCACTCCTTTCAAGTTTTATGCGGCCTTATGGCACTGATCATTCTGATGATATTTGGTGTGTTATTGATGCTGACAAAGTTGGAAATATGATATGTTTTCTTTGTTAAAATCTAGCTGTTAATCGTTTTAAAATTATATATTAAGAGGTTTAAGTTTATAGTTAATTGTGAAGAGAGGTTATTGTGAAATACTCTACCTATTCTTGATATAAGACATATTTACATAATGTAATTAGATTAAAAAAGTTAGTTAATATATAATATATTTTCTTTAAAAAAGCATTAGTGTAATTATAAGACATTTAATTTCATATATAACCACATTTTCTCATGTGGCTGCATGCTATCTCCAAATTAAATGCATGAAACGAAGATGAACCAAACTATTACAATTTACAAAAAAATATATAAAAAAAATGTAAGAACTCACCTTATAAAGAGCAAAGCAAAAAATCTTAATTCAAAACTTTGTAACTGTATAAAATGATCAAACAAGTGACTGAATCTTAAATTTATAATCTAAAGTTACATATAGACAAAAACAAATTATTCTGAAAAGTTGTTATTACTTGAAAAAATCTAAAAAAAATACCACTTAAACTTTAAAATTCTAAATTAATTTTGTTGACAATAAGAGTAATGAGATTAACAACTCAGTTTTTTGTCAAATCACTGATTTATGATTTTGAAGTTCAAGTGATATTTTTTTAGAATTTTCCCTTATTTTTTCAAGTTGGCAAAATTTGAATACACACACATTTTATGTTAACATATCTGGCAATATTTTGCATAATGATCAGAGTGTTTTTAAAATATTCTCTGCAGTTTTTACAGAAGTAAGAAAATCTCAGAAAATTAGGGGGGGGGGGGGAGTAAGAACCTTCTTTGTTTCTTGTAGCCCGAAGGACCTTTCTTGAGTTGTCGTTCTGTCACTCGTAGGTTCTTGGCCGAATATATTAATTTAAATAATTAATTCAAAACAAGACTACCGTAATTCCTTAACATAAGAGCAGATAGCTAGCATGTAATACCCTTTTTATTGTAAATTATCTTGATGGAAACCCTTCTTATATATAACTGATATTTTAAGGATAAAAAAGATTGAAATGTTATATTTAAAATCAAAATAATTTATTTTTCGGTCTATTTTGGATCGACCCAGTACAGTATAATATGTGATTTAAAACACCAGGTGAAAAACCGACCAAAAAGATGTCCCAGGAAAATGAAAAAGAAATTACAGATACGAGTCCTTTTTTTTTTTCTTACAAAAAACAAAAGTTGAGACTTATTCCCTAGACATTAATAACGAATGTTCGTTCTTTCCGTCAAGTGAGATTTGGATCTAATTTATTCTTATCCTCAAATTCGAACCAAATAAGACCCCAACGGTGTGTAATGATTTTTTTTTTAAAAAACACAAATATTAATATTCGGTACTCTGCTTAGTTGACTGAAACGTCACTCCGGTCCAAAAAATTATACTGTTAAAGTGATCGATGATTTGTTTTAATGAAATTAAAGTAATAATATTAAATTTGTATAAAAAAGTAATACTATTAAATTACTATTGGGGAACCAAGATCAATTTCAAGATACTAATATGTATTTCATGTTATTACTTTAAACTGTAAAGGAACTTGTCTCAGGGTGTGGTGTGATTCTCGATTAAAATAAGATAGCATAAGAATGATTTTTTTAAATAAAATTTAATTATAAATTTTAAGTAAGATGTATAATTATTAATTAAAAATGTTGTATGTCTTATATGTTAAATAAAAATAAATCATTTCTATCCTAAGAAGTTTTGAAGGGAAGAGAGAATAAAGGAAAATGGAAATGATGAGAAAAAAGAGCATGCAAGTGTTATTATTTTTATTGCTAGTTAATATTGTTTTTAAAGAAATAAATATATAATTTTCATTTTCATTTGATTTATTGTATTTTGAATATTATATTATATTATTGTTAATATATCAACACCAAATATTCTATTAAAAGGAAGTAAAAAGAGAATAATTGTACCTAGGCTATAGGCATTGTTTTAGTGGAAAAAGCTTTAATTGCTTAAATATAAAATTTCTAGTTAGATTTGTGTGAATATAAAAAACAATTTTAAAAAAGGTTGTATTCAATTAAGTCCTACAATACTTAAATCCGACATGGTAAAATAATCATATAAAAAAAAAGAAATAACTATCTTTTGTTAAAAATTTTGACCAAGAGCAATTAAAAGACATGTTTGTTTTGACTTTTGCTGATGTATAAATCCGATTCATGTAAATCGAGACAAAACTCCTTTACATATTTACCCCGTAGACTATAAAAACTACCTCATTAACTATAAAAAACTATCTTATATATCATAAATCAGGATTAAAAATTCTAACCACTATTTCAAATATATCATTTATCTCATATTTTACACTAAGGGCATGGATGCATTTAGATATTAATTGCTGTGTGTATACATCGATGCCATTCTTGTGTGTGTGTGTGTTGATGGGACAAGACCATTAACCAATTCACTTTCTGTCTCTTCACTCTACCGGAAATAGTTATAGACCAAGTGGCCCCAAAAAAAAAATAGTTATAGTCTGATAGACCCATATAATCGTCCATAAACAATGGAGATTTTATTCTGGCCAGGACAATAATGGTAATTGGAAAAGCCTCTAGGCACTCAATCGTAGAGTAAGATAAACATCGCTTAAAAAAACAATTTCACTCTATGGACTATCATGATATAATAATAATACCCATCTAGATAAAAAAATTTAACTATAAAATAGATTTTATATTAAAAATCGATAATTTTTATTATTATCAGAAAAGTGGAGTCACTTTATATTGATAAGAACATAAAATTGATCGAAGATTATGGACGACAATTGGGTAAACCAATGACTCTGATCGTCACTAATCATAAATAATTAGGTATATTTTATATTATTAAAAATTCGAAAGAGAGATCATCTTACATTTTTACTCAAAGTTTATGAATATATTTTATACTCGTATAATTTATCGCACGCAAATATATACGTTTTATCAGGGATTGCTGATATTTTTTTCGGTGGTTGAAATGGAGGGTTACTGATATGTATTTCACCTTTGATTTATGGACATTATTTTCATAAATAAATAAAATTTAAAATAAAAGAGTACATAGATTTGTTTTTCTTAAAAAAATATTACATCAGGAAGGTTTAAATCTAAAGTTTATCTTCATCTTATGTTTTCATCCTAATCTGAGACTGAGTCATGAATGAGGTAAACTTTGTGTTCAAAGTTTAAAGCCAGATTATTCAATTGTTATATTCATCGTTTAATCATGGATTAATGGGATGGCAAATGTGACAAAGCATATCTCCAATACAAATATTGAACAATTTTTTTAAACCACCTGCGTTCAGCTTCTCAAAATTAAGAATGCAATAATCCTGTGCCTAGTCATGCAAAACAATAAATCAAATGAAATACTATCCATCAATATTTATATATCTTTTTTTTTCCAATATCAATATTTATATATCTACATCTAGAAATCTATAAAATTCGTTGAAATTCATTGAACTTGTGAACATTAATTAGCTTCTAAAGGAGTCAAGTGCATAGCATAGACAAATATGTTAGCAGTTAACTAGCTTCTAAAGGAGTCAAGTGCATAACATAGAAAAATCTGTTAGCAGTTAAATATTCAACATGCAGTTGCTAAGGTAGAGATACTAGCTGTTGCTAAGATATCATAATTTATTGTGAAGAAAGGCTTAAAGACGAGATGCTATTAATTATGCTTCATTTAAAAAAATACAAGTGCTTACAGAATAAATACACCACTGACACTAATAATCCAACTCTCTAGGAGTGTTGACTAAGGAAGGCATTTGCATCAAGATTTCCCCCTCATTTACCACGCTTCATGTTCTGTTTAAAATCCTTCTCCACACTGGACAAGACATTGTCTCTATATAGAGAGAGAGAGCTTAACTTCATAGTTACTCATAATCAAAAGGTTTAATCACCCCGTTTATTACCTTCATTGAAAATGGGTGAGTATAAGCCATATTTAGGAATGGTTCTGATACAACTCATATATTCAGGGATGATATTGTTATCCAAGGCAGCATTCAATGAAGGGATGAACAGCAGTGTGTTTATCTTTTATAGGCAACTGGTTGGAACTATTATTTTGGTCCCTTTAGCCTTTATATTTGAACGGTAATGACATATCTGCCCTCTTTTCTTCCTTCACTTTTTTAGCTTAATCTTCTGTGTTTGTCTTTAATAATCATGTAATTGAACTGAATTGAAACATATTATATTGTGGGTTGCAGAAAAAGTTCAGTGCCACTCTCCTTTGCGATCTTCTGCAAGATCTTCATGCTCTCATTTTTAGGGTATGTAAATTTTTTTCTTTGCGTCACTGTTCAACAAATAACTCTACAAAACTTGTACTGAATCAAGCATTTTGATTTTCAGGGTTACTGTGTCTCTGAATGTGTACGCCATTGCACTTGTTTATACATCTGCCACATTGGGGGCTGCAACTGTTAGTAGCCTCCCCGTTTTCACTTTCTTCTTCGCTGTCCTGTTCAGGTAATTAAATGCAAAATTACTGTGTCATTCTTCAACATCACTACACCAAAACTTGAAATGAAGCATTTTGAAAAGAGAAAAACAAAAACTTGCTGTATCCCAGTTCATCATCAACCGTTCACTTGCTATACCCACTCGAAAAATTTAAACTTGAATTGCATTTGCACATGTGTGTGTTTAGAATGAAAGACATTTGAGACTAGTAACACTGCAGGATGGAGAAGGTGAAGATAAGGACAAAACCAGGAGTCATAAAGATATCAGGTCTTGTAGTGTGTTTGTGTGGGGTAGCTACCCTTGCTTTTTACAAGGGACCCCAGATATGGCCCCTTCATCCTATTCTGTCTGCAAATCACAACACTCAACATCTTCATCATGATCGTTCTTCCTATTGCAAGAGATGGTTTTTGGGTTCTTTACTCTTGTTCTGTGCCATTATCACCTGGAGCATTTGGCTTGTTCTTCAGGTAAATCCACCTTATCTATGTTACATCTTAAGTTGAGCTGATGATATGACATGTAGAAACATCTAGCACACTGTAACCTTATACATTCTACATTTTTTCCCTTGTTACACATGACTGTGACTATGATGATGAAGTTAATGGTCCATTAAACAGGCCCGGTTTCTCATAAGCTACCCTTCAAAACTAAAATTCACAAGCCTTCAGTGCCTTTTGAGTGCAATTCAGTCATTTGGTATTGCTATTGCTTCGGAAAGAGATATGAAAGAGTGGAAGCTTGGTTGGAACATGGGACTACTTGCTATTCTGTACTGTGTAAGTATCAAACCAATGTGTTTTAACCATTACTCAAGCTTCGATCATGAGAAATTAATAACAAAAATTCTCAATAGACTATATATTTGATGCAGTAAGGAAATAAGTTGATGAGTGTATATGGTGATGTAACAGGGAATAATGGTGACTGGGATTACCTACTATTTACAAGCTTGGGTAATTCAGAAGAAAGGGCCACTCTTCCCTGCTATGTGGAACCCACTCAATTTTATGATTACAATTATTGGTTCCATGTTTTTGCTCAATGAGTCCATCAATTTAGGCAGGTATGTTGCTAAACTTATCTCAAAGGTCAAGTTGGAGATTATTAAATTTTATTTAAAGCTTAAATTATTTAGACATAGTTAGAAAAGACTTTTGCAATGTTCAAAGGATCAGAGAGCCTTTTTTTCAAAATAAAATATGAATTAGGTTACATTTACCCAAACCTTAAAGACCAAGGAGGAGGTTAGGGCCATCTTGTTTTAATAAACTAATTGTTTAAGAAGCCCTACTAATTAGGACCTAAAACATAACTTTGCACCTAAACCTCCAACTTGTTGAATGATTCATTGTTTTTCATTATTAATGTTGGCTCCTCATTAAAGGCATAGGATGAGATCTCTGTCTGATATTTATTTTGCTGAGCTACTTTTTTCCCCCTTTTTAATTAATTTTACAGCTTTCTTGGTGGGATTCTGTTGGTTCTAAGTCTGTACAGTGTTCTGTGGGCAAAGAGCAAAGAAGGGGTAGTAAGTGATGACGTTTGCTTACCAGTTCAAGCACAGAAAGAATGTGCAGATCAAAGTGAAAGAAGCATGGGCAAGCCTTAGTGAACCACCATTTGTCCTACACCTCTAACTAAAGTTCTATCTTTTTATTTTCTTTTTAATTCCGATTGCTGATTTTTCTTTCTTTGGATTCTACCACCACCACCACCACCACCACCAAGTAATTGGTGGAGCCAAAGAAATTGTATCAATCAGCAGAGCAACTTTAGCACTAAAAAACAAGTAAGAAAGAGAAAAGCTTTTGATACAGAAGAGGTTAATCTGATCCGTTCTCAAAACAAGGAGTTTCGGTATTTACCAAAATGTATACGTATCCCTAAATGGAAAGATTAAGGAAGGCAACTTGAGAATTTCTCGTACTTTTTCGTTAAATGGAAATACGGAAAACCTAAACCTTAGATATCAGCATTCTACGTAGTGAGAGCTATGCAGATAATGAACTGCAAATGAATAATTCTGACTTGCCTCGTCCTTTTTTTCAGAAAGAAATAGATTATTTGCATGATTGGCTTTAATGTTCGATACCCTTTGGAGTGGGTATGGAATTACCTATTTGTCTGGATTAGCTAAGTATCTTTGGAGCGAGTTAAGTTTGGGGTCCATTACGAAAGCAGGGTCCCTCAGTCTTGTACGTCTCTGAAGCTCCAAATTCAGAAATCAGAACCACCACATAATTAATTTTCTTGATTTGCACATGGAAATAGAAAAAAGTAAACTTTAAGACCAAAATATGGTATCATTACATGGGTTATGTCTCTGCTTTTATGAAAAGGATAAGCAGAGAAGGGTGGATGAACTTTGCATTAAATAATCAGGTTTTAGTTAGCGGGCATAATCCATCAACAGTATGCCTCAAATCGGATTTCTTACTTTCTAATCACGCGCTTTGTGTTTGCTCAAAGATTAGAGAGATTCTTGCAATATGATCCAACACGTGACTGGCCAGTTCATTATTGCAGCTTCCCTGTCACTCCTTGCTGTTTACTTTCTTTCATGCTTTGGTTAATATAATGTAGATATTGACAGATTCATACCGCAGCAGTGAACAATTCTTATAAACCAATAGTGTAAGAGGCACTTCCGTAGAAGGATATAAACAATAAAGAATTTAAGGTGGTTTCTTTCAAATTTGGACACACAATCTGTCATGTGCTGAATGTGCAGTTTGTGTCACTCTGATCCTTTTCTAGAATACAAAATGGCTGCCTTCACAATCCATATTAAAAAAAGTGAAAAAGTCAAGTACGAGTATTAAGGATTCCTTGTTCTGGTTTTCAACGTCATTTGACTAGGAAATAATTATGGATGGATAGCCTGTCATTATTAAATATCATGGGATGCAATGAACTGAACTGAAACCTTTTGATTGATTTTAATGTTTGAAATTAGAGAGTGGCCTCCCCATGCAATCAATATGCGCATATATATGCATATTGGAGGGAGCTAGCTTTAGGTTGAGTAGGGGAAATAAAATAGGGGAATTATTATGATATTCTTCTTAAGAAGGGACTTAATAATTATTAAAAAATCCTAATAATAACTAAAGATCATGCAACGATAAATTTTAATATATGAAATTATAAAACCTTAATTATTATTTGGATTTTTTGATAATTAAATTCTTTGCTTAGAAGCTCATGATGATTTTGCCAATAAAATATAATAAGGCTCTCGAATTCGTGGAAAGAGAGAAATTAAATGAAGAATGGTCCGGGGGCAGCGATTTGGTTGACGGTCATAGTGCCTTGAAAATTGAAGTGTCGTAAAGGGATTGAAGGATTGGGAAATCAATCTTCGAGGCTAATCTGCATGGAAAGCAACTGTTCATTACTTTTTTCTGATACAGCTATATGGCTCTTCTCTTTGGGGTTTTGCTTTCATATGCAAAAGGCCATATCATAATCATCAGAAAATGACTTAGAGCACTCCAATATAGACTGGGGCAATCACAAGCTTAATTCATTTTTCAGCACAATTTATATAATCCCTTGCACAAAGGTTGGCACTTGGACGGAGAAGCTGAAGGATCCATCTTTTGTTTTTTGTGGGGTCCATAAGGATCAGTGTTGAGGGCAAATTAAAAACCATTTCATGAAAGATAAAGGTATATATGTTCATGCATGATTGCTAAGCAAATGATGATGATGATTTATCGCGAGTTTAAAGATTGAGAATGCTTACCTAAAAAGAATGACTCGCTCACTGATCCACATTCCGCATTAAAGGTGTCTGTTTCTGGGCCCTTTCTTTGTATATACTTGTAAACAAAATAGAGGCATAAAGTTAAAGCAAACCCAACCCATAGCAATTACGTAATACCTAAATATTTTAAAAAATGATAAAGCTCAACGACACCAAAGTGGATCCCATCCTAAAAAACCCAAAAAGTAACGTGAATGATTTACGTTAATTTCTTTAGAATCCTAGTTAAAGCATGTTTGAAAAACATTCCTTTTTCCAAATTGATTCATTTTTTATTGATGGATGGGAAGTTGTCGTCGACCGTAGATATATATATATAGGGTGCTGCAAGATTTAAAAACATTTTAGGTATAATAACACATGGCTTATTTCGTTCAATTTCAACATCTCTCTATATATAGACGGAGTACAAATAATATAAAAATACAATGTGAATCACCAGTGTAAGTAGAGGAGAGGCCAGAACAAAAGATAACTTTATCTCAGTAATTAATATCATGAAAAACACATGAGAGCCGATTCAAGTTAAGGTTATTGGTCAACAAATTAAATGAAAGAAGCCTTTTATAACACCACATGGTTTAATCAGGAACTGGTCGGAAAACGTTATACTACGATAGATAAATTAACTACATAAACTTTTATGATACATGTGATATTTGAACGAGTTAAAGGGTATTTTTATTCTTAAAATATTCGCTTAGGACATTGGGCTTCTTAAACTATGATGTAGTGGATGGTTTTTGCCGCTGTTCCCAATATGAATGGGTTCACAAATCACAAACTTGAAGGGTTTAAATTTTTGCACAGAATAAGATCAGAGCGCAAGGGCAATGGGAGGGTAAGCTTGACGCATGCCATGTGTCCATTTTCAGACATTAAGTTAACGAGGGGGACAACATTGTAACATTTTTAATTGTTTGAGAAAATAATAAAAAATGCGTTTAACCCTAGCTATTTTAAATTCACCCAAAAAGGTGATTATAGTATATTACGCTGTACGCTTTGCGGCTTCACGGCCATTAATATATTAAACTCAACCAAGGGCATGCCTTTAATAGTATATACCTATATATGTACTCTTCATTCTTTACCATAACGTGTTCTTCATTTTGTACCTTTCAATGAATAATTGTTAATTAGTTCAATTGAATTCACCCTGCGTCCTTGCCACTATCCTCCTGTTACATGTATACTGATATAATTATCTCCTACCCCACTGAATTGTACACACAAATGCTGAGGTTTTGTTGCGCTCTGGTGAAAGGATACGAATTAAAATTCCCTCTACTTTAATTTCTATTTGAAATGTTATACATGTGTGTGTGTGTTTCTTCGTTTATTTAATGAACGCAAATAAAATCTAAAATAAATTGGACTAATACTCAAAATAGAATCCATAGAGTGAAAGAAAATTATAACATAAGATAAAATTAATAAGCCTAACCAGATGAAAAATAAAATTAATGAACGAAAATAAAATTTGAGGTCATGAACTTAAGAGGTAAAATTTAAAAATTCGAAACAAAATTAACAAAGAACTTAAACTAAAAGTGTTTAAAAGTATTTCATCTCATGGTAAAAAAAAAGGATTTTATCAAGAAAAAATGTATTATAAAGGAATATAAATTAAACTAGACGGTGGCGCATAAATGTACTATTTTTTGGTGTATGTTAGCTATAAATAAAAAATTCTTTTTGGCCCTTTGACGTGTAGCCAGGGACTAATAATTGGGAGGAAAAGGTGGGGCACGTGATGGAAAGTAAAAAACAACGTGGGCAATAGAAATTAATTAGTTAGAGGAAGTTAATTGGAGAAGGAGCCAAAATATATAGTGGGATCCGGGCTTTGATTTTTTTCTCTTCCTGTTTTTTTTATCATTTTTTTAATTTAGACAGTTAGATTAAGATTTTTCTGATTTAATATTTTTATTATAAAAATATTATTATTATTATTATTATTATTTATAATATATTAAATTTAAATCGTTGAGATCTTAATCCAACGGTTTAGATTGAGAAAATGACAGAAAGGGATATAATGTTCGTTTGAAATAGCGATTTGAGTTTTTAAAAATAATTTTTTAATCATGATTTACGGTATACGAGATAAGCATGTGAGAGGAGTATTTTTTGACTTATATGTATAAGCATTTATAAGTTTTTTAAAAACTTATCTAAACAAACTTATAGTGAGTGTTTGAAAAATCATAAACCCATGGTTTGAAAAGTCCTTTTTCCTAAGTCAGACAATTTTACTTTTATATATTTATTTTATAAATCATAAAAATTATTCTTTAAAAACTAATCGAATCCATCGATATACATAAACTCCCACATACAGCACAGCCTCTGGAGGGATCATAATACGAATAACTAATACTCTAATAGTAACACGTACGATTTGGACTCCTTTCTAAAGATTGCTTTAGAATTAAATACGAAATAACTGAGAAGCCCTTGTTAGAAGAGCAAGTATTAAAAAAAAGAAGAAAAAAAGTGGGTACAAATCATATCATAGTCATATCGCGCATACAAATAAAAAAAATATAAACAAAAGAACCATCCAGTGACAGAAATGGTGACTGGGATTGTGATAGTGGTGAGTACAGAGAAAAGAGTAGCTAGAAAAAAGAAGAGTATGGGGACAATAGAATGAAGAGGAGGAGGAAGATGAAGACGCGCTTAGAGGAGGGTGATGCATATGTATGGTGGTCCCCGACTTGAAAAGCAGGTCATCATCTTCCTTCACCACACACACACACGCCTGTTTATGTCCTTCTCCAACTTGTCCCTTGGATTGTCCATAAAAGCCGGAACTTGTGTGTGCTCTCTCTCACACACACTTGAACCATTCGATCTCCTCTCTCACTCATCTCACTATTACTCGAACACTCCAAAATGGAAGGAAATAAATCCTATGTGGTTGTGCTCATAGTTCAAGCAATTTATGCCGGCATGTTCCTTCTCTCTAAAGCTGCCTTCGACCATGGCATGAACAATTTCATCTTCGTCTTTTACAGACAGGCCGCTGCCTCTATTTTCCTCCTCCCTTTCGCTTTCTTCTTCGAACGGTATGTCTCATCACTTTTTTACGCCACCCTATATAATATAATCAAAGCTAATTACTTCATTTCTTTGGTTGCAGAAAAACTGCACCGCCTTTGTCGTTCGTGACCTTCTGCAAGATATTCTTTCTTTCCTTCTTGGGGTAATGTTTCAGTTCATGTTCATTCTTGTTGTGATGAATTAATGTTTTCCCTGTCAGATCCTGTTCAAGCTACTAATTAATCAAGCAGGAATATTCATAACATATATATGGCTGAAAATGTGTTTCAAAGTTTTACGTGACTGTTATTTTTGCTATTATTCTGAGTTTTCTTCTTTGTTTTCAAATTTGTGTCGGTGACCCTAAATTTCAGGATAACCGTGAGCTTGGACATCTATGGGATTGCCCTTGTTTACACCTCTGCGACTTTAGCTGCTGCCACTACTAACTGCCTTCCCGTCATCACTTTTTTCTTGGCCCTTCTACTCAGGTGTGTGTGTGTGTGTCGATCACCTCCCACTTGATCGCATACGAACACTTAATCTTTCATATATAGGCATACATCTCATGCAATTATATTCTGTTAATCTTATATAAGAAATTTATATATAATATATTCACAAATCCATGTCCCCAACAAATTCGACTTGATCGAGGACCCCATATATCTCGATCGCCGATTAATTACAAGGGATCGTAAATAAACGGTCGTGAGCTCGTAATATGAGTCCTACCAGGAGTTGAAACGCCGAAATTTGAAAGCACAGGGATATACTAAGCTAGCGCTCATATATAGCTACCACTACGTAAATCACTATGAAATAGAACGTCTAAATACTTAGCCAGGTTGGGATGGAACTAAAACACGCCCGTTAATTGCATAAATTTATGTTCCATATATGCATCAACAATAAGTTCTCTCATAAGTAAGAATGTGTCGATTTAGATCTGTTGTCAATATGAGGATGCTTGTCTCTTTACTCGATCTTTGAAGTTTGACAACTCTATCTTTTAATCTCCCACTAACAGATTGAGAAGCTTATATGCATTTGGATGCCTATAATGAAACAATAATTTGCTATGTAAAAATTCACCCAAACTACAATTTTAATTATCAATATAATACTTCTTTTTTAAGGAAAAAACAAAAAACAACTCCATATACTAGCTTGCTAGCCATGTGAAATTTCATGACCACTCATGGAAAAAAAAAAGGCATGCACATTTTAATCAAATTTGGAAAATAATCTTTTTATAGCAAGTTAATCGACACCATATAGATTTCATGTTAATTAGCTAGCCTGTCTTCTCGGAGGAGATCATCACTATAACATAATCCTGGGGTGTTATTCTGACAAGGTCAAAGTTTTTCTCTCTATAGCGCAAGACCATTTCTTTTATCTTGTGTCCATTAAGTTCCAGCTGATTGAACCAGTGGCACCATTGGCTCTAATATAGTTCATATATATGTCTGAATAAAACAAAAACCTAGATCATTTCAGGTTATATATATGTTGTTGGAAATTTACAGTCATCCAGGAGTGCAACTTTTGGACAATAAATTACACGACAAGATCTAAAAAATCCGGCGCTATGCTCCTCACGTGAACATTATATTTTTGGCCATCCTCAATAAATCTAGGCAAATGATTTTTGCTTCCAAAAGAAGCACTAGTCAGGCACCACTCGTACGTTATGGTCATACACGTGTCTGGAATATAAATTGCTTGAAAAGAGAACACATTGTATGAAATGAGGTGTCTGGTCTTTTGAGTGAAGAGAATTGATGCTTGATTGGTAATTTTTCTGTGTGTTTAATTATTTCACAGGATTGAAAGTCTGAAAGTGAAAACAGCACCTGGGATTGCAAAGTTAGTAGGTGTAGTGGTATGTTTGGGTGGTGCGGCAACACTTGCCTTTTACAAAGGACCTCACTGGCAACTTTTGGGGAATCATCACCTTTTGGGGTATTCTCATAATAGTTCCAATGTACAAGCTCATAATAGTGTTCCATCTCGCACCTGGATAAAGGGTTGCTTCCTCATGCTCCTCTCCAACACCTGCTGGGGGATGTGGCTCGTACTGCAGGTCAGCTTTATTTTCCTTTAATGTTTAACTTTATATATATATATATATATATATATATGATCTTCTCATATTTCACACATGCCAAATACAGACACATATATATCACCTTTAGTAATGGGATTTCTTTGGTGGTAAAAGCAGGCCTTTGTTATTAAAGGGTACCCTTCAAAGTTGCTTCTCACAACCCTACAGTGTTTCTTAAGCTCAATTCAGTCTTTTGCTATTGCCTTTGCCGTGGAAAGGGACATTGAGCAATGGAAGCTAGGTTGGAATGTCAGGCTCCTTGCCGTAGCTTACTGCGTAAGTTTCCTCTAGCTTGTATAATTAACCTCTTGATCACTTTTCTTGTGACTGATGATCTCCATATATATATATATATATATATATATAATAGGGAATAATGGTAACGGGGGTGACATTTTACTTGCAAGCCTGGGTTATAGAGAAGAAAGGACCCGTGTTTTTGGCCATGTCCACTCCACTGGCTCTCATCATGACCATTTTGTCATCAGTATTTCTGTTAGGCGAGATCATAAGTTTAGGAAGGTAAATAATTAACCAATTCAATAACGGGTCCAGAAATGTTTTTGGTTTTATATTTTTGTTTCATAAAATGTATGTTTGTCTAATAATGGTGGGTTTTAATTTGTGTTGCAGCCTGTTAGGAGGGTTGATACTGGTAATAGGACTATACAGTGTGCTGTGGGGAAAGAGTAGAGAGCAAATGCCCAAAGCCTCATCACTTGACTTAGAGGTGGCTTCGGGAGTGTGATCTCAGACTAACGGTGGGGCCGCGGGACCTGCATGCATATATATAATATATATCTATATATATGTATACACACCCTAGCTAGTTTGGCAGAAAGAAAATGTAAATTTGGAATATTATGGCGATGTTCTGACGGTGCATATATATATGCTATACGCCGTCATGCTTGAAGAAGCCTGAGGGTGTGTATATGTGCAGGCAAAGGGACGTTAATTTTGTACTTCATTTGTGTTGGGGCACTTAACTTAGGAAGAATGAGCTCCTCCAACCCAGCAGATCTAAGCGGTCCAGATTTCAAATAATTCCATGCTCAGATTAGAAGGCGCTCTTCAAATTCTTCTCTTTAATTTTGTGTAATACTCTAGTTAGTTAATTGGTCGTTTGATTTATCCTTTTTTTTTTTTTAGTTGTATTTGGATTCTGAAGGTCACGAAAACTTAATCTGATTCTAAGCATCATATAGTTATATAACATATACTTACGTGTGATTAGATGGCCAACTTGCAAAATATATGTATACACAGGTGTAAGTGATGAAAATAATGAAGGGTTGTCAAATTGGTCCGTGTCGTATCATTATTAACTGTACATATTGACTAGGTAATACGTGCTATATAGATACACATTAAAAATAAAGGTCTTACAATATATCTCATCAGAAAAATAAAAAGCCAGAATTAATATTGCACATGATTTTGATAGCCCCAGCAACAAAGCCGTAGAAGTTTTGAAATTGAAACCAAGTATGGGATATGTGATGCATAGATTCTAATGTTGGCATGTTGAGAATGTGGGAAGACTGCAAAGCTGAGCAATCACAGATTTAATTGATGATATGAAATTCGACATTAACTGGCCAACTTTCTCATCAAGAAGCAAATAGTAAATTTTTTTTTTATATTACCATGCAGTAACTGGATTTATAACTGCTCTTTTTAACATAAATGCTTTATTAGGACTTGAATTCGAAACTCAAAAATATTTAATAAAGTCTTACACTGCTATATTAACTTTATACTGTGAGAAAAGCAGCTATATCATGAGGAAATGTTGGACTTAGACCTTCATTCGTAGAAAATTACAGCCCCGTGCAGCCTTATGTGCTCGCGAGTCGCCAGCTTGGCTTTACCTATATATATGTTATTAATGAATAGATACAGCTCCAACTGTTACTAGTTATACAGTTCATTCCAACCTTTTCTTCTACATCCTTGTTTTCCAATAGGACACCTGTCTTTGGCATAGTTGCAAATTTGGCAAGTGTTTATATATATATATATATATATATGCCATAACTCTGCTATCTTGATGCCCATTTGCATTATAGTCCTCATTCCTCAATGATTTTCGCCATATAATTTCATTAATTCTACAATAAAATAGTAAATACACGCAGGCCAACCCCAACAGAAAAGGAGAAACCAAAAACATGGACATATATACTTAACAAGACCCCATAAAATAAATATGGATATAGAGTTTTGACCTAACAATCGAGACGCAAAAGCACGACCAACGTTATTTGGGGGTAAAAACTAAAAAGAGAGTAATTCAAACAGGAGCAAAATGGGGATAAGAGGGTGGATGGGCCAAGGGCGGCCCGAAAAGCCTAGGATTGTGTATGATGGGCCTTACTGAAACTAATGGCCTCACTTGGCTTCCAGCTCGGCACTCTGACTTTTCTCTTCTGCCTTGCCTTTCGCCATTGTAGTTTCCTCCACTACTTGAATTACTTTCTCTGCGATTTCTTCCACTTCAGTCTCTGAACTTTCTTGTTTAACTCTGTTATTTCTCTCACCTTCCCCTGAACTCTTCTCTTTGCCTTCCTCTGCTTCAACCTTCTTTTGATCCTCCTCCTCTGGTTTCTCAGCTTCTAATATTTCTTGTTTTTTCTCCTTTGCTGTCTCTTTGTTTTGATTTTCCTCTGAACATTCCTCCTTCGTTTCCTCACTGCTTTCAGTCTCCCCTGAAATTTTCGCCGCCGCCACCTCCTCTGCGGATTCTCCTTTTTTTTCTTCTTTGCTTTCGGTTTCCCGTGAATTTTTCTGCACCAACAACTCTGCGTTGCTTTCAGTTTCAGTTTCCCTTGAAATTTTCTCCACCAACACCTCTTCGGAGTCTCCTTTCGTTACCCCGTTGTCTTCGGTTTCAGTCTCCCTTGAAATTTTCTCCACCTTGACCTCGGTAGATTCTCGTTTAATTACCTCATTGCTTTCAGTTTCCGTTTCCCCTGAAATTTTCTCCACCGCCACGTCTTCGGATTCTGCTCTGATCACCTTTTTGCTTTCTGTTTCAGATTCCCATGAATCTCCCTTAATTACCTCACTGCTTTCAGTGTCCCGCGAAGGTTTCTCCACCACCAAGGCTATAGATTCTTCTTGGATCACCTCACTGCTTTGACTTTCTCTTTCTCCTGAAAGTTTGTCCTCCACCTCCTTCACCTCTCGAGACTCCTCTTTGATCAGTTCATTGCTTTTAATTTCCTCTAAAGTTTTCTCGGCAACCTCCTGGGTTACGGTGCCGTGGCATTTACCGTCTTCTGAAGGCTTCCCGGCTTCTGGCTTTTCCTGTGTTGCCGTCTCCTCCGCCATCACGACGACCTTCTCATTTTCTGGAGTTACCTTCCCATCCTCATTCTGACACATATAAAACACCAAACAAACAAACAAAAGAGATTAAAAAAATCAAAAATCGAGACGGATCAAGCTCGTAAGCGTGGTTTCCATAATTAATTTTGATGTAACAAAGCAATAAAATGCCGGACATAGTGTCGTGTTGTGAAACCGCCCTGTTAGGACCTTTTGGCTGCCATCATCATGGATGTTATGCTAACTCTACGGATCGACACACTGATTATGAGGAATTGCGCGAAAAAGCTCATTCATGAAGCACATGCGCATGAAAATTAGAAATGGGGGGAAATTAAAGTGGATGTGATAAAAGCAGGGGGCCCTCCGAATAATCACAGGCTTTGGTTTTTCATCAATGGTGTGTTTCGCCTTTGACGTATTGTTTTATGATGCTCCCACACCCACGGAATCTTCTCGTACTGTCTCACGCAAGCTCTCACAGCTTTATGCCCATCCCAGCAGAAGAAGAATGAAATCCGCATGCACAAAGTAAAACTGTTGACTTAAAAATCACACATAATGCAGTAACGTTTTCGACTTAAGATCTCTGGGTTAATGACCTATACTATACGCACGCCTAATTGTGCCTCGGAATAATCAATTTCTTTTGTTTGAAAAGAAGAAGAAAGGTTATTTAAAAAAGGTAAGGAATTTACTTTATTCAGGGGTGGTGGGGGATGGTATTGCAAATCTCTTTTCCTATAAAAAGATTTGAAATACCTAGAAACAGTAAAACTAGAGAGTGTTTTGATTAGCTTTTGGATTGAGGCAGAAGATTTTTGTTGATGGGGAAGGGATTTGGATCCCTGTGGCTCCATTGGTGCGTCAAAGTTGCAGGGTGAAAGAGAAAAGGAGGAAGAAAACAGAATAGTGAGGAATTATAGTGAGAGAAAGGAAGAAAGATAGAGAGAGACCTGGGTGAATAAGGAGCTGAGAGAATTGCGTTTGTTGGAGGAGTCATCGTCTACAATGAGGGGAAGCTGGGGCTTATGAGGTTGTTGCAGCTGCTTATCGTCGTCGTGGAGAGGTAACGGTGGTTTGGCGGCGGTGGCGTCGCCTTTCAACACTTTGGGCTTGGTGGCGCAACCTCCCATCTGGGTTTGTTGAGATTGGGGGAGAGTGGAGAGAGAAGAGCAGGGGTTTGAGAGAATTATGGATGGAATTTATAACAACAGTTGAAGCTGCTGGCTCCTCCAACCCGTCTTGTTTGTGGGGGCGAACAAAACACAGCCGTCTCTTTAATGATTAATTAATTAATTTTATCAATGTGCTCTTCGTTTAGGTTCTTCTACAGCTTGTGCCTGCTGTGACAGTGTGCGTGCCCCGCACTCTCCCTGGGGCTTAACACTTTTTTATTAAAAAAAAAAAAAGAAAACCTTTAAACCTGGTAACATTTACCTTAAAATTTAACAATTTTTTTATTTTACCCATTTTAATATAGAAGGCACCTTATTAAAATAAAGTCAACATATAAATAAGATAGGAGGAGTATCATCTTTATTTAAGATAGGTAACATTTTGTTCCTTCATTGTTTTTAAAAAAAACTATCATTCCATTGAACCATTCTTGCTGTAGTTTTTTTAATGAGCAATAACTACTCAAATCAAGAAAAACTGACAGTTAATTAAAATAATAAATGGGTAGGAGATGCAATTTTTTAAAAAGTATATCATTATTTATGAAAATGATACGTGTGAGAGGAAATGAGTAAAAAAAAAACAAGAGATGCGGTGAAAGGGAAAAGGATATGGGTGAAACTAATTAAATAATTGCAGGTAAAAATGAAAAAAAAAAAGCATTAAAATTTAAGATGAAGCCGGATGATTAGTTAGATATGAGACTAGCCAGAAAAAATATTGCTCGAGGGAGTGTTTTCCTAACGACCGGAGTCTAAAAAATAGGAAAGAATTGAGGAAGGAGTTGGGAATTACAGGGTGGGGGGACCCAGCGTGTGGGATTAGTTTGTAGATTTCATGATTACATCACATCCATCGAGTAGGAACTGGGAAGCCAAGACGGCTTCCTCCTTATTTGATACGGCCAAAAATACAGGAAAAATAATTAGCATATTTGGTTAAGCAACTAGGTAATTTATAAGAGATTATGTATATAGGTTGATACAACATTATTTTCATATATTTTTCTTGTATACTGTAAATTATGATTAAAAATTTTTTTTAAGATTCCAATAGATATTCAAAACACTCACGTCTTTTGTTGGTCACTCGCTTTATTGTTGTTGTTATTTTTTTTAGGAAAATCCTATATAAAGGTGCTTGTAATGGGGAAATTCTAAATCAGATTACTAAATTCAATAAATTCCTAATTAAGTTATCGACCTAATTTAAGACTTCAAAATATGAGTTAAATAATTTTATTACCCTCTCTTTATCTCCTCTCTCATCTTAAAAGGATTTTAATGATTTCTAATTTATTTTTTAATAAATGTATATATATAAAAATATTAATATATAATAAAACAAAATCTTATTCACTTAAATCAAAGAAATTTCTTTTTTTTTGGTAGTTTGGAAAGATCATCAAGAATAATTCAAGTCAAAAGAAAGAAAAGCATAACCCAAAAACAATTAGATGATTTTTAGCTAAACATTTAGAATATAAAATTTTATTTTGACTTGAATTTTTTTTTGGATAAGAAGAAAATTAATAAGAAAATCTTACTTGTGTGATATTATATATCAAATATTTTCATTAAGGGAATTTAAAAAGGTTTCATTAACGTAAAAAACCAAACTAAATATTACACATATCAGAATTCTATGATTAATGAAGTTTGATTTTATTTTTATTAACAAAAAAAATTTAAGTGTAGTTCTTTCAAAAATAAATTTTTTATTAACAATATTTAAATAAAAATCATTTAATTGATATTGGGGTTATGTTTTCCTTTTTATTATTTGGCTTGAATTATTTGTGATAATTCTTTCAGAAAATTCCTTTGATTTAGACAAATCATATTTTATTTTACTATATATTAATGTTAATATATATAATCATGCATTTATTTAAAAACTAAGATTTTTTTCACTCTTATTTAAAAACTAAGTTACAGTCAAAAACTCTTTTAAGAGAGAAAAATGATAAACAAAAAGAGAATGTAATAAAGTCATTTTATTAATATTTTAAAATTCTAAATTGGGTCACTAATATAATTAAAGATTTGTTGAATTTAACAACCTGATTTAGAATTTTCCTATTTCAAGTAAGTTTATATAGGATTTTCCCCTTTTTTTTATATTTAGTGCCTCCACCATTACATTAAATTTTAGTATTGAAATCTATCCTATTTATACTGGTAGATTTTTATTATATTTAATGTTATAATAATATTTTCATATAATATTAAATTTCAACTATCAAAATTTGAACATTAAATGAAGAGGAAATTGAGATAATGATTAATGGAGACACCTCTCTCCCTCAAAAAACACTTCTCTTGGAATTTTTTTAAATCTAAAATTTGTATTAATTGTGTATTTGTATTAGTTTTTGAATAATAACTTTTATGATTTATAAAGTAAATAAAAAAATTTATTTTAATATACAAAAAAGGCTTTAAAAACCGCACTTTTGGAATTATACAAACACTCACTAATCTGGGATGGACCCCATAATTTTTTGATTATAATTCAATATTTAGTTTGAAATTCGTAACTGCCTCTTCTAATATAAATATTTCATTTAAAACTCAAACTCAAAACTTAAAAATATCTAATTAACGTTACAACGCTAGACGGTATGTTAGTAGATGGAAACCATATTACTTTTCTTTTATTTTTTAAGGTGAAGATATTTACCACGTCCTCTATGAGTTGTGATGATATAGATTCAGGGAGTGAATGTGAATATAGTTGCGTGCCCTGGCCCCCCAGAAAAGGAATCTGATTGACTTGAGAGGTTCATATCCGCAGATTACGGGATTTCGTGGCCTAAATGGCTAAATAAAAAACCCATAATAATAAAACCAACAAATAAAAGGAAAGGCGAAAGAATATTTGGAAGAGAGAGAGGTGGCGAGCATGGCTCCATGATACGACGACTTGTCTTATGACTTAAGGATTAGTGAAGGCCAGCAAACGATATTGAGTCCACAACTTTTACAAACTCATGACTCGTAACTCCAAATCTCAGGAACCAAGTTATCCATGCCCAGTCCTCCCTCATAAACATTGTCGAACCATTTCTGCACCGTTTTTGTTTTTATTTTTATTTTTATTTTTATTTTTATACCTTTTCTTCTCCATTTCATTCTCATCACTTCCAGAGCCAGACCGCCTTTTTGAGTTTTTATATATACATTATAGGGGCCACTTGCCAAGGAGAGTAGGCCGTCTATCTATCTGTGACTGTGAGGTGGGTGCGAGTTAGGTGCTCCAAGTATATTCCATGCGAACAAAACAAAACACAGCCTATTATTATATATGCGTGTGTGTGAAATTGTATATTATTGCCTCCACTGCTTATTATAATACTTAATCAATTAATTTTTTTAAATAAATATTAATATAAATAAATAAATTATTTTAAAATATTTATATTTATTATTTTTTTAAAATTAATTAGTCTGATTTATAAAATAATATATATTCTAATAATATATAGTATATAATATGATTAAGTCATTTATGTAATATTTTAAAATTTTTAAATAAGTCAATTAGGTTTATATTAACAACTGAAGGGAATAGTAAACTATGGAAAACGGTGTTACAAACAAAACGAAGTGAACTTGAACCTCAGTCTCGTCAATGGATTTTCACGCTTGCTCATGCATACCAATCAAAACTCCATTCAATTGATTGAATGTTTGGGTAATATCAAAAACCAAGGTTTCACATGTTTTTTTTTATAAAAAAATTAAAATAAAACTTTTTTTATATATTTATTTTCTAAATTATAAAAACTATTTTTTTAAAACTAATCTAAATATATAGTGAAAAAAAATACTCTATTGAACAGAGAAGGACCCAATTGATAAAAAAAAAAACACGTTTTCGTTAGTTGTTGGCCCAATTACTATATAATATAATGAGTATTTGAGTAACATTAAAATCGTAGTTTTAAAAGCTTTTTTTTAGAGAAAATTTTAAAAAATTACTTTTTAAACTTCAAAATCCTGTTGATAAAATCGTTAATGAAATTAATAAGAATAATAATATAATTAACAAATCATTTTATTGTCAAATCACCTATTTGAGATTTTGAAGTTTAAATGATATTTTTTTAGAATTTTCCCTTTTTTTTAACTTGAATAAAATTCTTTTCACATGCTTATATTATAAGTCATAAAAGTTATTCTCCAAAAACTAATCCAAACAGACATACACATAACATAACGGTTAGCTAGGTATTTTTTCACTTTATATACCCTATATATGGTATAGTACCATATCAATGCCCTTAAAATAAGTTATTTTTGGGTTTTTAAATTTTTTTTTGTGAAAAATGATTTATTGTGTAAATATTTTTAAAAACAAAGATTATTTTGCATTCGGTTATAAAAAAAAATAATGTTATATAGATTTCAAATTTCTTAATATCTTCATATATATTTTAGAAAAATTCTATTAAAATACTTTCAAAATATCAAAATCTCAAATTAGTTTTGTTTTTTACAATACATTAGATATTGACTACACTTATTTAATGATTCATAATTCATTTTAATAGGAAATCAATAATTTGATATTTTCAAATTTTGAATGTATTTTATTTATGAAAAATATTTTTTATTTTTCATTCTTATAATATTTCTGTATATCTATAATTTTTTTTCATTACAATTTTCTATCATATATGGCATGATTGGCATCTAATTTTTTTTGTCGAATTTTAAAGTAAAACATTAATTTATAGATTGGCTAATTTAAGATATGCTTTTTTCAATATTTAAATTATTTTTGAAAGCTAAAAAAATATTATAAATTTTAAGAATTAAATTTATCAAAAAATTAAATGAATTTTTCAATTAAAAATTCTTAAATAAAGAGGCTCAGTGAGTTATAACAATGACTTATATTAAGGGAAATTTTTTTGTCATTAATTAAAAACTAGGAAAAATTCCATATAAAGACATTGAATTACCCATATTCTAATTTGAATCACTAAACATAACAAATTATATATCAGGTTATGAGTTATAATTAAGAATTTAAAATTTGGAATAAATTATCTCCACATCCCTTAGTTATTAAAACAGTAAAATTAAAAGCACCTTATTATTTACTTTGTCAATTAATTTTTTAAAAAATACTGTAAGACCTTGTAATCCGACTTATTTCCAAATATTGATTATGCCCAATATTCCTTTTATACAATATTCGGTTTTACAGGAAAATATGAGTATATATGGCTGAAAGATATAAATTCTTATATTCTAGTACAATGTTTCATAAATATCTTTATATGAGATTTTCCCTTTTTATAAATAAAATAATAGATTATATATTCAAGATATACATACCAGATCCAAAATTTAAACTTAGATTATAAAATTTTAAATAAATATATAAATATTGAAAGAAGGTAATAGATCTCTATGTGGATATGTGTATCTACTGTCATAATATATTTCAATTTATTCTTATATATTATTAAATAAAACCAAATTTTGTATAAAAAATATTGTGCATAATTTTTTTTGTTGAGATAACATCAATAAACCCAACAAAGCTTTCATTGTAAATATTTCATTCATTACAGCTTGCATAATTAATGTTTGGAAATTAGTAGGAGAATAAATGTTGGTTTGTTGTACCATATTTCCTATGGAATTAATTGATAGAGTCAATAATAATAAGGTTATATTTTCAATTTTACAACTTTGATAATTAAAACATATGAAGGTAATTGGACTCTAATTTTAAATATCTAATTATAAAATATAATCTGATGTATAATTTATTAAATTAGTGATTCAAATTATAATTTGATAATATGCTTGTTTGGATTAGTTTATGGAAACTCTATAAGTGTTTATAAATCGTGATTTACAGAATATGAAGTAACTTTTACGATTTACGAGGTAAATATATGAAGGAGATTTATTTTAATTTAAGTAAATCGGATTTATAAAATAAGTCAGATTATTAATAGAGCTTCCAAACGAGCTAAATATCTTTATTTATATCGGATTTTCTCTAGAAATTACCTAGTATCCATAGACGACACAATTGAACTCTTCCCCACTTCCTTGGACCGATGTGCCCGTAACAAGGGTTCCCTCGGTGAAAGGCCTTGCATCTCCTTCGATATGCAAATCTTCCGTTGGCGAGATGTCTTATCTCTGAAGAGATACGCGGTACCGTCAATCACTGCATCTACCCACTTCGCTTCATTCCACTCCACCCCTTGTTCCTATGAGAAGTGGAAGAATAAATGGAACTCCGTGAGTTTCTATCTCTTTCCCATTCGAAAGGGAATCTTTTTCTCAAGTCTCTGTATTTTGGATCTTTCTTTTACAAGGGAACTTGCTTTGCTTATACTTGTTAAGACCCAGTACTCTTTATTCTTGATATTGTGTTGATGTCCTGTCCTCTTGTCTGATATTCATATTTTTGCTGCTTTGGCTGGAGCCAAATGGGAAATCTCGTCAAAAAGGGGGAGTTGGAGTTGGAGTAGATTATCTCATTAAAAATGGGAGTACTTTCTTATAAAATACGTATTCCCAATTTCCTTGATTATGTTGTGTATTGAACTTGAAGTAGGCTGAAGTCCTTCGTATGAGCTAGATTAAACTAATTTATAAGCCACCAGGTATTGGCTTTCGCTTTAGAATGTAACATTTGAGTTCTAAAAAGACTGAACTTAATTGCAACTTTGAAAATGATCGTCTGTCCGCTGCTCATATATTCTTGGATGACGGCTTGCTGCAATGTTGGCTTTTGTAATTGAACCCATTGGCTTCAATGCTTCATTGTTTTCTTCTTTGTCCTCTTCTTGTAATTATGTTGTTTGAAATTGTTTATGAATAGCCTTAACTCTTTACCAGTCATGTGAAAGTTTGACAATTACAATCTTTATGCAGGCAATAAGAGGGGGACAACTACCATCCAAGGTATGCTTTTCAGCATATACCTTTGGAAATCCTCATGATTATTTATTCATCTAACATATCATGTTGGGAGCTGTTGTTTCATGTATCTGTTATTGGAGTGTGTCATTGCTTAATTATTTTATCTTTATCAACAATTACAACAACAAACCTTGTCACACTAAGTCATGGATTGTATGATAGGTTATGATTAACTTTTCAGATATACCATCTACCATGAAAGGCCATTCTAAAAGGTATACATTGGCATGATTCCTGCAATAATGAAACACTCAAAATTATGCAAACCAATTCACTGTTCTTAGTACGAAACCAATTATGACCAATAGTATGTATATTTCTTACCTCATTCCAAATATCATGGTTATGGTAGTTATTCAGCCCCGTACTTCTACTTTTCTAGCTTCCCTTTGTCCATCGTTTATAAAATCCCTTCAGTTGTCATCAGGATTTTTGTAGAAAATTAGTGAAAGTATATAGCGTTTTTCATCTGTGAGTATGGACGAGTGGACAGAGCGCAGCATCTGTAGTTGAAGGGTTCCAATCTCTAATTTCTCCTTATTTGCTTTTTCTTGTGATCATGCAGAGTCAACACTTAATAGAAAGACAAAAAAATTTCCTTCTACTTTAGTCATTGTATATTTCTTCCAATCTCTCTGTGTTGATATGGTGTTGTCTTCTATGCATCTGTCTATTGGGAATGACTTTATTTTTTCTTTTTGACTTCTATGTGATTATTGAGTTCTGGCATTACTCACTAACGGGTGCGGTAATGATTGGATATAGGTTCCATTTAATATTGTCACTAATGGATCCACATGCATAAGTTTGTGTCTCTTTAAAGTTTTTGACTGTGATATATACATATGCGAACTATTTCTGATGCTTCCAATGTTGTCTTCAGAGTTACACCAAATATGTCATGCGCCAAAAGCGGGCTGGTGCAAAGAAAGCTCTGAAGGACCTCCTTTATAGAAGTGGATCTTCTAAATTTTCATTTGAGGTATGCTTTACATATATTAGTCATGAATAGAACCCTTGCCATTCAATGTTCAGAAAACCTTCTGTTATATTGTTCGCTTCCATTATGGCATCCTCCACTGAAGAGGAAGGGAGTACAAATGCTAGAAAGAGCCGATTTTTAAGAAAACATTTTATATTAGGTGGAACTTTGAATCTTAATTTCTTACCCAAACTAGTGGCTCATAGGAGGAAAATGCGAGAAGATAGGAATATAAATGTGTTGCTTGGATTATATATTGAATCTTTTTGCCGAGAGTAGATTTTGAGACTAAAATTTACAATTGATAATTGCTCTGTATAATAACATGCTGAGTAAAGCTCATTAGTCAAAATGGATCTGATTCACCAATAAAGTACGACCTTTCTTCCTGGTAACTGGTAAGCCATGGACAGTTGCTGTGAAATCATCTAATTTTTTCACTGACGGCATACAAATGTCAGTGATCTCTCCGTTCTCTGATGTTGAAAGTTGAAACACGTGGCCTTCTTTTTTCATGCTTTAGAATATTATTTTACACTGGAGCTTGTTGCCGTACATGTCTTCACATTTATATGTACTAGAAATTGTACCTGTCTTTTAAATGTATTGTTTTGCACTTTTACCTAGAGCCAAGAAACATGGAAATTTGGGGACCGCAATTTCTATAGAGATCGAAATTATGATTCGGAAAGCTGTTGCAATAAACGCCAAGCAAAGTCTCATCAGCAGCCTGGAAAATCAAAAAAGAAAGTAAAGCGTGAGTTCTTTTGTATCCATTCAGAGATTAGTCGGCATAGCTGCAATTTTTCTGAACTTTTGGTACGTACTTACTGCAAACAAATAACAAGTACATTACACATGAGTAAACAATGTGACCTCAGAAGGATTTTTGAAAAAAATATTTGATATTTACTAGTACAAGATTAAATTTGAGCATTCTAGGCCCCAAACAACTCCAAGAGATGTTTTGTTCATAAGATTTATGTACACTTCCTTAACAATTGATATCCATAACATATTCAGGAAAAATCAAAAGAGAGACTTTCTCTGAGCACTTTGTTTTTGATTCCGAGACAACTTTCCAAGCTACATTTGGTAACAGATGCTACACCTGGTCCTTTAGAAACTGGCAGGGTTCGTTCAGTGAGCATTCAACCTCTGGCTTTGAATGGAGGGAACATTCAAATTGGACAAACTCAAACAGTAGAAGTAGGAAATGGAAAAGCCCAAGTGATGCTGAGTCCGATGACGGCTGCGACTATTCATGTTATGTAGGGTCACAGTCAGAGAGAAATGTTCTTGGCCTGCCTTCAACAGGTCCTCTAAAGCTTGAGGATGTTAAAAATGCGTAAGTTGTCTAATGTTTTGTACCACTGAAATTAAACTAGACGAAAAGTCTTGCAACATACGTACATGTGCTAAAAACATCTGATATCATTTATCATTTATTGGCCTTGTAGCTTCCGGCTATCGGCTTTAAAATGGCATCCTGATAAGCATCAAGGCCCTTCTCAGGTGAGTTTGAAGTATCTCTGTTTGATATTTCTGACTCTTCAAGACACTCGTTGTACCTGATAACAGTGTGTGCTGAGTTACAATGCTAACATACTGTGATGTGTTAGGTTGTTAATTTTGCTAGTGTTAGATCACCTAATTGTAGAGAGTAGGTCTTTTGTGTGCGCGCGCGCGTGTTTTTTTTTATAAATAATACAGTAGATTTCATGTATTTGTATAGAGTCTAATGTGAGTTAACTTGTTATTCCATCCGGTTCTTAATATAGGACCTAAATATAATATTTATTTTTTATATTTGTTATTCTTTTCCTAATTTATCTCAATTGACACCCCCTAATCAAGTGAGAGAGAGAGATGGAGGAAATTAAAAGAAGATGATTGGGGTCTTTTAAGAAAAAAAAATCATATTAACTAACTTTCTTAATCTAATCAAATTAGTTAATTAGATATTACTGCATTATAGACATGAGGGATCATATATATTTTATATTAGTGTTAGAAGGATGAATTAGAAGCCATCCCCTACATCATGATTGCAGAATTGTTGCTCACCCATATGAATGTTTTTCTGTCCAAGCCTTTTTTTTTTGTTCATTTGTTTCTTCGTTTTGGAAACCTGCGGCATCTGATCACATTTTGGCACTTTAACTTGTTATGATTGCAGGCAGTGGCGGAAGAAAAATTCAAAATGTGTCTTGACGCATACAAGTCATTATGCAGTGCTCTTTCCCCAGCTTAGGTGGCAGTTGGGCACGTTCTGGTTCTGAAACTAGTTGTTTCCAATTCAATATTGATGTCCATCAGAGGTGGCCAGAGGGGACCAACATCCATAATTAGTTATATTTTGTCCGAAATTTTTTTTTATATATATTTAAGGTGCCAGACATTAATAGTGTAATAAGTTTATAAGCCGAGGGGTTAAACCCACGACATCCTATTTATAAAGAAATTTTTATGCCACTAGGATATAATGGTTTGTATCAAGATTTTAAATCTGCATTGTCGACCCAAGAGTTGAGTGTGTCTAAGCTGTATTACTATTACGGGAAAAAACGAAGAGAGACATAGTTATTTACCTTTGTTACTGTTATTTACTTATTTTTACCCTCTGATTCACTCACGGGTAATGATTTTTGTTATTTCACAGTTATGGTGCTAACAGTTGGGTAGGAGGGCGTCATGGAATTCTCACTTCACATGACCATGTCTTGAAAATGCTTGTTCACTGCACGAACGTGAACCTAATTATTTTTTATAATCTGTAGTGATTTTTCACTTACATGAAAAAAGGTGTCTAATTAGAAGTCAAGGCAACAACAGATTAACGTGCGCTTGATAAAATGATCGGTGTGGGAACATGCACTCCCATAATTACAGGTGTTGCTTATACTTTTAGCTGCTTGAAAAATCAGTGATAGATATGATTCCTCCCATGAGAGTGGGGCACCAATAAGAACCAGGAATAATTTTTACTAGAGAGTTTAAGGGGTGATGATGATTGATAATGGCGAAGGAGAATTGATTCCAGAGTTGATCTTGGTTAGAAAATTCAATTGTGAAATCTTACAGTATATTTTTTACATCTAACAACAGAATTAGATGGTTGATACCCTATGTTACTCAAAAACAAAGGAGAACAACAGAGGAGGAGACCATGAAGGCGTAGGTGAAGATTAAGAAACCAAAATGAAGTGCCCAGTTCCTCTTGAACTTACCAAAGTAGTTTTCAGGTGGTTCCTGGTACTGAATCTCAAGCTCATCCTCGTACTCATCAGCTTCCACATTCTTGGTCTTGATCTCCCTGAGCTTGCCGGTAGCCAGTCCGAGAGTGAGCTTGTGGCAACGCCTCTGGTACTTGAAGCCATTGATGCATCTCAAGGTCTGGGCCACGGAGACGTAGAAGATGAGATGAGCGAGGGAGAGGAGGGTGATGGGGATCCAGCAATGGCGACATTGGAGACGAGGCGAGGTAGTGTGGGCCAAGAGCACCAGAGTCAAGAAGATGAACAGAATCTGAAACAGTTTGTGAAGCTGCTTCTTTTGAAGGTCTATGGCTCGCTTCTTCTCCAGAGTCTTCTCGAAATGGAGCTGTATTATGGTGTTCAGTGCTTGCAGAGCCGTCTCTTTAGAGATGCCTGGTCCTCCTGATTGGTGCTGACGCTGTTGCTGCCGAGTGTCACAGTCCGCCATGGATGCACACTGCTACTCTGCTCCTCCCAACCAAAGAGAAAGAAGTCAAAGAACCTTACTCTGCTATTTCTACCAATCTCACTGGGGGCCTTGAAATACTAGAAGTGACAAGTAAAATATATACTGTTGCAGTTTTACTATTTATAAGTGACATGTAGTATATTCTACAAATCAAGTAGGAGAGAGGACAGAGGAGTAGTGATTAGTAAGGCATTAGCAGGGCCAAAGCAATTAATGGCCAAGGAATGAAAACGGATGATGAATCATTAGCTCAATACTGATGGTTGAGTACTTGAGTGGGGTGGTGTGTGTGGGATGTACAATTGTACTTTAATATCTATATAGTTATCAACTGAAATTTAAAGTGGAAGCAAGAGTACACACAATGACATTGACAGCTGACCCGACCCGCATGATTTAGTTGCCGTTGTTGGATGATAAAGTGAAGTGAACTCATGAAGATGAGCCCAATCTATAATTGGACTGTTTTCTTATCTGGGCAATTCCGTCAAGGCTTTGAAGAGCCAGGACCAACCAAATTAACCTATACTTGATCACATTCATTCAACAAGGAGCTTTAACTTGTTTGAAACTAAATAAAGGAAGCTTCCCGTTCTTGGATTCTAATGAAATGCGAGAGAGCAAGGAAGGGACAAAAGCAACTCAGCTTGTGGCATGCCTTTTAAACATCATTGAATTCAATGTATTATAGTAGTCAGTATGTAACTCATCTCAATTAGCCTTACTGCCATTTTTTAATAAGAAGTGGAATTTTTCTTTTGCTTGACAAAAAATTGACAACAGTTAGGCTCTAATATTTCCGCCTCTAGGTGCATTTAATGTAACTTCATAATAAGTCAGAAGATATCTTAAGTGAGGTTTTTTTTTTAAAAAAAAAAAGATAGGGGATTTTTTCACACTTTCCTTAACAATATTATTAGTAAGTTAATACCAATTCAGCTTATTTTCAGGAGAAAATTTCAGAAAAATATAATTAAAACTGGAAAAAGATAAATTGGTGTTGCGAATTTATCAAATTCCATGTCAGAATCAAATTAGGAATTTGAGATTTTTAATTCTTGTTAAATAACCAAAATGCCCTTAGTTTAATTTACAAATTTCAGGGGTCAATAACAACATCTGTATATATATTAACAATATCAGATTTTACATTAACGGCTTTACTTTTATGTTTTACAACTTCATATCTCATAAACTAGGAATAATTTTGAACGCACAAATTTTAGGGGTCAATAATAATATCTATTTTAACAACATCAAATTTTATATTAACGACTTTACTTTCATGTTTCATAACTTTTATCCCAAAAATTAAGAATAATTTTGAGGGACACAAGTTTTTAAGGGTCAATAACAACATATGTATCTATATTAATAATACCAGATTTTACAATAATGATTTCAATTTCATGTCTCTCAACTGATCTAAAGACAATTTGGTTATTTGGTTAGAATTAAAAATCATATATTCCTACTTCAGTTCTGACATGAGATTTTATAAATCCGCAACACCAATTTATCTTTTATCATTTTTAATAATATTTTTCTGAAATTTCCCTATTTTCAGACTCCAGCAAGTGGAACCCCAGACTTACAACCAAGTCAAACATAAAATTTATAATAAATTATAATATTCAAAATTAATAAATAATAAGATTATCCTAAATCTCCTATCTAATTTTTTTTTTACATAAAAAAGTTAATATGTTGAATAAAATGATGCCTCAACTAACTGAAAATATAGACATGGGGACGAGACAAAATTAAGTTCAGGTCTAAAATCTCTTAAGAGGAAGAAAACTCACAAAAAACAAAGACGAAGCAAAGTTGAGCGAGTTAGATATTATTTGGGGGCAGTGACTGGACCTTGTTTGTCCTCATCGACTCACATGATTTAATTATTGACTAATTTTGCACAACAATGAATGGAGGGGCCCTATTAAACAATTCTAGATCCTAAAATAATTGGCCACCAACCCAACTTATTGTCCCTGGTTAATCGATTCAGATGCTAAACAAGTATACAATAATTGAATCCACCCCTTATTGCTTTTGCTTTTACTTTTACTTTCTCTGTTTTTTTCCCCAGTTTCAAATTACAGAGTCACATCATATGGAACATGGCATGAGGTGATAACCTCAGGCTACAGTGCAATTCGAAGATTTATTATTTAATTAATTAATACGACATGCTACTCCAAGTCAACGTTACCATTTACCACGTCAAAACTTTTGTGCCCAGGTTTCTTTTGAGAAAGCCCTACTAGCTGACTATTTTGCCAGAATCTTTTGGTTATTTAGCATAACCTTCAACTGAGTTAAGAATTGAAGGTGTTTTCTGTTAACTAGATACTGATCCAAAGGCAAGGGTTTATGAAATTAAACTGGTCCAAAGAATATTAAATACAATGAATATATCTTGAATAACACTTAATATCAAATGTAGTGAAAATTAGAGAAAAATATATATGCATTGCAAAAGACTACAGAGTAATCACTTATAAACTAGTTGACCAAAAAAAATTACTTATAAACTAACTCAAAATTGATATAAGTAGTAGAAGTTCTCATATCATACACACATGATATATTATATTTTACGATCTAATTTATCAATCAAGCCAGTATACATCATATTGTATTAGATCAGACTCAAACAATACATTAAACAGATCAACGGTAAAACAAAATGTTCTTATTTGATAGCTTTTGGAGGTATTAATGCAGACATTATTGGAGCAAGAAATTCAGAGAAGCTTACTATTGACTCAAAATCATTTGAACTTTGACTTTTCTTAGCTTTTGATTGGGTTTGGAATGATTAGTTCCGCTATTGGCATATCATCATCCACGTCATTTGAGCTTTGAACTAGTTAAGATGGCTTCTTCATATTTCTATGCCTATAAGCAGATGTGGTAATATGGTCCAATCCATCGGGTTTGGGTTAATCTGTTGTGGGTTGGGACTATATGGGTTTAGGCCCAAAAAAACCGTATTAATATGGGTTGACATTTAGCCAACCCAACCCATATTTTTTTGAAGTTTTTTTTTCACAATATACTAAAATTATTTTTGCTACAAATATAAACTATAAAGAAATTAAAAATTCATTAAAAAAATAAACATTAATCATAAGTCCACATATAACAAAAGAAACATAAATCCAAAAGCCATCAATACTAAGTAGAATTTAAAATAATTAATAATTATTTAATATTAATAGTGTTCGAATTTGAAGCATTGTGTGCAGCTGTAAGATTTTGTTGAGCTCGATCAATTTGCTTTTCAACAGGTAAAGCTCTCACTACCATAGATAATAAAACAAAGTGAAAGATAATATTATGTTAATTTTAAATAACGGAGTAAATAACAATGAGTAAATATAAATATATTATCATCATCAATATCATTTTTCACTGGGAAACTAAGCATCCAATTATGCGTACAGATAAGGGCTTGGACATTATTAGGAAAAAGAGAACTTCTATACTTTGTGAGAACTCATGAACCAATAATAAAAGCTGATTCACTAGTCACTGTAGTTATTGGAATGCTTAAAATATCAGACGCTATCTTTGAAAGACAAGGAAAACGAGCCGGGTTTGTTTTGTTTGGTTCAGAGGACTGAGGTGCTGAGTTGAGCAAGAAGAGAGTGAGAGACTGAGGCACTGAGCGAGGGATCGAAGATTGGATTATCGGAGCATGAAGAGAGAGAGAAACTAAACTTTTTGGTCTGTTTGGTTTAGAGGAGGAGATAAGGACTCGAGGAGTTACGAATACCACGTCTCGAACTTGCAAGTCGCAACCCCAAGTCCCAAAGCATCAATGGACAATGACAAATGACCTAGAACTATAAGGCTACGAAAATTAGATTGGGTCTTATTTGGCCCTTCAACTTTATCCATTCGAGTTCACAACATAAAAAAATAAAATAAAATAAATATGGGGCAACCCACCAACCTAGTAGTCCAACCCATCATGGGTTGGGACCATATGGGTTTGGGCCCAAAAGAACCGCTCTCAAATGATCCTAATTTTTCAGAACCCAAACCGCCCATATTTACGGATTGGACGGGTTCGGCCCGTGGTCCTAACTCATATTACCACCTCTAACTATAAGTAACAATGCCCTCTCTACTGATTACATGCGGGAAAATTGATAGAAAAACGCGTGATTCGATCATCAATTTCAATACTTTTTCAAAGAAATACACTATCATCATTATCATTACAGTTCCCCGTCTTTGTTTATTGTCAAGAACAAGCAGATCCGACCATTTTCCCACTTTAGCACACATGGGGTTCACAAACGTCAAAGTACAAAAACTTTAAACTATACTAAATTAACAAGCCCAATGACTTTATCTCGCACATAGACAAAACTCTCTTTCTGTATGCATGTGTTATGTGCATCGTATTCATGGAACAGAACAAACACAAGAAAATGCCATGTGCCTTGGCAGCACCGGATATATTCTACCAAGAAGACGTATACCTGAAGCTCTGAAGCCAGAATATACAACCAAACTCTTGTTCAGGGCCAATTAGCCTAGCTAGTTCATGATCATGACCTACGTTTGATGATCATTTGAAAACTTTTGAGAAAACCCACGATGCCCCCTGACAAGAGGATTCGTTTTTTTCTTTTTAAAAAAATGTAGGGCCTTTTTCAACCCATGATTGCTGTTGAATTACTGTTGTCTACCGTCTGATCCGCATCTTCCTTATCTCCTTCAATCAGGTTCGTCTTCTCTCTGCCGGTGTCTTCAGATGATTGTCGCTCTTCTTGACCGCTCATTATATGCATTAATAGCTCCTCCGCCTTCAACTCATTCCCAGAAGCATCTGATTCTTGTACCTTCCTGGGTTTCTTACTGTATAGTTCATCTAGCTGGTGAAAATATGGGCATGTCTTTGAATCCTCAGGCTTTCTCTTGTTTTTCTGCTTCATCCTCTTAAAGTACTTGTTTATGTTCTCCCATTTCTCTTTGCATCTCTTTGCACTGCGATCGTACCCAATCTTTTTCATTGCCGATGACATTTCTTCCCACAGAGGTCCCTTAGTCCCATTATTTCCTCCTTCATATTCTGCATCCATATTTGTCCTCAATCTAATCAGAGCTTCCACTTCTTCTTTAGGCCAACGGGATGAACTCATCTGTATAAAATTCCCATTATTTCCACATTCTTGCTTATCCGTAACGCTAACGGTACAACCTCCATTGACTTTTTCTTGATTGTTCTTATCTATATCATCTGGAATCATGTTCCGGTCAACCGGAATATTCTCCGGCAGCTGCACTGGGCATGGTGGTTGTTCTGTTATCTTCTTCAGAAAGGCAATCAACGCAGTATCTTTAGCTGCAGCGGCAGATCTTTCTTGAGCCAAAAGCTCACGCTCCTTGTTAAGCCGAGCTAATTCTTGAGTCCTCCATGCTTCCTCCCTCGCTATTCGATCTTGCTCACATTTTTCCAACAACTCCATAAAATTCTTCTGTAGAGCCTCTTGCTTCTCTATTACTTGCTTCATCAAGCCCTGGAAAAACTTAGTCAGCTTACTCTTCTTTTTGGGTGATTCTTCATTGGAAGAAGAAGTAATAGAATCACTATTTGCAATACTAGGGAATCGAGCAGAGCAGGGTATGGCATGATGAACAACATCAAGTGAGGTTGGCGCGTGATCCTTTTCGGCTGAAGTTGGAGGTGGTAGAAGGAGGAGGTTGGCGTCAAGAGCTTCTAGTTGCTCAAAGAAACGATAAGTCTTTCCGTTAGGTTGGCCATAACGGCCTGCCTTGGTCCTTCTATGGTACTTGTAAATGTTTTCGAACTTCTCCTTACATTTTTTTGCACTCCTATTGTATCCTAGCTCAGCCAATCTCCTGCACAGTTTTCAAATTCAATCATATAACTCCTCAATTGTTCCACAAGAGCAGGACTATATATATATATATATATGATTATCAGTTGTTGGATAAGACTAGCCAGTACTAACCAAATATACCCACCCCTCCCACTTTTACCCGAATTGGACCACGCTTTTTAGTGGACAAGAAGACCCAAAAAGGTGAAGTTTTGCTTTGGAATCATGTAAACAAAACGGCACTCTAAAAAAAATGTTTTTAAGGTTGTTGGCAGAGAAAGAAAAGAGATGCCAGAAATGAATTTGGCATCACTGAGAGAATGAACTGACCTCGAAACCTGTTGCCAGAGAGGACCTTTGGGGCTGATATCCCTAAAAGCAATGTCCATTTCAGACCTTATTTTGAGCAAAGCCAATGTCTCTTCTCGGGGCCAGCGGTGACGGGCAGAATTCCGGTCAACTTCCAGGTCGGCGAGCCCCCGTTGCTCTTGGAGGCCATCGGAGTAAGGCCCACTGCCACCTCCGTCCTCCACGGGGCGGTCCTGGACCGGAGCTGGGTTATTTTCCGATGAGTTCGAGTTTTCCAGCATGGGGGTGGGGGCACAAAGAGAGCGGTGAAATATGTAAAAATGGGAAGGAGCCTGGTAAAATCAATGTGCAGAGTAGAGACCAGTTCTCGATTCCTTCAATTATTATTATTAGTAGGAATATATGAAGGTAAGCGAGCAAGTTACGATAATGTGAAAAGAGAGGTGAATTGGGGTTGAAAAAACATAAAATTCTTAAAAGATGATCATATCGACCCCATGTGTGCAGATGGAGGCATCTGATTGAATCGTGGGGATTTAACACAAACTCGTTCATTTTTTTGACCTTAAAGTGAGAATGGAGCCGAAGCGTGAATTCACAGATTTGACTTTGCGTCAATCTTAGTGGGCTTCCATGGCATGGTGGGGATTAAGAAAAAGGGGGGGGGACAAAAATGGCGAATCTCGAATAATTAGGATAAATTGTAAATATTTTAGAAATAGTTAAAAAAAAACTATGATATTGAATAAAATTGTATTTAATGGGGTCAGAATATTTACATGAATAAATAAATGTGAGGATAAAAAAGAGTGGCGTGAAAGATAAGGATATGAACATTTTTGTAGGCGAAGGAAAAAGTTAAGTGTCAGCCCCACAGAGCCCACATTCTTCACCGCCCTTGCCCTTTACCTTTAGCGACAGCAAGTTGTGCCACCCTAGCGAGATTAAGACACGTGTCTCCAGCCCCAAAGATATATACTAATATTAAATAGTATTATACTTGAGTGTGGGTAATTTTAATTTATTGCGCAAATTATGGCAACAAGGACGTCACCCTGATTAACAAGATAAAAACGATGGTTAAGTTGGGCAGCCAGCCTGAGGCATGAGGCATGGTCATTTATGATAATTTGACTTTTATTTCAATGAAAAAAATATCTCAGAATTTGAAGTCAATTTGATTTTTTTTTTTTAAGTAGTCACTATTATCATAAAGCGACAAGTTGCTTCCAAAGGGCGGGAAAAAGACTAAAAAGAAAGAAAAAATCAGGTAAAAGAAAAGGAATAAGAGATGAAAGAGGGGCGTGCCAAGGAAAAGGACGAGAGTGTAGGAGGCATAACGGGTGTTAAAAAAATGGTTTACGTAACTGTGATACACATATTATGGAAGTCGTTTTCCACAGTTAAAAAAGAAGATAGCTGTTTTAATTAAAATTTTTTGTTTCCAGCCGATCCAAGATTGGATACAAGTTAATTTAAGAGGACGCCACACGTACGCCGATTAATTGGACCTGTTTGATAGTGACACGCTCTTTCTATCTTGAAACCTCGCAGCCTGCTAAGCTTCACTTCAAAGAAATACCTACCTTCTGCTTCTATTTGTATTTCACATTCACATTCATCCATATTAAATTTTATTATTTACAGGTCATATATAAAAAGGACTCTTTTTTTCCAGAAAAAAAAAATTGCACAATGTATAGAATCACATGCTATAACTAAAATTAGTTTCGAGTTATTCAATATTCTTCATTTGAAAAAACAGCTATTCAACATTCTAGTTTCCTGTTTCTTGGGAATGTGTGTTCCAGGTTCCTCTGACTTGACTTGGTTGCTGGAGGGGTGGCTTGTTCCCATTACCAATTTGGTGTCGTCGTTCCCATAAATATTCCAAGTGTTAATTTGATATACAAGCAAGGCCCTCGCTTCATCCTTACATTTGTATTCATTTCCGGGGATAACTTCTCTATTCAAAGATTTGTTCAACGGGTTCAAGAAATAGGCTTTTTCATCGAAAATAGATCTTATGCGCATCTTTTTTTATTTAATTTTTATAATATTCTTTATATTAAATAGCGTAAACTGTAAGATATAGAATGTTTATTTTATGACAATTAATTCATAAAATTTTAATATTTAAGGTGAAAATAGTAAAATGAAAACAATTCAAATTTGATTTGGATGACTCAACAAAATAGATGTGCATGCAATCCAAACAGGCACTAAACATATGAGGGAATGCCCTGAAACTGGATACGGGCCTCCCAACATTTGGATTTTGTCATACCTCATAAATTCACCAAATTGATGGGCCGTCAGCCCAACTTCAGAAATATGATGTAACTTGTACACGCCTGATTGACAAAAGAAAGCGACAATGACACTTTAACTCCAATGACTTATATTAGGAATGTGTTTGGATTAGTTTTTTAGAATAGTTTTTGAAAAAAATGTGATGTTTATAGTAGATTTTGAGTGGAATAGATTATATATAAAAAAATAATTTTAATAAAATGAGAGTGTTTGGATATTGTGTTGAGAATCACTTTTTAAATGGTTAAATTATTAAAAATGACATTAGCTTTTATGATAATTACATATAAATACAAAAAATAACATAAATTTGTCAGAAAAATTATAAATTTTAGAATTAAAAAAAATAAATTAAACATACATACATATAAATATATATATTAATAAATTGTACAATAAATCACTCATAAATAATTAATATCTAAAATATGAAAATGCAATAGGCTCAAAAAGTTGATTTTGATCTAAAAGTTGCATTTTCATATATGATTTTATAGATATCAAAAGTTACTATATATATATATATATATATATATATATATATATATATATATATTTATTTATTTATTGCATTACATATCTTAAGGTGCATTGGTGGTCATTTCGAACAATTAGTGAGACAAAATAAGTTTTGACAAAAAAAAAAATGACAAGAAATTGATTAGTTTGAGGTAAAAAGATGAATGAGAATGTAAATAAATAATAATCCTCTTTGCTTCCATCGAGTAGAACAAAATTTCAAAAAAAAAATCATTTTCAATGCTGTCATGGCATTATTAGGCAAACAAGATATCAAGCTTGGAGAAGTTTAGATTTGATTAGGAACAAGAAAAAGAAAAGAGAATCACAAACAGAAGGGTACATGATAGAGAGAGAGTGTGTGTGATAATTAATTATTACCCCAATACTAATATCTGACAGACCAACATAAAATCTTCAACATAAACCATGGTTTTGAATCATAGTTTGGGCTGAAAACAGGATTTTGTAAAAATAATTAGCATGTTTGGATAGCCTCCATAAGTACTTTTCAATCGTGATTTATGAAATACGAAGTAGTTTTTATAATCTACAAAATATATATATGGAGGATATTTATCTCGAATTACGTGAATCGGGCTTATATATAAATCTAATTCAAATCAAACAAGTCTAATAGGTGTTTGGGGATTTTTTTTCAAAACCAAAGTTTTCTCCCATAATCATTTTTTTTCCCATTAATCCAAACACTCACTAAATCTACCCACATCCCTCTTGTTGGCTTTTCGATAATTTAACCGTCATGCTGATGAGTAACCTGCTGGTTGTTGCTTCTCATTTTGGAACCAGGCATCTTATACCAACATTTGAAGCTTCAATGAAAAAGCCGTATGGGCTCCTTTATCAGCAATGAACTTGGAGACATTTCTGCTGTTCCTTATGCCATTGAAGCCTCATCATCATTCACCAAAGAATTGAAAGTTTATAAAAGGATTCTCAATTAAGTTGAGTTAATCTCCCAAAAAATGGGCATTATTGTCAACATCATCAAAGATTTGAAGATTGCCGAAAGGAAAACCTCCCTCACCCAAATTATACTCCTAGCTCATTCCTTAATCAGGCCAGTCTTCAGAAATTTACGTTTTATATAGGACTAAAACCGAGAAATAAGTAGCGTTATCAAATAATAGCATCAAACATCCAATAATAATCCTTTGGAATCGGCACTCAATCTTATCAATGTCAGGGTCAATATCCTTTAACGATGAAACAGGGATATCAAACTAGAATACTGAAATATTTGATTCAGAAAACCTGATGACTACAAAGGATAACAAGCCTAAAATACGGAAAATATACAAAGAAAACAATAGAAAGACGAGATCGTGCGGCGTCCTCTAAGCCCGTTCGCCTCTAATTCTACGAGCAAGTTGAATGTCCTTAGGCATAATGGTCACCCTCTTGGCATGGATTGCGCACAAATTGGTGTCTTCAAACAATCCAACGAGGTAGGCCTCAGCAGCCTCCTGAAGCGCGGCCACGGCACTGCTCTGGAACCTGAGATCGGTCTTAAAGTCCTGAGCGATTTCTCGAACCAAACGCTGAAATGGGAGCTTACGAATCAAGAGCTCGGTGCTCTTTTGGTACTTTCGGATCTCCCTCAGAGCCACGGTTCCAGGCCTGAATCGGTGCGGTTTCTTGACGCCACCGGTAGCGGGAGCAGATTTCCGAGCAGCTTTGGTGGCCAGCTGCTTGCGAGGGGCTTTGCCACCGGTAGACTTGCGGGCAGTTTGCTTGGTTCGGGCCATTGTTGAAAAGGAGATAGATGGTTGCTGATGATACAGGGATACTGGTAACGATCGGTAGTGAGAATTGTGGTGAGTCGGGGTTTTTATGGTTGAGATTGGAGGGAAGAGTTGAGATTGAAATTTTGGCGGCAGACGCCCGTTGGGTTTTGGAGCTTTCAAGAGGAGCCACTGATTATGAATAGATAGACGGTCAAGATTCGATTACAAGAAGCGCACACGGATCGCAAACTTTTTCTTTCGAGCCCTACGCACAGCGCCATCCAACCAAGAGCGGCCCAAACTTGAAACTTGACCATACTACTGCCTATCCGGCTTTTAATTCCTGACTTCTCTCCCCCAAAACTCCCTTTTCAACTCGTGAATTTCGAAAATCCTATTTTTTATCGATAAATTAAGTTAGTAAATCCCACTTTTTAAGATTAAAAAAAAAATTCATTTCAATTTTAAAATCTCAAATCAGTCTTGTTACTTATAAAAATATAGATATTAATTATAAAAGTATAACAATAAACAACTCATTTTAATAGAAAATTACTTATTTAAAAATTTAAGTACTATTTTCTTTTTTTTTCTTTTTCTAAACCATCATATTTATCTTCTAAAAAAAGCTTACTATACTAAAATTACGTATGTTTTAAAAAATGCTGTGCTGATAGGTTGTTAAGAATCTCAATGCATCCAAATTCCTAACTTCATTCACTATTATTTTGCCTCAACTTCCCATTATTTTTTTTTTGTCTGTTGATTTTTCTAGTCCCTTTACTATTCCCTCCCATAATATAAGCCCTTATTAAGTCCAATTGAGAAGTTATAAGTTGGTTGGGTATTGTTCAGGTATTTGGTTTGGGCTTTTTCTGAACTGACTTATGATAAAATAATAGCTTATTTCATAAGCTCATTCCTCCAGCTTACCAACTGAGCTTAAAAGAATTTATGACCGTTAAATACTCATTAAATGTGTCAGCTTTTTTCCATATCTCTCTCTCCTCATTTCGCATTTCTTCATCATTTCTGAAGCCATTTCACACGGCCACCAGCTTTTCCTTCTTCCTCTTTTCTTTCTCTGCTCATCGCCGCGGCGACGTCGTCGGTGTCTCAGATTTCGCCGTTCGAAGCTCAGTTTGTTCCTCCTTCACACATCTGAAAATGCGTTGCGCCGGCTATTAAAAGGAGAACCGTTCTCGTCTGATCTATGTAACCTGAGCTCGTTCTCGTCGTCGGTAGTGGGTTTCTCATCCGATCTGTGTGGTGTAGCATTTGCTGGCCCTACTGTGGCTCTAAGTACTTCGGATCTGTCTTCCCTCATCTCACCAGTCACTTCACTCGAACACACCCACCGTGCTTCCTTCCGTCGACGCTGGTGATCAAAGCTTCACTTCAGGTAAGGTTCAAACATTATATCTTCATTGATATGTGAACCATGTGAGCTGAACACTTTCCTTTGTGTGTGTGTGTACGTGTGCGCGTGTGTGGGTGTCTGGTGTGTTTGTGTGTCTTTGTGTACGTGTGTGTGTGTGTGTCTCAATCTGCATCTGTGAAGATATGAACTTGAAATGCTCTGCTCTGTATTTGTTTTCAATACGCAATGTGAATGCTATGAGAAAATGCTTATGTGATCTGTTATGATGTTGTTATCATGTTTTTCTTGTTTTGAGTTTGGTAGTCTCTTGTCAATACCAATAACAAATTTTCAGCATTAAGGACTTCTGCTTGTGAACATGATAGAGGCATCTTGTAACTTATAATATAACTATTAGTTGACTATTAGTTGATATTTATTGATTTTGATTGTTCAATTAAACAAGTCTTTACCGGTGATTCACATAGAAAGGCAGTTCAAATCTGATACTCTGAGAAACTGTCTTAGAAAAAAATGGACAGCAAAGCAAATTGGGATGAAGAGACAACTGAGGTGTTCATTAATGCATGAGTTGATCAAATTTATCGCAAAGAACGAAATGGTTTAGCATTTACAAAAAATGGGTGGAACAACATAGTCACAACATTCAATGAAAAGACGGGAAAATCATATGATAGGAAACAGTTGAAGAATAGGTTAGACATATTAAAGAAGGATTTCAAGACCTGGGTTACTTTACTGAAAGAGACTGGTGTAGGCTATGACCCCGCATCCAATAAGGTGTCAGCAACTGATAATCGGTGGATTGAGAAAATACAGGTTTAAAAGAGTTTTTTTTGTATTAACATAGGTTACTTGACTATGGTATTGATTTTTTAATTAAAGTCTTGACTTGGTTTACCTGGCAGGTGAACACGGGATACAAGAAGTTTAGGCGTTCGGGCCTTAAGTTTGAAAGAGAGCTTATAATTATATTTAAGGATGTTATGGCCACCGAGGATGATATTTTCTCACCCTGCATGACTCAACCTCCCATGAATCAGGAAGAAGGGGACAATGTGTATAGACCCGGAATACATGAAGAAGGGTCTGGTGACAGCGAGTACGAGAATTTTGGTGTAGACCCTGCAGTTAGTACATGAGTAACCGATGAAATGGCCAGCATCGGATTAGCCACATCAACGCCTTCAGACACAGGTCCTTCTGCATCTGTTTTCCTACAGAAACGAAAAAGAGGTGAAGGCTCTAGTAAGAGCAAAAAGCAAAAAGCACCGGCTGTAAAGCTAATAGCTGATGCTATTAGTGCCATTGCTAATGTGACCGTAGATAGAGTAGCTGCCTTGACAGAGACTGATGAGACTAGCATCGGAGAGGTTATGAAATATCTCAAGTCCTTTGATGAATTCAAGCGAGACATACCATTTAGAGTCCGGTGTATGAAGGATCTAGAGAGCAAGGCACGTCGGGAATTTTTTGTGACATTTAAAGGAGACCCTGAGTACTTGTTCCAGTGGTTGCGTTATATTATAGAGGAGCAGTAGCTCCAATTGTAGTTGATGTGGGGATGCTTGACTTAAGACAATTTTAGTTTTTTAAAAAATATTTAGGCTTATATGACTTGTCGTTTAGAACGATTTATGTGGTTTATATTAGTATGGTAATGTTATCTTTCTTAATCCTGTTGCTCACACCTAAGTTTAACTACAATCACAGGTACATCAATGGCAAATCGTAACAATCAAAACATGTTACAAGGGATGGAGGAAGAAGAAGAGCATGATAATGCTAATATTCTTGACGCCCAGTTAGAAATGAATGCACAATTATGCGCATTGTTTAGTCAATATTTACTACCCTATCTATGCAGACAACCGTATAGAATGAGTAGGCGAACAGGTCACCACTGAGTGCAAGAAATTTTAGCAAGTGAAGGTTTAAAGTGTCATGAGATTTTTAGAATGAAAAAACATATATTCTACAGTTTATGCAATAAGTTAGGTGAGCATGGGTTAAGAAATTATATGAATGTAGGAGTCGAGGAAATGGTTGCGATGTTTTTGCTCACTATCGGACATGGAGTAGGGAATAGGCTAGCACAACAAATATTTCAACACTCTGGCGAAACCATTAGTAGGCTGCTACATACTGTTTTGGATGCTTGCCTTAATCTTGCAACTGAAATTATCAGGCCAATCAATCTTGAATTCCTTGAATGTCATCTAAAAATAAAGAATGATGATCGATATTTCCCATTTTTTGAGAATGCTATCGGAGTTATAGATAGTACTCACATCAAGTGTGTGATAAGTGGACCGGGCCGGGAAAAGTTCATTGGGAGAAATGGATATCCCACGCAAAATGTCATGGCTGTTTGTGATTGGGATATGTGCTTTACGTTTGTGTTAGCGGGGTGGGAAGGTTCAGCACATGATGCTCGTGTGTTTCACTATGTTGTGTCAAATCCAGCCATGAATTTCCCACATCCACCACAAGGTATGTTTTGGTATACTTCAATTACGTTATTTCACTTTTAAAATAATCTAATGTTTACAGTGATTTTTACTCATGTTAGGCAAATATTATTTAGTTGATTCTGGCTACTCATCATTATTTGGGTTTCTTGGTCCGTACAGAGGTGAACGTTACCACCTCCCTGAATTCAGAAATCAACGAGGGTTTCAGAATCATAATGAGGCCTTCAATTTTTATCATTCAAGCTTGAGGTGCACAATAGAAAGGACGTTTGGAGTGTGGAAAAATAGGTTTCAGATCTTACGAAACATGCCTAAGTACAGCTTCCACACTCAAGTGCGCATGGTCTGTGCAACAATGGTTGTACATAATTTTATTATAAGAAATTCTCAAACTGATGAGCACTTTAAGGATGCAGCAAATGAGGATACAATTTTGCTGGATGATAGTCAAGAACAAGAGCCATCATCAACAAATGATTCTCGAACATCTGCAACCCAAATAAATCATGTTCGTGACGCCATCAGGAATCTAATTGTAGGGAATATTTGATATGATTTGTTCTGTTATATTTGACTATATCAGAAACTTTAACTTTGTATTATTTCTAATTTATTTACATTTTCATTGCAATTTAATTATCTAAATTATTTCTAATACATTTTTCCACTTTTAATATATTTTACAATTTTTTATTTTAAATATCTCAAAAGTCACTTATGGAAAAGTCAAACCAAACACATTTACTTTTATAAAAGCACTTATACAATCGCGAATCCAAACATAAACAACTTACACCAATTTGACTTTTACCCAATCGGACTTATCCATAAGTCACTTTTTCCACCGTCAATCCAAACACACCAATTGTTTTGATTATAAGTAGAAGAACTTAATCTATCTTATCTCCTAAATTTATAATTCATTTCTCAAACTCTCCATACTGACTACACAGATTAAATGGTTTGGGTGGTTTCTTATGCTATGCAATTGAGTAAAAGAGTATTTTTAGATAAATAAATAAGGTTAAGATGTAAAAATAGTCATTAACTTATACAAAAACTACAAATATATAAAATAGGGTGAAAATGACATCAACGTTGAGTTTACCATAAGTAACCGACATATATAATTTTGATGATATTGTCATTTTTACACTATTTTATGATATTTGTGGTTACTTTTATGTTTAAAAAAATTTATAGTTACTTTGACATTTTTTGTATGAGTTCATGGTTATTTTTATACCTTAGCCCTGACAAGTATATATTTATGACAATTAACTAGTTTAACTATCTTTTTAATATACGCAAACCAATAAGATCATCAACCTTGTAGTACTACCTTTTCCCAAATGATCCATACTATATTTTGCTCCCACATCCTTATACTCTTATACTATCTCCAATCTTAAATATAAGATGTGATTCATAGTGCTAACCAAATTTTATAATTTGTTTTGTTCTGCTTTTCGACAACATAACAATAACATTCCCAACCTGCTCCCATTCTATGCCTGTAATTACGAAAAGTAGTAAAAAGATTAAAGTTCATGACATGCATTTTATGGGTATGGCGGCTTCGCAAATAATTGGATTTTATGATTATTAGTATTTTTATACAAAGACATCTTCACGCTAACCAGGGTCAATTTAAGAGAGTTCTTTGTTTTTTTCACAAGGCCGCACCAATTTGATAGGATGAAAAAAATGAAATTTAATTAAGAGGGCTGAGTCTAACAAAAGTGATTAGTCCCTTAAGTAACGAACTAAGGTTTGAATCTCAATCGAGGGAGGTACTCATTTTTAATGTCGACAATGTTTTGAATAGGATTACCTCTAATAAAATGATAATCATACTTGAGAGAAAAAAAAATTCTAGTCCAAACAGATCCTAATTTATTATAAGTGGACCGGGATTAAACAATTGGTGATTCGGAATTCACTATATGGAAAGTGGGAAATGAAAGGGAATGCAAATCTAGGATTCCTGTGTGGTTGTTACGAGAAGTATCAACCACAAGTTGGTTGGAGCCGCCATTACTACACGCTGCATACTGTATTTGTAGGATAAGTTCGGATGGAACAGTCATATTTTAATTTACCCCCCCGGGCGGCCAAAACAAAATTCATTTGAGCCCTGAATTTAATAAGATATCGCTTTTTCCTCCCACATATATAGGGGAAAGGGTGTATTTATCATAGAAAAAAAACCGGACCGGACCGGCCGGTTCAACCGGTTCGGCCGGTGATCCGGTCCGGTTCAGGGCAAAAACCGGTGGTTCGACCGGTTTGCCTTTTTTTTTTTTAAATAAAATACATTTTTTATTCTTCTATCTACTATTGGGCATTATTTTTTAGGGAAAAATAAAAGTTTGAAGACCAAGATGAAGAGAAAAGTAAGTAAAAAAAGAATAAATCTAAAAAAAATGATTTTGAGAGGATATAATAATTAATTAATTATAGGAAAGGAGATGTCATTATATAAATATAGGCATCATAACTAATACTAATATATTTTAAACATTTTTTACCTAAAGATCTTTACCACTAATAAATTATAATATTTTAATATGACCGGTTTGACCACCGGTCCGACCCCGGTTGAACCATTAACCCTTAAACCAGTGTTGTGACCGGTTCATTGACCGGTCCGGTTTTTTGTTTCTTGGTATTTATTGATATCAGTTTCTATTTAATGTCTCTATTATTAAATTAATTTTTAATAGTTGAGATTTAATGATATATTTTATTATATTTAAAATTATAATAACATTTTTACATCTATAATTAAATTTTAATAATTAAAATCTGATTTAATAATAAAAACATTAATGGAGAGTAAATGGAGAAACCTTTTCCACCATCTCTCGAGAAAATGGTGTCTCAACTTACCTTCTTCTCTATTTAATGGCCCATGCCTCTGATTTGCCTTAGCGGCTGTGTAAATATTAATATCCTCACAAGTCACCATTTGCTTTTTAACGTTAATATTAATGCTCTGCTTCACGGTCCCACGCGCACACAGTAATTAACCATATACATATGTTCGTGCTACGAATCTTTGATCCCTTCAACCGCCGATATGGGATCGTTGATACCCTGCTCAGTGCTTCCAATGAGACAACCTGTGGGTGAACTACGTTGCTACATTTCCCTTCTCTGATTTGAACCTTGAAAGTGATTAGTGGTTTTCAGTCTCAGCTTCCATATTCCATTTATATATGCTCCATTCACAAGATAAAGATTGCCACTTTATCATTTATCTTTTCATCCTGTTTCTCTCACGTTGTTGGCAATCTAGGGTGGGTCATGATATTAATTGATATGAGCACCAACCCCTACCCTCCCTGACTCATCTTATTTTTCTCCACCTTTTTAATATTTTCATTCTTTGTATGGTACTGATTTTTTATGTGTTTAAAATGGTTGTGTCCTACAACTTTTGTGATCATGCATCGCCTCTTATTCCCAGTTCCGTATGTGGCCCCTTTTAACCTCCTATATTATAATGTCATTGACGGAGGCATGGCCAATCAACTTCACCAGTTGGTTCTTATATGTGGAAATTATACTATTTATTATATTGAGTATTTGAGTGTCTGCTCAGCATCCTTATAGTTTCTTGGACTATGCTCCGTTGACCTATATAACTTATTAAATAATAAACAGATAGTACTAGATTTTTTGTTCCAGGTAAATTCACTATTGAAAAAGAATGCAGCTACATTTGTGACTAGCTTTGTACATTTAGGGATAATCAAAACGAAGATAGAAAAAAGAACAGACTCTGAAGTACTCTAACACTATATATGCACACATATTGACCATTTACCACTAAATTAAGTGCTTAATTCCCTGTAGTCACGGACCAAACCTTCTGGTTCAAGAGGCGTAATCCTAACAATGGTTTCAGGTGGCTGGGAGGAGCTAGCCTGGGTGGTGCATCCAACAATCTTCTGGCAAGTTTGAATTAGGCACTGCCTGCACTTAGGACAAGACGAGTGTGAGCTCAGCCACTTGTCAATGCACTTCACATGGAAGCCATGGTTGCACTTTGGCAAAATTCTGACACGTTCGCCATTGCTGAACTCTGACAAGCATATCACACACTCTGTGTCCAAACCTGGTAGCTTCAGCTCGGCGGAGTAGTTTACAGTGGGGAAAGTCTTGATAGCCTTCTTCTTCACTCCAGTGTTGGCCAATCTAGCCGGAGAGTTGTTGCCGGCGGCGGCGGGCCCGACGGTGACCACCAGATTGGAACACCTCAAGGCACACCTTATGATGGAGTTCAAGCCCAGCGAGCAAATAAGAGCACACAACAACACAGAGAGCACCATGACAACATTCGCATCGAAATTGCCATTTCCTAGGTAGTTGTCCGTCGAATTGTGGGTGTTTAAGGAAGCCGGAGGATTGGCCTGTGAGTTAATTAGTGGGTTGTGCAAAAGGAGCAACCTTCTGGAATGGAAATCCCCAAGAAGATCCTGGAGAATCAGGGGGCTAGGGGAAGTAGAAGAAGCATACATGGTACTCATATATGTTGAAGAGGTTTGATGAGTTAGTTAGTCGCAGCTTTCATTGTGGGTGGGTGGTTGAGGGGATTATATAGAGGGGTGATAAACAAAACTGTTGTTCGATTGGTATAATAATGTTTGATTGTTTGTCGCTGTTGTTGGTAAGAGATGGATTTGCAAGCACATGGATGATCCACTGAGTGTGGCTTTTGTAATAATTGGGTTTGTGTGACCAAAGAGGGATGATGTGGGGTCCATTGTCAATGGCCACTTTACACGCAGCAGGATGGACCTCGTGGCTTCTTTGGTGGGACCCCAAGAAGCCGCAGGGAAGCTTCCTCATAATCGTGATGAAGATTACAAGATTACTCGCAACACTCAGAAAATATGCTTTTCCAGGTTTATTCATCTTTTCAAGTCCCAATGAAACGCCAGAGCCAACTTGGATTGTCTGTCCTTTGCCCACCGCTAGAGTCCACTTTCATAAACCACCAACAAAAAAAAAAACAGATACTTTTCTATGTAGTTTTCTTTTTCGGTTGATCTCCTTTCCTGCAACGGGTCTCCCTGCATTTGCAACCAGTGGTGGTCCTTCCCACATGAACATCCTTCTTCCATATTCCAATCCCAAATAACCAACAAACTTGAAAGGATGAAACAGTGAGTTAATTATCACGTTCGAGCATCATTTCAGCTCAAAAACCGGTGCTTTCATTGGAATCTTTTTGTTCCCTTTTGATCCAAGTTTCATTAATTAATTTGATTTGACTATAGTATAATTCTGATACACCATATGCTTTCGTGTGCAGTAATTAGTAATGTGTGTGTGTGTGGCGAAGGGTCCCGAACGAGTCTTGCGCTATAAAATTGTTTGGGATTTTAGCTGGAAGCACGTAGATATGAAGATATTAACAAAATTAATTAAATTATTTTAAAATATTTATATTTATTATTATTTTTAAACTATTTTATCTAATTTATAAATTAATACATAATTTAATGTTGATATAATTAAATAATTTATTTAACTTTTTAAATTATTTAAAAAAAATTAACTATGTTCTATATTAAAAACGGATTAGATGACATACGATGTCATGTTTGATCTGTTCTTTGCCAGTTGGGGCCACCAACCAAAGCGTGATTGCTGAACATACACATGACAAGGACTGATCATTGATATATATCCAACTGGCAAAATGTTTAGGTTAAATGTGATCCGCAATCTGATTCTGTCATTGTATGCAAAAGCACCTTTTGGCTTTAATAACTGAGTAGGCAGATATTATATTATATATAAGCTTAGAGAGAAGGGAAGGCAGGAGACAAGAGGGTCTTTCTAAATCGTTGAATATTTGACGAAGGAAGTGGAAGGCAGCAACTAGTAACTGTCCAAGAGATCCAGGATAGAGCCATTTCCTCATCTTCTTTCTTTATTTTTTTAGCTTTCACAGCAGAGAAGAATCCTATCCTTTGGATCCATATCTTGTTGGGTTGGATCTCACTATGGTTTTGTTTTTTTGGGGGGCCACTTTAATTTGAGGGGTACACACCAGAAAGAGACAACTAATTGAGTTGTGAGGTATTTTAATGTTGCAGCTTGATCCTTTGATGTCTCGGAAATAAAAGAAAACGTGTTGTCGTGCTTGTTTTGGATAATGTTAGACTAATATCATGCCCCATTTGTCTTGGATTTAGTTGATGATCGCAAGAGTTCCTACTAGACTTCCAAAATTAAATATCGTCCTTGGATTTGTTTGCATCAAACAACAGATGACCATTCAACAAACTTAAAATTCTTCCCACGTCGAATATCCACACTTTTTTTATACAACAGCATAACAATAAGGCTTATCCCATTCAACAAGTAAACATTATTCCAACATCAAATATGCACACTTTTATATGTATTTTGCGAAGATTTTCCCGTATATATGAATAAGCAGCGATGTCACAGTCACATAATTAATTAATTAATTGATAATAAAAAGACCAATCACCGGCACCTGCAAGATATTTATAATACTTTCCGTGCTTGCCTTTAAATATATGTAGAGAGAGAGACACGGACACCTATCTGCTTGGCATATTATGTACTTCATGTTTCTTGCTCCCTCCTTTCTCTGCCACCTAGTCCTTGTCTTCTTTTCTTCGTTGCCTATAAGTGTCCTCCTAACAAAACTAATTCTATTTGAGACACACTCCCGCTAAATATTGCCATATCGGAACCTTTTTTGTTGGAATCTGAATCTTGATTTACTATCTTGTGACGATTTAGCTGGTTTCATTAAATCCAATTCCCATTAGTCAAATTTTTTTTTTTGTGAAAATGATTTTATTTGAGATATTGTGGAATATTAAATGTGTTTGTTTTTTTTTATATTAAAAAGTTTAAGTGGAGTGGGTTGGTGCTAAAAATAATAGACGTTTGTATATCATCTAATAACAAGGTCGTCCTATGTATAGCTTGTTTTCCTTCTAATTTGTGTGGATCTGTCCTTTGTTTTCGGGCGATAAAAGCCACCACGACGGTTCTGGAGAATTGAAGCCTTGGAGCCCACAGCCTTAACGTAAACATGATGGGCTTTAAGCCCAACGACTGTAAGATGAATGAGATGAGGCTCACTAATTGAACAAGGATTGAGGCGTGGGATATTTAATCCTGAAGGGGAAGCCCAGCTATATATGTTTTGGTTGGCCCATTATTAATAAGTTAAGCAAAGGGCACCTGCTGCTAACAAATTAATCTCAGCGCGATCAATTAATCTCTGCTATAACAAATTAATCTCAGCGCGATCAATTAATATCGTTTATTGTATACTAGACAGTATAGTATTCTGCATCAACAGTGTTGAAGTAGATTATTTATTGCTAGAAGCCTAGAAGTGAGGGAATCTGTCTGACGTCATGTTCAGTTATTCTACTACTCATGGTTATTTTCTCCTTTCCATCAACTCCTAAAACCTCTTCCATTTTGTTACATCATCTTTTACCCATGTTTGAGTTATTCCTCATCACCCTCCTCCCGCGTTACAACTTTCTCCAACTCAATTTGCTCTTTAATGTTTGAGAGAATGTCAAAAAAAATACCATTTAAACTTCAAAATCCTGTTAACAAGTTCGATAATGGGATTAACAAGAATGATAATGCAATTAACAAATCATTTTATTGTTAAATCACCTATTTAGGATTTTGAAGTTTAAATGATATTTTTTTAGAATTCTCCCTTAATGTTTTTCATATTAAAATAAAATAAAATTACTGCCAGTTAACCCTAACCTCTGAACATATATATTTTGTACTCAATCCCCATCGGTGTATGTCCTCGCTCAATCCAACCATACCAAATTGCCCAGTAAACTAGTCTATTTTCTCTCCTCGATATTCTTTTATTGAAATATTCTTTCCTATATTTCTGTTGTTATTTACTATTTTTTTTTACCAAATTATTTACTATTACTTCATCACTAACCACATGGTATATTAAAGACAAAAATTAATATCATATGGAAAATACTTATGTCCAATTCTTTATATCCATTCCATTAAGTTCTCCAATCATATTTCATCAAATTTTTCAATCACATATGACCATGTGTTTTATTTTTTATTATTATAATTTAACTATAAACTTGTATGAAAAAAATAAGACGTTAGTTACATGTAATTGAATAACCTGATATAATACATATAAAGAACTTAATGTAAATATGATTTATATTATATTTACTGGTATTTTCATACCGGCAATTCATGTGCTATTAAACTTTCTCAGCATATATAAGCAGTATCATATTTAATATTATTATATCTCTCTCTGTACAGTGCATAAGGTGAGATTTTAACAAAAGATGCATCTGTATAGGAATATAATAAAAAAAGATATGTATATATTATAAATACGGTATGCTTCTTTTTGAAGGCGTGAAAAATGCAAGTATAAGAAATATAATTCAAAACACAGTTGTTTCGGTCCAGCTCTCATTAAATTAAATAATGTACTATATTTGACCGTTGAAATATACTATATATATATATATATCCGGCTATGCCAAATGAGGTTAAAAAAACATAATAGATGCTACATCACTGGGCTACTATTATTACCAACTAGCACAAAACCCTTGCGTTGTACAGGTGCTTATGTTGGAAGTAGTATAAGGTGTATGGGTTATCCTCGATTGTATTCTCATATATAAATATAATACATTATCTAATTTTTATTGGATGTGAAGAAGAATGGTTGAATAATTTTTCAATAATTAATAACACAATGTATCGATCTAATGGTTGAATGGTTTTTTCATAGTTAATAACACAATATATCGATCTAACATATTGACATGTTTAAAATGCAAATTAATTTCCCTACGCAAACGTAATTAATTTTATTTGTTGGATTTCCTTCTTCATCCAAAAGTAATACTTTCAACCCCTCCCAAGGGTGAATTACTCCTCATATATCCACTGCCCACAAGAAAGCGGTCATTGAATTCGTTAGATTGGAAATACGCAGACGGTGTGAATGCAAAGCCATATCGTGGAATACGCTCGTCATCCATACACGCCCTCACAACAGTAGAAAATTGAAAGTTCGGTCTATAACATTGTTTGTTTAGGATCTTTAAAAGTATTTATTTATATAGATTGAGATAAAACTCATTTTACATATTTATCTCATATACTATAAATTATGATTAAAAAATTATTTTTAAAAATTTCAATTACTATTCTAAATAAATACAAGGTATCCCAATAGCCCAATAAGAAAGTACTGAGACAGCTCACAAATCCTCATTCAGATTCTTTTGATGGCGTTGGACAAAACCGATACGTACACTTACATGTATATGTTCATCCTACAGGGTAGAAACCCAAACAAAAGCGTAATGATTACGCAGGTATTTTGAAGATGACAGGCGTATAAATACAAATGAAAAATTAAAAAAAGATAATAAAATCCATATCCACATCATGCAACAACAACTCAACCAATAAAGCATTCTCATTTATGTATGGATACGGTGTCACCTTCCATAGTCTAACAACTGGCATGAACTTTCTCAGGTGTTGCGTTGAGAGTAGAGTTTAAGGGGCAAAAATTCCACTTCAAAGTATTAGATTAGAAACAACATGAAAAAAACATAAATTACTACTACATGATGTAAAGAGAATTACATAGAGTCATTTGCTACTAATCTACCGACATATAAATAAACTTGACAAGATGTCATGCAAATATTATAAACAAATAACATCATCTTACTATATTTATGAACAAAATGCCTTTTCTTCTGATCTAGCATTCACGTCCCGTGTGATGCACGGAGAAATATTATTAAGGAAACAATTTAATACTTAATAAAAATTTTATGAAGAAATAACTTTTCATCATTTAATAAAATAGTAAACCATAACTATGTGAAAGAGAAAGACAGATAAAACTTCCCGCGTGATGGGTAAAATTTTAACTTAAATTTTGGGTTCTCCAAAAAAAATGACTCCATAAAGAAATAAACAAAGCATAGCTAATGGGTAAATAAATCATCCAGTTACATGGAGTTACTTCCAACTTAAAGTTAATTGATTAGAGGAAAATGGCAACCATCTGTCAAGATATTACAAAAAAATAATAATAGTATAATCACATGTAAAAAACAACAATTACAACTTTGTAAATCAAATGCATCAATGGAAGGAAAAGTGGTTTTGCAGCCACAAAGTTAGTTAACAATGACATTAAAATTTAAGAGTCAATTAACCGGAATTTAAATTGAAGCTAATAGATTCAATTGCCAAACCTGAAATTCAAACTCAAATTTACACGGAGCCCCATGAATAAAAAATTCTAGTTAATGGACTCAAACACCTGACACAAAAATGTGTAATAGCAAGCAAGAAGATTACAAAACACATTAACAATTAACAACTTTTATAATAAAAGGACAAAAGGATGAAATCAAAATAATGACAACTGCAAGATTTATATTTCATTTTATCATAACCTGCATCTGCAAGGGTTTAAAAAGAAGAGTGTAAGTGCAAACCAAAAAGTTATATAAAAAAAATATTTTCTATTCATGACGAGAAAAGACAAAATATTTTGTAAATATCACATTAACTTTAATTGGACAAAAGTGACAACACAAGGAATACCACCTCTTAATGTTCAAATAAATGTCTCACCCTTCTTCTTTTGAAGTAAATCGTATCTTCCTGGTAATCCTGGTCACAACATGGCATGAGACTTTTGTTTAAGGTATCATATCCACCTTTCAAGAAGGACAAGAAAATTATGAGTGAATATGAGAAGTGACTTGTCAAGATCGAATTGCTTTTTATAAAGGATAAAATATTATGCCTCAGCGTTGAATTCTTATAAAGTTCCTTCTTGATATTAGATAAAGGACAACCTTTTTAGACCACATTTAAAAGCATGATATTAACCAACAGATAAAAGCAAAACCCCCATAACACAAAAGTTGTAATTCGTGAAGTCCAATGCAACATACAAAACTCATTACACAATTCGTAACACAATGCAGTAACTATTCATCAGCCTCACTCAACAATTGAAGGTCATAAATTGGAAGACAACTTGACTTTGCTGACTTCTTACGCACTGGGAAGGCAACTGGGGTTTGTGAGTGATGAAGAAGAAGATCCCAACTAACCTTTAATTAGTCCAACCTACAAATAGTTTAAGTTTACTGATTGTCTATAAATGTTTAAATTTTAGTCCAATCTTCAATTATCTTGCATGTCCACCTTTGACTACGTTACTTCATATTCTATGTAATTCCTCAACTTTGTCATTTAAGAAACTAAATTAACTTAAGTTTAACCGGTTCTCTTGTACGCTGATTAGATATTGGCCTCTGATGTCAATATATAACACATTCGCCTATTGTATTTAAGTACTGTATTAATGCTATATTTAAAAGAGGACCCCAAGATGAAAGATCTTTGCTAAATTAACTTAAGTTCTGTTTTCAGAGGCCTTGGAATTGTTTGTGGTCATGTTATTTTTATCAGGCCTGGTATTTAAGGACATGTCCTTTTTACATAATAGCTAGCAGGGGAACATGGAGATGTTTGATTAGATGGTACCGAAAGCAGTGAAACATTAAAAAAAACATTATGATCTTTTATGAATCATGACATAACCTGAAGCAAACCAGATAATTGTACAAAGTCCATACAAGTTGAAAAGAAAACATAAAAAAACTTGAAAAATGACAACATGGTAGTTAACTACAGATTTCCTCCTTTCTCCAGTAACTTCAGGGAAATCTGGATCAAAGAACATCATCAAACCTCATTAAGATATACAAGTACTTAATTACATAATGATGATAATTCATTCCCATCAACAAAGAATTGAGAAAATCATAGAATCTTTGGGATAAAAAATATTATCTTCAACAAAATTCAATTTTCTATATGGGATGGAAAAAAGATCAATGTAACAAATCCACATTTGATAAAATATTAGTAAGCTGAGAAAACTAACAAGTAACTAAAATTGTATGCATGCATCATGTAATTCCATAACTGACTAACTTGATCAGCTGTGCTCTCAGCTTGAGACTCAGCCTGAAAGTGAATAAATATGAATGATCAGTTGACTAAAGTTCTCTATCTTTTGTCAGTGACAACTCAAAAGAAATCAGTGACATTAATCCCTAACTCATGGCTGTAGAATTTTAGTTAACTACCTGATTAACTACACCGTTGAATTCTGTCATGAAATTAAGTAGCAAGGGTTCTGATTTTTGGGCGCCAAAATAGAACTAATGTTTCAACTTTTGAATATTTAAGATTGAAGATTTGAAGATCTGTTAGAACCATCCAGCCATGCACTAATACATTAACATCATGACCAGACTCATACTTTGACCGCATATAACCAATGTTTCACAAAGGACAAAAAAGTAATGTACGATACAACACTTGCTAATGAATCATCATCAAACAAATATGTCCAAATTTTATTAAAAATGATTATTAAGGGTGATCTGGGGTTTTACAGAAAATCAAATTATGCAATGTAATGACTTATCAGAGATGACCAAAGAGAGAAACAAAAATCAAACATATATGTCTAAAGTTCATTAAAGATGATGATTCAGTTGTTCTTTCCTTTTCATAAGTAAGGCACTGGAACACTACTTTAACCTCCTAAAAACAGGTCTATTCCCAAAGCTATGTGGTCAAAGCAAACAAAAGTTGACAATTCATATTTTTGGTTTCAATCAAGGGTAGATTGAGTTGGCACATATATATTATATAATTATGCAAGTTATATACAAATAAACATGATTTTACATGTACTATTTAAATAGAGTATGTCATACGGTGGCAGTTTATATGGAAATATAAACCTGAATTAATCAACGTTAACGGCACCATTTGAATATGGCATGATATCTTTCTGTCATGGCTATCTGTTTATTTTTTTTTTATTTTTATGTCATGTATTTTTAACCGTGGTTGGAAATTTAGGATTTAGTACTAAGAGTATGGTTACTTTGTTATTGTTGCTTTCTTGTTGACTCCAATGTCCTTTAGATTGTGTTTTATCTGTAAGGTTTTTCATGTCGCTTTAATTACTTTAAATCTTTAATTGTAGATGACTCCTTAATTAAGATATGTTTCTATCAATGATACATGCCTCATGGTATTCACAACCCTAAAACAATGATGCATGTTTATTCTTATCGACTAATACTAAAGATTCCATCATTGATAGCATGAAAAGTTCAATAAGATAGGTACTTACAGATAACATATGCTGATATGCTTTTAAAAGTCCAAGATTGATTACATGTAGTTATAGTAGCATGCATGTTCAGACGTTTTCAGTTTAATATAGCAGATAACATATTTAAATTGGAGATTCAATCATATGGTTAGAGATAAAAATAATAATTAATAAAGTATTAAGTATTATTAATAAATTACTCATGAACTTGATTCGATTGAATTTGAACATGAAGATAACTAAGGTTAGGAAAACGAAATTCACGCAGTCAAGGTTGTGCAGGGGAAGCAATAATATAGGAAGGTAAAAAGTAATTTACAAATTAAACTGTCTAAGGATACCCAGCGGTAAACAAAAAAGATTGCCAATGGAATTGCATAACTAATGGATATTAACCAATGCACAGTATTTTAAAGTTGACTAATGGATACCACCTTTTATGGCTTGAAAGGGATATCTCATGATTCCTTTTTCATGCAGTTTGTCCTTCTGCCCTCATGGTACTGAATGCTCCAGAAGGCATCAGACTTTAGTTCAAGGTTGCTTGCATATAGCCCCTGCTAAAAAGATTTCAATATTAGTTGTGAAAATGAAAAAAAATATATTTGTCAAGTTACTTTTGGATTTCATAACAGGACAAAATATTATCCCTCTGCACCAAATCTGCATGAAGCTCCATATAAATATAATCTCTCGGTTCATATCACTAAAATTATCCAAAAGGGCACCATCTGAGTCTCCTTGTAGTCTTTCTCCAACTTAGTTTTAGTTAAGAGTGTCTTTGTCTACGCATTGTGTTGGTGGCTATTGTGCTTCGCTTTCTTTCTCTACTTTGCAACATCTTCAGTTTGTGTAACTCATGTCCCAATAGTTAAGATTTTCTTTGTCTTTTCTGTTATGGTTTCGTTGAAGTTAATCCATTAAGTTCAGTTAGTTCAACTTATGTTTTCAAGGCTCAGTCTTTATCCATGCCTCATATTCTGTTGTGCTTTTTACCATCATATTGAACTTCTGTTGTTTAACTTGTGTATTTATTACTCAAAATTTCATGGGGTGCTTGGGTGCAGGGGATCATGAAGACTAATTAGCATCGGAAACCAATAACAGACAAATGAAACATAAATTAAAGTAAACACTTCATTCTGGCATGACTTATGGCATGACATTAACCAAACCAAATCATTGTACAGAGACCAGGCTAATGGAAGGAAAAAAAACTACTAACAAACACGGAAAACAACAACATGGTAAAACACTCAGACACGTTATAGTGTTTCCCCAGTAAATTCAGTTAAATCTAGTGCAAGGAACACCCTAGTCGTATCACACAAATCTTCAGCGACTTTCGGCATGGGCAACAATGAAAGATGATACCTTTCATGAACACCATAACCACGGTGCTTTACCTCACATCTGGTGATCTTGTAACAGCCACTTCCCTATAGCCTCCATGCAAAACGTTCTGAGACCTCATCATCCTCCAGACGAGCAAGGACATGAGAGTTCTACAAAGAGGAAATCACAAAACAGTACAAGGTATTAAATACAATGTTGTTTCACAGAACATGAACATGTCAGACATTTACTACCTTTGCATAGAATAACATGACATCCATGGAAAACCTATACCGACCACTAATACCACAGGCCACTAAGTTGGATTAAAAAGAATACTAATGAAATTCAAGCAAAAGGGATTGCAAACTGTATATTGCATATCCACCAAGTCAAACCAATAATGATGGCCGTGTATTTATAAACAAATAACCCATTTGATTTTATTTGAAATCCACTAAATATATCTACTATCACTATCTTCACTTTAACTTTTAGTTGAAGTTCAATCTCCCCCTTGCATCTTTATTGGATGTAGTTTTTTCAATTACAACAGCTTATGTTAGAAGAGGGAAATCATAAACAGAGCACCAAAAGTTCCACACACAGCTAAAAATCACGCATCGCATGAGAGAAAGGGCATAATGTTGGAAATAGATTCATTATTCAGAAGTATGAGAAGATGAATGAGATATTTTAGTCTTCACTCTCCGTGTATGAAAGGATAATGGACCAGAGCCTGCATTATCATATTCAACAAAGTATACCCATTTCATAATTATGTAGCACTCTCTGTATCTACCTTCCTTCTTTTGCTTCTCCAGCTAAAAAAGCCCAGTCCTAATGATACCCAATCTAAAGATCACCCACCAACTAACACAAAAAAAGACAGGGAAGGTTCATCTTCATCCTAGCTTCATGATACAATTAAACAAAAAAGGAGGAAAAGTGAAATATAAATTAAATAAGAAGACAGATAACAAAAACTTTTCCACTTGCCTTCTTTAATCGACGTACACCAAAACATACACGGAAGGGTACAAAGACTACGTTGAAGATAAAAATGATTTCGTCTCAAACTCTCTGGCATCACCATCGCATCCTCATCCCTGCGTCCACTCTGTTGCCACCATCCTTGTGGTATCTTATCCGTCGGTGTTACCGCAAGATCTGCCCGTCATTCGTCCACTTCTGGGAAAATGTGGAGACTGAAGAAAAATGGGGAGAACGTTATATAAGGAGAGCAGGGTATGGGGAAGATATAGTGTGTGGGGAGGAATTGAGGGTCGAAGATTGTGAAATTCAAGATGACTGATTCATAATAATATTAATATCAAGGATAAATCGATGCAGAAGAGATGGAGACGAGATAGTGTGTGGAGAGACGAAGAGAAAAGTAAGGCAGGGGATTTTGAACCTTGAATTCAGAATCAGAATGCAAGATATCATATCTCCCGATGTGGGGAACGGAGCCATTTGTTTGAGCCATTAGACACAAAGCCCAAGAAAATTATTTCGGAGCCATATTTCATTGTGAACAGTAAAATGAGTCTGGAGCCAAGGATAAATCATTTGAGCCACGGCTTGGGTGGAACAGTATTATATGTTATATAGATATGATGCGCTCACGAATGCGACATGTCCCGTAGCTTGGGATTACGGGCACGCAAGCATCAAAAGAAGAATTTAAGGATTTATGGTTGTTGAGGGAAAGAAAGCAAGAAAAAATAGGAGGCAGACGCAGAAGAGAAAATAGATGGATGGAGAAAAACTTTATGATCTATTTATATAGCGTCCGCATTCGGCACTCATCAAGCTGATGAGAAATAGGATTTCTCATCACCCAAAACGAGGTTGCTTTATTTAGTGGAGGTTGCTTTATTTAGTGGAGAGATCTGAACCGTTGATTGAAAAATAATCATGGCCGTTGATTTTCTCCCATTAGCTCATCAGTCATCATCTCGTCTCGCGCCTAAATTCACACATATCTGCATTCCAGAATGGATTTCCCGCCAAGCTAAAGGCAAAACCCAAAAGCTGTAATGTGCTACAATGGAAGAGGAAGAAGGAAGAGACTGCTTCGAAGTAAATGTTGAAGCAAGAAGAGAAGGATTGTTGCAAGTAGGTTGGGAAGAAGAAGAAGAAGAAGGAAGAAAGGGACCCGAACGAATTCAACAAAAGGAGAAAGAAGAAGAAGATGAAAATTTGAGATTAGCTGAAGAAGGAAGAAATGGGTATTTTTTTCCACCTTGCAAAAATCCAGTTCAGATTTTTTCTTATCCCTTGTAGCTTTTTTGTTTTTTTTTTTGGCAAAGAATTATACATTTATACTCCTGTAGCTTCATAACGTCCTGTTCAGATTTTTTTTTTATCACTTATACCTTTATTTTTTGTAAAGCATTCTACATTTATACTCCACTAGTTTGTGGCACGTCCTGTTCCGAATTTTTTTTAAAATGTTAATGACACTGGTTTCTTCTTCTTTAATATATATATATATATATATTTCATATAGGAATTTTAGCTTTGATGTAAGAGATTATGATTCTAGATTGTAATTTTAGCTTATGATTTCAAAGAATGAAAAAAGCAGCAACAACAATATTAAAATTCTAGATTATAATTTTAGCTTCACATTTTCAGTCTATCCTCTAGTTTGCTTTCTCTGATCACTTAAAAATAATATTGTATGTGATTATAATTTCAGCTTTGATGTTATTTTGAATGAAGATATGATATTAGTTAACTGTATTATGGTTTTATTGTGTATAGGAATTTTACAATGGAGGATGAAATGAAACCCAAAATTGGAAGGGAGTTTAGAAGCTGGGAAGAAGCATGGATTTTTTGGAAAGATTACGCTAAAAGAACTGGCTTTGGTCCCAGAAAATATAATGGTACTAAAAGTAGAAAGGATGGTTCACTCATTACATATAGATATGTATGTTCCAAGGAAGGTCTTCGAACAAAAGGTAACCAAGAAACATATTCTTCCAAGCTCCGTGCAGAGACAAGAACCAAGTGTCCGGCAAGAATGGTAGTATCTGTTGTTGATCAAAAGTATAAAATCACAAAATTTGATGAAGAGCATAATCATCCTCTTCACACACAAGAAACAATACACTTGTTGGCATCACATAGAAACTTATCAAAAGTTGATGCCTATGGAATTGACTTGGCAAGAAAGTCTGGACTCCCACAGAAGGCTACTTTTGATTTAATGAGTACATATGTTGGGGGTAAATCAAATCTTGGGTATACTCGTGTGGATATGCAGAACTATTTGCAGTCTAAAAAGCAACAAAGTATGAAGTATGGAGAGGTAAGATGTATGTTTGAATATTTCCAAAAGCAAACTGCAATGAATCCTACATTCTTTTATAAATATCAGGTGGACACAGAAGAACATATCACTAATGTGTTTTGGGCGGATGCTAGAATGATAATTGACTATGCACTTTTTGGTGAGGTTGTATCTCTAGACACAACATTTTGTACAAATCGTGATCATCGACCTCTTGCAATCTTTTCTGGCTTTAATCATTACAGAAGTGCAGTCATTTTTGGAGCAGCATTATTGTATGATGAGACCATTGTATCTTTCAAGTGGCTATTAGAAACTTTCATAGAAGCTCACATGCAAAAGAAGCCTAAAACTGTATTTACAGATCAAGATCAAGCTATGTCAAGAGCTTTAAGTGAAGTTCTTCCTGATATAAAGCATTGTTTGTGTACTTGGCATTTAAAGCAAAATGGCATTAAACACCTTGGAAACTTGATGAAAGGTGGGTCACATTTTTTGACTGACTTGTCTATGTGCATGTCTAAGATTTCAGATGAAGAAAAGTTTGAAGAAGTGTGGGCTAAATTAATCTCTTCTTATGACATCCAAGAAAATCTATGGTTGACATCCATGTATAATATGAAGGAGAAATGGGCTTGGTGTTATGTAAAGAATGCTTGCACATTAGGCATGAGAAGTACACAACTTAGCGAAAGTGTGAATGCTGATGTGAAAAAATGTACAACGCCAAATTTAGACATCAATGAATTCTTTATCGCTTTTGACAAAGTTGTTTCGGAGAAGCGAGACAGGGAGTTGAAACTAGAGTTTGATTCTCGACAAAAAGTACCTAGGATGATTAATCCAAGTGCGCCCATGTTACGCCAACTTGTGCTAACTTATACACCCAATGCATTTGACATGTTCCAAGCACAATGGGATCTTCAATTTGCCGTGATGTTAACTCAACGTGATGAGAAAGGACCACTATATATATACATTGCCCAAATGATTGGTGAAGAAGGGGAATGGAGAGTTGAGTTTATACCTGAGACACATGAAATATCTTGTACTTGTAGAATGTTTGAGACAACTGGGATATTATGTTGTCACACATTGAAAGTGTATGAGACAAAGGATGTGAAAATTATGCCAGACAAATACATTGTCAAGCGATGGACTAGGGAGGCTAGAAGTGGTGTTGTGTATGATGTTAGGGGAAGTGAGATACAAGCAGATCCTCAGCTTGAAATCACACGAAGATTTAGACACTTAATGGAAAAGATGGTAAGAGTGGCAACAAATGCATCCAAGTGTCTTGAAAATTTTGAGTATGTTGACAAATACATGACTGAGATAGAAAATAAAGTTCCAACAAACAATGAAGATGTCGTTGAATCAAGGAGAGCGCTAGTGATAGAGTCACAAAATATTCCTAACGGGTTCAAAAAGAGAGAAGGAAGAAAAAGAAAGCGACGCATAAAAGGCTGGGAAGAGAAAAATTTAATGATAAGAAGACGACTTACAAGAGAGCAAGAGGTATTGTGTTTTATTTAATTTACATTTATATAAAAGAAAAATTTGTTACTAATTTTAGTTTATATTTTGTAGGGTACTAAAGAGTCTCTATCATCTCAGGTTGTAGCAAATTCAACAGTTCTTGCACAAACTCAAGTTTCAACATCATCATACTTAACACCTCTAGCTCAATATGATTTTCTACCATCTCCTGCACAAACTCAAGTTTCAACATCATCGTATTTAACACCCCAGCCATTGTCGTTTACAAGCTTATTAATGGTAAGAATTAATAAATGAGTTACTACAAATAGTTATATGTTGTTATCATATCATTAACTCAACCACTATTATTGAGAAAATTTAGGCAACTCAAGACAAAGAAATGGCATAACTTGAAGCCATGAATATTATTGCAAAGCAAATTATTCACAAGGTAATGAACAAAAGAATAATCTTTTATTCATTTCAATATTGTCGTATACAATTTACATCTTTACACACTTGTATTTTGTCTATACAGGATATATTTTGCTTGCTACTCTTTTTGGATGTGCCAACATTACATAGCTTTTGTATGCTGTGTATGAAGGAGCGACTTTGCTGGCTACTTTTTCTTGATGCACCACCATTGCACCTGTTATTGGACTTATATTTTGAATGTATCCATCTTCTCTATTGGAGCATGGGACGATTTTTTGTAAGATGGCAATTGCTTTGCTTCATTGGACAGCAATCATCTATCCCTGCAATTATTATAGAGCAAATCAATCTCCATCCTTTATTAGACAGTTTTTACACTTTTTGTTGTGTTTATTTGTCAAGAAGTTGTTTAATAGTCCAAGAAGTTGCATTTTCTCTGATATTAAACAATTACAATTCTTAGAAATTCAACAATGTTATCAATGCATTTTGTCTGATATTAAACAATTACTGTTGTAGTCTGGTATATGTATGCAACATGTTTAAAATATGGTCACAATGACAAAAACAAGAAGACAACATCATTTGTAATTTTTAACAGTGGCAGTGTTGTAACATTCTTTCATGAACATTGAGCAATGAGAATTAGAGCATCAAACTTTATCTAATTTCTTCACAGACATTCCCACGTTCAAACTTGACTTAGCACTCCTAGACTTTGTAACCACTAGCGTCTTTAGATTGCAATACAAGCACTTCAAGTTACCTATTAAATAGAGACAGAGAAGTAACATACTCAATTATATGTATAATATCTCTCATAAGGAACCACAGTCTTTTTCCAAGCAGTTTTCAAGGTGAATAGGTAATGCTGATGCAACAGAGGCTGGAATGCTTCAGTGATGATATGAGAAATTTTCACAAGTACAGATGGGAGTGATTTAGATTGATCATAAATGATGTTGGAGGTACTACAATTTCTCCTAATTGGTTGGTTCTTTTAATTCCTAGAATCTTGCTAGATAGGACTTGACCATAGGCGACAATGTTCTCATTGATAATTTTGAAATTTCCTCACTAACAGTAGTACTAATGAATGAGCATAGAAGCAAAGCAATTAACTGTTCAGCAAAACTGCCTACCAGCGAATTAAAGCAAAGAACAGAACCCAATTCTTCTCATTCTGTGTCATGCAATTCATTAGATTAGCCAATATATCATATTGGTAATCCATTTCTACCTAGGAAAAAGATTTTATTTCTGAATTGAAACAATTTCAAAATCAGAGAAACCAAAGGGGCAAAAAAAAAGAAGGAACAAAATTCCTGATGCATCAGAGCAACTTTCTTCGCCTGGATCCCGCAGTCCTGATGCATCTATCCGCCGTCGTTGTGCGTGGCGGAGATGATTAATTCATTCTCATTCTGAACCAAATTCCCTGAACTATCATTGAGCTCAAACATAACAAAGGATATAATTTTTTGTTCAAACATAACAGCAAATGTTTCCCACAAATCATTGGATATAATTTTTCTTCCAATCAATCAACTCACTTTAGTTCAAAATCAAAATAAAACATTAAAGAGAGAGCAACTTATCAAAACTCAGTCCATGCCCAAACCCCTCAACCGCCGATGACGCAAGAGCAAACCATCTTCCTCGTTCGGCCTCCACAGAGCCACGCAACTTGATGCCTCAACGTTATAGCAACAAAGGATGATTGATAACCACCCACGATCATCTCTAACGGCGCCAAAGTTGTCGCGTGAGAGACCACTGCTTCTCCTCAGCTTGTGAATATCTCGCGTCTCCATAGATGAGGAAAGGGAAATTGATGATGACTGAATCTCAACGGCCATGACGAGATGATGACTGATGAGCTAATGGGAGAAAATCAACGGCCATGATTATTTTTCAATCAACGGTTCAGATCTCTCCACTAAATAAAGCAACCTCCACTAAATAAAGCAACCTCGTTTTGGGTGATGAGAAATCCTATTCTCATCAGCTTGATGAGTGCCGAATGCGGACGCATTTATATACCTATAGACATCTATGGGAGGGGCCACCATAACACCCACTACTACATTAGGGTTTGTTTTGGTTGACGATAAAAAAGTTCGTTTATGTAAATCGAGACAAAATTTTTATAAAAAATTTATCTCATATACTATAAATCATATTAAAAAAATATATTATATCGCTAATACAAACAAACAATTAGTCGATAGAGCACGTTCAACTATTTAGAGTATTAGTGGGAAGTGACCACATAATTATTTTAAAATTTGATAGGTTAATTTAATTGAAATTTAAATTTTAAAGTGATCTAAATAATTAAATGTTTTTTATAAAATAGTCAAGATGCCATTAGAGGGAATAGTGGTGTCATGTTAGTTTATTTAGAGCATTAGAGTGATTAGTGGGATTTAAAATAATTAATGATTGAACAATTTAATAGAACAGCTAGGATCGTAACACACATACACTTTTGCTGGTGGTGATAACTAACTTCCTCATATTTCTAAGTTATATATTTTATATTTTTTTTCAAAAAAATTCAAATACTATAATAGCACATGTCTGGATGTTAATACTAATATATTTCGATATATATCTTATAGCTTATTAAGTTGGTAGTACTTACGTGTGATGAGGAGGGCTGCTCGAATTGCTTTTATATAGTAAGAGATTTACACTTCATAACATTATTCTAGTTTTTTTTAATTATTTTATCTTCCATTGAAAACTGTAATTATTTAGAAAGATTAAATAAAAAAATAAAAATTGAATAAATACTTAATTATCCCTTTCTAGACCTCCTATATTATCTCACCACATTCTATAATTTTTTCATTATTTTATAAAATAATCATGATTTATTTGAAATAATTTAAACTATTTTGTATTTTAATGTCAAAAACCAATTCTAAATCATTAAATTAACAAACAACGTTAATATATTTACTTTTTATCGTTTTGAATCAATAAAATCCTTTTCATTTTGGTTTTCTGAATAATGTGTCTATTGAAATAAGTTTGAACGTATTTTTGTTTACCACGCTTTTATTTTTTATACGTTAGTTTATATTCTCCTCCCAACCAAACATCATCCTCACTTGATAATTCTCCCTATTTTTCCTTGTTTTAATAGAATGCAGTCTTCACCCACATACATACAATTAAAAACACTTACACATCAAATTCACATAAATAGTCCGTTTGATTCAGTTTCATGAAAGACGATTACTTGTAAAGTTGTGTTTAAGATTGCTTTTAAAATTTTAAAAGTTTTTATACACATAAATCGAGACAACACTCCTCTCACATACTTATCTCGTATACCGTAAATCACGATTGAAAAACTGCTTTTGAAAACTCTAATCGTTATTCCAATCAAGCTATAAGTCTAATGCAACAGACTAATTACAACACTTGGTTGAGTTTTTGTAATATAAAGATGATTATATTTTATAATATTGATTACATCATAATCAATGACTACATTACTAGGATTATTAAATGGAGATACAAACATCTTGTAATTAAGTAAAAAAATAATATTGCCATTATAATTTTTTAATTTGATCAAAGTGCCCACTCATAAATGCTTTTAATTATTAAATAATTACCACCATTAAATATAAAAAAATGTAATTAATTATATAAAAATATAAAAAATATTCCCAACAAAAAAATAAAATAAAAATATACCACACCTTTAAAAAATATTAAAATATCCCATTTCATAATATTTTCATCATTAAATATTGAAAAATTACCATGAACCGCAACTTGTATACTAAATATTATTTCCACCATCAAATATTAAAAAATTATGATGAACCTAACATATACACTACACAAATTGAAAAAATTATCATGAATCTAACATGTGCATTATACATATATGTGTAGATAGGGGTAATTTTGTCTTTTGCTATGTTATTCTCATATAATCTAATTTTCGATGCAATCCAACCTAACATTTTTATACATATGCATCATATTTTCTTAATGACAAACCAAACAAATTTATATAATCATTATTATATTATATTTCATTACATTACCTTCAATTATATGAACCCAAAGCTCTGTTTGGTATGAAGTATTAGGGGGTAGGGATTATGATTAAATCATGGATTAAGAATGAATATATCGTTTGATATAAGAGACGGATAACCAGTGATTAAGAGTATCACGAAAGTGAGATTGCTGCAAAGCCACCTCCCCCTGGTATTGCATTTTCAATCCCGGGATTGCAAATATCAGAAACAAAAATATAATTGTTTATAATATTTTTTGGATATAAATACCCGCTATCAATTTTAACCTGAATCCTGAGACTTTGTTTTTTGTTATTTTTTTAATAATAAAGATATTTTAGCCTTTTCATAATTTATGCATGATTATAAAATAAAATTAATTCAAGTATTCCATCTAAATATCATCGCATACCAAACATAATTTTAATCCCTCAGTCCCAGTCATAATACCAGTATCAATCCTAATACCAATCCATCAAAATTCAATACCTCATACCAAACAAGGCCGTTGATGGGCACACAACATTTTTATGACCATAGTTGCATTTTCTATTCTACACATTATACATAAAATTTAAAGAATGAGCAGCACAATTTACAAACTAATCAATAATAATATAATTTGAGTATCATGTTATTATATATATTGATATTCATATGTTGTATAGGAAGTTTTTTATTATTAAAAACACGGATATTCTAATTCCTAAACATGAAACAATTTATTTTGCACTTTAATTGAGTTGAGAACTTGAATAAAGACGGGGGCCTACAACTCTACAAGGCAGCAACAAACACAGCGATGGGATGGGGTGCATAGTTCGTTTATACGTCCGGTTTCAGGGGACAACGACCCCTGCCATCTGGCCCCGCGGTTTCTCAGTGGCTTCGATTTTCTTCGGGTTTCGTGTGATTTAATGAATTTTGGAAACAACTTATCATAATAGTTTTTGGAAAAAAAGTGAAAAAAATGATTTTTTTAATAGACTATAAGTAAAAAAATAATTTTAATAAGATGACTGTTTGGATGTTAGATTAGGAATCACTTTTTTAGTGGTCAAATTAACAAAAAAAGACATTAGTTTTTGTAATAATTACACATAAAGTACAAGGTTATATTTTATTAACAATAAGAGAATAAAACTATTAACGACGTTAGATTAAATTTAACGATTCTGTTAAATTTGCACCATTTTTAACCATTCATTATTATTTTTGTCCCTTCCAAAACTTATTTATACCAGACGCCCCTCATAAAAAGCTTAATTTTTAAATTTACACCTTTACCTAATATTTAACATTAAATTTTTTAATAAATACAAAAAAAATTTATTTACATATGATATTAATTGATTTAACTAATTTTTTTAATATAATCAAAATAAAATTTTTTAATTAAATTTATAAATTTTTTAAATTAAAATTTTAAATTTTTTTAAAATATTTATCATTAGATTTTTTTAATTAAATTGTTATATTTTTTAATTAAATTTATAGGAATTTAAAAAAAAAGATAGAGGAAAGAGAAAAATGTGGATCCCACGAACATAAAAATCAAACTTATAGATGATTATCCCAAAATTACAGTTTGAAAGACAAAACCATAATTTTATAACAAAACTAAAATTTTCAAAATTTTAATATATTTAGATAATTTTACACTAAAACTATAGTTTCACATCAAAATCATAGTTTTTTCCCATTGTAAACGGAGGGATAAGACTTTCATTTATTTAGGATTTATCTTCCCCTTCATCCTTCCTCTGCAAGCTTCGCAAGCTGATCAGTTAATGCTCCACTCTTTCTCCTCGCGCTTCCATCGGGTAATTTCCTCCTTCTTTATTTCTCACTCTCTCCGTTAAAATTTCGGTTGCGAAGAATATCCAATGTGTATGCGTTAATCCTTTCTGGGTGATATTTCTGATAAAGGCATAAAATTTAGATTTTTTGGTTGAAGAAACTTTAGGAGTTCTCTACTAAACTGTACTACCGCTGCCGATTGCTTGATATTCTAGCCCGGAATCAAATACGCTCATGGACTGTTTGTAAAGTGTGCACCGTGCTGCTGGTTTTTAGCTGGGTTGGGTTTTGACGGTCATCGGGGGTGTGTATGCCTTCCTCTTGCATCAAAGGTTTCAATTATACATGTTTTTGCGTGTAATACTTGAAACGCTCCCATTGGGAGTGTTAACGGTAGTTATTGGACCTTTGTTTTAGTATTTTAAATTTAAAAAAAGGCTCTTTTTCTGCAATTGCAGTAGATATCTGAAAGATGGCATCACCTCAAAGTAATGCTCACTCGGAACCGGCAAAGATGGAGCAAATAATCAATGAGTTCTTCGCCAAAAGTCTTCACATAATTATCGAATCAAGGGCAATTTATGTGTCATCGCGCAACTGCAGTTGTGATCCAACCGTGACATCTCCATCTTCGTCGTCGTCGTCATCTCCGAGTGTTCGACTGAGGAATAAATGGTTCAATTTGGCGCTCCGGGAATGCCCGGCGGCGTTGGAGAACCCTGACCTCTGGCGCCAGAGCAATCTAGATCCTATAGTGGTGGATGTGATTTTAATGAAGAAGCAGGGCCCTGTGAGTCTTTCCCCAAAAAAAGATCTTGGGAGATGGAATGCTGATCAGGAGGAATTGGGAGATGAGGCAAAGAGTGAAAAGATTGTGGAGAGGTGGGTGCTTCAGTATGAGAGCAGAAAGGGCAGGGAGTCAAATTCAAGCAGTAGGAGGTCAAGCACCAATTCATGCAGCTTGTATAAGAAATTGACATTACTACTGAGGTCTCTGTATGCTAGTGTTAGACTTCTTCCTGCTCATAAGATTTTCCGAGACCTTAATTCCTCTGGACAAGTTCGCACTTTTGCCCTTTTTCATCGAGTATCTTCTATTGCTGAACCTTTCAACCGTAAAGAAGATGCAGAAATGTTGAAATTTGGATTCACTCCTGTTGATACTTCTTGTGGTCGGCTCTGCTTATCAGTTAAGTATCGCCCATCTGTCTCAGATGTAAGCTTTGAACCATCAACTCCTATATCTCCCCCAGTTATAACTGATTACATTGGGAGTCCATTGGCTGAACCGTTGAGAAGGTTTCCATCTTCAGGATTGCCATCACATGGCTCTCCATCTTCATTACCATTCTTAAGGAGGCATAGTTGGAGTTTTGACCGTTGTAGAGCCTCACCACCTTCAATAGTTTCTTCACCTTCCCCAACACTTTCAGAACCACGCACATCTGTTTCTAATGTAGGTTCTCACCGTTTTCCACCCTCAAGTTTGCCTCCTCATCCGCCTGAGATGTCTATTGGTCAGAAAAATAAAACTTTTGATGAGTATTATCCCTCGCCAATCATGTCCCCATCTCCCTCCCCATCACCTCCAATCTATAGTCATGGATTTTTACTTTCAAGAGCACTACAACGTTGTGAAAGTGCTCCGGTCAATATTCCCACTGCTAATGTTGCCAATTGCCCTAAAAATGCCCATAGACATGACTTGCTTCCATCTCCGTCTAGGACAGATAGAGGTTTGAACATGATACAATATGGAGCAACAGCTGAGAAGGTATTTATTGCACTAACTGTAAAGAAATTTTTAATTTTTTTGTTTTTTGTTTAAACATATTTGATTTGTCCATGGTGTGTTTTGATTTTTCTAGCTGTCTTCTCTTGGAAGAGATGAATCAAAAAGGTCTTCTGGACTGACAGCATCCCACGCCTTGCCACAGATTTCCTTTTCCAGGTGTTCCAGTAGGTCTTATCAGGATGATAGTGAGGACCATGATTTCACTTGTCCTTTTGATGTGGATGATGTTGATATGATAGATCCAAGTAGCAGGTATGTCTTGACAGAAATTTGTTTGGGATGAAAACTTTTCACTTTCTTCTTTGTATATGCTGATCTTATGAATCAAGTTTCTGCTTTGTTAGTTGATGCTTCCTTTGGTAGTTTTCAGAACTAAAGAAAAATAAAGTAACTGTTTGAAAATGAAAATTTATTATAAATATTACCCTTCCTCTGTTTAATATGTTTTTCATAGAGTAAGTTTGACTAATAGTACTTTCCTGCTGGAGAGTCAGAGACTCTGGCTTGCTTCTGGTTGGGTTGAGTCTACAAGATTAGGTTTGGGTAATGAGGGGCATAATATATGTGAGTAATAAATTCCTATGCTATAAGAGATGCGCATCTTATAGTTTTGGGTTCTAGCTGGAAGGTCACGGTTTCTTTCTGCTCAAGGCAAGGCTAGTGTATTGAGTTTTGGGAATTGGGTGGCATATTATCTGTGAGCTTTTGTAGTTCATCACTATCTCTATGCTATATGAGATATGCTACTAATAATCAAGTTCAACTCCTGGTTGCTTAATAAAACCAGTTTGTAAAAGAAGATAGTCAATATGAGGGGAGGGGGACTGTTGTTTTGTGATTATACTCGTACTTCATTGTTGTGTAATGTGTTAGGTTAGAGGAAATAAATTCAAGCACCACCCACATCATTGGATTTGAGCAAATGATTTGTATCCCTATCAAATGAACTTGTATCTATCACCTAGACTATGTGGAGTAGGAGCCTCAGGATCTTATCAGGAAGGGTCCTAGCTGACCAAATGTGAAATCTAAGATGGTCCCTTTTAGTAGATGATGTCCTTGGAGATCTCCTCCCAAGTAGTGGCTGAAAAATGGGGAAGGCTGGTGAAAGGTGATACCTACTGGCAGAACTTGATGTTTTATGATTAAATTAGAAGGAGCAGTTTTATTACTTTTCAGAGTAGCCCCGTCTTCTGATCTATCATATGTGCTTAGGAGTTGCATATTTGGAAATTTTTTTCAGTGGCTTGTGGCTTGCTTGGTCATTATGTTAAGGATAATGAGAATTTTCTCAGTAAGGTACAAAATAGCTGAAATTTGGTTTCAGAGACGATTGAAAGCAACAGACATCTAGCGTGAGAATAAAGGAAGTATCCTGATTGTGTGTCATTATTTTTATTGTTGAAACTTGTAATTACTCTATTGACCTGATACAGTATGCAAAGGGCAATAAAAGCATTCCATATTTGAGAAAAGGTGCTAGGATGTAAATCATGCGGGTGGGGCCCTCAGTGAACATATTTTCCCAGTTAATTGACATTTCAAATAGTTGTTGTTCTTGGTGATTAGCCAACTTTGAGAGATTGTTCCTGTCGATACGTTTGCATAAAATCTGGGCATGGTTGCTAGATTTTTTTCTGCTGGCTATGGCAATAATTTCCCCCTTTTCATCTGTTATGCATCAATATTTATCCAGCTTCTTGGTCATATGCTAGGCCAGAATCTTTGGATCATGGTCACATGGGTGAGATGCTTGAAACTGGAGGATTATATCCTATAAGGAAGTCTCAAGATGCTGCTGTTGGTGCCCTTGTACATATGCTGAAAAAAGCGCCACCTCTACGGCAAGACTCCTGCACTTCAGAAGAGTTCTCTGAAGGTGCTAGGCCTCAAACATATAGCATAAACACTAGAGAGGACAATCAGATCCTAGAGTCTCCAATTTCATCGAGCATGATATCTTCTGGGTTTTTAACTAGGAGAACAACAGCCGAGGCATTGGAAGAGTTCCAAGGTTATAAAGAGATGAAAAACTCATTGCTTATGCAAGGTGGCAAGCCCTATAGTTAAATTATACTTCTGCAGAGTGAGATTCTGGCAGAAGCACAATGTTTTTCTAAATTTTTGTTGATATTGAATCTGTAAGATGTGGACAGTTTTTATTTATTTTTGGCCCAGAGCTGTGAACACCAGCTGAAGGATCTGTCATTCCCTTTGTAAATAAATGTGACTAGGTCCATGACTCCATTCTGTGAAAGCTACTCATTGTATATAATGAGGCAGAATAGATTAATCTAAGCACTGCTGAGCTCCCCACGTTTCCCATATAAATGCTTTGGCTTGTGCTGTTAGGACGCTAGGTCTTGTCTGCCTCTCATAAAGCACAATCCATTTTTATGATCCGAAGGCTTTGAACTTTGATATTCAAATGTCTTGAGATGGATGTTTATTGGCTAGGAGGTATGCTTGTATAATGTGCCCGTTAAAGTACTGGGGCATAGCGAGTTTGAGAGTTCCATTATGCAACTAGAAAGAATATTGAGAGGCATTGACAGAATCAGAGTAATCTAATTCAGTTAGATCTATCTTAAAGTCCCCTGTGGAGTCCATATGTGAAGTCATGCAAATTCTAGCTTCATGAGTACGAAAGGTGATTTTCAACACTGGAAGCTTCCTTTACAATCCATACTGGTCAATACAGGTTCTGTTTTCTGTGCTTGAACTGAGTAAAGTCATCGGGCCAAGCCAGGGGCGGGAACTAGTATGGAAAATTCACTATTCATGAGTGGGTTTATCCAATGAGGGAGATATGTTTACTTCCATTAATATGAAGTTTAAGAAATGATATTGTGATTGAATGTCTCAAAACTGTGACGTGTCTTGTGCAAATGCCCGATCAAATTAGTTGGTCATTCCAATACTTCCATGTTTGGACTGCGATGCAGCTATTTCAAAAATGATTGATACAAGACAAGTAGAAGAGACAGATATTCTTTTATGTGAACAGTATTCGTTATATGCCTTATAATATATTGATAATATTTAAAAAATGAGTATATTGTTATGAATATTAATTATGTGGATGTCCATTAGTTCATATCCAGGCCAACCTGCTCTTTCAGTCAACATGCTCTTCCAGTCAACATGATATGTAAGATTAAATATCACTGTTCATTATTGTAGCAGCACGGAAAGTTACTGTAGCACTAAAAAAATTTCTATAAATAGGTGCCCTGGGTTATGTATTTAGGAGTACAAGTGAATGAGAATCTCTCTTTAATTTATCTCTATAGAATTTCTCTCTTCTACTCTCTTATTATCAACATTTTTATAACACATTATCAGCAGAAAGCTCTGTCGAAGGTATGATCTTCTCATTGTTTATTTGACAATCTCATATACCTTGTTTTACAGTATCTTTGTTTCATATATCTGGGATAATCTGAGCCACTATATGGAATTAAGGAATATATCTTTACCGATTGTTATAAACATCAGGTTTCATGGCTAAGATTAGAGATCGCTATTGGTTTTATATCTTATATATATATCATTTACAAGTTCATTTACATTATTATTATTATTATTATTATTATTATTATTATTATTATTATGGCCAGAAGCCATACACATCCAATTCCTATAATTATATGACCAAAAGTCATATTATTTGGATTTTTATGATATGACCAGAATCTATATCTCTATGATCTCCTATTACATGGCCCGAAGCCATAAAAGTTTTAATTTTATCAGATGTCCCCGAAGAGATGCCATATATATTTAATTCCTTATCATAAGATTAATTGGCCTGAAGCCATGAGAACTAAATGGCTCGAAGCTATAAAAGTTTTAATTTTCTTATCTTGCCTTATTAATTTATTTCTTGTTTTTACATATTTACTGTTATTTTAGTTCATGATATTATATTGTGTTTTTATATTTCATATTTTTAATTATTCTTATTTATTTCTTTAATTAGTCTGAACTATGTCAAACCTTGCAAAACTAGAATTTGTGGCTTTGGATATTATTGGAAAAAAATATTTATCTTGGATGCTGGATGCAGAAATCCACCTAAATGCTCATGGTCTAGAAGACACAATAAAAGAAAGGAATCAGACATCTAATCAGGAAAATGTCAAATCCATGATTTTTCTACGCTACCATTTACATGAGAGTTTAAAAATTGAATATTTAACAGTGAAAGACTCACTTGTTCTTTGGAATAATCTGAAAGATAAGTATGATCACCTGAAGATGGTTATCCTCCCAAAAGCTCGTTATGACTGGATACATTTGAGGTTGGAAGATTTTAAATCTGTAAGTGAATATAACTCGGCCATGTTCAAAATAACTTCTCAATTAAAATTATGTGGAGAAAATGTTATTGATAATGATATGCTTGAAAAAACATTCTGCACATTTCATGCAACAAATTTGCTTCTGCAGCACCAATACCGAGAAAAAGGATTCAAGAAATATACAGAATTAATTTATTGCATCCTTGTGGCTGAACAAAATAATGAGCTTTTATTAAAAAACCATGAATCCCGTCCAACTGGCTCGACTCCATTCCCAGAAGTGAATGTAGTAACCAATGAATCTGTTTGTAGTCGTGGCCATGGACTTGGCTGTGGACGCGGACGCGGCTACATCAGTGGTCGTGGTGGTTCAAATTCCTACCAGAAGTAGGGAAATAATAATAAGAACCACAAAAAAGAAAATAGTGGGCAAAATAAAAATATTGAAAATCCATATTATCGTTGTGGTGGTAAGGGTCATTTGGTCTCGTACATGTCGTACACCAAGACACCTAGTTGAACTTTACCAAAAATCAATAAAAAATAATGGTAAAGGATCAACAACTGAATTAAATCATGTGGATCAGGCTGAGAATTCTGAGCATGGAGACATGGATTTTACTTATTTGGACGTTGCTGATTTCTTAGCATAATTATTTATCTATATGAACTTTTATGTAACTTTTATTGAATGTATTTATTTTAATTATGTTTTTATGTTTTATTTAATGAAGAATGGATCTTATTGGCATAAATCCTGAAGATTTATGTCTCATTGATTCCGCAACAACCAATACTATATTCAGAAATGATAAAATTTTTCTTACTTGGTAATGCAAAAAGCCAATGTTCAGACTATATATGATAGTATAAATTTGATTGAAGGCTCCAGAAGAGCTACTATTTTGTTACCTGAAGGAACAAAATTATGTATTGATAATGCAATTTATTCTACCAAGTCTTAAAGAAACCTATTGAGTTTCAAAGATATCCGCAGAAATGGATATCATGTAGAAACAATAACTAAAAATAATCAGGAATATCTTATTATGACAAAAATTGTTGATGGTAGAAAATGCATATTAGAAAGTTTCCTCCTTTTTCTTCTGGTTTGTATTATACATTTATAAATACAATTGAAACATATGTTATTGAGAACCAGAATTCACCAATACAAACCAGAAGTCTGCCAATGTAAACCAGAAGTTTACAAATGAATTTAATATTTGGCATGATCGGTTAGGCCATCCCGGTTCAATTATGATGCGACAAATAATTGAGAATTCATGTGGACATACCCTGAAGTGTAAACAAATACCACAATCCCATGATTTCTCATGTGCTGCATATTTCAAGGGAAAATTAATTATTCGCCCCTCACCAAGCAAAGTAGAAAGTGAGTCTCTCACATTTCTAGAACGGATACATGGAGATATTTGTGGGCCAATACACCCACCATGTGAACCATTTAGATATTATATGGTTTTAATTGATGCATCAACTAAATTGTCACATGTCTGTTTATTATCTTCTCGCAACCTGGCGTTTGCAAGATTACTTGCTCAATTGATTAGATTAAGAGCACATTACCCTGATTATCCTATCAAGAAAATACGACTTGATAATGCTGGTGAATTTACTTCAAAAGCTTTTAATGAATATTGTATGTTCCTTGGAATTGATGTTGAACATCTTGTAGCTCATGTTCATACGCAAAATGGACTTGCAGAATCATTGATTAAAAGGTTGCAACTAATTGCAAGACCTTTACTTATAAAATCTAATCTCCCAATTTCTGCTTGGGGCCATGTCATTTTGCATGCATCAATGTTAATTCGCATCAGGCCAACAAGTAACTTAAAGGTTGCCCCCTTACAAATAGTTTTTGGTCAGTAACCTAATATTTCCTATATAAGAACTTTTGGGTGTGCAATATATGTGCCAGTAGCACCACCACAACATACTAAAATAGGTCCTCAAAGAAGGATGAGAATATATGTTGGGTATGAATCTCCTTCAATCATAAAATATTTAGAACCATCTACAGGAGATTTATTTACGGCACGATTTACTGATTGTCATTTTGATGAATCACTTTTCCCAACATTAGGGGGAGAGAATAAGCAGTTAGGTAAGGAAATTAGCTGGAATGAATTATCATTGGCTCATTTTGATCCTCGTATAAATCAATGTGAATTGTAAAATCCTAATCCGACAACTAAATACATATTTGTAATATGGCTAATAATAAACAAAAACTCAATTTTACAAGGTCAAATTAATTCCCCAAAATATTTTAAAATTAATAAAAATGCGGAAGCCTTATGATCATGGTAAATACAAAGACATAACATGAGCTCTAGGAGTACAAAAGAGCCTTCAAGACTCACTCCATATGTGCCTTCCCTTTCTCCCTACTGAAATAATCACCTGAAAAAAATAAAAATAATAATCATAAGAGCAAAAGATCTCTGTAACCATTGGTTATTTAGAAATATACATGTAAACCAAGATCGAGAACATACAGTTCAAACTCATAATATATATATATATATATATATATATATATATATATATATTCTTTTATATATAAAACCTTTCACAAACTAATTCTTGATTTGGTTACCAAAACCTCCTCCCAAAAAGAATTTCAAAACAATTGAACATTATTTCATTTTCAAAATATTGTTCATAAGAGATATCACAAGTATAACATGTCAAACAAATATTGATGTACAGACCATTCTTATTACCTTGTCCACCCTCTTATAACCGTTGACTGGAGCCATAACTAACACATAATCCAACAGAAATACATCCATTACACATTATTTCCAAATCATGAGGCGTTACCCTTATCAAGGTCCCTAGCTTGTCATGATTAGAATATGACTCCCCTCCTTTTAAGAACACAAACAATGAGGTGTCATTATCCCTTAACCCGGTTAAAAGAAAGATGATACCAAGGGCTCTAAGAATATCCAAACTCATCAATATAATTTTAGTCCAATATACAATTACAAATCAAACCCTCTATAGGCACAACAAATCCCAAAACAGTTTAATATATACATATATAAATATATAATTGACAAGTATATAAGAAAATAACCAAGGTTACGTCTATTTCAAGCCTATTTTTACCAATATTTGAATGCTTCCAGTTTACTAACATTAAATAATTCAACTTCAAAACTCTCCTTCTTTCTTCTCCACGCTCATGCTCTCCCTCTCGCTAGATACGCACCTTGTGCGTTTAAATAGAGAAGGGAGAGCGAAGGATTGGGGTGCATTATTACACCCCTATCTCTTTTCAACAATGGTGGGCAGTAGCCCACATGCGGCTGCCACCATTTTATATATTATTATAATATTTATAATATAATATATTATTATAATATTATAATAATATTATATATATATATATATATATATATATATATATGTATATATATATATATATATATATATATATTACGAATACAGAGAAATGGAAGATGGGTATAAATAATTGTGGGCCCCATATTATTTTATTATATATATTGATTTATATAGACAAAAATATTTTTAGGTCTTTTCTAAACCTCCGATTACTTAATAAATCACATCCTAAAAATATTTAATTATTGTTTAAAAAATTTGGGATGTTACATGAATTGGAAGTTCAAAAGATAATTCATTTACAAAATTTAGCTAATCAAATGCCAAAAGCATTTACTGACCCAAAGAAAGTGACAAAGTCACATGTCTCAGCTGCTAATGCTTTTGTTAAAATTGATGTTCCTGAAGGATAATCTACTATGAATGAATCTAAAGCACGCCTGAAGCGTGGTAGACCCATCAGTTCCAAAGATAGAAATCTTTGAAAAAGAAAAGGAACAAATAATATAGATGGTTAAATTGAGGATAATCAAGAAAAGTTAATAGCTCCAAAAGAGCCATCTCCTGAAGAGTTATTATCTCCAGTACAGATATCTCCAGAAGAAAATGTTGTAGTTCTAGAAGAGACCCAGGTACCTAATATATGTGAAAATAATGAGATCTCAATAAATTATGTTGTGAATGGAATCCGATGGGATCGAAATGAAGTCAACGTTGACGACACATTTACTTATCATGTAGCAAATGATGTAATGAATAATAATGAGGATCATGAGCCAAAATCCATTAGCGAGTGCCAATAAAGAAAAGATTGGCTCCTATGGAAAGATGACATTAATGCAGAATTAAAATCATTGGAAAAACGAAAAAGTATTAGGACATGTAGTCCTTACACGTGAAGATGTAAAACCAGATGGATGCAAATGGGTCTTTGTACGAAAAAGAAATAAAAATGGCGAAATAACAAGATATAAGGCACGTCTTGTAGCCAAGGCTTTACACAAAGACTTGTCATTGATTTTGAAGAAACGTATTCACTTGTAGTGGATGCGACTACTTTTCGTTATTTAATTAGCCTAGCAGTAAGAGAAGGGCTTGATATGCATTTAATGGATGTCGTGACTGCCTATTTATATAGGTCACTTGACAATGATATTTATATGAAAGTCACTGAAAGACTTAAGGTGCCAGAAGCATGCAATTCAGGTTCTCGAGGACAATACTCAATTAAATTAAATAAATCCATGTATGGCCTGAAGCAATCAGGGCGCATGTGGTATAATCGTCTTAATGAATATCTGTTGAAAGAAGGATTCAAAAATGATCCCAATATGCCTATACATTTTTATAAAAAGATCTAATAGTGAATTTGCTATAATTGCTGTTTATGTTGATGATATCAACATTATTGGAACTCCTAAAGAGCTCCAAAAGGCAATTCATTGTTTGAAGAAAGAATTTGAGATGAAGGATTTGAGAAGAACAAAATTTTGTCTTAGATTATTGAGTATCTTAAAAATATGATCTTTGTATATCAAGAAACTTATACAAGAAAGGTCCTAAATAGATTTTGTATGGATAAATCTCACCCATTATGTACCCCAATGATTGTAAGGTCTTTGGAGCCGGATAAAGATCCATTCCGACCTCAGATAATGAGTGAAGAAGGTGATGAAGAACTATTTGGTCCAGAAGTACCATACCTTAGTGTCATTGAAGCACTAATGTATCTTGCTAATCATACACGTCCTGATATATAATTTGCTGTTAATTTATTAGCAAGATATAGTTCTTCACCAACACGAAGACATTGGAATGGAGTAAAATATATTTTTCGTTATCTAAGAGGCACTATGGATATGGGTTTATACTACTCAAACGTATCCAAGCATGAACTGGTAGGTTATGCAGACGCTAGATTTTTATCCGATCCATATGATGGTAAATCACAAACAAGCTATCTGTTCACATGTGGAGGTACAACTATTTCATGGCGATTAATGAAACAGACTATATCAGCCACATTATCAAACCATGCAGAAATTCTAGCAATACATAAAGCAAGTCGAGAATGTGTGTGGTTGATATCAGTAATACATCATATACGAACAAATTGTTATTTATCTTTAGGCAAAATGGCACCAACAGTTCTATATGAAGATAATACTGCATGCATTACTCAACTTAAAGAAGGCTATATCAAGGGAGATAGAACGAAGCATATTTCACCAAAATTTTTCTTTACTCGTGACCTTCAAAAGGATGGTAAAATAGATGTCCAGCAAATTTGTTCAAGTGAAAATCTATCAGATTTATTCACAAAGTAACTTTCAGGTACAATCTTTGAAAAACTTATCTATGACATTGGCCTTCGAAGATTTAGAGATATCAACTGATGTTGTCAAGAGGGGGAGTCGATATACGCTGTACTCTTTTTCCCTTATATAGATTTTGTCTCACTGGGTTTTCTTAGAAAGGTTTTTAATAAAGCAGCACTGGACAATGTATCAATGAATGATGTACTCTTTTCTTTGGCTATGTTTTTATCATACTGGGTTTTTCCTAATTAAAAGTTCTTAATGAGGCACATTCATAATGGACATCCAAGGAGGTGTTATGAATATTAATTATATGGATGTCCATTAACTCATATTTAGGCCAACCTGCTCTTCCAGTCAACATGATATGTAAGATTAAATATCTCTGTGCATCACTGTTCATTACTGTAGCAGCACAGAAAGTTACTGTAGCACTGAAAATTTTTCTATAAATAGGTGCCCTGGGTTATGTATTCAGGAGTACAAGTGAATGAGAATCTCTCTAGAATTTATCTCTTCTACTCTCTTATTATCAACATTTTTATAACATATATGTAATATTTTAGAAATGCTAAAAATATATTACGCCAAAATTAATTCTGAGAACTAAAAACAAAATCCAAGGGGGAAATCAATGTCACCTAAACTCTTAAGATTAAGTGTAGGTCAACCATACCAAAAGTGATAAAGACTCAAAGTAAACTTATTAATATAAACTAGACCTCCAGCTCGTCAAGAGTCTAAGATTACTCGTATCATAGTTTTAAAGTATAGAATTTTTTTTGACGTGAATTCAAAAGTATGGTTTGAACTTTAAAAAATTTGAGTAATCAAACAAGTTAACATCTTAAGGAAAGAATTGAAGAAAAGAATGATTATTTCTGACTCGAAAACTACACGATATAAGGATTAGCGAGTGATGGAAATTGAAGATCAGTATCTACATTCTTGCAGAGGAAGAAAAACGATGAGGTGCATGACAAAACATGGGATCATTTGTTGGTTAGTTGCTGAAGAGAATCTTAAAAATTTGTTTGTGAAAAGAAAAATGGATCATTTACACAAAGCCAAAAATGTTAGGAAGGTACAAGATGATGGTGATTAATAATTGAGAATGCCAATTTATTGGTGGTAGAGGCAGTAGGCAGACAGTAACCAAGGTTTTGGATGCTTCTAAAGTTAGAGTAATTAAAAAAATAAAAAAAAAAGTAAAATAAAGAGGGAAAGATAAATAAATGGGGACCAGTAAAGCAGCCAACAACCAGAGTTGATTTGCGCTAATTTGTTTTGGTAGGCAATTTTGTTTGTTATTCTAATGTTGTTGTCATCACCACACAGCACACAAAAGTGGCCTATTAACCCCGCTTCTTGGGTGCATTCTATTTAATCGAAAATTGTATCTTTTATACAATTTGAAAGTCTATGCACTTGTTTGGATGACTAGTGAAAAAATGTTTTTTTAATGTGATTTTTGTATAAGTTAAATTGAAAAAAATTCATATTGTAAATGTGATTTGTGTTTGGATAGACGATGGGAGAAGTTGCTTTTTTTTTTTCTAAAAGTGAAAAAAGTCAGAAGTTACTTCAATGAGCTTCTAAAAAAAATAGTTTTTTTTAAAGTCCAGTGAAAACTAACGTGTTAATAAGCATGTTTGCAGATGCCCAATGAACTTTTACTCTCTAAATAAGATTTTTTCTCCGCCTAATCAGTTTCCATACAAGTCCTATATCTTATGAATAAAATTGAGCCCTAGTTGCCGAATATAGACAAAGCCATGTCAGCAGGACGCAGAACTTGGAGCCAATACCAACAATGAATGAATGAAATTGGCATATAGTTCAAGTGGATGATTGGGACACATCAAATTCGTCAGCAAACTCTTTGCCTCATTCCATTGGTCAGATACCTCATATTAATATTAATACTCCCACCTATACTGCATATAAGCGCCAAACATGAGGTTTATTTCAGGGGTTGTTTTGTAAGAGGATTTAAAAAAAAAAGAAAAATTTTTATGAGTTGAATTTAATAAAATTGAAGAAGTGAGATTATAAAATTTTGACAAAGAAAACATGTAAGATGAAAGAGTATAAAGTTAATTAAAATCCAACTCCTAACAATTTTCCTTTCCTCCTCTCTTCAAATCCTTCATACTAAACAACCTCTAATTATTAAATATAAAATATCAATCCACTTTATTTATCATATTCATAATTTTTATCTTAAAGTATCAACGTAATTTTTTTTTCCCAATCGAAATATTACAGTTTACTGTACATATTAAAGGAATTTTCATCAAGAACTAATTCCAATACATATGATTAAATAGGGTGTTTTAGTGGAAAAAAATACTTATTTATTATAAATAACTAATTTTCTTAATATCCATAAATTAATTATCAATATTTTATTTTAAGAATTAGAGCATGTGTTATATATCAAAAGCAACTCATTTCCAACCCCCAACTGCGACATTCTACCCTTTTATGAATAGGAAAACCTCAATTACCCGAGTCCTACATTCATAATCTCATATAACACTTCAACTTCTGAATTGACTGCAATTTAAAACCTCTCCCCTATTACTCTCAAGAACCAAGGCAAAGAATATTCCCCTCCCTCCTTCACACCTTTTCAAGCCAGTAATAAAGATATCAACAACAGTTTCTATATATTATATTCACTCTATTATTTGATCTGACAAGTGAAGAAAAATTTATCTGGAATGTCCCCACCTTAACAATGCAGTTTTGTCCTTCTACCAGAGTTTGGGAGGTTACCTTCCCCTCAACATAGAATAATTAAGTGTTTGTTTAGATTGATTGAAGTTTTTAAAAACAGTTTTTCAATTTTTCAATCGTGATTTATAATATATAAGTTAAATATGTGAGATTAGTGTTATTTCGACTTACATCTATAAATATTTTTAGGCCTCCAAATCGAACACCAAACATACATTTAAGTAAAAGGTTATAACTTTAAAACTCAGTCAAGGAATCGGTTTTTTTTCAAAAAAAAAAAAATATTTACGCTTAAATGATTAGCTTTATATATATATTAGCTTCACTAAGCAGATATCACCCATACCTTATAAAGTTCACTCATCTTAATTTTGTTTTTTTTTTTAAAACCATGCATTGTTAATTCCTTATCGAGTAGGTTCAATCCTCCGCAACAGTTTACACAAAATACCAGTTGCCTCGTCAATCGTCATCCATCCACACAATGGTACTGAGATTGAAACGCAGAATCATGCTCTGCTGTAAGAACATCACTCCATTTCTTTTGGAGTCAGTACCTCGCAAAATTAAAATCCTAAGAACGAAATCAATTCCTGTTAATGTGCTTAGCTGGTTTGCCAATACATATTATTATGTTTTTTTTTTTATTCTTGTTGTAAGATAATAGGAGATTATATCCATGACCTGATCGATGAGGAGTAATAACTGAGGTAGAGATCAACTCGAAACATCGAATTTTGTCCATCATATCATATCAAGCAGATTTATGCATATACTAAACTTGATTCAATACTGACACTATGTTCACATCAACGCGTAAGGTACACTTATACAATGTTTGTTAGCAGGATCTAAAGTTTGACCTGTCTATTTCCACCTCATCGGCAACTCCCAAACATTGCTTTCTGCATTCTACAACTTCCGTCCTTAATCATGGACTTGCTTCTGTCTGCTTATATCACTTTTTCCTCTGAGAGAAAAACAACTTGCAAGTTGCAAGAGACAACATCACAACAATAAATTATTCCTTTAACAATCAATAGCCGAAGAATATCCTCAATATCTTCGGTTTTTCCAGTTTAACAAAGTTTTGAAAGGTCCACAGATAGGGTTGTTAAATGCTTCTAACCTTTATGGATCACTTCATCAACTTTTGTTTCCTTTCGACTGCCCAAACTATTAATATAAAGCTCCTTGTTATAGTTTTGCAGAATTTTGATTGGATATGCTCTGACCATAGCTCACCCTCCACGTGTCCAACACTCATCGTGTTCCCTCACCAAACTTAAATTATATTCAAGTCTGCACCAGGATCTGAACAGTTGTATTTTCTCTAGGCCTACATTGCTCTGAGAGACACCAACAGTCCCCGCAAATCAGATTTGCATAATACAAGTACAGAACCTGAAATAAAATAGTAAAAGCTAACACTTTAATTATTTGACAGCTGTCCTGGCCTAAAATAAGTTCAGGTTGCATATTATAAGATTCACTGGGTTACTGTTCTTTTCTGCAATCTACATTTATAATCTTGTTTAATGTATTAGGGCAGTAGGGATGTGACACATGGTAACGGAACTCAGGTTCATGCATTGGATTTATTTTAGTGATTACTGTTCCAGTTTTGTAAAATTTTTCCCTATGTCAATGATGTGCCGGGTCATGTGCTGGTAGCCCTGGTGCATAAAATTTTCACATCCCATTATTCTTTACTTTGTGCTACGTCTATCTACAGTTACAATCTTGCCATTTAATACACGAGTTCCTCTCCATTTTTCTTAAATGCTTGTTTTAAATGTCCAGCTCATAGACTGTTTACAAACTTCCCATTTCATCATTAGCCATGAGTGAGATGGACTATGAGCTAGTTGATCACTCCTTCTGCCAGCAACTCCATGAATATAGCTTAGAAAATGCATTTCCATTCCAAACAGAATATAATCTCTTATCTCCAAATAACTCACAAGATGCAATGCTCGACCAAGAGTTCATTGAAGGATTACTGCAGCAGCCATGTACAGAGCTTCTGGACTTTGATTTCATGGATCCTAATGTCTCAGTGGGGATAGAAACAGAATTGAGCCAAGAAGTTACCACTTCGAGGTGCCAGGAAAATGGAGATCCATGTTTAATGCGTATTCAAGCGGCTCTAATGGAAGAAAGCAGTTTAGCTGATCTCTTGCTGACAGGAGCTGAAGCTGTTGAAGCACAGAATTGGGCTCTAGCCTCAGACATCATTAAAAAGATTAACCATGACTTGTGTGTAGAAAATAATGGAGATAGTTTGTTGAACAGGCTGGCTTTTTTCTTTACTCAAGGTCTGCATTATAAAACCATAAATGCCCCTGCAGTGAACTATGAACCTGTTTCTTCCCGGACAGACACTTTCTTCACCTTTCAGATCCTCCAGGAACTATCTCCTTATGTGAAATTTGCTCATTTCACTGCCAACCAAGCGATATTTGAAGCCACTGAAGGTGATCGAGAGATCCATGTCATTGATTTTGACATCTTGGATGGGATCCAGTGGCCGCCTTTGATGGTTGACCTGGCAATGAGGAAGAACACTAACCTTAGAGTAACAGCGATCACATTGGACCATCAAAGTGTCGCCAGCGTCCAACAAACTGGAAGAAGATTACAAGAGTTTGCTGACTCTATCAATTTCTCATTCACGTTCGATCAAATGATGATTACTGGGGAAGAAGATTTTAGAAGAATCACATTGGGTCCTGCACTTATAGTCAATTGTATGATACACCAGTGGATGCCCATCAGGAGTTTCTCACTGATCAAAACTTTCCTGGATGGTGTAAGCAAATCATCACCTAAGCTCGTTATTTTAGTAGAAGATGAACTATTCAATTTTTCAAGGCTCAAATCTATGTCCTTTGTGGAGTTCTTCCATGAGGCTTTGCACCATTACACAGCAATTTCTGATTCACTTGCTAGTAGTTTCTGGGATGACTACAAGATGAAGTGGATAGAAAAAGAAGTTCTGGGAATTAGGATTATAGACAGTGTGAGACAGTTTCCTTGTGAAGGGGAGGAGAGAACTTTGTGGGAAGAAGGATTGAACTCCCTGAAAGGGTTTAAACGAGTTCCTGTGAGTAACTGCAATGTTTCTCAAGCCAAGTTCTTGGTGAGCCTCTTTGGTGGGGGGTATTGGGTGCAACATGTCAAGGGCAGATTGTCTGTGTGTTGGAAGTCTAGGCCTTTAACAGCGGCTTCAATTTGGGTTCCCACAAGAAGTTAAGGTGTCCAAGTGACAAGGTCAAAACGGTTGGACCTTGTTGCGGCAATATATTTCTGTGCTGAAGTCTGATTTAACGTGTCATGACAGGGATCGATCTTGAAACTGTACGGATTTACCAGTTGAAGCCGTAAATATAATTACTGTTGTATGTTCTTCCTGCCCTATTCTGTTTATACATATATACTGTTTGCAAAATGCTAATTACGATGTTTTTTTGGAGCCATGAAAATGGAAAGAGAATGATGCCTTTGGCTACCTCATTAGCTATATACTAAACTAGTCTGTCTTCATGAGATATAACAATCATATTACACAAGATTGAAAAGTTGGAGTTGACCCAAAAAAAAGAATGAAAAGTTGGAGCTGTAGAGCAAAATGAACACAATCTTCACTTTTCACACCAAGATCTTTTAACGGTAGCTCAATTTGCATTCACATGTATTCAAATTTTATCATGTTTAAGTGTGTGTTTGGATTAGTTTTTGAAAATAGCTTTTACGATTTACGAAGTAAGTATGTGAGGAGAGTTTTATCTCGATTTACGCAAACCGTGGTTTAAAACCACGGTTTGAGGTGTTTCCAAACAGACACTGAGATTCAGACGTGAGGCTCATGTCTAAGTAGTCCGACTCGGAGCTCCTTTCACTAGGATCAATACTCATTGGGCTTTAGCACATAGGTTATTCAATAATAGGTTTTTTTTTGTTTTGCCAAATAATAATAGGTTTGTTCATCTTCGGGCCATGTGTAAGTTTGGCCCAGAAGATGTTTGGGAGGCCTCCGTGAAATGCAAACCAAGAGTAGAAAAATAAACTTGTTGAATGTTACCGATGAATCTGACGGTAGGGACTAATCCTCAAAACATGACGAATTAAAATTCTAATTTTTACAGAGAGGGGTGTCACATTTAATACTAGACAATACTTTGCCTAGCCAAAAAAAACTTGTTAAATGTTGTATCAACAAAAAAAAATTGCTTCTTCTTCTTCTTCTTTTTAAAAAAAGAAGAAATTAAAAAAAATATAAAAAGAAGAAATTCGCTGAATGCGGATCCTTTGCATGCACCCATTCTCCCATCTTTCTGCATTTTGTTGGGTGCGAAAGACGAAGAAAATCATGGGCAAAAATCCTTTCTTTCTTAGAAACTAGATGAAAAAAAATGGAGTTAATATAATTTTTGGTATTGAAGTTTGACTTGATTTTGATTTTGGTCTCTCAAGTTTATTCTAATTATAATTGTTGGTCTCTCAAGTTTAGGGTAACATATTAAGTCTTTTTTAAACTTGAGAGACCAAAATCAAAATCGGGTCAAACTTTATGATCAAAACCACTAATTTCAAACTTGAGGAACTAAAACTAAAATCAGGCTAAACTTTAGAGACCAAAACCACCGATTTCAAACTTGAAAGACTAAAACTAAAATCGAGCTAAACTTTATAGACTAAACCCAGAAAAATAATAATAATGCTTCCTAATATATGGTCGAACAGAGTTATTGTTGTACCCCAGTACTTATAAAGTAGAAAATTCAATAAGAATCTGTATAACTAAGATGGCGTAATTTGTAAACACATAACAATTATGTGAACTATATAAAAAACTCACAAGACTGCCAAAAATGGTAATGAACTTTGAAAAAATCCGAGCCCAACGTACGTTGTCTCCTTAAGACAATTTGTTCCCTCTATACGGATGCCCAAGGTTCTCGAACAATTGTCTCCCAGGATAGAACGGATTTCGTCTTCAGCATGATGACACTATCAGTCAGAAGCCCGAACGAACACAATGATATTGCTTTCAGAATCGCATAGGTTAAGATGATTGCAGAATGCACTATGCAATATATGAGAAGAGAGGAGTGTTTTGAGATTGAGAGGGTGATTTTTTCTGTCACTAGCACGTCTTATTTATAGTTGACGGAAATTGATCAGATGGACTCGACTCTTGAGGCGAATCGGTGCGTCATGCGAACAGACATACCAGAACGGAGCGAACAGAAACGAATGGTGACTCTTTGTTGGCGAACTGGTGTGTCGTGCGAACAGACACATCAGAACAGAGCAACCGGACACACCAGAACGGATGCACTGGTTCGGTCATTCGGTCACACATCCGCACTGTTTGAAAAATCACGAAGGGCTATAAAGGAATTAAACGCGATTGTTCGTACAAATTAAAAAAATGGGACTTTTATCCACACACTATTTTCTCCTTCATTTTCCCTCTTCTCTTTCAACTTACTTCTTATTCATAACCCATAGAATTATTGTTCAAAATTCCAACAGTAATTTGGCAATTTGCCGCGGGGGAAAAAAGAAAGAAAGAAAGAAAAAACGGAGTAATTTGCATTTTATTACCCGGGGGGGTTGATGAAGTCAGAGAAATGGGAGATGCCACGTGTGTGATAGCTGTGGGCGAAGAGACCACTGAACATTCGACACAATTCTCAGAAATTTGTAGAACGGTGCCATAGATGGCTGGCTTGGGTGCATCAAACATGGAATCCAAAGCCAAAAACGTTAGGGTAGGAGACTATATTCTGAAGACGAAAATCAGGGAAGGTTCTTTCTCCACAGTGTGGAAAGCCGAGCACGTTTTCAGCGGCGATGAAGTGGCAGTGAAACAAGTTTGCCTTTCCAGACTCAATCGACGCCTCAAGAGCAGCTTCGACTGCGAAATTGATTTCTTATCCTCTGTCAACCACCCTAATATAATTCGCCTTCTCGACGTCTTCCAGGTTCATCAGCCTCCCCATTCTATTAATTTTCAAAATTTTCAACGCTACGAAATCTGAGATGCCATGCGAACTTTACCATTGGATTAGAGATAATTAGTTGCCTCCCTTGCTCCTTTCTGTTCCCATATTTTTTGTTTTCGCAACTTTACTAGGCACAGAATTTGACACTTACTCGTGTCATGAACTAGTTTTTCTACTTAAATTTAAGTATCCCTCTGTGTCAAATGGATGGTTTCATCCCTTTTCTGAACCGATCCTTAAGGATGCAGTATTGGTAGGCGTCAACACATATATTACGGAACTGTAGTAAAACGATAATAAGTCTAATCATTACATGGTTTGCTTTACCCAGCTTAATTCGAGCTTATTGTCTTTGAGAATAGGAAGATGGATTTGTATACCTGGCCCTGGAGTTTTGTGCTGGAGGAAATTTGGCTTCTTACATTCAGCGCCATGGGAGGGTTCAACAACAAATTGCTAGAAAATTCATGCAGCATATTGGTAACTGATCTGCAATTTTATAATGTTGAACTCTCCTTTTGTGATGGTTCATAAGAGCTTTGGATTATTACGGTTGACTGTTGTGATGCAGGTTCTGCTTTAAAAATAATGCACTATCGGGGTATCATTCACAGGGACCTGAAGCCAGAGGTAAAACTTATATCCACTGACGTGTTAATGAACATTCAAAAGAAGGAAAAGGAAAAAAAAAAATTCTTATGTGGTTTACGTCAGCTTAGTTACAAGTGATTTTTGCATCAGCATGTCTACATTTGTTATCATGCTTAGTTATAGTGAATGTACTTCTGAGACTAGAAACAAATTTGCTTGCTTTGGGCCACTGTTGGACCAGAACATTTTGTTGTCAAGCCAAGGGGATGATTCAGTGCTTAAGATTGCTGATTTTGGTCTATCAAGGTAGTTGTTGGTTTAGGGGAGTGAATTTGATTTGAATTAGAGGACTTTTTTTTTCTTTTCCTTTTTCCATTTTGTTGCTCTGGCTTACTTGATAACTCATTTCCTCCCCTATACGAATAGAACATTGCATCCAGGTGAATGTGCCGAGACTGTTTGTGGGTCTCCATTATACATGGCTCCTGAAGTTCTTCAATTCCAGAAATATGATGATAAGGTATGAACTGTGTGTGCGTGCGTGTGTGTGTGTGATCGATTACAAAATAAGCAGACTGAAGAGTTTAAATAATAACTAAAGGCAGACATGTGGAGTGTTGGAGCCATTCTTTTTGAGCTTCTGAATGGCTATCCACCCTTCAATGGAAGGAATAATGTCCAGGTAACACACTAACTTTTAGATAGCGCATATCAAAATTTGTTCTCTTTGGTTACAGTTAACTTATATTGCCTAGTTCAGCTGTTGAAGAATATCAGATCCTGCACATGTCTTCCATTTTCACAGCGAATCCTTTCAGCAGTAGACCCGGACTGTCTTGATGTGTGTTCTGGGCTACTGTGCTTAAATCCAGGTCACGCACATTGCTTTTAGTATAACAAATTTTCATCATCATCGATACCAATTAGCTGAAATTCTCATGGAGATCTATTTAGTGCTGAAATATTTCCAAAATGTTGCAGAGGAGCGTCTATCTTTTGATGAATTTTATGGGCATAGGTTTCTAAGATAAGTCCTGGGGTCTTAGCAGCAATCCAAGAATTGAAAGGAGTTATGAGCTGAAGAGTAAGTAGAGATTCAAAGCAGCATGGTGCTTAGTCATGATACAGACAATCTATCAAGTCAATTTGTTTATGACTGTTGATCAAAACATGCAAAAGGAAAAGAGGTCGGAACTGGGAATTGATGGGCCACAAATGATTTTAAACAGCTTTGGTTTTGTTTTGTTTTGAAAATTGAAATGAAATAGTTGTATAATAATTCGTGTCGTGAAAAAAGGGAAAAAAAATCTTCCCCTTGTAAACTGTGATACAATCAGAGAGCGTGGTATGGGAAAGTGACTGATTGCTTTCATGGGATCCTTACAAATCAGTTTTTTATTCTCATAAATGACTTGATAGGGGAGGCCACATGATAATTTTATGATGAGATAAAATAATTTTAAAATTATGACCCGGGGTATGGTGTATAAGATTGTGATTACTTCATAAATAATAAATTATATGTTTTAAATTTTTTTATAACGAGTCATAAAAGTGAAGTGTTAAAAGGTATAAGTATTGCATTGCATTAATTTTATCAAATTTCAGAACCAGAGGTATAGTTGTTGGGGGCAAATGAATAGGTGCATTCACCTATTATGCTTATAATATTTTATATGAATATGTCTATTTTTTTCAAAATATCATGTCACCCTCGACGGAGGGGAGAGGAGGGGAGAGAAGGGATTTTAATAGAGGGGAGGGTTTTTTATATTAACTCGTTTAGAGTGATGAGAGGGGGAGGGGTTTTAATGTTACTTTTTTTATTTTGGTAGGGGAGAAGAGGGAAAATATTTTGATTTGAACAATTTTACTATTTTATTTAATTTTTGTAAAATTATGTACAATGTTTAATAAAATATATTATAAATATAAAATTATAATTTAATAATTATAAAAAATAGAATAAATATAACTATAATTATATTAATAAATATTCAAAATTATATTACATGGTTTTACTTATTATATATATACAAATAGTCAAGGATATTTTTGTCCAATAAAAAATTTTAACCTCTCCTCCAAATCCCTCCAATTTGGAGGGGGGAGGTTTTGAAGGGAGTGAGAAAAAAATTTTAAAAAATTTCCCCTCCCCTCCCCTCAAACCAAACAAATCCTTAAAGAAAATTTAATAAATGTATATTTGAAAGTTTAATAGATTGTTAAACTTAAAATCCTTTGGGAAAGGAAAAAAAAAAGAAAATACTATCAAATCAGTTACATTGCTTACAAAAGTATTAGTGTTGACTATAAGAGTATTTTAGTAGAAAGTTATTGATTTGGAATTTTGAAGTTTAAATAGTATTTTTTTTATTTTTTATTTTTAAAAAATTATGATCCTCCATTTTTTCAAGAATAATTGTAACATTATCGTACAATTTATGATTTGAACTGTGAGCAAATTACATTTAATCAATCACTATTAGTGTGACTCACCTCCAGTGAAGCTTCTACTCTCATGTGATTCGTTTTTGCTTGTTTTGATTAGCGATTGAAAATTTTAAAAGTAGTATTTTAATCATGATTTATGATATACGGGGTAAATATGTGAGAAGAGTGTTGTCTCGACTTACGTATATAAGCACTTTTAAGCAATCCAATCATCCAACCAAAACACACACAAAATTTTGTTTCAGCATAATATCCATGTTTCAACAATTTATTAACTTTTTGGCCAGATATCCAATAATTTATTTTTAAATGATAAAATATTGTATCTTTAGATTATATTATAAAATTGAGCTAAGGGTTTATTTTGTCCTAAAAGTTGTCACGATGGAGTAATTTTGTCATGAAATTTTTTTGAATACAATGTCGTCCCATAAGTTTTCAAATCATGACAATTTTGTTATCTTTATTATCCTAGTTAAATTTAACTGTTAGTTGGCTAAATATGTCAGGTTGATAGTCCGTGTCTTTCACATCATTTTCATTAGTGTGCAAATTTACTTCAGAAGTTTTCACTTAGGAGCAATGCTACCTTGAAAGTTTCCAAATTGTAATAATATTGCCCAAAAAGCTATCTAGGTTAAATTTGACTGTTATTTAACGAATATTTTAAGCTGGCAACGTAAACAACATTGAAGAAGAAGAAGTTATGCATGGAGGATAAGCTCATATTCGCTATACACGATGGTCATTGAGTAGTCCTTAGGCCTCTCCTCCCTTCTCATGGGTTCGACCCGTGCCATTGTAATAAAAAAAAATTAAGAAAAAGAGTCAATCACTAAATGCACAATACACTAAAGAAATTGCTGAGAATAAGGCTATTGAAAACTTTCTGCCGCCGTACCTCAATGACATCAAGATAGGTAAATACCTCTTTGATTTCCTTTTCATCGCACAATATATTTTCTCTTCTTTGATTTTATCTTCATTGTACAAGATGTTTTCACCTTATTTATTGTTTCTAATCCTTTAGATGAGATGCATTTTGGAACAAAAAAAAAAATGTACTTCTTTTTAAATAGGTTAATATAACTTTTGGTCCTTAAAGTTTGGTCCGATTTTAGTTTTAGTCCCTCAAGTTTGATATCGATGGTTTTGGTCCCTAGAGTTTGAGCCAATTTTGGTTTTGGTCTCTCAAGTTTACTCCGTTTATAACTGTTGGTCCATCAAGTTTAGGGTAATATATCAAGTTCTTTTCAGACTTGAGGGACCAACAGTTATAAACAGAGTAAACTTGAGGGACTAAAACCACCGATTTCAAACTTGAGGGACAAAAAAAAAAAAATTGGGCCAAACTTCAGGGACCAAAATCTCCAATTTCAAACTTGAGAGACCAAAACCAAAATTATGCCAAACTTCAGGGACCAAAAATTATATTAACCCTTTTTAAATCTAACTTCAGAAAAAAAAATGAAGTGGATAACACATGGACTTACCAAATAAGTATATTTGGTCAACTAACAAGTAAATTTAACCTGGATAACAGTTATGATGAAATTGTTACAATTTGGAAACTTTCTAGGCAATATTGCTTATAAGTGAAAACTTTCAAGGTAAATTCGCATATAAACCCATAACAAAAATGACGTGTGGGCTACCAGCTCAACATATTTAATTAACTAACGATTAAACTTAACTAGCATAGAAGCCATGACAAAATTGCTATGATTTGAAAGCTTTTGAGGCAATATTTTGTGTTCAAAAAACTTCTACAGGGAAATTGTTCCAGCATGACAGCTTTTGGGGCAAAATATTCCCTTAATCTTATACTATTTAATCTTTTTGTGGGGGGAAATATGTACTTAAATTTATTTGATTATATTATATCTTTTTGGCCAAAAATTCAGATGTATTTTTGAATTAAGTCAAAATGTGTATTTTTTTTTTTGGTTATTCATGACTGGTATAGTAATTAATTCTTATACTAAGTTAAATTAAGTACGTATTTTTTTTGTCCAGAGACTTTTTTTAACGAGTAAATAATAACAAATTAAAGTAACTTGTATGTTTCTTAAACTCTGTGCTATTTTTTTGCCAGTAAACTTTGTGCTATTAGAGTTCAAGTTTATACATTATAGTTGGTAAAAAAAAGTGTATAGATTATAGAAATTATAAGCATATGATGGTTATGACTCCTATTTACCTTCTGAATATGTAATCTATTTTATTTCCTTCCTTTTTCCTGGATGTTATTGCTCTAGTAAAAGCTTAAACATAAAAATATATCCCTGAAATAGAAATAAGAAGGAAAAAGAACCTTTTTTTGGCGGGAATTCATTTTCCAATCTGGAATTGACGGCGGAGGAGTGACTTTGCTATGGAACGGAACGCCAGAACCAAGTTTCAGATTTGGAATCCGAGCGGCAGAAAGGTTCAAATTTTAGAGTAGCGACGCCTTCCCCAGTGTTTATTCTCATTTTAGTAATCTCAAAACTCAAAATATGGCGGGAGAGGATGGCCACCTAAAGGCGGCGAAGACAGCTTACCGGAATGCCAAGGCTGAGGGGAATCGGCGGGAGGAGGCGCGGTGGGCGAACGTGATCGGAGATTTGTTGAAGAACAGAGGAGAGTACGTTGAGGCCCTCAAGTGGCTTCGTATAGATTATGATATTTCCCTCAAGTATTTGCCCGAGAAGCATCTGCTCCCCACTTGTCAGTCTCTTGGAGAGATATACCTTCGACTTGAGCATTTCACTGATGCTCTTACTTATCAGGTACGATCAAGCTCGGTTTGGCTTGTGGGTTGCTCGCATATCACCATTTCGTTCCTCACGTCAATGATTGTTATTTGAATTTAGAGTAGGGGTTAGTTTCTCAAATCTAGATGACGAAGTTTCTTCTCTCTGAAATTTTAGGTTCAGTCTATCTAGATGACGAAGTTTCTTCTCCCTGAAATTTTAGGTTCAGCCTATCTAGATAACAAATGGAGTATGGACTTATTATGCGGTAGTAAAATTAATTGAACACCTATAATTTATCTTGTGGCATAAAGCCTTACTCAATCAGGCTCTTTAATTTTTAAGTTCACTCCATAAGTTTATCAGTTTCTACACTGTAAGATATCTTATTTTCTCTCTTCTGTAATCGAGTATCCTTATTGGTGTGTTACTGAATAAAAAAAGACTTAAATTTCATTGAAAGCATTGACAGTCAAACACAATCATTTCTTTACATAATCAATTTCATCTTTCCCACTTTGCTTCTGTTGTAGGAAAAGCATTTGGAGCTTGCCAGGGAAGCTAATGACCTTGTTGAGCAGCAAAGAGCCAGCACCCAACTTGGTCGTACTTATTATGAACTATTTTCAAGATCAGAGCATGACCACAACTCGATACGAAATGCCAAAACGTATTTTAAGTCTGCTATGGAACTGGCACAGATTATTAAGGACTACCCACCAACTAATTACTCTTCCCATGTGAAGGAATATATTGATGCACACAACAATAGGGGTATGCTTGAAATGGAACTTGATAACTTGGAAGAGGCTAAGAAAATCCTAAGCCGAGCACTTAAGATTTGCGATGAAGAAGAGGTCAGCAGAGATGATGATGGGCGCAGCAGGCTGCATCATAACCTTGGAAACGTGTATATGGAACTGAGAATTTGGAATAAAGCTAGAAATAATATTGAGATGGACATTCAGATTTGTAACCGAATTGGACATTGTCAGGGGGAAGCAAAGGGCTATATTAATCTTGGTGAAGTGAATTACAGGACTCAGAAGTATGAAGATGCCCTTTTGTGTTACAAAAAGGCTCTTCTTCGGGCAAAGTCCCTGGAAGATGAGGATGCTTTGGTCAGGCAAATTCATCAAAATATCAAAATCATAAATGAAGCTATCAAGGTAATGGATGAATTAAAGAAAGAAGAGCAGGACCTCAAAAAGCTTGAAAGAGATGTGGCCGCTGCAAGAGGCACACCACATGAGCGGAAACATATGCTACTGCTAAATAAATCCATTGATTGCCTCCTCGAGAAATCAGGCATAATTTTTGCGTGGGAGAAGGTAGCAATTATAAACATGTTTGTGCATGTGGCATCATTTTATTATTATTTACAGATATGTTTGCCTTGAAATGATTGTTCCCTAAAATTTGTTCAACATAGAAATGTTGATGAGGCCATTCACGTTTTAAACCTCTCATTAAACGCTTATCTTCACTAAACCAATTAACGTTTCAGTTTAAATAAAAAGGTTTTATCTTTGCAATACGTTCAGTCATCATTTTTAAAAGACAGATGGCTAAGCTGCATGGTTCTGTTCTTTCTTAGCACGTTATCCATTGAACCTTTTAGTACTCCCTTTCATCATGCCTAAGAATAAAGTTCCATTGGTTTTCTTTCCTTACGTTTCTCTCAGGAGGTGGTGCTTCCTGCACTTGCTCATGAATAACTAGGGATACCTTTGGTTCTTTCCCTTCTCGATTAGCTAAAGCATCGTCATGCTAAAATTGGAATGCATATACTTAAATTTACTGTCAAGAATGAGTGGAAAATTATTTGGCAATGCACTAATATTTGTGATTAGTGAAGCGGTAGTCCTAGCCTCGTCAGTTTTCATAAATGTTTATATCATGAACATGTGCTGCTCTCCAACTCCTAGATCTCTCTATTTAAATAACTTGGCCGCAAATTAGTACTATGCGGGGAATGCAGAGGCCTTTTGAAGCTACAATTAACTGGTACTAAATTTGCATTTTTTATGTGAAATGCTTAGCATTGCAAATTTGCAAAGAAGAAGAAGAAAATAGCCCGTGAACTTTGTGACAAGGAAAAGCTGGCTGATTCATATATGGCTGTGGGAGAATCATACCAGAAGCTCAGGGAATTCAATAAAGCAATTAAATGGTACACAAAAAGTTTAGAAACGTACAGAATTATTGGTAACTTAGAGGTAAGATTGATATTGTTACATAATCATTGAATATGTGGTCATAACTTTTTCTTTTCGTTTTAAGTTTTCATCTGAAAGTGATACAAATGTGAATTAGAACCTCCAACCCATGCATACTTGATCTACTGAGTAATTAGTAATATTCCGATTTTTATTCTTTGTATTTACTATCGAGATAAAAGTGGTATGACAGAATATGCATAATGCCATTGTTCATTATGCGCATGCTGATTTGTTGATTCTTACGCTTTGCTGCTAATGATGGTAGGGGCAAGCACTAGTGAAGATTAATATTGGTAATGTTTTTGATTCTGCTCGCAATTGGAGAGGAGCATTAGATTCATTTCAAGAGAGCCACAGGTAATAATATCCAAACTTCAAAATTTTTTAAATTAAAGGAATACGGTGTATTGAGTGAGAAATTGATTTATAAATATAATGGATTCTCTAAGGAGTCAAGTTTATGTTAAATACGCTGGTTTGCCCCTCTTCTTTTGTTAAATCTACGAATGCATGAATCATGTAAATCATGACCTACATATTTTCAGTGTATTATTTGAGAGATCTTGTTGTTTGCTTGTTCTCTTGCTAGGTGCTAAAGAATGTTTTTATCATGTAGTTTTTTCTCCTTGTTTAAATGGCTTAGCAGAGTACAGATTGTACTGAATAATCTTTGTCCCATGACTGTAATCTGGTCTCCTCCGTCCACCTCTAATTCAAAATCCCAGCAGTTACTATCTGATAAACTCTGCTATCAGATGTAGTGATTCCATGGAAATTTCAAGCTCACAAGAATAGAGGACCTTTCTGTTTCTCAGCCTTAGATGCACGCTGAGATTCTGGCTTTGACTTTCTAATTTATAATTAAATCAATGAGCTATTAAAGTGAGAATCTTGAGATACACTCGAGAGTTCAACGCATAGATTTACCCTGGCTCATGCAATCTTGTTTTGCTACGATAAAATGGGTGCTGTAGAGTTGTTTACAAATGCGTATCCTTGTTGGCTAGCTTTTCATGATTTTTCTGACGTGTGTTCCTTTGCTTACATGATATTGCAGGATTGCTGTCGAAGCTAACCTTCATTCAGTGCAGCTTTCTTCTCTGGAGAATATGCACTATAGCAACATGATAAGATTTGATGATGAGAATGAGACCAGGTATCTAATTCACAGACGTTCATGATCCTTATATAGACCATTGGACTTGCACATAAATTTATTCATGAAGACATGGACTCATTTTAACACTGCAAAATTTGCAGGCCTACATCTAGCAATCTGCTTGCGTAGTTCATTTTATGTTTTTTCTACTGTCATGGGAATTTTTGCTGCATCTCTACAATTATCATTGATCAACTCTGATCCTCTATAGGCGGTTGAAAAACCTAATTGATAAGCTGAAAAGGTCAATAGAGAAAGAGCCGGAAACAAAAAATGTGCCAGAGGACTACTGCTCTGAGACTGACACAGAAGCAAATTGTTATTTGTCAGATAGTGGATCTGATGCCTTCTGCTCACCCAAGACATCATATAGATCAAAAAATGCATGTGCCGAAGAAGAGTTGAATGAGGATGTGCCTCTGATATCTCTCTTTCAGTCCATTAGAAGTTCATCTAAAAAAAGAACAGGTCATATGGAAAGTCCAGGCAACTCTCTCGCACAAGCTGAGCAATCACCTGAAAGCTTTTCAAGTCCTACCAGTAATCATCAGACGGTTGTTGGTCGTAAACGCATCCACATAATCCTTTCTGATAATGACGACGACGACGACGACGAGATGGAGTGTTTAAACAGAAAGGATCATCATGGCCTATCAGAGGATGCCGCCGCTCGTGGTGCAAGTGAGTATGGTCATTAGGTGCGTTGAACCTTAAACTAACTTATACCATACTGAGTATACATTGACTTGTCTGATTGCAGCAGCTGAGAGTACGAGAAGTGCCAGTCCTGCTGATAAGCTTCAGGTAAGTATTATTTACCTGACTGCCCTTTTGAATTAGTGCTACTTAAATATAATTTTACTCAGCGTGTGGATGCTCTGCCTTTTTGAGCTGGCAGGTTGACTTGCTGTGTGGATCCAAACGTGCACTTAATGTTGAGGACAGCATTAGTTCCTTCAAATGCATGAGTCCTCGTAGAGGTAGCATAGCTGGCAGGCGTTCCAGATCTTTGAGCAAAGATATGATTGCTGAGCCTGATTTTGCTGGTAGTTCTAAAAGTGACACGAATATTTCTGGGAGACTATTGCAGCATGATGTTGCCCCTCCTGTTTTGCTTGATTCTGAAAATTTCGTGAGTTTTACTGAGATATGGCTTGAATTAGAATATACTCCGTATTTGAGATTCTTGCCTTCACCAAACTCTTGTGTTCATTTTGTCGCTAATGATATTTTCTAACCTCTACTCTCTTTGTTTCTTTTTTCTACTTGCAGCAATATATTACATTTAAGATTGAAAATGACTTTATTCACGTGGAAGCAGCTTCATGTATTGTTGATGCTCAGTTGAATATTGACTCTTTGAAGGCTGAAGTTGCATGCTTATACTATCTGCAACTTCCCATAGAGAAAAAATCAGAAGGTAGAGTTTTCCAATTTAAAGGCTATTTATCTCGGTCATAGTTGTCAAACTCAGATAATAACGTACTGATCCTGCTTAAAAATTGAGTTGGTGTGAATTGAAAAATATGTGAATTTGGGAATCCTAAAATTCAAGTGCGCTTGAATTTATCTCATCAGCCTTTTCTTTTCCTTATTCTTTCTTCGTTTTTTTTTTCTTTTTCATTTTTTGTCATTGCTGTTTCCAACTTTTCTTTCAGTTTGATTGATCGTCTTGTACTAATATAAAATTTATATGAGTAGGTTTGTTGCCCATTGTTGAACGCTTGAAATGTGCTGGAGGATTTATAGAATCCCTGGAAACAGTAAAAAATTTCAGGGAACATCTGGGAAAGGACGTTGTTGAAGCTTCTATTGTTGGTATGTGATACGACTGCTTTATGTTCATTCGACGATGTCACTATGGAATCATTCTACCATGTCCTTAACTTCACACACACACACAGGGGAAGTTAAAAAGGGCAAAAAAAAAAAAAAAAAACTCGTTCAGAAGTGCCATAGGTTGTTCCCTCCTACAGTTTGCCACAAACGTGATGCACGCAAGTACTTGAATCATGAAGCGGATTGAAATACTATAAATATCAGTGGATTAAATTTTATCTAGCTCATTTTCATTTAGTATGCATTGATCTTGCACTTTATGTAAGCATTTGTATAAGAGAGAAAACGAATCCTCAGATAAATCAGGTGTCTGTTCTTTTGTAGGATCTGTATTGACATGGAATGCCATTTTCTCTCTGTAATAACCGTATATCTTCAAGTGAGAGAAACAGTTAATTTTTGTTTTTCACAGGATGGGTTCAAAAGCGTCTTATAAAAATGTACATGGATAGCTGCAAGGAGTTGTCCGAGGTAGCAAACATGAAGGTACTCAGGAAGCTTTACAATTTAGAGGTAAAGAAGAACTCAGCTGTATTAACATTCTCATTCTCATTCTCATTCACAGGAACAGGAACAGGAACAGGAACAGAGATTCATTTTCTATTTCAGACGTTGGATTGGATTTTTTATCCCTTTAATTAATCGTGGCTTCTTATTGTTTTGTCAATCAGGTGTCAGATGATGAGATCATTGTGTCTGACTGTGACTTGCAAGATTTGTCAGTGACACCGTTGTTAAATGCACTGTATTCGCACAAAACATTTGCAATGCTTGACCTCTCTCATAATTTCTTAGGTACTTCTTGCCGAATTGTAGCCTTTTTTCGTTATTTACTGCTCTATAGTTCCCCACTGTATTTTGTGCATTGTTGTGGTACTTCATGTTGACAAAAGGGGGGAAAAAACACATTATAATGAGTGCAATTCGTTGAACTATTTTTTGCTTTACATTGGATTGCTACATCTTAGGAAATGGGACGATGGAGAAACTTCAGAAGGTGTTCACTGAATCAGGACAAACTTATGGGGGCTTGACTCTAGATTTGCATTGCAACAAGTTCGGCCCCACTGCCTTATTTCAGGTAACTTGCAACCGTTTCGACCTTTTCATGTTTGTCTGGCTTGTCGCTGCTTTGTGTCTAGCATGGACTCTAGTGAGATTTGAGATATGAAGGTCTAAACAACAAATCGCTTTATGTTTGATCCGGTAGATAAGCATACGCTAGAGATTTTTTATTTGTATGAAAGAATTTGAATACGGACGTCTCCAATCTCATACCTTTGTTCTATCAGATTTGTGAATGCCCGGCGCTATTTGCTCGACTGGAAGTACTGAACATTTCTGGGAACCGTCTTACTGATGCATGTGGATCCTACCTGTCAACTGTCTTGGCAAAATGTACAGGTTGGCGGCATGACCTTCTCTATCCATTTGAATATGGTTTTTCGTAGTCTCTCAAAATCCTCGGAAACATTTCCTTCCGTTGGACACTTTCTGATTCTATGGCCAATTCATTATGAACTATGGAAAAGTCTACGTCAAGCATATGCTTCTGACATGCTCTCACGGTCTCAATTGTGCAAGTGATACAAATACTTTTATTTCTGTTTACATGTGTTCTGCTTTGTTACTTTTGTAGCTCTCTGTAGCTTGAACGTGGAGAACTGTCATATCACAACCAGAACTATCCAAAAGATTGCTGATGCATTGGACTCTAACTCTGTGCTTGCTCAGCTTTGTATAGGTATCTTGAATCTAACATGTATCCTCGAATCCCCTGTATAAGTTATTTTATATAGTGGCAAGTCTATCTCTGACAGGATACAACAGTCCTGTAGCTGGAAATGCTATTGTTAATCTCCTCGCCAGGCTTTCTACAATGAAGAGGTAGGTCTAATTAGATTTAGATGTATGGTACCTTGGGATCATTTTATTTAAATTGCATTATTTTGATATACAGAAATTAAGTTAGATGAAATTGCATTTGTTTATTGAAGGTTTTCTGAGCTGAACGTAAGCGGTCTAAAACTAGGCAAACCTGTTGTTGATTCCCTGCGCAAGCTTGCTGGGAATACAAATTTATCAGGATTGATGCTCGGAAGCACTGGTATTGGAACTGTGAGTGGAGTTGATTTCTTGCTATGTGCTCATAGATTGTCGGTTGTTGATATACTTGAATACCTGCAAACTCTAGCATGCATATCTCATTGGCTCCTCTGACTGGAGAGGGATATTTTTTGCAGGAAGGGGCAATGCAGTTAGCAGAATCATTGTCCAGAGGGACTCAAGAGCTTGTGAAACTTGATCTGTCATATTGTCAGCTCTCACCCAATTCTGTTTTAAACACCAGTTTTAATTTGTTCTGTTCCTTGCTTGAGCTTAATCTGGAAGGAAATCCCATTACGCCCGAGGTTTGTTGCCCATAACTATGGATTCCTATTGCTAATATTCATAGAATGCACTTTTGTCACTTTGGCATTCCGTATACTAGAATGTAGCTTCTTTTGCAATTTCTTTACTAGTTATATTTTATTGGCATGCAAACGTAGTGAGTTCTGATATCTATAATAAACACAGGGAAGCAATTGTATATCTTCTCTTCTCGTGAGTCCACAGTGCTACCTGAAAGTTTTGGTCCTTACAAAGTGTCAGCTTGGGCTTGCCGGAATTCTTCACATAACTGAGGCACTAGCAGGTAGGCAATACGCCAACAAAACGTATCTGGGTGTTAGTCATTCTTGTGGAACTATTTTTGTTTGATGCTTATGTTGTTTATCAGATAACAACTACCTGGAGGAGCTTAATCTCTCTGCTAATGCCGTTCCAAATGAACTTCACACTCTACAAGTCGACTTGTCAGCTGAAGTACGCCCACAAGTAGAGACTCGCAAGGAGGATTTACCAATGATGGTGGATGACAGTGAAGAGCCCCTTTGTGTTCTTAACACTGACTATCATCAGCTTGAAGTTGCCAGCAGTGAAGATGGTCCGGCTGGAGTCGTAGCTCCTCCTTCTGGAATTGATGACAGTTGTGCTGATTCGCATCAAAGGAATTCTTCATCCCCTGAGTGCAAATTCATCCAACAACTTTCAACTACTATTGCTATGGCAAAGCACTTGCAGTTGCTTGACATTAGTGATAATGGTTTCTCCAGTGAAGCTGCAGAAACACTGTATGGTTCTTGGTCATCAACATTACGAGCCGTTTCAAGCCAGAAGCACATCACAGAGCACATTATTCATTTCTCAACGAAGGAAAATAGGTGCTGCAGAGTGAAACCATGCTGCAAGAAGTATTGATTTCGTCTGCTCATTTTTGTTGTTTTGCAGAATGGAGGTCTTAGTTCCATGACACATTGTTGGAGCCATTTACATGGATCTTTTTGCTTGGCCAATGTCAATTGTATATTGCAAGTAATTCCCAGGTGCTTGAGCTAAACATTCATGCATAATTCTCCCTCCTTTCCTTAATAATGTCACAAATTAGACTTTATATTAAGGACCATATGTAGTAGTTAGTAACATGTAGGTTGGTCAACCCTGATTATATATATATATATATATATATATATATATATAGATTAGCGGGGTCAAAAGAGCATATATTGAAATACCAAATCATTTTGACCAAAAAAAAAAACAAAAACAAAAACCAAATCATTAGGCAAAATGACAAGATATTTTTCATGGATACAATTTAGAAATGTGATGGCTTGTTAAAACACCAGTTGTATGAAAGAAAACAGAATTTCCTCTCTAATCATTAGGAAATCCTGCATGATTGTGGTAGTTGTAACCTATTAACTGTGTAGCACCCAAACAAATTGGCTTTTCGCTTTTGTACGTATAGAGATAGATGAGTGATGATTTGGCCTGAGCTTTGTAGGGTGGGGTGAAAACGGTGAAAAGAGCCACAGTTACAAATGGTACAAAGAATATAACCTTAGTGTCAAATAAACTATGATTCTCTCAACAAATGCTTTACGTGGGGAGTCACCGATTCACTGATCCAAAGTGTAATCATTCTCATTATTGAAACCTTTTTACCATCTCGAAACATATGCTTCCCCAAAATGTCCTCTCTATCCGTTGATGGGCCTACAACAGTTAACTCCTCACTCTTAGCCCAAAATTGATAACTCGAAGCATGAGTATGACAAACACGTTACTCGAATTTACCGATAAGGGTCGAGTCTGACAGAAAAAAAACTAGCTCCTTCCAACGTGCCTAGCAGAAAAAATACTCAAATTTTATGTCACCAAAATTTCAATTTGAAATAAATAAAATCTCAGACTGAGGTTCAAAACTCCCATATAAAATTCCTTGCCGTTCATGAATGGAGACTTGTCATCTGATTCGGAAAACAAAAATTATAGAGAAATGTTCATTTTCCTAACGATAATTATGGGTGAGTGAGATAAGAATATAACATCATCCCCTTTTTGAGAAAAAAGATTGAAGATACTCAATTCAAGTAATAATATAAAAGGCAATTGAATGCACTTTTATTCACCTTCTTTAAACGACAAACGTGGGGAAAGCATGCGTCTTAGGTTTGGGAAGCCATGATTGCCATCATTTTAAATAAAAACAGAGTTAAAATTATGCAGTTCTTCAACCCTCCAAACCCAAACAGCAACTCCATTTCTTAATTCCCTCATAAGTCTCTACAAAATTTTTGGCCATGAAACAGGGAACTTGGGGGAATCTTCTACCTGGTCCTCCGTCGTCAACAAAGCTTTCTGTTCAATGAAATTTGAACGACAATGATTCATACAGTACTAAAATATAAGAGCACAAATCAGAACATGATCAGAGTATTTTCATTCTTCAGAACTGGATTTCGAAGATTCCGTAGACATTATTTCTGCATCATACATAAAGTAATAAGGCCGAAACTTCCCTTTGGAATTTTTCAAAACAAAAAGGTATCATCCAACCAAATTGCTGATATATTATTCTTTGATTATCAATTCTGAGTGGGGCAGAGCTGGAAGCTGCTTATTGTAATTGTAATGTATATATCTTCTATTTTATATCATGGTTTTGACTAAGGAACCATTAAATATTCAGCTTGTCCTTAAAATGCCATGCACAGAGACGCCATGTTTGGAGGAACGAAAATGGTGGACAACTGGGAGAATAATATTTTTTTTTCAGACTGTGTCTCGCTTTTCTTGTCACACCAAAAACAGTGACTGAAATATTCATTTTTTTTTATTTTCCTCTGTTTCCCTCAGACACTTGGATTGTTTGAAGGCCATTGCAACACGTCACCATACATTATATTTAAACTCTGATTATATTAATATTTAATAATAGCCATATGTCTAAACTCTTAACCCGACCTTTTAGTAAAATCCCATTGGGACTGAAGATAAAAGTTAGACTTGAGTTACTGTTATTTTAAATCATCCTCTTCAAAGATTTGAATGGGAGAAGAAGTATGATGGCAAAAAAAAAAAAAAAAGGAATGGGAGAAGAAGTCAGATTCATTCAGTAAGCTAAACGTAAAAGTTGTATATTATTTTATAGTTATTTATTTAGATGAAGAAAGTAGTACAGCACGCAACCTCTCTAAGAGAATGAGATCAGCTTACGAATTCAACGGCGCATGACTCTTACTTCTATGCAAGCAATTACAAAGGAGGTAGGTTTCCTGATTTACTGCCACTCTTTACTCATATGATATATCCCCATCTTCTCTGCTCTTTCCCCTTTTTCAGGGACCTTCTAAGTTGACCACTTACTAATCTCATGGTTAATCCTTAAAATGAGTTATCTTCTTAACTAAATTAGTATCATTAGAAAGAGTTTCAACTGAAAAGGATATTAAAGACACAAATTTTGCAATGGATGCATTGTTCACTTGGCTGTTTGAAGAAATACAGATACTGAACGTGCATGTGTACAACTTTATGCATAACTGGAATTTCTTGTCATCTCATATACATGAGAAGCATGTTTAGAACATGAAAACTTGCGATTCTGTCAGGGTATTAACATTGTCTATATTCATGGATTCACACTCCCCAAAAAGGAAAAGAAAAAAAACAAAAATTACAGATTTAACATATCCCTTTCATCCTTTCAGTAAAAAAAGAGAAAGAAAGCGAACAGATCGATCATACGCATTACTAGATCCCCTGCTGTGAAAGAACAGGATCAATAACAAACACACTACCATCACTGAATTAACCTTTTGTTGCTAGCTAGCTCCATATACCTCGGTTAATTCTCTTGTTTTTCTCGAGGAAAGAAAAGTAAAATCACTGAAGTCGCCATTTTCCAAAAAACTTTTCTTCTCGGAATTTACGGTGATCTCCAGCTTCTTAAGCCAATGTCATTGTGTTTCCTTGAAGGGGAAGAGTAAGGTACGGGCAGCCTTCTCGGCAAGAACCCAAGAAAGTGACCAGAGTGCTCAGGCTTTGGCTTGACCTTGAAGACGTCTGTGTTTCTTGAGCCATGGCAATGACCAAATATGCTGATGAACAAGAGCAGACACAGAACTAGCACTAGATGTCTCCTGCATAAACCCATTATGTGAGAGTTTCTGATGAGTGTACAGAGACCAGGGAGTGAAGAAGAGGATGGAGTTGAGATGAATAACTAGCCTCTGAGAGAATTGAAGTGGGAGCACCAAGAAACATGGGCAATTCAATGCAGAATGGGTTGCATCAGATTTGGGAGGAGGAGGAGAAGAGAGAAAGGAGATTGAGACTTGAGAGTCAAAACTCTAGGAATTCGGATGCTTCTCCAAGTAGAGATGATGTTGGGAGCAGAAAGCTGAAAAGCCTGAAGAAAGCTTTTTTGGGGTGGGTTTATATGGGATGGAGTGATAATTGTCAGAGGACAAAAGAATGAAAAGATGAAATTGTATTTAGAAGAAAAAGAAAAAGGAGGGGGGTGATTTGTTATATAGTGTAGGGGGCTAGGTGGAATGCCTAGAAAAGCAAAGGGAAGGAAGAGAAAGATGTGAAGCAAAGAGGGTTTGTGTGTGTGTTGTCTTTTTTTTTTTTTTTTGTGGTTAGGTGAATGTTTGGACCCACTCTGCATTAATGGCCCAGTAAACAAGGAAGTATAGTGGAGAAGAATGAGACCCTTCCATTAAGGCAAAGCTTGTTCCTTTGCCACAAAACCTTTTTGTACCCTCAATCAAAGCCTCGCTCTCTATCTCCCTCTTCACCCATTCCCCTACTTCAAGACTTGATGCAGCAGCTACTTCTTACTGCTGCACCACCCACAGTTAGTAAACTACAACCATCTCCCATTCGCCATACCCTATACTCTAGCCCCAATCTTTTTCTCAGTGTACTCTTGACAACAATATACGATGATTATCGTGGGGTTAAAGTGTAACTCTGCCCAAAAAATATTTAAAAAATCTTAATATTATTTTTTTAAGAATTGCAGTCTCAATATAACTCTGAAAAATTAAAAACATAATAATGTTCCTCGTACCAATAAAAAAGTTACTTTTAAATGTTAACTTTTTAATTTGATTGAAATAGTACATATAATGTTTTTACTTAACACTTATAAGTCATTACACCACCTCTATTATCTTTTGTTCCAAATGTTGTAATATTATTAGGTTTTAAAACTTTCAAAATCACAATAAGATGGAAAGAACTTGTAGGGTAATATTGAGATTTTTTTTTTAATACTCAGGTAGCAGATTTACCTAATGTTCCTCTTTCAACCATTCACTAGCGCATACATATATATATATATATATATATATATATATATATATATATACAGAGAAAGAGAGAGTGCGAAAACGAATACAAAAGAAAACCTACCACTCCCCTGTTTCTGGTTTTCTGTGAATTATCCAGAGTTAAACTCAAAATAACTTGAGTTACGTTTTATTTTATGGAAAATGACGTTAAATTTCAATTAAAAAAATAATATTTAAAAAGTCTCATAATTTATTAATAATAAATCATTCATTTATTAATTGATATTCTTTCACTTGTGATTACAAGTTAGAGAAATATTATTTTCTTTATTTAGAATCTTAATATCATCTTTTCTTATTTTGATGGTGATCTTTTTTCCTGGTGCAGAACTTTTCAGGAAAACTCTAACCATGTAAATAAAAGAAAAAGAGGGGGAAAAACAGAAAAGCGCATGCTCCAACTTGAAGCTGAGGAGAATTAAATGAAATGTCAGTGTAAGGGTCAGAGTATTGAGGTGGACCCAATCCTCTCTTCATATCTAATAGCTCAGTCCCGTGCTTGGTTCATTGATTAGCAATTAGGGATATAGATGGGCCCCTTGGCCTTTGGTTCAGTCTCTGCATGGGCATGGGACTTAGAATTCCTGTCTCAGCGATACATTACCTTTCAGTTTCCCCTGCTTTTTCTTTCTTTGGTGAAGCTTTCGATAGAAGATTATTTAAGACTCATCTTCCTATGACGTCAAAAAGAGTGTCAACTTTGAATTTGATGTAGCCATGGCCTTGCATGCTACGCATACAGAGAACACAATACATCCCTCAAAAATAATAAATTAAAAAGCTAAGGCTCCATGATTCACACGAGCATTGTAGATGAAATGAAGTTTTAATGAATAGACTAGTAGATATATCCAATCCAACAATCATAGTACCAATGCGATAAAACAGAGAACTATGGCAGTCCTACTTGAAAGTTGGGACGCTGTGAGTGAACATCCAAAGCAAGTATGGACGATCGGTGCATCAATGAATTAGGAAAATATATATATGTGTGTGTGTTGCGTTGTTAAAGATGTGTTCAATTGATTTGAAGGTAGGCTAAGAGGAGGACCCCACTATATACGTCGAGAAGCCACCTAACAAATATCACAACCTGGTGCCTTCACATGCTTTATCTTTGTTTAGCTGTTTGAGGTCTAATGATTTTCATGAAATGGTACAATAATCTTATTCAACTGAGAATCGTCCACCCACCATGACAAGAGAGCCGTGCCAAAGAGGGTGAGATTATCAAGAAAGTGATAGGATTCAGTGTGAAGAAACGTGTGGTGGCGAGTGAATGAAATGATGGAGAAACCTTTTTCTCTCTGATTTACCATGGATTCAGCTTTTGGTGGGGTTTGTGTGCCTACGCAAGTCGTAGAGTGTCGAGCTCTCACACCAAATATTTGAGATTCAGAAGGAGCCTTGTTTAGATTTTTGCGGAGACAAGGTCCCTGTGTTTTGGGTGCGTACATGAATATGATTTTAGTTCGTAGAGACTAGAGAGGTCCAGTGTCTATGGTAATGGTACTTCACTTTCGTGTTGTACGTAATTTCCCCAGACTTGAGAAAAGCCTACAATCATTGACCCTTTCAGATTTTATCTAAATAACATTAATGGTTTTCTTCATGGGAAAAAAACAGCGAGATATGAAAATAATATAGTCAAAAACTCAAAATACAGAGCCAGTTTCAGTGTATGCAGCAAGGTGCGTGTGGGTAGGAATTTGGGTTCTTTCGGAATCGGTGACTCAAACAAAATCATGGGAGCGTGCGGTTATGCCTTGAATTATAACATATAATGTTGTTACACAAATGGACATTAGATATCATGTAAGAACAGTGACACGTGCACTCAATAATCACTGCTCTGCCTCTAATAATGTAAGCTGGCATTCTTGTAATATTATTGAGTTTATTAATCCAACTGGGTTGCCTCTGAAAATACGGGATACACGTAATCTCTCACTTGGGTATGGGATATCATGCATGTGTTTATCAGATTAGGAAATTGGGAAACATTTTAATGATTATATGATACTTTTTTTAAGAATGAAATCCTGAGAACAAATGAAAACGTGTGTGAATAAAATTGAGTCTCATTGCACTCTTTCTTAAATCTAAACTATCGGCGGTCCCAAATCACGATCGATGCACTGTTTGGAAATAAGGGTGGCGGTGGTTTGTTTCTGGTAATTAACTGTAGAGAGAGAAACAATTAAGAGTGAAGACAGGGTTCGATTAGAAAAAAGAAAAAAGAGTGAAGACAGGGGAATCAAGTTTGGTGCTACGGTGATGACAGAGCATGTCACAAAGACAATTTAGTGTGGGTTACATCAACTGGTCAAAGATTGCTTTTTCCCCCTTATTATTGAGCAGATTTAGTACTTTATTATCGAAAATAAATTAGGAGTTTGTTAGTCACTCTTAGTCAAATTAGTTGAGATATCTCAGGAAGTGTTGTTGTTGTTGTTGTTTTTTTTTTAAGTATAATTTGATTTGAAGTGTCAATGGGAGCTAAAATCCATATTTAATAATAGACTAGTAATAATATTTTCTTGGTTCAGTAATAATATATATGGTTGCATGACTTTATTCAGCATTAAATTGTTGTTTTAAAACTCTTTAGAATTGGGGTAGAGTAGACCAATTAACGTTGGTCAAGTTAGTGAGGCTAAGGGAGTAAAAATGAAAGTAGAAAGAAAAGATGGAGTATGAGAACAAAACGGGGAGTGCTACTGCTACAGTGATGTTGACTTGGTGGGTCTAATGCCACAACCACACTCTGCAATGTGTCTCGTCGTCGTCGGTTTCAACGTTAAATTGTGTTACGTGTGGTTCACCGTTTGCTTATTTGGCGTTTCTTTTTTGTTTAAGAAGTGTTTATTAATATAAATTGAGATAAAATTTTTTTTATATATTTATCTTATATACTATAAATCATAATTAAAAAATATTTTTAAAGATTTTAATTGATATTTTAAATAATACTATATATTATTATTATATTTATAAATAGAGACTTAGATGGCTTGTTGCTTTCTTTTTAAGAAAGGCCTATTGACTCATGTAGGCTTTTTTTTCTCCTGTATTTTTAAATAGTTGGGCAGGTGAGTAAGAAGTGAATAAAACGAGAATGAAAGACTAAAAATTGATATGCAGCACCATATTTGAATGCACTATGCAGCACCATATTCGAATATAGATTATAGAATACAGAAGCGGCACCGCCTATTCCAACTTGCCATGTTATTTATAGCTTGTTTAGTATAATTTATATTTATGTATAAATTTAATTTACGTAAACTGAGATAAAACTCTTCTATATATTTATCTTATAGATTGAAAAACTATTTTATAGACCGTAAAAACTACCTCGTATACCGTAAATCATGATTGAAAAACATTTTTAGAGGTTTCAATCGCTATTACAAACAACTAATACATGATAAAAAGTGTGGATGGGAGTGTCTTCATTGATTTTTCTCTATTTACTCTTTATTAAGTGTATTTTTATTATAATGATATTATTAAATATCAACTATTAAAAAGTGATCTAATAGTATATATGCTTAAAAGAGAGTAAATGGAGAGTAATAATAAATAAAGAGACCCACCCATGTGAAAAGTGTTGTTTCCCCCTCCCCAACTTGTCCGACTTTTTTTTCTTTCTAATTCTTAATATTTGAAATTTAGATTGTAGAATGCAGCTTAATTCTAGGGAAATTCCATCTCTTTTATGCACTGAAAATGAAAACTCTTGGACCAACAGCTCCTTAAAACCTCAAAAAGATGGTTTGGTACATTGGTTGAATGAACAGAGGCATAAATCTGAATGTATAGAAATGATACTTACATTGAAAAGAATAGGTTGTATAATTTAATTGAAAGAGTAGCAAATAATGAAAAAGCCGAAATGGGGTTGGGTGTGGTGGAGAGAGTAGGAAGGGGAGGGTGGTGGAGAAGCACCCAATTAAAAAGGGGGAGTTATGGGGTTTTAATATATGGGAAGAGATTTGGTCAAATTTCCTTCGCATCTCTTAATTTATTCATTACTACTACTTTGTCGTCTTTTGCTTTCTGCCTTCTCCTTTTTTTTCTTTTTTTTTTTGTGTATTCTTAAATGAACTCCTAATTTCAAGGATGCCATAGATGGTAATAATATAATGGAGCTTTAATTTGCATTTAATTGGATGTGGGGAGAGTGTTTCATATATAAGTGGAAAAGAAGCCCATACCCGCATGGTCTCTCCCCATTCTGATGCGTGAAACTTGGGGGTTGTGATTGATTTGATTCACTTTATTAATAATTAAGGGAGCCACACGCAGAGGTAAATTGGGTTTTCACTTTTCATCATGTCATCCCCTTCCCTTCCCTCCCTCTCTCTTTATTTCTTCTTCTTTTGCTTTCGGTGCTATTATGTTATTGCCCTTATTATTCCCTTTCCTCTTTCCATATCACCACTCTCCTTTCTTTCTTCGTTCTCTCTCTCTCTCTCTCTCTTGGCGACCTCTTCCACATATCTTCGTTTAGGTATAAGATGCCATTACTTTGCTCAGATCATTTAAGAGTCACACCCTACGAAACTCCCATTTCAAACACAATTTATTTATTTTGCGGGTTTTATTATGAACATGGGAAAGAGATGAAGTTAACTACCACTGCCCACTCGCAATCACAAAATGTGCTGATTTTGTGATGTGGTATCCAAATATGTTTCAAGGGTAAAGAAACATCCATATATAAATATTTCTTAATTTCATCCCACACTCTTTACGTTATTTCTCAGCTACATTCATATCCCATCACTCTAATCTTATTTATTATTTATGATGTTTAATGCAATATAAATAATATTTTTGTACTAGACAAGGGTGTCCAAATAGTATTAATCCCATCCCCACCCAGTAAAATAAAAAATAGGTTTAGTGATATTTTTGTCCTCAAAGTTTTTATTAAGGGGTAATTTTGTCTTAGAATTTTTTGATGACAATTTTATTTTAACTGTTATTTTAATTAATTTTAATCGTTAGTTAACCAAATATATTGAATTAGCAGTCCACATGTTATCTATGTTATTTTTTTAAAGTCCAAATTTAACTTTAAAAAATAAATAAATAACAAATGGAGTTCGATATAAATTTATACCTTAACAAAAATAATATAAATGATATGTGAACTGTAACTCAGCATATTTAGTTAACTAATAATCATAATTAACTAAAATAAAGATGAAGACAAAATTACCCTCTTTTTAATATTTTAAAATTAAAAAAAGCCCTTACTAGTAAAGAATTAGGTACAGAAGTAAGAGGTTGTTGCTTCTGGGGACCCACCATCCCCACGTTTTCATCCTCTCCCATCATACCCTCTCATTTCTATCCATTCTACCACGTGTGCCCCCACTTCCTCTTTTCACTTTTAACCCCCCGCTCCAAAAACCGGGAAAAAAGAAATCCCTGCCCCACCATCCCAATCCATTTTTATTTTCCGGTCAAACAAGAATTAATTTACAAGTCATTTACATGAATTACTACGTCAAATCAAATTAGATTACTACCACTATTTTAACAAATTATATCATTGTTACCTTCCAATCTTTGAAATGATCTTACATTTCTAAAATGTTAATTATATAAATGTCATTTTTCTTTTAAAGTATCTGTTTAAATTGATGGTAAAAATTAATTTTTTTATATAATTTATCATATATAAAATAAATATATGAAACATAAATATGATTTCCTAACACCAATTGAAACATAATCAAAACTTTTAGCAAATTTATTTCACACAAATTTATAAATATCTTGAAAGCTAAGAAATTCGACCCCATCCCAATGCATGAACCTCAGGACACAAATCTGATTTATTAACGATTAATTAATTAACAATTAACAAATAGGAATAAAAAGACAAGGGAAGATATGACGTCACCGTACCTTTGACTCATTTTTCTCCCCCCCCAAGTCTCTCTCTTCTTTTTAAACTCTGAACTCACCCCCATCCCATCCCCAAGTTATTTTCTCTGTCTCCTCCACTGTCACCTCCTCTATCTTCTCCTGTTTGCCAGATTTTCTCACAGTTTCTCTGAATCCAAACGGTCCGTCACACTATGGGGAGAGATGATCTATGCGTCACAATTCCTAGCTTCTTCAGGTGCCCAATATCGCTTGATGTCATGAAATCCCCCGTCAGCCTCTGCACCGGCGTCACTTACGATCGTTCCAGCATCCAACGCTGGCTCGATGACGGCAACAACACCTGCCCCGCCACGATGCAGGTACTTCAATCCAAGGAATTCGTCCCTAACCTTACTCTCCAAAGACTTATCCAGATCTGGACCGACTCTGTTCAACACCGAATCGAATCTGCCGATTCCCCAGCTGCTAAATCGGTCCCAGCCCGGGAACAAGTCGTTGACGCTATCCGAGATTTGGAGAACAAGAGCGAAAATCCTTTGTTCTCCCTCGCTGTAATTTTATCATTTGCAGAAGAATCCGAAGAGAACCGTGAATTCCTCGCCAACATAGAGGGATTAGTACCTTTGCTGGTTGGTTTCCTCGACAATGTCCATGGTGGAATTACTCGGAGCGTTGAATTTCTTGAGAAAGTTGTCAAGGCCTTGGAATTGGTTCTCAATAAAGCAAAAGATGATGAGAGATTGAAGCATTCAATTGTTAAGAGCGAGCAAGGCAATTGTTTAGCTTCTCTACTTCTTGTTCTGCAACGAGGTAGCTCTGATTCGAAAATTGTGTCGGCTAGGATTTTGAAATTCGTGGCTGCGGATGTTGAATCGAAAATCTTGATCGCTGAAAAGGAAGGCATAATTCATGAATTGCTTAAAATGATATCAGGCAAAGATGCGATGCTAATCGAGAACGGCTTAGCCTGCTTGGTTGCAATCACAACGCCGAAAAGAAACAAGGTGAAATTGATCCATCTCGGGGCTGTGAAGAAGTTATCAGAATTGCTTTCGCAGTCGAAGTGGAGCGTTTCCATCACCGAGAACGTACTGAAGCTTCTAGAAACAGCGTCGACGACCAAGGAAGGAAGGTTGCAGATCTGTGAGGACCCGAATTGCGTGGCGTCGATATTGCAGAAGGTCCTGAAAGTATCAAATGTCGCAACGGAGCACGCAGTGACTATACTTTGGAGCGTATGTTATCTATTTCGTGATCAGAAGGCGCAAGAAGCAGTGACGAAGGCGAATGGGTTGACCAAGATTCTGCTTCTGATGCAGAGTAATTGTTCGCCGGGAGTTCGTCAAATGTGCGCCGATCTGCTCAAGATTTTCCGGGTTAACTCCAAGTCATGCCTCTCTTACTACCACACCAAGACCACCCACATCATGCCCTTTTGATCAATATTCTCTTTTACATCTCTTCTAATTCGAGAAGGAACACTGATAAAATGTAAATCATACGAAATTTTGTTAGTGAATAGTCAAAGTTAAAAGTGAAATCCAGTTTAATTAGTTCATTTCTCTTTTTTTGCCTGCTTTATAACCCTGTTCTAAACCGTAAATGTGTGTGTTGTTGATATATCATATTACAGCGGAAATTGAATAGAAAGATAAAGATTTCATTTTTCTTTCCTCAGGACAAAAGCCATGAGAAATTCCTGACATCTAAGCGGTACGATTCCTTCTAAGAAATCACACCATCACAGCTCTAAAGCCCATGAAAAACAGAGAACGTTCTGATTCAGGCCTGTCGGAAAACTCAGTGGGTGGAGAAAAAAGCTCAACTGTTTGGAAATTCGTAGAAAAAAACTTATTTAAAAGATAAAAGTCCATTTGATATATGTAGATATTTGTGAACAAGTTAGTTTTTATTGAACTTTAAAATAGTTTTTTTTTACTGTGTTTTGAAAAAAAGACAATATAAATTATATTTATAATATAATTTTTTTAATTTAACTTTTATAAAATCTTATTAAAAAAAAAATTTCCACGCTCATCCAATCATACACTCAATATGCCCCGTAATGGTGGGATACATTCAGCTCGGGCTGTGTTTATACCGTTTACCACAAGGCTGTTTGTTCATGTGTGATTCATTTGGAAATGCCTTTTAAAAAGCAATTGATGCTGAAGAAGTCAAGGTATACTGGAATCCAGTACGTTGTAGTTGAAGTGGAAGTGGAAATGAAGCTGCAAGAAGGCAGAAATGAATGAAAGATGAGATTCCGGAGTTAACTGGAAAGAGACGGGAGCTGAATTGAGTCTTGCTTTGGGATAATTGAAATGAAAGTTGAGAGACATGGAGAGGGAAAGAGTAGACAGGGTGCCGCAAAATGCTAGGAGGAGTTTGGGATTGGTGAGTGGAGCATTGTGAGCCTTTTGCTGTTTGCAGGGAAAGGTGTGAAAAGGATGGGAATCCCAATGGAAAAAGAAATTGGGTTAAAATAAAAGGTAAGGGGTCAGATCCACTCTACGTTTGACCACTCCAATCCCTATGGCTTACATGCACTCTGCAAAAAGAGAGTCTAGGCCCTCCACAATGCCCACCCTCTATTTTTTTTTAATTTTCAGATCTTGCTTACTAATCTTGAGTGGCCATTCAATGCGGCATACTTGTACAAAAGAAATGCTAGTATATAAAATATTTCGGTGCGTCCGTGGAATTTATTAATTTAAATTTTGGTTGCTACAAGGAGAGAGCAATAAAATGAAATGAAAAGGTTAGGTTTAGGTATTTGGGGCACCAGGCATTATCTATTTTTCTATTGGGGCAATAATTTGGGGGGATTTAATTGGAGCATTAATGGAGAGAGCAAGTTTGTGTGGTTGGTAATAATAGGTAACAAGTGATTCAAAGAGATCTAAGAGTTGCGTGTGGGGGAAGGTGGGAGAGAGAATAGAAGGCGTCTGCTTGCATGAGTGTGATGGAGAGAATTCACGTCATGAGGAGGAACCCATTTATTTCAAAACAAGGTTCCGGTGAAGCTTATTGAAGGATTTTATTATTCATAAAAAAGTCAATATATGTATATATGAATGAATAATAATATAATTGACGTGGATGGAGTTGGGGGCAGCAAATATATATATGAACATGAAGATGGGGATGATCGCCATCAGGTTGACCGGATTTCAAAACATGACAGCTCAGTGTCGTGGAGATTGACGTTGGACACATTCTCTTTGGTTTTCATGATCCACACGTGTGCCACCTTCTCCCATTCATGTGCCGTTCTCGTTTCTGAAGCTGGATTTGCTCCTCCCATCATTTCAACGTCCATTACAATCTTGTTTGTCCATTTTCTTTTCCCATATTATTGTCCACTATCGACACACGGGGTGAAGTTGATGTACACAAAAAGTATACTATAAGTTACAATGAATATAACGTGAATATTGTTAAACATATAGCAGTGAACTTTAATAATAAAGTGATTTTTTATTCACCACACTTGTTTATGTGGGGAGACTTGAGCTGTTGAAGAATACGATCCACAGAGACTGAGTACCGAACAGGAAAAAAACAAAAAAGGAAAAGGCGATGGTGATGGTGATGGTGATGGTGATGTAGGGGGCAAGGGCATGGGCCGGGGCATGATGGGAAGGACAGGCTGTGCAGTCCCGCGGGTGTTACAAAAAGAGACAGAGAAAGGAATTGTTTTGATTTGACTGCGCATCAATCAACTCAAATAAATAATTCAAAAAAAGAGCTACAAAACAAGCATAACGCCTTTTCTTTAATTCACATATATAAATTTATCTTCAATTCCATCCTGGGGCATATTATGAGGGGATTATATGGGAGGAGAAAATAATGGGGCCAAGGGAAGGAATTGATAAGTGCGAAAAGCGAAGGCGCGTGGGGCTTATATATGTGTGCATCCAGCTGCCCGTTACTTCCACACTCATTCCCCAAAAAGCCTAATGCCAAGCGCTCGTGTGCATCTATCTACGTACGTACGTACGTGTGCGAGTGTCAAAATAATCTGTGTAGTGCTGAGTATTTGATTTCTCATTACTCATTAGTAGCATAAACTATAAAGTGTATGTATGTATGGTACATGTATTGAAATGAGCATATAGAGGGGTGTGAGTGCATTATTATTACAAAGACATGATAATGCAAAGCGTTGCTACTGAATTATGTGGCGTGTGATAGGGAAAGGAGGAAGGAGTAGAATAGTGAGATGCGTGCGTGCGTGCGTGCCAAGAATTTGAATGAGCATGATTAAAGCTGGCACTTGATATTTGTGTGTGTTTGTGTGGCAGTGTACACTTTACTTTGGGCTGAAATTAACGGATTTTAGATGGTGAGTGTGGGCGTGGCATATATGAGCAACCCCATCCACTACTATCCTCTTCAATATTTCCCTTCACTTTTCACTCATTAATTTGGCATCACCAAAGGAGGAAAAACAACTAGACCTTATTATTTTGGGCTGGGCCTGGCCCCTGACCCAATATATTCCTCGGTGTCAGCTTGAAGGGTAAAACCCATTATTCTAGTCCTCTGACCAACCCAGGGTCTTGGCCTGGGCATCAAATGGGTAGGCTCACCATTGGGCTTTTCTGTGATCCGGCTGGCCTCTGTTACTCATTGGGTAAACCAACATATCACTTTCTAGTTATCGAGAACGTACATACGAGTCTCCAAGTCCCAAGTTCAATTCCTATTTTCACACGATTCACCGTATAAAGCTGATCCCACCACGCCACAAACATTGTTTTCCCCACTGTATCTTCTTATTCTGTTTGGTGAACTTGTATACACCAGTTCCTTATAGCAAAATCAACTCAATAGCTTTATTTAGAGGATGTTTGGTTGGACTTATGCATCGTAAATTGAAATAAAACTCATCCACATATTTACCACGTAGACCGTGAAAACTACATAGTATATTGTAAATCACAATTAAAAAAGACGATTGGAAGTTACCATTACTATTCTAAATATCCTTTATTCTAATGGTATAGTAAACGCACGGTTGAAAACAAGGGTTTTCAGTCATTGCCCCTTTCTCACATAAAAGGGAGACAGTTCTTGATTGGACCCAGAAAGTAGCTTACCAAAAGCACTTGAAGACTTTGGGGTACCATTGTGTGTGGATTTTTCTGTGAGAAAACACCAGGGGACCATCTTTTGCCACGCTCTTTATTTGGCACCCTATTACGTTGTGGCTTGTTCCCCCCTCTGACATGTTTCCTTTTTATCAGGACATTGTTTCCACTCCTTTATTTTATACCACTCCTTTATTTTATACCACGAGGGTGTTTGGAATAACTTATGAAAGTTTTATAAGTGTTTATGAATTATGATTAACGAAATACGAAGTAACTTTTACAATTTTCGATGTAGCTTTTACAGTCTACGAGGTGCTTTTACGGTCTACAAGATAAATATGTGGAGGAAATTTATCTCGATTTACGTAAATCAGACTTATATAATAAACCCGATTCATATAAACAATGCCAAACAAGCTCTATATCTTAGCCTCTCTTTCCAAATTCTCCAAGTCTCTGCACAAACAGTGCCCATCACCCACCCTCCTTAATGAAAGAAGGATCAATAATGTCTTAAAATGTTAAATCCTCCAATGTAATTGGCTCCATTAAAGGCAAGTTTGAGACACACTCTTGAAAAGACGTGAATTTATCTACCTTGTGCATCATCTGCATCCCCATCCCCATCTCAAAATCCTACTTTTAATTTCCTTTTTTGACCAATATCTCATTTCTTAACCACTCTCTATGGATCAGAATCTGTTATCATTTGGCACTGTCTTCTCTTCTATACTATTCTCCAAGCAGCCATGTGTGCGTGAATATACAGCTCCCTTAACTTATTATAGTTTCCCATTCATTTTTTTTGTATAGATACAACAAAACGCCTGGCATCATACACCAAATCCACCCACTTCAACAATTTTCTCTCAATCACAGTAACACTATTCAGCAGCAGGCCAGGTCCAGGGGGAATAATCATGGCCTTCAGATTTTTTTTAAGAGTTATGCAGAAAGATGCTAGTTTTGTGGGCCACACGGCCTATCTGTGGAATGAGAACCGTACTAGAAATAATTTTGCATGTGCAATCTGAAGTTCTCCGACAAAGTTCTGAAACCCGGATCGGTTGTTGAACCGGTCGGGGTACTGGATCAAGGATTAGTGGGTCAGATCGGAGTCAAATCGGTGAGAAATTGAATATTTTAGGCTTATTAATATGAAATTTTAAAGAAAAATTAAAAAAAAATTATTTAAAAAAAAAGTACCAAACCGGGTCGGTCACCGGACCGGCCCAGATTGGTGGCCGGTTCGGTCCGGGTTCCAAAACATTGTTCTCCAATGCATATATACAGCAATTAGGTTGGCTACGTATAAGAATATATTGCTACACACGCAATATCTGTTTGTGAATCCCCACATTAATTATTTACAATATGTTTAAACAAGGTTCTGAAATTTGGATTGGGTACTGAATTGGTTGAGGTACTGAGTCAAAGGTCAGTTGGTCAAATCGGAGTTAAACTGGGGACAAACCGGTGAGAAATTGAATATTTTAGACTTATTAATATGAAATTCTAAAAAAATTAAACTAAATTGATTTTTTTTAAAAAAATACCGGACCGGATCCGGTCCAGGTTTGAATACCCTGTGTTTGATTAATGTTGACTAGGTGCACTTTTCTCATTATAATATCGGATTCAAAGCTTACTGGCTTTTCTTTTTGGAGCATGATCCATATGTGTTTGGAAGATAGGTTGAAATTTTAACCTAGTCCAATGAAAAAAAGTGTATTTATTTTTAGGTTAAAGGCCTTAAATACCCCACAAATATTAGCTGAAGGGCATGGGCACCTGGAAGTTATCGGTGGCCAAAAATGTCCCAGAAGTATTAAAAACAGGGTAAATCAAACCAACCTAGACGGAAACCTAACGTTTTCTGTTAAGATCCGATTTGTCACTGTAAAATGCCAAGTTAGGGGGTACGTGGCATCTACTAAGCAGAGGGGCTAGTGATGTGGGAGGAAAAGGTTGGCATAGTAGGAAAAGGGAAAAAGGGAAAGATTCGGAGCCAAAAGGAAAAGAAGAAGCGAAGGAGCGAGCTAGGGCAAAGATAGTGGGGTGCATGTGATTTGTGAGGGTTGTACGTCTAAGTGGAGAAGCCAACAGAGCATAGATTCATCCTTTTAAGTGAGGTAAGGAATCGATTATTTAATCAAGAATAGTAAAAATGTGTGGTTGTTTTTGGTTTAATCGGAATGCATGTATGATTAGGTTTGATATACTTATTAAAGTTTTGATATTTGTTTAATTAATTAGGGTTTAGGGTTAAATGGAGTCAGATAAGGGGATGGGTGGTCCCCACGGTGTCCTAGCGGTGGGCTGAATAGTTGGTTGTCTTTGGAGCATTTAATGAGTGAGTATAATTGTAGGATAAAAGAGACAGAGGACTTAAAGAGAAGGCTACTGGGTAGGAAAGAGACAATCAATTAGTCTATTACAAAAAAGGGAAATGGTAAAGTAAGTTGGTTGATGAAGAAATGGATTAGAATGGGAGAGTATACTTTTTAGAGAGTGTAAAAGTTGAAATAGGGTAGAAAATGAATGAGCTGAAGGAACTAAAGAAGAAAGACATGGTTTAAGGCAGAAAAAGGTTGGTAAGGAGATATGTGCTGGAATCAATGAGTTAGAACATGATAAAAGAGAAAATGATAGGCTAGAAAATGGTAGTGAAGGCTCAAACAGTGATGATGAAGATTATATGAGAGAAGACTTAGACAATGATGATGAAGATTATAGGTCAAGTGATGATGAGTTATCTGTTGATGATGAAGATGATGACAATGAAGATTGGGATGAGGATTTTTTTGACACTTTGGGCCCAAATGATATTAGTGAGCCAATAGAAGAAAATAGAGTCAAAAAAGACAAACCCTTTTTCATGTTTGGTACAACATTTAAGGACAAGGCAGAATTGAAAGGAGCAATAAATAATTATGTCATTAAAATAGAGTGAAGTTAAAGTTTGAAAAAAGTGACAAGATGAGAGTTCGGGTGAAGTGTCAAAAGGGGTGTTTATTTGTTCTTTATGCCAAAAATGAAGGATTAGGAGAGGGGCTTATTGTAAAGACCCTACACGTGGAACACAAATGCAATATGGTTTTCAAGAACCCTAGGGCTTCTTTCAAGTGGGTAGCTACACTTTTTAAGAAGGTATAAGAGAGGCCACAATACAATATTTCTGATATGAAGAAGGACTTAGAGGATGAGATAATGCTGCGCGTTAGCTATTGGAAGTGCAAAAGAGCTAAGAAGATGATAATGAGGCAGATGGAAGGGAGCTATGTGAATGAATTCATATATTCAACAAACTTAAAGCATATTGTAATGAGGTCAAGAATTTGAAATCTAGGTCAGATGTATCTCTAGAGTTGAGCAAGGAAGGCTTAGAGAATGGGAAAAGAGTATTTAGTAGACTCTATGTATGCTCTAATGTTGTAAAGGTAATAAATTCTATTTATTATTTCTTTTCGGTTCCTATAATTGTATGAATTGTAATGTTGTTGTTTTTTTTTGTAGAAGATTAGGTGGATTTTTGTATATAGGACCACTTAACTTCAACTTGACAAGATGTTTAATGTTTTGGAACAACCATGTCAAACCTTTTCTTAATTGTATGTCAAGTATTTTGTTATGTTAGCTTTAGCTTACAATTTAGGCAATATGGTTATCTGTTCCAAAAGTTTGCCAGACATTATTCAATATTTTGATCTTTTGATGTATGTGACAAAAGAATAGTTCATCTTTATGAGCATTTTATGAAATGATTCACTAGTACAAAATGACCCATTTAAGACTGGTTATTACTTAGACTGGTTATTGCTGATAAGGTCTGAAAAGTATTACTGCTGTCAGTTTTGTAATTATAAATAACTTTTGAGACCACTTCTTAAAATATGTTATATTAAAAAATTAATTTTTTCCTTTAAAGATCGATTATTACCGACAACCGATCTAAAAGATGAAACTTTTTAGATCAATTATTCATGGGAACTGGTCTAATATATTGATTTAAGACTGGTCTAAAATATTAATTGAATTTGTAATCCGGAAGTTTAATTTCATGTTTCACACTTGAAAATATATGTTAGTTGATGTTTAAGTATAGTAACAAGTGTAAACATAATGAATAAGTGACATTTAACCATATTCAAATTGATCTCTATAATTCATTCTATTTTAGTTACTGTCAAACTCGAGTTCATACTCAAGACTTGAGTTCCTCATGTAAGACTGGTCTAAAATATTAATTGAATTTGTAATCCGGACGTTTAATGTCATGTTTCACACTTGAAAATATATGTTAGTTGATGTTTAAGTATAGTAACAAGTGTAAACATAATGAATAAGTGACATTTAACCATATTCAAATTGATCTCTATAATTCATTCTATTTTAGTTACTGTCAAACTCGAGTTCATACTCAAGACTTGAGTTCCTTATGTGATTTTCAAAGGTCTCAACTCGAGTTTTCATTAGAAACTTGAGTTCTCAATGTTGTTAGCACTTCTTTAGATTGTCTCTGCCAAGAATTCGTGAGAGTTTATTTGAAAACTCGAGTTCTCATCTATCCATAACTCGAGTTCTATCTCCAAACTCGAGTTCTCTCTGTACTTCAAGTTTTTGCATGCTTTTCTGGTTAGAACTTGCGAGAGTTCATTTATAAACTTGAGTTTCCTCTTTATCAGAACTCGAGTTTTGCTACCAAGCTCGAGTTCTTTCTGTATTTCCAGCTTCTAAATATTTATTTGGATAAAACTCGTGGAAGTTAAAATGCAAACTCTAGTTTCTTTCTTACCAGAACTCGAGTTTTGCTCTCAAACTCAAGTTTTCTAGGAGTTGCAAAATTATGAACAAGTCTCTGAATAAAACTCACAAGGGTTCAAATGCCAACTCGAGTTCATCTTGGGCCATCGAGTGCAGCAATCAAACTTGATTTCTTCATCAATAAGAACTCAAGTTTCCTTCCAAAACTCGAGTGCATCAGCTATTCTGCAGAACATGAAACTGTCAGTTTGTGAAATATTTTTAACAACCAATTTAACCTAATGTTCTTGATTAAACTTTGTTATTTCTTTGCAAAAAAATTCATTAGCATTTGTCATTATCTCACCAAAGACTGAGAGACGAGAATGAGAGAGCGAGATGGGGTGAGAGTGTGAGAGGGCGAGGGCGTAAGGGTAAGAGAAAGAGAATGAGAATGAACAGGAAGATCCTTTGTGGTAGGCGAGTACCCGAGTACTTTTATGGAGGTACTCAAGTACGTTCGTAGAGGTACTCAAGTACTTTCGTAGAGGTACTCGAGTACTTCCCTCTGTAGTAGGCAAGTACCCGAGAACTCATAAAGGTACTCTAGTACTTTCGTGGAGGTACTTCTCATCCCCCCCCCAAAATTCCTTACTCGTTCCATCGTGCATCTGACTCTTTTGAATTAATTTGTAAAACATAAGATATAGCTAATTACTTTGTTTGCACAACTGCAAACACTTTCTGCCAATATGACTAACAAAAAGTAACAAAATATTCAAACCACCACTAGACTCATTTGATTTAAACCATCTGCTGATTCCATAAACAAAATCACGTACATCCAAATTGAGAAATATTTCATCTATTTCTATAACAAAAACCAAGCTACAATGAACTCTTATCATCATCATCATTATTGGATAAACATAAATTGGCATAATCTAACAGCATAAATTGTAAACAAATATAAAGATCCAAGTTGCCACCAATGCAACCATTGCAAACTTCAGCCTCCTCTCATTCTTCTTCATCTCTGCAACTATCAAACCGATCTCAATTTATTCCCCTCTACTCCTAAGTCTCACATTCTCCTCATATAGCCTATCAACATGACCAAGAAGGTCGTTTATAACCTCTGTCGGCCTCTCTCCAATTTTATTATCTAGCCAATGAAAATACCCACAACCCCTCCTTATAAATTTCAAGCATAAATCTATAAAAACTCCACAACATTACTCATAATAATACAAAACGACCATCCACAAACTATAAAAATTCATACCTGGCAATAATTTCATCACCCATAGAACCTCCTCCCCGGGTTCAGCTCTGTCCAAGACGTTCGAAGAGGGCATACCTCACCGTAATGACAAACCCTTGACGGACTATCATTTTCACTCTTTCCCCGTACAACCTCTGAGAAACGCTAACCTTCGCCTTCCTCCCATCGCCGATGATGTAATGGAGTCCCCCATCTGTCGCCGTTAATGCACTCTGACAAGTGGAGTTGCCTTTGTCACAGAATTGGGGTTCGTCCGCTTTTTCCCCCTATTTAAACCAATTTAGGGTCCACAACATTGACAACGTGGATGATTGATCCACCTTGTAATGTATACATGTCATAAATTCCCACCGTGGACAATGACAATATGGTTTCCTTTTGGGTTGGTTTGATTTTCCCTGTTTTTAATACTTCTGGGGCATTTTTGGCCCGCCGATAACTTTCAAGTGCCCCATGCCTTTCAGCTAATACTTATGGGGTATTTAAGGCCCTTAACCCTTCATTTTTTCTGGAGGTCAGTCTTGGACTCTTGTTCTATATGTTGATTTAACTATTTCTGGAGAAAAGTATAGTCGTGGAAGGTTTTTAGTATATAGCGGTTTTAATTTTTTTTAACGATGACTCATTTAGTCATATATAGTTATACGAGGAAAATTTATAAATGAAAATTCTAAAAAAATTTTAAACGTGGGAAAAAAAGGAAAAAAGACAAAAAAATATCACTTGAACTTCAAAATGTCAAATCAGTGATTTCTCAGGAAACTGAGTTGTCAAGTTTTATATTCCTTTTTGTCAATCCTATTACATTTATAGTCAATAAATCCAATTTGAAATTTTGAAGTTCAAGTGGTATTTAAATATCTTGTTTCCAAAAAAAAAAAAACCTGACCGCCTACTACAAGATATGGAAAAGGACTTTGGAGTCTAGGAGTTTTCAATTAGGCATGAATTTTAATAAGAGACAAGTTAGAAGTAATTTAAAAGTTAAATTGAGAGATCAAGTCATCCAACAAGTAGCAAAATTTAAGTTAGGTGTTATAAATAGAGAAAAGTTATTAGAATTATTTGAAATTATAAAGTGCTTAATATGGTAAAAGGAAAGTTTTATTACACTGATATAAAAACAACAATACTATATGATAGTAAATGTCAGGTTTTAAAACGATAACATGAACATAAAATGAGGGTAGGTGAGATGAGAATGCTTAGATAGTTGTGTGAGTATACAAAAAATATAAGATTCATAATAATCATATATATGGACGAGTTGGAGTGACATTTATTAAAAAAAATGATACAAGTTTGTTTGAAATGATTTAGATACGTTCAAAAAAAGATTATTTAATACATAGATGATTATGGTCCATCAAGCAAGCAATATAAATTTTCTAAAAAGTGGTAAAAGAATATGGAAGCAAACACTCAATAATAAAGTTATAGAGTGAGGTATTTTAATTAATAATCTATATTTTTTTAGAGTATAATAGTGTCATATAATTTAGGTAGTCAACCCCACCAAATGATGCAATTCCTTGTCATTGTTGCAACAAATTATTAACTGCCGGAACAAATTTTTGCGATTGTTTTGTATTTATATAAGATTATTGCCCAAGAGGTAACTTCACACCAGTTTTATGAAGGACAGGGATAAAGATGTTTGGTATTATTTTTAAAAAATTTATAAATATTTTGTACGTAAATTAAAATAATATATATATATATATATCATAAATTATATTTAAAAAATTATTTTTAAAAACTTCTATCATTATTTCTAACAAACACTAAAAATTTACCTAATAAAAAACTTCCACAACTAAAGGCATACGAATGCAAAAGTGATCACTACAATTACGTCATAATTGTTTTTTTGGGTAATAACTATGTCGAAGTATTGACACGTAAGAAAATCAAGCATTAAATTTCCAAAATATTGATTAGCTAAATATACATCAGTATTTGCAAAGGCGAGATGGCAATCCTATCACGGCACCGCGGATTCCATATGTTTAGGCTAAATTTACAAATTATATACCGCATAATCTTTGTTGTTATTATTATTACTACCACTCGCCATATTTTTAATTTATCGGCTGACTAAGAAGGTGGTTGTCTTTTTTATACAGTGCTCATTTATAATAGTAATTATAATCTTAAAAAATAATTTTTTAATTATAATTTATGAATATAAGATAAGTATATGAGATAATGCTGTTTCAACTTTTATATATATATATATATAAACAGTTATAAACTTTTAAAAAATTATCCAAAAGAAACTTATAAAGAACAAGTACACATCAGTTATGGTGCTCCAAATTTCTGTGTTATTTTCATGGACTTGAAGACTCTTCATCTTTAAGGCTAGTTTTCAAATTCTTGTATTTTATTCTGAATTGTTAATGACATCTGATTTCACTTTGTGATTTTTTTTTGGGAAAGTTGTTTAAAAATGCTTTATTAGAAACTTACTAATTAAATGAGACATTCGTGTGTAAATAAAATTTCTGTGTGCAAAATATCTTCCCTTGTATTCAACAAATCTTTAATGTGTTTAATATATCTTTTCTATATACGTGAGAACAATCTTTTCTTATATACAAAAATCTTCCCTTATATACAAAAAATCTTCCTAGATCCCATTTAACCAATAAACTTTTAATAAGTTATTTATAAACAATTCTCCCTCTCTTTTTCCCCCTTACTTTAGTCATAATTAATAAAGGCTAATGTTAAGGTGTTGGATTCAGTGGAAGTCGTTGTTTAAAAAAAATAAAATTGGTATACAGTTGGGCAGTCGTTGTACATAAGGATGTGTTACTGTGTCTTTTACTGATGTGTCGCTCATGTTCATATTATTTCGAGGTAGAAAATGAAATGAAATTGCTGTTTTTAGATCAGAGACGAAAATGAAATCTCCAGAAAGTTAAATTAAATTATTTAGGGATGACAATGCAATATTTTCGTTCTCATCTTTTTCCTGTGAGGAATTGTTGGGAAAGCAACAAGCTTGTTTGTTTGAGCTTATTTGAATCGGGCTTATTATATAAGCCCGATTCACGTAAATCGAGATAAATCTCCTCCACATATTTATCTCGTAGACCGTGAAAGCACTTCGTAGACCGTAAAAGCACCCCGTAGACCGTAAAAACTACCTCGTAGACCGTAAAAGTTACTTCGTATTCCGTGAATTACAATTCATAAGCACGATTGAAATTTTCAACCGCTGTTCCAAACAAGCACTAAGAAAAGTGAGTGCGACCAAAAGCAAAGTAGAAAAATCAATTGGTTACACCAAACCTGTAATTATTTAGGAATGGTACAGTTGCATATTCCATTATTGATCCTGGTTCTGCCATTCAATTCTCACAGCGTCGGCCCTATTCAATTCAACCCATCTGTATCTGTCTGTGTTCTTTTCATTTATAAATTGTATCTGCAATAATAAAATGTTGGTCCTGCTTTTGCCTATTTCTTCAGCTAGTTTATCTGTTGCTTACCGTATAATTCCCATCAAGAGATGTGACAAAATAAAAACAAGATTTTTTAAGGATTTTAATGAGTAGTAGTGATAATAATTATTTAGAAGTAGTGAAATTCTTTTATTATAAGTTTACGTTACAGGGAGCTAAACTAATTAGTTAGTTAGTAGTAGCAGCAAAAAAATTCAATATTAATTTGTTAAAAGCATAATGATGATTTATTTAACATTAAAAGAAAATGTCTTCTAAATGATCAGATGCTAACCTTTTATTTTAAATGTTTGTACCTTTTAAGATTCTATAATTATAATTATAATTATGACAAAAGTGTATAAATTAAAAGTTGGGTACTTAGATGCAATTTGTCACATGCGTTTTTTTTTTTTTGGCAACGAAGATTCTATCATATCCATTACTGATTGTGCGCGTGTGATTTACAATTTGTTGAGGATTTACTATCTGGTTAATTTAACTAATAATCAATTAATATCATAGAAAAGGTAAAAGCTCAATGGAGGGGACTTGGGCAATCAAGGAGAATCTTATCATTTATACATCCCACGGCGACGTGTTTAAAAATGGTCTATTTTAAGCTGTACTGTGTGTCACCTTACAAATATTCTTATCAGAAAATTGATTTAATTTAATTTTTTTAATTGCCGCGTAGGCACATAACATATAGAGGAGAAAGAATCCAAGTCTCGCCGATCCCAGACATCAAACCAACGGTTCAAATCGGTGACACTTCTGAGTGATTTGGAAGCTTCCTTCCTTCCACGGACTCTTCCTCTTGATAACGATGTCCTCTGTCTTCCCCTCTGACCTGCAATCTCTCTTTTGTTCACATTTGCATTAATCCACATTTCTCCTAATTACTCTATCTTAAATCAAATCCCATCACTCAAGTTTCACTCTTTCTATCTCCCTAGTAGGCTTTTGCCAGTGACTGAGTTTCTCTCTCTCTCTCTCTCTCTATCACTCAGTAACGAGTTTGATAACTCCGAGTGTAAGGATCCAATGGCAGAGATATGAGAGGAGAGGGACTTCTCTCGTAATGGGTACTCTGTAGTTTCAGTTCCATGGCCACGTGAGTTTCTACTCGTAGCTGCTTGCTAAAAAAAAAATCCACTCAAAAGGACAAACACCGATTTAAAGAAATTTCCTTTTTTCTGAAACATATTTTGTAGAAAGGGGGAAACTTGATACCTGCTTTTTAGAGAGAGAGGGAGAGGGAGAGAGAATCTGATAGCTCTGGGCGATAGAAAGTGGCAAGAGAGAAAGGTCCTTTCCATGTCATTAAAAATGGGAAGCTGAGGTATATGCAAATTCATGACACCCTCCAGAGACCCTACTACAATTTTCCTCCTTTTAGTTTCTCTCTCAGATTAAATGCCAACCACAAGCCAAAACCTCCAGAAAAATGTAACCCAGAGCAGCATTTTTACATTCTGAAAAGGAAATACTAGACCGAGGTAATATGCTCAGAAAACCCCAACCAAGACATAACACTGACGCGCGAAACCCAACCAAATTAAAATCTGGACTGAATACAGAGCAAGAGTTAGTTGGTGTATTGCTGGATTAAGAAACCCTATGTTTTGTTCCCAGTGGACACCTGCCACTCATAGGCCCTTCTTGAGTTTCGAGTCATCACTTTCCCTACCACATCTACTTCTCTCCCTCCTACTACTACCATCTCTGTTAGCTGTAATCTTCGCTACTTGTGCTATTAAGTATCATCCCCTGCTTTTTTTGCCGACCCTCTCTCTCTCTGGTTTTCATTTCATCTCATTCTTTCCTTCAGTTTTCACCATTCATGCCGAGTCTATAGACTCTTTTTAGAAACATCTCACACAACCCGTGTGGCTCTAGAATCATTACCATTAATGCCGCTTTTAATTCGTCGCATTCGTAAATAATGGATGTCCTGTTTTTTATTTATTTATTCTTTTTTACACTTTCTCTCGTCTCTGAATTTGATGTAAAGCAGATTTGATTCGCTGAATCGAAATGATAGTACTACTGGCATTAGGCATATAGTAATAATTAAATAATTAATCAGGCTCGCCTCTCTCTCACTCTGAATCCCTCCTCCTGATTAGTTGTCTCATTTGTGTATTGTTGATATATATAGGTGTGGGAGATCACAGAACATGAAAAGCTGAAGGCCGTAGGGTGGTTGCGGAGGCAGAAACAGCAGCATATTGCGTCTTGTTTCCCGGGCCGCGCCGCTCGTGTTTGTCGCTCGTGCGCTTCACAATCCTCAAATCCCAAAATTCAGATCTCGAGGCAAAAACAACTCTAAACTCTAAAGTTGTCCTCTGGCCGACATATATGTTACCTGAATGCTGGTTTTATTTCTGAGTGACTCTTCCTCTTCCTTGTCCTTCAACTTTCCTTCCTCCGCCAATTTCTCTTCATCCCTACTCGTGGCACTCATTTAACTGTTTTGGGTTCGGTACAGAGCACTTTGAAGACTTTGGGTTTTGTTTTAAATATTGGGTGCCAATTTGACCTCTTCACTTATTGCAATAGCCGCTAAAACGGGGAGTGTCGGTGATAATGTTTGATTTTGTTATTGCTCAGCGTTGAAGCCCTCCTACCCAAAAGGTTAGCCAGCGTTCACTACTACTATTTTCATTATTCAATTCAATAGTGTATGGAGGTTTGGGATATAGTTAATTAATAGTATTTTTTTCTTCTTCTTTGCTTTACTATTGGGGTCCTTCTTGTGGTTTAGAACATGCGAAAAACGCCTGTCATTGGTTGTTTTGTTGAGCTTCTAGTTGGTTCCTCGTACTTAGCCCTCTCTGCTTTTGTAACATTTTTTTTAATATTGAGCTAGTTTCGCATAATCAGCGAGAAACTTCCGGACAAGAATTGGGGTTTGGGCTGGTTTTTGGCATTTAAGAGATTATAAGGAGTTGATTGATAGTTGGGGGAAAAAAAGTTTACGAATTGATAATTTCATGTGGGACAGGAGGCTGTCTCTGAGGACAAGATATGCTTAACTACGATGAAGCAGATATTGAAATATTCTTCGACTCAGCGGATTTTCTGCCACCTCAAAACTCTGTTTTAGACGAAGATTTGGCCAGTAACAAGTTTGGGTATGAAGTTTGGGTGAATAATCCTCAAAGTGTGAAGGAACGACGGCAACATTTTTTCCAGGAAATGGGTTTTACTGGTTTTTCCTCAAACGTTTGCTCTCAAGAGATTAACGTTAACGACTTGGAACTTGAAAGGATAACGGAGAGCGAAGGGGCAGTATTAAGTGCCTTCAGTTCTTCTCCTGAAGCAAATGTCTTGCTTGATGAACGTAACGGAGATGCAAACTTTGAAAGGAAGGTGTGTGAGTCTTCTTCTTCTTTAGGTGAAGATGACAGACTCAGGGAAGCTGAGGCGTCACAAGAATGTCTATATGGTCCCTTTGATATGAGCAAAAAGAAAATGAAGGGCTTGTGGAAGCTCTTTGTGAAGAGCAGGAAAACAATTGGAGGGAAAGTGAGATCAAAATTAAAAAAAGAGATGAGTAAAAGTCGCAGAATAAATGTAAAGCAGAACAAGAAGAGGTGGATGGAATTGAGTGCCTTGTATTTAGGAGAAGAGATTAGAGCTCATGAAGGCCTAATCTGGACTATGAAGTTTAGTCCTAATGGCCAGTTTCTAGCAAGTGGTGGTGAAGATGGGGTTGTACGTGTATGGCGTGTTATATCAATGGATACATCAAGCATTTGCTTCAATGCAGAAGACACTACTGTTAGTAAAGTGAATCAAGAAATCTCTTGTTCTTGGAGGAGAAAGTCAAATATATCATTCATGGCTCTTCCAAACAAGGTCCTTCAAATTGAGGAATCACCACTGCAAGAATTCTTTGGTCATACCAGTGATGTCTTGGATTTGGCTTGGTCTGATTCAAATGTGAGTTCAACACAAATATTCCTCACTTTCCTTCGTCTGTTCTTGCAAACGTGTCCTAGATAGCATATATTGTGTAAGCAATTTTTAAGAATGGTGATCTAAAACTCTTGGTTGCAGATTCTTTTGTCGTCCTCAATGGACAAAACGGTTCGTTTGTGGCAAATTGGTTGTGATCAATGCATGGGAGTCTTCCATCACAATGACTATGGTAAGTAGTATGTTTAAAGCCTGACCTTTCCTTTGGCATTCCTCTTTTGAAATAGTTCAACAATTTTGCACCAGTCTATATTTTTGTTATAATCTATGGGTTTGACCTATAAATGGAACAGTGACATGCATCCAAGTAAACCCAGTTGATAAGAACTACTTCATCAGTGGGTCTATAGATGGCAAAGTCCGAATATGGGGGTTATGTGAAGAGCGTGTTGTTGATTGGGCAGATATAAGGGATGTGATTACGGCTGTGAGTTACCAGCCAGATGGGAAGGTATATCACTCAATCTTTTCTGATTTCTTTCAGGCTTTTCTCTTATTATTCGAGTTGAAAATTCAGAACTGTATACATGTGACTGATCAACCTTTTTCTCTCTACTGTTCCCAGGGGTTTGTAGTTGGATCCATCACTGGTGCTTGTCGTTTTTATATTGCTTCAGGTGTGTGTGCGCTTGTTGGTTAATTTAGACATAAATGAATCCCTTTCATACCGATTTTGTGTGTCTAAATTGAATTTCAAATGGTTTTAGGCAAACATTTCCAGTTTGAGGCAGAGATATGGGTTCATGGGAAAAAGAGATCAGCTGGCAACAAGATTACTGGCATTCAGGTTTTTAATCTTGAAACTGTTGACCAATTGTATGCTGTGATCTGTACTTCATTAACTAACATTGTAGTATCCCTTTTTTATTGCAGTTTTCACAGAAAAAACACCAGAGAGTTATGATCACATCAGAAGATTCTAAAATTCGTGTGCTTGATGGCTTTGAACTTGTCCAGAAATTTAAAGGTAGGGTGCTTTAGTGACAAGAGCATACTAGGATAATTTTGAAAGTTCACAGTGCTTCTTCTAGATAAGCTGACTTTTATTTATTTGTTTATTTTTTTGGGGCAGGCGTTCCGAAATCGGGAAGCCAGATGTGTGGCTCATTTACATCAACAGAAAATCATATCATTTCTGTTGGAGAGGACTCCCATGTGTACATTTGGAATTGTAATGACTTGGAAAATTCATCATCCAAACACAAAAAATCTGAGCGTTGCTGTGAATACTTTTCCACTGAAGGTGTTACTGTGGCAATACCCTGGTTGGTAAACAGCACAGAACAAACAAGCTTATGTGGTAACTCAAAAATGCAACGTGCCCAAGAGGGTCGTACTAGTAGTAGAGATTCAGAGCGTTTTTCTCTTGGTAACTGGTTCAACATGGAAGGGACGTGCCGGGGTTCGGTGACGTGGCCGGAAGAGAAACTTCCAAGTTGGAATTTACCATTTGCAGAAGATGAATACGATCCCATAGAGGTGTGCAATGAAAGAGGTGGATCAGAAACATGGGGACTATCCTTTGTGGTGGCTGGTTTGGATGGAACCATCAAGACATTCCATAACTTTGGATTGCCTGTTAGGCTTTAGGACTTAATCATGGCTACCTAGCAAATTCCAGAAATTTAAGGTTCTGTTCTTTGATTATGCCAATTATCCTGGGTTAGGATTTAGGTTCCTGGTGAATATGTTTGGTTTCAGATGAATTTGTACATTTACAATTCATGGTTCCAATTGATTCAATGTGTGGCTCTGTAGGTGTAGTAATCAGGCCACTAGATTCTTGAACCTCTTTTTTGTGGATATTACTTAACCTTACACATGAGTACATATTCAAGAAATGCAATTTTGAGTTACTTGATTAGAGTTTTAAAATCCTATACAGTTATGATCCGGTGGTTGTTTTAATGGTATAAATATAATTGATTAGAGGCGACAAGAGTTGAACTCTAAAAAAAAAAACTAAAAATAAGAAGGCCAGCCCTTCGCTGCATTGGTACATTTTGGCCCTGACTGGGCGCCAGGTCAACTTGTTTTTTTATGTTTTTTAGGCGGTGGCTGCGTAAATTTCAGGTAGGATGATGCCTGGTTCCTAGATGGTATAAACCCTTAATTTCTTCTTTTTTCCTCTAAAAGGGTCATTCATAGTTTGTGAACTGAATTTTTAGCCCGTTTGTTGGAACTTGATTTCCCCTTCGTTCTGACGCCCGTTTGTTGGAACTTGATTTCCCCTTCGTTCTGACGCGTGACTTTAATTTTAAGCATGTGACCAAAGCCAATGAATAGCATCTCACTCCCTTCATTTCAAATTATATCTTACTTTAAAATTTTATAATTTTTTTTTTAAAATGGCATCTGTTTGTCTGAAGAAGGCACTTGCATAAAAGATAAAACAAAGTAGGAGTAAGAGTATTGAATCAAATATGATTATATTTTTCCACCTTGTAAATTATTTAATAATTACTCCCTCCCATCTTATTTATAAAAGCAACAACTACTCAAAATCATCTAAATTGAAATGCTGGTTAAAATTATTTAAAAGAAATAAATCTTTAAGAGAAGTATTTTTTTTCTAAATATACTATTATTTTGGAACATGATTAGTGAGGGAGAATACAAGTGGAAAAAAAAAGGAACGGGAGAAATATATAAATAATTAGGGGAAAAACAAAAAAAAAGTATATTAAATTTTTAGACATACAAACAAATTTGGAGTGAAGCGGTAAAAAAAAAAAAAAAAAGAGTAACGGTATCTGGGGTTTTGAGTTTTGGCGGATAGTTGTTGGGCTGAACAAGTGAAGGCCCACAGAAGAGTGGGGACCGCTTTAAAGTGGCTGCGACCGAGAGAGCGAATCGAACTTGCGGCTTGTGTTGGCGCAGAATTTGGAAGGGCTCTCAGGGACCAGGGTGAATGGTGAGGGTTTTTGTTTTTTAAACAATATAGGAATGTTTTTCATCACCCTCATGATGATTCCTCCAAGTTCCAATGCTTCAAGTCCAAGTCAACCTCCCTCCTTTCAACCCCACCATAGAAAGGTAAACCTCCCTCCTTTTCTTTCTTTCTTTCTCTTGTCGCTACTGCCCTCTTGTTTTTCCCTTCCCAAACCCTGTGTTTTCAGTTTTCACCGTCCCAAGCGACGGAATCCTATTTTATTTTGCCTTTTACTCGATCGATTCCGAATCAGATTTTCTCGATGGAACAGTGAACAATTCAGTTTGTTTACTTGTTGTAGCATAAATACGGCAAAGCGAAGCCCTGAATTCTCAACCATCAATTTAGGCCTTCTTTCCTTTAAAAGAATGGCTGTGCGTACTACGAGAAAGATTCTGATATTCCCAAATGGAAGCACCTTAAAGGCGAACACATCCACTGGCTCTTTGTTCTTATACGCGTGATTGCCTTTGCTGGATTCGCATTATATTCTTTTTACTCTGTATCTGCACATCACGGGAACAGTGCGATTGCTAACACCTATTATGTAAATGATCAAGTTTGTAATCATCTTAAATAAAAATCCCTACACAGTCAAATTAGAAGAAAAAATGTTGAAAGAATCTTTGATCTGCTGTTGAAAAATATCGAATAAAAAAAAATTAGATATATAAATATTCACGCATAATATGCTGAAATAAATACGCTCCTTTTTTGAAGTATGCATTGCTTGGATTTTACTAACTGCTTATTCAATTTCTTGTTCCTGACGCTATTTTAGTATTTCATCAATTAGTTCTCTCCTCATTGAGCATTTAATGCACAATAATACTTCATGGGGCTATGGCTTCTATATTTCCTTTCCCCCCTTCGATTTTTTCTTTTCGGGCTGGGGTTTAAATTTACCCTTGCTGCTTTTACTGACTTGGTAGTTAATATGATGGAATAGATCCATATTTTTAAGCCACTTGTATATTAGTATTTTTAAAAAAAATATATAAATACTCTTATTTTTTTCTGTCGAATCAAGCACCAATTTGATGCTGTCCGTTTAATTTATTCATTTTGTCCTTAAACTAACTGGTCCATCATTAGCTAACTATCTGAGATATTTAAATTTAGTCTGTGGCGTTTCTCAACCTCAAATCTTAATCATTAAGAACAAAAAATTTTATGCATCAATGCAACTATTAATATCTAAAGTGGGTTCTCTAGGGGGTCGGTTCAGAGAGCGTTTCATTTGAATGCCAAAAGCATTCCGAATTATTTCTTCATCGCATGCCATGGTGTTACAAAGTGTTTGTATAATTCTCTTAATGATCTTTGCAGACAGACATTTGTCAAACATGTGGTGATAAAGGAGATTTGAAGCGGCTCATATACTGTGTACAGTGTCTAGTTTCTGCTGAGCATAGGTACATCGCGTAGCAAAAATGGCTTTATCAAAAGTGAAGACTTCATAAGAATAATGCTAACAATTTATGATGGACATTAGACCATGATATATATCATTATTGCCTTGCGTCTGCCACCCGAGAAAAACTGTAGCTTCAGATGCTGATAACACTCTTTTTTCTCTTGGGTCTGTAATCTTGTTAGTTGTGAAACATATAAAGTTTTTTTATTTATCTATTTGTATATATGCGTAGTTATTGTATAGGGAAGTTGCCTAAAGATAAAGATGGAACAATCAGCTGGACATGTGAGGAATGCTCTCTAAATGATGCCAAATGTAGATCGACGCCATTGAGGAGAAGTGCACGCATAAGTGAAGCCACTGAAGCTAAATATAACCGGGTCAAAATTGAAAGGGAGAACCATGAAGAAACCTATTTGGGCAAGTCATGCAAGGCAGAATCTTATGATGAAAACCAAGATTTGCCGATTAAGAAGAGAAGGCGCTTGGACTCTGAAGACGAGAACTTAATCCATGAGGAGTGTGACAAATATGTTGACACTAAAACAGTGAACACTGAAACTATTGACGGGCCTTATCCAGAAAGCGGCAACTATAGTCAGGCTGAACCAACTTCTTTTCCAGCTTGGAGGTATATTTTTTCTCTATATGCTAGTGTGGCGGTTGTGACTAGTTAGTGTTGTTTTTGATAGAATTTCATGGAATTTAGTTGGTCTTTAATTTTCTTTTATCAATATTCCCTTGTTTTGAAAATTAATCATTGTGGAGGAGTTTGTACATGTTTGAATATAATCTGTAATCTGCATCTTTGTTGAGACACTGTTGCTTGTCTGGTTTCCAGTGCTCTTGACAAGTCATGTTTAACTTTAAGGCCACGTTCGGCTTGGGGTTGCGGTAAAGTCTCATCAGTCATCATGATCTAATCGGAGTCAAACTTTGGATTTGTTGGAAAAGTAAGACTTGGGTTTAATGTCTGCGTCCTAATCCAATATCTTGATTGGGCCTCATCGTATCTGTAGCTGGGCTTACTTGAACTCTGATCCATTATCATGATGTCCAATCTGGAGTGCGGGTCTGCTTGGAAATCCAACCAGAAAGTTAAAGTGTCTAATTCTTTTACTTAACAACCTGATGTTCATCATTTGGAATTCCTTTTTTTTTTTTTTCTTTGCGGTCATCATTTGGAATTTCTGAAAGTATGTTTTCCGTCTTAAAAAAGTGATATCGTTTTCACTTGTATGAAATAAATTAGTTGGTTCTGAACACACAACACAAATTTAGTCTCTTAAATATTTAGAAGCTTGCATAATGGTTTCGTTCTTCTATAACTCCGTCCAAAATTGAATGCAGAACCAAGCATATTGCTGACTGGAGGAGATCATATCCACTTGGAAGTCAAAAGTGCCAAGTGAGCATATAGTATTTGGTCGAGCTAATAGTGTCAGTTTTGGTGTTAAATTTTGGGCGGAGGTTAAATGGAACGATAATTTTGCGAGTATTTAAATGATTTAGGAGCTTAATCAAAAAAATATTGAATGGACAAGGACAACCACATTAAAAAATAATGTCTTTGTCAGGGGACACAGTTGAGTTTTCCTGTGTGAAGGTTTTTTAATTAAGTTGTTTTGAAACGGTACATAAAAAAGCACAGTTCTTTTTGTGGTTACTGTGAACAGGGGGCAGTTGAGGATCAACAAGGCGATTCAGCTGGGCGTTGGTGCTTATATATCAACCAGAGCCTGCTCTAAAGTGCATTCTACTGTGAGTGATCTGCCTTCAGTGGTCGACGTAAAGTTGTCATCAAGGTCTGACGCATGGCCGCCGAGTTTTCAGAGGTCCCCACCTACCATCGATAGCATTGGTGTTTATATTTTTCCACAAAGTGAAAGGTGCGTTTCCTCGTTGATTTCCGCATACCATAGTGCTTTTCACATTTACTGATATGAGCAGTGTGGTTGGTTGATCAGTGATGAGAAGGTGTTTGATGGGGTGATGAGCGATGTGATTGAGCGAGATCTGGCTCTTAGGGCAATGATCGAACACGATGTGGAGCTCCTCATATTTTCTTCCCGAGTATTTCCCACGCATGATTGGCGTAAGCTCCACTAATTGCAGTTCATAGATAAGATTACACATTCGCAAGTATTTATATATAAGACTGATGTTTCATTTTTGCATTGCAGGAAGGTCTGAAAAGTATTATTTGTGGGGCGTTTTCAGGCAGAAGGGAACAGGTGATCATTGACTCAACAATGGGGTGTCGAGTGTCGAATGAGGATGGCATCTGGTGGAGCAATTGTAGCATGATATGTATGTATATACATACACTTACTAATAATCGAGTTAGTCTGTGTGATATACAGTGAACAATAGGATCTCTTACACGAAGAGGTTGTCGCTTCCTCATGTATCTGTTCTTTTGCAGATATTGCATAGGCAGCATAAAAACCACTCCACAAAAGCTGTATATGTTAATTTCTCTGCTTTTTCAACTTTCCTTGGGCGGGGTCTGAGAAATTGCTTCTGAGACGACTTTTCTCACATAGCCGAGCCAGCGTGGGCTTTTTACTTGGACCCCCGAATTCCTCTCGTCTCAAAACGGCCGGGTTGCTTCCTAGAATAGAAGCACTACAACAACAGTACCTTCCCTTTGCTTCCCTATCCTTGGATTTTAACTTTTTATGTGGAATTTTAAAATTATAATAAAAAAAGTTAAATTTACTTGTTTATTGTTATTTAATACTACATTTTGATAATAATTTTATCATATCCTCCATTAAATTTTCAATCATTGAGGTAGGGAAGATAGGAGGAGGAGGGAAGGCAACTCCACTTTTATGATTATTAACAAATATAAAACGCCACTCCTCCTTATTTGTGTTGACTTTTATGCCAACTATATATTTAATGACCAGCATCCCTTTTAGATTTATTCTGCAGATACTAATAAATATTTATTCATCATGCAAATGGGGCAATGCTCATCACCAGGGGTTCGTTTTTCTCTTTAAAAAAGAACCTCGCTTCCCTCCGCTGCCCGGTAGGCCCGCTGCCCCTCCTCTTTTTAAAACTATACTGTTTTAGTGTAGTTTTGAAAAAATGATGAGGCTGAACAATTTTTTTAAAAAAAATAGTATCTAATATTTTAAAATATTTTTTAGATATATTTAGTATCTTAAAATATTTTTTAAATAATATGTAGTATCCTAAAATAATTTTTAGTGTTTTTTACCCCTTAAAATATTTTTTCAGTTGTACCCAGTATGTTAGCAGACTAATTACAATTTTACCCTTAATGTCTTTTTTTCAACTCCAAAAATTACTTTAAAATATCAGATGCTACTGAAAATATATTTTAGAGTGAATGGAAATCAATAAAATAATATCCTAAAATTTGGGTGCTCTTTGCTATTAAAGAAAATACAATAACGGTAAAATTGTAGTCAGTCTCCTAAAATACTGGGTACAACTGAAAAAATATTTTAAAGTAGGTTTTGGAGCTGAAAAAATGCATTAAGGGTAAAATTACAATTAATCTGCTAACACACTGGGTACAATTGAAAAAATATTTTAAACGGTTAAAAGTACTAAAAATTATTCTAAGATATTGTATGCTACTTAAAAAATATTTTAAAATACTAGATACATTTAGAAAAATATTTCAAAATATTATATACTATTTTTTTAGAAGAAAAAAATTCCTCCCCATCATTTTTTAAAGGGTTAAGGTGCAAAAATAGTAATGAACTATTTTCTAAAGTACATCCAACACAACTAACTTTTTTATGATACAAAAATAGACATTATGAATTTTTAGGGTGCAAAAGTAGACATTATAATTTTTTTGGGATCAAAAATAGCAATTTTTGCACCCTAAAATAGATAACGAAATTGTTATTTTTGTTCCAAAAAAAATTCATAATGTCTACTTTTGCACCTTAAAATTTCATAATGTCTATTTTTACACCATAAAATAGTTAGTTGTATTGGATACACTTTAAAAAATAATTCTTTACTAAATCTGCATCTTAACCATTTTTTAAAACTATACCAAAACAGTATAGTTTAAAAAAAAAAAGGTACAAACGGACCTGACAGCAATAGGAAGCAAGGCCCTTCGAAAAATGGGTTCCTCCTCTAAGCCTTTGAAACAAAAGTCCTTATAGAAAAGTAAAGGGAAAAGTAAACATTTGGATAACCTCTATAAGTGTTTTTTAATCATGATTTATGAAATACGAAGTAATTTTTATGATTAGAGGTGGGAATTAGGGCTAGGCCGGCCCTACAGGGTTGGCCCTTGACAGGTCAGGGCCTACAGGGTCGGGGGAAAGAAAAATTACTATTTTTCAAAGCCCGGCCCGAGAGCATCAGGGTCAGGGTCGGCCCGCAGGGCTAGAAGTCATTTTCACAAAATTTAACTATACGTCTACATACCTTATGCAATAAAATAAATACAATTATCAATTCATAATCAAAGGTAAAAATTACTATGTATAAGTAATTCATAGTCTCATACAAAACATAAGAAGCCAAAAAACTAAAGACTCTAAGTAACATGATTATAACAATTATCGTTTTCATCTTCTTCGCTACTATCATTAATTTCAAGGAATTTTGATTGTAATTCACTTTAAGTAGTAGACTCTGCTTAAGAAGTAAAAGTATCAAGAATTAGTAAATTACCATTATATGTAAATTTAGCAATTTTAAGGTTCTTAGGGAGGAGTCAGCAAGGGCATGAGTAGGAGGGACAGTGAAATTAAAACAAAAAATAAAGTTAAAGGGCCTAACGGGCCGGCCTTCAACCCTCTAGGGCTGGCGCTTTTAGCCCCGACTTCCTTTTGAAGCTTCATTTTTCAAATCCGACCCATGATTTAAAAGGGCCGGCCCGACGGGCTTGACCCGATTTCCCGACTCTATTTACGGTGTTCGAAATAAATATGTGAAATAGTTTTATCTCGATTTACGTAAATCAGATTTATAAAATAAGCTAAGCTTAACCAAACAATGCTTAAAACTGAAATGTATTTTATATTCCTTAATTATGATTTATGATTCACAATTTACAAAATTACAAGAATAATTAAAATTACAGAGGGAGAGATCGGTGGAAATGTAGAATCCACAAACTCAAAAGTCAGTAAGAACTAATAATAACGGTGAACCAAAGAACCAGGCGCTAGCGCTGACAAAAGTCAGTGAATGTTAAATCCTCTGGCAGCTTCTTTGCTGCCTTTCATGAAATTCCAAATTTCCAATGACTAAGTTTATTTACCCCAAAAATTTAATTGAAAATTAAAAAGAAAACAACTTAGTCGAAGATACTGAAGACGTCCGGTGACGCAAGCGGAGAGGCTATGGATGTCGAAAATAAACCCGATGGGCTTCCCACGAAGCTTGATGACCAAAACGGGCTCAAATCGTGCAACCATGAGAGCGTTTCTGGATCAGTCGTCGGTGAGAATATCTCCGACGATATCCCCGGCAGAGTTCCCGGTGCCGGCGATAATATGCCGTGGAACTGGCTCACTTCAACTCCTTCCAAGAGATCCATCAACTCATCTCCATTCTGAAACCTTTCCTTCTCCGACGGGCTTGTCTTTTCAATTGACGCTAGCCTTGCTGCCGGTGAAACATCTCCGGATCTGGAGGCAGGGGATGACGGGCCGGTGAGCCGTTGCACGACCTTCATGAAGTCGTCGACTGGAACGTGAATTACCTTAGGAGATACCGAATAGATGATCACCGGCTGCGGTTGCTGTTGCCGGGAAGGCCCGGCCGCCGGGTGATGGGCATGCGGCGGAAGCGGCGGCTTTCGGATCTTGTGAGACTCTTTGCTGACGCTGAGCGGAGAGGGACGAGGGCCTTGGATCGGGAGCTCTCTTCTGGACGGGGGAGGAGGGCTATCGCCGGTGGGATATCCCGGCGGATTCATAATGAATGGCGGAGATCAGAGAGGAGTCTAAAAGGTTAGGTATCATGTTTTATTTATTTTTGCCACCAAAGAAATTTATAGTTAAAGCTCATTTATTGACTTTTCCGAGAGTTTGTTGACTGAAACACAAGCCTTGCAAAGACTTTTCCCATTTTGAAATGTTGTTTCCATTTTTCTTTGACAATCATATACTCTCTCACGTCCCAACTATAATGCGATTTCAATTAATTTGTAGTATCCAAAAAATAATTATTACATTCCTTTATCATCAATATAACTCTTTTTTTTTTTCCAACTTCCCTGCTTTCTTCGTCATTGAAAAAAGATTTTCAAACCCTGGGGCTTCTAGTTTTCAAGTTAAAACTAGATAACTGTATCATATAAATAATAACCTCCTTTTCTGGTTCTGTTTCCCTTTTTGATCTTTCTTATTTGTATGTTCATATGTTGGTCTTGAATCTTGATTCGCCATTTTGGTACTAGTCCAAAACCTGACATGGCGGAGAGCGCAGAGAACATATATATGGACAAAGCACTATAAATTATGGGAGTAGGAATAATAGCTCCACAGCACTCATCTGGTGCTCAATGTGAAGGCTATTTTACACCAAAGTGAACCCACTGAAAGCTACTAGAATGAAGGGATTAGCTGATGGGACACGATATTTGATTGATTTCTATCAAACTCCAGCATCATATTCTGAATCTCTTGATATCCAATGCTCAATATGAGAATCTGAATCTGGGAACCACAACAGTTGTTATTATATGTACCTATCACAAGCCTCAAATTTCTATAAGCCTAAAATGGGCAGCCATCTCTCTTTAACCAATGGGTACGCTAATGGTCGAGTCAAAAGTGGTGTGCTCTTGGACTATCATTTGGAACTCTATCAGCCCAACACAGACAAATAACATATATATATATATGTTGACTCAATTGACTTGGGCTTAGATTTTAAAATGTTTGGGCCGAGACAAGTCAAGTGGATGGTTGGCCCAAAAAGGTTATCAGGGGATGATGGTTGGAGAAGTGCAGAGACTAATGGCATGAAGTGAGCATTAATTATACGTACCTATCAGATATTGAGCAGCAAGAGGAGGGAGTTGAATTTACCCTTGTCATCAATATAATTAATGCATAATACTAAGAAATAACAATTCATAACTTAAACTAAACAAAAATTTGTTGAGGATTTCTCTATACAGGAAAGCAGAGGACTGAAGCAGTTGGTCTCCCCTGCTTCTGCGTTCTGCTTTGTAACCTCTAATGGACTGAACGTCTGGAAATTGTTTTATATTCATTTTGGTGATAGGAAGCAGCACGTGTCACCAAACACAAGGTCCTAAAGCTGATTTGCATAACCTATTTTTCATGGCTAAGCACCATCGTCCATCTACAAATTTATTAAATTCTTTGGTACTCTGGTTTCAATGTTTGGGCTCGCTTTAATGTTCTGTTCTTTAGTGAACCAAGTGCGTTTAGCTTTTGCAATCATAACTTAGTTTAACATTTACTCTGGGTTCAGGCAAATCATGATCATCAAATGTAATATTAATAAGTGGTATATTTTCTGTGTGAAACCAGTTTCAATGTTAAGGTCCTCGTTAGTTTCCAGATTCTTCTCTGAAAAATTTGAAATACCGCAACTCATTGGCTCAAGCCCCTCATGAGAGGGCTGCTTTTAGTTTAATGTTTAGTGGCAACTTTCAAGTGTCTGTCATCAATTTTTTTTTTCAAAAAAATAAACTAATACTAAAGTATTACTAGTATATCTTAAAACTATAATCAATCAAAAATGTTCACGCTGGTAAGAAAAATAAAAATGTCCACGTTATATCCAGTTTTAACGCATAAGAAATGGCTTGAAACACAGGGCGAAGCTTAGGTGGTCAAGTTTACTATAAACACCCTATTTTGTCACTACCTGATTTAAAAAATACAAATAATAAAAAATAAAAATAAATAAAAATTCTCTCATTGATGATGATCAGTGTCTAAATTGGTAATCATCATTAAAGAGAAAAATTAAAAAAAATGAGAAAATGGGACAATCCTCTAATTAATGATGATTGATGTTTAAATTGGCAGTCATCATTAAAGGAAAAAATAAAAAGTAAAAAAAGTGCTCTTATTAATTATGATTGGTGTCCAAATTGACATTGTCATTCATTAAGGGAAAATTAAAAAAAAATATATATATATAAAATACCTCTCATTCATAGATTTAAATTAGGAAATTGCTTGTAGGGAAATATAAAAAAATAAATAAATAATGAAAATTAAAAAAATATCTCTCATTTATGTTGATAGGTTTAAATTAGGAAATTACTTATGGAAAAAAAATTAAAAACGAAAATAAAAAAAATCTCTCATTGATGGTCAGATTAGGAAGTTTTATTAATAGAAAATACAAAAAAAATCCCATTGATAATGATTAGGCCAAGTTAGGTGGTTTTATTAACATAAAATGTAAAAAAAATTAAAAAAAGAAAATTAAAGTGAGCATCATTGGCGAGAGAGCAAAGACAAAAGAAATAAGGAGAGTGAAGTCTATTATTCATCTTTTTTATCTTTTTTTTTTTCTCATACACCCAAGGAAAGCCTATGTTTTTATGGTTGTTGTCACATATGTGATGCTTTAACACCAATGGCTAGAAGGAGGAATCCAATATGATGATGATTAATTCATTTTCTTATTATTTTTCATTTTTCATTTTTCTTCTCTCTTCTATTTTCCTTTTCTTATCTCTTTTTTAAAAACATAAGGAAAGCCTATACTTTTGTGATGATTATCACATATGCAAGTTTAAGCATCAATGGCTAGAGGGTGAATCCAATATAAATTTTGGATTGATTTGTTCTCTTATTATTTTTTATTTTCTCTCATATTTTTATTGTTTCGTCTTTATGCCCAAAGAAAACAAATGCTATTGTGATTATTGTCACCTTTGTGTGATATAAGACTAATTGCTAGAAGGTGCAATCTAATATGATTTGGATCATTTTATATTGTTTTCCCCCTTTCTTCTTCTCTTTATATTTTTCCTCTTTTGTCTCATGTGATTATACAACTCATCCCTCTTTCTTTTTATTTCTTTCACTCCACCACCCCAACAATATTTATGATGCTCTCTTCTTGTTGATATTGCGATGATATATCAAATGATATTTGTATGTTACTTGGACTAGAACAAGATAGCATCCTTCATTTATTGACTTGACATGTAATGGCTTGCTTCCACCACTTATTTTCACTATTGGGATGTATATTACCTATGTTATTTTCATATTTCCCTCTAACATAAGCTTTGTTTATAAAAAGGAAAAAGAAAAATAATTGTGACCCATTTTCGTAAATGAAAATAATAAAGAAGAAAATTTTTTTATCAAAATAAATGAAATTGATTTTAAAGGAATTTCTACTGTGTGAGGTTTTTAGAGCCCTTTCAGGTAAAGATCGATTATTCTTTCTTGTGAGATTATGGGAATCTCCTCAAGAAGTTTAATTTAAGATCCTTCCCAAAACCTTTCTTCTATTCAATTAAAAATAGAAAAGATGTTTTCATAAAATAAAAAATACAAACCAATAAAAAAATCATTTTTCTCAAAAAATAATAAAGGAACTTTTTCCTAAAAAAACACCAATAAAGTGACACGTATTTCTACCCCGAACTACATGGGCTTTGATCATTTTAAAAGATACGTAGGCCCTAGGTTTTTTTCTTAAATCAAGTCCAACAATGTAAATAATTAATTTTGTTTTCTCATTTCATAAATATCTTGTTTTTGGGTAATTATGATAAAATTTAAAAGGGTCATATTTATTTTTAAATAATTAATTTAGGTTAATCATTATTATGAATTGGTGCTATGTGGTGCCTAACACCTTCCTTATACTTAATCAACTCTTGAACCCTATCTGACTTTCTTCTAAAAAAAATTTCTAAAATTATTATGTTCTAAAATTTTGATGGCGGCTCCATATTTTTCAAAATCCAGGTATTACATTCATACATTTAATATGTATTTTTAATCTAATTAGAACATGTGAAAATAGATGGATAAAAAACATATTTGTTATAATTTAATTGAAAAAACACTTAAAATATATTACTATATATTATAAACTAGGTCCTATATTAAAGATTGAACAACAGATTTTATTTTTAACTTATGCATGTGTGCTTGCATTGATAAATTTTATTCATGAGTAACGTCTTTTTTTTTATATGATAATAAACTTAATATTTATAATATTTTAACAATATAGATATAATATAAAATTTTAAGCCAACCACACTCGTCATTTAATTATGTGATGAAATCTTAAACACATATGCCTCGATTGGTATTAAGGAAGAGATCTTGATGGAAATGGAAGTAGAATTAGAAGCAGAACTAGAAGTGGAAGTGAGATTAAAAATATATTTAGTATGACTATGAAAGTATGATATAGATTTTAATTAATATGTTAATTTTAATTATAAAATGACTAATATACCCTTCCTAATTTTTTAAATTGAAAATGAGATGAGTAGAATTGTCAAAAAAAACTTAAAAATGGGGACATTTTTATCATTTTAAATTCATTTTCATGAAACTCATATGAATTCCTTGAGTAGACATAAGAGATAATGGAAGTGAGTTCCACATAAGAGGATTACCACCTACTAAATAAACCAAAATCTCACTTTTATCCTCAAATCCACTTTCATCTCCTAAATTTAATGCTACCCAACGGGACAATAGGCTTCTAGAAAGTTGGTTATGCACCCTTTACGTAAACGGAATATTCTGCCCAATATACCTTTAACAAAATCTGCTGCTTTTAAGTTTAACCTCCATAACCCTTTTACTTTATACACACCAGAAATCAAAATGCTTAACCTTATCATGACCTCATTTGTCAATTGCCATGACTCACGTTATAGCTGTGATTTTCCACCGCCACTCCTGCAATTTCCTTCTTTTTTCGTTATAAATACTCATCTCTCCACAACTCCCACTATTACCAATCCCATTCCTTCCTTCCTTCCTTAAAAGGCCCTTTTATCATTCTTTCTCTCTGCTTTCTGCTTGACCATGGAGGACAGACTCATGATGGATAGTAGCTTAGAAGACGACCAGCTGGTTCAAATGGTCCGAGACTTCATAGAATCTGAGTCACCATCCCCCACAGATTCTACTTCATCAAAGTGTCGTGCTTTAACTCATCGAACCCAATATTATATTTTACAGGTACTTCACAAATCACAAGGAGTCTGAAGTTTCTGTGGAGCTTCTTGCTGATTTTAATTACCTCCATGAAGTTGAGTGAGTGTATCCAATATATACTTGTCCCTGATATGCTACTTGTTGATTTTGTGCTATGGAGTTTAGGATATCTTAAGGAGTGAGACAAGAGCCGAGGCTAAAGTTCGGAATTATGTGTTGAACTTGAAGCGAATGAGTGGCAAAAGGGATGCTAAGAAGACTTCAAGTCTTAGGAAGTGGCTGGTCCTCAAGCTGAAAATGGAAGGCCTCGATGCTCCTCTGTGCCACAGATGTTGGGCCACCTCTTTAGGATGTCCTGCTGGTAGGTCTCTCTCTCTCTCACACACACACACACACACACCATGACCTTAAAGATCGAAACTTTCATAACTGTTTCTGTGGATTATGTGTCAGGTGAATATGAATATGTTGAAGTGAATATTACAGAAGATGAGCATGGAAGTCCTGTGAGGCTTATAGTGGACATAGACTTCAGGTCTCAATTTGAACTTGCAAGGCCAACACAGTACTACAGAGAAATGACAGAGTCACTGCCAGTGATCTTCGTTGGGACAGAGAACAAACTGAGAAGGATAATCTCTCTGCTGTGTTCTGCTGCTAAACAGTCCTTAAGAGAGAAGGGCCTGCACGTGCCTCCATGGAGAACCGCTTGTTACATGCAATCCAAATGGTTTTCTGGGCGTCATCATCATAAAGAAGAACAAGGTGTTGAAGCTAGAGAAGCAGAAGGTGAAGATGAAATTGGCGAGTGGGTACCTCCAATAGTAAAACCCAGGAAAAGAGACATGGGTGGAGCATCTGGCTTATCCAGACAGTTCTCTGACTTGACTATAAATTGTTGCTAGCTCAAGAGGCGTCTCAGTTTCGTGATTATTATCCAATTTTGATAGAGTTTGTGGTTTTTCATTATTATATTGAAATTAAGCTATGATCATTGGAAGTAGTAATTTTGACTTGTCATTCGTTATCTGAAGCTAGCCTTGATTTTTTTTTTCAGTTTTATTTTAACACAAGACCGCGTAAGGATCCTATATCCAGCAGGGACTTTTTCGATATCAAACCATTTGATAGAGGGAAAAGTTTTCTAAGAAGTTTCTGATGTAGTTGTATATTACAATGCATATTTAGAGTTTTAAAATTTTACCCTTAACCTAATCCTCCCCCTATAAAAGGGAAACTCACACACTTACATATACTCATTACATGCCCACCTTAGGGCGAGAACCCACAACCTCCCATTTATGGGAGATGTGGGATGTCAATTGAGTTAAGGGCTCTTGACGTATAGGGGGAAAGCAAACAGAATCTTTTTTTTTTTCAAGGCAAAATTTTGGGCAAGGGCCAATTATAATTTCATCAAAACTATAGGGAAAGCAACTCCCACAAAGTCATTATACAGATAATTCTAACTTACAGAGGTGAGAGGTGAGAGGTGAGGCATCAAAAACAACTTCCACCTTGCTTTAATCTAGACTCAAATTAGCTAAACAATCTGCACAAGTATTTCCTTCTTTATATACATGTTGAAATCTAATGGGTTTAAAGCAAAACAACTCAAATTTTAGCAGCTTTAATATACTCGACTCAAACTCTTCTCTATTCCATATTCTATGTAGCAAATTAACAGTAGCAGTATAATTGCTCTCAATAATCAGCTTCTTCTGAACATTGCACGACTCCCCAAAGTTGTACTTTTATTTCTGAGCATCTTCCCAACTTCTTTGCAAAACACTTCATCCACCTTCTATCACTCCCCCTAATCAATCCTCCACAACTTTACATGAAATACTCTTGAAGAAACAAAGGGCACTAGACGTGGGAGAGAGGGTGGGAGAAAAAAAAAAGTGAAATTAATATTTAATCTGAAAACAGAATGGTAAATGAGATATACCAAAAAAGACTGAGGTTTAACTTTCTACCCAATAAGTTGCTTCCTTAATGTTTAGCATAGTTTATACTTATATATAAGCACAATTCATGTAAATCAAGACAAAACTCCTTCACATATTTACCTTGTAGACCGTAAAAGTTACCTCGTATACAGTAAATCACGATTAAAAAGCACATTTAAAAGTTACAATCATTATTCCAAACATACATATAAGTGTGATGTTTAATTTTCTAAGAAGTTTGTAAATCAAGCCAGTTGAATTTAACTACTTGAGAAGTTTAACTTCTTCTCTTCTCTACTGACTCCAACCAAGCCACCTCTAGTATCTATTGCAATATTTATTCTTATATGTTTCGATTGTTTTTGTTGAGATCTAAACAAACAAACTAGGTGATTGTTGAGAATCATTGAACCATGCAACAAAAAACACGAATGCTGGAACCGGTTCTAGAATCATGCTTTGTTCTGTTTACTACTCCTGTCTTTTCTATAAACAATTTTCTTCCTGTGCTTTAAAAATTAAATTAATTTTTTCTTTTCGACCTCAATACACATTTTTATATTAATTATCTTCTATTCACCATTAATTCTCTTTCATTTTCTTATTTATTACACATTATTTCTTATATTTATTCTTCATTCTCTCTCCTATACTCTTTTCATAAATAAAAAAATATTTAGAAGAAACATGATATTTTTTATATATTTATTATTTTTAAATAATCTTTATTGTCGGTTCATTTTGTTTTACATGATAAAAATAAAAATTAGTTATAAAAAGAAGGGGGCGGAGGGAGGGAGTAGTTATAAAAATAATCTCAGGATTTCGCTGTTTATGGCAATGCCAACTACTATGTGGTGACAAAGCCTCACTGGTCCCTCTTTTTTGTTTCTGTTTCATATAATCCAATTTACTATTTAAGATTTTATGAACCACAATAAACCAAAAAAGGGACAATAAGCCACTGTCATTATTACTCTTTACAATGTCCATAGTGCTAGTTCTCATCAAAATATTAATATATATGATTTTTGTTAAGCGCCTCAATAATTGAAGGTTGGAGTTACAAGTATAAAAATCTTGTCTTCTTATTTTTCTAATAATTTAAAACACAGCAGGTAAATGTTATCAACATGAATGTTATCCAAAAGTGACGCCAAGGGATAAAGATAAGGACAGGAGTGAGGAGGATATGGAAAAGAACAAGAAATAAATATAGAAATGGGAAAGGGGTAGCGTCAAGAGAAAACCAGTGGCAATAGGGAAAAACAAGTGGCAATAAGAAACCATGGGTGAGAGAGTGAGGTTACGTTTGGTATGATAGAATTGAGGGGTATGGAATTAGAATTGGATCTTAATTCCATGCTTAATTTTTTTTGGTACGATGAAATTGGAAATTTTTACAATTCCATGTGGAAGTCAAATCTCTCAAATTCTATCCAATTGGCTTCCACCCAAAAAGTAAATATTTGCAATTTCATGTACCTAAATCCCCTTTTGCCTTTCAACTTCATGATTTTATCCAATGTTATTAAACCTGGATCGGTCACTGAACCGGTCAGGGTACTGGGTCAAAAGTTAGTGGGTCAGACCGAAATCAAACCAGAGCTAAAACAGGGCCAAACCAGTGAAAAATTGAATATTTTAGGCTTATTAATATGAAATTCTGAAATGAAATAAAAATCATTTTTTATTAAAAAAAACATGAATCGGACCGGACCGGTTTTCTATCTGGTTCGTTGGTTCCCGGGTCGGACCGGGAGGTTCAGTTCGGGTTTAATAACAATGGTTTTAGTTCATCCTGCCTTCTTAGGTTGACATATTGGTAATTTTATATTTTAAATATAAATATTAAATAAAAATAATATTTGAATTCCATGTACATAACAAATATACTTTTAAACCCCATTTTTATTTATATATCAATCAAAATAATTCTAGTATACCAAACGAGTGCTGAGAGACATGTCGCTTTCCATCTTCCTCCTCCTCCAATTATCAAAATGGCCCATCGCTCACCACACTTTCCCTCTCTGCCTTTACCATGGTATGGCCACCTCGTCCTGTTTTACGCCTCTGCTGTATCTCAATTACAGATAAGATTACAACCTCGTCAGCCCCAGTCTTCTGTCTATCCACTAGTGCTCCTTCATTATTTTCCCTAAGAAAATATATAGTATTTTTTGAGTTTGGAGTTCTTTACTACCCTTCCAATACCATATTTCCCCTCAACCTCGGATTACCAGTATCGCTAGACCAATAGAAAATATATAAGGGAAAATTATAATAAGGTCCCAAATAAATAAAAATATAAAGAAATGATCTCAAGGGGTTGTTAATGACGATTCTCATGTTATTAATGAAGGATTCTCATGTTGTCATTAACAACCCTTTGAAACCATTTTTTTATATTTTTATTTGTTTGGGACTTTATTATAATTTTTCCTTATATATTTCTATTGGTCTAGCGGTAAAAAATACTATATATTTTCTTAGGGAAAATAATGAAGGAGCACCCCATTGGCTCCATTTGCAATGTGCCCCGCTCTCCGTAAACTCATATTTGTATGGCGTTAAGGCCCAAATAATTGAAAATGGATTATGTTGAGGCCGACCCAACAACATAATGGACAAAAACGAAAGCCTAATACAAGTTGGCGGGTTTTGCTGATCCGATCGACTGAGTCGGGTCTCTCCCTCGCGCCGGCTCACTCTGCGTCTCCGATAGTGAAGCCGTTCAGAGCCCCCAAGTCGTACTTCTTACTTACAAGCACGATAGAAAGAAAACAGCTGTTGCCAAGTTGTTTCCCTCCCCCCCCCAAACAATTTTCTATGGCTCGAGTTTCTTTTCGGGTTTCAGACTTTTTGAATTGGTGTTGATGCATGTATCCGTCAGATTTGATATTAATCAACTGCCATAAAAATTGTGTGTCTTTGGCTATCCTTTTCCTCATATATGATCTTAACATGTCTTTGCTTAGTCATGTTTTGTTCACTTCTTTATTCGTTAAGCTATGCAGCTGGTGAATCATTTTACTTATTTTGACCCGACCCTCTCCGCTTAGAAAGAAATAATCCGACGAAGACTTGCAAATGATATGGTACAGCCTGGCTGGATTAGGGGACCTAGTTCATTATTCATGCAAGATACCACTTTTTACGTGGCATTTCCTGTTTTAAATTATAAGATCCTACTTTTTTATTCGTTGGTCTCTTGGGTTGGGACGATGGAAAATTGCTGGGCGATTAAGGCTCCCAGTATTTGGGTTCTTATTTTCCTCTGGTTTCCCTGTTTTGTACGCTCATGGATTCTGTAATTTATACTATATCAAACTGAATTAATGTCTAAATATAATAAGTGAAACTGTTGTGCCCGATGAACCTGCTTAGTAACCAACATTGAGTAGCTTTTGATTTGTGTTTAAAACAAAAAGAAATCATGGATCAGATCGAGAAGTTGAGTTTTTAGGCACTGGACTACCAAAATATATTTGTTAGTTGTGATATGCAGGTGATACAGAGCTTTATTCCATGATTTTGTTTGCCATCTTTCCCTATCATGATAAGTGAATAATTTTCACCAGCTTGCTTAGGATGAGGACATGAAAAATATCATTTCTATATATATACTTTATGACAGGTTCTGAGGTTCATTGACCGATAAATTGAGCGCAGGCAGTGTCAAAGGCAGCGACTACTCAACCACCACAGAGAGCTCCCCTTGATCAGTGGACTAGCAGATCACGTCTCATCAGGTGGTTTGTGCCACGTAAGAAACAAATGTGAAATATCTCAATCTGATTTGTGAAATGGCTGTTAATGTAAAGTGTCTCTTTGCCTGGATTGCATAAGCTCGATTTACGTAAATTGGGATAAAACTCCTTAACGCATCTATCTCGTAAACCGTAAAAACTACTTCGTATTCCGTAAATCACGATTTATAAGCACTTATGAATCTTTCATAAGCTATTCCAAACATACCAATGCTGATCCTGCGTGCCATTTCTTCATAGCGCGTATAATTCGTTCAAATCATCTTTTAGGTTTGTATAAATCAAGTGTTCTCTCAGCTATGTGGATTGAATGAAATCGTGAACGAGAAGGGAAAAGAAAAATCTGGAACTATCTATTTTCTTATCTCTCCAAGTGCAATTTGAACAAACACTTGACAAATTAAAGCTTCCTGCTTGAGAAACACTCGGCGCCAAAAAAATTTTACCCCTGCACTTTGCCCGTTCGTCTGGTATGAGCAATAATCAGCATTATGGCTGTCTGATGTTAAACCATTAAAATCTCAGCTCATTATTTAACAGGGAATGACCAACCAAGTGAACCAACTCGTGTCGGCCGGAAGGCCACTTTTCTTGGTCCACTCATGCTTTTCTTCCGCATGCTTCATTGTGCGACAACATTTGTAGCCCCATCATTTTTCTTCTCTCTTTAGTTTGGGTAGTTTGGTTTTCACTTCTCCGTAATGGATATGTTTTTAAATTTGTAGTGGACCAAGCGCTTCTTCCACTAAAAAAAAAGGATTTACCCAGCCCTTAAAAAGTAATCTAACCTCATTTCACTCTTAGGCTATAACTAACATATTTGGATAGCTTTCATAAGTGTTTTTCAATTGTGATTTACGGAATACGAGGTAGTTTTTACGATCTACGAAGTAAATATGTGGAGGAGGTTTATCTCGATTTACGCGAATCAGGTTTATGCATAAGCCCGATTCAAACCAAACAAGCTGAGCCATAACTATTACAAGGGACAGGGTGGCTGTAGCTCTTGTTCAGTCCCAGAATGAGATCTTGCTCGTTGAGTTTACTTTGCTTGCAGTACAATACACAACTTCGACGTTCCCAATTGTAAGAAAAGAATATTCTGAATGATTTCTATCTATTCACAAGACGTGTCAGTACATATATATATAGAGAGTGAGGAGCTACGTATTAATTGCTTCTAAATGAGGGACTCGTAATCCCGCTAATTAGTCAGTCAGTCAATCAATCAATCCCACTAATTTATGCTAATTGATACATAATATATTTCTTTAACACTCCCATCAAGTTGGAGCATATATGTTAATCATGCCTAACTTATTACAAAGATATTCAACCCGTATCCCAGTCAGCGCTTTTGTCAGAAGATATGCTAATTGGTCATTCGATTGCACGTGTCCTGTAGATACAACATTTTCTTTAATCTTGTCCCGAATGAAGTGGCAGTCGATCTCAATATGCTTCGTACGTTTATGAAACACATAATTTGATGCTATATAAAGCGCTACTTTATTGTCACACCAAAGCTTCGCAGGTAATGTCACAATAATACCAATTTCCTTCATGAGCTAAAGAACCTATACCACTTCTTGTACAGATTGAGACATAGCTCTGTATTCTGCCTCCACGCTTGATTTAGATGCAACCCCTTGTTTCTTACTCCTCCAAGATATAAGGTTGCCACCAACAAACACACAATAACCCGTAGTGGATCTTCTCGTGGCCTTAGACCCTGCATAATCTGCATCACAAAAGCACTCAACTTTAGTGTGTCCATAATCCGAATAGAGGATGCCCCAACCTGGGGAACTTTTCAGATAATGTAAAATATGTTCTAAGGCTTCCCACTGTGCCACTGTAGGAGATGCCATGAACTGACTAAGTACACTGACTGAGAAAGTTATATCGGGACAAGTCACTGTCAAATAATTCAGCTTCCCAACCAGTCTCATATCTCTCTCATGAAATGCAAATGGCTTCAACTTATCTGGACCAATCTTCTTTTTCAGGTCATCAGGAAGTTCATCAAGCATACTATCGTTCAAGTCTAAGTATGGATTAGGAATCATGGGAAGGCTACTTGGTGCAGCTCCAAGCTTCCCAGTTTCCCTCAAAAGGTCTAAAACATACTTTCTCTGAGTTAACAGAATGCCTTTCTTGTTTCTCATAACTTCAATACCGAGGAAGTACTTTAATGGTCCTAAGTCTTTTGTCTGGAAGTGAGAGTTAAGAAAGACTTTAAGCTTTGAAATGCCAGGAGTGTTTCTCCCAGTAATCATAATGTCATCCATATATACAACCAGAAAAATCATGCCTGCATCAGACTGCTGATAGAACACAGAATGATCACTTTTGCTTTAGCTTAATCCGAACTTCTAAACCACATTACAAAATCTATCAAACCAGGCACACAGACTCTATTTTAGACCATATAACGACTTTTTGAGATAGCATACTTTCCCACACTCCCCCTGAGCAATAAAACCAAGAGGTTGCTCCATATAAACTTCCTCAAGGAGGTCACCATTCAAAAAAGTATTCTTAACATCCAACTGATGCAAATCCCAATCATAAGTGGCAGCGAGAGAGACAAGAAGATGAACGGAAGTGAGCTTAGCAACCGGGGAGAAAGTCTCAAAGTAATCTAGGCCATAGGTTTGAGCATACCCTTTTGCAACAAGTCGAGCTTTCAGCCGTTCCAAGGAACCATCAGCCTTAGTCTTAACTACAAACACCCATTTACACCCAATGATCTTCTTTTCAGATGGTAGATCAACAAGAGTCCATGTACCAGCCTTGTTAAGGGCCATCATTTCTTCTTCCATCGCAGCATGCCAACCAGGGTGGGCTAAAGCTTGGTGAAGGGTGGTAGGAGTGGAGATGGACTCAAGGGTGGCCACAAGAGAGGAGGAAACGGGGGATAAGTGCTGGTGGGAGACAAAGTGGAAGATAGGATAAGTGCAATCATCATCTCGTTTAGGAGGACAATGAGGTCGTATACCTTTTCGGAGAGCAATAGGCAAGTCATTAGATGGGTCAGCGGTTGAATCAGGTACACTTGTATTAGGGGCAGGAATGGGAGGGTCTAGGGATGCAGGAATCAAATCTGACGGCGAAGCATCGATTGACAAAGACTTTGAATCGGTAGCATTAGTATTAGGGATGTTATCAGGATCCGGAACAGTAGCCTGAACTGGTGGGACATAATAAACCAAGAAATCATCCAACGTATCAACAACCGAGGGAGACTTAGATAACACTAAAGACTTAAAGAAAGAAGAGGACTCATGGAAGGTGACATCAGTGGACACAAGATAACGATGGAGATCAGGAGAGTAACACCGATCACCTTTCTGGACACGAGAATAACTAAGGAAGAAACATTTTAATGACTTGGGATCAAGTTTACTGACACTCGGACGAACATCCCGAACAAAACAAATACAACCAAAGATTTTTGGATTAATAGAGAATAGCTTAGTGGTGAGAAACAAAACAGAATATGGAATGTCACTACTAAGAACAATCGAAGGCATACGATTGATGAGAAAATAAGCTGCAGACACAATATCAGCCCACAAGAGTGTAGGAACACTAGGATGAAACATGAGAGCTCGAACAGTCTCTAAAAGGTAGCGATTCTTTCTCTCGACAACACCATTTTAAGCAAGGGTATCGACACATGATGACTGATAAAGGATACCATGGCGATTCATGTAATCAAAAAAAGGGGTGGAAAAATATTCTTTTGCATTATCACTGCGAAGGATTTTGACAGGAGTATTGAACTGAGTTTGAATTTCAGCACAAAAATTTTGAAAATGAGTAAACAATTTAGAGCGTTGTTTCATTAGGTAAAGCCAAGTTGATCGGGAAAAATCATCAACAAAAGTGACAAAATAACGATAACCAGTCTGAGATGAAACTGAACAAGGACCCCAATCATCAGAATGGACTAACTCAAAGAGGGACGCAGCCCGTTTATTGACTCTAGGTGCCAAATGAACACAATGGTGTTTGGCAAACTGACACGACTCACAATCCAAAGCAGACACAGATGAAAACTGAGGATATAACCTCTTTAGAGACGAAATTGACACATGACCAAGACGACAATGAACTTTAAAAGAAGACGATCCACCAGAACATGAAACAGAATGTGGAACCTAATCATCTAAAATGTAATGGCCACCAAATTCATAGCCTTTACCAATAATATGCTTCGTCGACAGATCCTGGATTAAACAATGGTCAGGAAAGAGTGAGATGAAATAATTCAATTGACGAGTCAATTTACTAGGAGACAGAAGATTAAATGTGAGATCTGGAATACTAAGCACAGAAGATAAGGAAATAGAGGCGGTGGAGTTAACAGTGCCTGATCTAACTACACGGACGAGGGAACCATTGGCAACAAAGATGGAAGATAGGTTAGCATAGGCGGCATATGATGAAAATAAATGATGGTTACTTGTCATATGGTCAGTGGCACCGGAATCAATGACCCACTTCAAGGAAGTGGTAGCAAGACCAGAGGGCAGAGTACTTATAAATAAGGTTGCGGCCGATGGCGAACCCAGGGCTAATGGTTCAGAGATCTAGGCCACATGAGCAGAACCACACTGTTGTTTATTTTACAATTTTTGACAATATTTCTTGATATGGCCAGGCTCCTTGCAATAATTACAAATAATACTGCTAGAATTTATGTTAGTGGCACTGGAACCCTGTTTGGAGCCATGATTCCTATTGTCAAAGGGGCCCCGACCAGCCAAAGCACTGGCATTTGGATCCACAGAAGGAATGGTCACACCATCAGCGCGAAGAACTCGTGCAAACACATTGTCGAGAGATGGAAGCTACTGACTAGACAAGATCTAAGAACGAATGGTCTCATAAGAGGGATCAAGGGCTTCAAGAAAACCAATAATAGCCCGTAGTTCCATATTCTTGATGCGAGTTTCAAGATCGGCCTGTGGAGATATAAGGACTTTCATTTTTTCATACAACCACTTGTAGTCCAAAAAGAATTCTTTCAGTAGACGACCCTGCTGCTGAGAGTGATAAAAGCCTTTACAGACTTCGTGAACTCGAGTAAGGCTCCATTTACCAGAGAACATAAATTACAGATAGGTCATTATTTCCTTAACAGTAGTACAATGACTTATGGAAGACAAGATCTAGGGTTCAATAGAATTTCTAATTTGAAACAAGATTCTAGTATCAGCTCGTTTCCAAGCAACCAATTTTTCTTTCTCAGTAGGGGGTCATCAGTTAAATGCATTTCTTTCTCAATACCCATGATATATATCTTAACGGTAGTGCTCCAATCAGTATAATTTGTCCAGTTCAACTGGGAGAAAGTAATCTTCGCCGACAAGGGCAACATCTTAGGAGTCTTAGAGTCAGCCATAGATAAGCAAATAAAACAACAGAAATCCCCAAGTATCACAAAGCCGAAAACAAGCAGAAAGTTCGAAGTATCACAAATAGAGCAAACGAGGACCTCTAGATCCTCTAACCAAATCCAACAACCACCAAATGTAAACACTCCTAAACAGGAGTAAAACCCAAGACACGGGGTAGAAATCACTAATCGTACCGTGGTGAACAGTAACAACAAAAAATGCCAAACATTGTGCTAAACAATAGCAGCGGAATGAACAGTACGCACGGAAAAAGAACAGTATCGATTGGATGAATAGTAGCAGCGAAATGAACAGTAGAGGCAGAATGAACAGTACGCACAGTTCAGATGATCAAAGACATAGGAAACAAAAATTCTCAGGCTCTAGTACCATGTAAGACAAGAATATTATAAATGATTTCTATCTATTCACAAGAAGTGTCAGTACATATATATATATAGAGAATGAGGAGCTACGTATTAATTGCTTCTAAATGAGGGAATCGAAATCTCACTAATTAGTCAGTCAATTAGTCAATCAATCCCACTAATTTATACTAATTGATACAAAATATATTTCCTTAACACAACCTTACCCTTCTGTTTCATGTGGTGCCTTGTACTATAATAATTTCCTCATCTGTAGATATGTCGTCCATGAAGCTCCATATTATTAGGGTATTGATCTCATGCATGGTATGGAGTAGTAACAAGAGAATACGTAGCGATGGGTACAAGTCTGTTCAGTTATGATACAGCCCACTTCTTCTTCCTTTGGTTAAGTGCCTAACGTTATTGTATTTTTAATTACTATATAGTTTATAGATTTTGATGATAATGTTATCAGAGGCTGTTGCAACGTTCATTTGCCGATTGATTAGCAATCTTGTTTTTTAATGTCAATTAATTGACCTTGTTGTTGTAGTGTTGACGGTATCTGATAGGGATAAAACTATGGAGTTTGGTGAAATAGTTGATAAAATGACACTTAAACTAATATATTCTCATTTGGAAAGATGGTTCATTAATACTTATGCTATAAAAATGAAAGCATATACATTATAAAGTAGCGAACCTTTAAGAATAAATTCCTCTTCTTTTGTTAGCTAATTAAATGCTGATGTTGCCACAGCATTCCTTCAAATGAAGATGAAATTCCTTAACAACACTGCTTAAAAAAGAGAGCATATTGTAATGATGAGAGTCTGCCCACCATTATGTAAACGAAAACTAAGAAAAGAGAGTGAGAGAGATGTTCCCATCACAAAACATGGAATTCGGCAAAACAGGTAAAAAAAAGAAGTTTGATGATAGTTTTACTTGTTTAAGGTTTCTATCAGATATGAAAAAATAATATGCTTTCCTTATAACCTGAATGGTCAAATGAAAATCATTAGTTGGTTTAAGTGTTACATAATGCTTTATCGCTTAGGATTATAAAGTAAGATGGTTTTCACCTGTCACCCCTTCTTTATTTGGGGGTCTTCAAACTGATGAATCGTAAAATAAAAGGAGTACAGAAAAAGGAAAAATTTAGGAATGAGGCAGAGTTGGTGAGCCAAGGCAAGAATGAAAGTGAAAGAACAAAGAGATATTCTGAAAGACGTCACTCAGATAACGTGTCTATATATATTGACTCAAACTCCTCAAATATGCCATTAAGAGTCCCTTCCCCATCTCTCTCTTCTTCACACATTAAAACCTCCAAAACCTGTCTGATTCTCCAGATTTTCCTGCTACTCTTTGCAATACAAGCTTTTATTTGATTTCTGGATCTCAGAATTCCACCAGCTTCTGGCCATTTGAATCCCTGTACTATATACTTGTTTTTCCTACTTCATGAACTCTCAGTTTTCGTATCCATAGCTTGAAAACTAATTTGATATGGTCTCTTGAGAATTTTGATTGTGTTTGAACCGTGGCTTTGATCGATATTCTTTGTTATTAATTGGTTGTTAATGCTTCAAATTTACAATAGTTGGTTCCTCTTTGTGTAGATCAGATGTTGGTATGAGAGGTGCAATAATGGGTGCTTCTCCACATGCCATTGAAGATAGACACCGCTTGTCTATTTCCACGTCAGTTCCTTAATTAATCTCTCCACATTTTGCTAAACCCTTTCTCTTCTGTTAGTATCATGAAAATAACTTGAAAGTAACTGCATGTCTGCATCCATGTCAGTACCATAATCTCTCTACATTCTTCCCTTTCTCTTCTCATCTCCACATTCATAAACATAACGGTTGATTTATCTCAGACAGTACTTCACCAAACCTTATAAGCAGCAAATGAAATAGCATGTTATAGGCACTAATTTCTATTAATCCTCGGCCATTTATGTTTATTTTACAATAACTGCAGAACGAGGTTATAATGCAAACTTCTGTGGAAGAAGTACTGCTCCCAAATCTGATTTTAAGTTAGTTCCATGCACCTGCTATGATTTCAAGTATTTTTTAGCAGTGTACTGTCCTCAGCACAAAGAAATAGGTTCGATTAGATAGTTAACTTTTAATTACTGTACAAAAAATCAGACCGGACCAGCCAGTTCGGCTGGTTCAGTCCTGTGTAGGCATCAGCCCGTGAACCGGTAAAAATCGGTTGTTGGACCGGTCGCATTTTTTACTCTCTTTTTTTGTGTAAAATACATTTTTTTATTTCTCTGACTATTATCTCGCGTTATTTTTTAGAAAAAAAATGAAAGTTTGAAGACCAAGATGAAGAGAAAAGTATGTAAAGAAAAAAAAATTAAAAAAAAATATTTTGAGGGGATATAATAATTAATTAATTATAGGAAATGAGATATCATTGTATAAGTATAGGCATCATAACTAATAGTAATAGATTTTAAGCATTTTTTTATAAAGATCTTTATTTTTATCTATAGAAGTTTAAAAATATATTAATATATATGTTGCCACTAATAAATTGTAATATTTTAATATGACCGGTCCGACCACCAGTTAGACCACGGTTGACCCATTAACCCTTGAATATGTGTCGTAACCAGTTTATTGCCCGGTCCGGTTTTTTGCCCCTTCCTTTTAATGTGTTTTGTACCATTCTTCTGAGCTTCATTACTAGACAAAGACATTTTATCTTAAAAATATTTGTTATTTAAACTCAAAAGAAGCCAGTCACCAAGCAATCTTTATATCCGTCTCAACTCAACCATTCTTTAATATGGCAAAAATATGTAATTATACATTTTTTCCTCATCACCAGTAATTCGTTACAAGTATACGTATGTAAATTAATTAGCCACTGATTCTACATGGCAGTGAAGACTTGTACAAACGAAGATTGGTAAGAAGTAAACTCAAAGATGAACTGGAGAAGCCATTCCACTTGCAAATCCAAGATAGGAGCTCAAGATGCAAGTTCTCGTTCTTGAAACTCATCCTATTATTAATCTTTTGTGGCACTTTTGCAACACTTATATTCTCTCCTGAGGTTTATATTGCCAACAACTTATCCAGCTCTACCTCTCGGTATGGTTATACCAATTCATTTCTGTCATGGATAATTCACAGTGCTCCATTATTATATAAGTTGCACATTTTTATGTTTGACTTCCACTTATTTGTTAACTCTGGTCCAAGAATACATGACGCTGTAAGAATTTTCTATCTAAAGAAGATTTTATTTGAATTGGCATCGTTCTTTATATATTGGCTTTTGTGAAGATATGATCATAGTACCAGCCAAATTTGTGACCAGGTGGATATGGGGTGGTTCAGAATCTCGGTACATTTCCAATCTGGACATCGACTGGGATAACATAATGAAAATCACTGAGAAGTTGATTAAGAAAGATGAGTTTCAAGGGATTGGCCTTGTAAATTTCAATAAGACTGAACTAGACCATTGGGAGAAGCAATTTCCTGATGCCACCCACCATGTTTTGCACCTGGACTATGCTGCAAGAAATATGACATGGGAGTCACTTTACCCAGAATGGATTGATGAGGAAGAAGAGAAGGAAGTTCCCGTTTGCCCTTCTCTACCGAGTCTTCGATCTCCCGGAACAAGACTTAATCTTATAGCTGTGAAGCTTCCTTGTAGAAATGGCGTGAATTGGTCTAGAGATGTTGCTAGGCTACACCTTCAGCTGGCAGCTGCTGGTCTTGCAGCCTCTTTCAAAGGCAATTACTCTGTATATGTCCTTTTCATTACCAATTGCTTTCCAATTCCAAATCTGTTTACCTGCAAAGAACTTGTTGGACATGAAGGGAATGCTTGGTTATACAGACCAAACCTAAGTGTTCTGAGACAAAAAGTCCAGCTCCCAATGGGATCCTGTGAGCTTGCACTTCCCATGAGGAGAAAAGGTAATTTCTAGCCACATTTAGATTGCATCATGGTGTCCAATAGATATAATTGTTTTAGTTGCCTCATAACCATAAGACTGTGGATTCAAACCCCACCAATGTGAGGACTTTGTTTGTGGGCGATCTGTAAGTACCTCTATAAGCGCTGGACTTGATGAACCTCTGGGATCCAACTCACTAAACTTTTGTGTGTCAAAAAATAATTGATTTAGTTTATATATATTTTTATGTTAAGTTGAGTTAAGAATCTCTCTTTTTAATCATAAAGCTGATATGAACTAAATTGAGCTAACTGGAAAGCAGAGCTGGTTTACGCGGGAAATGTTCACAGAGAAGCATATGCAACAATTCTTCACTCAGCCCATGTTTACGTGTGTGGAGCTATTGCTGCTGCACAAAGCATTCGCATGTCGGGATCAGCTCGAGATCTCGTGATCCTTGTGGACGAGACGATTAGTGGCTACCACAGAAGTGGTTTGGAAGCAGCAGGGTGGAAAGTAAGAACAATCCAACGGATCAGAAACCCAAAAGCTGAAAAAGATGCATACAATGAATGGAACTATAGCAAGTTCAGATTATGGCAGCTCACAGATTATGACAAGATCATATTCATCGATGCAGATTTGCTTATTCTAAGAAACTTAGATTTCCTATTTGGCATGCCAGAAATTACAGCCACCGGAAACAATGGCACACTCTTTAACTCCGGCGTCATGGTGATTGAGCCATCAAACTGCACATTCCAACTTCTAATGGATCATATCAACGAGATTGAGTCCTACAATGGCGGTGACCAAGGATATTTGAATGAAATATTCACGTGGTGGCATAGAATTCCAAGGCACATGAACTTCTTGAAGCATTTTTGGGTTGGTGATGAGGAAGAAAAGAAGCAAATGAAAACCAGACTATATGGAACAGAGCCTCCAATCCTCTATGTGCTTCACTATTTAGGTGTGAAGCCATGGTTGTGCTTTCGTGACTATGATTGTAACTGGAACGTTGATATATTTCATGAGTTTGCGAGTGACGTCGCTCACAAGAAATGGTGGAAGGTGCATGATGAGATGCCTGAGGTGTTGCAGCAGTTTTGCATGTTGAAGTCGAAGCAGAAGGCACAGTTGGAGTGGGATCGGAGGCAAGCCGAGAAAGCAAACTACACAGATGGACATTGGAGAATTAAGGTGAAAGATGGACGCTTGAAGAAATGTATTGATAATTTGTGTTCTTGGAAAAACATGTTGCGACATTGGGGAGAGACTAATTGGACCGAAGATGAATCTTATACTCCAACCCCACCTGCTATCACCTCACTGCCTCTTATTGCTTTATGATTTGTGAGTTTCAAGTTTTCTGGTTTGTTGTCCGTTGTCAAATCAATCCCTGAGTGTTAGGAATATGGGATGAAGGATACCATTTCAAAAATAACTGGATAATCCTAGTTATCCTCGAGTTTGTCCTGTGTGATTTTGCTCTGTTTTATATATCGGAGAATACCAAAAAAATAACATTTAAACTTTAAAATCCCGTTAATAAGTTTGGTAATGGGATTAACAAGAATTGTAATGCAATTAATAAATTATTTTATTGTTAAATCACTTATTTAAGATTTTGAAGTTTAAATGATATTTTTTTAAAATTGTTCCAGAGCAATTTAACTGAGAGACTTTGGATGTGGACTCTTCAAAACTTGACAAGTGGCGGCAGCGAATCCCTTACCCATGAGGCCATCACTGTCGGTGGATTTTTATATGCTGCTAAATATACAGGCTTCGATTGAACAATTTTTGTAGGGGATTTAAAAAAAAATTAACTAAATTATTTTAAAATATTTATATTTATATTATTTTTAAAAATAATTTGTCAATAATTTAATAATACATGATATAATTAAATAATTTTTTAAATTTCATTGATTAAAAAAAAATATTTCAACGTAATGAAATGGATCCAACTCAGAACCTACATTAGTCCATTTGGAACAAGTCGTAATGATGGTATTATTTGTAGTGCCAGGCTATTAGCTAACCCAATCATATGGCTACAATAATTAACCTGCCTAGTTATACAGTGTTGCTTGCAATGATATGGAATACAGATAAAATAAATAAATCATGAAAGTTGTCGGTATATGAATCCTTTGTAACATGGATCTACCACCGTAAAAGCTTTCAGACTCACAGTCTTCATGTTTCGTATATCTATTTCTAACTTCTACCCATATTAAAAAATGCATTACACCCCTTAATTGTTAAAGACATCCTACCGACGACTTGGCCGATAGGATGGAATCCAATCACTTCCCTGAATGAAGTTGTCCACCGAATACACCGGCACGTGTTGTCGGGGAATTTCACTACTCCAGGCCACCCTCCGACTCCGATCAGAACCAGGACCAGTATTATTACTCTCCCCATAATACAGTGTGTTCAGACCCAAATCACCGTCCCAGGCCATCCAACCCTCTGGCGAGATGAGAGCTTCAAACACAGAATGAATGAACACAGTTCTTGAATACACCTTCCATGGCCTCCCCAAGAAGTTCCTGTGCACCTCTGGCTTCTTCCTGTACTGTGCCATGTAATCCTTGGTCCCTGTCACCACACATTTATAAAATACAAAGCCTGTGGATTGTGCTGGGTCTGTTCTTCCATGTGCCGTCACGGCGTTGGTCTCGCCTGTTTCTGGGTTGCTCTGCCTTTCACTCAGTACGACGGCGCACTCTTGGAAAAACGCCGCGGCGTTTCCGAAGATCATGTCAACGTTGCCTTGGATACGACATGATTTGTAGAATTGACGGAGGGAATGAGCGTATAGGGTGTCTTGATTCCCTGTGAATTCTACGTTTTCAAGAACAGAGAGGTCGCTGTCTGATCTGAAGGCCACTGCTTGGTGAGCATCGGGTCCTGCTGTGTTTTGGATTGTCAGATTCTTCGCCATGAATCCATCACCAAGAACTCCTGTCCACGTAATTAATTTTGTTGTCAGAAAGATCGTGAAATATAATAAAATAACTCAACGGAGATTATAAAGTCACATCACTCAACAACACGTTCCGAAACAAAAAGATTCAACTCGCGCATTAATTATCCACACTCGGATCTCACACTCTCTGCTCTCCCTCTCCGTTTTTTCTGGGTAAAGCACTCTCGTTCTGTCTCTGCACATGGAAGGAAACAAGCGATCCTATCTCAAGAGAAAGACAGACTTACTTCTATCTCCCACTGTTTCTCTCAGCGCATCTCTTACAAGATCTGTTCAAGCGTTACGTAACGCGGCTACAAGATACAATCGTCTAATGTCCTACATGAAAGTAATTAAAGACTTCAAAAACGATTTTTTTTTTTATCCACTAGCTTTTGGTAAAAGAAAAAAAACTAAAGTAGTATCTATTATTTAAAATCTTATATTATAAAAACCTAATCTACGAGAACTTAATAAAAGTTGTTCTTTTCTTGTTAGGGATGAACGGTCGTTTTGTATTTAATTTGTGAAGTATCAGCTGATAGAATTTCTAACTGCATGTCTAGTCAAAGTGATCACGGGAACACACGAGGTAGATGAAGCAAAGTTGGACCAAACACACAACCAAACAATTAGAGGGACCTACAAGGGCATGCTGAAACGAGGAAGCTCGACCACAAAAAAAAAAAAAAAAAGACAAATATGTGTGTGTGTGTAACATAAACTCACCGACGGTAGCGGAATTGTAGGTGGTCATCCCTGGCTGACCTACGTGTGCAGATCCAGTGATAATGGTCTTCCTCATTCCATCGCCTAAGAATATCACGTTCTTCTTCTCTATCGCAATCCTAACCGTTTCATTGTAAACCCCTTTTCTTATATATATCACGAACCTCCCTTCACTGTTATCCGGAGCGGCGTTAACGGCTTCCTGCACCGTCTGGTAATCACACTCTTTTGCCTTACAAACCATAACGTCCACCTTCAAATCCAACGGAAACCCGCCCTTGTACCCAAACCCCATTGCTTTTCTCGACGGTGGCTCCCAGAAACCATCGCGCTCCGTCCTGGGCGTCTTCCACGACGTCGTATTGCTGCCAAACACGTCGTACGACAGCATCATGCTCAACGCGTTGCTGGAGTATCTCGTGAGGGTGTCCAGGAAGACCAGCGTGTCGTTAATGGAGACGGCGTCGTTTCCGTATACGTACTTCAACCCGGACCAGCAGTCGAATTGGTAGGCCAATGCAGCGCTCATCCACGCGCGTGCGTCCTTGATCTTGTTGCCGTCCGGGAGGGCGTCGTTGACGAGGGAAATGCGATACTCGGAGTCATGGAGGATGGCGAGACAGCTCTCGGCGGCCCTGGTGCGATTGAGATGGTCACCGTCGTCGGGCAAGGAGTCGAGGATGGATTTGATCTTGGATTGAGCGGTCTTAAGGTTGTCGGCGGAGACGGCGATGGCGGATTGGATGATTTGAAGCGAGGTGGTGGAATTGGGAGGGAGGCCGTTGAGGCATTCTAGGGGGAAGCGCGTGGCATCACAGGCGCGTTGGACAGAGGGGGAGGCACCGGCGATAATGGAGGAGAGGGAGATGAGAAGGAAGATAAAAGAAAGAGAAGAGTATGCCATTATTAATGGAGAGTAGTAGAAATTGTAGGAAGAAGAAAAATGATGGAGATGAGGGATGGCGTTATTTTTTTGGTTTTTTTTTTCTGGGGGGAATGATGAAGAGGGAGGTTGTGAGAGAATGATGGGGACATCCAAAAATTGAATGGCAACGGTGTTGAGAGTTGAAACAGAGAGGGGTTACAGGTTGGGTGGTGGTGTGGACAGGTATATGATGGGAAGAAAGGGTTGCGTACCCGTGAAGAAGTGAACGATATATAACAGAAGCGAAACGCGCTGAACACTATTTCATATAGTGCTTGTTTGTTTGAGTTTATTTGAATCGGGCTTATTATATAAGCCCAATTCACGTAAATCGAGATAAATATCCTCCACATATTTATCTCGTAGACCGTGAAAGCACTTCGTAGACCGTAAAAGCACCTCGTAGACCGTAAAAGTTACTTCGTATTCCGTGAATTACAATTCATAAGCACGATTGAAATTTTTAACCGCTGTTCCAAACAAGCACATATTTACCTCTGTAAAGAAGGAATAATAGTTTTATGATTATATAAACTCGATTTATATAAATGGAGATAAAATTTTTTTATATATTTAACTCGTAGACCGTAAAAGTTACCTCATATTCTGTGAATCACGATTGAAAAACACTTATCAAGCTTCCAATCGTTATTCCAAACAGCCTCACAATATACAATGTAATAAAATGTAAGGTAACATTACATGGATTTGTATGGTTGGTTGGATAGATATTTGCATGTAATACATACTCATTTATTATATATACGGAAGTGTTATTTTTTTTATTTAAGGATTTAATACTTATTCACGACTAATGAGCCATTACTCTTACCACATATCATAATTAATTCTATTTATTAGTTCTCGTGATCCATATTACAACTGAATTCAAATTCACGTATTCATACTAGTATATTCATACATATACGTCAAGTGTAAATATTTTACATATAATAAATATAAATACACTTGACTCTTCAATTCTTCGTCTTCTTTCTTTCTGGTTCATCTTCAAGCATTCTTCTCTGTCCTACTTACGAACATATATGGTTGGTGGGGGAAGGTGAGATTCAGGGGAATCTCAGTAGCCAACATTACAAATAGTGCATGTAAGATGAATGCTAGTACATGATATGCTTACCTTATATAGGCTCATGTTCACATAATGACAATTCTGTATGCTGAATGTTTCGTGCAACATACTTATGGCCACAGTAAAAATAAAGCTTCATTTATTCATACATGCTTCACATAATCAAGCAAAGCAATACGGCAAATTAATACATAACATAAACATCACATACCTACAATTAAGTAAGTTTACTACTTTTTGGATAAAGTCCTTCTTTTTGTCCCATTTTCTTCCAACTATGGTAGCTTCCTGAAAATTCTTTCATTTCTTCTTCTTTATTGACTTCCCATAGCCCTAGATATATAATCATAACATTAGGGTCATTATAGTCATTTTACCAAGTCAACCAATGAGTTAAAGTGGTCAAATTATCTTAAAGGGCTAATTTCTACCCTTAGAGTTCAAAGAAATTATGTGACATGACCTTTTGATTTACGCACATTTAGCAAAAGTTGGCAAAAATTGTCAACCAACTTTGAAAATTTATATCTTTATGTACAAAAGTCCAATTGTAGTGGTTCCAAAGGCTATGCTATGTGATCCTTCTTAAGTCTAATTTCAGGAAAAAAATATTACCCTTAGCCAATTGGACACACAGCAATCCAGAATTACCATTTATCGGACACTGCCCAGAAACATGCCAGTTTTCATTTGATCAACTTCAAAAATGCTAACTTCTAGTGTAAAAGTCCAATTGACACATATGATATATGAAATTAAAGCTTGACATGTCTACTTTCATATTGAAAAATTTCACATTTATTAGACATTATTTGCCTATTTAAAAACGTCATACAGCCAGATTGCCAATCAGAGAACTCACACTAGCAGAAATTATAGTTTACAGTATTTATTTCCAGTGGTCCAGAATTTATAACTAGGAGCTATTTCCACACATTTTTTTCATTTTAAACACAATAGTAATATCAAAAACTTCAAAATCATAAGTCTTCACCCCTTACCAGGTTTGGCCGAACAGACCCACTTAACGCTAAACAACCAAAAAAGAATTTTAACCACCAAACTAAACTAACATCATCATAAATCATCATCTAACAACATATACATGATCAAAGCATCATTAATCCTCTAAAACCCCTATTGGAAGAAAGTCTCCAGCCCCTAAAAACTCATCAAAACCACAAACCAATCGGTTCAAATTAAAGCATACGCTTACCGCTTCACATTTTTGCAACCAGTTCTGAAATCCGGCAATACTTCGTTGAGAAAGAAGTCACCAAACACCTCCAAATGAAATTATGAAACCATATAAATGAAGCTTAGGATGAGGAGAAGAAGATTATAGAAGAGTGTTTCAGGTAAATAGTATTTCGGAGGATTGAAATAAAGAACAAACAGTATTCATTCTTTCTCTCTCCTTTTTCAATTTCTCAAGATTTTTTCTGATTTCCCCCCTTAATTTTGTGTTTGGCCGAAATTTTAAGGCCCTTAAGGAGTCTTAAAGTTGATCTTACACATGTCAAAATCCTGTGGTGCTACACGTCCGGTAACTTAGTTAGATGGTGACAAGTGTCTTTAGTTTTAATTAAATGGGTCCCGCCTATTTTCTAGGCCTCTAGCTGTCTCAATTGTCAGGGAAAGGAAATGTTTGGTGATTTTCCCAGGCTCTTGGGTTTGATGTTCAGGAAAGTTAATTTAGTGACCGGATTGGAAACCGGTGGATTTCCCTTACCATTGTGCTAGGTGTCGTCTCCAGAAAATGCCAACACAAAAGTCACTTTATAAATCTCATGATGAAGGGACAAGTGTCACCTTCTTGTGGTGCTAACTCAAAAGTTGGGTCATTATTATTACTTTAATAAATCTACTTTATCGGTGTTTACTCGGGATTATACACGGGTTTTTACTCGGGATCGCGCCATGTGTGCAACCCTAGGGGATTGTCGAGTGTGTATGTTGGTGTGTCTACATGCGGGACCTACATGGCCTATGTCTATTCTTCCCTTTAAAAATCGCAGGGTATATGTACCTGCCCTAAAAATGCCATATGCACACCTCTACCAACATATTTTATCTGTCTAATCGCACACACTGAGTCCTCATATAATCCGGAGACTTGTTCTCTACCCTGAGGAGCTGAATCACACAGTATAGAGCCCCATATGGTCCACACATGTATTTTTCCCACTATTCAAATATGGCGCCAAGTGTGCCAAGATGCCTATATACCAGTATACTTTGTCCGACTACTTATGCGCTCTGAGCCTTATGTAACTTAGAGACTCGTTCTTTGCCCGGATATAATCCCTGAAAATCATTATATCTCATCAATATTCTTAGAACTCTTACTAAACTCGGGTCTAGTAGTTTGTCTGATATAGCCTTATTCTCAAGTTCCTAGGCCCAAAATCTAGGATATTACATAACACATATGCATAAGAATTTTTGGTTGAATTGCATCAAACTATGAGAATAATATAGTAAAAGATAAAATAATCCATGTCTACTATAGATGTATAATGTACACGTTGGGTTCATGATAATTTTTTAATATTTAATGGTGAAAATATTATGTAGTATACAAGTTGGGTTCATAGTAATTTTTTTATATTTAATGGTGAGTATATTATTTAGTGTGATATTTTAATATTTTTAACTGTGTAATATAATTTTTTTATTTTTTCATGGGAATATTTTTTAATATTTAATATTTTTTATTATGGGTAGGAACTTAGTCAGTTTAAAAAATTATAATGGTAATAATATCTTTTTTACTTAATTATAGGATATCTGCATCTTCATTCATCAGTCATCGCAATGTAAATCTTAATTACATCATTTGATGTAATTATGATTACAAAACATAATCCTTTTTATATTACATAAATCCAACCCAATACTATAATAAATCTGTTACATCAGGATTACATATAATATTCTTATATAGAATCAAATCAAATGGGTTATTAGTGCTGGCCATCTTTGAAATATTCTTACACAAAAAAAAAAAATTTTGTCCGGTCTTATAAAAAAAAAAAGCTTAAAAGAACACTTTTGTGTTCTTCCCAATTCTCAAGCGAGCACTATTTTCAATGGATTATATTATTCCTTTTGCAAATTTTTTTTCTAACTCGTGTGTTCTGATTAGTTTTGAATAATAACTTTTATAATTTGCAAGTTAGGTATGTGAAACCGCTGTTTGAGTATTTTCACACTCAATGACAGAGTAGAATTGGTAGAAATTGCTAGCATCTTCGGTTTAATTAACTAATTATCAGTCTCCTCCCGAAAAGGTTAGGCTCTAGATAAGGTAGAAAACTACTCCCCTAAAAACTACCTGGAGATTTTTTAATTATTTGCCTTAAAAATTATTTTATTAATTAAAAAACCCCTTTAACATTGTATTCAACTGGGATAATCTAAGAAAAAAATTATAAACTTAAGAAATAAAGTAGATTTAAATTTTACATTTACGATAAAAATAATTTTTTTATTAACTCTTACATTTAACAACGGGAGTTGTGTGTGTGTGTTTATGCATGCCTGTCCGAATTGTTAGTGGGCCAACTGCTCCCACCGCCCAGTGAATAGATCCATCTCTGGTTCTCAATGATGCCAAGCTTCTTGTACCCCAAAAAAAAAAAAGAAATGATGCCACGCTTCATAGTCACCACTCACCAGATCCCCTTGCAGTTTGGCCCGAGAACCTGTCAAGGATTATACACACACACATATATATTTATTATTTGTATAACGCATATTCATTACCCTTCAGGCTTCAAGCTTGATAATACTATTACCTTCTATTTCTAATATAAGAGTTTGTTAACCATTTTCTCAAAAATTAAGGAAATTAATTAAATTATATTAAAAGATTTATTTTTATTTTTTTATTAATTTATTTAATTTATAAACTGATATATAGAAATTAATTAAACTATATTAAAATATTTATTTTTATTTTTTTATTAATTTATTTAATTTATAAACTGATATATAATCTAATGATGTATAATATATACTATGATTAAGTAGTTTATTTAAATATTTTAATCTCTTAAAAAAATATTAATTGAATCTTATATTAAAAATTCGAGAGACATTATTTTTAACACTACTTAACTTTATGTTTCATATTAATATATCTATTCTAAGAAGTGCTAACTAATAAAAAACTCATATTCCACCTCTAATCAAGGTAAGAAAAAAAGTTAATCTCTTGCTTCCATATTGAGTCTTATTTTTTTTTATTTTGTTTTATCCTCTTCTTTTTGTTTGTTTTTTCTTTTATCGTTGTCCTCTCTGCATATTTTTTTGCTACCCATTTTCGGATTTTCCCGCTATTTTTTCCAACTCCATCATCACCCTTGGTTACCTCTTGTATATGCTACAGTCCCAATCCATCGACTGCCTTCCTTATTTAATTTTACAGAAATACTTATATACTTTGGGAGCGATATCTTATCTGTACTCTGACTAATTAAAATATAATAAATCATCTCATTTTAATCCCATATGGCTAATGAGTTATTTAGAAAAATTTAAATTTTATAATTTTAAAAAACATAAATTTCATAATTTAGGAAAGCAAAAAACACAATTCCCTCCCTTGAGTTGTTATTTTTCAAAATTATAAAATTTAAATTTCTCTAGATAACTCATCAGCCATGTAAAATTAAAATAATATGAGTTATTATATTTTAATTAGTCAGAGTATATATGAGGTAACACTCATGGAGTACGCAAGTATTCCTCTTTATTTTATCCATTCTGCTCCCATCCTTTTAAAACATATAATTTTTCTAAGAAAATTACATATTTAAAATTTTTAAACAATGTCATAATATTTTATTATTATAACCAAATAACTTATAAAATTTAGATTTGCGTTTTTTTCAGAAAAATATTGTATGATTTTTTGATATATACAAATGTGTTATTATTAATTGGAAAAAATGTGGCTAATTAGCTCCTCGTATCAAATTCAGACGCAATATAAGCCGTCTGCTTTAATTAGGGCAGATTTAACGAATGCATGGAGTATTTTATATTGATATATTAATGATTTTGGAAACTGGGGAAAAAGGATTTTCTTGGGACCAAAAGGATAAAAAACGTTGAGGTAAAAAAAACAAGGAAAATATAAATATAAAACAATGCTACTATTTTGTTTGCCATGATAAAACAATACTAATCGTAGTTCCATATACTATACATATACAATGATCCAACAAAGATATTTCTCGTGTTAATGTTGACAAAAACGGCATAACAAAACACGGAGGAGGACCTCACTACCTCGCTCGCTACTCCGAAGCTCTGTCTCTCGAAAGTCGAAACTCGAAAGGCTTGGGCATGGCAAAATCACGCGCGTCTCTTTGCTCCCGTCAATGTGATCAACTATAGGGTTTCTCTCTGCACTGTCTGCTATAACTGATTTGTGAGTTCTGTTTAACTTCCTCTGCTTCCACCTTTCGATGTGTAATCTAGGGTTTACGACATTCTCTCTTTTAGTCTGTTAATATTTATCCCGGTTGAAACTGTTGTTTAGACTTCTCCTACTGTGTTTGTAGTGTTGCATTCCCTTTCACTTCAAATTTTATGGTTTTATCCATGTAGGATGCAATTTCGGTTTCAAGAGTATATCTTGGATTGGGGGAGACTAGGTTATCGTATTTCTTTGTGTATCTTCTGTTCTCAAGAATTTAAATATTTGACTATTAAGGAAACGATAAACCCCCTTGTACCATTTGAACGTGTTACCGGCTGGATGACGAAAAAAATTTGTTTTGGATAAGGAAGCTTATGAATTGCGATTTTAGTAGCTGCTTAGTTTTACTGTTTTTAATGCTGGGTCTTCCCGTGGAAGGCTGGGTGCCGTTGCTTCTTGTGATCTTCCCTTTCGAGTATTGTACCTTGGCCTAGGGCATTATGAATGAGGAACCGCTGAAATTATGATGGATTCTGATAAAATTTGCTAGCTTTAAACTAACAATAAAAGAAAGCAAGTGCCCATTAGTGTTTCATATCCTCCTTTCGTTTGCTGTTTGATTCACTCTGGTGAATCCTTTTCTGTTCTAGGATTTCAGGTGCAGAGTTTTGAATTCTGAAAATTATATAGCAATACAACTGTTAAATTTTGATATGGCCTTTGATCTTGGTTTTTATTTTATTCTTCCTTAGTTCTTATTTGGGAACTATCTATATATGCATATGCTTTTGACAGTTGGGATATAGTGTCTCTTGGATATATGTAGCCTTGTTTAGCCTTTATCCAAGTGTGAAGTCACTTTATATGCTATAGTTTCCCAAAGGTTATACAACTGATATTGATGGAAGAAGATTTATTTGGTCACTCACACCTCTTGACCTTATGATTACATCTTTAGGGTTTCTTCTATGTTCCCACCTTGCTTGTCTAGCTGATAAGACATTAGGTAGTAGGTTAGGCACTCTCCTATGTGCTTTAGTTCTCTGTATCTCAGTAAGAGTACATTTTCTGAAGTACTAATATGAGATACAATTTTTCTGCAGTAATGTCATGTGATCAGTGCGTGAAGATGTTTCCAAGTTCATTCCAAGTAGCTGGTGTAAATATGTTTCAAATGGAATTTGGTCCCTCTACAAGAGCGATATTGGATATTTTACACATTAAACAATCTATTTGGGAATTTTTTCGGAGTGGAGGTTATTTCAATATAATCTGAGATAGCAGCATAAACCACTGGCTAGTTCTCAAACTGGAAAGGATGTTTCTCCTTATGTAATAAAGTTTTAACAGTAGGGCCAAATGTGCATCAAGAACAGCCATTGAAGAAACCTATGCAATAGACATTGTAGACAGATCAATCTTCTTTTGAGTGGTCAATTGTTGAGTGTTACAATTGGGGAAGCTTTCGGCAATCTGAGTACAAGTATTGTAAAGATATTGTACAATTTACATTATGTATAGGGTTTTTGTTCATGTTCCATGGAGAATGCAAACATAGATTTGGAAGATTATTGGGAAGTTTGGAAGTGCTAGATTCTTTTGTTTGTTTGTTCGAATATTCAAAGCACCTTTGTTGCCTTGCTGTTAAAATCACGTTGAAATCATTTCTGAGAACTTGGATTGATATGCTTCTCTGAAATATTGAACCTATTAGTGGTGAAAGAAGCTATTTCTATTTCTGATGTTTATGGTTTGGGTGGCCTTGCTACTCGTGTATTCATTGGGTCTAGGAATCATTAGAAAAAATTGCCGTCAAGATGTTAGACATTTGCTTGCTTAGGGATTCAAATGGGACTTATTTGAATGCTAGTTGTATCAGCCTATTCTAGATTCTAAAGAACATACAATAGAGTTTCCTGTGCTTAGATTGACCGATGGCATGTTTAATGTTGACTATTTTAAGGACCCTTTCGATGGGTATAGGTATCTTGACTCAATTAGTTCTTTTTCAGGGGACATGTCTTTCCTAGTTGGGAAAGTATGTTACAGAGTCTCATAGGTTGAGGAGTAAGTAATGTTTGTTAGTACAACCCATAAGAAAAGGAGCTATGTCCATGCCTATGAGACTATGATTCTATGTCCATGTCTGATGCACTCAACACTCAAGTTAGTACGAGACTTTTTAGATTTTACCCTATTTGAAGATAGGGTCCTCCAAGTTTTATAAGTATGAGGATTGAAATAAAAAACGAGTTATCATTTCTTCTTCAAAATTTTATATAGTTTACCTAAACGATATGTACCTGGGCATCTGGAGACTGGTGTTTGCCTGTTAGCAAGTTTTTAAAGATGAAGAACCCATGCTTTTGTTGTATGGGCATGGCTTAGAGTGTCTCTTATTTTTCTAGGGCAACATAATTATGAATTTGTGAGTGAAATTTCCATTAAAAAATAGAAGATGCAGTTCAGAATACAGAATTACGTGCTAGAGACAGGCTTATGGTTAGCTGCATTTGCAGTTTGTATTTTATGTGGTGTCAAACCAAGTTAAGGAGCTACAGTGAAATTCTGTTAAGCAAGCAAGCTAACTCTAGATTTTGGTTTCAGCTTTCACCCCTTGTTCCCCCTTCTCCTACTGGCCTGAGGTGTTTGGGATCATTTGAAGTTATACATAGATTGCTACAATCTCGTTGAACTTTTCTTGAAACATGTCATGCAACGTTTATGTCTCTAATTTTAATGAATTACGAATGGTAAATGGACTGTATTATTTGACCAAGTGTGCCATGCCCCTCCTGTATCCTGAATTTCTTGGGAAACAGTTTATCATAGGTTATGTTTTGTACGTTGAAAATGTTTTTAGGGAAATGGAGAGTGGAATAGAATTGAAATGAATGTGGATGGTGGTTGGTATGCGTGAGCAAGGGAATATTTCTTTTAATGATGTTTGGTTTAATAGAAATAAAAGAGGATTGGAAATAAATAAAGTGAAAATGACTCAAATATTCTTCACCTAATAAACAAAAAAAAGTTTAAAGACCCATTGGACAGTTTTGGAGGTTTACACGGGTTTCCATAGTGTATGGTAACATTTCCTCAAGCTTTTGATGGAATGATTTATGGCTTTTGTTTTCTGCGGGAATAAGAGAGCAAACATTGTTTATATATACAAAAAACTCTTGAATTGAATCCTTTGTCTAACAAATGTGGCCCTAGTACGTTACATATTCCTTCTAAATTATACTTTATATTCATCTGAAATTGGTGATGAAAAATTTTGTCCATGGTGAAGTGTGAACAGCATTCACTCAGTCCTCTTTTATTCCTCCCCGTTAACTTACCAATTAAATGTTTACTCTTGGTCAATGATTTGATTTTTACTCCTCTTACTCTTCATTTTTCCCAATAAATTCCATGAAAAAAAAGTAAACTCTACTGAGAAGACTGTAAGATGGCCTTTTTAAAATGGTTACATTTGTGTATCTGCTTCTGGCAAAATATCCAGATTGTTTGTTCCCTCTGTTCATTCTGTTCTTTAAATGGTCCATCTTGACACGATCTGCTTGCTCTCCGTTTGATGTTGAATAGCAATAACCTACCGTATGGGTTTGGTGTGGGGAAGGAAATAGAATGAGAGTGTTCAATCAAAACTTAATATAAACTCTGCAATCTGAGTCATGAACTTGATTATTCAAGAATGTGAAAATTATTCATGGTTCCAACTTATCAATTATATTAGTAGAAAATACTATAATTTTCAGCCAGCAGCTTCTACCTCTGGTTCTTCTGTGAGGTCATTAGATAGTTTTCTCAGCTTCTCTGTGGGTTTGATGGCTACATATACTCTTTGCTTCTGTTAATTTGGTAGAGAAATGGGAGAGCTCTTTTGAGTTGATCCCTCCACGTCTTTTCCTTGTTTCTTTTTTTCTTTTTCTTTTTCATTTTTTGGATTCCGAGGCATCCTGTTCTATGTTCTTCCTCTCTCTTACAATGTCCTTGTTTAATCAGAAATGTGGTCAACTGTACATGTGATTTATGTGATCATAGATTAGGATCAGCACAAAGTTTCAGACTTTTGTCAGAATACCTGCATTGTTACTTTCTATTGTAATGTAATGATAAGGCTTTTTTTTTATTAGTTGTCAACTGTCTTCTTTTATAACATGATTTCTTGCTTTTGTGAACCAAAAAAAAAAAAAAAAACTGGAAATAAAAGTCAGGTTCAGATTCCTGATTTTCGGTGATTTATACGTTTGTGTTTTTAATCCAGCACACTACTTTAATCAGAAGGAAGCTATAAGGCTCTGGGAAGTGGAATGAGTGGAAGTAGCAGAAGGCGTTCCTCAAAGTGGGATTTAAGGGATGAACCTGAGTTTGTCCCTGACAGTAAGCAATTGCGATCTGGGTGGTCCTCTGCCAATGTTACTGGTAGCAATAGTTCAAAGTGGTCTTATTTGGAAGGTAATGAGAAGCTAAAACCTAATCTGCAATTACCATTCAAGGAACCTTTTTCTGGAGGCAGAGTTTCTAACAAGGATGATACTATTAATACAGACTATGATAGAGATCTGGATACCAAAATGGCATGGGACGCAGATGAAAGCTATGGAATGAAAATGTCTCCAGGGTTGGAGGAATGGAAACGCAAGAGGCGCAGTCATTCCCCAAAAAATGGTTTGGACAGGTAAGTAAGGTTTAATTTCCTACTTAGCATTTCTTTACCAATCTATTTTTCAATTTAATGAAGGAGTCTACAAATAAACAATTCAATTGAATTATATGCTAATTTCCTAAAGTCTAAGAAATTTGTTTATCCTTTCATCTTGTTCCATGAAGCACTGCCCTTTCAATGGAGGAGCTGTTTACACCCAACCAAAACAATGTCATATATGAACATGTTATTGTAAACAGAAAAAATATTCTGTTTTTACAAAGAAAAACTTACTCAAATTTCACTGTTGGTTTAAAAACTTGTGGTCATAAAATTGTGTTAATTAGAAATCAATTTATGCTCTAATAATATATTCCTAGGATTGAAGTCATTACATGAACTTTTTTTTGGGCAAGAATATGAATTAGAAATACAAGAAATTATTGACCACTAGACTTTTGACTTATCTATGACCCATTTATTTGAAGTTTGGTAGGGATGTCAACGGCTTGTTACTGTGCTAACTCTCACGTCATTGTCAAACGAGCCTGACTAGCAAAAGCTTCAAAGCTAAATTTAGCTTTTTTCAAAAAGATGTTTTATATCAAAAGCACTTTTGAAATTGTGCAAATAAGGTGTATTCATGAACATGTAGCTGTATTTCTTTCATTCAGTGTCATACTTGAACTTTTTGATTGCTCTCTATTTTGGATCTTTGACAGTAAGTTGGTCACTGATTCAAGGTCATGTCAACCAAAACACCCTTTCTTCTCTATGCAATACTGTTTTGAATTTATTGGTTATGATCTTAAGGGTCATCATGATGTATCAGCTCTAATTTCTTGGATGCAGTGTCTTTTATTGATTGCCTATCCTTTCTTTGGATGTTGTCATATTTAGGAGTAGAAGCCGGAGCCGGAGCCCTGCCCATGGTTTTAGGTGGGAATCAGGAGTCAATGACAGAAATAGAATGAGAGCTGGAGGATTGCCCCAACCATGTAGAGATTTTGCTGTTGGAAAATGCAGAAGAGGCAGCCGTTGCCATTTTCTTCACCATGACAATCGTGATTATGAGGATGGCTGGGACACTAGAAACAGGAAAGATGGACCTCCTAGATATTCTGCTCCCTATGAAAGCAGGGACTATTCTGCTAGGAGTGGAAGATCAAATGAGACTTGTATCCATTTTGCACAAGGAAAATGTAGAATGGGAGCATCTTGCAAGTACGTGCATCATAGCAATTCTGATGACATGATTAAAGGAAATGTAGATGATTCAACTCGAGAGAGGGAGTTTGATGAAAGGCGCAGAGAGAGTTCTTTTGAGCATGGCGGTGGGCATGAGCCAAACCGCTTTAGTGATACTCCCTGCAAGTTTTATGCAGCAGGTAATTGTCGCAATGGTAAATATTGCAGGTTTTCTCATGACAAGCAAGCATCTAGGAGCCCAAATAGAAGATTAAGAGATGACAGGTGGGGGAACAATCTAGGCAGAGATCAGACACTGGATAGACCAAGAGGGAGTAACTCAGTTAGTCCTAGTAGAAGGCTAAGAGATGATCGATGGGGTCCAGATGGCAACATGGTTGACATGGATAAGATGTGGGATGGCCCAAAACTGAATGATGCTGTTGCTGTCTCAGATACAGCAAAGCTGGGTGAAGATAAGAGTGGAAATATGGGTATACAAGAACCTGGATTCACTACTTGGCCCAAGGCTGACGGATGGGGCAATAATTTAGATAACAACAAAGTGTATGCTGAGCCACCATTCGTAGGTGACAAGAAGAAAGCAGAGCAATGGAAGACAGAAAGTGCTGGTGCCACCACGGGTGCTCCCCAATCGATTGGGACTGACAAATGGCTTGTTGATGCAGAAATGTCTCCTGATTGGAATTATGGGAGAGGATCTTCTGGGCATATTGAAGACAAGAGTGGGCAGAATAAACAGGGTTTGACCCAGGGTGGTGCATATTTAGCCGCCTCCAATCATCACAGATTACAAGTTGCTCCAGGTAATTATCTGCTTGATGTTTCTGGGAGTTAACATCCTTTGTTTTTAAATACACCTTATAACACTGAAAACCAAGATTTTAAGCAGGATATAACAATTGTATTGACATGTAACAATTGTATTGACATGTAATGATAAGACTAACATTCAGGAATCTCCTGGTTCTCACATAGACAATTCTTCAATTCTGTCAGGACAAGGTTTCAATCAGAACTCACAGAATGCAAATGCTTTGCGTCCTTCTAGCAGTAATTTGGTAGGACAAAGTCAAGGGGCAGTCCTTGTCGTTCCTCCACTTGGAGGGATTGTTGAAGCTATACAGAACCAAGCTTCTTCTGTAAAAAAGTACAGTGTTGAACCAAATATCATAGATGCAAGCTTACCGCATGTTAGTACTATAAATACTCCAACTCAAAACATGGTGAGCAATGAACAGCTTGCTCAACTTAGCAGCCTCTCAGCCTCTCTGGTTCATTTCCTGGGAACAGGCCAGCAACTTCCACAAATTTATGCTGCCCTAAGTTCTCACGATGTGAAGGACACATCCTCCCTAGCCAAAGCTGAAATGTCTGGGGAGCCTGTTTCCAGTGCATACATCAAGCCAGATCCTGTTACTGGATCCCGGAAGCAGTATGATCCAATGAGTGATAGTATGGAGCCAAAGAAGACTGATGCAGCTGGAATCACGCTAGCCTTTTCTCCTAATAAAACAATTGCTGATAGTTCAGGGAGACAAAATCTTGGTGATTCTTGCAAGACTTCAGAAGAACAAATTGTCGAGAGTGAAAATTTGATCCCATTGCAGCCTGGTCAAAAAGTTGAAGCTAACAAGGGAAACAATGACGGGGCAGCTGAGGAAAGACAAGATCCTCAAGCAGATGATAAAAGCTTAAAAGATAATGGTCCTTCAGAAAATATGGACCAAAATGGGCCTGATGAGGTGAAAAAAACAAAAGATGTGAAGGGGATTCGTGCTTTTAAATTTGCGCTGGTTGAATTTGTTAAGGAGCTTCTGAAACCAACGTGGAAAGATGGTCACATCAACAAAGAACATTATAAAACAATTGTGAAGAAAGTTGTTGATAAAGTAACTGGTACGATGCAGGGGTCTCATATCCCTCAGACACAAGAAAAAATTGATCACTATCTGTCAGCTTCTAAACCAAAGCTTAACAAACTTGTACAGGTCAGTTCATTTGCATGTTGTAAATATACTTCTGATGGGTTTCGGGTTGTCTGCCCCATCTTAGTTGATTTTCTAGATGCATGTGAATTTTGATCTGGAAACTTGTTAGATTTTATGTAAGGCTTAATTTGTATGTTAATAGAGCTTCAGGAAAGTTGCTTGAGAAAATGAGTTTAAATCCTGAGCACAAGTTTGTGTACCTTTATGATATTTCTCTTGCAGAACTGACCGTAAAATTTTCAGTCCCATTCTCATGAAATAAAAAGTTATTCTGGGAACCGATTATTAACTTGAACTATTTTCTTGATTATTATTATTTTTTTCATTTCATAGTTTGATTGTTTTGTTAATTTAAAAAATTATCTTATTAAATTACTTCTTCAAAGGATGAATATCCACATCATATCAAAATCTTATTTGTTTTCAGATTTTTGCTTCTATTTAATTGTTGCGGGTTTCTAGCTTTCATGATCTCTAATCTATTTTGATCTTCATGTTTGATCATTTTTATCTTGCTGAACGTGTTGCCATCTTATAAGTGAAGTCGATGTAGTACATTTGAGTAGTGGAGATCTATGGCAGCTTCTGAATCTGAATTTGCAATTGAGATATGTTTCTTCTATTGAAGTCTATAAAGTTTCAATCTAAATGATAAGTGATAACTTGCGTTTTTGTTTCCTTGTGTTGCAGGCATATGTTGAGAAGGTTCAGAAGGCTTAGGAATTCGGCCATCTAGACTATCTTAATACATTAAGATAGGGGTTATTATCTTCATTATGTACTATATTTATTTTTACATTCAGATAGAAAAATTTTGGAAGTCTTGTGCTATCAGACATTAGTTGCCACTTCAGTTTGAGGCTAATGTGGGACTCATTTTATCAGAACTATGTTAACTTAAACGCTTTTTTTTTTTTTTTCACTCTAACTTTTAGGCCTTTTTGTGGCTTAGTTTCTCACTTCCGCAAAAATGGAAATGAACAAGAGTAGTGTTATTTTAGGAAGAATTGTTGATAAAGACTCCATTAGAAATTTATTTGCTAATTGAGATCTAAGGAATATTTTTTACACACAAGTAAGATTGTTCACACATACATAGGGAAGATATATCTAAAATAAGGAAGATTTTTTTAACACAAGTGAAAATCTTTTATACACGTGAAGGTTTTATTTGGTAAATATGTATTTAATGACGTATTTTTAAACAATTTTTTTTTATTTTACACTATGAAATATGAAATACATAGATAAGATAAAATGATAAATGTTGTCAGAATATATGATGAAATGATTTGTATAAATAATATAGATGACGGAAAGTAAATTAGGAATAGAAAAACGAGAACAGTTGAATTGTCTTGGTGGAGATGTATATTTTTTGTGTGGGTCTTGGTAGAGAGATTTAATTGATTGGTGTAGTAGTGATACTACGTAGAAGGTCTAAAGCTGAGTTGCCTTAAACGTTATACATACCATTTTAGTCTATTTATAAATCCAGTTTGGTAAAAAATTTGGATCTTTATTATAAGTCTATTTTTAAAATAATAAACGATAGTGTTACAATTTTGTCCCTATTAAAGATAGAAAGAGAAAAAATAGGTTAAAAATACTTATTTATAAATGAGGGCAAAATTAAAAAAATTTATCAATTTAGTCCATATTTATTGAGTTCACCAATTTTTCTTAGTATGTGAGAAATAGGTGATTTAGATTTATAAATAGGAAATGTAAATTGGATTCTGGGTCCATACTTTATATGGAGTTAAATTATATGTTCAACATACGGATATAAACTGGTACAGAATATTGATGATTTAAAAAAAAGTGAAATGGCCATACAATCCAGACACTGGGATGGGGCTCAACCATTTTTGTATTGGAGAATGATTTTTATCTATCTCCTGATCTCCATAATTAGGCCCCAGTGGATAAATATAAAACTACCCTATATTTTTATATTTCGCAAAAATAATTTTTTAACCCAAATCACACAATATAAGATATATAATAAAATAGACTTGTGTTTAAATGGTTTTGGTAAATTGCGCTGAATTTGAGATAAAGCCAATGAATTTGCTGTGTGAATGATAACGTCTGAGAAGAACAATTCAACTAGAGAACCCCGTTTTTCAAAAGATAACGGGACATAATCATCAGTCATCACACAATTGTCTCTATCGCGTAAGAAAAATCAACCATATATGTATGGTTCTGGCGTCATTAATTACAAATTACGAGAATCTTGTTGTCATTATATATAAATTAATTACGAGTACTATACTACTATTTTCTGTTAAATAGACCACGGTTTGAATGTGCATTTATTACCAAGTGATTAACCTATAATTACCTTGGCAATAATGAAGAATTAAAGGTGTAGGGTTTCAACATTGATTATTGCCGTATGAATAATGAGTATCAATAATGACTTGGTAATTTATCAATTATTATTAAAACTCCGTGCGTTGTTTTTATTTCCTTCTTCTAGTGAAGATTTAATTTATTAGGGCCCCTTCCTTGTTTGCATCTATGTAGTAAACTTTTGTTCACTAGCTAGTTTTTTTTTTTTTTTGACCTGAGTTCACTTGCTAGTTAGAAAAATGATTAATGATTCATAATCTAATAATGAACACGATTTTGTCCTATAGTATGTGGGAGTAGGAGTGAGCATTCGATGTTCGGTGCGGTTTTCGGTTGTAACCGAAAAAACCGAACAACCGAATATAAGACATTTTCATGATCGAACTGAAACCGAAGTATTGCAATAACCGAAACCGAATTAACTGATCAATTTCGGTTCGGTTTTTCGGTACAGTTAAGTTATTGGGCCTTTTTTTACTAGAAGATGGTTCAATACAAAAAACTGCAGCCCAAAGGAAATTCTAACAGTAAAAATAATTAATACAAACCACTACTTCAACAACAAAACTATTATAAAATAATTAACAAATAAGATTAGTTCCAAGCATTTAATACTTGTATCATTTTAATCAAACACCTGTATCATTACGTAATTAGCTATTATTGGAGGTCTGGAGCATCAAATTACATACTTGAACAAGAATCAATATCCATGTTTTGATGCACCACACATAAATGGCCCAATGGATAGTAAAACTTCAAAATACAAACTGAATCATACAATCCTTAAAAATTTAAACTTCTACTGATCAAAACAACCAAAAGAACACATTAAAAATAAAAAAAAAACTTCATATCAGATATTCATATTCATCCTTGCTCCTTGAATGCCCCCTGAATTCCACCTATAACAACTGAAACAAGAAAAAAAAAATAAAAAAAAAACAATTAACATGCATCAAAGATTACAAATATGACAAGGAAAAATTGATTACAAAATCTTAAGTTGCCCATATGCAGTTAAAACATATCAAGTCTCCACTGCAATTTTTTGCAAATCTGGCAATTTGAAAAAAAAAATCAGACTTCATATATCACAATAAATATGGAATTTATATTATAAAGTAGAGTTCAATGAATTATAGAAAAACATTACCAAGCTCTATCTTTTGTATATCATCATCTCCTTTTTCAACAAGATATTCCAATGATTGCCTAAGCCAATCTTGAGCACAAATTAAAGATTGCACAACTTTAGGAGTCAAAGAGCTCCTAAATGAATCTAGAACTCTTCCTCCAGTGCTGAAAGTAGATTCTGAGGCAACTGTGGAGATGAGCATAGCCAAGACATCTCTTGCTACTTGAGAAAGAACAAGAAATCTAGGGCTATTTAGTTTTCACCAACTTAAAATATCAAAATCATCTTTTCTGATTTCAATTTCTTTATTCAAATATCTATCTACTTCTGTTCTACTTGTCTTTTCACCTAAGTTTTCATCCATAAATAATTGCTCCTCCATGTGAAGCAATTTTCTAATTTTTACATCAGGGTCTTCATCACTATGAAGATCTTCTTGAGTGTCATGCACCAACTCCCTTTCAAACTGTGTTGCTGGAACACTATGATTATATTCATTATACATAGAAATCACCACTTCTTTAATTTGCAACACTAATTGTTCACTAGCTGAATGTGAATACATCTTAGACAAAGCAAATTGCACCCATTTTAATTTATATCGGGGATCAAGAATGGTAGAAACATAAAGAAGCTTGTTCATTTTCATAGGATCTCCCCAATACTTATCATACTTCTCTTTCATTTTTTTTTGCTATGTTTGCTGTCTCCATAACTTCACTCTTCCTCCACTCATCCAAAAAACGATGCAGCTTATAAATTTCAGGAAAAAAATAGCTAGATGTCACAAATAAAGAACCAGAGATTCGCAAAGTAAGATTATAAAAATGACCTAACATAACAGTTAACCTTCTAACATGCTTCCAATCATCAGTTTCAGGCACTCCTGCCCCAAGTTCAAGATCAAAAGTAAAGTAAGGATCTTTGATATTATACCTTTTAAAGGCTGCCTCAAATTTTTGGGCAGTGTCCAGCATCAAAAAGGTTGAATTCCACCTTGTAGGTACATCTAAACACAAAATTTTCTTACACTGAATTTTTTCATCCTCACAACTTTCTTTAAATTTTCTTATCCTAATGGGAGATTTCCTAATAAACCGAACAGCCTCTCTCACTTTTTTCACTGAACTCCCTATTTCTCTAAGCTCTTCAGTGACAACTAAATTGAGAATGTGTGCAACACATCTCATGTGTAAGAACTTACATTTCATAACAACATAGCCCCAATTTATGATTTTTCCTTCCAAATAGCCCACAGCCACATCATTAGAGCTAGCATTATCTACAGTAATAATTAACACGCTTTCAATTCCCCATTCAAGCAAACATTTCTCAATTTTCATTCCAATATCATTCCCTTTATGACTAGAAATGGGAATGAAATTCAATATCCTCTTTTTCAAAGCCCATGTGTCATCTATGAAACGGGCAGTAAGACACATATAATTGACTCTTTGTATGGAAGTTCAAGTGTCAGTAGTAAGGCAAACCCTTTTCTTTTTACTAGACAAATAGTCTTTAAATTTAACCTTTTCATTAATATAAATACCAAAATAATCACATGCTACAGTCTATCTTGATGGAATATGAAATTTGGGTTGAGCGCAAAACATAAATTTTTTGAAACCAACCCCCTCAACAAACTTGAAAGGTAACTCATCAGTTATTAACATGCAAGACAAGGCTTTCCTAACAGCATCTTGATCAAATTTCTAATTAGCAAGACCCATTTTATCACCCTCTACATTAAAATTCAAGTGTGTTTGTGTAAATTCTTTAGGAGGGAGCCTTTTTTTACAAACTCTCATGTGATTGTTAAGTGCAGTTGTCCCATTTAGTCTAGAATCACATGCAATCTCATTTCCACAATACTTACATTTACCTTTAACTTCACCTTGCTCATTCACAAATCTCGTGAAGTGTTCCCAAGCTTTGGACCTTGGTTTCATCACTTTTCTTTTTCCAAGTGCAGCTGTGGTAGGTTCATTAGTCTCAGCAATAGCAGGTTGATTTGTCTGAGTAGTACTATTAGCAATTTGAGTACTGCGACCTCCTTCAATTGTTTGGTCAGCCATGTATTCAAACCTATTGTTGGGGAAAGAAACAGATAGAATTATTAGTAAAAAATAGAATTGAAGTTAAAACCATGCTTAAAAGCTAATCAAGCATAAGGGAAACTATTAATAACAACACCACAAAACCCTTCTTGTGTTCAAACAACTGTGTTGTAGCTTCTTGAGTAACCAATTAACCACAAATAATGAACAATCTATTATAGGTTTCTAACCAAAATTGGCCACAATCAATAACTTTTTCCACAGAAGAATGTCAAGATTCATTATCATATTAATAGCCAACAACAAGGTCACTTAGATGCAAGCAAATGAAGCAATAAGCCAATGGTTCAAAATCTCAACACATCAAAGAGACATGAAACACAAGCATATTAACCAGCTAATTTACCCCAACTAAAAAGAGAAACGTGAACTGAACAAGTATTAAGTCACTGTTAACTTTGATAGTTACATCAATTTGAGTTGGCATGAACTTAACATATGGAAATAACAGAAAACATTCAAAGCAACATCAAAATATCAGTATACTAGCAAATTAGTCACTGTAATGTCAACTCAGTTAGCTTTAAACCTCGAAGTGATGGAACTACACAATTTACTTCACAAAAACATGTAACTTGCAATGTATTCCTCCTCCCAAATATTTAAGGACTAAAGCTAAACGCCAATGAATATGTAAGTTTAGATATTGAATTGTCAGTTTACTCTTCCAGTAAAGTCAAGACACTGAAATAAAGAATTCATAAGATACATATCCACGGAGGAGTTCAGGGGCTCCCAAACGCATAAAGCAAAGAATATACCATTAGTTAGTTATGAAGCTACGTTAATGCTTTGAAATGAAAATGGACAATTTGTTAGTGATGCATTAACCAAATCAAAGGTAGCCACTAGCCAGATACTACCAAGAAACATTTTGAAGTTTTCCCCACTAGCACTAACTCGATTACTCGAGAACCTATCAATAATGTATGTTGCGTTTGTTAAAGATGAAAAACTAAAAAAGGACCAAATTAAAATATTGGGAAAATGGCTCAAAAATACCTTATAAGGAAATTATTTGCTGATTGGTACCACGGGTGCAAACAAGCACCCCTTATGTGCAAGCATCATCCACATGTGTAAAATTCATCCCTGCGAATGTGCAAACACCATCCCTCGTGTGCAAAATATCATCCACCCGTGTGCAACTTATCACCCACTATGTGCAATGGTAGCAATTAGCAATTAATTTTCTTGCAAGGTAGTTTTTAGCAATTCTCCCTAAAATATTTGAGGATACACGAACGTGAATGTCAGATCTCAGCCAAAGGGTAGATGAGAAAAAAAAATCAAGGTATTTATTTTATGCTAATATACTATATCAAACAACAACAAAACTCATTTTTTGTTCCGAAAAAAAAAATCAGAACGAGGAAACTAATGAAAAATTTCAGAAAGAGGCAGTAACATTCTTTAAGTCAAGAACTTGAGATTAAAATGATAGCCGTTGTAAAAATAAGTGTTTACCAGAGTCCAGAAAGAGGAAACTGATGAACTCGAGTTAAGATTGAAGAGTTGAAGACGAACGGAGGAGCAGGAGATCAAACTTGGGTGCACAGAACAGTGCCACTGTCAACGGAAATGATGTATGGCGCGGAGGATCTTCAACGACATGGTGAATCGGTGATGATCAAGGAGTAAGTTGAATGAAGAATGACGATGACGGTCATCGGGAGGAGCAGGAGATTAGGGAAATGGAGATTGAGGGTTAAGGTTAGGGAAATAGACGTGAGTCAGTCAGAGTCAGCGAGTAGTTGAGTTGAGACGTGAGAGACAGACTGAGACTCTGAGAGAGAGTAGTTGAGACTTGACATTTGAGTCACTGAAGTCACTGCACAGTTTCAAATTGCAGCAAATGCTAAATGAGCCCAAAAATATGCTTTGCCAAATGGGCCCAAAAAACTGCTTTGCACTTACACAGTTGCAAATTGCAATGAGCCTGATTGGCAAATAAATGGGCTTCATCTTACACTTCGGTTATTCGGTTAAAACTGAATTTTATTTTCTATAACCGCACCAATAACCGAAAATCCGATATAACCGAATTTAAAAACCGAAAAAAACTGAATTATCAAAAAAACCGAACCGAAAAAACCAAATTGGGTTCGATTCAGTTCGATCTTGGTTTGATTTTGCTCACTCCTATGTGGGAGTCCCAAGAGCATCTTGAAAGGGAGAGGATTCAGCTGGGCTTAATGAAAAATGAGATAATATATATAAGAGAACTCAAACACTACACCTTGATCTAACATTTAAAAACAATGAGTTTTATCGGTTACTCTTCACTTATATATTGTTATAAATACAAATTTAAAGGGAGATCCAGATTTTAAAAGATTATTTTATTAAAAAATAAGAGATCTTTAAACTTTTAATTTACATTTTATTTGGGAGATTTTATGATGTGAGACTTATAATCAACATATACCTCTCTCAATTTCACTGAGATTTCATCAATTGCATAAGGTGTTGATGAAGAAGTTTGTTCCTTTTGATCGTCACAGCATGCCAACTAAAACCCCAAAGAGAATTGAGAGGGAAAATTAAAGGAAAGATGATGATAGGGTACAGCTCCAAAGGAGAGCTTTCCAAAGGGCAAGAATAGAGGAAACAATGATAAAAGAGCCTTTGGTTATCTTTTTCCCAAAATGGAAAGTGTGAAATTCCTCAGTCAATCAAGTCAGTGAAGTCCGGACTCTGAGGAGGCCAAAGCATTTTGAATTCCATGGCACAACACCTCTCTCTTGGAATTAATGTTTCTGCCCAAAAACCAAAAAAACAAAAAAGAAGTCATATAACATTAATGCATAGCCTGTCAGATCTGTGTGACCCAATCCTCCTCGTAAACACGTTCTTCCTTATGTACTCACTCTTGTCAAAAGCTGCCTACTTCCCCTTATGATATTTGCCCATTACCCCCTTTTCTTATTCACATTTATTTAAAGATGGTCTCTCTCTCTCTCTCCCTCGCTTGTAGAATTCAACTATAGCTAACTTCTACTATCCTTCTTTTTGTGTCATGGAGTAAAAAAAAACCCACTTAATTGCTTCATTCCTTGTTCCATTTATTTCCTCTAAAAGAAACCACCCACCATTCAAATGCAACCAGAAACACTGCTTGCTGGCTATTTATATCTATTTCTACACATACCATTTGGTCCTTTTTTTTCTTTTTTCATTCAAGTCTCTCGTAACACTACTGTACTAATTTTGTGTCAATGCAATTCATCGGGTCATTATGAAATGTGTGTGGTAGGTCCGCTTTGTGATTATTACTTTTTGGGTTTTCGGTAAATTCTTGCACTGGCCTCTATATAAATGCAAATTAAAAATAGATAGATATAATGATTCTTCTTGACTATAAAGCTTATTAGCTGCTACCCATAAATTAAAATAGATCGATTGATGAACGACCCACTAATTCACAGTCCACATGATTAATGGTTTATGATTATTATTGTCTATAAAATTTGGCTGCAATATACGAACAGAACATGCACGTACATTCACACGGATGGAGCAATAAATGGCATTCATGGCGCAGTAATTCGTGATATATTAAATGAGAAGAACCAGTAAATTAAAGGACTAAGAAAGAAAAATCGAAAGAACGTATGTATGTATAAATTAAAGAAAGATCGTACGAGTATGAGGTGGATGGGGGGAAATCTCCATTGTTCACTACGGATCAAAGTTTGTTTTTTCAGATTCTCATACGAAATCATATAAAATAGTGTGGCCGAGTAATTATATCTGCTACTGCTATAAGAAATATGGAAAATTTTTGTTTTTCTTGTAATTTTATTATTCCTCTCGGTTATGGTATCTGAATCTAAAAAAATACTTGCAAGAGAAGAGAGATGATCCAATCATGTCACTTATCCGAACTCACACACGCGCGCACCCTTTAGTTCTTTGATATCATTAGTCTTGTTGACCATGCAAATCCTATGAAATTTTTTTGCTTTTTGTCGAGGAAATTAAAAGACTCTAAAAGGCGAAGCCACGGTATACAGAGTATTTAATAAAATTTGCAGCTTTATTCATAATATAATGAAGAAGACTACCTTGTATCCCCTTCATATAATTCATTAATTGATCTATCACTTTCTGATCTAATAATTGATTTTCTGAAAGGAAACGAAAAATCTGCAGAGAGAGCAGAGGGATATCGAGTTTTTAGTTCATCAGATTATGATGATGATGGCGGGGTCCTTTCCATCACCCAAACCCAGCCAAGTGATGAAACCCTAGCCATGAGATCGAATGATTGCTTTGGGCATGCGCAAGTGTGTATATATCACGAGCCACAACACAGAATTATTATAACCTGGTGGTTTATAATACATGGGAAAGTGAGAGCAGATGCGTCGTACGTACGTGTGTATATATTATTGTACTTTACAACTGACGAGAAAATGATCTCAAACCCTCGCTCCACCGTCTGATCACAAGTCTTCCTAAACTTTAGTTTTTCAGGTTTTGTTGGCTCGCTCAGTATGGTATGATGCTTGCGTGAATCACAAACATATATGCTAACTTTTTGTTTGAATATAAGAGCAAATTGATTTTTTTTTGGGAGATATTAAAAAAATTAATTAAATTATTTTAAAATATTTATATTTATCATTTTTCCTTAATACTCATTTATTTGACTTATAAACATTTAATCATATACAACATATAATGATATAATCAAGTAAATTATTTTATTTTCTTACTCTCTCCAAAAAAAATCAACTAGATCATCTTATATTTAGAACAAGAGGTAGTATATATCCTAACTACCTATGATCTTTGACCCTAACATGATTATTATTATGATAAACACTTACTACTTATGTTAATCCTTGTTCCAGGCGGCTTTGAAAATATATTGTATTTTGAGTTAATATAACTTTTGGTTTCTGAAATTTGGTCTGATTTTGGTTTTAGTCCCTCAAGTTTGAAATCGGTGGTTTTGGTCCCTCAAATTTACTTCATTTATAATTGTTGGTCCCTCAAGTTTAAAAATGATTTGATATATTACCCTAAACTTAAAGAACTAATAATTATAAATGAAGTAAACTTGAGGACCAAAGCCACCGATTTTAAATTTGAGGGACCCAAACCAAAGTCGGATAAAACTTCAAGGACCAAAACCACCGATTTCAAACTTAAGGGACCAAAACCAAAATCGGGCCAAACTTCATAAACCAACAGTTATATTAACTATTTTCCAAAAAGCATTCATGGCCTTAAGTGATATACATGTAAGGTGGATTAATTAATTAATCAATGTCACTATGTACGTAAATTAGGTGAGACCTTGACTATGAATTTTCATTCAAAATATTCCGTTTTGGTTATTTGATTTGGGGATTGACACCAATGTTTAATAATCTTGTTTAGATTCATCGTCACTATATTTTGGATAAAGATTTATCTTTGTATTGATAATCTAAATGACATCAACAATAATCAACGTGCACCAATGAAAATTAAATTAAAGAGAGATATAAATGAAATAGTTAGTGTCTGTTTGGATTAGCGGTAGAAACTGTCTAACGTGATTTACAATTTTTGAGGTAAATATGTAAAAGAAGTTTTGTGTCGACTTGTATGAACAGACTTTTTAAACGTAAACCTAAACAGACTTAACTTATGCCTGAAGTTTTCCAATTGTTCCGCTTACAGAAAACCTTCCACATATGGAAAATAGATCACCGGCTTCCTCTTTTTAAAGATTATAGTTAGTTTAATTTCAACTGCACGGCACCAACTTAAATACATGGTCATGGTGGTTAGGCTAATTTTAATTCATATTAAATACAATTTGATCATCATCGTGGTGATATTGATGTTTCAAACGGTCTTAAATTAATATTGGGAATTTAATTATGGCATTCCAAGTACATATATGACGCTAGCACAGATGCTGCCAAATTATGATTATGACTTTGTTAATCATGTCTTTGCAATTAAATCAGATGTCTAGTATGTACCCTAGTTAGCTAGTTCCATCAGCACAAGTAATAGGGAGATATATAGATATCGATGGCCAAACCTGTTCTATACTATATCAATACGTTCGATCATTTACTTGAATAGTACAGTAAGAGAGGTTAACATCAATGTTGAGCAGATGTAGTATGTGGGTGTAATTTATTTATTCTTATATTCAAAATAAAGCTGGTCCATCTTGATCGAAGACTTATAGCTAGCTTGAATAATGGCCCAAACCCAAAATCCATGCGATTTTTTTAATCCATGATTTGTAATCTTAAATCAACAATCCATCAGCGATGTTTTAAAACATTTCTTTATGTTACGTACGTACCCAAATAGTGTTTGCGTGTGTCATGGGAATCAATATTTTAAAAGTCAGACCGGACGTCGAGTAAGAAAGGTCAGCAGGTCATAGTTCAAACAGTTGGAACGGTCGAGCCGTTTGGTCAGACCAGTGACGTAATAATTAAAATATATATATATATATATCTATATATAAATATTACAATTAGTCTTTAGTTTAATTTCATAGGAAGTTAACAAGATAAAAAAATACCATTTAATTAAGTCAACCATCAACTTAACAAAATGCACTAATAATAATGATTTCATGACTTATCAAATATTGGTGGTTTTTTTATTAATCCAAGCATGAGTTTCTTGAAAATGTCATCATTTTCCTGAAGAAATAACCCAAAATCAAGACCTTCAACTCCAATCCAAGAACTTTCAATTCCATCCTTAGATTGATGATGAAACCTATTACCTTGTTCTTTAAAAGCATCTTTATAAAATAGTGTGCAACAAACCAAATTATTAAAATTAGTAACATATAATATAAATAAAAAAAAATAACATGTCTAAAACTTATATGCCATTTTTTTAAAAAAATTGCAGCATCAAATTAAAAAAAAAATTTTTTGTTCACATGTTTACTGGGCCAGACGGTTTTTGAAAAATCGGTCTAGATTCCGGCTTAATAATGGTTGGCGGCCCAAAAACGGGTAAATGACGGTTTAAAACGGCTCTCCGAAAAAAACGGTCAAATAACACATGCCTGGCTCACCGCCTCAATGACCGGCCAATGGTCTGATCGGTGGGACCGTCCAGTCCAGTTTTTAAACCCTTGGTGGGAATGGGATAGTATTCATGGAATCTGAAAATTATATTCTGAGTTTTTCCGGAATGTTTACAATTTAATCTTTCCACAGCTTTTGATTGGTGCTCATCAGAATCTTTTGGATTCGTTGAAGAATTCAATATACGCAGTTCTCTTTAATTCAATGTATATATTGAAAATTCTTCAAACACCTTGAGGCTTCTTGTTTTTTTCTTTACCTTCCATTTTTTTCAATTATATGCGGATCAATATGAATCAATATATTTCGCTTGGCAATCTTGGTTATATCAGGGCAATACCCCCCCCAACAACACACACACACACACAAACCAAATTAATTTACTTATGAAATGTTAGTGTATATCTACATCTATAGTGATCTCTATTTTTTCAGTATTATCCCAAAAACAACAAAAAAATTAAATAATTATAGTTTCATAATTTAATTACGAAACTCGATATGTATCAACTAACATCATTGATGAAAGGGAAAAACAAGATATGTGTATTACTTACAAGCATTTTTTCTTTTTATATACATGATCATACTAATAATGAATGCATATTATTTTGTTTTGACAAAAGGCTATGTAATTAAATTGGGTCTTGAGAGCTCCTCAAAGTCAAGACAAATCTTACAACTCATTGAGTGCTTCTCCATGATACTTACAGCTACCATTATACACTCATCACACACGCATATATTGTACTGTTATATATCTTACACTGAATATTGATAGAAGTTTTTGTTGAAGAAGTGCAAATGTAAACACATTTTTTTCATAAACAAAAGTTTTCTTTTGGATATAATGATCAATTTTTAATATTAACTAATCCAACTAAAAGCATTAATTACTAGCTGAATATGATATTACTTTTCTGCAAGCACATAAATTGCCATTGACTAGCTAGATAGCTTTAAAGAGGAAAATAGAGGAATGTGAAAACAAGGAGTGGCTTATATATTTGGATACTCAGCTACTTATTGAGGATATAGGATTGGAGATAATTATACAAGAGATAGCCATGGAATGATTAATTCTTAATCACACATAACAAATCACGAAATTAAAGTGGCAAATAAAAAAAAAAGAGTGAAAGAGGAATGAATTAATGGCAGGGAATGATAGCAAGAAAGGGGAGAGAGGTTGCATTAACACAGAAGCAGCCCAATGATTTCAGTGCCCAGAAAAAAACAAGTTAGAGAGAGAGAGAGAGAAATTAATATGAATCAATATAATGACTAACTCCCCCCATTGGTGCAATTCTCTTACACCTTGTACCTATATAGACTACTTTTGCCTTAACCCTAGCTTTATCCATCATTTACATATTTTTTGCAGACCCAGCAGCTAGGTAAAAAATATTGAAACCTAACCCATATTCATTCAATATAATCCCTTTGCTATATATACACCTTTTTCTTTAAATCCATGAAGTAGAATCTATATTATACTTTTTGCAGTTACTCTAGCTAGCTCTCCTTTCAGTAAAAACCAACCCCCCTCTCAAAATCTAAATGCTCTTCAGTCTCTTGTATCACTCTCTTTTTTCTCTGCCGGGCTCTTTTGGTCAGCTAGATATCTAGTTAGCTATAGCTTTTCTTTTGAACCATCAAACCCAAAGATTATGTGATTGAGAAGGAGAAACCCTCTTCATAGCCACCCCTTTTCCCTCTTCTTCATCACCCTTTTTCGACAAAAATATATATACATATAATTACAGTTAGTGGTGTGCTGTTTCCTCTCACAAACAAAATCCAGATTCAATCACCAATATCTCATCTCTCTCATGGATATCAACCAAAACCCTACAATGTTTACAAGCGTTAACAACACTACCACTTGGAATAATCTGAACAATATGGAAATGGATCATAATCTCCATCATCATCATCAAATCCATATGTGTTCCTCTTGGCCTAATTACCCTAATTACCCTCATCAGATCATACCACCTTCTTCTTCTTCCTCCACCACAATACCCTCTTCAGGGTTTCTAAACAACGTCGTTTTGGAAGAAGAAGATGAAGAAGGAGAAGGAGAAGGAGAAGAAGAAGAGCTGGGAGCTGTGAAGGAGATGCTGTACAAGATCGCGGCTATGCAGCCGGTGGACATAGACCCGGCCACCATCCGAAAGCCGAAGAGACGAAACGTCAGGATCAGCGACGATCCACAAAGCGTCGCCGCCAGACAGCGGCGAGAGAGGATCAGCGAGAAGATCCGAATCCTCCAAAGACTTGTCCCTGGTGGCACCAAGATGGACACTGCCTCCATGCTTGATGAAGCGATTCGCTATGTCAAGTTCTTAAAGCGACAAATCAGGCTTCTCCGATCTCAACCACCACCACCACCACAACAATGCATCACTAATAACAATACTCTTGCCAATATTGGTGTTATCAACACTGCTAGTACTAATATTCATAGTGATCATTGGCCTTTTACACCACCGTCGTCTTTACTACACTGTCCCACAGCCACCGCCACCTCCTCCGCTGCTGCCGCCATGGGCATGCCGGTCAGACTAGGACTCGGCTCGGGCTATAATCATGAGTGATCATGAGGTAATTATTGGCTAATTATTATGTATGTGTCCTGGGTTGTGTGCATATTTAATTATGTGTGATGATGATTTAATTTGTGTGTGTGTGTTTGATGAGAAGAAAAAATAAATTGGACTCTAGCTGAAAGGAGGTGGATTAATAATAATATGGAAAAGGGGATTGATCAAGTTTGATGGGACTGATGAATGGGACTTGTAGCGTAGAAAGAATCATAATGGCATGGCTTGTGTGTATGTGTATGATATGTTAAATAAGATTGGAATTTTATTTGTGTGTTTTGGAAGTTTGCCAGAAAGTTTGCTTGGCCGATCTCCCTCTCAGGGAAGAAATTATAACTTTGTGACGTGATCAGAAGCTACTGATGAATAAATATAATTGATGTGTATGTGATTATCTCTCTCTCTCTATATGCTCTTGTTGGCTTGTGTGCAGTGTGTGTGTGTGTAAGCTAGGGTACTGGGCTCAAAACAAAGATTACATATGTAATTAAGAGTAACTGTGTTTTTAAAATGAACTAGCATATATGAGCTTTTGATTTGAGCGTTGTTTATTATAATTTGTAGCAATGGTGCGGAAGAAAGCCCTTAAACTAGACCTGTAATTTGACAAAAGTAACTTAAAGCTGAAGAAATCCCTCATGCTATTGTTACAGTTACAAATGACTGTGCAGAAAAGCTAACTGAAGGAAAAGTTAAAGCTCATGTATACTGTTTCGGTCTTATTTATAAACACTTTTTTTTTCTTCATGGGGTTGATTTCTTTTATAAATAACTTTCACTTTATGTCTGAAAATGTAAGCTCATTTTTTCTATTTTACCTTTATTAATACATATTATTTATAATTAATTATCACACACACCAAGAGTTATATTCAGGAGAGAGAGAAAGAGAGAAAACTCACTATGTGAATGAAGCCAACAAAGCATTGAGAAAATGTATTTTACTATCTCTCATACTTTTTATACATTCTCTCTCTGTTTTCATAAATAGAAGCATATATGAAAAAAAGCATGTCATATTTGACACACTTATTATTTTTAACTACCAGTTCGTTTTACACAATTAAGGAGAAAGTTGTTTATAAATAGGACGTGAGAGAGTATATATATATAACTGTTGTCCGTAGTTGCTTGTGTGTTTGTGTATATATTATTCAAATATATATCCGCAATAATGCATGGCAGTGCTTGAATGACAATTAATAATACTTGTACATGAATTTCAGAGTGGAATAAAGGGAATTAACACAACGCACGCGCACGCATACTCTCTTAAGGATATTGCTGAGGTTGGATATCATGCAAGTGAACTTTATTGCTATATGATTGGGATTCAGTTTTAATTTGTTTCTGAGTTCATATAAGAAAAGTAGTTCCTATATTAAAATTGAATCCAACAAACTACTTAATCAATTTAATTAATTAGGAGCATTTATAATTTAATTATTAGATAGTATGACAGTAGTGATGGATAACTCACTCCAAACTATACCTAGTAGCTAGCTATTGCGCATGGATTAATGATCAGTGAATATTATATATTACTACTATATATATTCCTGCAGTATATAGAATATAGATTCATCATTCATCTGCTAACTCTCTGACTTGATATATTTGAATAATATATATTATGATCCTGCTGCATGTATATATATATAGTTTCTGGCTCGATATATCTGTTTCTATGTATCTATGATCAGTAATTATGATCGGTATGACATATATGGGGCATTTTGAGTGTATTCTAAAGTATGTTTTCAAAACCTATATATCAACAATAAATCGACTATGATCTTTAGGGAACGTGCAGGCATATGTTTTGATATAACTTTATTTTTCGGGAACTTAGTGTTTCTTCGCAAGTGTAAGGGTGGTGTGTTTTCAAATGTTGCCGATGACCCGATTATATGTTCAGATCAATAGTTCCCCAAACGGCCAACTACTCAAACCGTAATTTAATAATGATTGAAACAGAATAGTTTGATCGATCATATATAGACCCCTTATATGTATATCCTTCAGCAGCAATATCATATACTTGTTCCTATCCTTAATATAAGACATATTTATCTAATCTGATTAAATTAAAGAAAATAGTTGAATTAGTTAATATGACATGCATTTTTTAAAACACTTTAATTATCTTTATTAATTCTCTCATTTATTATCTTTCTTGATTATTGTTGAAAGAACATCAATAAGATAAATTAGAAAGATATTAACAAATATAAAAATCATGTCTTATATTTAGAACCAATATCAACTCTCTAAATATGTTTTATATTAAAAATTGAAGGAAGTATTATTTTCCAGGCAAGCATGGCACGATCACATCTTAATATGATTAAGAAGAGCGTCATCCAATCTGATAGAGTGAATTAATACGTGTGAAAATAGATTCCTGGTTTGCAAAAACTTTATAATAAATTCTAATAGCAGAAACGAAAATGATAGAGTGAATATTGTTATGATGATATCGATGTTGCCCCATATTCAACAATTATGACATCTGTTGGTAGCCAAAATTAAGGATTGATTTCACAACATGATTTGTTTTCATCCTTAATTAAGATTCAAAACCGAAAAATATCCGCCATTTTCTTAGGTTTAGCGGTGAAGAAAATAAAAGAAGCACCTTCACATTGCATATGTTAACAAGCAACAACTGTACTTGGTTGTTGTTCATATTGAAGTCATATCTCTTAAAATGACTTTGATAAAATAAGCAGACAGATATACACAAAAATATATATAATATAATGAACCTTATTTTTATAGAACTCACATTCTAGAAGTGATCAAACTCTGTTATTTTTTTTAAAAAGAATTCTATAGACTTTCATTCTTCACGAAATCACAGAGAGATCAAGAGATATTGAAAATACCTCATAATGAATCTCCCTATAAGTTTGTCCACTATTTCTATATACTCCTTCTATTTTATTTATAGAATAAAATTACCTAATTCTCACCCATGGCCATCACTTTAACTCGCTTAACTAATTCACATTTTAAACCTATTTTTATTTTTGTTCATTTCTACCATTATTTAATCTCCAATTTATTTATTAACTTTATTAATAAGAAAGATAACATTTATAGCATGTCAGTTCATACATTTAATAGAGACATATAAAAAATATTATAGGCCCATCAAATTCTGTAACTTCTTAAAAAAAAATCATGATATAAGAAAAATCGTACTTTAGATTAGGGGCAATATTCCTATCATACAAAACATGATATATGAGATATTAATGGATGTTGCGGACGATTTCAATATAATTTTAATCTTAATAGTGCCTGTTTTGGAAACCATTAAATCGTGATTTCTCAAGTTTTTTTTATTTAAATCGAGACGAAACTTATCTCACACATTTTCTTTAAATGATATAAAAACACTTTAAAATATTAAAACAAAAGGGCTTATATCAATATCATGATCATGCCCAGCGGCTAGTTAATTAGCACATGAGATTTGGCTCTTTAAAGTATATCTTCGTTTTTTTTAAAATCCCCATAGGTGATTTTCTATTTGCCTTTAATACTTTGTCAACGAGTTTTGGAAACTCATCAATGAGATAAAAAAGCCTATTTGCAGTAAAAAACTCATTAAATAAAAGTGAGGAGTATTTGGAAATCCATTAAGAAACAATGGGCTTCTTAAAAATAATGAGCTTTTTAGAGAAGCTCATTTTTAGAGCTTTTCACATTAGCTTCTTCATGTTTGATGTTAAGAAAAACCACTTTTTTTATCGCCAATCCAAACATAAATCATATTTATAATTTAATTTTTTTTTTCAATTTAACTTTTATAAAAATCACATTAAAAAAAAACCAATTTTACACCGGTTTCTCAAACATACACTATATTAGTGGATCCCAGTAGGAAAAGGTGCCCATATGTAGCCTCGAACAAAATTGATCTCTTCAACTGTATTTAAGAAAAAAACTATATGGGTGGGTCCAAACTATATTCTCAGAAAAACAAATGCGGCCTTGTTTTAACTGGGCCAGGCTCATGGCCCCATGTGGCCCGCATATATGACAACTCCGAAAAATTTGAAATTTTCGTTCTTCGTTGCACTACTTTCTAGTCTCTACTTCAACGTGCAAACCGCCACCGATTTCCCAAGTTCGCTCCCTCCCAAATTGATCCTCACTATACGAATTTCCTCGAGCTCTTCTCTTCTCTGAGATCTTTATAGAAGATTGAGTGATTGACTGTACACGTTCACCATATCTGGCTCGCCCAAGTCCCCCCCTTCTCTCAGATTTATGCGGTGCCTGCTATTTTTAGAGTTCATTAATTATTTCATGCATCTGGGATCTTTAGGATCAAATATTTTCCATTTGGATCTTATACAATCCCATAAGTCCAGAGCTTGAGATTTTTAGCTCTTGCTTTGGATTTGCATGGCATTATATATTACATGATGATTTCTCAAACCTGATTAGGACTAATTAAATACGTGTGCTTGCGATGATGCTTCTTTTTTCCGGGTTGATTGTATGGGGGCTTCAGACTTCTTCAGTATAACTGCACTGGAAAATTACGAATGATTGAAAATTGAGACAATGAGTGCTTTAGAAAGGAGTATTTCATTCAATAAGACCGCATCGCCCAATCGTAGGGCTATGATTAATAGCCCCAAAGTCGTAAATCGATTCAGAAGGGTCTCGCATCGGTTTCAAGTGATTGTGATTGTTGGGTTTGTTTTTTCATTCTTTGGAGCCATTGGCGGTGGATATATTCACGTCCTTCCTAGCCTTAGCCAAACATTTTTTCAAAGGCAGGGGATCTTTAATCATGAAGGATCACAAGGAAATTATGACGTTTTGATCGGAAACCGGATCCGGTTCCTTGTTCCGGCTTACCCTTTGTACAATGCCTCAGAATGTCCTTTCGTAGAACAAGGATTCAATTGCTTAGCTAATGGATGGAGCGACGATTATTATCTTCATTGGAGGTGGAAAACAAAGAATTGTGATGTTCCATTGTTTGACGTCCGTAGTATCTCAGAGAAGCTTTGAAGTAAAGGAATTGTTTTTGTCGGCGATTCAATAAGTAGAACACAGTGGGAATCACTGATTTGCATGTTGATGGTTGGGGTGGATGATAAAAAGAGCGTTTATGAAGTCAATCAAAATAAAATAAGAAAGCGTATCAGATTTTTAGGAGTTCGGTTCAGTTCCTTCAATTTCACAGTTGAATTCTTTCGCTCTGTTTTCCTGGTGCAACAAGCTCCTGGGCCTGAACATGCACCGGGGATGATCAAATCAACACTGAAATTGGACACGATAGATGATATTAGTGATCAGTGTATAGATTCTGATGTTCTGATCTTCAACACCGACCATTGGTGGGTTCCATCTAAGCTTTTTGAGACGTAAGTTGAAATATACCTAATTGTTCTTTATTCGCGAGTTCTGATGGATTTTGTATATATTCATTCATCATTGATGTTCATAGTGATGATTGATTGCCACTCTTTTGTGTTGTCAAGGACATATACGCTACAATTGATTCTACGCGTTATATATTGCCATGCTTCTAGCAGTAGCTATAGTATCTATTAACCAATAGAGGAAGTTTCATATCAAATTACTTAATGACTCATAATAGTAATCATTTTACCTTTAGCTTCTTCATTCATATGCATGATTTTGCTGCCCTAAAATGGTATGTAGTACTATAAAAGTTATTACTGGAAAATGAAGGAGTGGGACATAATTTTCATACTGGATATATTTAATAGTCAGCCCTGTTGAAAACTACGGGGAAAAATACTTACAGATACTACTGCAATAGGAAGGTGGACATTTGTTTAGTGGAATTATCAATATCTGTATAAGATGCATGACTTGTAAGCTTTAGTTGCTGGAATCAGTGTGGTTTGTGAATTTGTATTGTGTATAAGTGAGTAAAATGGTTTTCATCTATATTCAACAGGGGTTCTTATTTCCAGGTTGGAAGCTCTCTGAAACTTGGAATGTCAATTCCTGCTGCCTTCAGACTAATACTTGACACTTGGTCATCATGGGTTGATAAAAATATCAACATAAACAGAACACGTGCCTTCTTTAGGACTTTTGAGCCATCTCACTGGAGGTGTCCTGAAATTATTATAAACATGATGCTCTGTTTTAACCTCTTACACTTTTCCACTACCCTTATATGCGGCATTGTTGCCCAGATTGATCAAACTTTTTTATTCATGCACGTCATTATGATTTTTCTAACAGGATTCAATCTTTGATGGTTAAAACCTGCTCTCTTCAACTTCACTGATCTAGTTTTCTTGTCTGAATCAGTGATGAAACCCGTAAGACTTGCAATGTGACCCAATATCCCACTTTTGAAACTGATGGGAGGGACCAGAACTTGTTTTCAGACATAGTTATGGAAGTGGTAAAGAATGTCACAGTTCCCATAAATTTTCTTCATGTTATGTTTGACCTTCTAATTAATAATATATCGAAATCTATGGTTTTTGACAGAACACAATGGTGTCGTGCGATCCATGTAGCCGACCCCACCTAGTGGGATAAAGGCTTTGTTGTTGTTATGTTTATGTCGGCTTTCCGGAGTGATGCACATGTTGGTAATTGGAGTGACCACCCATTGTTGGCTGATTGTAGCCAATGGTGCCTACCTGGAGTGCCTGATATGTGGAATGAAATTCTCCTCTCCCAACTATTTACTCATAACAAGTTATTCAGCAAACAGAACTAGACGGTGAGTTAAATCAAATTCAGTTTCTTTCCAGTCCCTATCTTTCTCTGTCTCTGTGTGGGAGTATATGGCATGACTGTGGAATAAATAAAGGGAGAAGGCAAGAGCCTGAGTCCATGACAATAACCTAAACGATATAGGTTAATTAGTTACACAACAATTCCTTATTAGCAAAAACATGTTTGTTTATGTTCCTAAAAAGGACCAAGAGAAAGAGATAGTATTTATCTAAGGTAACTGCTAAATCACGTACTCAGTCCCAGTAATATCTTGATGCATATTATCACCACTGATTCTATTTTGTGTTATTTTGACCTACAATAAACAGCTGTGTTATTTTATAATGCTTTTGTCATTTTTAGAGTAGACTTTCTTTTCACTATTTTAATCCTTGAATGCAGATTAGCGAGACAAACTTTGTCAACATTGTATTTAGAGGCATACATGGAACAATCCCAATTTGAACCAGATCTCAACCTAAGCTAACACCATTTAACATGAGTCATCTCTGATTTAGTGATTGTTGACCTCTATCTTCTGCAGGGCTATTCTGAAATACCTAAGCCTGTCAGATTCTCAAACGTAACGGGAAATTATTCTTTTGATTCTTTGTTCAATTCTTCATAACACATAACGGAATCTAAGACTGAAACGTATATTCTTGTCTGTTGTCGTGACCTATGGCTTTGTTCTTGACTCTAGACAGTACACAGAAAAGAGAAGGCAATTGTTAATACGAAATAATCAATCGCAATTGCTTTTCTCGGGTTGTCCTGACCCTTCTGTTTGACATATGGACTTGGGAGAGAACAATTAGATGCCTTTGAGCTAAAGAAGGTACTGCACATCGCATGAAACTTGTTACTCTAAATTAGTCAATTCTAACCTTTGCTACTATATAGAAATGAATTCCTCTATTTCAGTGCTTAGCTCAATAATATGTGCATTAAGAGAGTTAAAAAGTTGAAGGACTAGAAGATTAATTTTCCAACAATAAAATAATAAGAAATAGTCGGCTGATACGTAATCTTAAAATCATTTGGGTTGGAGCATTCTCATTGGTTATAGCATAGATGAGCGGATATTCTAAGAGTACCTAATTATTTCTCTTGCAAATATTTAAGACGTAATTTGGATTGTTCAGAGTGATTTTTTTATTTTTACTTTTTTGAAAAATAATTGAGCCCTTGATGTTCATCATTGCGATGATGAGTATTAAAACTCGTTCCCAGCAATACACACACATATACATATATAGATATATATGTACACAATGTATGTATGTATGTCTCGGACTTTTCACTCAGACGTGCAATTCTAATTTGGCTGAGGCTATTGGTACTCGGTGTCAATATATTGAAAATATACTAGGACTTTCTAAGTTATGCGATTCTATAATTGAACAAAGGGATTATTATTTTTAATGCAAGAGGTGCCAATATTAGAGCTGTTAAGTGTTAACTTTTTGAATTTGTTTAATTAAAGATAACAGAAGACTAAGTTAAATAGTTAAAACATCCATACCAGGTCTATCACGGATCCCATACTTGGAAGACCGACATTTAGTATATTAATCTCTTGAAGTTCAAATCAAAAACCCTTATCAGTAATTAATAAATATTTTAGTGACCGCATTTTCCCCCCCTCAACTCTTCCTCTTTGAACTGTCCAATTATTGACCCAAAAAAGGAACAAACAATCCGATTACTTAAGAAACATCAATACAACAAGCATAGATGAATTTTATGCATTTTTGTACAAGGACTATAGTCAGTACTGGACTGAGCTTTGCTAATGAAGATGGAACTTTAATTATCAGCACACTCTGGATTTTTGCCCTGCACTGAATTTCTATAATTCTTGTTTTACAGGCATGAAATTGCTGAAGTTATGATACAAATTGGGAGTAATGTGAAAACATTAAAAGTAGTGACAAAGTTGGAGTTGGTGTCATGGTGGACTCCTGCAAAACATGTGATAGTAACTTTATCTTGACAAGGCTGTTCAGGGATAGTTTATAACCACTGCCACCATCACCCCTCTTAGGTCACTAATCAACTGCTATAACCTTTTGGTTGCCTTTGTTTCCTTTTATGATCTCTATTCTTCTTAGAACAGAGTGAAAAACCAACCAGATGAACAGAAGAAGAATATTTGGCTATGAACAGAGCCAAGCATCAATCACACTGCTCATAATCATCAGTTATTTCGGGCTTACTAATTTGAAAAGATATTTCGTGAATAATGTGTTCCAGTGAAAAACTCTCCCAACACGGAGAGAAAAAACCTCTCTTATGAGTGAGAGTCCAAACCCATTTCATCTCTTTTGGGTGATAATGGTTTAGTGTTTCTTTTGCTTTTCTTTTCGGTTAATTGGTGCGAGTGTGTGTAGTGATTGAGGAATTTCTTTGGTTTGCTTGGGTAACTTGTGGAGCTTATGGATTCGAAGTATGATTGAGCGATAATAGAGGTTGAGATGGAAGAAAATCAAGAGTTAAAGTAGGAGTGGGAGGATGAAGAAGCGGCGCTGGGAAGTAACTGGTTTTTGATCGATAAGCTTTTCTTGAATCGACAAAGAACATGAATCGCAACGTCTTTGAAGATCTGATTTGCTGGGCTTGGGCACCTAAGGGTAGGGTTGAGATAAATCCTTCTGGGAATAATCTCTATTCCTTTGTCTTTGAATTTTAGAAGGACTACGACAGGATTATTAGAGATAGTCCATGGACTATTGTGGGGCATCTGTTGAATCTGCAGGGTTGGTCTCCTCTGTTGACAATTGAAGAAATGGATATGACTAGTTGTCCATTTTGTGTCTAAGTGCATAGGGTCCCTCAAGTGGCGATGTCAAAGTGGAATATTCTCAGAATGAGATCGTAAATTGGGGAGGTAATATGCTTTGAGGATCCAAAACTAAATGATTCTTTGTTTTAAAGCTTTATTCGTATACGTGTTAATATTGATATTACTAAGCCTTTAGTGGCTGGTTTCTGGATACCGAGGCCTCAGATACATAAAGTATGGGCACATTCGATATGAAAAATTACAGGCATTCTATTTTTCTTGTGGTATTATTTGTCATGAGGCGAATGATTGTGAATTAAATTCATTTACGGAAGAATTTGATCTAACACAACCTCTGTATAATGCCAATTTGGGGGTTTGACTGATGAGAGTTGTTGCGGCGATTGTTAGAATGAATGGAGGTGTTGATGGCTCGGTGGAGATGGAGGTGGCGCGTGAAGCCTCCTCATCTAGACAGAGCGTGGATGATAATCTCAGGAAAGATGTGGGTGGGGTGAAGGCTGTTAATAACAGATTGCAGATCATGGAAGGATCTAGGAACACATGGAGGGAATGAATGAAGATAGTATAGACATTTCAGCTAACAATAATGTTGTGGGCCAAATTTTAGGAGCCCAACTGGAGGAAGAGGAAGTTACAAGTCCAGTTAAGCAAGGAGACTTAATTATTCAGAAGGATGAAGAAAGCTCAAAGTGGGGGATGCTATGCAAGAAAAGGCTAAAGGCTCGACTCTAATTTTGGGTCATAATAAGGGTCTAGTGGGTGATACTGTGAAAGACTTGAAATGAAAAGAAGTTATCCCAATTGTTGTGACTTACGGGGGTCAGAAAAAAGAGATGAAGCTACTAGGAGTAAATGAGGGAGGTAGTCAACTTGCAGCTCGAAGGGTTCTATTTCGTGAGGATGCTAGATGGAAAGAAAAAAAATACAACAGGAGCCTTATATTGTTGAATTGCCATATGATAAAGATAGTGAGGGTGTAGCAAATTTGCAACTTGTTAAAACCAAAGTGTATGAAGGATTGCTCATTAAAGGACTAGCAAAAGTGTGTTTGAAAAGAAAAGTAACAAAAGAGTGGGAGATTTCTAAAGCTAAAAGGCAGAAAGAGCTTATGTTTCATAAGGGAGAAGCTTCTATAGTGGCTAAAGAGGAAGTTAAGAAAAAGGTAGGAAGGCCGAAGCATAAAGGAAGTAAAAGTAAATCTACAAATGACATTCTTATTGATGTATCAATGTTGAAATTGCTTCTGGAACTAGATTTGATGTCTTAGCTACTCTTCCTGAGGATTTTGTTTTTTCTTCTGAAGTAGGGTTTTATGGTAATTCGATAACGACCACCTAGAAGCCATGACGTATATGAGGTGGAACTGTTAGGGGTTAAGGTCACCCCTGACAGGAAGGAATCTTTAATTCCTATGCAGTAAATACAGACATTCTTTAGTTTCTCTCTCCAAAACTAGAGCTAACTTTGATAAAATAGGTCGATTGAGGGGAAGGCTTCGTTTTCAACACTACCATTATATAGGTCTGATGGGATTAAGTGGTGGATTGATGTTGTGGTAGAAGGAAGGGGTAGATCTTGAAATTATATGTGCAGAAAAGAACTTTATACATGTTAAAATTGTGGGAGGCTTAGATCCTGTCAAAGGTTATATTACTCTAGTATATAGACCACCAAGGGAGCAAGATAGAAGAGATTGGTGGGGAAAATTAAGATAATTTAATCCTAGTTAAAACATACATTGGCTGTGCTTTGGGGACTTTAATGAGTTGCTTTATAATTTTGAAAAGGAAGGGGGCAGGGTCAGATTGTCGTCTTCATTTGAGGACTTCCAGGAGTTCTTAACTGAACGCAACTTGCTTGATCTGGGATTTAAGGGGATGAGTTTTACCTGGTCAAATAGGCGGCTGAATGAAGCAAATATTAAAGAAAGATTGGATCGTGCAATTTGTAATGGAGTATAGCAGGAGGTTTGTCCAACTGCACAGGTATGTAATCTTAACCCCATTGGCTCTAATCACTCTCTTTTGTTGATTTATCTTGTGTTTAGTGGTGTTAGGGGGAAAATGATTTTAAATTTGAAATGTTTTGGGTAGATCACAATGAATATAAAGATGTAATTGCTGAGAATTGGCGTAGTGAGGGGGTGTGGATCAAGGAATAATTCTTTCTTTTATTTCCATGTTAGATCGGGTAAGGGGCATTCTTATTAAGCGGAGTAAGAAAATGTTCCCAAATAACCAAAAGAAATTGAACCATTTGCTTAGTGAATTTAAAGTCTATTATGAAGGGGTTTGGGATGAGGAAAGTGTTAAAAAGATGGAAGGTATTGTAAGTCAAATGGAGGAATATTGAGTTCAGGAAGAGAAATATTGATTTTAAAGGGCTAGAGTTAATCGGCTTAAATGGGGAGATGCTAACTCTAAATTCTTTCACACTACTACCTTGCAACATAGGGCTAGAAATAAGGTAGCGTGATTGCGTAAGTCTTATGATGTTTGAAATGATGATCAGAATGAGATTGGTGATTGTTTTGCTCAATTTTATAGAAATTTATTTGCTGCAAAGGGGGATAGGCATTTTCATAATGTTTTGAGCTATATAGATCTATTGGTTACAACCCATGATAATTATCAACTGCTTTTACCAATTACTGATAAAGAAATAAGAATTGCAGCATTTGAATTAAGAAATCTTAAGGCGTCAGGCCTTGATGGATTCCCTGGTTTGTTTTATCAACATTCATGGGATGTTATAGGCACTTCTTTATGTTAAATGATGAAGCAATTATTTTTTAAAGATTTGGATTTGAAACAGCTGAATCAAACTAATTTGGTTTTGATCCCTAAACTGGAAGCTCCTAAGATTGTAGGTCACTTTCAGCCTATTAGCTTGTGTAACTTCAATTATAAGGTCATATCTAAAATAATAGCTAATAAAATGACAAAAATTATGCCTAAAATAGTTTCAAAACACAGAGAGCATTCGTCCTTAGAAGGTTAATTCAAGACACTATTTTTATTATGCACGAGGCTTTTCATTACTTGAAGAGTAGAAAGAGGAGATACTTTTGATAGTGCTATGAAAATTGATATGGACAAGGCCTATGACTGTGTGGAATGTGATTTTCTTGAAGCTTTATTATTTAAACTGAATTTTGATGCTAAATGGGTTGCTAAAATTATGAAATGCGTATCCTCTGTATCTTTTTCTATAAAATTGGAAGGTAGAACAATTATCTCTTTTATACCTCAAAGAGGTCTTAGGCAAGGGGATCCCCTTTCCCCTTATTTGTTTATTTTGGTTGCAAATGTGCTTTCTCGAATGATTAGTGTCCATGCTGATAGGGGTAACTTGCAGGGGATTAAAATCACAAGAAATTGTCCTATGCTGACTCGCTCTTTTTTGCAGATGGCTCAATATTCTTCCTAAATGCTAGTAGAAGCAATTGTCTAGTTCTTAAGAGTTTGTAGGAAGAATATCGTCAAGCTTAAGTCAATGTATTAATATAGACAAATCTTGTGTGTTTGTGTCAAGTAAAGCATCAGATGAAGTTAAAACTACTATTTGTGAATGTTCAGGAATCCCTAGGGCTGATTCTCTTGGGAAATACTTAGGACTTCCCATATTATGGGGTAGGTCTAAAGTAGAAGCTTTAGCTTTTGTAAGGGATAAGGTGAGAAAGAAAGTAAGGGGGTGGAATAAACAATTTCTTTCCAAGCTGGGAAGGAGACTTTAATTAAAGCAATTGTAAATGCTGTCCTAACCTATTCAATGACTTGTTTCCAATACCCAAAAAAGGTATGTCAAGAATTAGATAGAGTAATTTCAGATTTTTGGTAGGGGGTAATGGAGGAGGGGAGAAAGATATATTGGAAGGCATGTGATGTAATGACTAAGGGTAAGATGGAAGGAGGGATGGATTTTAAAGATTTTCAAAAATTGAATCTAGCTTTATTAAGGAAACAATATTGGAGAATTTTGAATGAGCCTGACTCTTTATGGGTTCAAGTGCTTAAGGGTATCTATTTCCCACATTGTACTTTTATGACTGCTAAGAAAGGAGGTCGAGCATCTTGGATTTAGAGTAGTCTGCTGGCAGGAAGGTGTGCCTTAAAGTATAATATTTTTTGGCAAGTTGGGGATGGTTCAATGATTAATTTTTGGCACAATGCTTGGATTCCTAATGTTCCTCAGTCTAGAATCCCTAGTGAGTTTATACCTGAACCTTTGGAGAGTAGGAGAGTTGAATCTGTGATAAGACAAGGTCAATGGGAGCTAGATTCTGTATCAATTCCATACTATTTGAAACAAGCCATTGGTAACATTGAAATTCCTGTTAGAAGAATTAGAGATAAGGTAAACTGGATGGGAAGTCATAATGGTGTGTATTCTATTAAATTGGGATATAAATGGCTTCAAAATATGTATAAGTGTAGGCCTCCAGATAGACCCAGTACTTCCATGCAATTTCCTTGTGAAATCTGGAAGGTTATTTGGTCTCTTAAGGTCTAACAAAAAAATAAGACATTTTATTTAGAGGACTTGTAGTAATGCACTACCTATAATGGAAGCTCTATGCGAAAGAAAATGTACCCCTTCTCCTGCTTGTCTAAGATGTTGTTTGGCTGCTAAAACTATGGAACATATGCTCTTATCATGTGAGTGGACCAAAAGAGTGTAGTATGCAAGTCCTTTAGGCATTACTGTTACTGATTGTAATGTCCATTCTTTTTGTTGATTGGTTGTTATTAATATGCAATTAGTTGCAGAATGATGAATTTTCTCAAGCTTTAGTGGCTTATTTGTTATGGTTTATTTGGAAAAGTCGGTGCTGTGAATTATATGAGAATAAGGAACCTGATATTTCGTGGGTACTTAGCTCAGCCAATAAAGCTATGCATGATCTCTAGACAACTAAGGGTTGGTATGAAGCTAAGCATGAAGCATTAGGTCCTACAATTTCACCCCTAAGATGGGAGTTACCATCTAGGGGAAGTTTAAAGCTTAATGTGGATGGTGCTTTTACTATGTCTAGTAACACTGGTGGTATTGGTTTTATGTTGTGTAATGATACAAGTGAAGTTGTCAATATGTGTTCCAAAAAATGTGTTGTTTATTCACCATTCTATTTTGAAGCATTAACACTCTCGAAAGCTATAAAAAGTGTGGCTGAGAAGGAGTTGGGGACAATCATTGTCGAATATGACTATAAGCTACTGGTAGATGCTGTCCAAAGGAAGTTTGTTTGCCCAGATTGGAGAGCTCGAATTTTAGTAGAAGAAATTTCTTCTGCTTTAGAAAAGCATAGATTTCTTAGCTTATCTTTTTCTCCACATACATGTAATTTGGCTGCTAACTGGTTAGCCAAAGAAGCTTTAAAGGGTTTGTCTTGTGGAGGATGGTACATTACCCTACCAAGCCCTCTTAGAAGGATTTTACAGTCTGATAGAGTTAGTTCCTTAGGACCACTTGACAGATTTGGTGTTGGCTAAGATGTAACCTCTTTGTTTTTGTTGTTATGGTAATGATACAGTCTTACTTTGTCCAAAAAAAAAAACTGTTCCAGTGGAAGGGAAAGGTCCCCTTGGTAGAATTTATGAAATCTAACAGTAATGTTTATCCCACTATAACCAGGATCTTTAGCTATATCCAAGTCCCTTAACTTCGCTTTAACACTTAAAACACCTTCAAACATATTGTGAGTCTCATATATAACACACAATGCTATATAGTTGCTAGCATTATTCGGTTCTAATTGAAAAAGGTGATGAGCTGCAATTTCTCCAATTTTAACATTATTGTGCATCATGCAACCAGCAAGCAAGGCACCCCAAATACTTGTTGTGGCTGATGATTTCATACTTTCCAATATCTGAAGTGCTTCCACTAGATATCCACAACATCCCAAAAAACCCACTATGCAAACATAGTGCTCTACACTTTACTCAAATCGGTATTCCAAATGAATTGAGTTGAAAATTTGCATGCCTTGATCGAAAAAACTTGAATGGCTACAACTAGCTAATATTGATATAATTGTAATAGGATTTGGGGTGTACCCTATATCTATCATTTTCTTGAACAAATGTAGAGATTCCTCTCCCTTTCCATGCATCCCATGACAAGATATCATGGTAGTCTTAAGTGACCAAATTTACATCAGTCATGGTCTTGAAAACCTTTTCTGCATAATTCAGGCATCCATACTGTACAATTAATGCATTCCCAATGGTAGCATCTACACTAAACATGAAACCTTTAACAATTTAACCATGCACTTCTTTCCCTTTCATCAAGTCCCCTTCCCTTTCGTAGGCATTTAAAACGATGGGAAATGTCATGGAATCAATCTTAACTTTACTCAAAATCATTCCCCTCAAACAATTCAAAGCATCCATGTACAAGCCAGTCCTTCCAAATCTTGAAATCATAAAATTCCACGCTGCAGAGTCCTTAAACGACATATGAGAAAACACACACCTTGCTTTACTCATAGCCCCGCATTCGGCATAAGATTCCAGCAGAAAACTTCTAACAACGACATATTCCTCATATCCAAGCTTTATAACTAAAGCATGACATGTCTTACCAAGAGAAGTATCGCCCACTCCAATAGAAGCCTTAAACAGCGGAGGCAAAGTATAATGATCAGGCCGAAGACCCATATGCTGAAATTTACAGAAAATAGCTATAGCATTAGAATACAAAGAATTCTCGACATGCGAAGCAATCATGATGTTCCAAGAATGCATATTTTTGTGGAGCATTCCATTGAACACTTGGCGTGCATGGCGGAGAAGCTTGCACCTAGCTAGAGCATACCAACAAGAGATCCGTGTGAAGAGTGGCGTTAGGAAGTAAGCCTTGGAGCAGGATCTGGGCATAGCATTGTTTAGCTTGCTATACAGCAGAGTGAGGAAGGCAGCTTTGAAGAAGGTAAGACAAGTAGAAGGAACTTGTGTGAGACATGCCATTTCGAAAACTTTCAAATGCTCGTGTTGTTGTTGCATGTGAAGTTGCCTTGTTCGAACTCATGATTCAAGTGGCGAAGGTTGAATGCTTTCACCATCAAACCAAGAGTTCGATAGGCATTTAAAATGCTCGTGTTTGTTTACTTGTTGACACCACAGGGAAGGAAGGAACGGGGGCAATATGAATTTTATAATAAAATAGGGTAATGGGGTAATTTTGCCTTGAAAGTTTTTCAGAAAGTAATTTTACTCCAAAAATGTAAAAAATGGAGTAATTTTTCCCTGAAGATTATCCTAATTAATTTTGATTAGTTGACCAAATATACTGAGTTATCAGTTCACATGTCATCAGCGACATTTTTGTTAAGGTGCAAATTTATCCTAAAAGTCTATGTGTCTACTTCATCTTTTTTCAAGGTTAGATTTTAAACTTTTAGGGGAAAATTTGCACATTAATAAAAATAATGTGATTACATGTAGACTAACAATTTAACATATTTAGTCAATTTAATGTCAAAATTAATTGAAACAAAATTGCTCCATTTTTAAAATTTTTAGGACAAAATTGCCACCTAAAAAACTTTCAACGAAAATTTACCTCATCCTAATAAAATATCTCATTCACATTAAATCTGCGGGCCACTTATATATTTTAAATTCTGCAGCGCCTAGTTAGATTTGCTCGATCTGTTTAAAACCGTCATGAAGTGAGCTCAAAATTCTGTGGGCCAGTCCGACGAGAAAAAAGTGAAACTGGCAGGGTCAAATGGATTGGCTTAGCGCCTAGTTTATGCGTGGGGTATTCTTATGTTTTTTTTTTCTTTATATTATATATGATAGTTTAAGTTTTGTGATTACCCTCCCAATATAAATATCTTCTTTGACATTTGAATTTGAGACCTAAAAAGATCTAATAAGACCTTATACTGTTAGACCAACTCTGTAGTGATAGTATTCTTTTATATTCTTTGTCAAGTAAATATATTACATATTTTTTAACTTTAATAAAATTTAAAATCTGATAGAATAATCCTAATGAATAAAGTAATTTCTTAATGCATCTTTCTACTAGAATGACGATTTATTTTATTTATTTATTTAATTTTTTTAATACATATATAAAGGTGAGTACCCACAGAAAGCATATAATAATTACAATCTGGGATGTTGCCAAACCATAGTCAAACAGGAAAAAAAGAAAAGAAAAGAAAAATAAACTGCTCATACGACTATTTCAGACTAAATGTCCTAACATTGATACTAATCACTTAATTAAATTCCTCTCACTTTCGTACGATGAATTCCTTCATGTCTGCCTTCCAGTAGCGGAACTCCAGTGGGATCAATGTTAGGGAAAGGCGCAGTAAGAGTCTATATATATATATTAAATGGTATAAGAGACTTTAAAATTGTTAATGTTGGAAACCTTCAATTTAGGTAAAAATTGACTAATGAAAATATGATTCATTATGATTAAAATAGTGTATAAGAGAGTCTCAACTATATGTACAACCAGCTAAACAATCAAAGCTAAAAGCTTACAAAAGATAACAAAACAGCTGAAAATGCTAAAAAAAGTTCATGACCACAAACATATTTTCTCTCACTGTCATACCTCTAAATGATAATCCCACAATTGAAAAAGATGAACCATATGTTCTGAATCTGTTGATTAAATTTTAACTTGATATAACAGGTCAACGAGTGTGCAAACGCCAATTCATCAATATTGACATGTGAAGTTGTGTTTTTCACTTTCTCTTATTTTCTCTTACATGAATGTATAATTAGACCTCTCCGACCTCATTGGCCTCTCCGAAGCTCTCTAGCCCAAAAATCTAATATGTTATCTCTCGGTTTGAATAAGTAAGACACAACCTCAAATTAGATAACTCTAAGAAAATATTCTTTCTCACAAACAATCAATCAGAAAATGTTCCTTTTTTTTCCATGCTCTCACTTTTTTCCTTATTTCCTATTTTTTTCTTTTATAAAATAGGAAATATATAAAATAACTCACACATATAAAATTTGGGCATTTTTTCGCATAGCAAGGAAGCCCAAAAGCCAACAGTCAACACCCAGAAAAAAAAAAGGCATTTTAGGATTTATAAGGTTCAAACTTCAAAGTTTTGGCCTCAAACGTTTGGCACCAACGCGTCAAATGTTGCCGCTAGCTCAAACGAGACTGTGATAGGTAGCTCCCTGAATTGAAACATATTCATAGGCAATGTTTGGTTGGGCGTTTGTGCGCTTTATAAGTTTGATTACAGTGGTTTAAGCTCGATTGATACTGTTTATATTTTTTCCTGATGTTTGGTTGGACGTTGGATGAATTTAGCTTATGGTTAGATAAGCTGCTTTTTGAAAAAGCTCTTAACTGCAGCTTTTAGCATGTGACTTATATCATTGCCTCTCCCAACGTTTATTTCATGGGGTGTTGGCTAAAAAATTTTCTGAGAGCAAAAGTCCAATTATATTTTTTTTAACAGAAGACCAATAATAATATTAAAATAAGTTGTTTCCATATTCCATTCCAAAAATAAAAATAAGAAAAGGCTGTTTCGATCTTCATAACTAAAAAAAATCCTGATTCATTTTAAATTAAAATAAAATATAAATAAAAAATAAACTTCAAAATTATGATTTCATTATATTTAAAATAAAAATAAGTCTTATCAATTTAAAACAAATGAATCTAGTTGGAAAAAACAATGAACATATTATATTAATTTGCATTTAAGATTTAAATTCAAATTTTTATTATTAACTTTTGTCCAAAATAAATAATAAAAAATTTTATCATAAGATTTTTTGTCATAGTTCATTTAATGGAATATGTTGACTCATTAAACTTATAATTTTGCATTTGGATGCTAACAAAATATGCTCAAATTTTCATTATTTTATATAATTCAATTTATAAGATAATGAAAATTTGATCTAGTTGATTATGTTATATTTGACTATATCAAAAACTTTAACTTTATATCATTTTTAATTTATTTGTATTTTTATTACAATTTAATTATCTATTTTATCATTATCAGATGTGATTAAATATATTTTTCTCACTTTTCATATATTTTACAATTTTTTATTTTAAATATCATAAAAGTCACTTATGTAGAAGCCAAACCAAACGCATTTCACTTTTATAAAAGCACTTATCCAATCGTTAATCCAAACATAAACAACTTACACCAATTTGACTTTTACCCAATCAGACTTATCTATAAGTCACTTTTTAAATAAATCACTTTTTCCACCGCCAATCCAAACACACCCATAATATTTTAAAGCATTGCAAGTTATCAACACCTCCTGGTATGTACTTTATGTACTTTATGTACTTTCTGCCTATAATAATATGAATCCCAGCGAATTTTAGTGCCTCTTCTTAAAAGTTATAACCTTCTTCGTCCTCCTCATCCATCTTCATCATCTTGCACGTATGCTTCATTTCATAAGGAATTCTTTATACCCCATCATGTGGGTGATGGATTTTGAGCGGAATTTTTGGTCAGAGAATCATATACTGAGAAGAGAGCCATCAACAATTGAGAGTGGGAACAATAATGGTGATACCGCCAGTGAGGTTAGCATTTTATCAGAAACATCTGATGATTTTTGCAATCACTCAGAGGCATTTAAGAAGTTGGTAGAGATGGGTCTGCCTCTTCTTAATGATTCTGTGCACGCAAAACTGGCATGGCTTCGATCTCAGATCGTTGGTGACGATGATGCAGAGTTTGATTCTCCTTTTGGAAGACGACGAATTCTCTATTCTGATCATACTGCTTCAGGTCGCAGCCTTCACCACAGTGAAAATTTCATCATCCATCATCTCCTTCCCTTTTATGGTACGTAGATTTATCACCACATTATTTTAACCGTGCCCTGTTTAGCGTAATTTGCTAAGAATTCAATTTTGCTTACCTAAAATTCTGTATTTTATAGGACTTTTGACTCTAGGATACAGTTGACTTTTTTCTGAAAGAATTAAAAAAATTAAATAAGTAAGTTAATCAAAACATATCTTCTGTATTATTAGAATATCAATCATTTTATAAGTTAAATAAATTAGTTTAATATAAAAAAAAATATAAATATTTTAAAATAATTTATTTAATTTTCTTAATCTCTTAAAAAGAGTTAACTATATACCTTAGTAGACATGTAGTAATTTTTTTTTTTTGGTTCCTCGTTCTTTACGTTGAGCCCATATTTTTATAAGAAATTGAACATGATCAGCATAACTATATAAAATTTGCTTATACGTGATTAACATATTTAATATAGGCAACACTCACGTGCGACAACTATGTCGGAGGTCGAACGACAAATATGGTGCATGAAGCAGCGGATTACATCAAGACATGCTTAGGCGGAGGACCTGACGACGCAATCATATTTTGTGGCTCCGGCGCCACCGCAGCCATTAGAAGGCTCCAAGAAGTGATGGGCATTACTGTATCTTCGATCCTAAGGGATAGAGTTCTGAAAATCTAGAGCCCAGAAGAAAGATGGGTCGTCTTCGTTGGACCTCACGAGCACCATTCCAACCTCCTCTCATGGTGACAAAGCTTGGCCGAAGTCATAGAGATTGGCCTTGACGACGAGGGCTTGCTAGATATGGACTCGCTAAAGCTTAAACTTGAGGCATATCAAAATACCGGCCGACCTATGTTGGGATCTTTCTCAGCTTGTAGCAATGTCACTGGAATCTACTCAAATACGCGAGCAATTGCTAGACTTCTTCACCAGTACAATGGCTTTTCATGCTTCGATTTCGCAGCTGGGTATTTGAAATTCTGTTTTTGTTTTTGTGTGGATTGTTTCTGTTTTGTGTGTTGAAAAGTTCAAAACCTGAAATGATTTTGGTTTTTAAGTGGGCCTTACTTGGAGATTGACATGAGATCGGGACAGAGTGATGCGTATGATCCTGTGTTCCTCAGTCCACATAAGTTTCTGGGTGGTCCTGGTTCTCCTGGTGTACTCTTGATGGACAAGGCTCTTTATAGTTTGAGATCTTCACCACCATCGACTTGTGGAGGTGGAACCGTGAGCTACGTCAATGGCTTCAATGAAAAGGTAACTCACAAATATGAGAAAATCATTACCAGGAAATCTGAAACTCTGTAAAATGCAAATAGGTGGGAAACTTAACTAATTTCACTAATAGGGAAATCCTGAACTATTCCACGTAGAAATTATAATTTAACAAACTTGGTGAATTCTTCTGGATCATGAATGCAGGATATATTTGGAAAGCATAGAGGAAAGGGAAAATGGAGGAACCTCTCAAATAATCCAGACGGTGAGAGCAGCATTGGCGTTTTGGGTATGTTGAAGTGAAGTCCTACATCGGTGGAATAAGGATGTGAGGGGAATTCATTGGGTTATAAAAGAAGAGCTCATCCTCCCTTCCAAATCATCCCTTCAAATAGTCTCATAAGACATTTGTATATTCTTCTCTCTTGTAGTATTTTACTTGTAAATTAATTATTGCTTCACAGTTTACATGGTATCAGAGCCTGGTTCTGTCTAAGTATGCTCTGTGGTTGCAATATAATTTGAACTTCCACATCAGAAAAAAATTACCTTGGGTATTTTGTATCAGCAGCTACTGTTCATAAGTATTGTTTAGGGACTATTCATAGACATTGTTCATCTGAGGACTGTTCATCAGTATTGTTTGATACTATTCATAGACATTGTTCATCAACGCTGTTTGGTACTGTTCATCCGGCAGGAATTTCCAAATTCCGGCGAGGGGTATTGTTCATTCCGGCACTGTTCATCATGGTACGGTCAGTGATTTATGCTCTGTTTCTTGGTCTTGCTTTTGTTTGAGGGTGTTTACCTTTGGTAGTTACTGTTGCATTTGGTTAGAGGATCTAGAGGTCCTCGTTTGCTCTGTTTGTGATATTTTTGGAATTTGTGATACTTCGGGATTTCATTGGAATATTTTTCTCTTTGCTTCTTGGTTAATTTTCCATGGTTGAATCAAAGATCTCTGATATATTGCCTATGTCTGCTAAGATTACTGATTTCAAATTAAATTGGACAAACTATAATGATTGGAACAAAACCGTTAAGATTTATCTTTTAGGAATTGAGAAGGAAGACCATTTAACCCAGGACCCTCCTTCTAGTGATAATGATAAAAGTTTGGCTTGGTCTAGAGCAGATGCTCGACTTTTTTTTCAAATCCTGAACTCTATTGAACCACAGATTCTATCTTCTGCCAGTCATTGTAACACTGTGAAAGAAATTATGAATTATCTTGAATTTATGTTTTCTGGTAAAGGGAATTTCACTCGGACTCACGAAGTCTGTAAGGGATTCTATCGCTCTCAACAGCAGGGTCGTCTATTGAAGGATTTCTTCTTGAAATTTAAGCAGTTGTATGAAAAAATGAAGGTCCTTATATCTCCGCAAGCGGATCTTCAGACCCGGATCAAGATATGGAGTTTCAGGCTATCATTAGTTTTCTTGAAGCTCTTGACCCGTCTTATGACACCATCCGATCTCAGATTTTGTCTAGTCAGGAGCTTCCTTCTCTTGAAGATGTGTTTTCACGGGTCCTTCGTGCTGATAGTTTGGTTCGTCTATCTAGTGATTTGTCTGCTAGTGCTTTGGCTGGACATGCCCCCTATGAAAATAAGAATTAAGGCCCCAAATGGGACACTAATGCTCCGCATGTAAATTCTAGCAGTATTATCTGTAACTATTGTAAGGAACCTGGTCACATTAAGCGGAATTGTCAAAAATTGCAGAATAAACAGCAACGTGATCAGAAACGTGGTCTTGCTCATATTGCCCATACAACTACTCAGTTTGATTCTGGTTCATCATCTACCGGGGCAGTGTCTACAGGTACTTTATCCTCTGGTCTTGCTACTACCTCCAGGAAGTGGGTTATTGATTCTGGTGCCACTGATCATATGACAGGTAATCATCATTTATTTTCATCGTATGCCCCCTATGCCAACCCATCCTTCATATTCGTTGCCGACAGTTCCCCGATCCGTGTACTTGGATCAGACACTATTCAACCAACTACATCCATTTCTTTATCTCTTGTTCTTAATGTTCCCGATCTTACGTTTAATCTCATGTCTCCCAATAAACTAACTTGTCATTTAAACTGTTTTATCTCACTATTTCCTGACCACTGTTTAATTCAGGATCTTTCGACGAAGTAGATTATTGGTAGATGTTATGAATCTGGTTGGCATTACATCCTTGATGATCAGGTGCCGCGTTCAATTGCATGTTCTGGTGGTTCATCTCCCTTTGCAGTCCATTGTTGTCTAGGTCATGTATCACTTTTGTCCCTTAAAAGGATGTATCCTCAATTTTCTTCTGTATCTTCTTTAGATTGTGAGTCGTGTTAGTTTGCCAAACACCATCGCAATCATTTGGCACCTCGAGTCAATAAACGGGCTGCTTCCCCCTTTGAATTAGTTCATTTTGATGTTTGGGGTCCTTATTCCATTTTATCTCAGACTGGTTATTGATATTTTGTCACTTTTGTTGATGATTTTTCTCGAGCCACTTGGCTTTATTTAATGAAACAACGTTCTGAATTATTTATGCATTTTCGTAATTTCTGTGCTGAAATTCAAACTCAATTTAATACTCCTGTGAAAATTCTTCAAAGTGATAATGCGAAAAAATATTTTTCCGCCTTATTTACCGATTATATGCATAACCATGGCATTCTTCATCAATCCTCCTGTGTTAATACACCAGCTCAAAATGGTATTGCTGAAAGAAAGAACCGCCATCTCTTAGAAACTGCTCGAGCTCTCATATTTCACTCTTGTGTTCCTAAATCTTTTTTGGCTGATGCCGTGTCTACTGCTTGTTTCCTTATCAATTGCATGCCTTCGACTATCCTTAGTGGGGATGCTCCATATTCTGTTCTGTTTCCTACCACTAAGCTATTTCCTATTGATCTAAAAAATGTTGGTTGTGTTTGCTTTGTTCAAGATGTCCGTCCAAGTGTTAATAAACTCAACCCCAAGTCCTTGAAGTGTGTCTTCCTTGGTTACTCTTGAATTCATAAAGGGTATCGGTGTTACTCTCCTGATCTTCGTCGTTATCTTGTGTCTACTGATGTGACCTTTCATGAGTCATCTCATTTCTACAAGTCTCCAGTACTATCTAAGTCTCCCTCTATTATTGATGAACTTGATAATGTCCTGATTTATTGTGTCCCTATCTCACCAGTACAAGCTGTTGTTCCAGAACCTGATATCATTGATGATGTTGGTATTGCCCATGTTCTGCCTTCACCAGTGACTGCTTCACCGACGGATTCTGTTCCTGACTCTATGGTTCTTGATCCTGATTCCTCAGATCCTGTCATTCCTTTCCATGACCTAATTGTGTCTGATTCTGCTGTTTACCCACCTGATGACCTCCCTGTCGCCCTTCGAAAAGGTACCCGTCCTCATTGCCCTCCTAAAAGATATGCTGATTGTACATATCTTATCTCATCATTTGTGTCCTACCAGCATTTGTCCCATGTTTCCTCTTCCCTTATGGCTACCCTTGAGTCCATCTTCACTCCTACCACCCTTGACCAAGCCTTGACTCACCCTGGTTGGCGTGCAACGATGGAAGAAGAAATGATGGCCCTTGAAAAAGTTGGTACATAGACTCTTGTTGATCTACCTTATGGGAAGAAGGTCAATAGATGTAAATTGGTATTTGCTATTAAGACTAAGGCTGATGGTTCCTTGGAAAGGTTGTAAGCTCGACTTGTTGCCAAAGGGTATGCCAAAACTTATGGAATTGATTATTCTGAGACTTTCTCACCTGTGGCTAAGCTTACTTCAATTCGTCTTCTTGCCTCTCTGGCTGCCATTTATTATTGGGATTTGTGTCAATTGGATGTTAAGAATGCCTTCTTGAATAGTGACCTCCTTGAGGAAGTTTATATGGAGCAACCACCTGGGTTCGTTGCTTAGGGGGAGTCTAGGAAAGTATGTTACCTCCAAAAGTTGTTATATGGCCTTAAGCAAAGTCCCCGTGCATGGTTCGATAGATTTTATGGTGTGGTCAAGAAGTTTGGGTTAAGCCAAAGTAAGTGTGATCACTCTGTGTTCTACCAACAATCCGATGCAGGTATGATTCTTCTAGTAGTGTATGTTGATGATATTGTGATTACTGGAAGTAACATCTCTGGAATCTCAGAACTTAAAGCTTCCTTAACTCCCACTTCCGAAAAAAAGACTGGGATCATTAAAGTACTTTCTTGGTATTGAGGTTTTAAGAAGCAAGAAGGGCATCCTTTTGACTCAGAGAAAGTATGTTCTTAATCTCTTAAAAGAGACTGGAAAGCTTGGAGCTGCACCAAGTAGCATTTCTATGATTTCGAATATGTTCCTGGATCTTAATAATAGCATGTTTGATGAACTTCCTGATGACTTGAAGAAGAAGATTGATCCAAAGAAACTGAAGCCGTTTGTATCTCCTGAGAGATATAGAAGACTAATTGGAAAGCTGAATTATTTGACAGTAACTCATCCTGATATAACCTTCTCGGTCAGTGTACTTAGCCAATTCATGGCATCCCCAACAGTGGCACAGTAGAAAGCCTTAAAACATATCTTGCATTATTTGAAAGGTTCCCCAAGTCGTGGCATTCTCTATATAGATTATGGGCACACTAAAGTTGAGTGCTTCTGTGATGCAGATTTTGTAGGATCTAAAGCCATAAGACGGTCCACTACAAGTTACTGTGTGTTTGTTGGTGGAAAGTTGATATCATGGAGAAGTAAGAAGCAAGGTGTTGTGTCAAAATCAAGTGTAGAAGCAGAATACAGAGCCATGTCACAATCAGTACAAGAGATTGTGTGGGTATTTCAACTCATAGAGGAAATTAGCATCGCCACGACATTGCCTGCGAAACTATGGTGTGACAATAAAGCATTACTTCATATAGCATCGAACTCTGTGTTTCATGAGCATACAAAGCATATTAAAATCGATTGTCACTTTATTCGTGACAAGATCAAAGAGAATGTTGCATCTACAGGGCACATGAGATCAAACGACTAACTAGCAGATCTTCTGACAAAAGCCCTAAATGGGACACGAGTTGAGTATTTTTTTTAATAAGTTGGGCATGATCAATATATATGCTCCAACTTGAGGGGGAGTGTTGAAGTGAAGTCCAACATCGGTGGGATGAGGATGTGAGGAGGACTCTTTAGGCTATAAAAGAAAAGCCCCTCCTCCCTTCCAAATTACTCATTCAAATAGTCTCATAAGACATTTGTATATTCTTCTCTCTTGTAGTATTTCACTTGTAAATTAATTATTACTTCTTAGTTTACATGATCAAAGAATATATTGGCTACGAAGAGATTGAAAAACGGGAACAATTGTTCATAAACAGGGCACTTGAGAGGCTTGTCCCAAATCCAAACATTGAAGTTCTGGGAAATTTGAGCACCAAGAGGCAAGCTATACTATCATTTCTGATCTATACAACCACCAATGAAGGGAATGATATCAAAAAGGAAAAGTATAGGGAACTTAATCTGTGGGCTGAGACTAGAAAAAAAAAGAGGTAAACCTCTTAGTGGTGCTTTTATTGCAACTCTTCTGAATGACCTGTTTGGAATCCAAAGTCGAGGTGGTTGTGCTTGTGCTGGGCCCTATGGTCACATATTGCTCAACATCAACAAATGTCACTCTCTTGCTATTAGATCAGCAGTTGAAGAGGTAAAAAAACCCCACTCTTGTTAAAAATTTTGAACTTTTATGCAAATAATTTGTTTGTAAAGAAATTTTTTTATTAATATCACGAACAGGGGTATGTTGGAGTGAAACCTGGATGGACCAGAGTTAGTTTTCCTTACTACATGAGCCAAGAGGATTTTGAGTTCATACTAACTACCATGGAGTTTATAGCAGACTATGGCCAGCAATTCCTTCCTTTGTACAGCTTCAATTTGAGAAATGGAAGCTGAAGACTGAAAACAGAGGAACTTGGGAAGCTAGCAAAAGAAGACAACTGCAACTTTTGTATTCATTTGTTGGATAAAGAAGCAACAACGAGAAGGAATGTGTCATACTTGGAAGCAGCTATCTGTATGGCTAATTGTCTCCCAAAGTTCCCAGCTCAGAGTATGCTTCCGGGGAACATAGATCCCAGTATCCTTCATTTCAGGGTTTAATTTTTGTTTTTTCCTAATACTACATACAAACTTTGTAAATTTACAGAAATCTGTTCGCATTCAATATTTTCTTTTCTGGTTGAACATGTTGTTGGAATATTGTGAGTATGTTAAAAAAAGAAGTCTTATATAACTTAAGATTGAGAACACTTTAGTATAAAATTAAATATGAGCTTGAGTTAGTAAAAAAACCGATAAGAAGAGTCTTTGAACTGACCGTTGGATTTTTAATTGAATGGTTTTAATGACATTTAAAAAGTTTTATTATATTAAATTTTCATTAATACTTATTTTGTAACTATCGATTTAATTATCATTAAACTGTCATTAATGGACATTATTGTTGCTCAACGGTTACATGTTTTTGCCTATAAAAAGGCTATGTTTGGTTCATGGTCAGAAGAGACGGAGGTTCCCATGCTCCTCTCTTCTCTATTTTCTTCTTAGTTACACTAATATTTTTCTGCAGTTCTGTCATTCTGCTTTCTGCAAGAAGAGTTCGTTTTATCCTGGAGAGTGCCGCTTCGTAATCTATTAGGGGGTTGTGAAATATTTCCTAAGGACAACATCATTAAACATGACTCAAACTATTTATTTATTATGTTTTAACAAGTGTTACCGTCAATAATTTATACGGTGTATAATGCTGACGCCAACGTTATGCATTGTCTTATATCGTTATAGGTATCATCCTCTGTCTCTTACTATGCTTGATGAAACGATGAAACAGGAAATAAAATAATGCTCTTTCTGCATTCATACTGTCATTATGGTCGTATTCCCTGGGCCCCACCGGTATTTCTTTCTCTCAGATTGTTGTTTTCCCCAGTCCAACGTGTGCCTCTCGTTTTTGCCGTCAAAACAATGAAATCAAATAAACTTTTTTGCGTAAAACATTTGTTTTGGGCTTTAGGCCCCCCTGCTTTCCTTGAACTTCTAAAGACAGAGGAGCTTAAGCTTGCCGAGGAAGAGAATTGCATTTCATATTCAGTTGTTGGAATGATACTGCGAAGAGGAATACATCTCATACTTAGGTTAATCCTCTCCTGAGGTACTGGCCAAAAGGAATAAATAATAATAACAAATCCCGCAGAGTTTCCGGCTCCTACACTTTATTTCAGATTTTTAATTTTTTTGTGTGTGCCAATTCTGCAAACATTTTTTGTTGATTTGTGCAATTTTTAAGACATTCACCAGTCTTAATCAGATTAAAAAAGTTATACTCCCTCTAATCCTATATATTGGCTGTATTATATATTAGTCACAAAATTATTTGAAACCATTTATACTAAAAAGAGATCAAATTTTAAAATTGTTTTGAATAATTTTAAGATAGTAGGAGTAAATCTGAAAACATCCCAAATTAAATTTTTAATTATAAAATTTTCAGAATCAATTCAAATCATGAAAATTTTAATAAAAATATAAACATCTTTAACTTCAAATCATGAGCTAAATTTAAAAAGAAAAAACTAGAGAGAACAGCTGAAAATACTCACACAGGATCAACTTGGCAAAATCGGGTATTTATGATTAAGGGCTTGAAGGCCCCCGGAATAAGGTAACTATCGGCTCAGACATTGAACCGAGCGTGTCAGGAATTTCAGGTTACAATTAAACGACCCTTCAAATTTTACTTATTGAAACCGCACACTGATATGTCTTCATGTTATTACTCGTTTCCTTCTAGAACCACATATACATTCTGGGTATGGATTTTCATAAAAGGACTCTTCAGTCCTAAAACGTGCTCGTCCTTTAACTCCTGGCAGGGAACCATGTCTTTTCCTTGGAGCTCCTTGCCTACAGACATGATTAAAAATAAGCCATCAGAAAGATCTTTCAATCTCAGTAACTTGCAAAATGAAGTCAGATTAAGGAAGAGGGGCGAAAAGACATGCAGGTTTACAGCAAAACTTTAACCAACACAAAGGAAGACCATGTCATAAGTTTCCCTATTTAAATTGCTTATCTTCATGGTTTTCCCCCTCTTTTTGGCGTTACCTGCTCTTGTGCATCCGCTGCACCAGATTTGAAAGTGACGGTCCTTCCTCCAGCTCCCCAGTTTCCATCTTATCAAAAATTTCAACAAGCCCTTTCCTGATAATTAAGTGGACAAAAGCATGAAGAATTGACAAAGAAGAATCAAGCCCCTAAATTATACAAGCATTTTCTCTTGAATTGTTGAGTTCGTCAGGAACTCCAGAAATATTTACTCACAAAAATCTGTAAAATCCTAAATGTGATAATGGGTGTATAAACTTAGCCTTGCTGGCAGGCAGTACATAACTGATTGTATCAGTAGAAGCCAAAAAAAGCAGAAATGGTTGAGCAAGTCATAGGAAATAGAATAGCACAGCGTGAATTAACAGGCATGGAAAGAGAATGATGATGATTAAAAGAAAGTACTAGCTCTAGTCCTTAGTATAAGGTCCACTTTGTAGTGTAATTTGCACAAACAAAGTGGATCTTATATTAAGGACGAGATGGTAAACAAAAACAAGACTAGAAAGGCCTAGAGGTGGTTGAATGTATTAATTTACCAACAGTGTCAAGAAAACTGATTATCAATTTATTTACAATAATAATTTCTTGAAACAATACCTGTCTGGGTTGATTGTCTTGCGGTGACCTAAGAACCTACGGTGTCCCTCGACAGCTCTTGCCATATTTCCTGAATGTGATGGAACAAACACATCACTCTCCACAGAGACTATGTAATCCAATGCTGCAGTCTGAGATGCATGACTGCTAAATGCTTTCAATTCCTCAGGGGTTGCAAGAGATTCCTACGATCATTGTCCAATCTATTAGTTAGGTCACCAATATACCTCACCAGCAGATTGTTGGCCATTTAACTATTCATTCACACAGACAAGACTATTCACAGACCTTAAAAATCAGATCAGGGAAGCGGGCTGAGAGCTCTGAAAGATGAGTATTACCACCATATATCTCCCCAGCTGCAATGTATATCTGCGTTGATGTTGGAAAACCAAGAGCTTGAAGAAAAATCCCGACCTCCTTTGGAGTCAGGGGACAAAATCCTCCAGTTCTCTGTTCTGTTGCATTCATCTTTTTCACCTTCCAATGATTTGTGCTCTCTCTATAAAAAAATTGAAATGAATATAAAAATAATCCGTTGAATGATTAAAAGTGTGACTTCCGGAATTATACATGTCTTGTACACAGCAGGTATATATTTCTATTCTCACCTCATTATTCTTAGCTCTTCAGATTCTGCATCTGTCAGACCATAAGTGCAACCAGTAAAGGACAACATATCTTTCTCATATCTCAGATGGAGAGCAATATATCTTCCCCCACGTGATCGCAGCCGCTCCACCAACCTCTGTTTTTTCACCGTCATGCATGCTCAGAACCTAATTTACCAGGAAGCCCTATGTAGAACTCTTAAATGCATTAACAGTGAAGGGTATGGTAATCCTGGGGTCGCATGCCTCATTTTCTAGCATGATGTAATGGAAAATTATGGAATTTTTAAACTCAAGGCTTCAATCTAACAACTGTTTATCATCTCAAATTTGGTTGAATTATTGAATATATATATAACCTTTAATAAACAATACAAAACAACTTAAAATAAGTCACTAAATTCCATGCAATGTTCAGATTATATGTTGGGTAAAAAAATAGAAAATCAAACCTTTCCTAAAGTCTCAATTGGAGGAGAAAATTGAAGTGCCTGATAAAGTGCGCGGCATCTCAACCTCTGGATGTCAAGAGGAAGATCATTGTTTGCAAGTCTAGAATCTGATTTTGCAACATGTATCACCTGCAGTATTGATTAAATGCCTTATCCAGACTGCTAGACCATGAAAGGGGTCCATTCTCCATTGGCATGAAATAAATTATACGGATCCAGGTACAATAACATGAAATGAAGCACCCAATCACCCACTGAACATGAATATAACGGTAAATATCTTCCACTAAGTTTCTGCATGTGTAGATATAAGTAATTGTACCGACACTGCATGTATACAACAAACCTAATAATCCTCATTATCTAATATTGACTCTTTTTGTTTGATAAAACAGATATGAAATATTTGATACCATATTATCCAATAATAGGGTAGTAAATACCCTATTATTGGATAATATGGTATATACTAGGAAGAAGCCCATTAGAGCCTCCAGACTCAGGACAGCATGGGAGGGCAAGCTGAGGGCTCTTCATTGTCTTTTTCTGAAGAGAAAGAGAGATTGGGGCAGGGAGTATCTTTTAGGGTCTGGGTAAGTACTGTGGGTACGGAAACTGCTAGCTTTGGTGAGGATAGGGCCTAGCCTCTTGAAAGTCAGGTTCAGTAGTCCTTTATTTATTTGCTCCTTGTGTGTTATTTTCAGCATATTCATGTTGCTTCATGGTGTCATCGACCTTAGCTCAGAGAGATTGGTTTATTTTGTGATTTTCCACTTTCCCTTCTATAGCAAAGAGGTATAACTGATTCCCTAGCTTAATAATAAATCAGTATTTTCCAAGTTTCCATCTACTTTATCCATGAAAGCTTCAGTACCTGATAGTCATTCCATAACCTTTTCATCTCTTCATAGTAAGCCACACCAGACCACAATGTGAAGTGTTTCCTGGCCCGGGGGACAGTTTCCAAGTTCTTGGAAAGTTCCTTGACAATTCTGACATCTCCTTTTAGGGATTCTATGAAATGAAGCTCATCAAATATATCTGAAAATACACTGTGCACAAACTCAAATAAAAAAAATCAACTAGGAAAGGAGACAATGGGCATCTAAGGAGTTCACATCACAAGACATTGAAATTTAATAGATGTATACCCAAATGTACCTAGAATCTTTCCAGAATGACCGTTTATCCAGTTGTGGAATGACTAGAGTTGCATTCATCATATGTGCCACAGCCACCATGTCTGCTATCTACAGGAAAAATATTTGGTGCTTAAGAAATAAAAAATATGATGCAGAACAGTATTTCAGCCACCATGTCTTTTAGCCCAAAGAAAGACATCACTTAAATTATCCATCCCACACAAAATGTCAGTAAAAACCCATCTGATAAATTGCATTATTGGTAACAAAAGAAGTACCCCTAATACGACTTGGGTACCAAAAAGTTCATATAGTAACTGTTGCACAATATTTATGTCCAAATCATCACTTAAGTTATCCATCCCACACAAAATTATAGGGCATACGAATATTAATTTAGCTAGAAGACATAACAGGAGAGAAGGTAACTTACACCAGTTCGCATTTGATTTAGTCCCCCGTTACTTTTGACAGATAGATAACGACCAAAACTTTGGGCACCTGACACGATGAAGCAGATTTAAGGGGGAGGAAGAAAGTTAACATGCACTAAACTATAATAGCATAGGCATGCTCAGGTTAACAAGAAAGAGAAAACTACATCGGGAGGGCACGCCAGAGAAAAAAGAAAAAATAATGCAGAAGCTATTACATAGATGTTATAGCATCTAAAACCTTTATATTTAGCTGTTGGCATGGCACATGGATGTAGATCATGACTAAAAGGAGGATCCCACAGTTGATCATCACGCACCTGTAGCGTTGGTACCTATATAACAAAAATGATATGACCGCAATAGTTATCAAGAGTTGACAATAACAACGGAAGTGAACTGTTAGTTGACTAAAAAATCTTCCACTATTTTATAACAACCTCAAAATATAGAAAATCCTTACTCGTGAATACATAAATCTAAAATTGTGAGTAAACATTTTATCCCAAAAAATCTTTTTCAAGTGACTCAGAAGTTCCAAGCAACTATACTTTAATCAGATTATAAGATAAGAAAGTGTTCCTATAAGAAGTGTGGGAGTTGCCCCTAAGGCCTAAGCTCACATTTGTACATCAGCAATGTCCTCATGGAACAGAATTTTTCATCACACGAGCCATGATTTGCAACAGTCATCAAATAAGTCAACTACTGGTTGATAATCAAAAACCAAGAACTTAGGCTCGCTTAAGTAAAATCCTTTTCCTTTAGCGAAAGACTGCAAATCGCCAATTTATTAAATCCCGCTTGAGTTTCCAATGAAATTCGAACACCACCACATATTATAAACAAGATAACCAAAATCCACAGAAAATAGCGGATGATATTTGGGGAAAGAAGGAACAGATCAATACATCAACGAAGAAATTCCTTCCAAACATTCACTAACTTCACCTAAAACAAAGCCAATAGTTAATTTTCTTCCAAATTACAGAACGAAGAAATCCCTTCCAAACATTGCAAAAGATAGAAAAGACAATTTTCAAATCACACCTGATAAATAAATAAAGAAATAAAGGTGTGAATATCATACTTGCCCAGATCGAGAGTCTTGAGAAAGCAAAGGCTGTGGTTCATCTCCGCTGATATTCCTGAGGTGATACAGGAATACAGCGAAGGAGATTAGAATGAATAAAACGGTGTATATCACGAAAATGCCGATAGGCAATGTTCTTGGCCGAAGTCTAGCCCCCAAATGGTTGCTAGAGTTGTGGGGGCCTCTGTTCACCATCTCAACTATAGATCTCTAGCATCAGCTCTTTCTATTTTGCATATTACTCTATTCTTAGTATACAAATATGCACATAGTCACGTAGAGGAAGCACAGGAGTGACCGTTCTAATGCAGTGCGGAAATTCACCCGATGGCCGATGGGACTTGGCAGAAGAAGATTAACGGTGAATCATGAAGGGGAAGACTACCATTTTCTGTTATTTATTTATGGCTAAAATACCAAAAGCCACCTTTATATCTATCGGTAATTTTGTAGTACTCCGCTAATTGTTGTTGCAGGATCAAATTAGTTAATTTAATTAAAAATGTTGGATAAATTAGTTAATATGATGTGTTTTTTTAAAAATATCCTAATAATCTTTATTAATTCTTTCCCTCTACTCCTATTTGATTATCATTGAAGAAATATCAATAGAGTTAATATAAAAGAAATTGATAAATATATTAAATCAGTCTTATATTTAAAATTAATATTAACTTTTTAATTAAGTTATACGTCAAATAGCAGAGGACTAATTTGCATGACATTTTAAAATTTGATAACATATATTTTAAATTTTGTTCGCCAGAATTATATTTTAAAGTTGAAACTTGAAAGTATGCATGCATCAATTCTTTGTTTTCCAGATTGCGAAGGGTTATTTGTAGTTTTGCAAGCATTTCAGCTTCTGTAAAAAGTATATATTATAAAAATAATAATTATTGAGTGAAAACAATACATAAAAAAATTATAATATAGGGGTCGTTGTTATTATTAGTCATTATAATTTAATCAAATTTTAGTATTGGTCCCTATAATTTCAAATCGCTAGATTTAGCCCCTACAATTTTATAAGGTTTGACATGGGTTTAAACTGCCTTATATATTTTCAACAAGTTTTTATTTAGTCTCTATACTTAGTGTGTGTATGAATTAGTTTTTAAAAATAGTTTTTATAATTTACGAAATAAATATGTAAAAGAAGTTTTATCTTGACTTATGAAAAAAGACTTCTGAAACGGCAGTTTGAGTGTTTCCTAAACAATCACTTAAACTCAAATTAAGTCATAAGTGAAATTGTGGAGACCAAAAACTGATTGAGAAAACAAAATTCAATGGAATTGTAATTAACAACAATAATGATACTAATACTATAATATATATCTACATACCATATATATCAAATGCAAGAAGAATCGTTATATTATATTAACTTGTGAAGACATGGGTGTTAATATTTTCCAGTCCTCACATTTTTTAAATCTTTTTTACAAAGAGCCCGGAGAAAGATGAATAAAAAGGAGCCAAGCTCAAAACGGACCACTCTCTAAAAGAAAAAGGCCCAAGATGCATTAGCCCTGGTTTGAGTTCGAGTCTTCGAAGATTGGCTCAATTGTTTAATTTCTAGTATTTTCCTACCACATAAAAAATTAGCAAGTCGGAATTGATATGGAACAATGCATCCAAAGACTCGTATATAGTACGAGCTGCCGCCTACAACATTCGATTTTAGTTGCGTCAGTTGCAAGCTGGCAAATATTATTGGACATCCCAATAGCTTTGTTTGTGACCAACCCCAAGAATAACTGAGATTGGCATTCATCAAATTATTCCATTTGGACAGCAATGGCCCAAAGATAGAGACTTATTTTCTTGTAACATTCACGTCAAATTTTGTGAACATCACTAGTCTGATATATAAACCAAGGCATCTCACGTCCTGGACTAGGTGGTACAGCTTTTCATTTGAGCTTCCCAAAGATGACCCAATCCCAACACCATCCCTTGTTCCTCTTCGATCATTACACTCGCATTTTTACTCCTATTCCTTCAATCGTCTGGTCTTTTCCTTGCCTTTTAATGTCATCTCATGTTTGGGAACATAGTATAATTCGGATATTTTTCAAGTGTGGCATGAACTAACTGATCATCCTTAATTAATGTTTCAGATGGGAAGATAATGATGGAGTACATATGAGCAACCGGTGCCCCTGTAACGTTCGATCCTGTCCCAGTTCAAGAAGGCATAGATTTCCACTTAAAGTCTTGGCCAGCCTCGCTGGTTGGAGCCTGCGAGACAAAGTCATACGTTGGTATGACCCAACAGATCCTCATATCTGGATTTCAAATGCTTTCTCGTCCTTGAAATCCCTAGCAACCACTTACCATCTTGATGGAATTGACATTGACTACGAAAAATTCCCAACACAATGCAACTACACTACTTTCGCTTTCTGTATCGGCGAACTCATCACCCTTTTGAAGAATCAAAGTGTTATTTCCACAGCCACCATTGCTCCTTATCATCTCACTGTTGTGCCTTACATTGAACTATTCAAAGGTTACAACAACGTTATTGACTATGTGAATCACCAGTTCTATACTGATAAGGTTCTGACTCCTCTGCTTTACTCGGAGGATTTTAAGATTCGAGCAGTACAATTTGATAAGAATAAATTGCTTCCAAGCTATGAAGTGAATGGAAGGGGAATCCAAAGAGATGCGTTCTTTGCAACTTTAAGCTTGTTAGAACAAAATGGGTTCGAAGTTAACGGCGTTATGATTTTATCGGCGGACGCTAGCTTTGCTGCGGCCAGTCACTACTATTATGAGAGAAAATCACAAGATTTCTTGCTTAACATTACTCATGTATGAAACAGCTTGAGCTGAATAATTATAATAGTCAGAAACATAATTATAAGACAATATTTCAGTAAATATTAGCTAGTAGTATATTTTTCCCCTTCCTTTTACAGTTATGATGCTTTTAATATTCTTAGCACCTGTATCATATGTGATATTTAATTAGTTTCTTGTTGTACATCTCAATTCTAATCATTCTTAACGCACAAAAATACGTATTTTAATATTTTTTTTCTAATATTAAAAAAAATACACGGTTTAAATAGTTTTGAACTCAACCTCCATGAATAATATGTATCTAATACAAATTTAACTTGTTTTTTTATGCCACTCCGTTTCTTAATATAATATGTGTTTTAATGAAAAAATTGAACTTTAAAGTGAGTCACATAAGGGGTAATGCGATGATAATTAAGGTATGTTTGTTTTAGTTTGGCTTATTTTATAAGCTCGATTTACGTAAATCGAGATAAACCTCCTCTACATATTTATCTCGTAGATCGTAAAAGTTACCTCGTAAATTGTAAAAGCTACCTCGTATTCCATAAATCACGATTCATAAACATTTATGAAGACTATCCAAACGTAAAGAGAAATTAAACATGTTTTTAGTATCTCAGCATACATTTTGTACATTAAGTTAAAAAAATTTCAATCCGTGACTTTTAATTTACTCCCGATTATGATTAACCACAGCACACACACTTTCAGTTTTTTATGGTATAATACGGGGCAAAACGCCCATCAATATATTTTCAAAAGGCTTAACTTGGATCTTCTTCAATTTTTTGGCCAACAAGATCTTCTTCAATTACTATAAAAGATCTATCAGAATAGAACTACGAGAAAAAAAGGTAATAAAATCTTTTAACACAGGTAAAATTTTACATTCTCTCTGCTCTAGCTATTTTTAGTTTTTACATATACTCTCAATTATTAGAGAGGATTTTTTTTTATTACAATAGAGAGGGCTTGTATTCAAAGAAACGCCTAGTCTTGTTTTTTTTTTTTTTTTTTGGGGGGGGTTAAAAGGATGCTTCAACTTAAATTTAACTCGTAGTTGGCCCAAGAAAAAAAAAACCAACAACTTGAATTTAACCTATTTTGGAATTGGAGGGAAATAGAGTATGGCACACGCCAGTAGAAAGTGCGCAGCTTACAGTTAAGCGCATCTTAGCGGTATTTTTATTTTTTTATTTTAAAATTTTGGGTCTTAATTTTCCTCCATTGCATTGGAGTATTGGACCTTCTGCGTCCTTCTCTCTCTAACAAAGTAACGACGACGACCACCTCCTGCTGCCTCCAGGAAACGTCGTCGCTTACGAGAAGCATCGGAGATCCATTTCTACATTTGATTCTTTTACACTCTATCCTACGCATAGGATCAGATTCATACTTTCCTCCGTGCTCACTTAATTTCTCGTATTCAAGCTGTTTTGTTTTTTCCAGATGACTTCGCGGTTAATTATCGTATAGTTGCTGCATTCGGTATATAATTTGCCGAGGTAAAGCGGAATTTTTCGCTTGCTATTAAGGGCCCCTGCTCAACACATATGTTCTCAGACTTTACAGTAGACGTTTAATTCAGACAAGTCACCAGAGTTGTAATATAGATTTGTGGGAGGATTAGGGTTTTTGCCTTTCGGAGAAGGTTTTTGGGATTTGCAAAGTTTATATTGAAAGACTAGAGAGCTTTAGCTGGCGATTCAATTAAAATTAAGGTGCCTTTTGCAGCAGCGAAACAAGGATTGTTTAGATTTCCCGAGAGTTGACCGGGGTTTGATGATGGTAGATTGACGATGGTGAGGTTCTTAGGACTGACTCGTGGATTCGCTGACGAGCCCCGGGAAATCACCTCGAGGGTCAACCTGACTAGTGAATCTGGTGAAAATGGGTGGCTCATCAGGTTTTTTGACTCGGCGTTCTTCTGCGAATGGATTGCTGTTAGCTACTTGTACAAGCATGATCATTCTGGTGTACGTGATTATCTATGTAATCGAATGTATACCCTTCCCTTACAAGGACTTGAGAGTTATTTGTTCCAAATATGTTACATGATGATACACAAACCAAGCCCATCTTTGGATAAATTTGTCATAGATGTGTGCTCAAAGTCACTTAAGATTGCTTTGAAGGTGCAGTGGTTTTTATTAGCAGAGCTTGAGGACTCTGACGACAATGAAGGGATTGGTAGGATTCAAGAAAAGTGTCAGACAGCAGCTACATTGATGGGCGAGTGGCCACCTCTCATACGACCCCAAACTGAACCTCCAAGCCCTGGAGGCAAGAACATTGTTTTGAACAAGTTGCGGTCATCAAAACAGCGTCTGTTTTCTCTAACATCCTCACCACCCACGGAGAAGTCTGTATCATCCTCACCTTCTCCAGGGAACAATTTGCAAGAGGATGGTATCGGTAGTCAAATGTCTCCTGATGAGAACAGCATATTTAAGAAACTCATGCCAGGCCCAAAGGTTAGAGATGCTTTGCTTTTTAGGAAGTCAGCGGAGAAGGATGATGATGAATCTGAAAAGGATGGATTTTTCAAGAGGCTTCTGAGAGATAGCAAGGGTGATGATGAGCTGGGCCCTAAAATTCGAGATGCATTCCTCTTTCGAAAGTCATTAGATAGAGATGAAGAAGACTCAGAAAAGGAGGGCTTCTTTAAACGGTTCCTAAGGGACAGTAGGGACAGTAGAGGTGATGATGGAGACTCTGAAAAGGACGGTTTCTTTAGAAGGCTCTTAAGGGACAGTAAAGGTGAGGATGAGGAATTAACGTCAAGCTCAGATGGATTTTTCAAGAGATTGTTCCGTGATAGCAAGAGTGATTCTGAGGATAGAACACACACTAAAACAATAGAAGATGAAGAAAAAGAGGGATTTTTTCGCAAGTTTTTCAGGGAGAAATTTGAAGACAAGAGGGATGGGAATGATAGGAATAATGAGAGAGATATTCCTCACTGTGAAGAAAAATGTGCAAAATATGCTGGAGAGGATGAAAAGGAAGGGTTTTTCCGTAAATTCTTTAAGGATAAATTTGAAGACAAGAAAGATTCAGATGATAAAATTGAGGAGGGTACTTCCCATGGTGAGGAAGAAGAGCTTTTTGAGTTTTCTTTGTTCAAAAAACTATTTCGTGTGCATCCTGATGATGGTAAAAGTAATTTAGCCAATGAAAACAGCAACACTGGTGGTTTAACTGAAAGTAGTCCAGGTACAGAGAATTTTTTTCGTAAATTGTTCAGAGATCGTGACCGTTCAGTCGAGGATTCAGAGTTATTAGGGTCAAAGAAGCACAAAGAGGTTTGCTAAATTTTGATCTGTCTTTTGTTGCTTTTTGAATGTTATGTTGCACTGGTGGAATTTAAACCAAAAAATAATCAACATTGAAATCCAAGGTATATTCCCAGTTTATGTTGCCTACTAGGTATATTTTCTCATTATTATCAAAGCAGTGTACATCAGAATTTGAGGATGCTCAGTGGACATTATACTACTATGGTGTCACTGTCTACAGTATGTTATTGGTGAAAAGCATCTGTTGCATGCAATATAATCAAGTGTATGCCCCTTTCTAGCAATAGCTAATATCAAAACCATGTGTTTTCTTGCTGTTAAAAACATCACTTGGCTCATGTTTGAGGGAGCCAATTGCTCTTTTTGCTCTTATACAACTGGTATAAGTGTTTTACTGTTAGCAATGCCTTATGCTTATCCATAGAAGGTGGTTCTATTAAACTTGTGCTACGGTATGATAAAGGTTAAGCTAACCATGCATTGAGATGTTATTTTTCTGCAAAAAAAAAAAAAAAAAGACAGACGACTGTTTTGTCAGTAACAGATGGGTATCAAGCATGATATGTTTTGCTTGTGGTAGCATGATCAAGTGACATCTCTGATTTTAGTTATGAACTATAAGTTAGAATTAAAGAGTACTCACAGTATTAATTCATTATGAAATTTGTTTGAATTGCATTTTTTGTTGTTTAACACTAGTAAAGAGCAATTTTCCATATATTACACTATCATGCCTCAGTTGGATGTATATTATATTAATTAATTCATTATGTTTTTAATTTTGTAGCAGCATCATGGCTCAACAAAGCAACAAAGTGAAAAATCGAACGCAAAGCCGCCGCTGCCAAACAATATGTTGCAGTTCCGCAAAGGGGCTTACCATGAGTCATTGGAATTTGTGCTGGCATTATGTGAAACATCATTTGGATTAGTGGATGTATTTCCAACTGAGGATCGCAAAAGTGCTCTTCATGAGGTATTTCTCTTACATTTTTCTTTGATGCATTCTTTATTTCTTTAGTCAGCTGACTAGGTATTTTATAGATCTTTTCTATTATAATGTTTTGACACATTTTTCTGCTATTCCTGTGCTCACAGTCGCTTGCAGAGATCAATATGCATATCGAGGAGTCTCAAAATTCAGGAGGTACTTATTGCTATTGGGTATATTATATGAGTGATGTTCATTTAGGGCATACTCAAATGTAAATATTTGTTGTGTAATCTGCTGAGTAAGCAAAATGTTATTTTGAGAGGTCTGAAAATCAGTAGTAATTATGGTTATGCAGAGTCGGAGATTTCATGTGATTTTTAATATTTCTTTAGAAAATAAAACGATGGAAATAGTTTGGTTGTCTAGCTTCAGGTGTTTTTTGGCAAGAATAGTGTAAAGATCATTGAATTAGTCATTGCATTAGTTTTTCACATCTCCGATAATCAATGTCTGGATTATACCTTTTTATTGTTCCTCAACGGCTTAATTTTAAGAGGAACCGCTGAAAAGTTTTTTTTCCTTCTGTTAGTGGTGCTTTCAGGGCAGTTTAACATTTTATAAAACAGGTTCAAAACTGTTTAAGTTAGACTTACTTTAATAAATATACATATTTGAATTGGTTAATCATTTCTAATGGCATATAACTTGCTTTTGAATCAAATGAAGCTTATCTGTTCAAAACTAATTCTGTTTAGGACGTCTGTTGGACCATTTTGATTCATAGTCTGATGAAAAAGAAGATTTAATTATTCAAACTTGAGTAATTCCCAAAAACAATTTTTGATGGCCAACTCTGTTTTATGCAGTTTATCTAGTCTTCAGAATTTAGTAAACACTATTTACTGTAAGAATATTTCCTTTATTGGCATGCCTATTAAGTTACTCAATTTCATCTTGCTAACACTTTTATTCATCTCCTTGCTCTTATGTACATTTTGCTTTTGATATATTTCTAGGAATTTGTTTTCCATTGGGAAAGGGTATGTACCGTGTGCTTCATATACCTGAAGATGAAGCCGTTCTCTTAAATTCTAGGGAGAAGGCACCTTACTTGATCTGTGTTGAAGTTTTGAAATGTGAAATGCCAAGGTATAATATAATTTTCATAAACAGTGAAAATGGTTTGAGCAAAAATAATATTCTGACACATTCTCTTTCCTGCTATTTTTTAAAAAGCAATTTCAAGGAGGCATCTAGTTCTCAGAAGCTTTCTAAAGGTGGAATTCCTTTAGCAAATGGAGACGCTCTCTTGCAAAAACCACCCCCTTGGGCTTATCCATTATGGACTGCACAAGAGGTTTATCGTAATAGCAGCGATAGGATGTCCAGGTCAACTGCCGAAGCAATAGACCAGGCAATGTCCCATGTATCTGAGGCTAGAGTCAAATTTGTTACTGTAAATCTTTCTGTGGAAACACAATTGCACAGTCAACAAGATAAGAAAGAAGTGGCTGGTGCACATGGCAGTCGACGTCATACTTCAATTTATAGGGGCAGTGTAAGAGAAGTATCAAGAACAGGACATGACAGTGATTTGGAGAGGGTGCGTGTAGTGTTGACCGCTGATCCTGGGGTTAGAATGGAAGATATTGATGATCAAGCACCAAGACGTCGGAAGGAACATCGCCGTGTACCAAGTATGGTGGCAATAGAGGAAGTGAAGGTGAGCCTTTGAGTGACTTTAACTTCTATTGACGCAATTATTCACATTATTTCCCTCTCCACAAGTAAATGGAGGTCAGCCAAGTTTCTTTGTGTAATTTTTTTTTTCCAGCATATTTACATTGTCACACTTTTCTGTGTAGAATTGTTCTTATTTCAGTTTTTTGTCAACTGATGGAATAATAATGCCCTAGACTCAAATGCCTTGATTTATAACTCATGGTTAATCTTAAACTATCCATTGAAATAATGGTAAAACTATTAGCCCAAATTGAAAATGACATCGCTATTAGATAATAAAAAGTCTTCCTTATCGTTCTGCATCAGTGGATTATTCAGGGTTATTCTGTCTAGCAAAAGATGTTTTCCTTTGTATAGTTACATTTAGTATAAATGATGGTTGTGAAATGAGTCATAGTGGCATGCTATTTGGTATTATTATTTGACATTTGTTCATGTTACAGTCTGTACCTTGCTTTCATCATTTCATTTTTGTTTTTCAAATTTTTGTTAGGCTGCAGCAGCAAAAGGGGAAGCACCTCTTGGTCTTCCTTTGAAAGGTGCTGGTCAAGATTCATCAGATGCTCAACCAAGGGTACGATGTAATTCTTGGAGTTCATTTAGTTTAACCTTAGGAATCTGGAGTTTTTATATTTGACATGATTTCTCTTGTCAGGCCAATGGAAATACTCCTCCAAAAGCGAGTGATGCCTTGTCCGGTGAGCTTTGGGAGGTTAAGAAAGAGAGAATACGACGGGCTTCAATATATGGAAATTTACCTGGCTGGGACTTGCGATCTGTAAGTTCACTTTTCTAGCATGACAGATTTGCCCTATTTATAGGGACCAAAGTACTATGGGTTGTCAAATTCTCACATCGAATAGTATGGGCTGCTTGATGGGGTATTTAAGTACCTTAACTCTCCCACCTCAACAACTAGCTTTTGGGGTGTGGTTTTCCAAGGTGCTTGGGTGCCTATCATTTGGTATCAGAGCCGGTGGCTGGCGAACCGGAGAGAGCTACCGACGGAGGGTTCTGACCGGCAAGGAGGCCGAGTGAAGCCACCGAGACGTTGGCTTTCTGGGGAGGGTGTATTGATAGGGACCAAGGTAGTATGGGTTGCCAAAGTCCCACATCGAGTAGTATGGGCTGCTTGATGGGGTACTTAAGTGCCTTGGCTCTCCCACCTCAATAGCTAGTTTTTGGGATGTGGTTCTCCAAGGTACTTGAGTGCCTATCACCTATATGCAGTGGTTTTGCAAAGTCATAGATTGAAAAGATGAAATAAAACAAGGCAATGTTTATGCTTACATTAATCATTTTCAGAATGCATAAATGAAAAAGATGCTGTTTACTTAATTCTAATTTGAACTGTTGACCGAAGTCAGAAATCAAAATTTTGTATAAATTTTTCTTGGCCCGGATGGTGGGCAGAAATTTCTTGCAATTCCATTCAAATTATTATTATAGTTATCAATGAAATAACAATATGAAAGAATTGTTACTAGTGAAACTTTGCAACAAGTTTGGCACGATTTGGAGGACAGGCCTTCTTTTTGGAAAATATATCACAGACTTTTAGTGTTAAAGACTCCTGTTATAATTTACCATGAAAGCGTTGTCAATGTAAAGATATATCGTTAATTATTTGAATGCTGTAGATATTATCAAGGTAGATGCATATAGTGTTCACATGGTTTGTAGGATCAAGCATGATCCATTTATATTATTTAGCGAACAAGAACCCATTTTGTTTTGATATACAATATATATTTATGTCCTTGATTCTATCTCTGGTTCTGGAAAGTTTGATTGGTTTTCGTTCCAATGACTTATGTTTTTTTTTTTTGGTTGGTTCTATTCCAAATGTGTGCATTATATTGCTAAGTTTTGTGCATAATAGCATAATATTCAATTTGTCACATAGGTTATTGTAAAGAGTGGCGATGATTGCAGGCAGGAGCATCTGGCAGTTCAACTTATTTCTCACTTCTATGGTAGTTTGGTTTCTGACTTTTCCTATTCCTCTTTATACTCAAGTCAAAACTAAAATTTAGCCAATGTTTGAGTTTTTTATGCATAGGGGGTTCTTTGTCAAGTTTTAAATGATTGGAGGCTATTTGCACTTGAATCAAAATTTGAGTTTTATATAATTTAGCCAATGTTTTATTATGTTATGATGCCAAAATATTACAGGATGCAGACTCTTGTCTGTTTATGTTTCAAATTAAATTGATTCTTAATTACATTTTGATGCTAGATATATTTCAAGAAGCTGGTCTACCCCTCTGGTTGCGCCCTTATGAAGTTTTATGTACTTCTTCTTACACAGCTCTTATCGAAACAATTCCAGATACAGTAAATTCTAAACTCATGCTTTCTAATTATTTGAAAATATTGAAATGCCTAGTTGCTGTCTTTGATGAAAAATGGGTGAATTCTAGGCTTCTTTGCATTCTATCAAAAGTAGATATCCACACATCTCAAGTTTACGAGAATTCTTCATTGCCAAGTATCAAGAAAATTCTCCAAGTTTTAAACTTGCCCAGGTAATTTAGAGACGTAACTTGTTTGAGAGATTAAATATGTTTTACTTCTAATGTTTCCCTTTCTTTCTTAATTTGGTAAACTGTTTGATTAATGTTTTCTTATAAAGAAAGTTAATACATAAACCCATGAGCTTTTACTTTTCTGCATGTGGCGTGTCTTCCTCAGCTGCGCCTTATAAGGAGGGGTGGAGTGGGGAAGGGAATGGAAAAGGAGGGGTGGAGGGTTATGTTTCATGTACCAGCCTATACTTAATGCTCATTCCTTCCTAACAACTATGTAAACTAATACCTTGGTTTTGAATTTGGATCATTGAGCTATGGAGCTATGTGTCATGTTAAGTATAGGCTGGTGGAATGAAGGTTTTCCTTCATATTCTTCTGCCACCCATGGTTTTCCTGGAGTGTCCTAAAGTTGACTCGTTATCTTTGGGTACTGACTTTGACTGCATCATATGACTGCTCCTTATCTTCCCCACTCCACCCCTCCTTTTCCATTCCCTTCCCCAAGCAGCATTTATAGTGCTGTTTCTTACAGGTTTTAATATAGAAATTACTTCTGTTTCTTTTCAAACGATGTTATCATTTTACTAATTCCATGAGCTTGTCCTTGGTTTTATTTTGATTTGGAGAAAATATTATTTCTGTTTTAATTTGATAAGTGTCTCCTTTCTTTGATCCAGAGGAATTTTGTTGAGAGTATGGCCGGATATTCCCTAGTGTGCTACTTTCTGCAGGTGTGAAGCCTCTTACTCTATGCACATACATGCAGTCCCAATATATGATGCATTTCATACTCAAATGGCTTTTGAATCACAAATTTTTTCCCTTAATTGGGGCTTAATGTTTGTGTTCTTCCACTTCTCGTTGTTGCATTCTTGTCCAGGTGAAGGACAGGCATAATGGGAACCTCTTGCTGGATGAAGAAGGTCATATCATACATATTGATTTTGGTTTCATGCTCTCCAACTCCCCCGGTGGTGTTAACTTTGAAAGTGCCCCTTTTAAATTAACACGCGAACTACTTGAGGTAAAACTTATATGGTTGTCTGTTTAATATATCTTATTTTCAAAGGGTGAATTTGATTAGATATTGACTTTCCTACATACAACGACCTTCACATTATCATTATGCTAGGTCATGGATTCTGATGCTGAAGGTGTTCCAAGTGAGTTTTTTGATTATTTCAAGGTATTGATGAAACTCTCTACCCATCTTTGATCTTTCCTTAGTTTAGTGCCTAGCAGACAGCCTTTACTGTTTTAACTGTGAAATTTGCTATATGGCTTTGACCCTTGTATTCCAGGTTTTATGTATTCAAGGATTTCTTACTTGCCGCAAGCATGCTGAGCGCATTATTCTTCTAGTGGAGATGTTGCAGGTAATAGTATGAATGTCAGCTTCCTGAGGTACCATTGCCATTAGTATAGTCTTCCCTTGCTTACTGTCTGTTCATTGGAAATAAATAGAGGAGCTCTGTGGTATGGTCTACTTTTGGTTTTCAGCCCAAACCTGGTTCATGATACGTCAATAGCACATCCACTTGGTTTATTTAGTTACAGTAATTTGGTTCTTGTAAAAGATTGTTAGCTGCCTACTAACTGAATAAGTTACTTCAAAATCCTTGCCAAAAGTATGTAAAAGTTGTCGAAAATAGTATTTGCGAAGAATTTATTTATACGATTTTATTGTCTAAGGAAAAATTCTTGACGTTAGACGAGCGCCTACCGCCATACACCTTTTTTTGGGGCCGAACCTTACTCTTTACATATGTAACTTTCGCATTGCCTTAGAAAGTGGTAAGGTCCTTTTGCCTTTGTTTTGCATTATCGGTGATGATTAGATGCAACCTTGCAGGCTTCATCTGACAAGGTCAAATCCCAGCTTTGACCTATTCCCGCCCCAGTTACCATTGACAGTCTTTATTCTCACAACTGTGTGTGTGTGTCTATCTTCTACTGTATTTATGCATACGTCGGGCCATGACAGCATATCAGGAGATGCTTTCTTAATTATATTTCTCCTGAACAATTTTTCTTTTCTGATGTTTGGGATCAGGACTCAGGATTTCCATGCTTTAAAGGTGGCTTACGGACAATACAGAACCTTCGAAAGCGCTTTCATCTGAATTTAACAGAAGAGGTTTCATTATTTATCATTTGTTATGTTTTTTAAACACACAATGTTTTCAATGTGATTTACTGATTGTTATGATTGTGTCTGTCATGTATTTCTTTTCTGGCAGCAATGTGTTTCGTTGGTGCTTTCACTTATTAGCAGCAGCCTGGATGCATGGCGGACAAGGCAATATGACTATTATCAGAGGGTTTTAAATGGAATATTGTGAAGTGATATGCAGAGACCACTTGCTCCTAACCTTTGACCATACCAGCACAGTGAATGCACGCCAAGTAAGATTGCACTGCATTCTTGAGTCACTAGAGGGTGATTGGTTCACTACTTCACTGCGGGGTGGCTTTAGAGTTTTGTTGGAGAATGGAGTTACGAATTAATAGGCAGCAGTTCGCAGTCTCTTCTCCAGGTGCAACCAAGTTTTTAACAGTTGGGCATTGGCACAACATTAGAGTTGTCTGCCAGGCGAAATTTACTGGAGCATGGTCTACAAAATATTTGTTTTACTCGTTTCATGTGATGTGAAACAGTGTTGCTTTCAGAAGTTGTATTATCCTCCTAAATGCTCAGAGATAGTGCACCCTGTACAGTGATTTTAATGGCAGTACAGACCGCCTGGAAAATTGGCTGTTGAGAGTTTTGTTGGCCAGTCCAAAGTGTGATCAGTTTATTAACAACAATCTTGGGGCGGCGTTCCACTGGATTGCATAGATTACCCACCTGCTTGCTGCTACGTTTGGATGGACCTCGTGTAACTTTTCCAGTTATCTCGGCCGTTTGATGGAGTCTGTACTTCCTGAGTTTGATTATAATTATACTTACAATGGAAAGTTGTGAGCATAATTCTTTTATGATGTTTGATTGTACCATGTGTAATTGGTAGTCTTTCCTTTCCTGTCTAATTTTCCGGTGAAATAATATTCGCCTTGATTGATATCAATCATCCTAAATTTTCTGTCAAGTTGAATCTGGGTCCCACATTTTTCTTTTTTTGCCCGCACAAAACTGCCCGTAAATTTGGGGATTGAGATATTCCTGATTGAGAATTTTACGATCCTTCAGAATCTGTCGCGCACAAATTAATCCCTTTTTCAAGGTCGCTTTGGTAAGGGTTCCATTGATTATGTAAACTAGTAGTCATATGATTACTCATTTCTTATTCAATATAAAGCGTATTTAAAAATTTTATTTGGATATTAAATATAAGATAAAATTTTTATATTTATCGAATTTTTTCTTAATTTACCTTTATTGATATTTTCTCATCAAAAATTAAGGATGAGATGGAAAATAAGAATTAAGAAAGGTGATTAGGGTGTTTTAGAAAATACATGTCATGTTAACTAATTTTTTTAATTTAATTAAATTAGGTAAATGTGTTTTATATTAAGGACGGGAGGAAGTAATATTTATGTTCTTTACATTTTAGACTAATAAATCTGTGGTTTCATATTAAGTAATTTTTCCAAACAATAATTTAAACGTTAGATTAGAGTATATAATGAGACTATTGATTTATTTTTGTTAATTTCTTTTATAATAGCAAGGACAATGAGACGATTTTATTGACGAAAATAAAATCTTTGTTGGACATTTTTTTGTAGTTTCCAATTTTGTAGTATATATTACATATTTGAAGGATTCGTTACATTTCTTTTTTACTATCCAATTAAAAAGGTAATATTTCTATGTTTGTCCGGTTACATATTAAATGGGTCAATGCTTTGTAAAGCTATGCCTGAACAAACACTCTTTAAATAGTACTCTTTGTAACATATGTACTATGTCTGTATATACATTCTTTTTTATCGGTAACTTTCTCTTTTAAGGTTAATCTTTAGTATAAATAATTTTTTTTATATTTTAAAATTTAAATTATTTTTTTTCTATCCCTATTAAATACATAACTTTATATTAATTATCCTCATTCACCATTAATTGTCTTTAATTCAATCATTAATAAATTATTCTATTTCATATTTTCTACTCATTCTCTCTTACTCCCTCCTGGCCTTTTCACAAGTAACTTTTATTTTTATTACGTAAAAAGAACTAACAGTTAAGATTAGTTAAAAACGATAAATGTTTAAAAAAGTCATATTTCTTCTAAATATACCCCTATTTATGAAATGAGCATGGGAGAGAAAATATGTAATAAATGATTAAATAAAAAAATTAGTAGTAAATAGGGGATAATTAATATAAAGATATGTATTTACTAAGGGTAGAAAAAAAAATTAGTTTAAATATTAAGACACAAAAAAAATTGTTTATAAAAAGGACCAACAAAAAAAAAAGAAAATTACTTATAAAAATGACTGGATGAAGTATATTTTTATTTATTATTTTTTCTATACTCTTTTCATAAATAAAGCCATATTCAAAAAAAACATAATAATTTTTATGTATTTATTTATTTTTAATTAATCTTAATCGTTAGTCATTTTACGTTATAAAAAATAAAAAAAGAGTTACTTATAAAAAATACATATGAGAGGGAGTGGTATAGGATAATCAAATTAGGAAATAATTCATACTGCTAGTTTCCTATTTTATATTTTTATTTCGTGTTGGTCTCTCCGGGTATGCATTAGTCCGAATTCTTCTCGGCTTGGTCCGTCACACTCTCTTGCTTGCTTCCTTGGTAAGCTTCCCCCCCCCCCCCCTCTCTCTCGTGTTCAAACCTTCTTTAGTTTTCTTCTTCTGGATCCATGTTTACGCCAAAATCTCCATGCCTACACAAAACCATCGCAAAAGATTTTCATACCCCCCCCCCCACTTTTAATTTGATGTAATTTAATTAAGCTTTAACGAACTTTTTCGCCGTATTCTTCTGCCATTATATTTTTCGTCTCAAGGACTTAACTCCAATCACTAACTGGTGCACTTTAAGCTTTCATGAAGTCATTAAGACCTCGATCGATGGCGAAAACGAAATTGATACCTGGATTTCGGTTTCATCCCACCGACGTTGAGCTGGTTGAGTACTTTTTGAAGAGGAGGGTCATCGGAAAAAAGTTTCCCCTTGAAGTGATCGCCGAAGTCGACGTATACAAATATGCTCCATGGGACCTCCCAGGTTCGCCGACAAATTTTGTTCCCTGTCCTGTTGTTTTTTATAGGTCCGCTTGATTCAGTTAACTTTTTTTTTTTTGAGAGATTAATCTGAATAAATTACTTAAAAATAATGATATATAACATTTGTTATGATTAAATTGCTTAATTTACTTCCTTACTCCCTAAAAAAGATATCAGCTAAAAGCTGGAGGGAGTATTTGTTGATGAGGTCATTTTTTGTATGTTTCAGATAAATCGTTAATGAGCACTGTGGATTTGGAATGGTATTTCTTTTGCCCTAGAGCAAAAAAATATATGACTGGAGGTAGAATGAATAGGAGTACGGAAGTAGGATATTGGAAAACCACAGGAAGGGACAAACCTATTTGGCATAATAATCAAAGTGTTGGTTTGATGAAAGTTCTAGTCTTTCACATGGGTCGACCACCTAAAGGACATCGAACTGACTGGGTTATGCATGAATTTAGGCTTCATAATAGTAAGGATCTCGCTGCCAAAGACATCGCACAGGTAACATAATATTAACCAGCTACACACAATCTATACATACGTCGTTTCTTGATTGTATATTATATATATATTTAGCTGATATGTATGCTCATGAAATTAATATGTATAGTTCTGATCTATTTGTGTTGCAGGACTCGTATGTGCTTTGTAGGGTGTTCAAGAAGGATGGACGTGGTCCTAGGAATAATGGAGGACAATATAGTAAACTGTTTGACGAGGAAAACTGGGATGACGAGGAAGATTCTATTTCTATTGCTGATCTTGAAGAACCACTTCGTGTTCTGCCTGTTATTGCACACAACGACAACAACAATCTCTCGCCATGTGAATCCAATTGGTCGCCGACGACCCCGAAGTCAAGTTTGTCATCAGGGGCGACTCATAATCCTTCAGTAGTGAATAAAGACGACGTTGTTTCTCAAATTCCACCTGGAGAGGACGATGCGTTATGCTTGTTGGATTGTTTCTCAGAAGAAGAAATACACGTGTTGGTTCTAAGTAATGGAGACAACAATATAGAGGTGAGCAATGTGATACTAACTTTAATGATATAAGATCTAGTAACAAAATCTTAATCGGAGTTAGGTAGAACTACTTCCTATCCTAAATATAAGAAGTAATTGATTTTTTTTGGAGAGATTAAATAAATTATTTTAAAGTATTTATATCTAATTTTTCCTCCAAACTAATTAATTTAATCTATAAACTGATATATATATATATATATAATTTAATTATACACAACATATACTATGATTAAGAAATATATTTAATTTCTTTATTAAAAAAATCAATTAGATTTTATATTTAAGACGAGATGGAGTATATATATTTCTTTTTGATGTGTGTACGTGCTTGGGTTGCTTGAGTTTTTTTTGTGGAATCAAGGTAACTGATTTGTTTCAGATGTTTCCTATTTTATATTCTCCATATATGTTAATTTTCTTGCCCTTGCATTTTGTTTCGTTGGCTTCTCATTTATTTTACTAAACTTTAGTGGTCGTTGTCGTCTATATATATGCATATATATCTGAGTTTGTCTTTGGGTTTATTGTGGATTAATGATCACAGGCGAGTGTTAATTCTGAGGAGAAAAAAGAAAGTGAAGGATTTCCATTTGATGATATTTTTAGGGACTTGGAAGAACTCAACAACTTGGCTGCATTGGATAATGAAGATTAATTATGGGCTCACAAAAGTTGGATTTCCTACAAACCCAAGTCATTTTAACTGCTGACCGATCTCTCCTTCTCATCGTGTCTTCAGATCGTTTTGTTAGGTCAGGCCATTGAAGAACATGAAAGGAATGTGCTGTTTTGATTTAATTGATTTTGCCTTTTGGATCAACTTGAAATAAATGCTTTAGGTTAAAAAAAAAAGTTTGAGAAATCCAAATTATAATAGTTGATTGATGGTAAGAGACGGGGATTAACTCTCTTCATTGAACAGAAATCATGATATAATTATTTCACACACACACACGTGTGATTGTTATTTAATTACGATAATAATTGTCTTTTCAATTAGATTTTACTAAAAAGCAACAGATTTTTTTTATATTTAATTTTATTTTTGTGATATTTTTATTAAGAGAAAATTTCAGAAAAATAGTAAACAGATAAATCAACGAGTCCAATTTCAATAACCCAAAATCAATTCACATACATTAACTTGATTATATCTAAGTTTATTTTTCATTATTACTTTATTAACTTGATTTATTTATCTATTTATTAAAAAGAGAGAAATCTCCAAATAAGTCCAAAAGAAGGGTAGGCAGAAGGCAGGGCGTTGAGGTTGTCCCTGGCGTCAAGGACAGTCTCTCTGCCGTTATCTTTGTTATTTAGCACTAATGAACTTCCAATTAAGTTGAAACACGCCTCCACTCTAACACTGACACAGTCACACAGCGCGAGCGCATATATATATATATATATATATATATATATATATATAACCATAATCACACGCCCATATCATATATAGTAATAAATTAGATAAAATTCCACTTACCAAATCTGCGATGGATTGCTTAATTAATTATCACATCTTTATCAAATAATATATATCCAAGACACGTTGGCAAAAAATATCCAAGACACACTCATGGGAATCCCACTGAATCCAACGAACGTGAGCTCCCCGTAATCTAATACTCCCTAGTATTTTTATCAAAAGCACCTTGTTTTTAAAAAATATTAAATATTTTTTTTATGTATGTCCGTAATTGATAAGGGTAATGGATGAAAGTAATAATTAGTATGATATTAGAGTTTAGTGCAATGTGTAAGAATAATGTTAAAAATTATTTAAATTTTAAGAAAAATTTAATGACTTTAACTGTTTTTATTAATTTGTGAGAATTATTAGTTGATACCTTATAATAAAGATAAAAAAAATATTAGTACTTGCATTACAAGAAATATATCGCTAAATTAATTAAATATATTCGGCCCCCCGCTATATTATGCTTAACTGATAAGAATGAAATACCGTGAACAATATCCCTTTATATATCCCATCCCAAATAAAATAAAAGAGTTTATTCTCAATTATGTATGCATTCATTCATTCATTTTATTAATCTACGATGAAAGAGTGTACAATTTGTGCTCTAATTTTATATAAAGTTTTTATTTGATTCCTTTTCTTTTTGTACATGCCTGGGATAACTTAAAAGGGTCAAAAGTCAGTTTGAATAGAGCAAAAGAATAGTTGGATGCAAAAATGTGTTTGAAATAGTTTTTGGGGAAGTTGACTTTTTTTTTCTTTTTGCCAAATGTAACTTTAATATTAAAGTATTTTTTTTTTTTAGTTTTTGATTTCTCATATTTAAATTTTTTGAAACTAACTTTTCACAACATTTAAATAAGTTTATGTCAATTTTTTTAAATAAAAGCTTATTTAAATATAAGCCTCATTACACTAATTCAATTTTTATGAAGTTAGAGTTGAAGGACTCATAAGATATTTTATAAAATTAAGAGATTAAAATAAAATTTTGTATGAAACTTAAAGGACTAAATGTGATTTTTACCTATTTATAAATATAAATGAGCACTTCTTTGGTTCTTAATATAGGACATATTTAGAGAGTTGATCTTAATCATAAATATAAGGCATATTTTTTATATTTATCAATTTTTTCTTAATTTATTCTTATTGATACTTCATTCAACGATAAATGAGAAAAATTAAAAAAATGATTAAAATATTTTAAAAATGTATATTACATTAATTAATTATTTTTAATTCAATCAAATTAATTAAATATATTTGATATTATAGGACATAAGGAATAATAAATAGCGGAAGGTTCTCCTACGTGAGCGATTATAATCACGTGCAAGATTTTTTATTGGCCGCTATTCCAATGGAATGAGATCTAACACCGTACACGATTACCCCCATCATCCCAGGCAACAACGTACTACGACCATAATCGTCCCGCCACCGAACTCGTGTTCCTCTCTGGTTCCTTCTGGCGTACCCAACCATAACACGTATGCCTCTGTCACCCCAAAATTCTTCGTCCGTCTTCCTTTTCGAGATTCTCAAAAATGCTACCACGTCGCATCACGCGCCACCTGTCCCATTACGCCCTACCCCCAAGTTTTCTCCCCCACGTGTCCCCGTTGCGTGTCAGCCTACCCTCACCGCCATCGTCATTTTCTGTCCTATATATAAGTGTCCAGCCATTATTAAGAGCGTTTAATTATCAATCATCAAACTTTCCAGATTAACGGCGAGAGCTGTGTTTCCGTTTTGTGTTTTGGCTTAAAAAGCTGAGTGAAAATGGGAACGACGATGGCACAGATTGATCGGACGTCGTCGATTGAGAGAGAGCCGAAGACTCTGAGCATGCAGCAAATGCAGTCGGCTAGGGATTTGGCCATTTTCATCTTGAACACGAAGACCTTCGAAGAAGCTTCCAGAATCTTCACCGAGGTATAGTACGACGTCGTTCATTGTACATATTTCTCTTTAATTAATCGATGAGTTCAATTATTTTATGGCTGAATATTTGTGATGATGACGGTGGCCGGAGCAGGGGTTGAAGCCAGTTGTTAGCGCGGCGCGTGACATGAGGATGATGAATAATATGGAAACGAGAGGAGAACCAGAGATGTTAGAAGACGCAGAAGCAGTAGTAGAAGCATTCAGAGACATAGCATCTGCTCCTTTCTAGTTAAAATTCCCTCTTTTTTCACTTTTTTTTGTAACGCACAACAAATCAATACGTCTGCCTCGTAGAGTTATATACTTACCTTGTATATATAGTATATCACATAGAACACAGCACGGGTTCAGGTTTTGGGCTGATTATTTATTCCATAATTAGTAATGCTGTTTGCCACAAGTTTCATTATCTGAATATATATGGTGCAGAGTGCAGAGTGTTATTGGCGGATAGTAATTTGGCGGGACCGTCTAATTGAAAAAGGAATAGCGAAGTTTAATATTTACCTCGATCTCCTTCCATTTGTAAAACCTTAATAATCAAATTATATGTTTTAAAAATCATTAAAATTAATTAAAAATAATAAATATATGTGAATTTATTTTTTTAAGTATATTTTTATTTATTAGGGGTTAGTAAGAAAAAATAGAATAAATATAAGTATTATTAATTTTTTTATCTTTTAATTAATGCTATTTTTATAATCAATGAAAACAAAAATGAAAAAAAATTATTATTTTCTCCGATTTTATTTATAAGTAACTTTCTCCTTGATTGTGTAAAACAGTTAAAAGCAATAAATGTGTTAAAAATATCATTTTTTTTATATATGTTCATATTTATGAAAACATAGAGAGGATCTATAGAAAGTATGAGAGATTACTTTATTGACTTCATTCATTTAGTTATTTCTTTTTCTCTCTTTCTCTCTTCTGAATATAATTTTTGGTATGTATGATAATTAATTATAAATAATATGTATTTAATAAGGATAAAATAAAAAAAAATTATTTTCATACACAAAGTGAAAAGGAGTAAATGATTACACAATTATTGTTACACTTTTATAAAAAAAAAAAAAAAGAAAATTTTGGGTGGAGGGAGTATATGGTTGAATTGATAAGAGAGGCATGGTGGATTCTCGAGGTCTGGAAAGCAAAATATTGGAACTAGTTGCCGTAACTAACCATATGCTTATATAAGGGGTTAATTGAACTTTTATGCAATCAATGGGCACGCTTAATTATAATAATGACTTTAATAAGATCAAAGACAAAGGAGGTTGATCAACCAAGGAGGTACTAAAAGTGTTTTGGCTTGATTAATAATTATGGAATATTATTAACTATGGCATTAAATTAAATGTATTGTTTCAATAAATATTGTTATGTCTTGTTTTTAGTACTATATATTTCACATTGATGATAATAATCTAGAAAATTATTTTTTAGATGGATTTCAAGACCAAGGTTGACACAGAGAGGGGAGAGGATTGCGATCTTAAGTAATAGTATGGAAGGTCATTGAACTCATTTTTTTAAATTTTATGGCATTATATTACAGTTAGTATTTACTTTAACTTCATTAATTAGAAGATCTAAAATTGGCAAATCCGTTTTAAACATATCTAAGTAATTGGTGCAATCCTAGGGCAAAGGCAGACATAGGCAATACAAATCCAATGAGAAACGTGGTCATGGCGATAAATGAAATGACATTTTCTTATAATAAGTATTATCCAATATAATTATATAAAATCAGTAATATTTTTAATATATTTTTGGAGTTTAGTACATATAATTTGCCCACAAACCTTTTCATAATAAATCGAAATTTATGGTACAAACTCGCACACAAATTCACTACAGAGAAATTTATTGTTCTGATATCACACCACAATTAACTCATGAATCACAAAATAAATTCCAACATATTTGTAGTTGTGGACCTACCAACATATTCGAGTATGCAATATAAAATCTTATCAAAACAGTAAACGTGGCATTATAAAAATATGAGGGTCATATAATGGTAATATAGAAATTAACACAACACCAATATCAAAAGAGGCCTACAAGATTCTCAATATTTATGCCTCTGGTTGCTTCCCTTGGCCTCTAGCCAGATTAGAGGTTTTGCTTGAAAAATTATTTATAATGACGGGGTGAGACATAAAGTCTCAATAACCAAACAAAATATGCAGGGAATGATTGTAAATCAGAGAAGCAGGTTTAACTGACATAATAATAATAATAATAATAATAATAATAATAATATTCTCATAATTCAAAATTTAACATAATGTAATCAATGAATAAAATCATCCTCACTCATCCATCATGCTCCTCCTTATCTCCTATGGACTGGTAGAGCCTATCAGTACTAGTATACTCGGCCAAAAGTTAGTTAGTCACATCAAGAATACTACCCTCTCTCATGCTACAACCAATATACCTAACATGGAGGTGTCCGCCCAAAACATTCAACTCCAAATTCGGGCCAGGATTGAGAGAGCCGATGGGCACACATTTCACTATATCTCTTCTACACTAGCCACCATATTCCATAATATAAAATTAATAAATTAATACAACTTTCAAAAACAATTTCGAGATTCTCAATTCTTATACAACATTCCATCACAAACAACATATCCATCACAACAGTAACAATTTAATAATAATTTTTACTTATATATGTAAATTGAAAAAGACCATGCTTCACTGAAGTAAATTCATATTCAGATATAGATAAAATCTTGCGAAACACATACAAGTAATATAGATAAAAGTATGTTGGCAAAAAAAATATATAGATAAAAGTAAGGTTTATAAAACACCTTACAGTCCAAAGCAAGCATATAAAATAAATTAACCCCGGTTACCTCAGCTCCAAGCTTAACCTTAATTTGAACAGAAAACCCGTGCTATCACCGATCACAATAAAACTCTACATTATCAATGTAAATACAAATTAACCAAAAGTAATAATAAAATAAATAATTTACATAATTTAACTCTCAAAAACCCAATTTCTTCCACAACCATTTTCTTCAATTATTCCAATTTCCTTAAAATTCTTAGCCATAGATTATTTCTCATTAACCCAAATTACTCACTGAAATACTTAAATAACATTTATATCATTCTCTCACTTTATCCATCTAATTTTTATAAATTAAAATTTCACCTTTTACATATCTATAATTATAAAATCCTCAATATCAACATTCTTAACAATTAAATCTCCTTTTCATAATTTATATGGGTATAATCTAATTATTAAATAACTCCTCAAATCTCCACATAATTAAAATCACATCAAATTCTAATTTAAATATTAAGTCATAATCCATATTTTCTATAGAGCTCAGATCTAACAAAAATAAACCGATTAAAACCTCAATAATAGCTCCAATAATCCAAATAAATTACTTAAACAATTTTTGATCTGTAAAAATCCCTATGGAAATTAAGTTATATCATATTTATAAATAAAATTAATTATAAAATCACATAACAACAAAATAATAAATATAAACCGATTAAAACTAACTATTAATTATTCTCTACATTTCTACAGTCATATATTGATAAAATAAAAAATTTGCCTAAAATCATATCCTAAAATATTATCTAATTAGCATAAAATTACTATCATAGGAAAGAGAAAATTATTTAGAATATTTTTTTATAAAAAAAATTTTATGATTAGAAGAGAGTTTACGTACCTTATAAATTTTCAAAGAACCAAAAACACTCCTATTGGAACCTCAGTCCCTGTATTTTTTTCTCAACACTTTACGTGGGAAGTGTTGAGGATAATACCCCTCCTCAATCAATTGGCGTCTGATGGCGCGTGACTTTTTATTTTATTTTATTTTAAAGATAAGGGGACACCCTCTTATTTTTTTGTTGGAGCCTACCAACTTTTACTTTTATAATATATATATATATATATATATATATATATATATATATATATATATATAATTATTATTATTTTTTTAAAAATATAAAGGATATTACAATCAACAAAACTTATATTATGTTTGGATCGAGTGAAAAGTAAGAAAAAAAAATAGAGAAAGGGAATACTAGGTTTAAAAACTTTCACAGATGATAAAAAACAAAATTTACTATTTTTTGGGATGCTCTTATGCCATCCCAAATAAGTCTTGAAGGAAATTAACTGCAAAGGAAAAACTAATTGTGCAATCTATTAATCATTATTGGATGGCATTGGAACAATAGCTCCAACGTCTTTAAATCAATAGACAAAATATATCTCTTGCACCCTGGAAGTTGCAAAGAATTAAATTAGTAGTTAGGCCTAGCTGCTAATCCACCTCATACAATGTTCTCTGTTTTAAAATTGGTGCTTAAAGTAATTATCTCTTAATTAAGCCTATCTGTAATCCTAATCTTCTGCTTGCAAAATATCCTTCCTACTCTCATATTTTTGAATCCATCCATTTCACTTTGGTGTGTTACTTATTTTTCTTGCCACCAGCAAGAATTCGCTGGATCTGAAGCCCTCTACTAAATGCTTGGTTGTACAAAAGTCTGGTTTGGAATTCTGATACAAACGGAAACCAAGCCAATATTGCAATTGGTGCAAATATAACTACCCCCATCAAGTAATCGTACCCTCTTGCCAGCGCTCTCACCGACGACCACATCCCAATACTCTTCACTATTGGCCTGCATGCTTGTGCTATCTGCTCATCACCATGCAACAAATTGAACTGATTAGAAAATATAGATAGACTTTTCATTACAGTTTAATTAACTCAAGCTTTTAAGTATGGAAATACCATGACGAGTGCCCATCCTGTTGGTAAAAAGGCTAGTAGACTCGCAAATATGTCATCAACTGTGAGATTCATAAGAGCAAACATTAAGGCCAGACCAACCACGAACCCAAGAAATAAAAACGACTTCAAGAGTCGGAACATCAGCTGAAAATCTGCACTGAACTTCTTTCTCCCCATTGACACAATCTGCAGTACGTAGCTTCACACTGATGAGTCCTAAATGACTTATTATTTAGAATAATGAAATGTTTGATTTATATATATATATATATATATATATATATATATATATATAAATACATATAACTTGCATACCCACCTTTAGGATGACCATCACAATTAGTATTACTATCCACGAGAGGGCGTAAACCTGCAGAAACGAATTGTTAATTCAAGAGTTCGAGGCATGAAGTGAAGGCAGGAGATAACATAAAGAAATATTTTCTTTGGTCTTTAATATAAGATATATTTATTTAATTTAATTAATTTAATTAAAAAAATTAATTAAATTAATTAACATGACACCTTTTTTTTTTTTAACACCCCAATCATCTTCCTTAATTTCCTTATTTACTTTCTTCCTTTAAGATTAAGATTAATTCCCTATAAGCAAGAAGTAGCAGCGAGCACTTGTTATAATTACCATGATGTTCTTTGAGCCTTCAAATACTTGTAGACGATAAACAATCCCGTACTGATAGATAAAGAAGCGTAAGGAAAGAACAACCTCCAAAAACCGGCCGGAAAGGCCAGTGTGTTGCAGATGTTCTTGTTCCTCACCCCACCACGATTCCCAGCTCTTGCTCGCCGGAACACCGATACCACCGTGACTATGGATCCATTTAGACCAATCATCCCAATCCTCCACTATCTTTTGCCACTCAAAACCCGATGGATTAAACAGGAAAGGAGCAAACAACCAACAACACACCATGAACCACATCGAACCGGCCAAAAGGAAATATTCCACAGGGCCATTTCCATATCCATAAATCATGTAACATATAAGCAATATAGCCAGCTCTAGCCCTTTCACAAAGTGACTCCTAGAATACAACCGGTAGTTCTCTGCAAACTTCTCGTGCCGGACCACGAAACCACGGCCGGTGGCTCTGTACTTTGCGCCACCGTGCAGGAGAGTGCGACCAAAATAATGCATCCTTGTTCCTAGTGAGAAAGTGAAGAAAACAGGGGATAGTTGTAATTGCATAATTATGACATCAGTTAAGGCTGTTCTGAATCCTCTCTCCAGTCCAATTTCCATGACCATTGGAAGAACCATCAAAAGACCTATCTGAACAAGAGATTGTGATGCCATCGCAACCTTTAAGGGATTATCTTTAGTTCTCTTAGCTACTATCATTATGGATTCCTCCATTCCACTCAATGTCAGGTAAAGTCTCCCATATAGGAAAGCATAAACTATGATTACTACAATCTGCGAGTTACAAAACAAAAGCATTATAGTTCTAAACGAAATCCAAATCCCAAGATTTTGGATTGGGGGTGTCAGCTTACCTTCTTAGATGCACATCAAATTTGATGCCCTTTCCAAATGTTGTTTTTGGTAGATTGTTCTTTTAATCATTAGATTTTATATAAAATAGGTGACATTTTGATATCTTATGGATTTTGATATTTTATACGCGAAAAATGAAATTATTTTTAAGTTTTTAAGATTTTTCAAAGATTTAATATTCTAAAATTGTGTAGTTTCTTTTTAATTTAAAGTCTTAAATCTTTAAAAAACCATAAAAACTTGAAAGCAATTTCATTTTTTATCCATAAGATATTAAAATGTTACTCATGTAAAATCTAACGATCAAAAGAACCACAAAAAAACCATTCGGAGTTAAGAAGGCACGCCTGACCCCAACCCAAGATTTTATGCTAAATTCTATATGCATTATAGGTATTACCAATGAGCAGATGTAAAATCCAACAGTGGTAAAATAACATGACAACATGCGGAAAAAGTCGAAACGATGTCCCAGCCGGTAGATATCCCTACTTAGTATCTGCTCTCCATTACCACAAGCCACTTTTGCTTCAAAAAGAGATATTTGGTTGAGCCCTACGTCTCTACCCTTTCCTACTTGGATATATTCATGGTGTGTAATATTTCCACCTCTTAGCGTTGAGTTGAAACCTACATAGGTTATTAAAAAAAATAAGGCCTCATATATATGAAGCAGAGGAAAAAAGCAGTTTAATTAGAAAGATGTTTTACGAATTTATATATACCAGCAAAAATGTCCTCGCTAAGATTGATGCCACGAGAAGCTTTGCTCATTCCTCCTCGGGTAATATGGAAAATTCTATCAAACACGTCTGGATGGCCATAGTGGAATCGAACTCTGTCATTGAACAAACCTTAAAATAAGACGGAGAACATATCAGACACCATCTAATAAGATCACTAGAAAAAGCACTTACTTTAGGGGTCTTGCAAGGACTCTCTGACCAATTGTGACGAAACTTGTTTCTTGATTTGACATAAACCAAGCCAAGGAAGAAACACTGTAACGAGTGGTCACCAATGTTATCAATAATGTCACACCAAAATAATAGACATCACAAAAAATAATAATGATAATGATAATGTCAGATTCTATGCGAAAGAAGCTTGAGATCGAGGACCTGCCAGTGAAGATATGTTCCCGAACACCTAATATAGTAGGTGGGCAAACTCCATGATCCTCACCAAATTCTTCCAGAAGGTTACGCATTTTCAGAGCTTCTTCTAAGTAATTATCCTACAAGAAAATTGATCATCTTGTTAAATATTAGTTCCCATTATCAACTTGTTACAGCAGTACATTTTCAAGTAACTTTTATATACCTGGTTCATGTCTATAGTCTGAAGGGCTTCCCCTCGAGTAAAAATGATGGCATGATTCTGATTTTCAGGTTTCCCTTCTCCTAGCTTTGCTGGACCCGGCAGTTTTATTCGGTATACTTCCTTCAAATAAGATACAAAAAACAATATCATTAATTTATGAAAAGATAATGCCTAGATAGTACTATTATAGTATAACACTTATCTTGCTGTTGAGTTAGCTGTGTGCATTTACTTGGTCAAGGTTGTCCACAGCTTTGATCAGTACAGAATAATAAACTTTCTGGGATTTTCCACCTTCTCTTTCTTCAACTTCATCAATATATGCCACACGAAGCGTGGGATGGCTACATATAAAGTGCACTTTAGGATCCAGAAGTAAATGCAACTATAAAAGGAGACCCAATTTAATTAGGATATCAGCCAAAGAACATACTTAACCATCAAATTGAGGATGTCTGTTGCACGGCGATCTCCACTCTGCTTTTGATTCCCATAGTTCTGACAAGTAGCAACATATGTGAATTTCATGTCAGCCACAGACTCTAGACTTGCATATAAGGATCTCTGGCTCTTATTCTCTTCATCCAAGGGATCAGTAAGGGCTTTATATCCATCCAGTATCTCTGATGATCACAAGAGTAAAAAGATTATCATAAGAACATGACAATGAGTTACCTTATAATGGAGAAGAGTACTCACAAGTGCCAAGATTTAGCTCTATATATGAGGATTTAACACCAAAAAAAAAAAAAAAATCTCTTTTTAACCTTTTTCATTGGCCATGTCAAGAAAAGCCTGGAGCTTCAGAGCCCGCCGATAATACATCATTCCCCTGACTGCATTGAATTTATAAATACAAGATATTTGCAGCTGCAAGAGAATAATTCATAATTAATAACTGACCTAATTCATCTTATACCTGTTCTGCATAGCGTCTGTCCTCTTAAGGAAGCCCAGAGTCTAAGCTGCAATACATTCTCTTCTTTCTCCATTAATTCACTGTATTTTTTACAATCAAGTCGCTCCATGAAGTTATTCCACTCATCTGAAAAACTAAAACATTTTAGCTCCAGTCTTATCTTTATCATTCAAAAGTCAAGCTAAGTTAGTCACTACGAACCAGGGTAGATCTTTTGCAAGTAATATATAATTGACACGCCATCCTCATTTTCAATCTCAAGGTCATGCTTTGAATAGATAGTCTCTTCACTGTAGTATGGAGTTAGGACACTGCAAAGAAGCCGAATTCTATACATGAAGCACAGACAGTTGCAGGATGATGCAGGAAGAAAGCTAAAATAGCAATGCAATAGATAATCTAATACACACAAATGGTCACTTAATATAAGGGGGGAAAACAACAATATGACCCTAAGACTTTGAATTATCTGTGAGACTGTGACAATGAGGAATGTGTACATGAAAAAGCATAATGAGTGATTGTGGAAAGTATAACATTGGCATATATCTTCATAGTAGACCTGAATGAAAGCATTTTACGAACACGTGGTGCGCGTGGCATATCCATAAACAATGAATTGGTAAAGAAAGCAATCCTTCTGCGGGCTTCAAGGTTTGTTGGCACATCAATTGTGGATTCCTTCATCGTCAAGAGAAGATAAAGACGTCTTATCTGAAATTATGCCAAGGAACCGTAACATTTCATTACTTGTAGCAGCCTCCTGAATCATCAAAATGGTATATACTATTTCCTATTCTTAATAATATAAGTATCGTTTATTGTGTAAATTGCACTACAAACAAACAAGATCTCATATTAAAAAACTGGAGGTAGTAGTATATTCTAACAATCACAATAAATTTATCGAATAAGTACCTGTTCCACGGATTGTGCTGTAACAGGAGGTGGAAATAGTATAGCAGGTTTCGCGTCAGTATCATCATTAAAAAGTTGTTTTCCAGAATCGTTGCTATGACCAAGCTCCACCAATTCACTGATGAACATCATCACAAAAATAAAAGTCACAGCCAAATCCGACACCGTACTCCCAACATGTTGCAGTAAAAATTTAGTGCATAAAGTTCACTGACTTGCTTTCATTCACCATCATGTCCCTAGTAACCACTTCTAGCATGTCTTGCAGCAAGAGTACCACGGCATCTCGCTTGGATGGATCTGCTTCTTTCTGTAATGTGAAAGGAATTTAAGTGCAAATTTCAGATTGATTAATACATCAAGACAAGAGCCATTTGGAACAGAAATTTTGCAGTATAGTTTGAATTACCAAAATTTCTACAAGCTCCACAAACTTCTTGCAAAGGCAGGGTAGAAAGCCTAAATGGAAATTAGTAAGAAGTGTGTTCTGTGCGATGTTGCTATCAACTTCTTTGATGATGATGGATATTATCCTGTTCCACAATAATAATGATTTCAGATGTATTAGTTAAGTAATGATACTGCAATATGAATATGAACTAATGGAGTCACAATACCAAATAAAAGCTACCTTTTTTCATTTTCTCCTACCACCAAAGTATTGAGGATATTTTTGAAAGCTTCATAGCATTCAATCACAGCACATTTCATGTATTCATCTACACATATACGCTTCCAAAGATCAGAGTCTCTTCCACGAAATTGAGCAGCCATATCAAGTGCTACAGGAATCTGCAAATGTAAAATTGGGTCGACTACTTAAATTGTTGACAACATAAAAAATATCACAACAATCAAATCAGCCATACTAACTTTGCTTGCAAGCAGAAATGGCGGCCACTGAATTATTTTCAGGCTAGGATCTGATAATGAGTAAGGAACCAGCAGAAGCTCCATCTCCCTGGAGTAATGTAAATAAAAAATTAGTAATGCAAACTAATCAAAGAGATGGAAGAGAAGCTATGCCTATTAACAAAAAGCAAGAAATCAGAGAGGTTGGCTCCGAGGCCTTTCCTATCACTTAAGAGGTCTTCCTCACGGAAACTGCAAATAATTTCATTCCATAATTGAGAAAATTTGGCTGCTTCACTCCTTCGGCTAGCAGTAATCTACACAAGCACACATAAAAAACATAAGATGAATAACTACATTTAGCTTCACTATTCAGCAATTGGGGGGGGGGGAGAAAGTAGCGACCTCGGCAAATTTCTTTGACAGAGTGAATTTCTTCCTTTGTTTCTGATCTGTAGGCACCAAGCATGCATTGAATGCACCAGGCAATGACTGAAAACGAGATCTTAGCATGCCCAAAGTTCGTATCTATTGTATTAAAAAAGCCAATAATATTATCATCCTAAGTTAATATCTCCAGACTTGACAGGCCAAAATCAAGATAAAGTTGATGATAACCTCTCCTAGACGATCGAAGGCTCCATAAACACCACCGTAAATGGTTGAGAAAACAGAATACCAAATCTGAGTATCCATAAAATAAACCTGCATCAACACTATAAGATGAGATGAAATGATTGATACCCCAACCAATAAGACTACATATGGAAACATAACGAAGAAAAGACATCGTACACACCAAAATTACAGGAAGCCAGAGAGCCACAACTGCGCCATAGTTATGTTGAGCTGCGACAACAGAAGAGTAGTTTGATCAACTAACACAGCAATAGTTGATTACATTAAAGTCATGTAAAAGGGAAAAGAAGAGAGCACCATTGGGAAAAAATTCGTGCCAAGTATAGTTGATACGTTTGATCTTCATTATGTCCTTTGTGGGACGAATTAGAGGTTTTATCTGCAGAGGGAAAAGATTTACGAAACAAGCATTGTAACCAATTAATTGTTGAGTAACCAATTGATTGTAGTGACTTAATTTAGTTAGTTTGTTATGTACATATTTAGCAGATGTTACGCACTCTGATTTCTGTATTGTATATATATGATTATACATCAATAAGAGAAATACACTTTTCCCAATATTTGTTACATGGTATCAGATTTTTTTTACTCTTCTTGGGCTTCACGAAGACGCCTCTTGCTTTCTCTCCGCCTCGAGCTCCCCGTCAATTTGAGCTCTCTCTCTTCTTCCTCTGTGTCGTCTTCCATGGCTTCCTCCGATTCTCTCTTAGATCCTACTAATCCCTATTACATCCACCCGAATGAGAATCCCGCTCTCGTTCTTGTGGCACCGCCGATGGATGGCAGCAATTTTCACAGTTGGTCTAGGGCGATGTGCATGGCGTTGCTCTCCAAAAACAAATTAAAGTTCGTCGACGGCTCGATTTCTCCACCTCCGGCTACTGATCCTTTGTTTCCTGCTTGGGAGAGGTGTAATACTTTGGTTCATAGCTGGATCACGAAGACGCTTTCTCCAACTATTGCCCGGAGTACTTTGTGGTTCGATTGAGCTTCCGACATTTGGCTTGACCTTGCATCCAGGTATTCTCAGTCTGATATTTTTCGAATTGCTGATTTGCAAGAAGAAATTTATGCTTTCAAGCAAGGAAATCTGTCTGTCAGTTATTATTATACGGAATTGAAAATCTTATGGGATGAGTTAGCTAATATACGTCCCTTGAAGGCCTATCAGTGTGGTTCTACTTCTGTTTCTCATACTTATCGTGAAGAAGATTAGGTTATTAGGTTTTTAAAAGGGTTGAATGAGCAATATGCGTCTGTAAAATCTCAAATCATGTTGTTGGATCCCCTGCCGCCTATTAGCCGTGTTTTTTCCTTAGTTATTCAGCAAGAACGAGAATTACGTCCACCTACCGAGCCTAAAATTTTCCTGACTAAGGCTCCTATTGTTGATTCTCCTGCCATTTCTCGTTCTTCTTCTTCTTCTGCTGGTGTGAAATCTTCTATTGCGACTGTCACTACCAAATTATGCACCTATTGTGGTCGTCCTCGCCACATTAAGGCTACTTGTTACTGCAAACATGGTTTCCCTCCAGGCTTCAAATTCAGATCATCTAGTTCTTCTCCATCGGTAAATTGTGTTGCAACTCCGGACTCTGGTTCTGTTCAGACTTCTATTTCTGATTTGCATTCATCTTCTGCTTCTGTTTCTGCCACCGCATCTTTGTTCCCTCAATTGTCGGCAGATCAGTATCAACGCCTGCTTGCCTTGTTGAACACTTCTCCTGCCACTTCTTCAGTCAATCACATTTCTACTTCCTCCAATATCCCACCTGCAGGTATATGTGCTTCTTTCCATTCTAGTTCAAGCACTTGGATCTTAGATTCAGGTGCTACTGATCATGTTTGTAGTTCCTTAACATTTTTTACATCGTATCATCATATTTCTCCAATCACAGTTTCACTTCCAACAGGGGCTCGAACCATTGCCACTATTTCTGGCACTGTCGTCCTTTCTTCTTCTTTAACTTTGACCACCTGTTTCTTCCTTGTTTCTCTTTCAACATTGTTTCTGTATCTCGTTTAACAACCTCTCTTAATTGTACTCTGACTTTTTCCTCCAACATGTGCCAAATTCACTTACTCCAGCCTTCCATGATGATTGGTGCAGCTAGAATATTCGAGGGCTTATATCTTTTGACCGTGGATAAGATGGAATCTTCTTGTCCTTCCCAGATTTCTTCAACCATTACTACCTCAGACTCATCTTCTCTTTTATGGCATCTTCGTTTAGGCCATTTATCAAATGATGTACTTCGTTTTTTAAATAATCATACTGATATAGATTGTTCTCCTCTTTCCATACCTTGTGATAGTTGTCATTATGCAAAACAGAAACGTCTAAGTTTTCCCATTAGTACAAGTTCATGTAATAGCATTTTCGAATTGGTACATATTGATATTTGGGGACCTTATTCTCTTCCTTCTACTAATGGTTTTCATTATTTCCTTACTATTATTGATGATTTTTCTCGTTATACTTGGGTATTTTTCCTCACTCAAAAATCTGAGGCACAGTCTCAGCTTTTACATTTCATTTCCTTTGTAGACACTCAATTTCATAAAACTATAAAAATTATACGTTCAGACAATGGTCCTGAGTTTTTTCTGCCACAATTTTTTGCTTCTAAAGGCATTTTACACCAAACATCCTGTGTTGCTACACCCCAACAAAATGGCTTAGTGGAGCGAAAGCACCAACACATTCTTAATGTGGCATGTGCTCTCTTATTTCATTCTAATATCCCTATTGTTTACTGGCCATATGCAATTACACATGTTGTGTTCATTATCAACAGATTACCTTCTCCAATTATTCACAACACTACTCCTTATACTAGGTTGTTTCATACTACTCCTGTTTACAATGATTTTAAAGTCTTCGGCTCACTTTGTTATGCTTACACACTCTCCCACAATTGCACAAAATTTGATTCTCGTGCTAAAAAATGTGTTTTCTTAGGGTATCCTACTTGCTCAAAAGCATACATTTTATTATATCTTTCTTCCAATAATATTTTTCAATCTCGGGATGTTTATTTTCATGAACTTGTCTTTCCCTTTGTTTTTGATTCAGCATCTATCCTTTCTCCATCAGTACAACCAGATTCTACCATCCAAGCATATCCTGATTTCCTTGATGACCATCTGCCTCATTCACCTCAACCACAGCCTACCATCCAGAACCCATTAACCACTGATCAGCTGTCTGCTTCTGATTCTTCTCCTCCACCTCAGCCTCATCGATCTCATAGACCACATAATCCTCCATCTTATCTGCGAGATTATCACTGTGCCCTCGTTTGTTCTACTCCTCTATCATCATGCAAAGGTACTCCTCGCTATCCTCTTTCTTCTGTTCTATCCTATTCTGCTCTAAACAGTTCTTATAAAGCTTTTGCCTTAGTTGTTTCTCAAGTTTCAGATCCCAAAACCTATGCTCAAGCTGCCAAGCATTCGGTTTGGCAAGATGCAATGGCTGCAGTAATTAAGGCTTTAGAACAAAATTAGACATGGGAACTCACATCTTTACCGCATGGGAAGTCCACTATTGGTTGTAAATGGGTTTTCAGAACTAAGTTCAAAGCTAATGGTGACATTGAACGACATAAGGCCCGCCTGGTAGCTAAGGGTTACACACAAACTGAAGGGGTAGATTATTTTAATACATTCTCCCCGGTTGCAAAAATGACCACTTTACGTCTATTATTGTCTATTGCGGCTGCTAAGCATTGGCATCTTCATCAATTGGATGTCAACAATGCTTTTTTACATGGTGATCTTCATGAAGAAGTTTACATGGACTTGCCTAAAGGTTTTGTAGCACCTAGTCCTAATCTTGTATGTAAGCTATGTAAATCTCTCTATGGTCTCAAACAAGCTTGTAGACAATGGTATTCTAAATTGTCTAGTGCTTTAATTTCTTTTGGCTACAAACAATCTGTTTCTGATCATTCCTTATTTTACAAAGCTTCTTCTACATCCTTCACTGCTGCCTTAGTCTATGTTGATGACCTTGTCTTGGCTGGTAATGATATTTCTGAAATCACTCTTTTAAAGCAACAGTTGCATGATGCCTTTACCATTAAGGACCTTGGGGAACTTCGTTATTTTCTAGGTTTAGAGTTGGCTCGATTCAAAGATAGTATTTTTCTGTCTCAGCGAAAATTTGCCTTGGAACTGCTCGAAGATTCAGGTTATCTTGCTTGCAAACCTGTCACTACACCCATGGATCCTCATTTAAAGCTCTCAAAGGTTCGAGGCACTCCTTTGGCAGATCCAAAACCTTACAGACAGCTTATTGGTCGCCTTCAATATCTCACAACTACAAGACCAGATCTCAGCTTTGTCACCTAACAACTCAGCCAATACATGTCACAGCCATCAGACCTTCATCTTCAGGCAGCCCACCGAGTCCTACGCTACATCAAATTTGCTTCAAGTGCTGGTCTTTTTATGTCTTCTACTTCAGATCTTAAAATTCGTGCCTTTAGTGATTCGGATTGGGCTAGTTGTGTGGATACTCGTAGATCTGTTACTAGTTTTGCAGTTTTCTTGGGCTCTTCCTTAATTTCATGGAAAGCCAAGAAACAAGCCTCTGTTTCCAGGTCTTCTTATGAGGTTGAATATCGTGCCCTTGCCTCCACCACTTGTGAAATTCAATGGTTGATTTACTTGTTGAATGATTTTGATGTTAGTCATATAGATCCAGCATTCCTCTATTGTGATAATCAATCTGCTCTCCAAATAGCCGCCAATCCTATCTATCATGAAAGGACAAAACACAGAGCTTGATTGTCACATAGTTCATGAGAAAGTTCAAGCAAAACTAATTCATCTTATGCTTGTCCGCTCTTCTGATTAGCTTGTTGATGTCTTTACCAAGCCCCTCTATCCAACAGGGTTTCATGAACTCATTACCAAGCTTGGCATGAAAAACATACATGCTCCAGCTTGTGGGCGGGTGTCAAGCATTGTAACCAATTAATTGTTGAGTCAGTTAGCATTGTAACCAATTGATTGTAGTGACTTAATTTAGTTAGTTTGTTATGTACATATTTAGCAGATGTTACGCACTCTGATTTCTGTATTGTATATATATGATTATACATCAATAAGAGAAATACACTTTTCCCAATATTTGTCACAAGGTAATTAGTGTTTGGGCTAAGAAATGCTACACATGCAAAAGTCACCTGGACGAAAAAGCTGAATAAAAACTTAGATGCCAGGAGCAGGAACCAGAAAATAGTGTACCTATAGTTCAAAGAAGAAATATTGATGATCATGCAAATTTCAAAATTTAGAAGAAGAAAAGGGCTACAGTATAATTTCAGAAACAAAAATGTCTGGGGCAAACTTACTTTAGGAGAGAATATTGGTTCTCATGCATTCCCCTCCCAATATAGATTCTTGGCTACGTACAAAGGGGAACAAAACCATTCAGAAAATGAATTTTGCTCTAGTTTTTTAAAGATTGATGACTAATCTTAGCAGGCAAAAGCAAATGTTAAGTCAATCAACGTTCTCTCAAATAAATACTGCCACAAAATCTTTACCAAACAAAAGTATTGCTACAAAAGAGATAAAAATATGATTTCAGATAAACTTGTTGCCCCAATAAGTTATCTTGTAATGGAAGCCAGGTATAACAAGAAAAATACTTTATGGTGCTGTTTGGTATGAGGGGGAGGGGAGGGAAAGTAGACAGAAGGCAAATTTTTTTGAGTTGGATTTAAAAAAATTAGAGAAGTGGGGTTACAAATTTTTAACTAATTTTTCTTATTTTTTTATCTTGTATATTCTTTTTATTAAGATTTAATAACCCCATTTCTCCAATTTTTTTAAATTCAACTTATAAAAATTTTCCCTCCCCTCCAAATCCCTCACAACACACAGACCCTATCAAAAGATTGGGATTTGATCAATCACCTAACGCAAATTCTTTGCATTTAACGTATATTGGCTCTTAGGAAATATATCTTGGAGGTTGAACTTTGACTTCTTGTCCAAAAAAAAAACCTTGACTTCTCGCAAGTAGTCTAAAAATAAATTTATAGAAGGGACTAATGTTTGTTTGCAATAACGATTGAAGCCTTAAAAAATAACAACTTTTCAATTATGATTTACAATATACGGGGTAAATATGTAAGAGAAATTTTATATTGATTAACATGAATAAGTATTTTTAGGGGTCCCAAACGCATTCTCAAACAAGCACATTATTATATTGGTACCGCACTTAGTAACTTCGCTCGCCATGCACACAACACAAAGTGACAAAGAAGTATAATTTTTTTTTAGTCAAAAGCATGTAATAATATAAATTTAACAATGTTAAAGTTACCCTTTATATATTACTTTATAATATATTTTTACGTTGTTAAAATCATGTAATCTAATTTTTTTTCATCGTCATGCTAGAAGTTAAATTTTGGGGAATCATTGCAATATGCGGGGCATATGGGTTTTTGACATTTATCAGGGAGGATTTAAATCATTGTTAGGTTATAAGTTAACAGTTCAAATTAAATATATACTCCTCCAATTTTTAATATAAGACGTATTTATCTAATTTGATTAAATCAAATAAGCTAGTTAATATGACATACATGTATTTTCTAACACTCTAGTCATCCTCCTTAATTACATATTCCCCCTTCCCCTTGATTAATTGTTAAGGGAGCATCAATAGGGGTAAATTAAGAAGATAATAATAAATATAAAAATTGTGTCTTGTATTTAGGATCGAGATTAATTTCCCAAATATGTCTTATATTAAGGACTAGATAAGTACTTTAGATTTTTAATATTATGAATGAATGATAATTAATTATTAATAAGGAAAATAGGAATGGAAGTTATGTGCTTAATTTCCACGAAAGTTCACACTAGGTACACAATAAATATTAGCCATATACACCCTTCATACAACAGATCAATTTTTCCAATGGACTTAAAAGTTGTCCCTCCTTATTTCGGTTCTAAGCTAAAGTGCATATTTGCAAACAAGCTTCGAGTGTAGTAGAATGCTAGTTTAAGGCGATAAAGAAAAGTTGACTTTGCAGGTGAACGAGAAATTGAGAAAGGAAAGCAATAATAATGCGTAAATAAATATACCTGGGACCACCATAAGAGGAATCTAACAATGTGCCAATCCGAGTTTTCAATCCAACGCCGAAGCATTGGGAAAAGAAAGAGAAAAGCTGCTAGTACATTTGGGAGTAGATACAACACTACAGCCACTGCATACAATGCTGGAATGCCCACGTTTTTGGGTGTAAATTTCCCAATGTCGTTTACTCTATGAATAGATTTTAACAACTTCTCCAGGCCATAAGGTAAACCCTTGAAGGAATGTACGTAGCAGACTGGAAGAATCAAAGCCCACGCTACACTTGCTATAAGCTTCAGAACATTTCTCAGCCCAGCACTGAATTTCCATCGATGATAGCCACGACACTGCAAGATAATGTCCAATATACCTGAATCAAAATAACAGGCAGGCAACAAAAATATTAAGGGAAAATTGAAGTGTCAAACAATAATTAAACGTAGAGGCAGTAGTTAAGTGAAGGTAATCATTTACTTTGAAGTACGCGAAGAAAGGCTGCTGTAATGAATATGCTAGATAGATGATACAAGACGTTCTTCTGAAATACTTTCCCCAGTGCAACATCTTGCCATGCTATAATTAACATTACCTGCCATAGTGTTCAAGCCGTGTCATGACAATTTTAAAGACATGCAGATGCTGATATAAGTACTCCTCTGGTTCTACACGTAGGACCTAGTTGTAACATTTACGACGGGAGGTGGTATTTAGTTTCCTTGTCAAATACCTGCAAAGCCAGCAAATAGAAGGTCCAGAGACGATCAAAGCTATGGAAGATGTGCCAAAATGTCCGGGTCTCCACAAAATTAGATTTGCCGGTGCTTGCGCTTGTTTTAGGGGTAGCCCCGGTCCCCTTCTTTCCCTGGTACAAAATTTTTCATAAGCTAATTTTTTATATATATATTATCATTGGGTACCCAGTTTTTTGGGGTGCGTGACTGCCTCTCCCAATACAAGTATCTCCTTTGGGACTTGAACCCGATACCAAAGGATATATACTTTTGTACAGTGCATATAACTAATGTACCTGGTCTCGTCTCGATTTAAAAAAATCACCATCATCATGCATGGGCCATCCAAGAGAAAAGCAATCACGTGACCTGTAGAAGAATTTGATGATAGACCATTTTATAAATTTAATGAAAATTTAAACAAGCCAGCAAAGTCATGTTCAGGATGATCCTAAAGCCCAACAGACCAGAAATACTCATTCAGATCATCATAGTTGCACCAACTTGAATGAGGAGCTGTTCCATTCTTGCTCTTCTGTGCTTCCTGAATAGTCATATATGTGTGCAATTCATCAGTCGTCGTAGTTCAGCAGGATCTGGGTAGAACGACAGTGTCTGTGCATACCTTTTGAATTACTCGGTACAGGGGAGTTATAACCTTACGAAGGAATGCCTCGTTATCACCACCATATGAAGGCCTGATATTTTCACCAGTAACAATGCTGACATTTCCAGCCAATAAACCATGGAGCTCATATGCCATCTGAAATTATAATTGGTTTTTTGTTGGCACGATCAAAACATTAAAATTGAGTTCTATAAATTTTGTTACATAAAGGCGTGGTGTAACTGTAACTCATGGAAAATCGGTGCTCACATTGTGAAATATATAGCAAAGACATTCTGGCATGAAGCGAGCATTAGATGCCTCGCCCCAAATTAGAAGATACAAACCCATGTAAAGTAGCTTCCTTTGCTGTATCTCCTGCTGATAACCTTGAGGGAGTCTGAAAAATCAATGTGCATTCTCATCGTTAGAAACTTTGGATTTTTGTTCTTAACAACAAAAGTTAATCAATAATGAAGTTAAAGGTCATTGCTATAAATGTTGGCTATAATGCTGGTACTACTACTACTACTCACCGTAAACTATGTCTTCGTCCCATAAATTTGCACCACTGTTTGTAATTCTTAAAGAGACTTTTCATAACTGCATCAACAGCACGATCATCAAGCTGCAATAGACCAATACAAGAAAACCAAAAGCATGAAGCTGGGACCAGTAACAATTACCCCCCCCCCAAAAAAAAAAAAGGCAGGCTTCTTTGATAACTAAGTGAGAGGCTTCTACGTGCCTTATTGAGTGGTTCAGGTTTTGGATGAAGCCGTATATGAGTGTTAGCAAGAAGCAGAATTAAGTGCTCCCTCTGATTCCCGACGTTGTCCCTCTGTGTTCAAATAAACCACAATGCATTAATATGATTTCTTCAAGTTGTACAAAAACATTGAATTGAATTCAAATATACATATAAATCTCCACTACGCGCCCCTCTGTTGGGTCGGGTGCAAAAGACATGCCTGAAACCCAAACATGGCTCCAAGCCAATCAAGAAGATCTAAATCTCCAGCTTTCTGCCTCTTTTGCTCGAACGAAAGTGGCCAGTTCAAGCCACGAGTGTTGCCGAGCGCCCAAACAGAAGCCTTAATCTGTTAAAGAAAGAAAGCCATAAAAAAAAAAACACTATGTGTAATTCCCCCCCAAAAAAATCTCAAAGTGCCGCATCAATTAATCGTTGCAGAAGTAATACTTCTTCAAGCTGCATGATAGGCTGAGAAGCCCCGGCAGAATCCAGAGGAAGAATGTTATAAGGCGTATAGATCCCCGTCTTCTCCTGGACATCTCTAGCAGCCTCAATGATCTGCATACACAAAATTTATAGCTATTACGACTCGAGTATTTGAATTGAGCTATTGTAAAAAAAAAAAACGAGGAACTTTCATTGCCAAAGGGGTTTATGAGAACTAACCTCAGGCGATACTTCTTCGACATGCTCGGTCTTGTTAACAGCACAAAGCACTTCAAAAAGCACCCCAGCAGTTTGGTAAGCTTTACCGAGCTGAGCTCTAGAAATGAATTTCAGGGGCAAATGAAGCGGAGGAGTTAGTAAGTATATAACGAAAGCAATAAGTAAGTGGGCGAGGCCGAAAATTAATTCATGTATGTAACGTACCTGTCTGCCTGCTCTCCCTGGGCAAGAGCTCTGACATACTGTTCATAGTATTGCTTATAGTAAGCCTGGATTTCCCTTGCATCTGTCTTCTTAACACGAGAGGCCAAACTGGATGCATTGTCCTGCGCTCGAGAAATTATTTAATTTGAAGTAGGATTGAAAAGCCAAGTTTAATACAAATTCCTCAACAAAGTAGCGCAAGTGTAGTGTGCACTGAATATATAGCTGTAACAGTCCTTTTTTAATATTACGTGTGCTATGGTAATCATAAAATATTATTGTACTTATCTATCTCTGAATCTCCCTTCAATTTACAGAAACATGTATGAGAAAAGGAAATGTTCTTATTTACCCTCTCTAACCGCTGGAGCAATAACGTCTTAAACTGCCTTACACCACGACCACTGGAGCTTTGATCTAACCGATGCGCTTTCTCGAACGCATAGAACCGACCTTACAATAATACAAAAACAAAATTAATTAAAATGTATAAAAATTGAGCTCATGGCTGAGGATGAGGAAGAGATTTAAGTTGGGGTACGTACAGAGGTAAGAAACCCGAGGGCGGTCGTGTTCGATCTCATTAGCAACTCGAAGAATGGGAACGATGGAAGCAAGTGAGGAAGGAACGACTTCATTGTCAAAGACTTCGGTGGAAAACGTCGAGGCGGCGCCTCTCGAAGGCCGCCTCGCCAGCTGCTCTGGATTACTCGACATTGTTGCCTAACACCCCCGAGAGGGCGCGATTTAGCTCTCCATCTCACTCTTCAGTTTAATTTCTAGATGATCCACGGCCGGCCGATCAAAAAGGACCTCAGTTACGCACGCGTTTCGTCAATGCAGAAAAAACAAATTGAAATTGATGTCTTCGATGGACTCGGTGGCTTAGAATCACACAGGAAAGAACTGAACAGAGGCGCAATTCAGATTATTTTCTGGAAACCTGACGGACAGTATGATAAACGTCAAATCGCAATGCGATTAACTTGACATTCAAATAAAAACAGAGGAGTATGGAAAATGTACCAGAAACGATATGTTGTGTATGATTGAAGAAGAACCAATGAAGGAAGAGGACTTGAGATGCTAGAGTCGCACAATGTGAGTGTTGCAAAAGAAGATCAAACGATTGGGAGGAGGGAGAATGAAGGAAGAGAGAAACATACAGTGAATATTGAAGGCGGGGGAGGGATGGGTGAGAGAAACCGATAGCAGTTAAGAAAAGGGCATGACACGTGGCAGGAGGAGAGCTGAGTAAAATGGAGGGAATGAGTGAATGACGGGAAGGGCGACGATTTCGGAAGGAGGGTAAATGGTCCTGTTGACGTGGCTTTTGACCGGTTCAAACCTGGCCTTCAATGGAGGTCCGCTTTTCTCTTTTCCTTTCCTCCCTAGTCTTTTTCTCTTGCCTTTCTTCTTTTGATCTGGCTGCAAATAATCAAATAAATAACCAACAAAAGTCAACTCCACAAGTCAACTTGACTCTGTCTCTGTAATGGTGATTCTTGTGCCTCACCCATGTCACATGTGCGATATAACACAATGCATTTTGGTTCTATCGAATTCAATTATTTCGGAACTGACGAGACGCTTGTGAAATTTAAGGGGCGTATGTTTTCGTAATTTTATATACATGGCTTTAGATAGATATATATATATATATAAGCCATTTTTTTGTTGGAGTTTTGTATGGCAATTGATATAAATAGATGTTTGGAATATTGATTGGAACCTTTAAAAATATTTTTTAATTATGATTTATGGTATATAAGATAAATGTGTGAGCAGAGTTTTGTTTCAACTTACATGAATCGTACTTATAAGTGCTTAAACCCCAAACAAGCTTTTCTTTAAAACTTTTTTGAAGCATGAGGTGGTGTAAGTGAAGCTCATGTAAGAAAGTAGTAATATTAAACTTAGCTTGTTTTAACTTTGTAAGAATATATTTATTTTTTTATACGATAAATGTATGATGGGAGTTTTAGCTTGACTTATAAAAATTGGTTTATGAAATAACGGTTTGTAATTTCCAAACAAGCACTAATTAGAGTATGCGAGTTATTTTTCTTTTCTTTTCTTTGGTTAGGAGAAAATCATGTTTTGCAATTAATTATTCAAGATTTTGTATTGTGCTTTTTTGAGTAAGTGTTCAAAAAATATGTTTATATAAGTTGAGATAAATTTTTTTTCACATATTTATCTTGTATAACATAAATCATATTAAAAAAATAATTTATATACACTTTATATATCCAACAACAATCATAGAGATATCCCCTAGTGGCATATTATTATTCAATATTTATATGATACATATGCACTTTGACGTGATCGTATACATGATGAGGAAGTCATTATTGTTTACTATTAAAAATTTAATACTCTATCTAATCATTAATATAATATCTATTTGTCTATTTTAATTAAACTAAAAATTAGTTAAGTTAATTAATATAATATATATTTTTTAAAACACTATCTTTTTTAATTTTTTTTTTCTTGATTATTATTGAAAGGGCATAAATGTTATTACATTAAAAAAAATTAATAAATATAAAAATATATATTACATTTAAGATAAAGATTAATTCCTCAGATAGATTTATATATCAAAAATAGTACGGAGCATTATGGATTGAAAAATCAAAATTATAGGGCTAGGCAATTGCATTTTACAATTATTAATATTTCCCCGATGATAAATCTAAGATGTATAGTTTAGATAAGTTTTTTAAGAGCTTATAAGTGTTTTTTATGTAAATCGAGATAAAACTCCTCTCACATATTTATCTTGTATACTATAAATTACGGTTAGAAATCTGCTTTTGAAAGTTATAATCGTTATTTCAAACAAGCAGAAGTGTTCCTTCATCCTTCTTCTGAAACAAGCTAAGTGCTTCGCTTCTAAGAAATTAGAGGTAGGCTGTATTGCTTTGCCTTGTTTGAAATAGCTTTTTCTTATTTTATAACTACGATTCATGTAAGTCGAGACAAAACTTCTCTTACATTTATTACTTCGTATACCGTAAATCACGATTGAAAAACACTTTTAGAGGTTATAATCGATATTCCGATCTTAAATATAAGTTAGAGTTGGTTTTTTTTAGAAATTAATGAAGCTAAATAAATTACTTAAGACATATTTGAGATCACGATTGGTGATCCTAAAAGTGCTCATACACGTAAGTCGAAAAATAACACTTCTCTCACATACTTACTTTACCGTAAATCATGATTGAAAAGTTATTTTTAAATACTTCAATTCCTATTCCAAAAAAATATTTAATCATATCATGTGTTATGTATCACTATATTATATATCAATTTATAAGTTAGATAAATTAATTTGGAGAACAAATTATAAATATAAATACTTTAAAATAATTTAATCAACTTTTTAAAAAATAAAAAAGTTACCTTTATTTTATATTGAAGGGTGAGTAGAGTACAAGCATGTTTGGATAGTCTCCATAAGTGCTTTTCAATCATGATTTACGGAATACAAGATAGTTTTTTCGGTTTATGAAGTAAATATGTAGAGAAGTTTATCTCGATTTACGTAAATCAAACTTATACACAAATCCGATTCAAACCAAACAAACCTAACGTAATATGTCCAATTATAAAGATTTCTTTTATCACTCAATTATTAAGAAACCATTTATTTCAAACGATATGCAAACAAGCAGGTGAGAGGAGATGGAGTGGGGTGTGAATAATAATAATAATAATAATAATAAAAGATGAAAATCATGAGTATTTTTTAATAGAGTTGACCTGGGAAGCAAAGGAAAAATGCCGCGTAGAAGAAAGTAGTACTGGTAAAGGACTCGAGCGGACCAATGTGAAGAGGGCGGAGGAAGCTGCCGTACGTAGAGCGGCAACAGCTGAAATGTAAACAGTTGACAATTATGAAAAGTCCAACCAACAAAGGTCCCTCGTGTCGTGCCAACCCCATCATCGCATCTCCTGATTAATGCACCCCAATAATTTTTATTTAATTATTAGTTATTTATTCTAGAACCACTGCTATTTGAGTTCGACCTGTCGTTATTATTTTCATTCATTAATTTATATTTGTCTCCATCTGGTGCAGATTAATATAACATGGCATATGCATAAGTAATCATGTTGAATTAAATTTATAAGTTATATTGAGTGTTCTTCTCCTTTTTTTCGGTTTGAAAATAAATTGATGGAGAGACGAGAGGGATATTTTTCATGTCTATTTTGTATGCCATTTCTTAAATGAAAAGGCAAAGAATAATTGAATGGAAAGATGGTGTGAAACTTCCATAATGTTTACACATGGAGGATTCCCCCCCCCCCACATATTTCTTCGTTGCATATGCATATCGAGAATTCCATCTTTATTTCTCCCTTTTCTTTAGTAGTGTCACATAGATAAAGTTAATTAATACAGTCACTAATACAAAGTTAGTATGATAGTGTAAAGTCGTACTATATCATTTTGAATTTTAAATTCATATTACAAAGTAAACATATGTGTTGGCAGGGGTAACTATGACCCTCAAAATTGAAATAACAGGTTGTCCTATTAGATGTTCAATTTAATTATAATATATTTATTGGTATATGACAACAAGTTAATCCTTTGATTCAAAATATAATAAGTTTTCTAAAAGGAAATTTTGACCCGAAATAAAAGAGATTGATAGGGTATTTAATAATGATTTTCCACCTTTGGTGACAGATATTAAATGAATACTTAAAAAACACTTCCCTTTATAAGGATGAAATAAGTAAATTAAGACACGTTAGATAACTTAATTATCATTATTAGATTTGTGTAAATTAACTAATAGCGTCTTATATTTTGAATTGGAGGGACAAGTGATTTATAAATTATAATAACAATAAAAGTGGTAACTAGTAGGATCTATTCATATAGGTCGCCCTTTGAACATATCTAACTGTTGTTTGGATATGCTAAATCACTTATGATGTGTTTGGTTTGAAGGGAGTGATTTCTATTCTCTCATTTAGTTTAAATTTTTGAATGGGAGGAAAGTCAAAATTTTGGCTCTCAATCTTTTCCCTCCCTTTATTTTTATCTCTCAGTTTAAAAGATCCTTTCTTTGCTCCTCTAATAAATCAAATAAGGTAACATAACCTCTCCCTTCCCTTCAAATAAAACACACCATTAGTTCCACTTCAACCATGCACCCCCCTCAGATTCCTCCACAAAATAAACAAGAATTAACTAACTAACTAACTAACAGGACCTTGGTTTTAAAGATAACTAATTCTTCTTGGGCCTATCAAAACTTAAATCCAATTAGGTATTACTTCTTCTTATCTTTAATATAAAAATTATTTGGATAGTTGATCTTAACTGCAAATATATAACATAATTTTTATATTTATCAATATTTTTTTAGTTTGTCCCTATTAATACGTTCTCAACAATTAAGAAAGAGAAGGAATATAAATATTAAGAAAATTAGCTATAGTGTTTTAGAAAACACAAATTATATTAATTTATTTAATTAAATTAAGTAAGTATATCTTATATTAATAATTAGAGTAAAATAAGTTAAACGGTTAGTAAGTTTTATATCATGTATAAATGTAGGTTTTGGTATGTGAAGATTGCGACCAACGAAGTTCGTGATGCTTTCAAGCTAAAATCGTTCATTTTGCAAGAGGATGACAATAAAGAGAAAAACTGTATTTTTACAAAAATCTATATCATATCAACATAAAATAAACTATTGGTAAAAGAAAAACTCAATGATCCTTCTTGGAAGTTTGGGATTGAGTTTTTTTTTTTTTTTTGGCCTACTTGGGACTGAGTTATTTTGACCTCGTATAGAACTTGAATTATAAAAATCGATTCTTCCCACTCGTCTCAAACCCCAGTCAAAAACATTGACGAGCTCAACTCGAGCGAAACCCGACCAGTTGAGCGTTTCAAGTCTAAAATATTCTTACCTTTTTATCTATTTATTTATTAAACTATTTTCCCTCAAAAAGTTGTTAGCTAGCTTATAACACCTATCGAACTGTGTGTATTTAAAATTAAAATCTACAACTATTCCCAACCTTATATTTATAGGAGTCCAAGTGTCTGTTTGGAAACATAGTGGAAAAATGACTTTTTTTAATGTGACTTTTGTAGAGCTAAATAGAAAAAAAGTCATATTGTTAATGTGATTTATATTTGAATTAGCAGTAGGAGAAGTTGCTTTTTTTTTCTAAACCCAGTGAAAAAAAGCCAGAAGCTATTTCAATAAACTTCTAAAAAAAGTAGTTTTTTTCTTCTAAAAACACAGTGAAAATTAATGTGTTTACAAACGTGTCCATAGATGTCAAATGAGCTTTTGCCCTCTAAATGAGCTTTTTTCCATCCCAATGATATTCCAAACAGGCCCTAAAAGAAATATTTTGTATTTAGTAGTGAGAAGTGAAAATTTGCTTTGGAAAAATAAGTGAACATATAAAAAATTGCAAATAAATTAACTGTAAACAAAATTAAACAGAAAGAACATACTATAATTGTTTGATGCCCAAAACATATTTTAAATATATTAAAATCTAGAAAAACTAAGGGCCCGTTTAGATCAAAGAAGAGGTAAAAATGGAAAGGAAATAAGGGAAAAAGAATGGAAAGGAAGAGAAAATATTTTGTCGCCAATGTGTTTGGTTTGTACTGGAAAAGAAAATGGGTTGATAGGAAAATTTGTTTGATTAGAAGAATATGAGATAAGAAAATGACCAAAAGACCATTTTGCCCCTATATTAAAAACATTATTTTAAAGGCTAAAAACCCACACACTCCTGTATTGTTATTCACACACTGTATTTTCTAACCATTGTGCACCTACTAAACACATATGGGCAAGCCTGCTTCCCTTATATGCAATATCACATATTTGACTCACGTTCATTACATGGGTACTTCATTGTCAGTGCTCACTCGACCAAGTTGTCTCCCATCCATGGAGTTCCTACCACCGCCAGTTGCTCCGAATCATCTCCAACGGCCAATGACATCCTCACTTAACTCAACACAAAAAACTAGGGATGCTCGGCCATCACATTTAAATCAAACAATAAGAAAACAACCAAAAAGATGATGAAGAAGCAACTTACCTATTCTTCAGGATGCAGCGTCGTCATCGAAAAAATTCTCATAATATTGGGGTATTTAAGCTTTCCAATCACATCCATGTATCAAGTTATTAGATTTGATATTAGAAGTCTTTATGATCAAAATTGAAGTTGGAATGGCTTAATTGAAAGTTAAAGTGCCTTATATTGTAGTCATATCAACCCCATTAGAGTCATGCTTCATTATGGCACTTATAGGGTTGATCACTCGAGTGGTTTCTTCATAACTCGAGTGATCTCTTCAGTATCACTCGAGTGACATTTATAATATATCGTACTCTGTTTTTCATTCAGCATGAGTAAGGTTCAGTAATTCGGTCATATCTCCCAAACCATAACTCCGATTGAACTGAAACTTATTTCATATGAAACTATACTTCTAATGCATTATTTTGACACCAAGATCAAGCTAAATGGAGCACAAATGAAAGATATATGGATTTTGAAAGATGGCACTCATTATCAGCGTTGTATTTCATAACATGTTCAGTATTTTTGGACATACCTCTCAAAGCACAAATATAATTGAGATGAAACTTATGACACATGAAACTAGACTGTAAGAGCTTTCTAGTGATATATCATTTATCATACTTGGAGTTATATTAAAAAGGTATGCTTTTTGGAAGTAGATGCTCGAGATTTAAACACTATCTAGACCAGGTGATAAAAATTGGATCATAACTTTTGAAATACAATGTATTTGAGAATTATTCAAATTGCTGTGAAAAGTAGACTTAAAGAACTTTTTCAGGGATAGGTAATTTGTCGAATTTAGAGTTATATTTGAAGAGTTATGTCATCTGGAAATTGACCTCTATTGTGAAAAGGAAAAGATCATAACAAGACGATGAAATTTGAATATTTCATTGAGGCTGTTTTCATATTACAAGTCCAAAAGACCAAAAGTGGCATCTTGTTTTCTTTGTATTAGGCCTAGATATGTGTTAAAAATAGTTGGTGACTACCCCTCACAAACCATGAACCTCAAGAAAGAAGACAAAAATAAGTACAAATTAATTAAAGCATTTGTAGTTAATAACTCAAAGATAAAACATCTCTCTCCCTAAATGCATAACACATAAATAAATATTGAATATAAGATAAAGTATGGGCTTAGCTTAAACTTCCTAGTACACTAGAAACATGTGGAATTTTAAACATAAGATTAAGCTTGGAATGCAAATATGAAATACATGTTCATGTTTGTGTTTCATATTTGTGCCATAACTATAATAAAACCATTATGTGCCCATCGGATATATGGGGTTAAATAAACTTCATCTCAAGTTACTCGTGCTTCTGGAACCATATGCATACTTTGGGTGCGTCATGGTTGTTACATTTTAAAATTTACCCCCTACACATGACGTGGTCAGCACATGCATGTGGCTCAATCCCTATTTAAAAATTATCCAATTAACTGCAACGTAACCATGACTTGCACATGGTTGTAAACAATGTAACTATATCTTCAAAAACGTAATGTCATTATGTTAGGCTAACATTCTTCTACATGGTTCCAATAGTGAAGGTGAAAGCCACGTTAACCGCAGCGTGCCCAAGGGCGTCATATACTCATCAAGTTTTAATTCATGTGGCGTTAACCACAATGTGCCTATGGGCTGCAAGGAATCTTAACAGTTGAAATAATGCTCTGTTTGCACCTGTTTTGTATCACCGAAACATAACATATTTTTAAACGGGTGTCTTTACCACAAACATGTGCATCCCTCAATAGGGAGTTCACTTACATGCATAACTTAACTATTACATTATATCCATCACCCATACGTGGTCATAACCGCTTTCTGTGGTCTTATTTTGCTCATAGTTACGTCATAGTTACGAGAAGGTTTTTCATGTTCACTCGAGTGACACTTCTTCACTCGAGTGATACCTCATTTTCACTCATATGACAACTTCATAAGTGAATTTTTTACTTATAGTTATGTCATGATTACAGGATAGTTATCTAATTTTTTTCACCTGTTGATTCACACATTTTTCTCTTTATCTTTTCTTCTCGCTTCCTTCTTCTTGATTCACCAATTCCTGCAGAATTTTCAACCAGTAAGCATGTAAAAAAGTATATATTTAGTAGATTCCTCAACCCAACGCCACATGCGACACTGTCCTCTGCTTCTATGACATTCGACTTCACCAGATCACCCCCCTTAGTTGTCGCACCGTATTCAATATCATCGGAGCCCAAAACGGCAACTCCATTGGGGCCCATATGACCACCCTAACCCGACGATTTCTTCTTCAACCACCACTAGGACGGAATTCTTCAAACTCGTTATAGCTCACTGTCGTCACATCAATGGCAAATAAGACTTTTGGATATTTTCAGAGGTGCCAGAAAATGGGTGCCCACCATTTTTTGTGGGAACCATTTTCATTTATTAGATTGCAAATTAGGAGAGGCGAGAAATGTTGGAAATATTGTGTGAGAGTGTGTCAAAGAAAGAAGTCTCATATAACTAAAGATTGGAAATGCCCTAGTATACAATTTACATATGAGCTTGAGTTAGTAAAAAAGCTTATAAGAAGAGTCTTCAAATTGACCGTTGGAGTTTTAATTGATCGATTTTAATGACATTTAAAAGGTTTTATTATATTAAATTGTCATTAATACTTGTTTTATAACTGTCATTTTAATTGTCATTAAGCTATCTTAAATGGTCATTATTGCTGCTCAACGATCATATGATTTCTGCCTATAAAAGGCAATGTACGGAGTAAATTCAAAAGCATCGAGGTGAGAGCACCGAGGTCTAGTAACATCAAGGTCCCCGAGCTCCTCTCCCCCCTCTCTTATTTTGTGTTACATTGATATCTTTCTGCAGTTCTATCACCCTGATTTTTGCAGAAAGGGTTCGTTTTATCCCGGGGAGTGCAACTTTCTAATCTACCAGGGGGTTGCGGAATATCTCTTAAGGACAACATCCTTGGACGTGACTCGAACTATACTTCTGTTGTGTTTCTGTAGGTATTGCTGCTAGCAATTTGTATGGTGTGACGTTTTAACGCTAACAATCTTAGGAGATATTGCATGCTGGTCTTAGAAGCGCATCATGATAGGCGTTCTCCTACTCATTTGGTTGATTACAAAAAAATGAGATAAGTTATAATTCCAATCTCTGCATCCTCTTATTTGATTTCTTGAGAAAATTATTCATGAGTTGCCATCTAAATAATCCGATTAGGGAAAAAAAATTGGAATAAGTTAAGAGCATATCATCTGCAATTTCTTATCCGATCGAACTGAATATCTTTATATCTTTATAGGTTAGATCACTTTTGAAATTCGACTCTATCGTGGCTTTAAATTAAGATCAGGAGACTGTGTCTTATATCTTGGGGCCACCATTACCTTTTCCATAAATAAAATTATACAATGGATATTGTATATTTCCAGTTTAAAAGGTTGTGATGTATTTTAATAGATGGAGAATTATGACATTGGTAACTGATTTCCTACTTGTTGAAGGATTTGTTTCTGTTAATGATTATATGATTTTTAATGGCGTGTAACCTCCTTGTCATTATAATTCCATGAGTGTCCTATTCCCCAAATTTATTTAGGCAACAATAATGTTTTGAGAGGGCAATGACTATCATGTTCTTATTTGCATGAGAGTAGGTTTGGTGAGTTCTCAGCAGAACTCATGGAAAATAAAATTGTATTAAGTATGAATGTATGGGTTTTTCAAATAAATGTAGTATTTGGAAATCCATGGCAACATATTTGTTGGAGACGGGGAACAATGTTTAACATGACATTTGTAAGTTTTTGGAACTTATTTCCTCTTTTGGTGGAGGTTCTCTAAGAAATTATAATGTAACTAGAATTGAATGAGATTATATAGTGAGATTCTAATTAAATTAGAATTATTATTTATAAGGTGTGAAAATATTTTTGAGATATTTGAAAGTGTGGGGGTGCCTAACATGTGGGGTACCTTTGAAATTTTTAAAGTTGTAAATTGTTTCTAACCTTATTTGATAAAACCAAGTTGTGGTTTAAAATTAACTATGTGGATGTATTGTTATTTGTTGCAAAAAGTAAATTCTGTGAATTTTTTGTGTAGCATGAAAATTTAATCATTTATCTAGTGTAGAGATAAATGTGTTTAAATTTCATGATTTGCGAGTGTATATTTATAGTAGTATAAACATGCATGACTCCTGTGAATATTGAATTTCTAATGCAGGTGGCATATGTGTTTGAATGTGGTTTCAAAATTTAATATGAAAGCACGTGTGAAGCAAATATGATTTTGGGTGTTGAAATCATAAAGGAACAGTGATTATATACAATATTGAGAAATGTTTCTTGAAATTTGTTTTTTATAACTATTGTGAATATTCCTTATGATTATAACACAATTTTTATAGTGATTTAAAAGCTGATTTTGCCGCTCAATTTGGGCATTCACAAATTGTTGAGAATTTGTTGTATTAAAAGATGTTAATCCCTGTGATATTAGCATGTTTGGAAACTCAATTTAGAATCGGGTTTATTTTATAAGCCCGATTTAAGTAAATCGAGATAAATCTCCTCCACATATTTACCTCGTAGACCGTAAAAGCACCTCGTAGACCATAAAAGTTACCTCGTAAACCGTAAAAGTTACTTCGTATTCCGTGAATCACGATTTATAAGCACTTATAGAGCTTCCATAAACTAATCCAAACGAGCCAATAGCTTGTGCTATGTGAGGATTGAGTGTATATAAATATGCAGTCTCATGAGGAGATTTAAATATTAGAGGGGTACTATAAATGTTGGTATCATATACAGTGAATTCTCGTTGTATTGAGATACACAGATGTTCAACTGAATTTTAGTTTTGTATGAGAAAATCCACCAGTAGCTAAAATAAATTATTATATGAGTCAGAGTTTGTTACTCTGAAATTGGAGGCTAAGTTATTGAAAATTTCTTAGCGAAAAAAAAGAAGGTGTAAAGCTGACATTTTATGTCGATGAGTTGTGATTGCTAAATAACAATAGCCATTGTAGAAAGAGCAATGTGTAAGTGAAAATTGTTTAAGATATGTAAATAAGCTAGCTTAAAAATTGTGGAGTTATCTCAATCGATTTTGTGAGGCCAGAAGGTGACATGCGAATCCGTTAACAAACCCCGGGAATAATCAAATTAGCCAAGGGGAATGAGACTAAAGCCAATTTGAAATTAACAGCGATGACAACCTAACCTCTGTGATTGGTGATCCTATGAAGGAGGTTAAATGGGTAGGAACATGTCGTTTGTTAGTTCTGCTAGCACTAAAATAAATTTACATCCCATTCCTATGGCAAAAGAAAGTGCTAGAATGCATTATGGTGAGGCTAAGCAAAAGCTCTTAATGATTTCATAATATTACATGATGATGTGCTCATTGCAGGTATATGTCATGAAATCACCTATACGAATGAGGAGTGGGGGCATGAGATTGTGGCAAAATCTCTAGAGCATTCGTTAAATACCAGGACACGTGCATGACCATTTTAATGTGCAAAAACGCGCTAATATTGGGAAATGTGAGGGTATAATCAGACTTTTAATGCCTTTAGTATGCACCCAAGAGGTGTTGATTCATAGTCCATAAGACCACTAGCATCTCTGTGTACGAAGTGTTATTAGTCTAGGTCTAATTCATAGTTCAAAGGACCATTAGATATAATGGTTATATCCATGTGTGTAACTCGGCTAACGAGGCTACGAGCTTTCTTTGACACATGTGGGGGATTGTTGGAAATATTGTGTGAGAGTGTGTCAAAGGAAGAAGTCTCATATAACTCAAGATTGGAAATGCCCTAGTATACAATTACATATGAGCTTGAGTTAGTAAAAAAGCTTATATGAAGAGTCTTCAAGCTGACTATTGGAGTTTTAATTAACCGGTTTTAATGACATTTAAAAGGTTTTATTATATTAATTTGTCATTAATACTTATTTTGTAACTGTCATTTTAATTGTCATTAAACCGTCGTAAATGGTCATTATTGTTGCTCAACGTCACATGATTTCTGCCTATAAAAGATAATGTACAGAGTAAATTCAAGAGCATCGATGTGAGAGCACCGAGGTCTAGTGACACTGAGGTCCCCGAGCTCCTCTCCTCTCTCTCTCTTATTCTGAGTTACATTAATATCTTTCTGCAGTTCTGTCACTCTGCTTTCTGCAGGAAGGGTTCGTTTTATCCTGGGGAGTGCCGCTTCCTAATCTATCAGGGGATTGAAGAATATCTCTTAAGGACAGCGTCCTAGGACGTGACTCGAACTATACTTCTGTTGTGTTGTTGTAGGTGTTGTTGCTAACAATCCGTATGGTGTGATGTGCTAACGCCAACAATAAAATATTTTCCAATAGAAAAGTTGAACCAAACGGCCGTCGCCATATAAAAATAGCCATTTTCTTACTCCGTGATCAAATTTTCATTGAACCAAATAAGACCTAAACCTCAATTTATAAAAATAAAGAAATTACCGGCTATAAATAAATATCTGTGGGTGAGCAGAAGGCATTATCGCTAGTACTACACAGGGCTTGTTTCAATTATTTGAGTTCACCCTAAACCGACGTGTATGGTAACAAACTCCCTCATACCAATACGCCAAAATTATTGTGAGTGGGCATCTTTATAATTTTTTATGTATTAAGATTATATGGAGCTCAACCCGAGGGAGATTAAAAAAAATAAAAAAAATTATCTGCAAAAATTTAAAAAATTTCGTACATATACTTATTCATCAAGACATTTTTAAGGGAAAATCCCAAAAAAAAAATGGAAAAGATAAATCTTAAGTCTAATATCACATATTTCAAATTGGACCTGTAGGAAGAATAAGAGATTTCTAAATATTTCTAAATGACCAATATGCTCTTGACAGCATTTGGAGAGCTTAAGTTTTCAATATGTATACTGAAGTTATTAATTACAATCATTGAGTTGTTATTCTTTATACTTAAGTTAAGTAGCCACCGACGTCTTACATATGTGGCTTTAAAATATCATCTACAAGATTGTTGGTATTTGGAGAGCTCAGGTTATCAATATATATATTAAAATTGTTAATTATGATCTATAGTCAACTTAATTTTAAAAAATAACAACTTGAGATCACCTTATGTATATAAAATAATAATTTAAAAATCGTAATTAATAAATTCAATATATATATTGATAATCCAAACTCCCAAAATACTATTAAGGGTGGCCATTGAAAAATATTTACAAATTCTAAATTCCTCCCCCATGTCTTATTTATAATATTGAACTTCCTTATTTATCTGTTTTCAATTTTAAATGCATTTTTTTTTGAGATTTTGTCATTTCTAAATTAGTTAAAAAATCTTAAAGATATTTTTTCAGAAGTTTTTTTAACTGCCGGCACTGTTACACTTTAACTGGCATGTGCAGGAGCAGTCATACGCTTCTCTCTCTCGCTATCTAAGAAATTGCCATGTCATTTCCTCGCTTTATCCAACCACCGTCGCCGTCCTTCTCCTACCCTCCTCCTCTCTCTCTACACTCCTCTCTCTCTCTACACTCCTCTCTCAACCTTCTTAGCTGTCCTACACTGTAGCCTTTATGTTCCCTTCACCCTCTTTCGTCGTTTCTTCCCCCTTACAAAGCACTCCACAAAATTAGTCTCACCTTTTCCTCTTTCTCTCTCTTTTGCTATTTCTTCTTCAACTACTCTTTCTTCCTGAATTCACTCCTCTCTCTCTATCTATCCTTCTCTCTATTTTAGAATGCCCGCTTGGTGGGGAAGAAAGTCCAGCAAGAACAAGGAGGAGCAGCGGCAACAGCAGCAGCTTCCCCAGCCTGAATCACATGGCGGAATTCAGTTTAATTTCATCAAATCACCGATCAGGAATGGTGCCAAGAAAGGTAGAGATAAACCTAAGAGCTTTGACGAGGTCTCAGCAGCGATGATTTCTCGGAGTTCACCGAGAACCAGCAGGGATTTTACTCCTGCCGCCGCCGCCGCTCCTCCCGTTGGTGGATCGTCCTCGGGATTTTCGTGTTTCGATTCTGATGGCGGCGAGAAGGTAGGCCATCCCTTGCCTCGACCGTCGATTTCGTCCCCGCAGAGCCTTGGGAACGATCAAGGAGATGGAGATGGCCTGGGATCTGCGTCGATCTCTGGTTCAAGCGTGAGTTCTTCTGGGTCCTACGATCATCATCCAATCTCTCAATTTGATGGCATCAGGTTGGGTTTCCGGAAAATTCTATCCCGCTATTTGTTCCCCTTTTGGGATTTCGTATGTGATTTCCTCTTTTTGTTTTTTGGGCTCTAGGTTGGCTTTATAGTCATCGTCTTTTTTTTGGAAAGATTAAATTTTGCAGAAAGCTGTGCGTAATCATCGATCAATTAAAGTGGCTTTAACTTCGACTTCTGCCTCTTTTTTTCTCTCTCCGTTGATGATTGTGTATAGTTGGACTATAATTGCTAATTTACTTGGCTTGTGGGATTCCCTTTTAGTGTTCCCCAATCCCCATTATTACAGCCAATATCCTTAAGAAGGTTAGCTAGCTATTACGTTTCTACACTTTTTATTCAGGCTCTCATTTCCCCTTCTCCCTTTTCGTCTTGCCGGCAGCCTTTTCCTCTTGGTATTTTTAGTTCTGATCAAAACAGCCAACTTCGCAGTAAGAGGTCTTTTTATTACGCTGTGTGTAAGTACGCCTATCTCGGGCCGCAAACGTCTTAAAAGGGCTTGATTAGCAGTTCCCAACTACCTTTAAGAACTTGTAAGTTCATCGGGAACAAATAAGATTATAATTTGAGGGACGAATTTCAAGTGCTCAGTAGTCAGTCCTATCCTTTTTCTGTAATACTCCCTCCGGCTGGTCCTAGACCTCGTTACCTAATTCACAAATTCACAAAGATTAAGAAAAGAAGTTAAGTTAGTTTTTCTGAAATAACCCTCTCATTCATTGTATTACTGACTTCCATTAATTTAGATTTGGAAAAATGGTGCATTGATTAGGGATATTTTAAAAAAATAATTAATGAGATATACAAGGTCTTGTGTTTATGAATTATGACCGAACTAAAGTCTTCAACAAGGTCCTCTGTTTAGGATAGGCGAGAGTACTTAGATATCCTCTCCACTATCGTCTTCTGGCTCCGTAGGTAGGATCAATGATCCATCATTGTGGCTTCCATGAACTCTCACGATGTGGTTACATTTTAAAGGAGAGAGACTGATTGTCTGTATATTCCTAAACGTCAATTTTTGAATTTGCCTGTACAAGATTTTCAGCGTCCTCCAATCTACTGCTGAACTAATTCATTTCATATCTTATGCTAGGGGACGAGGTGAAATGAGGATTAACATGAGGTCAAAAAGCCCAGGTCCCGGGTCAAGAGGGCCCACCAGCCCGACCTCACCCCTCCATCCAAGATTGCATGTTTTAAGTATGGACTCTCCTACAGGCAAACAAGATGATGGAAGGAGTGAATGTCATCCATTGCCTCTACCACCAGGTTCACCGACTAGCCCCTCTGCTCTCTCCAATGCAAAAGCAAATAGTCTTGTAGAAAACACTACCAACAATCTGTCCAAGTGGAAGAAAGGAAAGCTTTTGGGACGAGGGACATTTGGTCATGTTTACCTGGGATTTAACAGGTAATTCTGTTAATATTGTTGTTCTGTCTTGTCTGATAATCTGCAATAACTTCATATCATGCGTCTGTTTTATTGCTTATGAAATAAGTATTGCAATTCTATTATTTACAATTCCATACACTGGACAAACTGCCGAAACTATTCTGCTTTTTATGTTTGCTCTACCGCTAATTTCCCTTTTTTGGGCAACATTGATAGTGAAAGTGGACAAATGTGTGCAATAAAAGAAGTCAGAGTTTTCTCTGATGATCAAACATCGAAAGAGTGCCTCAAACAACTTAACCAGGTAATTCCATCATGTCCAGAGGATTTATGCCAATGATTCTTTATCACATGCTATGGTAGTTTTGCAGTTCTTTGCATAGTTGGGATTGAAGTTTACTTTAATATGTTGAAGTATCATTCAGCTGTCATAAAAATTTATAATGTTTTGTTAATTTTATTGCAGGAGATAAATCTGCTCAGTTCGTTTTCACATCCTAACATTGTTGAATACTATGGGAGTGACCTGGTATGGCTAAATATTCATATTTTTTGATAGTATTATCCGGTATCCGGTTCGGGGTTTGTGACTGGCCCTCCAACATAAGTGTGGCCTCTGGGACTCGAACTCGAGGTCCAGAGGAATCTAGCGGGGCTATTTATATTTTAAAGTCACGTGTGACATGTACATGAGCTGTGTGCGTGATACATGCCCAAGATAAATGAAACAAGATAGGAATAGGATACACTTATTCGTGTATGACCATATATCCCATTTTTGCAGGGAGAAGACGCACTTTCTGTTTATTTAGAGTTTGTCTCTGGCGGTTCCATCCATAAACTACTTCAGGAATATGGTCCATTTAAGGAACCTGTTATTCAGAATTATGTTAGGCAGATTGTCTCTGGACTTGCATATCTGCATGGAAGAAACACAGTGCACCGGTAAATTCATTTTGGATTTATTTTATATCTTTCAGCCTATCAGTGAACTTTGTGACCCCATGTGTTAAAACTGATTCAGAAGTTGTAGCAAGTAAAATAACTTAGTTACTCCAATTAAGGGGAACCCCTTGTTTATTAGATGCTGTGTGGAGTTTTGCACTTATAGCGGATCAGATTAACACCATTCTTTATTCTTAATATATAGCACTTAATGGAAGTTTCTTCACCCTTGCTCAACTCACTTACCTGTTTTCCTTATGCAGGGATATCAAAGGGGCAAACATACTAGTTGACCCTAATGGCGAAATTAAGTTGGCGGACTTTGGAATGGCTAAACATGTGAGTTCATATTAAGCTGTAAATAGTGAAATACTTCTTGCCTGCATCAGAAGTATATATGTCTTGCTTCTGGTGTAGCAAAATAACCAAAGAATGAGCATGCCGCAAAAGCTATATGTGAGTGACTGCTTAAGTATGCTTCTTTTGATAAAGGTTAAACTTTTCAGTTTTACTCGTTATCTAGATGTATTCACCCCCTCCCCACTTCAAGCAGTCTAATGGGCATGCATCAATCCCTCTTGTTGGTACCGAGGAAAACTTAAACACATTTGTACTCAATTCTAGTTTCATCTATATATGCCCAATTTATACTAATAGAGATGCATCTCGGACTTCTTGACTTACTAACAGTACTAACAGATTATTCTAAGCAGTATACTTCTAACTAGCTATTAACTTCACTTATCTCACGTAACACCTTGTACTTAATTTGTGTAGTTTTATATAGCTAGCTCATGCATGACTCACACTAGTTCTTCTTCATGTGTCTCTTTCACTTATCTCTTCTAATCTTTAGAACAATAATAGGGCATGATGTTTGCTGTTAGGAAGCAAATCTAGTTTGGGGAGCTTAAAAAGAAATTAGTTTCTATTTTCTGGCTTCTGATTTATGATGACAATCATTTACAAGTTTCAATTGTTTTTGACAGATAAATTCTTCTACCTCCATGCTTTCCTTCAAGGGAAGTCCATATTGGATGGCACCTGAGGTAAAATTTCCCCGAGATTGCGTGATTCTTTTAGAAACAAGCATATACTTCTCTCTTCCACTGTAAGTGGTGCTGAATCCTTATAATTTCATTTTTAGGTTGTTATGAATACAAATGGCTACAATCTTGCTGTGGATATATGGAGCTTGGGATGCACAATTCTGGAAATGGCGACATCAAAACCTCCATGGAGTCAGTATGAAGGGGTGCGATTTTGGATATTATAGAAATTAGCCTATATTGGCAATTTTTTATGACCCTATGACATCATAGGGGGACCAACATGATTTCTTATGATATTCAACAGGTAGCTGCTATATTTAAAATTGGGAACAGCAAGGATATGCCTGAAATCCCAGAGCATCTTTCAAATGATGCCAAGTCTTTCATACAGCTATGCTTACAAAGAGATCCGTCAGCTCGCCCAACTGCTCAAAGGCTGCTAGAGCATCCCTTTATTCGCGATCAATCTGCAACAAGAGCTGCCAATGTCAGCTTAACCAGAGATGCTTTCCCCTACATGTTTGACGGAAGCCGGACGCCGGTATTGAATTTAATGTTTATTTATTTTCTTTGAAAGAATAGTTTGCCTTGATTTTTAATAAATGCCAATCTCAACTCATGGGAACTTAAAACCACGTATAAGTATGCTCCATTCTCATAATGTTACCAGAAAATGTGAAGTCATCATACGGAAATTACAGAGGCGCTTAGTTCTTGTGAAGTCACAAGAAGAGATTTATAGTTGCTTAGTTGTGAGGGAGCTCACCTAACCCTTTTTGTTTGGATTGGATTGCAGCCACATGTAGAGCCTCATTCCGGTAGAACAAATATGACGTCAGTGGATGGAGATTATGCAACAAAGCCAACTTTTTCAACTTCACGAGCATTAAGGAGCCCAAGGTAAAACATTGCATCTGTTTTTATTTATTATCATGACCTGGTTCATCTATCATAGCCAGTTTTATGTTCCATCTTTTTTATATTGTGTAGACTGACCCGATAATTGCATTTCCCTTGTTCAGAGATAACACAAGAATGATTACATCTTTACCAGTATCACCCTGCTCAAGTCCATTGCGGCAGCATGGATCATCAGCATACAAGAGCTGTATGCTTTCTCCTCCACATCCAACTTTCACCTCGGTGGGACAAAATACCTACAATTTTAGCGATCTCTCATCATATCCTGTGAGATCAAACGCCACCTTCACATTAGATCCTTGGAACGAGAGATCTCTATATAACGCCCATACGCCTGGCGGGTCCCCGAGGAGGAGACTCATTTGAGCCGAGTGTAAATATACCTTTAGAACTAAAAATCTTTCTTGGTCTCCCTCCCTTGCATGCGTGGTGGACTCTGGGTTACCCTCAATCTGAAGCACAAACTCTTTATTAAAGATTCTAATTGATGATTCTTTAGACATGAGAAGCGAACAAAGGGAAGGAGGCAATGACCTTGAGCGTTCAATGCATGGGACTGGGGAGACCTGGGCTGCCTGTAGCAAATACTTGAGTATTGTAAATGCAAGGTGCCAAGTGCTAACTGCCCATACAGTAACACTTCTATGTTGTATATTAGTTCATGGCTGAAGCGGAAAGGAAAAGAAAAAGCAATTTTTCCATAACTATCCTTTTCTTTCATTCAGGGTTTTCTGGTTGGCAATGTTTAGCTGAGCTGAGCCAGGAGCCCTGGACTAAGGTTCTAATTTAATTGGAGTGAAGAGGGCAGAAATGTTGATGTTGGTTTGTCTAGTTTGGAAGAGAAGGGAAATAATAATAAATTAATTATTATACTTTTATCAAATTTACCTTTTTTCAATTAAAGTAATTATATTACAGTTCATTTCTCACTTGCTTAAGGAATATTATCAGTTATAACCTTATTCATTAATATATAATATTTTATTTATTATTTTTTTCAAAAGATTCTATGATTAATTTTAATGTATTATATCAGTCTAATACAACTTAATATGAATTTTTCTATTTCAATATATTGGTACTAAAACATTCTATTGCCGTGTTTTATAAAAAAGCTAGTGCCATTACCCAAAATTTAAACACACATATTCAAAGGCAATTTTGAAATTAAGAAAATAAGTGGGGATAGTTTAATTATTATCATGCCGCCATAAGTTAACACTTGATATTTTGAACATCATATCGGTAATTATAAACTTAAAGAAATAATTGATAACCAACAAACGGTCTAAGTGGTAAGCGACGTAAAAAAAGAAAATATAAGTTTAAATTTAGAGAGGCGTATTTATTACTTATTAGAGGAGATAAAAAGCATTTGTGCTCTAGGCCTCAAATGGTTTGTATTACCCAAAAAAAGAAATAATTGATGATTTTAAGATTGATGCAAAAGTTTTTTTTTTTTGGGGGTTAAGGAATCAAGAGAAATATCTTCACTTCCGTTATCCCCTACTTCTTACATGTACAATATTGGATCAATTTTCAACCGTACAAGGTTTAAAATTTTCTAACAATGTTATTATAATAGTAGATCATAAAAAATATATAAATAAATTAAAACGGTTAAATTTTACTTAAATAGTTTAGACTTGCAGAGAATAAAAAGTAAAAAAATTACAAGATTCAGTTTATAATTTCTATGTATTAGGTTTTTTTTGTCATTTTCTTCAAAATGATTAACTTTCTTTTGAAGTGCTCTTGTTTCATTTTCCCAATTAAAAAGGCCAAAAAAGAAAAAGAAAAAGAAAAAAGAGGGAGTGATGCTTTCAGGGTATTTGAGTAATTTGAATTATTTCAGTATTCTCCTCTCTCGCGATTACGAGTGCCACCGCCCGCCCCCTTTTCGATTACAAATTTCGTTGTTTCGCGCTTTGGCTCCAAAATTGTGCCTCAGTTCCGTCGTCGTCCATGGTCAGTTTGAAAGAGCCTGGGACCGAGGTGAGATTTCTTGAATAGAAGATTGTCTCGTTCGGTGTTTCTGGGGTTCGTTCATCTTTCTCTTGCCCATAAAGTGAATTAAGAGAACGAGGAAAAAATGCCGATAGAAATGCCCAAAGGATTGCCTTTCTCAGTGGACGCATGGACTCCATCGTCCATGAGAAAGAGGTACCATTTCCTCACACACGCCCACAAAGACCACTCTTCTGGCATTTCGTCCTACTCCTCATTCCCAATTTATTGCACTCATATTACCAAAACCCTCGTTCTTCAACATTACCCCCAGGTTATTATTAGTTCTATTTTTTTCACCTATTCGTATGTTTACTGGTTTCTCGAGATGTCTTTGTTTGAATTTAATTTTCCGCTGTTTTCGCAGCTTGAAGGCTCGTTGTTTGTTGGTATTGAGGTGGGCCAATCCATTATTATTGATGATCCTGACCGGGCCTTCACTGTTACAGCTTTTGATGCGAATCACTGCCCAGGTATTACTACTTTTATCGGGTCATATTTTAGTGAATTCTGTTGTTTCCAGTAATCAATTGAGTTATTTCTTCGTCTTCTTTGTTTGATAAAAATTTAGTTACTTTTATATCTTCAAATTAGATGATTTAACCCGTGCGAGTTGCACGGAATCATTAAGATTTAATAGTACTGTTCGTTTATATTCCAACGATATAGGTGATTCGTGATTTTATTTTGTATGAAAGGAGTTTGATTTGAGTAGAAAGTTACTGGTTGAATAAGAATATAGAAATATTTGGACGGGAATTAGTTATCTCATTCTCCTTTATTTGGTGTGAATTTCATCAATATTCAGGAGCCGTAATGTTCTTATTTGAAGGCAAATTTGGAAATATTTTACACACCGGAGATTGCAGACTTAGCCCTGAGTGCCTGCATAATTTACCTGAAAAGTATATTGGGAAGAAGGGAAAAGAACCACGGTGTCAACTTGATTGTGTTTTTTTAGACTGTACTTTTGGAAGTTTCTCTCCGGGGATGCCTAGTAAGCATTTTGCAGTCCAAGAGGTACATTTTAATGCAATAGCTATTAGTTTATTTCTGCCTTCAAAATGAAATAGTTGTGTGGTAAGTATCTTTGGGAGTCCCAACTTTGCATATTCTAAGTTGAGCTCAAAAAAGCATTTTAATGACATCATTTTTAAAAATAATAATTGAATGACTTAATTCAAAATGTGGAATAATTCAGTGATGATTTCATCCCATAGTTTAACTTATGGCATTGTGAAGCAGGTTATTAACTGTATATGGAAGCATCACAATGCATTGACTGTGTATCTGGGCTGTGACCTCCTTGGTCAGGAAGAAATCCTCGTTAATGTGTCTAAAACATTTGGTGCCAAGATATATGTTGATAAATCCGAAAACCCAGAATGTTTCCAGAATCTGACTCTTACAGCACCTGAAATCGTTTCTGAAGATCCATCTTCTCGGTTCCATATATTTGATGGATCTCCGGGACTATATGAAAGAGCATGTGTAAAGCTTGTGGAGGCCAGGCATAATCACCAGCCGGAGCCTCTCATAGTACGCCCTTCTGCACAGTGGTATGCTTATGAAGACAAGTTCTCTGAACTTGAGAACGCCAGGAAAAAGAGAACGCATGAAGCAGTTAAGGATCAGTTTGGCGTTTGGCATGTCTGTTACTCAATTCACTCATCTAAAGAAGAATTAGAATGGGCGCTTCAACTTCTTTCACCTAGGTGGGTTGTTTCAACAACCCCCAGCTGCAGGGCCATGGAGCTGGCTTATGTTGAGCGGCATTGTTTCAACTCAAACATAGCTCTGAATAAATCTCTCTGTAAGCTTCTGGATATGACTCTGGAAACAAGTTCAGATGCTGATACTTCGATTAAATCTTTAAACAGAAAACATGTGCTTGAAAAGACCCCTCAGCCCTGTTCTCAAAGTCAATCACCTGTTGAACAGAGTACTGAGACTAAGGCACTCGTAGGGGTGTCTCTTCCAGGAAAGTTGCCTGTTACATTGTTTGGCAGAGCGAGACTTGGTTTTCAAGATGTTAATTTTTCACATGGAGGGTGTAATATTGTACCGACATCTGGCCTTTCACAAACTGTTTCAAGCAATGCAATACAAGAATCCTTGCACCAAGAGGAGGATGCTCAAGTAGAATTGGACAAGTCACTAGAAAGCAAAAACGATTTACATGAAGTAAAGCATCCTCAATCGCAGGATCAGGGGACAAGAGTTCGCAAGAGTACCACTTATTTAAACATTGGATCTTCAGGCTTTAGTGAAGGTCTTAGAAAGATGTATAGGTTGATGAACGTTCCTGTGCCTGAACCTCTTCCCTCGTTAGTGGGACTTCTGAATTCCAATAAACGTCCCAGGAGAGGCTAAATCATTTGTATTGCTTGTTCAGAGGTATATTCTTTATAGATTGCGAGAAAGTTCGCCTTGTTCTTTGTCAAACTAGCGTCTCCATTGCTGGAATACTTTACTAGAATAAGCAGAAGACGGGGGGAATCGTATGCAGAAGCATTATACGGAGAGTTTCTTCTGTCATTTATACTACTGGCAAATGCTTTTTTGTTTCCTTCAATTTTTTGGCTTGTTTTACCATACTTGTAAATGCAAATGAAGATGAATATTATTTGCATATTATTGATTCATTCATTCTACATAATGTGAAGTCTTCGCTTTTTAACATAACTCTTCATTGAAGATGTTGTATGAAGTAGCAATGGTGTCCTAAACCAAGCATTTATAGTCCTTCTACCTTGCAGCATCATAACATAAGAAGACAATGTGAAGTCTTCGCTTTTTAGCATAACTCTGTTCCCCAAGCAGAGGTCATAGTCTGTCATAGTTGAGCTTCTCTGACTGCAAGGAAAATAGAGAATCAGATCACCTCAGTTAATGATGCATTCGTGCAGAAAGATAGCCAATTCGCTGAAAACTTTCAATACTAATTAGAATTGAGGTAGGGATGTGAATCAAGATGAGCATGTGTTTTTAAGAATCACGTCTAGCTACAGAACAAGCCGAACAAAAATCTCGCCTTCAACTGTTGTTGACCTTTGGAAGGAAAATGTGAAAACGAACCTTGATAAGCATGTCCGTAGGAAGCCAGGCTGGAGCAGTGGGGATTCCTACCCATGCGATCTATCAATGATGCAGGAGTTTTATCAGAAGAAATCTTAGCACCTCACAATTATGTTATAACTGGAACAGAGTACTTAATTTGGCATGCCATTAATTTCTCAAGCTAAGCCTGACTTTGCTCAACCCACAGAGAAACATTATTCATTGGTAATCTGGTACTATAAAGAAGCTGCAAATTCAACTACCGTAGCCTCTGGTTATAAGCCAAAAAAAAAAAAAAAAGAAAGAAAAAGAGGAATTGTGGACGCGATATAACATCTGAAGTCAGATTCAAGTCACTTACAAGTGCATATTCTCCTGTTTCAAATATACGAAGGTCCAAGACCTACATGACACAAAAGAGAATTGTATTATGTGTTTGAAACGAATTGCGCCTATATTTCTCAGGTTTCAACACAGTTTGCTATTTACCTCGCCACGGTCTTCATAAATGTAGTCTAATCCCTTGTAGTAAGGTGGATGCCCAACAGATAGGTACTGAAATACTCAAACTCATCCATGTCAATAGACAAAACTAGAAGAGTTTAGTCTAATATAAGAGGGGAAAAATGGGTTCTCCTTCTTACATTGATGCTATTGAGATACTTCTCCTTGTCCACCCTCACAATCTGACCTTTCTTCACTGTCCAAAAACACAGAACAGTTAAGTGGATCCTCTTGGACGCTTCAATGCTTAAAATTAAATGGAAAGAAGAAAGAAACTTGAATAAATGTTGGGTTCTCACTGGAATAGACAGGTTTTTTGAGAGTTTTGGGAGCAGAGGTAGAAGGTTGAGCATTGGAGGATCCTTCAGTGTTGGTCTGAGAAGTATTTGGTTTGTCTGCTGCAGGATCTTGTTGTGCTCGAATAATCGATGGGAATGGGAAATGAAGAGGTTTACTTATGAAAGTGTGCGGGAAATGAAGGCAAGATGAGAAGGACTTATGCCACAGAGCAGTTCCTGTGAAAGCCATGAGATTGACACAATTCTGTGTGTCTTACAATTCAGAGATAAGAGATTGAGAAAGAGATGAGGATAATACTTCAAGACCAACGGCCAGATTTGCAAGACACAAATTTGTTGGTTCAGACGGAAGTTTCGGTAATCAATTATTGTCTCTAATAAACATTCTTACTTCAGTTTTCCCCCCTAATTTTTTAGTATTAATATATTTACAAAAATCACAAATCTCCCCTGCTAACTAATTAATATATCAAATGGAAAAAAAACATGAATAACATATAATAAGTAGGAAAAACTAAATACGAAAAAAAGGAAAATATGAATGAACTAGTCTTGTGTTAATAGATATGACTCAGAAATTTTTTAGATCATAAACATGCATTAAATAAAATATCCACGGAATTAAATTGTAGGGCATTACGGGAAATTAATTGAATGGCATGAGCATGGTCGGAACTCGGAACAAGTGAAATAAGCATTTATTCAACGCTCTATTTTTGAACGCAAGCCAAAGCATTAGCGGACCTTCTCGTCATCGGGGAGGTGTGAACCTGAGAATCAAAAAAAGACAACAAAAGCTGGTAGCTCCAAGTTCAACGACCAAAGAAGTTGGATTCTCAAACTGTAACGAAATTTCCTTTCGAATCCATAAGTCCTTTCACTGAACTTCGTTCTGTGCATCCATTCTTGTTTATGTGCTCTATTTCATTCTTCGAGCTCCTACTTTTGTGGCTTCATCCGCCGAGTTTTGTTGTTGCCTCATCGTTTCCTTGATTTTCTGATTTTCGCTTTTTCTTCTGGCGATTACTGCTGGGAGCCTTCCTGATCAAAAAATAAATTGAGTTAGTGAAGATGCGCGATGCTCTCAAGTCTTCATTTCGTATTTCTCAGTTTATATCGAGCCCGAAATCCTTAGCTTGAACTCTGTAGAACTCTGCAGTGTGTTGCCCCTGACAATCCATTAGATTACTTCCGAAGCCAGGCCAGATCCTATTCTTCTTAACTTCCCTTCCCTTGCCATACTTCTTCTCACGTGAAATGAAGCATATTTCCAGTAATGAACTTGACTTGGAAAGTGGTAAGTCGGACAAGAACCCAGAGAGAACTCTACCAAGTGGCAGGGTAGTTAAAGTTCACAATCAAGCCTTACTGTCTGGGCTTGCATATTGCTTATCCTCGTGCAGCATGATATTGATTAACAAGTTTGTGCTTTCTAGTTATGATTTCAGTGCTGGGATATCGTTGATGTGTTACCAGGTAATTAGCTTTAATACTTCTCTTTTATTCGTACCGTGATTTATGATGTAGATGTTGATGATGCTAGGTTTGACAATTTTTGTAAATGCAGAATTTCATTTCTGTGACTATTGTTTCTGTGCTGAGTCTTCTGGGCCTAATATCAACAGAACCCCTAACATGGAGATTGGTGAGGGTCTGGTTGCCTGTAAATGTTATATTTGTTGGAATGCTTATTACAAGCATGTATAGGTATGCGGTTTCCAAGTTTTGGGTTTCTACCATTGAATACCAATGGCTTCTCTTGTGTATCTTTTCTTCTATTTACTTCCAACAGTTACATATGAAAGTTGCATATGCACCACTTCTTGCTGTTGTACCAACGAGTGCTGAAATCTGAATTTATTGTAAAATGTCTGATATATTGCTATTGTATGAGCAATCTAGCACAATAAGAAAGGGACTCAATATTTAAATATTCAGAGAGAACTTGCTCTTATTTGGGGAGAGGGTAAGCCATAAAAAATTCTAAGCTTCAAATAATTTACTATTAAATACGAAGTGTATCATCCAGACATCTACCATCTGCATGAGTGTTAGTTTGTGGACTCAGATACTGTAAATTGTATTATTATATCTTACGCTAGAGTAATGAGGCACTCTATCTTTCCTGTTTGGAGAGCAATGCTTAATTTTTTTCCCTTAATTTTGTGCAGTTTGAAATATATTAATGTAGCTATGGTGACTGTTCTGAAGAATGTTACAAATGTCATAACTGCCGTTGGTGAAATGTATTTATTCAAGAAGCATCATGACAGCAGAGTTTGGGCTGCTCTATTTTTAATGGTATGTTGAAGAGTTTGTTAGTTGTCATATGAACTTGTTGTGATCACTCGATTTTGGTTATTTGATGCCAAGTTTTATGTAGGTTTCTCGTTCCAATTTTAGTTTGTTGCCTGCATCTTCCTACACCTTTCTATTTTTCTCCCTTTTATGCTGTGTGTTACACCTGTCAACATATCGTTTCGTTACAGCGGTGACATGATGCAGTAAGCATATGGAATAATTTAAACAAATATGTTCATGCATTACTCCTTAGCCAGAGAAAACAACTGGTCCTGTCTTACCATATATTTTTTTGGCCCCTCCTCCTCCTCTTCTTTTCCCCTTTTTTTGGTTTCTCTGGTGGATTTGGTGTTACAGCTTACAATTCTGGCAAGTTAGTGAGTCATATTCAGCATGATATAGTTTCTGGTTGTCACTGCTTCTGTCTCCTATGTTTGGCATATTTTTACAGAGGTGCTGCTATGCCTATGTGATTGGGTGGATTGTTTTTTTTTTTTTTTAAAATTAAAATATAGCTACATTTTTAGACATCTTTGAGTTCCTAGACTCTATTGATGTGCAATATTGGACACATGATATTCCACATAACATTTAAGAGTTTTCGGTTGAAAATGGTAATGAGTTACCATTTTCTGTGCAGATCATTTCAGCAGTAACAGGAGGGATAACTGATCTCACTTTCCATGCAATTGGCTACGCGTGGCAGATAGTTAATTGTTTCTTGACTGCGTCATATTCTGTGAGTATATATGTCTGCGTCACTCTCTTTTTAAGCTTTTAACATATACTGAGTCTCTTTCCTTTGTATTTTATTTTTTTATTTTTATTAATATTTGACTCCTTTATCTGAAATTCCAACTTCATGTCACGACAACCATCAATTATTTGTTTGTTTCATTTTCTGTTTATAATACTGTGTTGCATATATACGTCTAATCCATTTACTTAGATCCAACAATGGCATGAATCTGGCATCACTTCTACTCCATTTAATCATCCTTGGTGAGAATAGCTTAGTATCGTTTGGAGTTTGACAGAGTAATTGCCTGAGAAGGATTTCTAGACTCAGTTGTTATTTTGCTTTGGCACATTGGCATTCTAGACTGGGAAAAATTTAGCTGGGTTTCGGAATTAATGAATAATTTACTTTATTCTTGCGTATGTATGTAGATGGATGCTAACTATTGGCTTTTACTTTTAAGTTTATTGGTTGTTTGGCTGTTTTATTTTGTTGCTGCAGCTGACTCTGCGTAAGGTCATGGATACTGCAAAGCAAGTTACAAAATCTGGAAATTTGAATGAGTTTTCAATGGTCTTGTTGAACAACACTCTTTCTTTGCCTTTGGGAATTCTTCTGATTTTTGTTTTCAATGAGGTGGATTATCTGATGACAACGTAAGCCCCACTTAATGTAAATGGAATATTATGTGCTTAACTTTATATTCTGAACAGGCAGTTATATTTCGTGTTTCTGCTTGTGTAACACAATTATACTCCTAGATCACACACACTCATGCAGTCTCCAGAAATGTGTTATTGCCATAAATTCATTAGGTCATGTTAATGGCTAGAAAATCTATTCACTCTTTCTCCATGGTTCTTGATGTTGTAAATTTTAATGCCCAGACCACTTCTGAGATTGCCTAGCTTTTGGTTAGTGATAACCTTAAGTGGATTTTTGGGGCTTGCGATCAGCTTCACATCCATGTGGTTTCTTCATCAGACTGGGGCTACAACTTATAGGTATGGTCAAAAGTAGCTTCATTATTACTATTTAACGCAATTTAGTAAAGGATGAATGTTGGTACTTTGTTTCTGTAATCATTGTTTCCAATGCGATGCTATATTAAAGAAGTGCGAGTGTGTCATTATCTAATCACTAGTCTATAATCTGCAGCCTTTTTGGTTCGCTAAATAAGATTCCTCTGTCAATTGTTGGTATACTTCTCTTCAAAGTTCCTACTAGTATGGAGAACTCTGCTAGTATCTTCTTCGGTTAGTTCTCTACACCAAATGACCTGAAATTGCTATTGTCGCTGCATAGAGCACATTAACTCAATTTGAACCCTGCTTTATTGCAACTTGTAGGTCTTCTGGCAGGAGTGTTTTTTGCGAGAGCCAAAATGAGGGAGAAATCTCAATCCTGAAGAACCCTAAATTGCATGATAAAATTTGCACCAGAGAGAGCCCTTCCTCATTTATGGGAATCATAATTTTTGAATGAAGTGGAAGTTGAAATCATGTCTCTGAGATACCATGGAGAAATAATATCAGCTAAACTAATGGCCCTTTCTGTGCATGCAATCTATATGAGGTTGATTAAGGTTCCCTTGTTCATACAGGTACGGGACTGTGGTTTAACTTTTCCTCTCTATTATTTGAAAATTTGGAATGTACAAGTTTTTGGTCCCCATTTTTGTGGATCTTAAGGTCAGCTTCTCCTACGAATTGCAAAATGACTCTCATGGGGAGAAAAAAAATTGCCACAGCTTTTTTCCGGTTTGTTTCTGTATAATGTAACTACTTGTATCCATGTATCATTAAGATTGATTTAATACGAACATTCTATTGGGGAAAAAATGAAAATTTGCTGGTATGTTTGGATAGTCTCCATAAATACTTTTCAATCGTGATTTACGGAATACGAGGTAGTTTTTACGGTCTATAAGGTAGCTTTTACGATCTACGAAGTAAATATGTGGAGAAGTTTTATCCCGATTTACGTAAATTTAAGTATAAGCCCAACCAAACAAGTCATAAATCTTGTGTTTGGTGTCAGACCCCGTTTCATGAGCTATTTTTCCCCATGGCGTTTGATGAGGTAGTTGACTATAGTTCATTGCTGGTTGTTTAAAAAAAGTTGCCTTTAGTTCAGTGATTGATTTGGTTAACTTTCACCAAAATCCAGGAGCAGGACATTTCATTTCAATGCATTTAGAATATCAATCTACTTTACCAGCGCCAAAAAGTAAAAAGTACTATTTTTTACTTCAGAGAAAATCTCGTTTAAATACTATATGAATGTTTAAAACTCTAAGGGTCTGTTTGGTTGGAGGGGAGGAAAAATGAGCCCCTCTCTTTATTTGGTATGAAAATTTAGAGGAGAGGGGAGCCACATGATGGGCTCCAAATCCCTCCCCTCTCCTTCATTTTGTTTCCTTCAAATTGGGGGATTTGGAATGAAGCAAAAATTTGACTGTTTTACCTCCAAGACTTTTTTATATTTTCAGTGATACCCTTGAGTAAAAAATAAAAACACGCACTTAGAGAGTTTTGACCTTGTCTCTCACAATTTCTGTTATGCTTCATTTGCATAAAATTATAATATCTTTTTTTTATCAATAAATATTTTAGTAATTCCAACAGTGTGAATTAAAATAAATTTGTGTCCACTTGGTAAAAAAAATTTAAATTTTGATAATTTATTTGATTTATATTGAGGTGTAAACTAATTTAAATAAATTTTATTTAAAAAAATTAATTTAAATTATTTATATAAGCATAAAAAATGTAAGTTAACATATAAAGGTAAAATGGTAAATTAGTTATTATCTCTCTTCCCCTCCCTTCCCTCCAATTAAACCAAATGAGGTGACCCCTATCCATCCCCTCCCCTCCCCTCCATTCCCTCCCCCTTCCTTTGAACCAAACAAGCCCTAAAAGGTCTGTTAAAAATATATAGAGATAATTGGGAGGAATCTGAAATTTTGAAATTTAAATGTTTTTACTAAAATGTCCTTCATATATTCTTTCTTTCTCCTCACCCTCTCTTCCTCTTCCACTTCCCGACACTTTCGACTGGCTGTTGGAAAGCTTGACCTTCCTCTTCCTCTTCCCGACACTAAAGAAGACGACCTTCTCCTTTCCATCAACGACATCTCTCTCTCTCTTTACGTGTCTCCAAAACAGAAATGAGAAGCATTTGAAGCAGAAAGGAATTGGTTGGGTGTTGTGGTTCTGAGAGGTAGCGCTAGGAGAAAATATTTATGCATCCCGGAAAAGAGTTTGGTTGAGGATATTGGAAAGCTAGGAGGCTGAGGAAGATGATAAATAATAATTAGATTGACAAAATTCGTAATGAGATTGACACAAATGTTGGTGAATTATGACTTGTATGTTTTCATCAGCAAATGCTTTTGTCAAAATTATTACTAAACTTGTCAATTCCATTACGAATTTTGGTGAAATTCTATAAATGTTAGTGAATTATAACTTACATATTTTCATCAGTAAACTCTTTTGTCAAAACCATTACAATTCTTGTCAAAATCATTACTAAACTTGTTAATCCCATTACAAATTTTGTGAAGCTTGTTTTACATTTAGTTAGTATCATATCAAAATTTATGAGACATTGATGACTGATTCTTCAAAAACCAAACGAGATCGAAGGCAAAGGAAAGCACATAAAGATAGAAATCAAGAAATAATCATCAATAACAGAAAAAATTATGAAGATCTTGGATTAGAAACAAGAGAGGAAGAGAAATTATTGCACCAGATACATAGAATCGAATGAATGAGAGGGAGAGAGTGTACCAGCCATTGAATCAACCAGAGAGAATGGAATATAAAAGAAAGAAGGAAGATCTTTGGCTTGAAACCCATGCCTTTGGAAATCCACACCTTCGACCAGATGGTTGGGGAGCTTTAGAAGACAAAGGCGTGACGGAAAAAGAACTAGAGACTACTATTTTCTCCTTTTCATCGCCTTCCATCACCAAGCACTGAGGGCATAATGATAAATTCATCAATATTTTAAAACCTCAATTTGATCCTTGTCACCTTTATGTCTTTTATAAATGTTAATAGACCTTTGGGAGGTTTCAAAATTTCATATGGTATTTATATGAGATTCTCCATTTATTCTATCCTATTTAAATCTATTTTTTTTATATAAATTCAAATCTATTTGTTTGGGAAAATGAGAATTTAAGATTTTTAAATCAAACAATATTTGAGGCAAAAAAATATTAAATCATTAAATCAATTCAATTTGAAATATAAATAATCTAACAAGTTGTAGATTTACAAACTATGAACAGAGAAGCCTTTTCTTAAAAATTTATGCGATATATAGGATTCACATCTAGTGTAATCCAATTTAAAAGGATTATCTTACTTAAATAATAGTATAGTTCGGCTGAAAAAAGTTTGTGTTAATTTTAGTTAGGTTGAAATAATTTAGTGTTATTTTTATAATTTAACTTGTGAAAAATTAATTTTTATATTATTAGGATCAAATTTTATTTTTAATGAATAAATTTAGTTGAACTTCCTGAAATGCTGATTAATTTACATTTTACACTCTCTCTCTCGTTCATACCGTGTCGAACGAAGGTGCCGTGTGATAGCTCGTTCCAATTTGCCATTTCGTGTTTCGGAGAACGGAAGAAGGCTAGAAGCGAAGATTTTTGTCTTTCTCAGGCGTTGAGTGTCTGAGACTCAGAGAGCCTCTTTGTGAATTGTGATCGCGATAATGGAGGCATCACAAAGCGAAAATCCCCATTTTAATCCAAACCCTACTCCGACTGGGAATTCTTTATCGTCTTCAGTACCTCTCTGGCCGACTATCGATGGTCCACTTGGCCTCTCTGAGGAAGATGCACTCAGCTACGCTCGCAAATTTTACAAGTGCGGTTTCGTACTGCTTCCTTTGCTTTGGGCCGTCAATTGCTTTTACTTCTGGCCTGTTCTCCGCCACGCTCACTCCTTCCCTCGCATTCGCCGCTGTATGTTCCTTGTTCTCTTTTTTAGGTCTTTTGTTAAATACTTGGTCATTCTTCTTCTGATTTTGTTATAAGTTTGGTGATTTTGCTTTGTTGTTCTTGCTTTTGGCTTCTACGGGTTTTTATTTTCTTTCGGTCTGTCATTCCATCGTTGATTTAAGTTTCAATTGAGGGCTTTGCTTCTAACAAGATTTCAGTCATTTCCTATGAGGTAACGGTTTTTTTTTTTTTTAATTAGAGTGAAGAGTTGGCTAAATTGATCTGTGCTCTTTTGGAGAAAATGAAAGAGGAGGAAAAGAAAATAAAAGGGATTTAAGTTGACATTGAGTCTAGATATGATGCATATATTAATTCATCACTGATTTTTATTTGTATCACTTTTGTTTCCTCGCTCTTTTCTTTCTTGAGCAGAGGTCATGTGCTAAATTTCTGATGAGTAACTAGTATCAGTGTCATGTTTGTCCAGCAGTAAAGAGTTCCATCTTCTTCACCCTTTTACTAGTTTCTGAATTCATTATTTTAGGTAAAGAACTGTTGTTGGTCCTTCTACTATGTAATTGTATTTTAGGTCTGCTTTAGCACTTAGCAGAAATGGCTTGTTTACAAAAACTTGGCTGTTGAAATTATTTGTTTATAAAAATGACTGGGCTTTTTCACATATGAGTTCCGGAAATTGCTTGCCTATGGGTATCTTGTCATTGATAAGGAAAATAGGTCTTCCGTTTTAATGTTAATAAACTGGTAATGAAGGGGGAAATGTTAATAAAAGAATATGTGCTGCAGCTAAATTACTTTTATTGTTCTTTAAACGTTCTTAAAATCAAGGTTAGATGCAAAGTGAAATCAGGCAATACTATAAAAACTTAGGATGCCATACTATATGTGTTATTGTTTATCAAACTGGGCTGAGAACCCACTCTGACAATCTGTAGGATAATGTGTGAACTCCAGGTCTCTCTCACTGCTTATAGTAATTGTCTGCACCTTTTGGTGTAAGATGGCTGAATACTCCATACTCCTTTCTGTTGCTATGAGCGGATTTCTTTTTTATCATTTTGCAAGATTAGAAAGTGGTAATCTGCAGAAGATGCCGTAATCCTGAAGATTATAGAATGCCTTAGAATTCCATTTTTAAATTGTATTATAAATTAAGGTATAAAGATAGTCGGTTGACAAATCTGCATTTACTTGAAGATTTAGCATTTTGTGAGGAGCAGATTGATTTAGTTGTTTTTGTGAGTCTCTTCCATTTCTTTGGAGCCACTTTCTCGTACTCAGTCGATCTAATAATGTCTTGGACATTTTTTGCGCAGATGTTGTTGCATCAGCAGTTGGGTTTTCTGTATTTGCTGCCCTGCTCTGTTCATGGGCTCTAACATTTGCCATTGGAGGAGAACGCCTCTTTGGTCCTGTTTGGAACGAATTGGTTATGTACAATCTTGCTGACAGATTAGGCTTGACCGGCTGGAGCTAGTTGTGCTGCTCCTCTAATCTTTGTGGAACCATGTATAAATAATACGATGATTTTTCTTTACTAGTTGCTTTCTTTCCTGGCTCGTAAATGGATATCGATTGCTATACATTTGAGGATGTATTGTAATTTTTTTTTTGTTAGAAAAAAACTAGATTGAAAATGAAATGGAACAAGGAGCAGGCTTGCTTTAATGGATCGATATATATATATATAGAGGAAAGATTGCGGAAAAGTCTCCTATTGAAAATTTTGATCCATATACTATAAATAATCATATATAATAGGTATGAATATTTGATTAAACTTATGACTTTTTTTAAATGTTAAACCAGACAATTTAATCCTTTTTTTTTTTTTGTGGGTTGAAACAAATTGGCATTGTATCATTACAAGTAACCTACTCCTGTGGCGGTGACTTGAGTTGACCATTGAGAAGACAAAAGCAATCCATTTGTAAGACAATGGTTTATGGTGCGACCTTCTAAAGAAGTATGCTTAATCCCATAGTGTCGTGTATTAGGTGCAGATTGTAACATTTGCACTACCCTGTAAATTTTGTAGGTGCAGTTAATGTTTTTGCGAAATATTGGAAGAAGTTATTTTGTTCGTGGGAGGTAAAAAAAGAATAATGGTAGCTGGGGAGTGGCTCAGATGTCGCTTTCGCAAGGCAAAAAGATCACTAGGTAGGCAAATAAAGAATGGTATGTTGGTTGTCAAAATACTCAAATGTTACTGAACTGACAAAATGAAAGACAAATTTTGTTTTCACTATTCATGGAATGTTGCCTGCGTCTAATTGCTTTGCATTGGAAAGGCATCCAAATTTCAACTCCGGTTCAGAGTCCGTATCAGCTAACACCTACGTTTAGAATATTTGTCCTCACTACTAGCTGCTATATAGTATATATATCTCACTTCTCTCTCTCTCTTTCTCTCTCTGTAACCGTAGATTCGTTCACATTATCCAAGAACATGCATGTAATGCAGCTAATTTCGGTTTGACGTATCCTTTATAACCATCCCACCTGGGCTGGCATGATTTCCTCAAAAATAAAATACTAGTATATGATATACATAATCATGGCATTGGTTTGCAAATGTTCTATAATAACTACTCTGCTTTGCCAACAACCTAGACCAACAACGTTGTAAATACTATAAATGCTAGTCGTGGGGTAGAAGCTTAGGTTTGTTACAGCGGTTCACGGGAGTGATAATAACGACATAGCAGAGAATAACTAAATAAGGAAAAGGGAAGAAAAAAGCCACGAGATATGCCTAAGGCGCTTGCAGTATTTTTCTTAATCTATCATTCACTTGCTCACTTTTTTTCTCGGTCAATCCATGATAAAAAAAATTTAACTTGCACAATTTTACTAGTAACAGTGATTTTTCACAATGTACCTGTCAAATTTATCTCCATGAAGGTTTAACTGCTTCCAAAAAGTTTAACTGCAGCCTCATAAACTATTGGGTTTATTAATTAATTGCAGTTTGCAGATGTGGATTTAAACAGCTTCAGCAATTAATGTGCGAGGTGTGCGTATATATAGTCTTGCAGATTGTGTATAGCTGCAAAAGAAGGTCATTAGGGTAGTTACAAAGAATGAAAGGATGTTCATCTGATTTGCTTCATTTAGATTGGCGTTTGAAGAGCTCATAAGGGCTTATTTACGTATGTCGAGATAAAACTCATATCACATACTTATATCATAAATCATGATTAAAAAGTTGTTTTTGAAGACTTCAATCGCTATTCCAAATAAATATATTAGAGTTTGAAAAGAAGAGCATTAATCATCCAATTGAACGCCAAACACTATTTAAAGATTACTTGTAAATAACCTTATGGCGGTGGTCATTTCCTTAATGGGAAACAATTATGGCTTGTATACTAAGCTTTTTGATATTGTGGGGCATAGAATCTGCTCAGTCAGTTGAGAAATTGAGAATTACATTTTATGTCTAGAATCTCTTTATCACCTTCACGGATAACAATTTGGCAACAAAGAAGCATAATATACATACAAACACATGCATCGTCTTTTGTGTGTGTAAGTATATATATATGGGTGCAAACACATATAAATAGTCTCTAATTTTTTAGCGCTATAAATCATTTAATTTTTTTTTTTAAAATCTGGACATATATCACGCATGGGTTTGTTCCTTTCTTCATCTTCCCCGCCTTCAAATTTATGACTTGACAAATGAGCCAAAAAAAAAGGGTTAAGGTGTAAATTTGACAACGAACTTTTAGTGAAAGAGTGCCTGGCATAATAATATTTTATTGGGGGTAAAAATATACATAATTTTTTTCTAAGGGGGAAAAAATATACATGAAGTTTTTCTAAGGGAGAAAAAACACCATCGCATCTCTACTTTATTGATTTCTTAGGCAATTGGGTTACGGTCAATGAAATACTCAGCCCAATGACTGTCGGAGATTAATGTTTGCCTTGTCATCCTCCTTGATCTCCTTCCTATTGGTGAAATCTACTCGGTGTAATTGAGATTTTTCTTACCCTTCTCTTTTTCTTCCATGCTTCATCGCTCTTGCTTTTCTGCTTGAGATGTAGATTTCACCAAACATTGATCCCCGACAGTCATTGGGTTGAGTACTTCATTGAACGTACCCCGATTGCCTAAGAAATCAATAAAGTAGAGATGCGATGGTATTTTTGCTCCCTTAGGAAAACTTCATGTATATTTTTTTCCCTTAGAAAAACTTTATGTATATTTTTGCCCCCAACAAAACATTATTGTGCTAGGCGCTCATTCGCTAAAAATTTGTTATCAAATTTGCACCTTAACAAAAAAAAAAAAAACAAGGTTCTATTAAAGAGTTCAAACAAGAATCTTTTGAAAGACTAAAATTAATGTCATAAGAGCTATCCTATCATACATGACTAATGAATATTTAATTATGTATATGTATGAAAGAAATCTTCATATTAATAATTCCATTTTTATCTGTTAAAATTTGAAGTTCCGATCCATGCTTATTTTTTTTCCTTTATTATAATCTCATTTCATCGGTTCCCTATTCAAAACCCAACAGATTTTGATTATACCGTAAATATGAAGTGAAGAATTATTAAAAGGAATTGATTAACAGTAGTGAATACTGTAAACGGCTAATTAGGGTGAGAACTTAAGAAAACACACTTGTACAGCACTTGCTACAAAACAAGCTGGATTAAATAATAATGCAGTATCATGGCAATATAAATTGACTTTGCTGGTTTAAATTTAGGATTTCTTGTTATGAACATGTTTAAGGATGGTCCATGAAGTATGCAAGTCCCACACCACAACCAAATCATGGAAGCCTTATAGGAAAATGCTTGTTTTCTTCCCAAGTCTGCCAAGAGTGCAGTTGTACACCTTTAAGTGCTCAAAGAATTTTCCATTTACATACCCCTCAAGTTGGTTTTGGACAACCACTCACTCTTTAACAGACATTAATGAATTCCATATATGTAGCCCCAATTAAACTGCATGAAACAAAATACTTCCATACTTGAAGAATCACAGAGTAAGGAAGATGTTTGAAAGTGGGATTTTCCCCGTCAGATACAATAAGCATATGTACTTTTTTGGATCTCTGAGAGATGACGAATTTGAGGCAAATTGGCTAATTCTTATGCTCAATTTCCATATCTTGTAGCCACAGCTAAAGGGATTTTTCTATCTATATAACTCAACACCAAACCTCTTTTTCTAGGCTCTTCTCCTTTCTCTTCATCTTTCTTCTTCTTCATCTAGGTTTGTTTATGTTCAGGGAAGGATGTCCAGAAGCAATAGCAGTGAGAGTAAGAGTTGTAACCGAGGCCATTGGAGACCAGCTGAAGATGAGAGACTGAAACAGCTTGTGGCACAGTACGGTCCCCAGAACTGGAATTTCATTGCAGAACATCTTGATGGTAGATCAGGTAATTAATGAATTAATGACATATATTTATAACTTTCTTTTAATCCCAAAAGATTTCTTTCATAAATTTATGTTCTTTCAATTTGAAGAGTTGAATCATTTTCCAACTCCATCTTTCTTTTCTGCAAAACTCACAACTAATATAAGAAATGGGCAACCAACACAGAGTTGGTCTTATGGTTTAAGGCCTTGCTAAATCTCTCTGAGCTTCAAGTTCGAGTCTTAGAGGAAATATATGTATTGGGAGAGGCAACCACAAACCTCAAATCAAATACTAAATGATAATGTCAAAAAAATATATATATAAGAAATGGGCATTTGAATTAATTTTGGATCATTATTTCATAGGGAAAAGTTGCAGATTGAGGTGGTACAACCAACTAGACCCAAACATAGTGAAAAGGCCATTCACAGAGGAGGAGGAAGAAATACTGTTAGCTCTTCACAAGGTAAAAGGAAACAAATGGGCTGCAATTTCAAGGTTCTTGCCTGGAAGAACTGATAATTCTGTCAAGAATCACTTCCATGTCCTTATGGCAAGAAGAAAGAGAGAACGTTTCACACTCTTGGGTGACAGAAGCATCAACCACAACACTAGTATTAGCCATAATCATAGGCCTGCCTCAGGGATTAACAACTTCACCTTCCAAAACAACAGAAACTTGGGAATCTTCGATCTGAATCCTTGGAATACTCAAAGTGATACTTCGACCATCTCATCAGAGTTACTGAGTTTTGAAGCTTCTGGTAATGCTGCTAATAATAATAAGTCCCACATCGATCACTTTATTAATGCTTCGATTCCTGCTGCTTCTTGTTCACTTGGAAGTTATAAAAGTTTTACAGCCCCAGGAATACCCAGTATTGGTAAGGTCGTTCCTCTTTCTCAGAGGTTTTCAAAACCTTATTTTGCCCAAAGAACAGAGGATTATTCCATCAAAGGCATGATGGCAGACAAGATAACTCTGGAAGAACAAGTTGAAAAGCTTAAGGATGTTTCCTTTATAGACTTTCTTGGTGTGGGAAGTTGTTCTGCCAGCGACAGTTGACCTTTGACGCGTTTCCATATACATAGTGATTTGCTACATTTATCTATTTCGAGAGGGAACTGCAATATAGTATATGAGAGAGTCTAGTTTCTGATTTATATATGGTTCGTTTTCTGTTGTCTCCTCTAGGCGTGATCCTTAGCGAATAATCTTCGTGTCTTCGATTAAGTTGTTAGTTTTATGTGTCCTTGGTTCTGATTATTCCATTAATGATGCTCTAGGAGGGAACAGACTTCTGTATCTTATTCGACTTTGCATCAGGATCCTTGTTTGTCAATTGTCATAATTACATGCATGTTGCAGAGAGAGTAAATCGATCAAGTATATGCTAAAATCTGCATTTTCCATGTTACTATATTCTACCATAAAGGACGATTATTTGTATGTGCGGAAGCAACTATTAAAAACAGTGGTGATGTGCATTTGCTCTAAAAGTTTTCTTAGAGAAGTAATATTATCTAAAAGTATTTTTAGGTTTAATATTGTTACGGAAGTATTAAAATGAAATAATATTATCATTTTAAGTTAGAAAATTAATAGTCAACATCAATTATTAGTTTTTTAATGGTATAGGAAAATATTGTTACATTTTGAAATTTTCAGGGTAACATTGAACTTAGAAAAATTTCTAGGACAATATTGCTCATCAGCGAAAACTTTCAGGATAAATTTTCACTTTAACCTCTATAAAAACGGACGTATTATTTTATTATTATTTTTAATTTATAGCTCACCCAACAACAAAAGTGAAAAGAAGAAAATTTGGGTAAATAAAGAAAAATGAATGAAGATAATTTGCATTCTTATTATACTACCCTCAAATTTCTTTCACCATTAACTTTTTTATTTTAAATTATTTTAATTTAAAAGGCTACATCATTGATATAATCATTTTAACATTTTTTTTAACAATCATGTAGTATCCAATAGTATTATATAAATTAATAAATTTAAATTCGAGTATTATTGGATTAAGTTGAGATAACATTCTCAATGGGTGTGTTATTATTTTCATTAACATAGCTCGTTTAAAATACATAATATGAGCTTTTATAGAAGAACAAGACAACATAACTTTAGTTTATCTTAATTATAATATATTTGAAGTTACCGAAAAGAGTTTTTCCACAATAACATAAATTAAATTTGAAAATAATAAAATAAATAAATATAAAGGTCAATATAAAATGTACACATAATTATACTATTAATTTTTGAAATATATAAATACCAAGATCTATCTCATTACACCGTTTATATTTCAACCATGGGCATGATCAGCGGTGCGCCATGGTAACTGGTGTCGTTTGTTCCCAGCTAAAATAGGGGGGGGGGGGGGGGAACTTACCAGGCTCTGTCTGCCTTATGGCAAGATCCCATTTTTAGGCTTTACCGTGCCATCAGGCACTCCTTACGATTGTATTTTTGGTTTTGGGGGGGGGGTTTTAGGGGAGAGTTGGAGATTAGAGATTGGAAGTAGGAGAGGGGAGGATTTTTATCTTTCAGTGGCTATCTCCCCTCCCTTTCAAAATCTTTAAATTTGAGGTTTTTTCTAGGGGAGAGAATATTTATGTCAAATTATAATTAAATTGTCCATGTTAATTTTTTTAATATTCTAAAAACACCCTTGGCTCTCATATCAGATTTTCCATCTCCATTCCGTTTTCATTTCTGCCGCGAAGTTCATATCTGTGCCTGCTCTTCGTTGCTCTTGTGTATTTAATGCTTGCTCACTGTTTTTCCTCTCCTCTGTCGATTAATTTTGAACGTTGAGTTTTCTTTTTTATTTGCTTGCTCACTGAATGAAAAGGAATCCGCACTGCACTGAAAACAAGCATTGTAATTACATTGTAAACAAGCACTGCATTAGAATAATTATTTTACAAATAATTATTTTATAAATAATAATTATTAATAAATACATTATAAAAGAAGAAGAAAAATATGTAAAAAAGTATTTTTATCCACATATAATTAACTTCTTTCACCTCCCCTCCTGAACCAAACAAAAACCTCCCTTCCACTCATTTTTTTCTTAAACTAAACAAAATTATAATATTTCCTGGTTTAACTTAAATAAACCTCTGGGGCGGGGTCTCGAACTAAACATGGCCTTAAAGTAGCACGCGTCTTTTTCTTAAACCTCTCGAAGTTTCAATATCTTCTAAACCTTGAGGTCAAAAAAACGATATCACCTAAACCCTTCTCCAGTCTCCATTGAGCTGTCTCCAAAGACTGAGTATTGAACTAATATGACCAGAACTTCTTGGGTGAGTTTCAGACAGAGATTCATCGTTGCTTCATTCTGCGAGAAAAATTTTTGTTTTCTAACTCGTCTCTGGCTTGGTTTGTTTGGCGTGAATTATTCTGCTTTGTGAAAAGGATTCTTTAGGAGTGTTATAGGATATACTACGCTTCGTCAAGGTTTCTGCTTTGTATTGAAACTGTATTAATTCTGTGGGGAACACTCAGGTTTTTCAATTCTGCATCATAGTGTTATTGAACACGACGCCGCTCAATATTTCTATTGAACTTCTTCCAATATTTTTGTTCTGCAGATGTGGTTATGAAAGTTTAAGGGAGAACATGTCTGTAATTGAATCCATTGCCAATATCCCTTTGCAAGACCCAATCAAAGAGGAATTCTGTTCTGCTGACTTGACTTGGACGAAGTTTGGCAACGCTGAGCACCATGATGATGTTGTCCTTATTCCTTACGAACGAGTTGATTCTTTTATGATTGGTGAATGCTCAAATGTAGAATGCCCAACGCAATTTCATATTGAGAGAGCAAGAAGACGGTCATTGGGCAGCTTGAAGGAGTACAAGGATGACGAGTATCTGGAGTACAGGCTGTAAGTTTCCAGCATGTCTGTTATTCTTTATTCAAATAAATTGAGTTTTTTTCCCAATCAAGTGATGAGTCAATAGTTTGCCGTTGAAACATATGCTTGATTTTTCAAGGCTTTTATTTTATTGCTATCTTAGTTTCCCTCAATTTTTTTCTTTACTCCAGTTATTGTTTGGGGTTTGCATCCAACAGCAGAATGGCAACTGAATATTATAAAAATAGTTGATTTTCTGGGGAAATGTCTGTATTCACATTCAGGATTCCAATACTTATGTTATGGTTTGAATCTTTCTATCTATGAAGGTTCTGGTGCTCCTTCGGTCCAGAAAATTATGGGGAAGGTGGAGGTATATTACCTAGTAGAAGATATCGGCTTAATACCCGAAATCGTGCTGCTAGACCTCAATCAATGCGGGGTTGTACCTGTCACTTTGTTGTGAAACGCCTTTATGCCCGTCCATCACTTGCACTTATCATATACAATGAGAGGCGCCATGTTAACAAGTCAGGTTTTGTCTGCCATGGGCCACTTGACAGAGATGCCATTGGCCCAGGTGCCATAAAAGTTCCATATATATGTAATGAGATTCAGCAGCAAACAATGTCCATGATTTATCTGGGTATTCCTGAAGAAAATATCTTGGAGAAACACATTGAAGGAATTCAACGTTATTGTGGTTCTAATGTAAAAGTCAATAACCTTGCCTCTCAGTATGTCCACAAACTAGGGATGATTATCAAAAGGTCCACTCATGAGCTGGACCTTGATGATCAGGCCAGCATTCGCATGTGGATTGAACGAAATAAGAAGTCTGTATTTTTTAACCAGGACGCTTCAGAGTCAGACCCTTTTATCTTGGGAATCCAAACAGAGTGGCAGTTGCAGCAAATGATTCGGTTTGGTCACCATAGTATTGTTGCAGTTGACTCAACCTTTGGCATTAAAAGACTTAAAGTAATTAGTTTTCATTCTTGGCCTTCTTACTTTCATTTTCTAAAAGACATAAAAGAGAGCTTTATGCATTGTACTGAACTAGCATGCTTTTCTTAATTGCAGTATCCTTTGTTTACGCTACTTGTTTTTGATTCAAGAAATCATGCACTGCCTGTTGCATGGGTTATTACACGTAGCTTTGCAAAGCATGATGTGTCAGAGTGGCTGAAATCTTTAATTGCTCGAGCTCGAAGTGTTGAACCTGGCTGGAAAGTCAGTGGACTTTTAATTGATGATGCAGCTGCTGATATAGATCTTTTGAGGCAGGACTTACTGCTTGACAAATTAACTTAATTTAAAACCTCTTTATTATATATAATTGTCTTACTAGGATTTTCTGCTTTAACAGAGATATATTTTGCTGTCCAATCCTATTTTCACTTTGGCGTATTCGGAGATCGTGGCTAAGGAATATTGTCAAGAAATGCTGTAACATTGAGGTTCAGCGAGAGATTTTCAAACGTCTTGGGACTATAGTATATGGCATATGGGGTGGAGACAATACATCTATCGCCTTGGAACAACTTGTCATGGATTTTGTTGATCAAACTGCTTTCATGGAATATTTCAAAGCCTCCTGGGTGCCCAAGATTGGTTAGTTGATGTTCTTCCTATTCTCTTTCATGCACTGAATCACTTCAAAAATGCTTATCTGGCTGAACATATTGGCATTGTGGCATGCATGCTTGACAACCATAAATCACAATCAAAACGAAACTGTCTTAAAAAAATTATGGTCTGGCTCATTAATTTAGTATTTTGCCTTCCCCTCCCTCTACCTCTTCTGTTTTAAACAGAAATGTGGCTTTCAATGATGAGAAGTCTTCCACTAGCAAGTCAAGAAGCTTCTGGTGCCATAGAAGCTTATCATGTGAAACTGAAGGCCAAACTTTTTGATGATTCACATCTTGGAGCACTTCAAAGAGTTGATTGGTTGGTGCACAAATTAACAACTGAACTCCATTCAAGCTACTGGCTTGACCGATATGCTGATGAAAGTGATTCTTTCCTGAATGTAAAGGAGGAATATATTGCTTCCACATCATGGCATCGAGCACTACAAATTCCTGACTCTGCCGTTACCTTGGATGACAAGGACCACCTCTTTGCGAGAGTTGTGAGTCAGAAAGACAGCACTTCAAGACATTTGGTGTGGAATCCTGGATCAGAATTTGCATTTTGTGATTGCTCTTGGTCACTGCAAGGTAACCTCTGCAAGCATGTAATAAAGGTGAACATGATGTGTGAAAATAATATGGGTTCTCAACCATCCTTGTCTTTTATATCATTTAAAGATGTTTTGATGGATCTGTGGACAAAACCGAAGGACGATTCAGTTGCATTGGATCTGTCAATGGCTTGGACCCACCAGATGCTAGATCAAATCCAAAAACTTGTTGAGCTGAATAACTCTAATGATATTGGTGCGGTAGTGAAAAATATGCCTTTGAAATGGGTTTCGAAGAAAGGTAGAACCTACCAAGGCAAACGATCATTACCTTTGGCTCTTCCTTCCAGTAGCAATATTGCAAAAACTGGTGTTACTCGTAGGAAGAGTCGAAAACGAAAAAGATTGTCACGAATAAGATGATCACTTTGGTTGGACTACATTAAATTTGTTCTGGGATAACTCTGGCCAATTAACTGGATTTCATCCTAAGAATATTTTATAGCTTTCAAATATCAGGCTTCCAAGCCGTTGGACTGTCTTCAAGGTTGTAGCATTTACCAGGATTCAATTATTGGTACAAGACATAGGAAATTTGGGGGAGTATATTACTTGGTTTTTGCTCGTGTTTTAGTTATATCAGAAAAATTGCAAGTTTCCTTCTTCAAGAAGAAACCTAGGCAAGCAGCTGATTGTTAAGAAGTTGCATACTCGTGCATCTGGACCATTTCGCATATCAATACTGAGAGATAGAATGGAGAAAACAAAAGGAAAATTCCTTTATATTTTTATGGAGCCATCAAAGTAGGAAATACTTTCAGATGATCGCCAAATGTAGAGTAGCTGTCAAGATTTCTTGTACATGGGAAGGCATTCCTGACCATCTGATCATCCTTACCATTTCCATATAGACAAGTGCTATTGTTTTCCTTTTATTAGTCCTATCTTCCTCTTTTCAAAATTTGGAGCTTTTTCAATTTCTTAGTAAAAAGCTCCCTGAGGAGGAAATATTGTCATTTATTTATACACGTGGAATATGTATATAGATTAATTTTTTGCTTAGTTGAAATAAATTGAAAGATTCATGCTTTTTAGTGATGATAGGTTTGAGATTAATTATTTTGTTATCTCCATTCATACAAGTACTGCTGATGACAACTTTGATCATTTTCAGTTTTTAAATGTGACAACACTGCATTGGCTTAAAAGCATGCTGCTGCTAGACAGATGGTGATGAATTGGACATTTAGCCCCGAATTAAGCCTGAAAATATTTTATTTATTGACTTTCTATGCTCGCCGGAACCAATCACATCTTTAAAGTTTAACAGTATAGTGTTTGTTTGGATTGGCTGTAGAAATTATTTTTCTAACGTGATTTATGGTCTACGAGGTAAGAATATAAGATAAGTTTTATCTTAACTTACATAAATGTGTTTTTTGTAGGCCTGTAGTATTCTATTCTTCTATTTTCTTAAATGCCCCAATTTTCAGTAAGTTGTCATATATTTAGTCCATTACTATCAATTATCAATAGTTTCCATTTATACCTTAAACTTTGAAATGGTGAGTTTATATTTTGGTTCGTTGTGGGTCCACACTTATATTTTTCTTAACGCGTGTGTTTTATATCTCAAAAAGAGACTTTCACCTTAAGTTACAATTCCCTGCTTCTCATAGTAGTTGCTTCAAAATTCGCCTATGAGTAAAAGGCTAAACGGAAATGCGGAAAACAGACGTGCAAATATTCTCGAGATCTAATTTGCCCCAGTTTAGAACTCGGTACAACATTTTTTTTGAAAATCTAATCCGTTCACAGCCTATTTTAAGAGTGAAGATTAATTTATCTATTGATTTATATTAGATTTCTTGGAGCCGTACTGTTAAGGACTGGATCTTATATTAACGAGTGAAGAGCGTATGTCTTGTGAGGATAGGCAATTAGGCATCTCGCACGTGAAGTGCCAAGAGGGTTTATTAGAAGATTAATTGAATTTGACCACATCGTTATATGGCTCTTGTTCCTTCTCCATAAATGCACATGCACAGGACGAGAGGCGAAACGGGAGAATACCAGATGAACTCATGCAATGCAATCACCGACATTCACATGTGGCGTGTTTCAATAAAAAAAAAAATGAAACAGAGATACAACTTGACTATAATAATCTTAGGAAGTCATGTGAAGTTGCTAATAACTGAAAAAGCTGTCGGATTCCGTCCAAGTAAAATCAGCAAAGTCATGAATCTGTGAAACTGAGCTTGTGTTCAGAGATGGGGCAGCGACAGATCCCATCCCTGGATTTTGACTGTTGAACACAGACAAAAGTATGGCAGAGCCACGACCACGATTCAGACAGAAGTGATACAAACCCCTGGGGAAGATAAATACGTCACCCACGTTTAGCAACTTTTGAAAAATTTTGTTCTCTGTGTTGATAAATCCGGCGACCGTTACCCCTTCAACGACGAAGATCATCTCGGTGGCTCTTGGATGACGATGTGGTTGTACCATGCCATCGACACCGATGTCAGTTCTACCAATTGAGAGGCCAAGAGTGTTGAGACCAGAAAATTCTGAAGCAGAGATGATTTTCATGGAGGAACGAGCAATGTTGTCTGTAGAACCTGCCTTGCCGAAATCCATGTTCTTGAAATTATGAGGAGCTATTATTTCTGCTGGGTTCTTACAGGGGAGGCCATTGATGAAGATGCTCTGTTCTTCACTTGAAGCTGCTGGGCAAGTGTCCTGCAAATTATCACAGTCTGCGACGCAAACTTTTATGCTTGTGAAGACGACAAAGATGAACAGTAAAAATTGGGGAGCAACGGAATTCATCTCAACTCTCCACTTAGTTACCATTTTCCTTATAGTCTTCTTCGGTGAATATATCTATATATATGTGTGAATCAATATTAGTATTAGTATCAGTGTTATCTATAAACGTAGTATTAGAGTTTGGAAGAAATGCAAGTTACAAATGTCTTGGAGTTCACTACTGCCTTTGCAATAAAGTGTGATAGAAGAACTAAGAAGTGCGTTGCTTGAAAGAAACACAATGCAGAACATTGGGTCAGCTCAATGTTGTATGGGACCTTTAATACCTGAATTTCCAAGTTTGCTCTTATATGGCATGGTTGTTATTTTTGAAATTTTAGGCCCTGTTTGGTATGAAGCATTGTGGGGTAGGGATTGAGATTAAATCAGGGATTAAGTCAAAATATATCGTTTGGTATGAGGGACTACAGATAACTAGGGATTGAGAGTACCACAAAAGTGGAATTGTTGCAAAGTCATCTCCCCTGGTATTGTGTTTTTAATCCCTGGATTGTAAAATTGTAGAGACAAAAATAACCTTGATTAAAATATTTTTTGGATAAAAATAACCCCCCTGATTTTAACCAAGAGTCCATCCCTCTCACATAATCACAGGGTTTTGAAACCCGGACCGGGAACCAACCAATCGCCAATAAACCGGTCCAGTCCAGAACTAGGTCTAATCCACTATTTAAAAAAAATCAATTTTTTTAATTTTTCTTTAGAATTTCATATTAATAAGCCTAAAATATTCAATTTTTCACCGGTTTGGCCCCAATTTAGCTCCGGTTTGACTCTGATATGACCTATTGACCCTTAACCCAGTACCCTAACTAATTCAATGACCGGTTCGGGTTTCAAAACATTGCATAATCACTCTCTCTGTTTTTTTCTCGCTAATGACATAATTAGTGATTATTTATTAAATAAAATTAATGAACTTATTCCCTCAAACTATTACTACATATTTTTAAAGTATCAATCTCAGTCCCAAACCATCGAAATTCAGTACCACGTACCAAACTGGCATTAAGGTTCTGTTACTGAAATTCCAAATGTGGACCATCAGTACTATTCCCTTGAATGGTAGGTTCTGTTATATGAGGAACGATCTAGGTTTCGAGTAATTATTATTGAAGATAGGTATCCATCTTTGGATGGTCAATTTGAAGATATCTTGTCAATTTTTAGGTAATCTTTCAGTTTTAGATGAGATGAGATGAGACTTCCATTGACAGATAGAATTTCATCTTTGTATGTGTCTCTTTCCTCACTCCTTTCTCTGATGATCACTAGTTCACTACAGAAAATTATGATTTATCTCCTAAAATGTGATTTAAACCCTGTTGAGGTGACCATTGCAATAACACCAATAACATTACTTAGTTACTCGATTCATTTAGAAATTGTCTCAGCGCTCTGTTTCCGCAGAACTATGTTCAATGCACATTCAGTTGAATAAAGTATAGAAATATAGAATCTAAATACTCAGCCACTCCTCTATAATTGCAGTGAAAAAAAATATTTCAAGTCATCTAGAATTTTGATGATACTTCAATTCCGTCCCGTTAAAAAAGTACATGGAAATGAAAGTAAATGGACATGCAAATCCTGAATTATTATCTTGAGCTAAAAAGAATGATCCTTCCTCTAAATCAAATATATTTTTTCTACATTGTTTAATCACTATGCATATTCAACTTCTTCCTATATCCCAAAGAAGAAGAATTCGTATACATCAGCAATCCAGTGTATAATGATACGTTGCATCTTCCTATACACCTTAGCTCAATAAGGTGCACCAGCACGCATCTTTAGCAACCATGGGGAATCACAGGGCATGGTATCAGTTCAATGAAACTCTTAATGTTGCAATCATAAACTTACCAGCTATTCATCGGCGCCAACCAGGGCTATAAGATCACTTTTCATTAGGGCTTAAGGTCAATTCAATCTCACATTTTTGTCGTTCAAAACCTCAAATAATCCAGCGCAAGAAAGACTCAACTTTTCAGTGTGCAATAACGGAAGCCCTCTGATTTCCCAGTGCATGTTCGAAACTTTCAATATCATTTCATGGGAGGTCATGAAGGTAAACACCAAGATGAAGTGCCATTGTTATGCAACTCTGGACATGGAACAGGAAACACCTCACTAGCAAAGCCTGCAACATACTCGCAATGCCAGGCAGCAGAAGAGCGCACACCAATCAGGGTAATATTTTTGAAGCACAAATCTTCATATGAAGCGTCCTTTATACCTTCCAAACTTGCAGCTTTTGCTGAAACTACACTTATCACGTTACTGATTAAAATGCCCTTAAACTTGGGAACAGCTTTTGGATCCCATCCATCATCAGGATGGTCATTTGAACCACGGCTAAACTTGATGGGTATCTTGACTCTCTCCATTCTTATGTCACTAATGGTGACATTTGCTATATACCCTCCTCTACCATAATCAGATTTTATACGCACACCAGCAGCAGAATTCCAAACATGCAAATCCTGAATTGTTATGTTTGAAATTCCACCAGACATCTCACTTCCTATTCCTACACCAGAACAAGTTGGCGTGGTGCCAGAAACTCTCCTCACTACAATATTGGTGCTTGGACGGGCCATGGTGATTCCGTACTGATCCCAACCACTCTTGATGGCTACAAGATCATCCCCACTTTCTATGTAGTTATCTTCAATGCACACGTTGGTACTTGAGTCTGCATAGTCAGATGGGAAATTCACAAGCGAGTAAATATAACATTTCTCCCATTTCTTTACTTGATTTCATGCATAATAAGCCCAAAGCTAAGCAGGAAAACAAAATGCAAAGTGATGAATAATTAAAAAGAAACAAACCTGGGTCTACACCATCAGTATTTGGAGCATTGAGAGGAGCTAAGATTGTCATCCCTTTGACAACAACATTTCTGAAACAAAACAAAGTTGATGATCATGTTTCTGCAGTTGCAAAGCTAAGGACGGATAAGTCAAACTTATTTTTTAGGAGTTCAGTTTAACTATATTTGTTTCAAAAAGATATATCTTTATACCTAGAACCAAATGCTAACATAATTGAGAAATGTTGTACAAAACAGCACCTAGAGAATTTGAACTGAATTATTAACTATTTCACGGAACAACAAAAGCTGGCTGTTGCAGGAAGAAATTTAGAAATGCTTCCTTGATATGAAGGAACAACAAATGCATTTGGAGTTCTGAAATCTTGTCAGGCCACTTGAAGAGACAAAAAGTCAAGAAGATGAAACCTGCAGTAAATTGGATGAATGGTCCAGAAGGGAGAATTTCGAAAGGTGAGGTTTGAGATCAGAACATTTTCTGAGTTCATTAGCTCAAGGAGGTGACCTCTTGTGTGCACCAATGTTTTGTTCCACCAAAGTTCCCACCACATGTTTCCCTGACCATCAACTGTCCCATTTTGTCCTGTAAAACCATATAACTATTTAAAATACCCTGGAAGGCAACGGCAATATTTAACCATATTACTTGTTCAACCAATAAGAGTAGTCTTCGGAATCTGGACTTCTCAAGTTCTCATGGACGTCATGTGAAATATCGTCACACATTTTGTATTCAAAAACTTTATATCATTGCTCGAAATGAAACAGAATTGCGAACAAGGACAAGTTCTTGTACCTGTGATGACAACATTTTGGAGGCCATTTCCATGTATAAGGCTAATATGTCTTCCTCCGAACCTTTCCCTTCCTCTTCCATAAGATGGCAATGGCTCGATTACAGGCCACTCTTTTGGATCCTATGAATCAAAACTTTCATATTATATTTTTTTTAAAAAAAAAACAAGAACAGGTTCACTCTTCATGTACTATAAACAGGTTCACCAGAGTGAGTATCTGACGTCTGTAAACTCATTGAAGGACTTGTTTAGATTTAACATAGAATCGAGGGTCTAAACAAGAATGGAAGAATCCAGGTCAAAAAAAAAATAGAGAGTGGAAGAGGTAGACAGGACAGCGTGTAAATTCAAACGCGTTTAATACTTTGTTGAAAATCACTCGTCTGCTTAACCATATGGTCGTAAATGCAGCACTATGCTTATGAATCATAGTTCCATCAAGCTTCCTAATAGTAAATTAGTTACAGCTTAAGAATAAAACACATCTACCACAAAACCGAGCCGGATGAAAACTGAAAGAAGAGTTGAAATAAATAAATGAAGAACGTTAAGAACAAAGACAATAGTGCGCACCTGAGAACCCAAAACAACAGCGCCTTCTTCAAGAAAAAGAGTGAAGTTACTGGTGAGATTAAAACTTCCAGTGAGCCATCTTCCTCTGGGAATATTCAGCTGGGACCCACCCATACCTCCGAAACGCTGCATGTGTCGTATAGCCTCCCGAAACGATTCGGTATTCGAAGTCTTCCCGTCACCAACGCCGCCGAAATCCTTGATCGACATGACAAACCTTCTCCCGGCGACGCCCTGAAAATAGCCGGAGCAGCTCCGAGGATCATCCGACGCGCCGGTTTCGGTTTCCGACGAACTGGAACTCAACCGTATCGGAAAAACCGTCATCCCGGGATGCTGGAGCGAGACAAACGATACCAGAGCCAACGACAGAAACATCACTACTGCCCATGAGGGTCTCGTAAAATTACCCAACATGGCAGCACCAAAAACTTTCGGATTCCTTGATCACGTCAATAAAATCAATAGAAATATGGGTGGCGGGGTTTGCTATGCTGAGATCATCCCTTGCTCTCCCGTTGAATAGTATCTTGAATGTAACGAGAATGTCTAGAATAGTGTTATCCTGACAACACCACTCTATTTAGCATGCTAATTAAGATCCTTGTATTGCGTCATCTATAATCTATATATATATATATATATATATAGCACTATCGAAATGTATTAGTATGTCTATGCTGTGAAAACTGAGAAGGGTGGTGTGGTGGCGAAGGAAAGGGGTGTTAGGTTTTTGAGTTTTGACTTTGGAAATGAAACAGTGAAGGTGTGATGGGCTTTTTGGAAAGAGGACGTGAAGGCCAATGGAGGATGCGTGGCGGACGAGCAAAACAGAAACAAGATGAAAGAAAAAGCGCGAATTATTGCTGTAATGAGAACCTAAAGCGCGTGCTTTGATTGGTATATTTTAGTTTATTTTATAAGGAAATAAAACTTCTTCACATATTTACTTCATAAATCGTAAAAGTTACTTCGTATTCCGTAAATTACGATTTATAAGCACTTGTAGAGCTTCGCTTGTTTGGCAGAGCTTGGTTTATTTTATAAGCCCGATTTACGTAAATCGAAATAAAACTCCTCCACATATTTACTTTGTAAACCGTAAAAACTATTTTATATTCCGTAAATCACGATTTATAAGCACTTATGGAGCTTCCATAAGCTATTCCAAATATGTGTTCAATCGTGATTTAGGGAATACGAGGTAGTTTTTATTGTCTACGAGGTAGCTTTTACGATCTACAAAGTAAATATGTAGATGAGGTTTATCTTGATTTACGTGAATCGGGCTTATACATAAAATTCATCCACATATTTACCTCGTAGACCGTAAAAGCTACCTCGTATACCATAAATCACGATTGAAAAACACGATCGAAAGTTTCAACCGCTATTTCAAACATCCGCTAAGTGCTTTTTAATCATGATTCATGGAATACAAAATAAGTTTTACGGTCTATGAGATAAATATGTGGAGAAAATTTATCTCAATTTACGAATTTGCTGTGAGGGTCCCGTACTTGTGATTTTACGTGGCGAGTTTTCATTGATTAATTTTAAATCCTTTTTTATTCTTTATATTTCTTTTTCTGTCAAGCATCCGGCGGCCTGCCTGGCACCACTAAAGACCGCTCATCACGGGATCGTCCTGGTTTCTTTTTTTTTATTATTATTTAATTAATTAATACTAATGTCTAATGTTTTACTTCGCTTCTTTTTGTTTTGGGCAGCAGACCCTGACTGGCCCGGTGGTCCCTTATATTACCATAATCTGGGGGAGGGCACAGCCACATCATAGAATATTACACTAATGAGACCAGAGTCCCTAAATAAAATTTTATGGCCTATCATCAAAACGATAGCATAAAGATTTGGCAAAGCAGGGAAAAAAAAAAAGACAGCATAAAGGATGGTTGAGGCCTCCACGTGACTTTTGTCCCCACCCTAGTTTTTAATTCATGATTAGTGTTTTCATAAATTTTCGGTAAAAAGTTAGATTGATCGTACCGTAGTCCGTAGGTGATACCTAAAGCCGGATAAATCAGATTATTTTAAAATTACATCTACTCATGATATAAAATCTTCATATACAACATTCGCTTCTTTAATGAGCTGTAATAATGTATGTGAGATATGATGTCTGGCAAGATGTTTTCAAGGTCTGATATTGGGGAAGATAACAAGTTTTCACATTTATATGCAAATAAATAAGTACGAATTGTGAAACTTGTTGGAGATGACTGATAAGTAAGGAATAAAACCAGACTGGATAATGAATCAGTCACGGTACATGTTTTAGGGTTAATGGATCAATTGTTATTGGATCGGTAGTCAGACCGGTCATATTAAAATATTATAATTTATTAGTGATAATATATATATTAATATATTTTTAAACTTCTATAGAAAAAAATGAAGATCTTTAGAAAAAAAATGCTTAAAAATTATTAGTATTAGTTATGGTGCATGTACTTATACAATGATATATCATTTCCTATAATTAATTAATTATTATATCCCCAAAATATTCTTTTATTTATTTATTTTTTCTTTACTTATTTTTCTCTTCATCTTGATCTTTAAATTTTCATTTTTCCCTCAAAAATAGCGTGAGATAATAGTTAGATGAATAAAAAATGTATTTAAAAAAAAATATCAGTCCGACCACTGGTTTTGACCGGTTCACCGGTTTAACACACCAACCGGACCGGACCACCGACTTGTTTTCCGGTCCGATCCGGTTTTTTGCACATTGCTGATAAGAAATGACGGCTAAGAAAAAATGGCTCTGTATTTGTTTGGATTAGCGGTAAAAAATATTTTTTCAACATAATTTACGGTCTACAAGATAAGTATATGAAAAAAAATTTTGTCTTGACTCATGTATACATACTTTTTCAACGTTAATTCAAACCGGTACTTAGACTTTTTATGACGAGGAAGAGTTATAATGCTTCAAAATAGGTATACTACAAAATAAAATTGTGTTTAGTGCTTGTTGGGATCGAGATTTATGTGATAATTGTGATTTTCAAACCAACTTGCCTGCAGAAAAGAAAGAGCCACAAGAACTGTCCAGAAAAAGTATGTCAAACTAGAAGTATGGAGGATAGTTCAATCCTTGCTAACGAGGCGAGAGGTTATGGAGGAGCCATTTGGGACAGTGAGGATAATTGAATTTGTGGATACAATTGTAAACTCAGGACGCTTCCCCCATTGCGGAAGCGTTTGGCATTATGTATGCTCTCAAATTGTGTTGGTCTAGAGGATACAGGGATATTGTCCTTATGGCTGATTGCATTTAAAGATATTATAGATGACACTAGATCATGTGAGATATTTTAATTATAATATGATTTATTAGTTATTTATTAATTAATTAGGTTTAATTAAAATATCCAGAGTGTGGCCCGTTAGTCAGATCCAGGCCCAACTACAGGATTAGGTAATTAACTGACCGGCTATTAATGTTTATTTCTGATGGTGAAATAAACACAATTAAGTATTCAGCCGTCAGTGAATTGAGCGTACGAGTGAAAACCCTAGCAGCTCTTTGAGGTTCCCTGACTGGCGACGGCTCCCACCCAGTTGCCATCACTGTGCCTTTGCAGTGAGTCAGAAGAGTACCTGACAACATTCTGACGCTTCTCTGTTTTGCAGTTCATCGCAAGAACTCGTGGATTTCACCCTAATCAGAAATTAGCAATGACAAGAGGTATTTATAAGTCTTCCGTTGTAGTTGTGACATAATTTGTGCTTGTTTATGATATATGTATGATGTAAAAGCATGAATTAGGCTTACATGTGGCATCAGAGCCAGGTTTTCTGATTGTCTGCCTTCTAATTTCTGAAAATGATTGAGAAATAGGGTATCATCGAATAAATGACTCATCCATGGATTTTCAGGAATATCTTTAACATATCCAGGCCTATTCTATTTTTCGTTTCCATGTCAAGTCTTTCGATTCATGGAATTCCATCTGGGTTTTCTGGATTTGTACTGATCATGTATGAAATTTGGATTTAGAACATATGATATTTCTATGTATTCTAAATTTTCTTTGAGTCACCATTGCCGAGAGTGTTGCCGTTGGTATCTTCGATTTCATTTTTCAAATCTGAGAATATCTTGATGTAAATGTATGTATTAATTGATAATCTCTTCATGTATACTGTTTTTATAATTTATGGGTTAAATAGAGTCAAGAACCGCCGTGAGATTCTTGTGTGTTTTGCATTTTTCTGTGCATCACCGTCGTTGGTATCGCCGTAAATACTGTCGTCTCTGTTTTTGCTATTTTGATCTAAGTGTTAAATAGAATCCACGTTGATTTGTCACATTTTGCATTCTGTTCATGTTTCTGTATGCATTTTTATGCTTGCTGCCATGAGAAACGTCGGATCTGACTCACCGATCGCCTGAAAAAAGGCTACCTAAGTATCGCGAGTCGCGGCAACCCATTGGGTTTTTTCAGGGAATCGAGTCGTGTAGGGTTAGATGAAGCGGGTAGGGGAGACGACTCAAAACGTCGTCGTTTCGAGCCTTTCAGAAGAGCCCTTACCACGCATGAAAACGACGTCGTTTCTCCCTTAAGTGAAACGCTGCGTTTCGCGAGTCTGGGCTAAAGGGGAGATCTGGACTGGGCTCAACTTTTGAGCCCACGTTTAATTTTTTTTTTTAAAAACTCGGATTGGGCCGTACGGATCTGGGCCGACAAATTTTATTTTATTTTTTTGCAAAAACCGTGGACTGGGCCGAATTAACATTTCTGAGCCGAAATATTTTTCTTTTTTTTTTTCTTTTTCTCTTCTTTCATTGCAAAAAACACGGATTGGGTCGACACAATTTTTTTTTTCTTTTCGTTTCTGGGCTATCATTTTGGACTTTCCAGAAAAATATTTTGGGCTTTTTGACACATTTGCTCACTGTTTTAACTAATTATTTTGTGTTTTATGTAATTTTCTTTATAAATGACACAAAATTGTTTAAATAAATGAAAATAATTAATTTTGGCAATTTTCACATACTGGAAATTTGTAAAATTATTTTTCATGAATTATTTAATTGTTCTAAAATTAAGGCAAATTAACTTTAGACAATTATTTAATAATTATAATTTTACAAATCAGATTTTAAGTTGAAAAATGTCAAAAATTAATTTTTAAACAATTTTGGATACATAAAACAGTGGGAGGAATTTAATTAATTATTGAGTTTATTAAATTGATTAATCTCTCCATTCGGATGTGCATGTTTTGATTAAATGCACTAAAATGATATTAGTGATTTGCATGCTACTTTCTCCAAGGAATAGCCACAGCATCCTTTAGTTTTGCATGCAATAATATCACATATGGAACTTATAAAATATCATATTGTAATTAAATATAGAATTGTAATTGATCTTTGCCCACAGGTAGACAATTATAATTATATATTTAATTAGGGTGGGATAGTTTGGTCTTATATTTTCTAAGTAGCCCACATGTATTAGGAAATGTAAATTATACACTCTAGGCCCACCAATTTGAGATAAATGCATGCAATGCTATATTCTTTGCCCACATGTAGAATTTAGTGATACGCATTTATATATGTTGCATGTTTCCATTAAAGCATAACATGCATACAAAGGCATAAAATTCGTGATTGTCTCAAATTTAAATCTTGTGAGCTAACTTAAGTTTTTAAATTGCAGCACCTACTGTTTTCCCTAACCCTTTTTCTGAAAATACTAGCAAGATCATATTGGATGGTACCAATTACCCTGAGTGGAGGGAAGAAATTTCTTTGCAGATTGATATGATGAACATGCATTTTGTCATGGAGAAACCCAGACCTCCCAAACCAACTGACAGGTTAACTAAGAATGAAATTGACTATCAGGAGTGCTGAGAGCACTACAATCACATGTGCTTGTCTTATATCAAGACCAGGATCCAACGAAGTATTAGGGGAGCAATCCCCAAGTGTGAAACAACTAAGGAGTTCCTCGAAGCTATTGATAAGCAATTTAAGCCAACTGACAAACAGATAGGTGGTTTCATCATGTCGGAGTTGTGCGCAATGAAGCTGACAGGGACGGACGGAGTCAGGCAACACATTATGAGGATGAGAGACTTGTCCTCCCAGCTGAGAACCTTTGACATGGAACTGACAGAGCAGTTCTTGGTGCATCTGGTGATGAACTCCCTTCCCCCTCAATATGATGCCTTTAAGGTCTCCTATAACACACATAGGGAAAATGGACAATTGATGAACTGTTGTCCATGTGTGTTCAGGAGGAAACAAGGCTTCAGATGAGTAGAAGGGATGCAGCTAGGGCAGCTCATCTGGCTGAAAGTTCCTCCAGGACTGGTGCCGGAGGCAGGAAGGACAAGGACAAGAAGAAGAAACGAATTCCTGCTGTGCCATCCATAAAGAAAGCTGAAGCAATTTGTTTCTTCTGCAAGAAGAAATGGCACATGAATGATGAGTGCCTGAAGAGGAAGGCATGGCTGAAACGTAAAGGTATGTATCATTCAAGCTTAGCTTTTGAATATCATCATATTAGCATTGATAGTGATACTTGGTGGATCGATACGGGTTCAATGATCCATATTTCTACTACCATGCAGGGGTTTTTAAGAACCAGACCTCCACTTCCCAATGAAGCTCGAGTCCTTTCAGGGAGTGGGAAAGGAGATCCGGACAAAGTAATTGGAACTTTTAGAATCGTTTTCCCAAATAAAACCGTGCTGGATCTTCTTAATTGTTTTTTCATTCCTAGTTATAGGAGAAACTTGATTTCTATTTCAAAGCTTATTCCTTTAAACTATGGGATTTATTTGCATAAAGATTTAATGTATTTCAGTAAGGACCTTATTCCAATTGCGAAAGTTATTATGATTGACGATTTGTTTAAAATAATTCCTGAACCGCCCCAAGTTTTTTATGTTATGCATGATATTAGACAAAGTATTATTGATGAGAATTCTATTGACTTGTGCCATAGGAGATTGGGACATATCTCTGTAGACAGGATCAAAAGGTTAACTAAGGATGGAATCCTTCCATCTTTAAACCATTTAGAACTTGATACATATGTGGACTGCATAAGGGGAAAGCAGACCAATAAGTCACAAAAAGGAGCTAAGAGAAGCTCTGAGCTACTTGAGATAATACATACTCATATTTGTTACCCTGATTTGTCCATAAATAGTCAAAAATATTTCATCACCTTTATTGACGATTTCTTGAGATACACGTATATCTACTTGCTTGATAATAAAAGTGAGGCACTAGATGCCTTTAAGGAATATAAAGCTGAAGTAGAAAAGCAGGTTGGAAAAACAATTAAAATCGTGAGATCCGATAGAGGTGGTGAGTATTACGGTAGATACACTAGTGAAGGACAAGCGTCAGGTCCTTTTACAAATTTCCTTCTAGAGCATGGGATAGTTGCCCAATACACCATGCCTGGTTCACCAGACATGAACGGTGTTGCAGAAAGAAGGAATAGGACCTTGCTAAACATGGTTAGGAGCATGATGAATGGCTTTAAACTTCCACCATCCTTGTGGAAGGAGGCACTCAAGGCAGCTGTGTATATATTAAACAGGGTTCCAACAAAGGCAGTACCAAAAACATCCTTTGAAATCTGGAAAGGATGGAAACCTAGTTTAAGACACCTAAGGATATGGGGCTGCCCTGCGGAAGTAAGAGTCTACAATCCATAAGAGAAGAAACTAGATCCTAAAACCATTAGAGCTTACTTTGTAGGCTATCCATGTATGACTAAGGGTTATAGGTTCTATTGTCCTTCACCTTCTGCACAATTTATAGAATCTAGGAATGTTGTTTTTCTTGAAAATGACGTGATCAGTGGGAGTGATCAAAGAAACGAAGATCATATGGAAGTGACCCCTGATTTACGTAACGATGAGTATGTTCAGATTTATCCACCTCCCACACATCAAGAACAAATACAAGTTGTGGAGGAGGATGTCCCGAATGAACAACCTGAACCAACTTAAGAGGTTGAATTAAGAAGATCAACCAGAGAGAGAAGACCAACATTACCTAGTAACTACATGGTGTACTCTACTGAGATTGACTGTGACATTAGCATTGAAGATAATCCACTAACGTTTACTCAGGCTGTGAAGAGTGAAAACTCTAAGTTATGGCATGATGCTATGACTGAAGAAATGAATTCCATGGCAAACAATGGTGTATGGGATCTTATGGAGTTACCAAGTGGGTCTAAAGCCATTGGCTATAAATGAGTTTACAAAACCAAAAGAGACTCTCAAGGTAACATTGATCGATACAAGGCTAGGTTGGTTGCCAAGGGCTTCACACAAGTCGAAGGAGTCGACTACAGGGAAACATTTTCCCTTGTATCAACGAAAGACTCTTTTTCGTATAGTCATGGCATTGGTTGCACATTTTGATCTAGAGTTGCACCAAATGGATGTCAAGACTGCATTCCTCAATGGGGAACTTGAGGAAGAAGTCTACATGAAGCAGCCTGAGGGATTCATTGCAAAGGATAAGGAACACCTGGTATGCAAGTTGAAGAAATCGATTTATGGCTTGAAGCAAGCCTCACGAAAGTGGTATTTGAAATTTCATGACGTAATCACATCATTTGGTTTTGATGAAAACATCATGGATGAATGCATTTACCACAAGGTTAGTGGGAGCAAGATCATATTTCTGGTTTTATATGTTGATGACATACTACTTGCAACCAATGATCTAGGACTATTACGTGAAGTGAAACAGTTCCTGTGTAAGAACTTTGATATGAAGGATATGGGTGAGGCATCCTATGTTATTGGCATCAAGATTCATAGGGATAGAGCGCAAGGCATTTTAGGCTTGTCTCAACAAACCTATATCAACAAAGTTCTTGAACGATTCAGGATGCAGAACTGTTCAGCTAACGTAGCTCCTCTTGAGAAAGGGGACAAGTTTAGTCTAGGTCAATGCCCTAAAAATGAGCTTGAAAGAAAGCAAATGGAAAGGGTCCCATATGCATCAGCAGTGGGAAGCTTGATGTATGCACAGGTTTGCACAAGACCTGACATAGCTTTCGTTGTTGGCATGTTGGGAAGGTACCAAAGTGATCCAGGGGAAGCACATTGGATAGCTGCAAAGAAAGTGTTTAGATACTTACAAGGTACTAAATACTACCTGCTCACATACAGAAGAACAGAAAACCTGGAAGTGGTCGATTACTCAGACTCTGATCTAGGAGGATGTTTAGACACAAACAAGTCTACTACTGGTTACATCTTCCTACTAGCAGATGGGGCTATATCCTGGAAAAGTGCAAAACAAACACTTACAGCTCCCTCTACTTGTGATGCTGAGTACATAGTGTGTTTTGAGGCAAGTTCACAAGCAATCTGGATAAGGAATTTCATTGCTGGACTTAAGATTGTGGATTCAATCTCTAGGTCAATTAGGATGTATTGTGATAACACAGCCGCAGTAGCCATTGCAAATAACAAAAGGAGTGGAAGTCGAAGCCGATGGGTCGAACTGAAATTCCTAAGTTTAAAAGAGAGAATTGCAGATGGTAAAATTTCGGTTGATCATATCAATACAAAGGACATGCTAGCTGATCCTTTGACTAAGGGATTGAAACCGAATGATTTTGTGTTACACGTCCCTCAGATGGGGGTTAGACCCTCATTCATATAGAAGAGGTATGCAATGAAATTAATTATGTGGTTTATTATTTCAATCATTATATGTATACATTTTGTTGATGAAAATAATAAACATTAAGTTTGGAACCGAATAAACGTAGAAGTTTATTCATAAAGTCATACCCATTAAGTAAGGGTGTTGCATGTAATGCATGGAAGATAATACTCGACCAAAGAGGACTTGTCGCCATGATTCTTGTAGCATAGCCTTAGTTTAATCTGGATAGGGCAACTGACATCAAGATACGGGCTAAGTGGGAGAATGTGAGATATTTTAATTATAATATGATTTATTAGTTATTTATTAATTAATTAGGTTTAATTAAAATATCCAGAGTGTGGCCCGTTAGTCAGATCCAGGCCCAACTACAGGATTAGGTAATTAACTGACCGGCTATTAATGTTTATTTCTGATGGTGAAATAAACACAATTAAGTATTCAGCCGTCAGTGAATTGAGCGTACGAGTGAAAACCCTAGCAGCTCTTTGAGGTTCCCTGACTGGCGACGGCTCCCACCCAGTTGCCATCACTGTGCCTTTGCAGTTAGTCAGAAGAGTACCTGACAACATTCTGACGCTTCTCTGTTTTGCAGTTCATCGCAATAACTCGTGGATTTCACCCTAATCAGAAATTAGCAATGACAAGAGGTATTTATAAGTCTTCCGCTGTAGTTGTGACATAATTTGTGCTTGTTTATGATATATGTATGATGTAAAAGCATGAATTAGGCTTACAAATCATTGATCAATCGGCCTAGGTTTGATTAGTTATACTAGTAAAGAGCATATTGTTTTATGCTGATTTTTTTTTTTTTTTTGCTAGAGCCTCCCATAAAAAGGGGTATGCTTTTATGTATTCTTAATCACCCTCCACCTATTAGGTGTGTGGTGTAACATTTAATAATATTATCCGCTTTGGGGTATAAAGGTGACAGAAAGAACAATATTTAAAATGAAGCATTAGGATGTTACATGTGACACTTAAGCAGTTTGATGAGGGAAAATGAATAAGGACCGTCTTCACAATACTTTTCTGATTTAATGTCGGTTTATGATTTATGTTGATTAGTAATAGCTAATTAATCCTGCAAATTAACAAACGGCCACTGGGATCTATCTTTGAAGCCGAGTCAACATCTGCGCCCAGCTGTATGCCAGCTTCCTGTTGTTCATGCAATGTAATATGACGAGGAATTCAAAAAAAAGTTAAAAGGTTTACGGAATAGTATCAGATTGGATCTAATGAGAAGGGAGGGAGGGAGGGAGGGAGGGCAGAATATGGCTTAGGGAGAATTGATGCAGTAAGTTTTTACTGGAGAGAGAGTACAGATTCTACAGAATATAACTGCTGCTCCTTTTTCTCCTACAAAGGTTGTTGTTAGTGCAGACACTAGACTTAAGGATTCAAAAGAAAAGTTGGGAAAGCAGCGTGTTAATTAGCATATTAATTGGAGGAAATGGGATCTGTGTGATGTGTTAGTTGGATGGTAATGGCTCAATCACTCTTGTAAATGAAGCAGCTGATGGTAAAGAACTAATACACAGCAAAAACAACTGGAGATGTAGGTTTACGAAGAAATTAAGCTACTTCCTTAATTAGCACTATTATGAGTGTATATATTTGAACAATGCTCATTTTCACATTACTGGAATACTTAATGATACACGAGAGCAAGATACATGAGGGTTTTCATTTCATAAAAAGCTTTATGCAACATGCGGAAAGTTCATAATAATAGAGGAAGAGTAGTGGCTCTGTTTGATTTTATTTTTAAAAACTGTTTTTTTTAAAACAATAAATTCTATTTAAAAACTGTTTTCAAAAAATTGTTTTTAAAAATAAAAAATAAAAAACAGTTTTTAATTGTTTTTTTGTTTTTATTTTCTTATTTTTTATTTTTTGAGGTCGCCACTTATCCACTATCAACACTAAATTATCAGTGATGACCACTGACATGTCACTTCTGTCAACTGTACCGCCACATCATTTTAAAAATAGATTTTTCAAAACAACTATGCAAATATATTTTTTTTGTCTTTTTATTTTTAAAACTTGTTTTCAAAAAAATGTTTTATAAAACTGTTTCTGAAAATAAAAAACAGAAAATAGAAGCAAACAAGTCCTTACTTATTAGAATACATATGATCATATTTTAAGATTATTTAATAGGAAAAATAAATAATCTCGTTTGAACTTTAAAATCTCATTCTTCTTTTTACTTATTAGAATATGTATTAATTATAATAGTATAATAATTAATAACTCATTTTAATAAAAAAATCACTTATTTATAATTTTAAAATTTAAGTGATATGATTTCACCATTGAGTTTATGCCATGCTGTTTCACGTTTTACAATATTTTCTTAACCTTTTTTTTTTTTTTTGACTTTCATCATTTGTTTTTCTTTTTGAAAAAACTTAGACGGTTGGGGATTTGGAAAGTTGTGAGGGATGATGACCTTCTCCTAACACACTCTCTCTTTGATAAAAAGATAATTTATTCAATAAAATGATAATATTAAATTAGATTCGGAGCAAAAATCTGAACTTGGGATTTCTTGCTTTTCTAAGGCCATTGTTGCTTTTATTTGATAATATTTTTGTCTTGCTCTCTTTTAAGTTTTATAGTTTTTTGTGTTGGTTGTTTCTGTGTGTTTGCTTTTTCTTTATTTTTCTGTTGTGTGTATTTTGTCTTGGTTATGTTATGTGTTGTTTCTTTTGTCGTACTTGTGCTCTCTCGGCAGCCTTCCTCCCCAACTTCATTCCATCTTCTTGATTATAGATGTACTCTGTATGGCTTGTAAGGCCACTTCATCTTTGCATCAGGGTTGAATAAAAACCCCTTTCAATAATTCAAGGGTTTTCGACTCTGTGGGTCACTTGTATGAGTTGATGGTCCGTGGTGATATCCTCTCATATCTCATGTTTTATTATTATTGTCGAGTAATATCTACTCTTATTATTTGAGATTACAAGTGATGTCTGTCTTGGTACTACAACTAATTTAAGATAGGTTTAAGTTTTAGCTGGTTTTTTAAATGCTAACCATCACTTTCTAGTTTTGTTGTTATGTATGTTAGTGTTGCATTTATTATGTTGTAATATTTCTATTTTTAGACTTTGGACCTTTAACTTGATCTGACTCAAGATTAGTTGGAGGTTTTTATATGTGTCTTTTCCTAACTCTCGACTAAGAACGATTTTGTAGTCTAGACGGAATGCTAGAACTTAAACCGAACGCTAATAGGAGGAGCATACTAACTTTTTTTTGGAAAAAAAAATTCCTATATTCATTTTGAAATGTGAAAAAAATAGGTAAAAACTATTGAAAATAGTAAAGAAGAGAGGTAAATCCAATTTCAATATCTCCTAATTTGTCCTTTTTGAAATTAAAATGAAATAACCGATATGCCCTCACACATTTTTTTTGGATAAATTATAGTAAGGTCTCAAGTAAAAAACAAAATGAAAAAATAGTCTCTTCAAATCTCAAAATGAAAAAATGGTCCTATTGATAACACCAAGAGCGGGTCATTAACAAGTTCTTGAGACCATTTTTTCATTTTAAGATTTCAAGGGACTATTTTTTTAATTTTACTCTTACTTGATACCTGACTGTAATTTTCTTTTTTTTTAATAAAAAACTAACCCCTACCCCACCGATGGTGAATTTTCTATTTAGTAAATAAAAAGTTGTCAAAACCTAATGAAAATTGGTGAATTCTTTAACTAAACTTGTTAATAGCTTGATGGTGTAAATTTTTTACTTGATAAATTAAATTTTTTAAAACCTAATGACAAGTAGTGAATTATTTAACTAAACATGTCAATGAATTTGGGTTAAACATCAAAAGTTAACACAAAGTCATATTTCTTTGCATAATATGTATTGAAAGCATTTGGTGGCCATTTATTCCTGCGGGAGCTGAACCCCCACCACTTTGGCACCAATCATGACCACTGGAGCTCCGGCAGGGTTGTTACTAACCACTGATGGGATTAGGGGTTACTGTTTTGAAAAAATGTGTTAGGACATATTGATCATTTCTTTTTAATTTTAAAAAGGATAAATTAAGCATGGGATATTGAAATTGAAATTATCTCTATGGTTTTTATCATTTCCACCTGTCTTTTTTCTCTTTTGATATTGCAAATAAATATGAATATTCTATGAAAAAAAACTACATCGATAGTTAACAAAGATGCTAACAATAATCTTTTTCTAATTTTATGCCGTTCAGAATAGGGGAACACCATGTTAGAGGCTGGCAAAAAAACTACTTGAGAGATTCACAAGCCTAGTTTTAGAACTAATCTCTAATCAGTAATGAATTAATGACCGAGTTTAGGTGGAAGATAACTCGAGCGGCACCCGGTAACACGGACGCGGCTACCTTTGCCCCCTAGCTTTCATTCTTCTCGTGATTCTGAATTTCCCTCTCCGTTTGCGTTTGGATCTCACTTTTCTGGTATAGTCTCCCTCTCCCCACCCTACGGTTTTATCTAATGTCAGTAGAAATTTTATAACACACTTGATCATGAGACTTTTGTAAACCAACGATATTTATTTTTTTAAAAAAATCAATGTTAAGAGGAAAAACTGATTGGCCCAGGCACGGTGATTACTTGTAGTTATTTTATTACTCTATTATTTATTTTCCGGGAACGAATGCTTGATAGTGTAAATGTGGTTGGATGTTGTTCAGGTGAGAGCTATTGCGTATTGTTCCATTTGATCGAAGGTTACTTGTGATGGATTCGTCTTCGTCGAGCCAGGCGGAATTCGATTATTTGTTCAAGTTACTGATGATTGGAGACTCGGGAGTCGGTAAGAGTAGTCTGCTTCTGAGTTTCATCTCAGATACCTATGAAGATCTCTCCCCCACAATCGGTAGGTTTTTGCCTTTTCGGAAGCGAATTTCATAATTCTCTTGAGGTGTCCTTTTGATTTGCGTCTTCTGGGTTGTTCAGTATCTTCAAGATGAATCTAGGCTTATGCATTTGTGGATGAGCTATAGTATCAGCGCAGGCTTAGCTCAGTTACCTGCTCTGTGATCCGAATTTTTTTTAGGCTTTTGCTTTGCGGGAACAAATTTTATTTTAATTCTCTTGTCCTGTCCTTTGATTTGTGGCTTTTGGGTATTCCTGCATCTTATGGACAAACCAAAAGCTTATGAATTCGAGGTGATATCGTAGTATTGTAGACTATGTTCACTCAACTGCTTTATGATCTGATTTTTTTTTTTTAACTATATGCAGAGTCAGTATATGTTGTTTCCAATATCTGTGTTCAAATTTCTAAAAACTGATCATCTGAACAAAGCATATTTATTTCTTTTCGCATTGTGTTCTAATGCCACCTTTTTACTTAGTAATGATTCTGACTGTTTATAATAATATTATTTGGATGCCATGCCTTAAAAATATGCTTGACCTCAACCATGGATGTGCTAATCTCATATTTTAGCTTTTCTGCTTCTTTTACTGTTTGGTTTCTCTTGTAGGCGTTGATTTTAAGGTCAAGTATGTTACAGTGGGGGGCAAAAGGCTGAAGCTTGCCATTTGGGATACAGGTATGTATATATGTGTTTGTGTGTTTATTACTGGATCCCATGCTGTTTAATTCTATACAGTTCAATCGAACTCCTTGCTTAGTTGGACCTGCTAACTGCATATTGGTAACAATGCGAAGCCATATTTGATTGAAACTACTTGTTTGACAATGCAGCTGGTCAGGAGAGATTCAGAACACTGACAAGTTCTTACTACCGAGGGGCACAAGGCATCATCATGGGCAAGTTTCTGTTATCTGATTTATCTCTTATTTTTTTGTTCATTGCTCTCAATCATATATTTGTTGAATTGGATGGAATTTTGTGTATTCTTTTTCTTTAGCACGTAGGAAAGAAGTATGAAGTTTGCGTTGCTTATAAAAGTCAATCTATAAAGTTGAGAGGAAGTCTGGTACTGGTTATTTATATTGCATAGTGCAATTGCTAGTGCTGAGGACTCCAAAATGCTCAAGCACACAGCACTTTGCACCCGCTTTTTGAAACTGCAGTGCACATCATTAAAAGGTTAATAATGACTAATATATTTAGAAAAGTCAGGCTGCATTCTTGGAATTTTGACTCACTTTATATGGATAAAGTCCTTAAATAACCTGATTTGAATAAAGACCAAAATAGAATTAGACGCTGGAAGACGTTTTTTAGAGGAAGACATAGCAGGGGAAACGATAATACATACTCAGTTACTCACATGGGAAGGCTGGAGGCCAGCAAATGAGAAGCTCACCTGAAATTTTGAAACAGTCGTTGGACCCTTTTAGAAGCATAATCAAACTGCATTGGGCTGTACATGATCTTCTAGAACTTTCCCAAGCCATCAAGTTTTCTAATAGGACTCTAGTTATATCATAGTTTGCCATTTGCATAAAAATTTCTTAGAATAATCCCATAAAATATCTAAAATTAATGTCTGTTTTTAAGTACTTACAACAACAACAAAGCCTTTATCCCACTAGGTGGGGTCGGCTAATGGATCGCACGACGCCATTGTGCTCTATCAAAAACCATAGATTTCGATATATTATTAATTAGAAGGTCTCTCTCTATGACCTCATTGAGCGTTCGTTTCGGCCTTCCTCGACCTTGTCTAATAGGACTCCATCCTGCTTGATCCACCCTTCTCATCGGAGCACTCAAAAGCTTATGCTGAACATGTCCAAACCACCTCAAACGATTTTCTACCATTTTTTCTTTAATAGGAGTCACTCCCACTCGTTCACGTATATGAGTATTACAAATCTTGTCTTTTCTTATATGGCCACTCATCCATCTTAACATCCTCATCTCAGCGACTCCCATTTTATGCTCATGTTGTCCCTTTAAAGCCCATCATTCACTACCATATAGCATTGCTGGTCTTATAGCAGTTCGATAGAACTTTCCTTTTACCTTATTAGGTACTTTATGATCACAGATAACTTCAGTAACTTTTCTCCATTTATACCATCCGGCCTGAATTCTGTGATCGACATCTCCATCAATTTCACCATTTTATTGTATAATTGATCCCAAATATCTAAATTTTGTCACTTGTGGGATGACTTGCCATCCCAATTTAACTTCCACTTCCCTTTGGCTTTGTCCTTTATCAAACTTGCAATGCATATATTCAGTTTTGTTCCTACTAAGACGAAAGCCCCTCAATTCCAAAGTCCGTCTCCATATCTCAAGTTTAGAATTAATATCTTCTCTGGATTCAGCTAACAGAACTATATCATCCGCAAAAAGCATGCATGTAGGGATCTCCTCCTTTATAGGCTCAGTTAGAACATCTATCATTAGGTTGAACAAATAAGGACTCAACGCTGATTCCTGATGTAGTCCAATCCTTATAGGAAAGTCCTTTGTAACACCTCCAGGCGTTCTAACATTGGTTGTAACGCCCTCATACATGTCTTGAATGGCTTTGATATAAGCAACCCTCACCCCCTTCTTTTCCAAGGCTTTCCAAAGTACATCTCTTGGCACCCGGTCATATGCTTTTTCCAAATCAATGAAGACCATATGCAAATCTCTTCCCTTACTCCTGTACTTTTCCATTAGCCCCCTTAATAAATAAATCGCTTCTATTGTAGACCTTCCTAGCATGAATCCAAATTGGTTCTCAACGATATCCGTCTCTAACCTTAATCTTTGTTCAATCACTTTTTCCCATAATTTCATTGTATGACTCATTAGCTTAATTCCTCTATAATTTGCACAATTCTGGATATCCCCTTTATTCTTATAAATAGGAATCAAAGTACTTTTTCTCCACTCATCCGACATTTTCTTGGTTCGTAAGATTTCATTAAATAGTTTTGTGAGCCATAACACACCCTCTTCGCCCAAACATTTCCAAACTTCAATAGGAATATCATCAAGTCCGATAGCTTTACCATTTTCCATTTTCTTAAAAGCTTCATTAACCTCGCCAATTCGAATCCTACGGTAAAATGATAAATTGAGATCACTTCCTTGAGTCGTCAAATCTTCCGTGTCACAATGTGACCCTTCCCTACCATCATTGAACAGCTTATAAAAGTAGGCTTCCTACCTATCCTTAATATCTCCATCAGTAACCAAAACTTTTCCTTTTTCGTCCTTTATACACCTCAAAATTGATCCAAGTCTCTCGATTTTCTCTCCTTGTTCTTTGCGATCTTGTAAATCTTGCGCTCTCCCGCCTTTGTTTCTAACTCCTTATAAAACTCCTCATATGCTTTATTACGAGCCTCACTCACGGCCTTTTTAGTCTCCTTTTTAGCCATGCGATACGTTTCTCAATTTTCAGCATTATTACACAAGTGTATGGCTTTAAAACAATCTTTTTTATATTTGGTTTTCTCTTGAACATTTTCATCCCACCACCAAATTTCTTTATCTTGTCGACCAAGACCTTTTGATTCTCCCAAAGTTGCTTTAGCAACCTGTTGGACTTTTTTAGACATATTTTCCCACATAACATTAGCATTACTCTGAAACTCCCACTCTCCTTCCTTTAGGAGAGTTCTCTTAAAAATCTCTATTTTCTCTCCCTTCAATTGCCACCACCTGACCCTTGGGTTTAAAACTTGCCGGCGCTTTTGTTTTACATATTTAATATTCACATCAAGGACCAAAATCATATGTTGTGCTGTCACGCCATCCCCGGGATCACTTTGCAGTTAGTACAAAAACGTCTATCAGAATGTTGTGCTGTCACGCCATCCCCCGGGATCACTTTTTAAGTACTTACAAATAATGAAAAATCAATAATCACTGCCCCCTTTCTCTTGCATCACATGCTGAGCTACGGAATTACATGTTAAACTCAGTCATCATCGACTTTATGTGAAAGTAATCTTCTCAATGTAATGATGATTTGCATGTGGTGCTAAGTAGTATTTAATGGTGGCTTTTAAGAGCATTGTAGAACCAAAAACATTTATAGTCAAGGATGGGTGAAGGAGGCATCTTAAAGGTAGCCTGTTATTTGATGCACTCAAGCACATACAATACACATTTGCACTTTGCCTTTATGTCACTTTTCATGATGATACTGACTTTTCACATACTGCTCAAAATAAAATAAATTTCAGGAATCATTTGTCCCTATGTATATCATATACTTTGAGTTTCAAAGTTAATCTGTCCAACTGAGATATGGTAATTCAATGACCAAACTAAAAGTAACTTTTCCACAGAATATGGCCTGAAAATGGGTGCTGGATGTAATGTGTTGGTTGGTCATGAAGAATCGTCCCCTCATCCCATTACATGTTTTATTGAAATTTTGTAAGTTAACTGAGGTGTCTTCCTTTTGTACCTCTATCTAATGCAGTTTATGATGTGACTCGACGAGACACATTTACAAATCTATCTGAAGTATGGGCAAAGGAAATAGACCTCTATTCTACGAATCAAGATTGCATCAAGATGCTTGTTGGAAACAAAGTAGATAAGGTATCTTTCTTCAACAAAAGTTACAATCATACGGCTCTCCTACCCCTCCCCCTCCCCCTCTTCATATTCTTTTCTGTATTTTTCGTCTTGATTATTCCTCAATCACATTAAGATTTGAACTAGTTATAATTCTGCAAATATATGCACTATTTGCGTTTGACCTTCCATGTTTGAGCTGTTCAACATGTATGCTATATTAACTGACAAAAATAAGACGAGGAGGCAGGACTAGATGCAGACATTCCCAAGGAATTTGAGCGAATGTAAATCTTGAATCACCTGGAATCCTCATTGCATCTTGTAGATCCATTTCTATTATGCCCCCTCAGATTTAGGATTCTAGCACAACTCTTGAACTAGCTGGCTACATGTCACATTTACTTCTTATTCTGACTTATAAATCATATCTGAAATGTGCTTGTATTCTTTTTCATTCCATTGAGGGATTTAATGTACTGGTGGATAATATTTGATTAATTTCCAGGAGAGTGATAGGGTTGTGACAAAGAAAGAGGGGATAGATTTTGCCCGGGAATATGGTTGCCTATTTATTGAATGCAGTGCTAAAACTCGAGTCAATGTACAGCAATGCTTTGAAGAGCTTGTTTTGAAGGTATGCTTTGCTATATATATGCTATGAAAATATTTGTGTCTGAAATCGGTATACTGCATACGTTTTATTTTATTTACATGCAATCATATTAATATTTTTAAAAAAATTTGGTGCATCTTCTTTGTTGTATTTGATGAAAAAATAATTGGTACGACTTGTCACGGGCTTGGATTCCGGCGTAGCTTACAACGCTCGTGTGGCGTCCCGAGGGTACCACTTCCCCCAGGGACCAGCCTTACCAGATACGGTGCCAATTGGTTTCACCCTGCCATGGGCTCATGAGGGAGACTTGAATCCTTAGATGGACTTCAGCCCGTCTAAGGAGAACAACGCCCAAACACTAATGTCGCCCTCCCATCACCCAATGGCAAGACTAGATGGCCCGTCTTTTATTGGTCTAACACGGTCACGCCAAACAAGGTCGTGACATTCTCCCCCAACCAAAATCTAGCACGCCCTCGTGCTAGGGGAGAGAAGGACTCTGCCCAAGGATCCACCTCGAACCAGCCGGTATGGGACTTGTCAGGGTTGTGGCACTTGTGACGGTCTCAGCCCCTCCCACAAAACCTTCGTGGGTGCTTAGCACCCTGCCTTATATAAGCCCTAAAACCCCTGACAAGCTCCCCCACCTAACCAAACGATGCCCCCATCACCGGGTAGGGGTCCACTCCCATTCCATCCATAGGGGGCCACCACACCAAGCATAGAGCGAGGTAAGCTTTGATACCTCTTTGTTACGGGCTTGGATTGCGGCGCAGCTTATAGCGCCCGTGTGGCGTCCCGAGGGTACCACTTCCCCCAGGGATCAGCCTTACCAGATACGGTGCCAACTGGTTTCGCCTTGCCATGGGCTCATCAGGGAGACGACATTAGCCCCCGACCAGTTGAATCCTTAGATGGACTTCAGCCCATCTAAGGAGAACAACGCCCAAACACTAATGTCGCCCTCCTATCACCCAATGGCAAGACTAGATGGCCCGTCTTTTATTGGTCTAACACGGTCACGCCAAACAAGGTCATGACATACTGCTCATCTGAGAAAATTACCTTGAGGTGCAAAATTGCCAACAAATGTGAACAACTAATTTTATGTCATTAATATAGCTCTTGTGGTTGTTGTGTTACATTAAATCTATGGAATGAGCAATATTGCATTAACTGTATTTGTTAAAATGTTTATATTAATATCAATATAGATACTAACAAATAAGGAAGACACAAGTTTTTATCTCTTGTCCCTCTTTCTATGACACCTTCAACCCCCTGGCATAGGGCCCAGCCCTTCCCCCCTTTTTTCAAGGTGGTTTACATTGATACTAACTTTCTGAAAAGCTAATTGATAGTCTTGCTGGTGCGAGAAAAATCATCAGAAGTGACAATGGCAATGGTTAATTTTTTTGATGAATTTTGGCAGATTCTGGATACACCTAGCCTCTTGGCGGAGGGCTCTAAAGGAGTCAAAAAGAACATTTTTAAGGAGAAGCCACCGCCATCTGACGCATCCACAAGTAGTTGTTGCTGAAATTGAGGGGGCTATTTAATTCACGTATTTAGACCTCAGAGAAGAGCCTTGCAAATATTTTCAGAATCAGATAAGGATCTCTGATGGATATGATTTTAACCAATGGACGTTAGTTTTCCTTTTCCAGGTTCCTATTATGAATATTAGATGATGTAATATAATGGTGATGGTTTGTGGCTTTTTTGGGGGACCATTTTATCACATTTAATGACCTGCTAATAATGACGTGATAGAGGAAGTCAATCATATGTTGTACATATAACGTCTATGCAATATCATTTGAACTTTTTTTTTATTATTATTTAAGTGGAAATGAAGCTTTTATTCAATGAATATTTACAGAGGGTCTAACAAAAGGTTAAATGGAAACATAAATGAAGTACATCAGTCTATATGTATCCTAATGGACTGTCTCTTTGGAGTGCACTCGCATTAATAATGTGTTTGGTCTAAATTCCTTCTGTTAGAGTTATTGTATATTTGTAGGTGTGTCAAAATAAAAATAAAAAAAATCCTATATTGCTAACAAATGTGGAAGCACAAAGTTTAAATAAAATCTTGTGATCTTTAGCTAATAAATAAGCTAAGAAGAGGAACAAATTTCTACAATAATGGGTCACCATAGGCAAACACAGTTGAAATTCGGCAACATCTCCCCACCCTTTGTGCGCGAGTTAAAATATAGATTGAACTCTTTTTATTGGGTTAGTTTCATGGAATTTAAAAATAAAATTTTGAATTAGATGAGCTTAAAAAAAAGGTCACTTTAATAAATTTTAGTGGTGATTCTAGACGTTAGTATGTTGTAGAACTCAAAAACTGATTTTTGGTTTACCTTTAATGCCAAAACGTTGAGATAGCGTTGGACTTAAAATCCTTTTATTCCCAACGGACTATAAATTATTATTTAAACTATTTTATACCATTTAAAGTATAGAAAACGGACACATTAGTGGCATAAGAGGCTGCCCAAATTCTATATGCATGAGGCTTATATAAGGTAGTGTTTTCAAGAGGATTAAAAAGATCCAACTTTTGAGCCTTCGAGCACTTCTCTCCTATTTTTCTTGCTGAGTTCTATTATATTTCGTTGTTCTGTTCACTCTGTTCTTGCAAGAAAGATCCGTTTTATCTTGAAAAGTGTCACTTCCTCTTAGCCGGTGGTTGCGGAATAGCTCTTAAGGACAACGTCCTTGGATGTGACTCGGATTATTCATTTCCTTTGTCACCGATTGGATCTCTAGAACACTAGGTGAAGTTGGAAGATTCACTGGATTGTATGTGAATTTAAGTGCTAACACCAACACCTTCACTGTTTTAATGTGCCTATGCGTATCGTTCTCTGCCTGTTTTCCATTCTCCAACACTTGCTTGGTGCTCATCTTCAATTTTCCTCTGTCCTCTTGGCGGGTCTTCATTTTACAAACTCTCAAACCATAGTTTCAAAAATATTTTTATACAAACTGAGACAAAACTCTTATCATATATTTAACTTATAAATTATAAAAGTATTTCTAAAAAGGTAAAAGAAACACACACTTAACTTGTCATTGGGGTTTTTGATCTCCCACTTCTCATTCGTCACTGATGTTAATCTGTGAGTGGCATGTTTTTGGGCCTCCTTATCCACTCGTTCCAACCTTGGGTTGTGGTCAAACCCAGTGTGACTTAAATCATGTATAACCCTAGTCTATACACAAATTGTATCAATTTTGCTTTTAAGTCCCTAATTAGGAAATTTTCATTTGGTTAAAGGTTAGATATGAAAATTTGAAAACCGTAGAGATTTTTATTTAGAAAAATTATAAAAGAAGATAATAAGAATAAGTAACAATGAAATGTTATGGCGTTAGATCTACAAATGTTAACATATCTGACAATCAAATAGAAGAAGATGAAAAACACAAATGAAAGGGGGGAAGAACAAAAGTTTTATCTTGCTGGGTAAGGGTATATTATGTGAAAGCTCTCACTCTTGACCCATATACGTGCCATAAAACAGAACGGTGAATTTCATGGTGTGGAACCATTATTACTCTCATCTTTGAATGTCGTTTGAACCCGTGAGAATGTGGTAAGAAAACTGTTTCTCTCAACCAATCAGCATACCATTCGAACATTGACGGCAACAGTTATTACTAACCCAACGATGCTCACGGTATCCAAAAAACCTATGGCATGCTTAAAAACATGAAACTTATTCAAATCCCCCAAATGAAACTCGATACATAACCCTTTCAATGTTTGGACATCCATCAAGTGCAAGAGTCGGATCACTTGTATACCCAATAAGTTTGTATTATTAAACGAAAAAAGAAAAGTTGAAACCACAAGGTGAAATAATGGATAGATTTTATTTTCTTACATGCTATCACATTAATTGACTGAGGATATGTTTGATAATGACTAATAAATAGCGTCTCATACTTTGTAAAGGTTCTATATTTAGAAGGAGGAAGGAAAAAGGTGAAAAAGATGCCTGAAGAATCTTCAATTGCTATACTGTTTATAGTTATAACCTCAACATTGTTCCATGAGAGTTTTCTGGGTTGAGGAATGAGACAGGTTCTATGTATGCGGAAGATGAATCTTTTAAGGAAAAAGGGACGAAAATAGTTTCATTTGATCTGTCACAGAGAGAGAGAGAGAGAGTAGGAAGGCGTGGGAGATTAGATTGGTTAAAGGAAAGAGATTTGACCAGAGACCTTTCTGCAGATTCTTAATTGAACAGGAAGGAGCTAGTACCTAGTCGTAGCTTTTTGGTATATTGTCTTTTTATGCAGCTAACACCACTTCCACCAGCATGTGTTGGAGTGAGTGCACGTCCCTGTGCTTCATTTCCTCTGTTCTCCCTCCCTCCTTTTCTTTTGACTCCCACAAAGTTTCTCTCTTTCCTTCATTCTTCCATTTTCTTTCTGGTAAAAAGCATCGCCTTTTCATTCCATTTTCTCTCTCTGTTTTTTTTTTTTTACTTTGAATTGATTTTTCACTTCCTTCGCCGCAATTCTAGACTCCATTCATAATTCTTGTTTTTTCCTCCTCCTCATTTTTTGAAATCCTAATTCCTCACTCCGCGCCAGAAGACACAAGCTGATGGCTTCTCACCACCCCCATCACAAAATTTAATAACGAGTCCACGGTTTTCCAAAATCCTAGATTCGTTAAGGAGAAAAATAAATAAATAAATAAAACAAGAATCTTGCATGAATTCCAGAGAATCTCTTGTCTCGAGATCGTTCAAGTCCAACAAACGCACTTGGTACACAAAAGCATGTGCAATTAGAATTTAAGTAGGCCAATTGCCTCTTAAGTTCATTGACCAGAACTAAAATGATCGAAATCTTTAACATTATACAAACTCGCTCCTTCTTTCCCCTTCCCACTGTCCTTAAATAACTTGTGAACAGAGTAAAGTGTGTTGCCTGTTGAGGAGTATAATAATATACTAATATAAATTTGATTTGTGAATAATAATGGCCATTCATGAATTGGACGGAGAGATATTAATGAGAAACTTGAGGGTAAAAGGTAGGGTCATGAGGGAGGAAACTAAAGTAGCAAGATCAGAAAAAGGGGTTGCTTTTTCTGTTTGCAAAGGAAAAGACAAGAAGAAGAGGAGATTCCATGAAACCTTAAGTCCCCCATCGCATCAAACTCCAAACCACATTTCATAAAATCACCAACTTGTCTTCCAAATATGCTCTCCCTTCATTATCTTCATTCCTTTACTCTCTCTCTCTCTCTCTCTCTCTCACCATTAACCCTTTCCCATTACTTTGGGCTCCTTCATTCTCTTTCTTTCTCAATTATTCATCCACCCCCTCATTCTCTATAATGTTTGCAGAAATGAAATATCGCAAATATGCTTTTGTCATTCATATTGGCCTCTCTTGAAAATTAAGACTATGATGGAAGTCTGACCCTTTTTTGAGCGAGGGAATCGAATTTTGATTGAAGAAAATCCAAAACAAAATAACCAAAAGGGAAATTTAAAAGGATAAAAAGGAATTTGTGCTTTGAATTCAAGACGTTGGTGTCCCCCATTTGAACCTAAAATTCAACAGAAGTGGTTGAAGACCTTTTACCAGACTCGCATCGTGGAGATGTGACTCCATTTGTTTCTCCAGATCCTTCAGATTAAGCCCTTCCCAATCCAATGAAATTGGACACATCAAATCATCCAACAAATAAAAAAAGTTGACACTATTATTTCTTTCTACCAACTTGATTATACCCCACAATGCCCTCCAATCCATCATTTAAATTAGTAATATTGGTTAATATCACCTTATCATTTTACCACTATTTGACTAAATAAATAAGATATCATTATTTTTTTCATCCTAAGAAAAAGATAGCATTATTTTCTGGGTTAAGTTGGTTCGTTCGTTCATCATCGTCCAATAAGGATAGCAGATCCAAGGAAAGTGAGATCTTAATTGTCGAGATGATCAATCTATCTTTTTCTTTTTTTTTTATTAGGTCTAATATAAAATCATTCTCCAAGCCAAGTACTTGTATAGTCAAGATAGTGACCCTCTTCTTGTCGAGTTACTTTCTCTCTCTCTCATGATCACGTATGTTTTTTTTTTAATTATCATATGTCATGCTAAACCAGCTTCACACTTTGTTTTTCCTTTTAAATTTAACCATGGTTACAAGAATCATGCTTGTAATTTTCTTTTCGCTCTGTAGTTAAGAATTTTTTTGGGAAAATCCTAAAAAAATACATTTAAAATTGATAAAAGACATATGAGTGTGTTTAATATATAAAATCATACGTATGGGAGTACCTGGGATAATGAAATGCTGTAAATTTACTTATATATCTTTTTTCCTTTTGTCTCTCCCCTCGTTCCTCTGCCTTGCAGATCTTTTTCCAAACAATTTCTTCTTCGTCACTTGAAACTTCATCTCCGGATTTCACCATTGCTTCTCCCACCGTCTTCTTCTCCGTCGCTGCCTTCCACCATCCGGGAAACCAAATGTGAGCTCCTCTTCTCTTGACAACATTGGGGTGCAGATTGGGGTGGTCAACGGCTCGTTCTTCAAGCACAAAGATCTTTGAATTTGGGCTTGGATTCTTCAATTATGGGGTTCTTACCAGTTCATAGCTTCAAGTTATTTGTTAAAAATGAGGGTCGTAACGTCTAATGTATGGCGGCCTTTGCAAAACCCGCATGTTTGGCATAAACTTATTTTATATGTGCGTAAGTTAAGATAAAATTTCTCTTATATATTTATTTCGTATACCGTAAAATTTACCTCGTGTATACCGTAAATCACAATTAAAAAATATTTTTGAAGGTTCTAATCGTTATTCCAAACACCCACTATATCCTCAATTTCATAGTTTCTCAGGGGCAGCTAATGCTTATATTTGGAATAGTTGTTCATAAATTTATAAGTGTTTTTTACATAAATCGAGATAAAACTTATCTCATATATTTACCTTATATACCGTAAATTATAATTAAAAAATTATTTTTAAAGATTTCAATCACTATTCCAAATAAAAGCTAAGTTTGTTTCGATGTTTGATTCCCCTATGAATAAAGTAATAAACAATTGTTATTGATGATATTGCTTGTTCTGCAATCCCAACAACAGCCCCGTAAGATTCAATCATTTTCATTGCTAGATTTAACATGATCTTCCCAAATGCAAGTCCTTGAACGATGAACATTCATGACTGAGATTGGTATGGCTGCCAATGTCAGTCTCCATGACAGTACAAATGCAAAGACGTGGCAGAATAAAATTGTGGACATATTTGTCACGTAGTTGGATATCTGCGCACTATAACAGGAATAATCCCAAGTTTCAATCTGTGTTTAAAATAATGATTAAATTTTTTAAAAATAATTTTTTAATTATAATATATGAGATAAATATATAAAAAAAAATTTTTAATAAAAAAAATTTCAGAAAAATACAGTTCAAAATCAATTTATATTAATTCATTACAGTTTGATACAACCCAAAATCTGTACACTAGCCCCAAATTAAGATCAAAGGTGACAATTTTAAAGCAACCTAAACTTCATATCTATACAAGGGTCAAAACTCTTCTTAGCTCACTCAATTGAGAACATCCATTTTTTCACTAAACTCAATCAAAACAAATTTGAATGAAGACACACGCCATCGGAAGAGGAAGAGGAAGAGGAAGAGGAAGAGGAAAAAGAAAAAGAATTTGAAGATATGTACTTCAAACGTTAATGCTGTAGCCTAACATGACGACAATCGAAGTGATCTTGGCACCAAAATTTCTGCCGACATTGCTACGGGTAAAGAAGAAGATTGGAAATCAAATTGTGTGTTTGAGTGAGGAAATGCTGGATCGAACCCATGATTTGCAGAGTTAAAGCAATTTACTCTGACCGAGAAGCCATGAGTTATAGAGGAAGAAGAAGATTGGAGAGAGGGTGAGAAAAATGGCCGAACATGTTGAGAGAGAGAGTCTGATCAGTTGTATGAGGGAGAGGGGCAGTGAGGTAATTTAACAGCATTGGTTAATCCCAGATTCCCTTATGCTTATGGTATGACATAGAATTTGGGATATTGGAATCACTATATGTCTTTTATATATTTTAAAGGTTTTTTTCTGAAAATTTTTCAAATTCTTTTGAAATACTGACCAAGCCAATCAATATACATGGATAACTTTCACTTGCATAAAAATTATAATTCAAGTAACCAATATATCAATATAAAATACAAAAACATGAAGTCGCATCATTAACAAGTTGTAAACATGGAGCAGTGTGACTCATAATGGGTTCAAATTTCATAATTTCCTTATTAATAAGGTTTTTATATAAAGAATTTTTGTCTCTCCTAATAAATACGTTTTTTAAGATAAATTTATATTCTATTTTTTATAGGAATGAGACTGTCCACCGTCTCAACCAAGAGTTTATTATTACTTCAAATTTCATAATTACTCAAATTTGTTTTGTAAAATATCCAGATATAATAAAATATTAAAAAAATTGACAATACTGTTTTGCAATATGAGTTCTCAATATTTTTATGCTAATATACAAAGAATATGTTCATATCCCAATGGATTGTGCAAAAATTGCACCCGTTTGTTTTACTTTTTTAAAAGTGTTTATAGGGCTTGTTAAGAATGATAATTAGAATCTTTAAAAATAAATTTTTAATTATAATTTATAATATTTGAGATAAATATATAAATAAAGTTTTGCGGTCACTTGCATGAACATAAACATAATTATGATAAACATCTAAAGGAAGTCAAGCCAGCAATGAATCCTTAACCTCACAAGGTTTGATGTGCAGTTAACTAAAATTTCTCTTGTACCTTGCTCATGTATCACACTTACTCCCTAGCCTCTGCTTGTTGTTTAAAGAATTCATCAGACTGTACTAAAGATGGATTAATGAGGTGAAAACCGAATTTTGATGCTATCATCGTATGGGTAATTTATGGGCGATGAGAATAATTCACAGATCATGAAAGTGAATAGAAACAAGCGAATACAGAACAGCTACAAAATAAGACGGCCAAACATATATGAACACAAGAAACAACTTGTACTGTGATTTATCATTTACGTTCACAAATAATCTTCAGGCCTGTTTTGGTACATTCTCAGCCCACTTGGATCTTAGCAATTTGAGAAGCATTCTTGCCTTCGTCTTCGTCTTGGCACTACATTGGCTCTGCAGAAGCAAAAGCAACTGAGTCAAAACTCCTTCTTCAATGGCCTCCTCTCTGCCTCGTCCACTTTCTCTGCACACCATTATCAGTAACCCCACAGCATTCTCACTACACTCATGATTACTCACTCTGAACACCATCTTCACCAAAGTTTGAATCCCATTTGGGCTATTCACTAATGCTTCTTTGCCTCTCTCTATTACCAGAAGCTTCTCTATTATCTGCATCCCCAATGGAGCCAAGTTCTTCTCTCTTGTTTCGCATCCTGAAATGTACCTCATGATTCCATTTATTGCCCCTGCTATTACCAGATTCTCTCTGTTTGATTGCAAGGAACATAGAGCTGATATGGCTTTAATTGCTGCCCTGGAAGCCTCACAGTTATTTTGGCTCACAAGATGAACAATTTCATTGAGTAGTTTCTGGGAATTTCCAAGCATAAGCAATACCTCTTCTATGTGTGCTGTTGCTGCTGAATCTATCAGATTACACAGACTGGTTTTAATATTGGGAGTGCCCTTTTCGAATAATACAAGATACGATTCGAAGTTAGGTTCTTGTATGAGCATATTTAGAGGCTCTGAGGTAGTCTCAAGGGGTAACAACTTTATAATGCAAGAAAGAGCTAGATCTATGAACTCCATGTGAAGATGCTGCTCTTTGAATATTTGAGCTCCAAAAACTAGTCCCAAAAGAAGAGGCAAGAAACCCAACTGAAGGAAGCAAGATTTCTTGAAAGAGCAGTACTCATCAGATAAAAGGCTGATCTTTTCAAGTGCTTGGAGTTTGTTCTGGAAGGAAGATTCCTTAGATTGAAGGGTGCGTTTCAGAGAGGCAAGAGAATCTATGGTTTTAGAGTTACCAAAGTGGTCAAATTGAGGGTACAATTGAAGCCACTGATCGATCAAATGACGAAGAGTATGATTGGGGACGATAGATAGATCATGAAGCTTCTGCATTGTAACAGGGCAAGTGAGATTACCTTGAGCAAGCCATCTTTCTATGCTGGACCTATCATAGGTTTGGCCTGTACACAAAGTCACTGGATCCTCAAACAAGTCTAGACTTATTGGGCATCTGAACAAGTGAGGAATCGTCATTTCAGCTTCGTTCATGGAAGAAAGTTTCAAGCTTTAATCCAAGTTCTGGGGTGTGAACAAAGAGAAGATGTTGCAGACAAAAGACACAGGTAAAGCTGAAAGCTTTATAGCTAGAAAGTGTAGGCAATATAAGAAAAGACAAGCATTGGAAGGCACCAGGGCATTAATGCTCAAAGAAGGCGTGTCAGAAAATAGCATACTTTTTCTTCCTGGGGTCGTTTCATTTTAGGCTATAAAGCCTATGAGACAGAAGAAGCAGAAAGTGGTGGTGAGAGACAGAGGAAATGGAGTATAAAAAAATTTGACAGAGAGTAAGGAAGCTTGTAAGAGAAGAAGAAGAGGAGGAGGGACGTAACAGTTAACATTCCATTTTTTTAGAAGGGAGAGAGAAGAAGAAAGGGAAGTGGTAGGGATGGTAGGAGAGGATAAGAGTTTTGTTCTAACGAGAGAGAAGAAAAGTGCAATGGTATTAGTTTAGTTAGGGGAAGAGAGAGAGAGAGAGAAGAAAATGGGGGAGGCCAAACAGGCCTTATCTCGTGGGATGGCAACTAATGATGTAGAATAATTGTGGGGGTGTGGTCCCCACTTTTCTCTTTCACTCCCACATCAGTCCAGTCAAACTGACCCACCAAAAGATAAAAATCATTGTTTATTATGTCTTCAAGTTTGAATCCACCAATCACTTGACTCGCCAGTGACCCAAAAGTTGTGTTTCTTTTGCCCCCTGTATTTCAGGAGAGTTTTTCTCCGCCTTCCATTTCAAGTTTGTAATACCACTTTCATCCCATTTACCGGTTTAAATTAATTAATTCTTATATATTAAAAAATAGTTAATTCATTAATTAATTATAGACTAAATTTTTATTTTTCCTCTTATTTATGATTGTTACAAAAAAAATCACCATGAATTAATTATTTTTTTATTACAATTAATATGAGCAAAATTATAATATATATATATATATGTGTGTGTGTAACTTTAAAACTGAACTTATAATAAAGATTTAAATTTGTTGTAAAATAAATTTATAAATAGGATCAGAATAATAAATAAATATAAATTTTGATGGGCAAGTTAGTAACATAAGGTCCAAGAATTCTTAATAAAATGGGATTAACTTATTTTCAGTAAGTGCAATTCTTTTTTAAAGTTACGTGAATATGTGTAAATGTTTTCCATTTTACACTCATTCGGAGATAAATCACAATTACTCCCTCCCATCATTTTACGAGTAATTTTTATTTTTATTATGTAAAATAAATTAACGATTAAGATTAGTTAAAAATAATAAATGTATAAAAAATGTCATATTTTTTTTTAAATATACTCCTAATTATGAAAAACGTATATAAGAGAGAATGTGTAATAAATAAGTAAATGAAAGAGAATTAGTGATGAGTAGAGGATAATTAATATAAAGGTGTGTATTTAATAGGGGTAGAAAAAAATAGTTTAAATTATAAGACAAAATGATAAAATTGCTTGGAAAAAATATTTACAAGAGAAAAAATTACTTATAAAAATAACCGAAGATAGTAAAATAAAGTTGTGCATGTTAAAAATAGGTTGCACCTGAGTACTTAAATAAATTTAAGGCACTTTGAGCAATAAAGTTTGCAATTGGAGATTCTTCAACCATTTTTCTTATGCACTCTCTATTGCCTTTATAATATAAGATATATTTGAGGAGCTGATCTTTATTGTAAATAAAAAACATAAATTTCATATTTATCAATTTTTTTAATTTACTCCTATTAATACTCTCATAACAATAATTAAGGAAGGAAAATTAAGGAATATGACTATGTTATTTTAGAAAATACATGTCATATTAACTAATTTAATTAATTAACTTTTTTAATCTAATCAAATTAGATAAATATATTTTATATTGAAGAATAAAAAATAAAAAATTAAATTAAAGGAAAGGGAGTATTACTATTATTATTTTTACAGTTTTGAAATTGTGCTTGATCCATTCCTGTGAATGAATAGAGGGATGAAATGATATGAATGGTGGTGATAATGGTGAGGGGAGGGGTAATAACAATAGGAAGGAAAAGCACTATGTGAGTTGGTGCTTTGATAATAATAAGTCACTGGGTGAAAGCCATATATATGATATATTTGCATTTTCATTCACTTAATCCGAGTGTAACCATTAATTTGGTTCAAGCATCAATTATAGGATTAATAACTGCCATATACGTCCATATGTGTGATTGATATTTATGCGTGTCTCTCTATTTCTATGTATCAACATGGACCCTCATATATAATTGACATTTGACATATAAAACTTTGCCTGGCTCTTTTGCACGTTGTCATATTATTATCAACTCATCAAATCCATCCACCTTCTCATTTCTTCTCAAGTTGCTTTCGTCCTTTAACTCATGATCAATAATTATTTTATGTTAAAGACCTCTCACTTTTTTATAAAATGCTTTCCCTTCTTTTCTCTATGTTGGTGCATCCTATTGTTATTATTATTATTTTTTAATCTCATATTCATTCTACTTTCTAATTACACGAATAGGAAATAATATAATCAGTGATTCACATACACAAGCATATTTGGCCCAAAAAAAAAAAACATACACAAGCATCGTCTCTTTTAGTATATTCGTGCGTTTTACGTGTACTTCTTACCTGAATCTTTGGTTTATTAATTACATAAAAATAACCTTCGGTTAACGTATCATTCTCATGCCTTAAGAGTAAACTTTAAAGATTAATCTAAGAGCAATAGGGAACTGTATGTATTAGCTTATACTTTGTTGCATGAAAAATTAATATATGTTCGGGTCAGATACATTCTTCACGTTTTGAGAGACATACACTACTGTATGTATTGAACCTAAAGAAGTTTGGGTAAGTAATCTAAAAATAATAATTTATTCTCTTCACTCTTGCAGATGAAGTCCTTTAATATATAATGCTAAGAAAGAGATAGAAAGCTCAAAAGCTATGAGATTTTCTTTGCAAAAAGACTCTTCGCTCAAAATTACTTAATTTTATGGAAATTTGATGTCTGGCTTTACATGATTTAGGAGAATCATGGTGGGATATACTGCCTTCATTAGCATCGATCAAAAAGGGTGATTGAAGATATCAAGTTGGAAACCATAATGAAGAATCTTGAGGACCAAAAAAAATGAATACGCTCTTTACTCGGTTGAACTTGATGCTGATGTTTCGATGGTTCAAAAAAGATTACTTATTTGTGGAGGCCTAATACAATATGAAAATGAACTAATGAAGCGTAAATTATAGTTTTTCTTGAAAATTGAATTGCCTCTCATCAGTCACTTGTGTCCACTTAACGGGGCTTTTGGATGGATTAAATCTCATTATACTTAATTTGTGTATGTTTGGATTAATGGTAAAAACTTTTTTTTCAATGTGATTTACAGTTTATGAGGTAAACATGTAAGAGGAGTTTTATCTCGACTTACGTAAATAAACTTTTTAAATGTGAACCTAAATAAGCCCATAGTTGATTCTTTGACCTTAAACACGATAGAGATAACAAATATGTTGACCCACTTGCTGTGTTTGAGATCAAGATTGGTAATCCCAAAAATACTTATACACGCAAGTTAAACTACCCTAAACCCTAAACACTCTTCTCACATACTTACTTCGTATACTATAAATCCCCTTAAAAAAATATTTTTAAATGGTCAAGGGACTTACTTGTTAGCCTCATTCCATTGACTCCAACTACATGACTTTTGATACTCCCCTTATAGGTCCTAGCTAGTAATTTTTTGCGTGCTCCCATGTGTATTGGGTAGAGGTGGTAATATGGGTTGGGACCACAGGCTGAGTTCACCCAACCCGTAAATATGGGCGGTTTGTATTTTAAAACATTGAGATCATTTGGAAGCGGTTCTTTTGGGCTCAAATCCATATGATCCCAACCTATGATAGGTTGGACCATCGGGTTGGTGGGTTGATCCATATATTTTTTATTTTTTAATGTTGTCTAGTGTCTATTGGATAAGGAAGATTAGGTGAAGGGCCAAAGGCAAACAAGACACAATCCAATTTGCATAGCCTTTTGGGTCATTCATTATTGTCCATTCCATTGATGCTTTTTGGAGTTGTGACTTGCTGCAAGTTGCCCATTTTGAGTCTTTGAGAGTTAAGACGTGGTATTCGTAATTTAGTATACTCCTCTTCCTCTGGATTTATGTTTTTTTTTAATTTAGTGTACTAAAATATTGATAGCTTTTGGATTTATGTTTTTTTGTTATGTGTGGACTTGTGATTAATATTTAATTTTTAATGAATTTTTAATTCCTTTATAGTTTATGTTTGTAGAAAAAATAATTTTAGTATATTGTGTTAAACAAAATTTTAAAAAAATAATATGGGTTGGGCGGGCTAACCCACGAACCTAGTAGTTATGGGTTGGGTTGGTAAAATGACAACCCATATTAATACGGTCTTTTTAGGCCTAACCTATATGGTCCAAACCCACGGTGGGTTAGGCCAAACCCAGTGGGCTGGCCCAAACTCAGTGGGCTAAACCATATTACCACCTCTAATATTGGATACATAATTCGGAATAGTTATACTTTTTGCGTGTTTTTTCTATAGATTTTATATTAAAAATAATATACTAAATTTTTATTTTGATGGGCGCATCTTGAAAATAATCATATTTAAAGTATTATTTGGCATTAAATATAAACATATATTCTAATGAGAATTTAAATATTAATTCATCATGTTATGAAAGACTAATCAATTTTTCTTGATTTAGCCCATTGATAATAAATTAATAACTTTTTCCAAAAATAAGATGAGGGAAATGTATTTTATAGGATATATACCGCTTTGGTATTTATCACAAGTCACCCCCTAACCACTTCATTGGTGTGATTACATTATTAAATTTGTTTGAAAATAGAAAAAGAAATTCAAATTTACCCTTATAAAAAATCATGAATTATATTTTGAGAAGGGAAAAATGCATGGAATCAGTTCAAGGAATGTGAGATTTGAACAAATTAATTAGGAAAATTTAAGAGAAAACGAAGATGGGCAAAGTAAAAGCACATGGAGGAATAATAATGGTAACAGTAAATAATAATAATGATGGGGGACGCATTCAAGGCAATCTAAAATGGATTCAGGATTCCCCACATTCACACACAATCCCATGTTGTTGGTGTGTGTGCTTTGTCTCTCTGTCTTGTTTGCCTATTTTATATTTATTTAAAATAATAATTGAAATTTTTAAAATTATTTTTTAATCGTGATTTATGGTATACGAAATAAGTATGTGAGATTAGTGTGTTTATTTTTTACTTATAAATGTTTATATACTTAAGTTGAGACAAAACTTCTCATACATACTTACCTCGTATACTTAAATCACAATTGAAAAAATATTTTTAAAAACTCTAATAAATGTTTTAAACGAGCACAATTAAAAACAAAACCTTCCCCATTTCATTTCATCTAACATGTTTGGCTCAACGATTGTGTGACTTATAAATGTTTATGTACGTAAGTCGAGATAAAACTCCTCTCACATATTTATCTCATATATCGTAAATCACAATTAAAAAAATGTTTTTGAAGACTCCAATCACTATTCTAAACCAACCAAAACCAATTTTTAATATTACTAATCTACGGTACACTTATGTTTATTTGTAATTTACCAAAATTTTAGCATCTTCAATTTCTTAGCACCACCAACCATCTGGATCAATTCCATTGACCCATCTATCTAATCAATCCGTAATCACTTCATTATCTCAAAATCACACATGATATGACAAGTTATAGATATTTCACCAATTATTTGAAACTTTATTATTTTAAATTTTACAAACATTTATATTTTAAAGAAGAATTACACTTCTACTGTGATTATTACGATGTTCTAATACTAACCATCGCCACGTAGATGCACGCAGCACGCCCATCAAACTGAAAACTATAATTCTGAGAACTACAATGTATTAAACCACATTAAGGTCGCAGGCAGGTCGAGGTAAAACAAGCACTGTTGGTATCTGATGAGTCCAAGCCTTAGCATAAAAACATCTTTGTCAAGCGAGTAGGCAAGAAAACCTATTGTAAATTAATGTTCCCGGAAGAACAGGTAAGTTCGGCAGAGAAGAAGAAAATGGAATGAAGAAAGAGACCAAACAACAAAATGACAAAATAGCTTTCATTTATTAATGGCAGAGATTAGTGTGAGCGTATTTGGGCCTTTTGAACACTATTTTGTCTGCCATTGGAATATTATTTCAGCCTCCATTATTATGTCACTAATGCTAATACCAATGTTGACGATCCCTTTTATTTTTATTATTGTTAGTCAAAAAGACATATCTACAAAATTAATTCTTCATTTTGATGCTTACATGCGAACGCAGTATGTAAAGCTTGTACTAAAACAAATTCAGATACATATAAGCCAAAAGTCACTACATTAAAAATTATGGAATAGGTTTTTCTTTTAAACCTTCTCTATTACTTGTTTTCTTAATTATTCTGTTTTATACTTGAAGAGGCAAAAGTAGATTATATTTAAAAATATGTCTACTAATTAAATGCCTAGGGTAAATAATCTTGTAGTTTAGTGGTATGGTCACTGATAAAAGTGGAAAGTCATGAATTTGGTCTCACTTGTAATTTCAAGTCTTTATTTCTTGCATCTCCTGATAAAAAAGAATTAAGATCCAATTTTATTTTATCTTAAAAGTTTTTATTTATGAGCTGTGAGTATTTGAAAAAAAATTTGGATCAATTTTTCTTTAAATATAAGGAAACTAAATGCTTAGGAGAAAAAGAAAAGAAAAACTCTATTCATAGTCCTCCAGACCAAGCAACTGGAATCTGGATGGTCAAACGAAAGATTTGAACATTCTGACAGAGACAGAAATCGTGCGTAACTTGAATAACAACACAAACGACACAAATGAAGGCAAAAGCATAATGTTGACACTAGTGCATCTGTTTTCATATTTAAAAAAGAAGATCGTTTCATGTAGCTCATGTCAGTTTTACTTTTGTTAAACAATTCAGCGATCAGATTGAAAAAAAAAAAAACAATTCAGCGATCAAATTATGAGCCTTTTGCATAATATGCCTTCTTTTAAGTTTTCAAAGAATCCAATCATTACATGTTTCCGGTACATTTTCTTGTGCCCACACACTTTAATATATTCAGATCCTAAATATATGAGATTGATTTTTTTATAAAAAAATTAAATAAATTATTTAATCATATCATATATTATATATTCTTAAATTATATATCAATTTATAAATTAGATAAAATAGTTTAGTAAAAAAATATTAATATAAATATTTTAAAATAATTTAATTAATTTTTATATTATCTCAAAACAAAGTAAACTCTGAGAGTACTAACAAAGCTCCTTCCATCATTGAATTTGCCAATTTCATCCCTCCCTCTTCCCCGTTTCAGAAAATAATGAAACAATTGTAGGGCCATCGTGTCGGTGGTTCTTGAACTGTAATTATAAGCCACTTGTTCAAGAACGCCAAAGTCATACCTCTACGTGCATCGCGTGAGTAAATATTTAATTCAATGCAGAGAATATGCCATTGAGGAATCAGTTTCCACTTTCTTAACAGGAAGAAGCAAAAAAAGGAGTTTCTCTTTGTTTTCATAATTGTTCACTCCAATCAGTATGTTAGATTTTGCAAACTTGTTACTCACAATCCCATATTTATTGGCTTCTTAGTTTCAAGGCCTGGTATTATTGCTTTCCCAAATTGTGAATTCAGTTCACAACAAATATGAAGTTCGGAGGCAAGCTTATTATTGAAATAAGTAATGACAAGAACACTAAGCTCATAACTACACCAAAAAATCTGATGGGTAATCCTGTGGATGTTTTTTAACTGTCTCTCTCAGCCATTTCTCCTGTTCGCCAAGGTTGGATGGAGGAACATCATAAACATCAGAGAATATTTCTGCCAGTGGTGGTTTCTCTTCCTTCTCTGCCAACTGAATTGACTGCAGAAGCTGCAGCAGGAAAAACACAAGATTAAGAAATGAGTTATACTATTTATGGTTTATGAATAGTGAGGTTTGTTAGAGTTTTTATAAACATATAAAAGCATGAATCTTAAAATAAAAGCACAAACTCCACCGAACAAAGTAGGATATCACACCTAGTATTAGTATTGGGTTAAACTTTTAATCAGTTTAACATATAAAGTATCAACGTGTTGGCCGAATTTTGTTAGGGAGCAATAATACCTGCTGTCTCGCATTGTTCCTAAGCTGTGATTCAGCCTCACAATTCCACCAGCCATTTCTTTCAATCCACTTTCTAAATCTAGCCACAGGATCTCGTGCCAACCTCCACAATTCAATTTCATTGGTAGAGCGATACTTGGTGGAATCATCTGACGTGGAGTGGTGTCCCACTCTGTATGTTAGGGCCTGCGGAGGAAAAACAAATATAACGTTGGTCTGCCATTAAAAATATCTTCACATCCAAAAAAAAGTTACTACCTTCAGTCCTAACAGCTAAACAAGAGATTTATTTTGGTTATAAATATAAAACTTCTATAAACTTTATCTCCCATATTTATAATTTTCTTTTAGAAGTATCCCTATTGATTGTACATAGTAAGGTGTTTCTATCAAAACGTGATTATAATGCACATGATCAAAAAGGGCATCATAGAGAAATCAACACACATTTATTACAAATAGTTAATCTAACTAATTTCCACATATCAGTTATCTAACTCTTATATTAAAGACTAGAAGGAATATCACCTTACCTCAATTAGAACTGGTCTTTGCTCACTGATCGCCATTTGACGAGCAGCTTTAACGGCATTGTAAACTGCGAGGGCATCGTTGCCGTCGACACGGATGCTACGAACACCATAAGCTTGCCCTCTCACTACAACACCATCACCTATGCACATAAGGAAAACAGAGAACAATTATGCATTTAGACATTATGATGCAATGCTACCAACTTGACCAAACAGAGAGTACCAAAGTCAAAAAAGGGTAAGGAAACTACTTCGAAACTGATCTGAAGTAGGCGTGCTAATGGCCCATCCATTATTCCGGCATATAAAAATAACAGGAGCCTCCATAACAGCTGCAAAATTTAAAGCAGCATGGAAATCCCCCTGATAACGCCATCAATTAGAGTACATAGAATAAGGTCAAATCTATTCAGTAAAAGAACCAGATACAAGTTCTCACTCCATGTGGTGTATTTCTCTTAATAAATGCATCTCTTACATGACATAAATTACGTAGTAATTACCTCGCTTGAGCCACCATCACCAAAATAAGTGACAGCACAAGCATCTTTTTTTTCCATCTTCAAGGAATATGCAGCACCAACAGCATGGGGAAGTTGCGAGCTGGAATGTCAAAGCGAGTTAGGCACAAGCAACTTTCAATATAGAGGAGTGGAGCTAAAACAAAAGAAAAAAGTTTTATGCACCAATGCATAATTGAAGAAGCTTTAGATACTTACGCAATTGTTGATGCTACAGTTACGTAATTGAGTTGTTTAGACCCATAGTGGATTGGCATTTGCCGTCCTTTCCCATTATCATATTTATTGGAAAAACATTGGTTCGCAAATTCTTGCAAAGTGAAACCTCGCCATAGCAGGACTCCAGGTTCCCTATACTGCATGAAATCAAAATCTAATAATAAGGTGGTAAATTAATAAAGGAAATCCCCAAAAAGCTGTAGGTTAAATTCTAGTTAAAAATATCGACTGAAGCAAAAAAAAAAAAAAGTCTCCTTTTATAAGTATGATGAATGAGCTTGCAACCTGAGGGAAGATTAGGTCTTCCATGCTGAGAGCAGCAGCTGATGCAATATTGATAGCCTCTTCTCCAATGGTCGTTGCATAAAAAGAAATTCTTCCTTGTCTTTGTGCTTCATAAAAGACAGTGTCCATAGTTTGAAGAGTAACCATGTTATTATACATTTTGACTGCAGTTTCCATGCTGACCTAATATTACTGACATCCATCAGTATCTTTTCATAATATTATCCTTTAACTCACGTATACTAACTGCAAAGAAAATACAAATTCTGGGATGTATTGGGGATGTGAAGACCTGCTCAAAGCTACCGCCCAAAATTGGCTGTCCATTGTCATCAAGCACCCGGAAGCAGCTTGTTCTCTCCACAGGAGATTCAGATATAAACCTCATTTCAGGTGTGAATTTCACTGATCCTCCGGGAAAATTCAAAACCTGCCATATCCAGTAAGAAAGAAAACATTCCGAAAGAATGAGCAAGCTTTAGTGCCCCTATATAGTTAAAAATGCATGGCATGCTGATTTTGTATGAAGAGTGCATGAGAAACTGTAGTCACAGCGAGCATCTAACCGGATTCACTTTTTAGTTTTAAAATTAAGGGCCGGGATCGCTACTTCATTAATATACTGTTTACCATCCAAGCATTGCAAAAAAAAATAGGTTCATTTTAACAGTTTGAATGATAATATTTGTCGCAGTTCTCTCCTTCATTCGTAATGCACAAACTAGATCAGCTAGTAATAAAGGATGATTGGCGCTCCAACAATGCTCCTTACATGGTCCACCAATAAAAAAAACAGACCATATAGGCGAGTTTGGAATATTGGAATTTCTAAAACTGTAATTTAAGGAATTCCATTACCGTCGCAAATGAAGAAATTGCCTCAAAACATTGGAGTCAAACACAGTTTTGTGACAAATCAGAAAAGGCGAAGAAATCGAATGAAATGAAATGGCCATGTGTACTTCGTTATGTGTCAATGATTACAACAGTCTTTGCATGTACACACGATGCACCACAATTGCAGGGATAATGAGGAAACGATTATAGTACGGGTCTATGATACAAAAATAACTTAAGCATCCATATCTGGGCCTCACTGATTCTCGGTATATTGGACTTCAACTAGGCTATTCTATTAACAGAACAGACTACTAAATGGCCTCAGGCCCAAATCCACGTGCTTGATCTTTTTTATTGTTAATGTCTAACTCATGTCTTTCGCGTCAGGCCCAAGAAAAAGAAAACTCGTTTCTTTCGTGATTTGATTAATTGATCTCAATTCTCATGCGCAAAAAGTTAAAAAATATTAATAATAATTTTTTTTAAAAAAAAAACTTTCCTATGGGAAAACAACTTTTTTTTGGACAACGATTTTGCCATTCTGGCGATGCGAACAGGAGACGCAAAATTGTTTTCAAGACTCGCAGGAATGAAAAATCTTTGCCAAGAGTCATGACTGCAAATCTACAAGATGCAGAATGCAAATTTCCGAGCTATACATTGCATCTACGGGGAGTTTAGCAGTGAGTACCTGATTCTCATCGGCACAAACAGAACTCAAACGATTTTGTGCCATCGTCGATTCAAATCGACGAATATTACTCAAGTTTCTGAAATTTCGCTGATAATGGGCGTTCCGGTCAAAGTGAGGGGTCGAAGAACTCCGAGAGCCTTGTTGAAGGGAAGCCATGAAAGCCATCTTCGATTTGACATGGCGGAGGATGGTCGTCGATTTCCTCATATATAGAGCCATAACCCTGCCGGTCACCCAATAACTAGGAGATGCCTAAGATGGAGATGAAGTGTAAGAGCAAGAGCCGTCTCTAGGGAGTAAGATAAGATCACTTGCACAAGCATCCACTTTCAGATTCATTCGTCTTGGTATGTATATCACCAATTAAAAATTGAAAATCTTGAGAAAATAGTTGGAAGAAAAAAAAAAGGGGAACTTGGCCATTTAGGGCAGTCTATGATGCATCGTCAAGTGTGGTGAAATGTCTTAATTGCCCTTTATATTTGAAAAATAAATATTTTATAGATTAGGTTGAAGATCAGGAAGACATAATTCCAAAATAGAGTATTGTTTGTTTGTGAAATAAAATTGAGAAATGGCTTAAAAATAGTTTGGGCAAATTAATTATAAAATGTTACCATGTGCAAACAGCCATCCATAGTGTGTAACAGATCTTTCGTTGTGTACAACCAATTTTCCTTATGTGCATAAATCTTCCATACAAATGTTCAAACATCTTCCGTTGTGTGTAAAATATTTTTCCGTCATGTGCAAAATATCTTCCGTCGTATGAAACAGATATTTCATGATAGCATTTAGCAATTAATTTACTTACCAGACATTTTTAAACAATTCTCCCAATAAAATAATAACATATGAATAATATGGTGTTTAAGTTTATGCTGTAAGCATTATCAAGACTGCTATCTCAAATTTTCCCACTTCTTTAATTTTTTATTTTATAAAGGACAAGGACTATTTTATAATCCATATCTAGAATGTGATTTAAAAAAATTAAGAGCAAATTAATTAAGACTCAACTGACCAAGAAAATTTACGAATCGTACAAGTCCAGTCATGTATTAGATAGCATGGCCCCTTTCTGAATGTTTTTTCTCCTTGATTGATGATGATGGCTTGCAGCCTGCAGGATATGTAAGTACCAGATGAAGTGGTTTTGAGGCTCGTAAATTATTATGTCTATTTGTTTCGATTTTTGGTCTAAGCAAAAATTTTCTAAAGGATCTCGCATATGTAAATCCGTCTCTATTGTCGACCTTGTTATATTCATTTAATTAATTTTTGTCTTTTTGTTGCATGAAGTGACAAGTGAATATCCATATGCATAGCATCATCCAGATCCAATTACCAAAAGTGAAGAGCCTTCTATTAGGGCATGTTCATTTGCCCTCAAAGCTGGTTGAGTCAAATAGTAATATTACTTGGTTTAAATTTTTGATTACGTAGCATCTGGTGTAAAAGAATATTATAACAACTGGTTATGGTACTAATAAGATGCTAAAAGTAGAAAGTAGTAAAGTCGTTTTTATAATACAAAGAAAGAAAATTACACGAGCTGCATTTTGGCAAAGGTAATATTCTCAGGTTTACAAGGAAGTTGGAAAGGCGACGACAGAGCCATTACGCAAACAGATACAGTTTAACTTAGCAAGATTGCCACTCAAATACATGTAATCTAGAACTTCGATTATGCAAGTAGTTGTTTTCTATCATATAGATATACCGTCATTCTAATAATAAGTCAGGTTAATTTCTTCAAGATCATCATCCAACGACCAAAAAACTTCGTCCTGCCATGACAACTCTGTTCTGCTGTCATCTTCTTCTTCATCATCATCATCATAGCAGTTCACTTCTTGAGAGTCCCTGTTTCTTTCATAAACGCGGCATAAAGCCCATTTGCTCTGGCTCTGATCCTGTCTCGTATGTTTAGCAGAGATAAATTGGAGGTATAATAATTTGCTGTATATGGTACCACTACTAACTAAATTGTCTAATTGAAAAATTAAATCACTTACCGATTTTCTTCTACCTCTGGTACTCCTATGTGATGCAGTGTTACACCCTGATGAGCAAAACTGATACTCTTGCATTACCCAGCTGGTTTCAGTGCCTTCTGGAGCTTCTCCTATGTTGAATACAAGGTACTTCTTGATTCCTACTTTCTTGTCAGCGGCCGAGACAATAGAATCAGTGACTCCTATTTCTCTCCAATACCCACTTTGTGTGGTTCTGTTCTCGTTCACTTTGGTGAAGAAATAGTATTGATTTCCACTTGACAACGCCTTACCTGTTTGTAGATTTAGAGTTTCATACATGCATATATCAACGGTTAATTATGTCTTTTTGTTATGTATAATTGTGACTCTGAAATTTTGAACTAGTTGACAAAAGGTAGAAGCATACCCTTTAATTCCCAAGGATCAGCCACAGAAATATCAAGATCAGGGATGATGTTAGGATGGCACGGTAAAAGAGAAACTTTGCTGTATAGAAAGTGAAGGACAAGTTCTTCATCGGTTGGAGAGAAGTGAAACCCTGGAGGAAGGTTGACGCTTCCATCTGCCATTATCTTCTTTATTTTAAGTATGTTTAGTGGACTTTGGCATTTGTGTCAAGTTTAGGTATTATATATACCTATAGTGAGAGAGAGAGAGGGTTTGGTTGCTTATGATTCAAAATAAGAATTGGGTTGGCTAGAGAAAGACGGCGATACGTGGAATACCATCATAAGAAAGTAAGGCCAAGAAGGACGAAGCTGGCCATGGATGCTACTAAAACAAGTTAGCTGTAATTTGATCATTTAAGTTACATTATTTTATTGCATATAGTCAAGTTAATCTGAATGGTGCTTTTTTCGTCCGTTCTTTTTCGATTTCATTTTTTAACTCGGGATTAGCATAATTCATGAGGCAATATGGGAATTAGGCTTCTTTCACCTTTAACTTTATGTGTTCCACCGGTGTGCTGCATGCAAGTTGCAAAGGTTAATGCTAATAAAATAGTTTAAAGCAACGATCAAGTTTCCCCTTAAGCTAATATTATCATTATCATCTCATCCCCACCAATTAAAATGTATTTTATTTACTGTACCGCACAGGTAATTTGATGATTTAAAGAGAATTTTTGTCACTGTTTGAGCAACCTTAGTACCTTTTTTCTCTTTGCATGAACCAATAAGAAAAAGTATCATCGTCGGTGATATCTCGGGTTTGGTCAATATGATGTTAAGATTGAGTGGAAAAATCTAATAAATGATGAGTCTCTGACCCCAAAAAGGTCCTTCTGGATAACATGGGTCACAAGTGTTCTCGTTCACATTTTGCCATATGTTCATGAGCATGAATCACTACCTTAGCCGTCCTTTTATCAGCTCAAAGTGTAGAACTCACGAACTGTTGATACATATAGTTGGCATTCTAAAAGATTAAATTTAAAGGCAACCCATTTTGAAATTTTCATTATTGCTGCAACGTTGGACGAATCAGAGGGTAAAAGGAGGCTGGGTAAAGCAGAGACATGCCGTTCTGGCTCCTAAAAAAGAGGGAATCAATTCAATTGAGATAACTATCCTCAATGTGTTTTCTCTATTTGAATTCCTCCATTTCAGCTTTCATTGTTCAGCCATTAGACAACAAATTGACAAGCAAAATTTATCATTCTTTTCTTATACTACCTCTTATCTTTAATATAAGATCCACATTAATAAAGAAATGTGACTACAAAGTGGGTTTTAATGGGTTTTTTTTATTAAAGATCGAAGTGAGTAACTATATAGAAGCACCTGTGAGGGTTTCCAGATTGCAAGCTGCTGATACATGATGATCATTTGTCCTACTCTTGGGATTGCCTTCATTCATGTTTAGGTCTTACTAATCTGTTTTTAGTAAAATGATTCTGTCACTTAATGGGACAAATGGATGAAAACACAAATTAAGAAGCCGAAATGGGAATTTGCCGCATTACGTAATCAACTAACCAATAATAGTCGGTGACTTGATGGCTTTATGAATCATTACGCTTCGCGGAAAGCAAAACTTATGCTCTCTCACATAATGTAGTAGTTGGGAGGTCACCTTTAGCCGTCGTTAAGTTGATCCTTGGACAAGTGTTTTTAACGGTGCTACTGCTTCCTTTTGGCTTTTAGGTGGCGCTTAATTTGAAGCTTATCCCTTGTTCTCTGCAACTTCTCTTAGCCCTGACAGGAGAAAAATAATAATAATAATAAAACAAAATTTAAAGAAAGTGCAGGGGAAAAAACTTTAACCTGGCAGCGTGTCAAGTTTTGACATGAACTGTTGTTGTTGTTGTTATCATTGTTTCATTGGACCCTTCTGGTCTGTCTGCAACAAAAAAGATTCAAACTTTCTTTCTATGTGTACTGGTTATCATCACCAACCTGCCAAATTGTAAGTCTAGCCGGATCGCTTTATCATCATTTCGTCCACCTTTTTTTTATAAGATCATCCACCTTTTATTTTGAGATTGATGAGCTAAATCTCATTTTGAACTTTTCTTGATGGATGGTAAGGAAATTTTCAATTTTTTTATTTAATTTTACGTCTTTCTTTTAGTCCATTTCGCATCTGTTTTAAAGTAAGCTTTTTTCCCTTGATGTTTAGAGATTAAACAAAATAAACAGTGAGGCTATATCTCTATCTGTATTACCTTACCCTTCTTTTTGCTTTTTCTTTATCATTTGACCTTTTCAATTTAAAAATTGATATCTTTGCATTTGCAGACTGCTTCTGTCTTTTAACCAGTGATTGTGATCCTAATAATTAGTATCATCAGTGTAAATTGTGAGTTATAAATTCTAACAGTACACGCTTTTAACTTCTCATGTGGTATATAATAATAGTGGCTATAGAAAACCCGTCTATATTTTTTGGTGGCCATATTCTTGTGAGAGAAGCGTTACTTATGAGTCATGATCTGTTATCTTACGCAGCATTTACAATAGCACAAGGCAGCTTTCTGGGCAAAGGAACAAATATGTTGACGCAAGAGCACTAATACGCACTTCCAGATTTCGACTTCATGGGGCAATCTTTTACAATTAATGGCCTTCTATCTACGTGTCAAGTGGGACCATACCGACGTGTCCATACACCACATGGATATGACAATAATGCAAGCTACGTTTACATGCAAGCAAGATAATGGATTTGACTTTCAGCTTTAATTTTTTTTTTAAATTTATATATGCACGGATATTTAATTTTTCTTAATGGTGCAATCTTGCTTATAGCCTTCATATAAAAATTTCAGGTGCCTAGCTTTGCAATGTGTCTGCCGCTGAATATGTAAAGAGGGGCAAGTGGGCCTGGCCATAAATCTTTTTACCAGCTCTATAATATTGGACGCAATCATGCAGGCATGTTTTTGTCGTTATCGTAAATAAGATTAGTGGAAATCAACACGTGGCCATCATTACTGACCACATTGAAGCATCATGAAATTTCCCAGTGCAACTATAGATTGGCAACAATCTATAGGGCAGTCAGCGGCTTCACAGTAACACATGCACATGCTATTGCGTCCAATACTGAACAACCAGCAAAGATTTGAAGAAGAAGCACGAGTGCAAGCAGATTTACATCAGCATGAGAGATTTTTCTTTGTTGTTAAGGATTCAAAGTAAGTGGGATTGGAATCCCATAATTTAGTGTTGCTGCAATAAATTTCTCTGGGAATGTCTGCAATTATATATACAACATGAGAACTTGCAATTATATATATACAACATGAGAACTAAGTGTGCAATTCATCGTATACATGTAGTTTACCTAAAGGATAGGACGTGGCTTCTGTGGGATGACTACCTGCAACAATGCTACGAGCTTTCTGATCAGTAAAGTCCCTACAGCAGCAGCTTGCACATGTGATGGTTTTTGGAATAGCGATTAGAACCTTTAAAAGTGTCTTTCAATCGTAATTTACGGTATAGGAGGTAAATATGTAGAGGAGTTTTATCTCAATTTACATGAATCGCACTTATAAAAAAGTGAAAGCTGAACCAAACACCCTCTGACGTCAAACGTGAGAATCAACATTTTAAGTGCCATATGTTAAGTTGCAAATCTGTCTCATAAGTCTTTTCAGGTTTAATATTATTCTGAAAGTTTTAAAATATAGCAGTATTGCATCGTACCGTTAAACTCAGTCTATGTTTATAGTCGGTCCCAAGCCCGGGTAAAGGATGAGGGTTGTGTTAGGCCCCGACAGCCAACGTAAAACCCTATCGAATCTTTATGAACATAGATCAACGAAGAAATTGTGCTAATGCTAGGTCGTTGCTTGTAAGTAACGTGTTGTATGGCTCGAGTACAGTGAGAAGTGAGCGAGATCCGCTGCATCGTTGCCCAGATGTAGTGTTAAATGAGCAAGGGCTACCACTTTCTTCTGAACGGAGGCGGCTAAAGAAGCTAGTTTATGAAAACAAGATCAGATTTGGCACCTGGAACATTGTGACTTTGAGCGGAAAATCTTGGGAGGTGGTGGGAGTAATGAAGGATCGTAAGATTAATATCCTGTGTCTCCAGGAAACTAAATGGTCAGGAGAAAGGTCTAGAGAAATTAATGGTTTTAAGCTCTGGTACACAGGAAAGGTCAATAGACGTAATGGTGTTGGTATAATTGCTGACAAGGAATGGAGGAAGAATGTGGTGGACGTTAAGAGGATTGAGGACATAATTATTTTCTTAAGAATGATTGTTGGAAAGGATACTATGAACATTATCAGTGCGTATGCACTTCAAGTAGGGGCAGAAGTACATCTTAAGGAAAAATTCTGGGAAGATTTGGAGGGACTAATTCAGAGTATCCCACTAACTGAAAAGATTTTTATTGGAGGAGATCTTAATGGACATGTTGGTAAGGAGGCAGAACCTCATGCAAGAGCGCATGGTGGTTTTGGATTTGGGTTGCTCAATAATGAAGGTCAATCTATTATTGATTTCTCCCTCGCATATGATCTCAAGATTATCAACACTTATTTTAAGAAGCGAGAGGAGCATTTAATAACATACAAGAGTGGAGCCGCGAGGTCACAGATCGACTTCTTCTTGGTAAGGAATTCTGATAGACGATTTTGTACTAACTGTAAAGTGATCCCTAGGAATGGCGTGACAGCACAACATAGGGTTATGTTCCTTGATGTGAATATTAAGTATGTAAAACAAAAACGCCAGCTAGTTTTAAACCCAAGGGTCAGGTGGTGGCAATTGAAAGGGGAAAACAAGGAGATTTTTAAGAGAACTCTCTTGAAGGAGGGGGAGTGAGAGTTGCAAAGAAATCCTAATATCATGTGGGAGAATATGTCTAAAAAGGTCCAGCAGGTTGCTAAAGCAATTCTAGGAGAATCAAAAGGTCTTGGTTGACAAGATAAGGAGACTTGGTGGTGGGATGAGACTGTTCAAGAGAAAACCAAGCATAATAAATATTGTTTTAAAGCCATACACTTATGTAATAATGCTGAAAATTGGGAAAAATATCGTATGGCTAAAAAGAAGACTAAAAAGGCAGTGAGTGAAGCTCGTAATAAAGCATATGAAGAGTTTTATAAGGAGTTAGGGACAAAGGTATGAGAGCGTAAGATTTACAAGATCGCAAAGAACAAGGAGAGAAAATAAAGAGACTTGGACCAAGTGAGGTGTATAAAGGATTAAAAAGGAAAAGTTTTGGTTACTGATGGAGATATTAAGGATAGGTGGGAAGCCTACTTTTATAAGTTGTTTAATGATGGTGGAGAAGGGTCGCATTGTGACTTGGAAGATTTGACTACTCGAGAAGGTGACCTTAATTTTTCATTTTATCGCAGGATTCGAATTGGCGAGGTTAAAGAAGCTCTTAAGAAGATGGAAACTGGTAAAGCTATCGGACCTGATGGTATTCCAATTGAAGTTTGGAAATGTTTGGGCGAGGAGGGTGTGTCGTGGCTCACAAAATTATTTAATGAGATCTTACGAACCAAGAAAATGCCAGATGAGTGAAGGAAAAATACTTTGGTTCCTATTTATAAGAATAAAGGGGATATTCATAATTGCGCAAACTATAGAGGAATTAAGCTAATGAGCCATACAATGAAATTGTGGGAAAAAGTGATTGAATATAGGTTGAGGTTGGAGACTAATGTTGCTGAAAACCAATTTGGATTCATGTCAGGAAGGTCTACAACAGAAGCGATTTATTTATTAAGGGGGATAATGGAAAAGTATAGGAGCAAAGGAAGAGATTTACACATGCTCTTCATTGATTTGGAGAAAGCTTATGACCGGGTGCCAAGAGATGTGCTTTAGAAAGCCTTGGAAAAGAAGGGGTAAGGGTTGCATATATCAAAGCCATTCAAGATATGTATGCGGGGGTTACAACCAATGTTAAAACGTCTGGAGGTGTTACAAAGGACTTCCCTACAAGGATTGGACTACATCAGGTATCAGCTTTAAGTCCTTATTTGTTTAACCTAGTGATAGACGTCCTAATTGAACCTATAAAAGAGGAGATCCCTAAATGTATGCTTTTTGCGGATGATATAATACTATTGGCTGAATCTAGGGAAGAAATTAACTCCAAACTTGAGATATGGAGGCGGACTTTGGAATTGAGAGATTTTCGTCTTAGTAGGAGCAAAACTGAATATATGCATTGCAAATTTGATAAGAGACAAAGTCAAAGTGAAGTGGAAGTTAAATTGGGTGGGCAAGTAATCCCGCAAGTTCAAAATTTAGATATTTGAGATCAATTATACAACAAGATGGTGAGGTGGATGGAGACGTCAATCACATAATTCAAGCCGGATGGTATAAATGGAGAAAAGCTACATGAGTTATTTGTGATCGTAAAGTACCTAATAAGGTAAAAGGAAAATTCTACCGCACTGCTATAAGACCAGCAATGCTATATGGTAGTGAATGTTGGGCTTTAAAGGGATATCATGAATATAAAATGGTGGTAGTTGAGATGAGGATGTTAAGATGGATGTGTGGCCATACAAGAAATGACAATATTCGTAACACTCATATACGTGATCGTGTTGGAGTGGCCCCTATTGAAGAAAAAATGGTAAAAAATAGTTTGAGATGGTTTAGACATGTTCAGTGAAGGCCATTGAGTGCTCCGGTGAGAAAGGTTGATCAAGCAGTATGGAGTCCTGTCAAACGAGGTCGAGGAAGACCGAAACGAACGCTCAATGAGGTTATTGAAAGAGACCTTTTAATTAATAATATATCGAAATCTATGGTCTTTGATAAAGCACAATGACGTCGTGCGATCCATGTAGCCGACCCCACCTAGTGGGATAAAGGCTTTGTTGTTGTTGTATTGCCTCATACCGTTAAAAAACGAATGCTAACCCATTAAAAATTGACGTTGCATGTTAACTTTTTACCGTTAATGAGCAACATTGTTTTATTTTAACACTTTTAAGACCAACATTGAATATAAAAAAACCTTATAAGGGTATTTTACTTTTCAACGAAAACTTTAACTCTATATGTATGTAAAATCAGACTAACACACAATAAGCTACATATCTTGCTTCTGCATCATTACTGCTTATAAAAGGTGCCAATCGATCAAAGTGAGGATGGGTGGGAGAGAGTGCTGTTCCTTGGATGCTTATGGGTTAGTGGGGTTAATACTTGGATACGAGTATATGGAGTTTGGGTTTAGTCAAGATAAAATAAAATATTATTTAAGTCAGTAAAGTTAAACAATCAGTATATAATATGTAATATATATGTGCAAAAATGAGGGATCGAATAAGTGATAAGGGACTTTTGACCAAAAAAAAAAGAAGAAAGCGATAAAGGGATTTGGATCCAAATATACTTGCATCCTACACAACAGACACTAACGACATAAAAATACGTGAGCTTTATGTGAAGTTGCATTAAAAGGGTACGCTCTATTATTGTGGTAATCTTTTTTTTTTTTAATCACTAAGCTACAAAGCCTTTATGTAAAGTAATAAGAGCTTGTCCATATCGTTTAAATTTGGATCTAGACAGTTTATATTTAATTTTTTTTAAAATAGGTGATTTTTAAATAAAAAAATTATTTTTTAAAAAAAATTTTATTTAAAAGATTATCTTTATTTTAAATTTTGTATCTATTAAAATAATTTTTTTAAAAAAATCAAAAATTAAAAAATTAAATCTAAACATTTCAAATCTTAGTGCCTATCCAAAAAATAGGTACTAAAACTCTTTCCCCGTGGCATGGATTGTTCTGTGTAGGTGGCATATCGTCCTATATCTTTAAAATGTTAGTGACTATCCCTCTTTTTTTTTTCCAAAAAATAAAATTTAAAGGGGATTATGCTTAAGATTAGGGGTGTTTAAATCTAGGACCGGGACCGGATCCCCCAATCCCGGTCCCAATTTGATACCGGGACGAAACCGGGAATTCCTGGTTTTTTTTAAAAAAATAAATTTAAAATATATTATTATATTAGTTAAATTTTTCATAATCTAATATTTAAAATAATCATTTAACGGCTAATAAGGCCATAATAATCATACGAATTGATTTAGAATTGAAAAATAATATTTTATTATTATTATTATGATCATCTTTGTTATTAACTTTATACATTATATAATTATGATTAATATTATGATATATACGGTTTAGCTCCAATTTAAAATGTAATACACATATTATCAAATGATAACTTAATTTATAGAATAAAAAATATAAAAATAAAAAGATAACTTAATTTATAAAATAAATAATAATAATAATAAAACCGAAACCGAGAAGGGAATCACCTGGAAGAGAAACGCATTGTAATGCAAGGCATGGTCACAGGCTCCATGAAGCATCCCTAAACAGAGAAAGTGAGAGCTCTCGTGACACGACTTATGAGTTATGACACACATTACTCTTTACGGGAAATAAAAAAAAATTATAATAAGGTTTTAAATAAAATAAAAAATAAAAAAAATAATTTTTTAAAATCGTAAAATAAAAAAATGATTCAATTAATAACTTTAGGTATTAGTCATTGATAATTTGAGAGACCTATATTGACAACTCCTTAAAATCATTTTTTCATTTTGTAATTTTAGGAGATTATTTTTTTATTTTTTTTATTTAGATTCTTATTATAATTTACTTTTAAAAAAAGTAGCGGGTGATGACGACGGAAAGGTTACTGAAACAGTGCCACCGAATCCTCTTAATCCCCTAATTTATAATTAAATAATTCTCTCACATAAAAAGCTCACATAACAAACAAACAAAATGCATTAATATATAATATTTATTCCTGCAATTATGTCCTTCAGGGAAGAAGGCGTCTTCCAAGTATATATATAATATGCAGGGTCACATCATAATCACAGAAGAATCCCGAAGACAAATAAGTGATCATATATTTTTAAGGGAAAATGGTTTAAAAATATATTGTAAAAAAATTATTTACTGATTTATATTACGGATGTAAACAAACATCTTTTATGTGTAAATATTATTCATATGTGTAAAATTTATCATTGAGAATGTGCAAACACTATCCCTCGTGTGCAAAATATCATCCATCAGTGTGTAACTTATCACCCACCATGTACAATGGTAGCAATTAACAATTAATTTATTTATAAGATTTTTTTTAACAATTCTCCCTATTTTTAAGCCCTCGTAGGTCCAAGCCATTCATTATGTCAATGTTTGATATAGTTTACATTTATTTTATAAATATGATTTATGTAAGTGGAGACAAAACTCATCTCATATATCATAAAACCTACCTCATATACCGTAAATTACTATTATAAAACACCTTTAAAAGTTACAATCCATATTCCAAATACCCACAATATTTTAAAGAAACCGCGAGTTGATACCACCAAGTTATGAACAGGACATTACTTTCCATTGAGTGATCAATCAAAGTTTCTTCCAATTCTATAGTATTTTAAGTTCACTAATAACGGAGTGGGACAGTGATTATGTTGATAAAAACCTAGTTTTTTTAGTGAGAGAGAAGGGGGGGGGGGGAGAGACTCATGGGCAAGGCAAAGAGATATTTTGGGCTTCTAATAAATATTATTTGGTATTATTATATTAATGGTAACGTATAGAAAATTTGGAAGTGATGATGACATGTTAATAGTGGGTGGGGCAAGAGGCACTTGGGAGAGATGTGGATGACTGATAAAATGAAATAATTGGAAAAGAGGTCACGGGTGCTTCCTCTGTCACACTGAATCATATGTTGGAGCCCAGGCTTGTTCCTTTTTTTTTTATATAAAACCAAACGCCTTGCGACAATGACAAAAATTAACACCCCCAAAATTTCAAATATAGCCCTTTATATATAAATACATTCAACTTCCTTTATAAATACATGCTGCTCAAAATTTATATGGAATATATGTACTTTACATTCTGTCCCACCAACTCCTAACATTCCCAGCAACTTGATTCAAACTATTACGCGAGTCTCATATACATTGTTATTCTTTTAATGTCATTATCTCTTATAAACATATGAAGGTGCTGATAATGATATCTGCACATGTGACTTTTAAGTTTTAACAAATTCTCAAGCGACGTTAATCTGAGAAAGCGGATATAATTACTATGAATAATGTCCTCACTCTCTCCAGAAATCAAAATCAATGAGCAGGCCAATCTGCAGAGGTTTTAAATGGCTGATTAATTGCAGCAATTTTGCCTTGGATGTTTCCCACCACCAGCTTCTTGTGTGTGGTATAGTCATGGCTTTTGGAAGAATGTTATCTGACCAAAATTCACCAAGTTAAAATAGAGCCATCATTGCCCATATGTGTGTCTACGAAGATATATATAAAATCAATGCAATTGCTAAATTATACACTTGGGTTGAATTGGTTTTAGAGAAACTAGAATTAAGAAATCCTAACCACAAAACTCAAGTCCCCAAAGGAACTGGTTCTTGTTTGTTTCCATTCATAGCATCCTACGATCTGCTAAACGCCATACCAGAATGTACCTCGTGTTTCTCAATAGTTAAAAAAATTAGCCCTTCAGTTTTTATCATCTCATCTGTGATTATGTGTCAAAATCATGCGTCGTACTTGTGAGGTTGCATACTCCAAAACCATTTACAGTATAGCCTATGGGCTATAGCTATCCAATAATATAATGAAAAGTTGAGAATATTCACGTGATCCATTCTACTTTTCCATGTCAAATTGTATCACAGTGGAAGAGAAATATGTAGAACAAGTGCCCGTGAACCAAGTTTGTAAGTCCGTGGACCTCACTGGCTTTGCACTTTTGTTGACGAGAATCCCTTCGAACCAGTCATTGCTTCGCAGTTTTGTAGCTGAAGCAGAAACGAAGAGAGCCGAATGAATTTCATAATTCAATGGTGAAAGAAGGTTGTGAGGTTGAAGCAATAGGCATTCACTACAAGATCCGCACACGGAAAAACAAGCTCAACTCTTTGAAACTTTTTAGGAAAACTCCACAACTGAATGAGGAAGAAGATAATGTTCAAACTCAAAAACCAGAAGAGGAAGCACAAAAATGCAGGGGAGTGAGACATGTGCTCAAGGACGTGAACTTGCAAGCCAAGCCACGGGAAATTCTGGCCATAGTTGGGCCAAGTGGAGCTGGAAAATCATCCCTGCTTGAGATTCTTGCTGGTAAAGTCACTCCACAAAGTGGCTCTGTCTTAGTGAACCAGAAGCCTGCAGATAAAGCTCAGTTCAGCAAGATTTCAGGTTATGTTACACAAAAAGATACTCTGTTTCCCTTACTTACTGTTGAAGAAACTTTGATGTTCACTGCAAAGCTGAGGCTAAAGATCTCTCGAGATCAACTCTTCTCCAAGGTCAAGTCACTGATTCATGAACTAGGACTCAGCCATGTTTCTGGGACTCGCATTGGAGATGAAAGAGACCGTGGCATATCCGGCGGCGAGAGACGGCGAGTTTCTATAGGTGTTGAAGTCATACACAATCCAAAGGTGTTGATTCTGGATGAACCCACTTCTGGGCTTGATAGTACTTCTGCACTGCAAATCATTGATATGCTTAAGGTGATGGCTGACTCAAGGGGAAGAACTATCATCCTTAGTATCCATCAGCCTGGGTTCAGAATAGTGGAGTTGTTTAGTTCTATATTATTGTTAGCCAATGGCTGTGTGTTACACCATGGGAATGTGGAGTTGCTGATTGTGAATATGAGACTAATGGATCTAGATCCTCCTCTTCACGTTAATGTAGTTGAATTTGCCATTGAATCTATAGAAACCATTCGGCAACAACAAAAATGCAAACCAGTTCAGCATGAAATGCCCCCGCATTTGCCAGTAACTGGGCAACAAAAGAAATTTGAAGATGAAGAAGATGAGAGTAAAAGTGGTAGGTGTACCCTGCGACAGCTTTTTCAACAGTCTACTGAGACTAATAAGCAAATCACCGTCGATACGGGAATTGAATTATCTTGTGATTATGCAAATTCTAGAATGAGAGAAGCTATGATTCTCACTCACAGGTTCTTCAAGAACATCTTTCGCACAAAGGAGCTATTTCCATTTAGGACAATTCAGATGCTCATGTCCGGGCTCATTCTGGGATCCATCTTTTGTAATCTTAAGGATGATCTAGTGGGAGCTGTAGAAACGGTGGGTCTATTTGCTTTTATACTAACATTTTTGTTAACAAGCACAATAGAAGCTCTACCAATTTTTCTGCAAGAAAGGGAGATTCTAATGAAGGAAACCTCATGTGGTAGCTACAGAGTATCATCTTATACCATTGCCAATGGTCTTGTTTACTTGCCATTTCTACTCATCCTAGCCATTCTATTCACCGTACCCTTATACTGGCTTGTGGGGCTGAACAGGAATTTCACATCATTTTTGTACTTCTTGCTGCTAATTTGGCTAATTCTTTATACAGCAAATTCAATTGTGGTATGTTTCAGTACTCTGGTGCCTAATTTCATTGTCGGGAACTCAGTGATCAGTGGTGTGATAGGATCATTCTTCTTGTTCTCAGGCTACTTCATATCAAAGAACGAAATCCCAAAGTGCTGGATTCTCATGCACTATATATCTCTGTTTAAGTATCCCTTTGAAGGTTTTCTGATAAATGAGTTCTCCGACTCAAGAAAGTGCTTGGGGTACGTGTTTGGGTCATGTATGGTGACTGGAGCGAGTGTGCTTAAGGAAGAAGGGTATGGTGAGGAAAGTAGTAGGTGGAAAAACGTGGGGGTCATGGTTTGCTTCATCTTGTTCTACAGGTTCATTTCTTATGTAATTCTTAGATATAGATGCTCAAGAAGGGAAATTAAGAGCAGCAGCATCATCTGAAGAAGATGGTGATACAAGAGAATTTACTTGTCCTGGATTTTATTCAGAATTTCAGACATCAGGCTTCGGACAGCGACCAAACAAGATATATCAATCAATCACATATGTGTAACACTAGATTGTTATATATATATGTATAGCATATCGTGTTACATCTAGTTCTTTATATAGTTGGTATTGATTAATATAATATTCATAGCAGGCTCAGCCAGTACCAACTACCAAGTACCAACAGATTGCACCAATATGATGTTAATTTCTCTTCTCTTTTATTTTTTTTATAAATTATTTTTTATGGTAATTTTTCACATCTTTAGATAATAGATATGGCTTCATCTAGACTGCTTGTTCCCTCTCACACACACACACATAAATCTAAGGGCCGTTTGGTATAAAGAAAATTTGATGAGAGAAAGGAATTTAAGGGAAGGGAAGGATGGGGGAGGGAAGATTGTGAAGGGTGAGGGAAGATGTATTGTTTGGTAGGAAGAAAAATGAGGGTTGGTAGTTGAGAAAGAAATGAGAAATATCTATTTTACCCTGAAAAGTAGTTTATTAAAAATAAAAAGGAAAAATATTATTTTTTGTTAAGTGAAGGAAAATAAAAGTTGCGGCCATAAATAATATGCTTAAAAAATTAAACAAAAATAATAAATTAGAATAAAAGATTGTGTTTTGTTGAACTTCTAGAATATGACCATTGGATGTCGTTTAAACTCTAATTTAAGTTTAATAACCTGATTCAATTTTAATAACCTATAATTCTCTTTTAAACTTGATATTAATGGTAGGGACAAGATAATCAATATCTAAATGATTTTAAAAAAATATTAAAAAAATCAAGCTTGAAATCATGATCACTCAAACGATATGTGAGATCACTCAAGTAATCATAAAAATCACTTGAGTGATATGGATCACTCGAGTGATTTTATATTTGAATTCTACTGTCAAGTAACTTACTCAAATTCTGGAAGTGAAGCCTTCATCACTCAAGTGTATCCATAATACATGGTACAAACTAATTATGTCTAATAATCATAACCACACAAATTTTTGTAAAATCTTTTCTTATCAAATTTGAATTTGTCGCATTTATTTCACCACAAAAAAAAATCTCCTATTTTTAAATGGTAAAACAAGGGAACTAGACGAGGTTACTGCTTGTATCATGGCCCATGAGAAGTTTCGCTAATGAGTAGTGAGTAAAGCCACAACATCAACGACAAATCTTTCACCAAAACACCCACAACTTTTACTTTGACGAGCATGTACATCGACATCAAAATTACCACACAGTGTTTTTTCTTTGTCCTCCATGTTATTGTATGTAACATTCCAATGATCAATGGCAAACCACAAACTTTTGGCACAGTTTTGGCTTCCTTCCTATTCTCTGCCAAAGCCACAAGAACCATTAAATAATATGCAGTTATGTCATATTTTTGTTAAGAAACTAACCTTGTGTTGAGACAAATAATATTGGCTTTAAGTGCTTTTAGATGATTTGGAGGAAGTAAGAGAAAAACAAAATAAATGTTTTATGAGGGTAAATATGTCTGATACCTTCATAGTTTATAGAGGGAATTTGAGTTTTCACTAATTTTAATGGGATCTTATCTTCCCATATTTAAAGAAAGATTGGTGGACCCAAAAACTTAAATTTCTTAAAAAATTGAATACTAATAATATATCAAATAAGAGAAGTTGCTGATCTTCCCTTTCCTTTCCCCTCTTCCCCCTACTAAACAGGTCCTAATAGCTTGTTGCCCGCCCCCTAACGCACAAGCATCTTCATAAATAGCAAAAACAGGGGTTTATATCTTAAGCTTTCCACCAGGCTGCTTGTTCAATAATCCTGATTTCAATTAAACCTACACCAAATTCTGGTTTGTTTATTGATTTTTCCTCTTCCTTTGGGTGGCTATACGATGCGGAGATTTTATATCTTATCAAAATTAATTAGCTAAATCATAATTATTTATGATTAAATTTTTATTTAATATTTCTTGTATTTTGTATGCCAATTTTTAAAGCTTAATTGAAGACCTTAGACCATTAATAATAAATATTTAGATTAAAATGAATCAAATTTTATCATTTTGGATAAATTTATGCGAATAAAATTAGGGAGTTTAAGAGTAGTTTTGTATTTTTCAAATTTTAATATTAGGTTTCGCGAGATCGTGGCGGGAGATGAAAGGAAGCAGATGATGAGACGCGCCGCTGAGAAACAAAGAACGGAGGATGAGGAAGCGACTGAAGGACGAGTAAGGGCGACGCGACGGACCAGCAGGGAGTTCAGTTGACGAGCTTCTTCTTCTTTCTTTCCTTCTTCATTTCAGCAGCGTCTTCTTCAATCTCCCCCGCGCTCAGTTAGTGTTCCTCTCATTTTCTGCCATGGATTTTATCTTTGACTTCATTTTGTTAAAGTCTGTGATCATGCTTCATGATGTTATCCGCTTCTCTATTAAGAAGTACGCTTTTCTTATTTCTCAATGCATTACGACCAGAAATCTTAAACTTGGCGAGGCCTTGCATCCTCACCTTGTCAAAACCGCACTTTTCTTCGACTCTTTCCTCACCAACCGTCTCATAGACATGTACATTAAATGCAGCTGTGTGGAGGGTGCCCAAAGGGCCTTCGACGATCTTTCCCACAAGACAACACGTACGTGGAATATGATGATCTTTCACGACTGTAAAATGGGTTTGTTTGACAGAGCCCACTCACTATTTGATAAAATGCCTGAACCAAACCTTATCAATTATAATTCATTGATCACTGGTCTGACACATAATGCGTTTCACAAGGAATCAGTGAAGCTTTTCTGGAAGATGCAGAAGGATTATGATTGTTTACTATTAGATGAGTTTACGCTCGTTAGTATAGTTGGCAGTTGTGCCTCTTTGGCTTCCCTTTATTGGTTGCGTCAAGTCCATGGGATTGCAGTTATAAATGGTTTGGAGGTGAACGTGATCCTTAACAATGCTTTGATTGATGCGTATGGAAAATGTGGCCTACCCAACATTTCGAGTTCTATATTTTGTCGAATGCCAGAGAGAGATGTTGTGTGTTCGACTTCGATGATTGTGGCTTACACACGAGCTTCTAGATTGGAAGAGGCTTGTCGGATATTTAATGAAATGCCAATGAAAAATACCGTGTCTTGGACTGCTTTGATTACGGGTTTTGCTCAAAGTGGGCGTTTTGAGGAAGCTTTGGATCTTTTTGAGTAAATGCAGAAAGAAGGGGTATGGCCAAGTGCTCCAACTAATGTCAGTGTATTAAGTGCTTGTGCAGATTGGCACTTGTTGAAAGAGGTAAACTAGTCCACGTTCACATTATCAGAAACTGTAGTAATGGCTACTTATCTAATGTGTATATATCTAATGCTTTAATTGACATGTACAGCAAGTGCGGGGACATGAAATCAGCTGAAAGTTTGTTCAAGACGACTCCTTTGAGGGATATAATCTCTTGGAACACATTAATAACTGGGTTTGCACAGAATGACCGTGGCGAGGAATCGCTGGCCCTCTTCAAAAGGATGATAGAAGCCAATGTAAAGCCTAATCATGTGACATTTCTTGGTTTGCTATCTGCTTGTGACCATGCAGGTTTAGATAATGAAGGACTAGAGTTGAAAGACATGATGGAAAAGCAGCATGGCGTGAAGCCTAGACTTGATCACAATGCTATATTGATTGATTCACTTGGGAGGAAAAACGGACTCGAGGAAGCACTGGATCTAATCGAGAGAACACCGGATGGTAAAGATCACATTGCCATGTGGGGAGCACTATTGGGTGCTTGTTGAGTCCATGGGAATTTGGAACTTGCAAGTAGGGCTGCAGAAGCTTTGTTCGAGCGGGAACCTGAAAACACAGCTAGATATGTTATACTGTCAAACATATATGCAACATCAGGAAGATGGAATGATGCAAATAGAATCAAAAGAATCATGGAGGAGAGAGGCTTAAAGAAAGAGGCAGCTTGCAGTTGGATTGAGGTAAGAAATACAAGACATGAGTTTACAGCCAAGCACAAGAACCATGGCGAGATTGCGGAGATATATGAAATAATCAGTAAAATAGTCCATAATATGAAAGATGCTGGATACCAATATCATATCAGTCGCCCTTTATTTCCAGATGAGGATGACAATTTCTAGTTTTATTAGATCATACTTCTCGGTTTGATTGTTAGGAAATAGGAATAGTGCTTTAATGTGAATAATATACTGGCTGATACAGAGGCCACGTCTCTCATTGGAGGTCCTTTCAATGTTGTTTAGTACTGAACTACTGATGTTTTCTCTTGTACTTTAAGAATGTACGCCACATTTGGCAACGAATTCATGACTTTTAACTGTATTTACAATTTGGATTAGCTTATGTAAGCTTCATAAGTGATTATGAATTGTGATTTACGGAATACGAAGTAACTTTTACGGTCTATGAGGTAGCTTTTACGGTCTACGAGGTGTTTTTACGGTCTACAAGATAAATATGTGGAGGAGATTTGTCTCGATTTATGTGAATCGGACTTATATAATAAGCCCAATCCAGAAAAGCTGTCTCAAACAGCCTCTACAAAATTCATAATTATAACATTACAAAATTACGCGACATGGACGCACATGTTACAAAATTTGAAAAGTTTGTTTTGCCATATTGTAATTATTTTGTCACTAATTATAATTATAACGTAAATTATACCACTTTTTAACAAATTTTACACCTTATTCATTTTTCTATATTCTCTTGTTATTCGGTGAGCCGGTGGAATATCAGAGTATGTGTTAATTAAATACAGAACCAAGCTAGTGCATCAATAATTAAAGTTGTAAGCTAAAAGCCTAAAAGTCAACTAAGAGCGTTTTCACAGGGTATGTTTGGAAACACATTAGATAAGGGAAAAAGCCTATTTAGACATCAAAAGCTCATTAGAGCACATGATAAGTGTTTGGAAAATCATTAGCTTATAATGGGTTTTCAATAAAAAAGAGCTTTTTTCTTTAAGCTCATTTTTTTAGCTTTTGAGCTTCTATCAATGGGCTTTTGAACTTTTTTATTGAATTTTTTATTTTAAAAAAATATATTTATATTTTTTAACATCAATTATAACAATATATATGTAGTATTCAACAATGTTTATACATTTTTCAGTCATTTCCTATTTAAACATGTTTTTCAAATGTTAATCCAAACAGGTTCAATGTTAAAAAAAATTCACTTATCCCACCGCCGATCCAAATACAAATCACATTTCTAATATGACTTTTTTTCAATTGGGCTTCTATAAAAGTCTCATTAAAAAAAAAGTCACTTCTCCACCGAATTCTCAAACAGACTCACAATGTGAAAGCTATGGACTTCAATGTCAACGTGGGTTGAACCCACAAGCTCGAACAAGTTTAGGGGAAGAGAATGAGGGAATTTCGTGTTGAATTATTGACGTTGATCTCATGTTCCGTCACTCCTCCATGTCCCTCTCAAGGGGTAAATGAAACGCGTTTCCTTAATTTCCTTTTCTTTTGCTAAAACCCATGAAATAAAATATGAAACAAACCACGGAAGCACTTGTTGCATCCAATAACTTCGATGAACCTTACCTGATTTATCAAAAGCAAAAACCTTACCTGATTCTTGAAGCTGTACGACATCTTACTGTAATACTTTGGGAAAGGAACAAGATCGAGTTCCCATTTTCCCCTTCACAACTATGAATACAGATTTTGATTGCCAATCTCCTCATGACAAATAAATACTCCCTTGAGCCCTTAATATAATATACGTTTATCTAATATAATTAGATTAATATAATTAATTAAATTAGTAAATATGATATGTATTTTCTAAAATATCCTCACTATGTCTTTTAATTCCCTTTTTCCTTCTTCTTTTACTATGGTTAATGGAGTATTAATAGGGATAAATTAGGAAAAGATTGACAACTAAAAAAAATATGTCTTATATTTAAAACTAAGATCAACTCCTTATATATGTCTTACATTAAAGATAGGATGGAGGAAAATACTGTAATAGCATGCTATAAAAGCTAATGCTACGGAAAGAATGTGAGCATACTGTATATATAATATTCATATGTTGTTTGAATTACACAAGGCAAGCAAGTGCTTGATGTAATGATAGGACCGAACTCACTAGTACCACTAAAAATATGAGTTACATATCACTAATTCATTACCACCGACATAGTAATGTCTATTGTCATTTACTACACAACAGCAACCCGCCTAGTGCCTACATACCTTCCGTAAACAAAAGAACTGAACACGAATATAACTATTTTTTTTTATACATTAATGACACGAAAATAACTTAAAACACAACGAACTTAGAACCTGGCTAGCTTGCCTCTAATTACTATTAATAATTAAGCCATCAACTAAAGAAGTTAAAGGTCTTATGAAGAGTAACAGTAACTTTACGGAGTATACCAGAAAAGATGCGACGCTTGACACGCCCTCTCACAGGGGGCACCACTCTTTTACTATTACTGCAACTTTTCTCTTTTTCTTCTTCCTCGTCTCCGGCAAAGAACCTCTTAACTTGGTATTGTCCGCCATTGCCCTTCCGATTTGTGTGGAAGAAATATGAGCTGTGTTGGTGTATATATAGTGGTTGGGTGAGAATGGAGCAAGTTTTTGTGATTACCATGGAATGATTGAGGCCCGTGATAATCTAATAAAGAGGACCCCAGGTTGACAATTTGGGTTAGGACTTAGGAGCCAGATACACATGTTAACGATGGTGGAAAATGCATGCCTGGAATAGATGACAGAGACCTTGATGCCATTGACTCTTTTTTTCTTCCTCTCCGCCATCACGTCGAAATTGCTTGCTTGGAAACAAAGAAATCTTGGGATGATAAAATTACGCTTTAATTTGAGAAAGTCGCATGAGAGTTCTTCTCTCTAAACGGGAGATTGTAACTTCGATCCCTCTTATAATTTTAGGTCATTAATACTTACCTGGTAATTCTCAATCAACAGTTTGATTAACCCCTTGATTTATAAATCATACTATACTTATTAGATTTCATGATGTGTGACTCATAATATTTTATCGCTTAATTTTATGAAGTATTTTTTTTATTAAATCCTAACATTGTTATTCTCCGCCTTCAAATGAGTCAATCATTATTATTTTGAAAATTCAAATTCAATATATCAACATTTGTGATGTTCGGTCAATGTTTAAAATTTTAATTTAATGATGATATTTTTGTTATATTAGCGAAACTAATAACGTTTGAATTAAATGGTTCAAAAAATGTTATAAAATTAAGAGATCAAAATAAATTTTTTATATAATTAAAGAACACTAAATATGTATTTTTATTTTTTGATTTTTAGTGGGTATAGCTAGGTTATAGGAAAAAATAATGATAAATGTCTTGTCATTCTATCCCATTTGAACGATGGAATGTAGTATTTTGCTTGTCTTGTTTTTTCTCTAAGAAATAATAATCGATCGGATTTGGCTTTTTTATTTTTTTTTATTTTTTTTTAATTTAGACTGTTGGATTAAGATCTCAACGGTTCAAATTTAATATATTATAAAAATAATTATTTTTATAATATATTAAATCTGAACCATTAAGATCTTAATCCCACGATCTAAATTAATAAAATAAAAAAAATAAAATAAGAAAAAAGGAGAAAAGCTAAATCCCATGAGACATGGGTTAGTCGTAATCAACTTATCATTATGTTACCATCTTGTTATTATTAATAATATAACAGAACTGTTTCTTGAAAAAAGCCGGCAATACATTCACTAATTCATTTTATCGGGATGATTTATATTTTCTAGTATGAATCCAAATATATGCTAAAAATACAAAATAAAGCCCGAAGAGGAGCTGGGATCGTAGGGTTTATGACTTTATAGTGCTCGAGCTAGCCCTTTTAATTGGGTTTAAATATTATTCTCAAATTCATAAGTTGACTCTTTAAATTTATTATTTTTATTTTTGTAGTTTATAAAATCATGTTAAGTAGCTGGTAAATTTATGTCAAATATAAATTTAATTAAACTTGTGAGTTTATACTAAATTTAATATTTTTATGCTTTTAACTTACAAACTCGTATTAGCCTTCTTGATTTAATTATACTTAATAGCTTTATATATTAATTTTATAGAAATTTTCATAGTTATTAAAACTAGACCGGACCTTCCGTTTCGACTACAAAACTGGTGAATCGGTCATCTAACTTGTCCGGTCCAACCGATTTGACTGATTCAGTGTTTATTCAGAATTTCATGACTTCAAAAATTCATATATCATTCTACATATTTTCAAAAATTATAAATTAAGACTCTATGAAAAGCTTGAGATGTCAACTTTCTAATACAAAAAGAATCACTAAAAAATATTATTATTTGATCATCAAGAATTCTTGAATTCTAAAATTATTGAAAAAAATATTATCGTTCAAGTTTAATTCCATACCGATCTGGGCCAGGTTAGCTCCGGTTTGACTCAAATCTGATCCATTGACCTTTGACCCACTACTCAGACCGGTTCAGTGGCCAGTTCGGGTTTAATAACCTTAAAAATTTCTTTATTAAGTATGATAAATTATGAATATATTTAAATCAAATTGTTGTCTTGTTTAAAGTTTTTTTGATTATATAATTTTAATACATATTTAATGGTAAAAGTAAACTTTTATTAGTTTATAATTCGAATTTACAATACGAGTATCACTATCACAAGTTTACTCAAATTCACGAGTTTGATAATCTTAAATCAAAGTGTCTAACCATATCAATATAAAAAGGAGATATAATGATTTTCATAAAAAGGGTAGATATAAAATTAAATATTTACAAGCAAATAATCTATTTCAAGCAACTGCAAAAATTTAAAATTATAACATATAAAAATCCATTTCGATGTAACAATCAATCACATTCTTCTTTTTTATTTTAACCCTTTCTCTAGTTTTTCCCAGGGTCAAATGGCATCTATTCTGGTGAATCACACCTCAAAACTAACCAAACGCATTATTTATTTTTTGTATAAAATAAGTCACTGAAATGACTACTGTTTTCCCGAAATTTTATGATATCCGGATTCCTAAAAGTATATATCACAGTTAAATATGATTATTTGTATATTTATTATTCATTTATATAATTAAAATACAATAAAAATAATGTTTTAAATAATATGCTTATTTGTAAATTTATTATGCAGTTGTGAGATGTAATCATGTAAGTCTCGTATTCACTCATTTTTCGTTATCTCACCCTCTAATGTTCATTCTATGAATAAATAAGGCTAAAAATTACTATATACTTATCATATTTTGATTAAAAAATTAATGGAAAAAGATAAAAATGTATAACAATTTTAAATAGAAATTTGCAGTCAATACCAGAGTGATGTAATGAATCAAAAAAGGACAAGAAGGAAAGGGATATAAAGTTGGGTGACATTGCGAGTGTTTCCTTTTTTTTTGGGTGTTCACAGCGCAAAGTCATCAATGTAAGGCTTTGCTTGGCCATTACCGTTAATGAGAGAGATAATTAGGATGTGTTTGATTTGAGAGAGGGAATGATATATTATCTTATTTAATTTATCAGAAGGACAAAAAATCCTTAATATAAAATAAAATAAAGGAAGAGAATTCAATTTAAAATTTACCCACCCATCCCCCAAACCAAAAACACCCATTAATCAAACTTGTACGCACAATTCAAAACATCCCCAAAAAAATGAATGACGCCGCACACAGATATATACGTGGCATACAACTTACAAATAAATGAAATTCCACGTCTCAAATCGGATTTGGGCACATTTTAATGCTTCTGTAGATGTGCACTCCGTCATTCATCCTACACACCTTGTTTGTGTCATGCAACCGTCAACAATGACGATTTCCGGCCCAAGAAAAACAATGTCGATGGGAACTGCCAAAAAAAAAAAAACAATGCCCATTTGATGCAAATTAGGAAAGTGACAAACTAGGAAAAAAAAAAACAAAGAAATTAAAAGCACCTAAAAGTCTAAGATAGACTCTTTGTTTTTTGACCTGAAAGTCTGAAATAGACTTAAATTGATATCATATCTTAACTTTCAATTTTTTTCACGCCAAGTCCAAATTAAGTTCACATGCATTTGACATTCAACACAAATATCCTATTCTATGTGCTTGTTTGTTTGAGTTTATTTGAATCGGGTTTATTATATAAGCCCGATTTACGTAAATTGAGATAAATCTCTTCCACATATTTATCTCGTAGACCGTGAAAGCACTTCGTAGACCGTAAAAACTACCTCGTAGACCGTAAAAGTTACTTCGTATTCCGTGAATTACAATTCATAAGCACGATTGAAATTTTCAACCGCTGTTCCAAACAAGCACATGTCTTGGGACTGGGCACTAGTGATCTCCCAATGCCCATTTTTTCAGAATATGTCGTACACACCTAATAGGAGAATTTTTTTTCCCCACCACCTAATATGTAGTCATTCCTATCTTAAATATAATATAAAATTGATTTTTTTAAAGATTAGAAAAATTAAATAAATTACTTAATCATATTATATGTTGTGTATCATTAGATTATATATTAATTTATAAATTAAGAAAAATAGTTTAGAGAAAAAATGATAAATATAAATATTTAAAGTAATTTAATTAGTTTCCTTGATATCTCCAAAAAAATCAATTCTACCATATATAGGACCGGAGGGAATAAAAGTTATTCATGCATAGGCAGCTTATATGTCCGACCAAAAATCAATGTTCTGAAACCCGAATCGGTCACTGAACCGGTCAAGGTATTGAGTCAAAAGTCAGTGGGTCAGATCAGAGTCAAACCTGGGTTAATCGGGGCTAGACCGATGAGGAAGTGACAATTTCAAAGTTTTTTATATGAAATTATAAATAAAATATAAAAAAAAATAGTCAAAACCCGGTCGAATTGGGGTTAACTACTTGATCGGACCGGTCGAACCACCGATTGGCCATTTTCAAAACTATGCCAAAAATAGGCAGATCAAATTAAATAAGCAATTGTGGCCGTTTGACTACCATTCGTGCATGTTCACTCATTTTAACATTTAGTCTTTGATGCATTTACTTACTGAATATGGAATATGGTGCATTAAAACCAACCAAGAATCTTACATTCAAAAGATTATAATATTTGATAGCAGATACGAAGCGGTGAGTTGGGGAGTATGCGCCTGAGATTAATATTTGCAACATAAAGAGTTTCAATGCTTAGATATTCGTAGGTGAACTTTTCATCAGAAGAAAATCAAATTGCAGCAGATTTTATTATTTTTAAACGACTCAAAATGATTCATTTCAAAAGGATTTGAATAGCGTGTGATGTTTCTCACATCGCAATCTCTGCTCTGTATTATGATAGCTAGAGAACAAAGGAAACTAATGAAGCAATAGATTTATCTACAAAAGTAGGCTCATCAGGATTACTAGTAACAAGATAAGTTTTGGGTTTAAAAATACCATTCATTGAGCAAGTAGTCACCCTAGTGGACTGTAGTGCAGCAGGAACAGGAGGACTAGGCATTGAGGCAGAACCGGAAGAGACACCAGGAGAAACCTCACCACCAGAAACACTGGTACTCAGCAAAGGCGCAACAAGAGAACTTGAAACAGGCAGTTGAGAAGTAGATGCTGACAAGTATGGAATAACAGGTGGATTTCCAGACGGTAAAACAGAAGAAGGAGAAGACTTAGGCATATGTTGCATAAGACGGGAATAAGGAAAAGTACATTCATAAAAAATAACATCATGTGATATATAAAGCCGACCATGACGATCCCAACACTTGTAGCCTTTATGTGAGGAACTATAACCAACAAAAATACACTCAACAGAACGAAATTCCATCTTATAGTGATTATAAGGTTGTGTATAAGGGAAGTAAGAGCACCCAAAAGACCGCAAATGACTATATAGCTCGTTTGGATTAGCTTATGGAAGCTCCATAAGTGCTTATAAATTGTGATTCACGGAATACGAGGTAGCTTTTACGGTCTATGAGGTAAATATGTGGAGGAGATTTATCTCGATTTACGTAAATCGGGCTTATATAATAACCATGTTCTTTCCCAAACAACTTCTGAAAAGGTGACATGCCACGAAGAGATGCAGTAGGTAACCGATTACTCAAATAAACTGTCATATCAAACGCTTCAACCCACAATGTAAAAGGTAAGGAAGCATTAGCAAGTAAAGTAAGACCTTTTTCAGTGATAGTGCGATGTTTCCTCTCAACAAGATCATTTTGTTCATGAACATAGGGACAACTAAGACGATGAACAATACCACAATATTGAAGAAACTTGCCAATTTTAAGAAATTCAACACCAGAATCAGATTGCATAGCTAGAATTTTAGAGTGAAATTGTAACTCAACCATTTCCTTTAAGGACACGAAAGTATGATAAGTATTAGATTTGAGTATCAATGGATAAAACCAAGTATACCTAGTATAGGCATCAGTAAAGTGGATATAATAACGATATCCTTTAGTAGACAGATGAGGGGAAGGACCCCATATATAAGTATGGATAAGCTGTAAAGGATGAGTATAAATAGTAGTAGAATAAGGAAAATGATGTTTGCGAGCTTTGCCAAGACAACATGAGGCACAAAAATCAAATACTGCTTTCTTAATATTGAAAACATTACATTGTTCCATGATACAGGAAACAACCAAGGAAGATGGGTAACCTAATCTGTTATGCTAGATCTTAAAAGATGAAACATCAGTAGAAGTAATAAAGCAACTAGCATTACAATGAAACTGCAAGTGTGAAACAGGACAAGAAGCAGTGTATCCAGAAGCAGTAGAAGGACCAGTAAGAAGAGCAATTGAAGAAGATAACTGGGAGCAACGAACAGAACGCAATTGCTGAATGATTTCATGAAGAGGATATAAGCCAGTCTTAGTTGTGATACGAAACAAGACTTGATTAGTTTGTAGATCCTTAATCACATATGCTTAGAGAAGAAAGCAATTAGAATCTCATTATCAGTACACAATCGATAGATACTCAAGAGATTTTTAGTAATCGAAAGAACATGTAAAACGTTTTTGAGATTCAGTAATGACAATGCAGAAGAAGTCTGAAGAGATGCATGACCAGCATAATGTACAGACATATCAGAACCATCACCAACAGAGATCGAATTAAATGGCTTACCACTTGATTTATCAAGAATATTCTAATCATCATGTGTTACATGACTGGTAACACCAGAGTCTAAGTACCAATTAGGTCCACAACAGAATCAGTGTGAGCAAGTAAAGCAGTCAGAGACTTCTTAGACCCACGATCAAAAACAGTAAGGCCTTGGAACTGCTTATCAAAATGATATTAGCAGTCCTTAACATGGTGACCAGACTTCTCACAGAGCTGACAAACCAGACTCGACCGACCACCTGAGCCGGAAGAGCGAAAGCTTCGACCACAACTGAGACCACCGCGACGGCCACTACGACCACGATCATCACCACCTCAACCACGGTCATTGTCACGGCTACCAGAAGCCTTTATGTGAATCATATTTATAGATGAATCAATAGAGGATTTATGATGCTTCTCTAAGCGAGCCTCTTGAGCAAGGATTAAGGCCTCAACATCATCAATAGAGTATGGATCGCGACACATAGTCACAGCAGTAATGAAAGGATCATACTCTTCGGGTAAACCTTTGAAAAGATAATCGAGATGATTGGATTCAGAGATCGGAACACCAATGGCCGCCAAAGCATCCACAAGACCTTTGATCTTGAGACAGTACTCATTAGCCGATAGCGCATCCTTTTTAGTCGATTTCAACTGAGTTTTGAGTTGACAAGCTTTAGCCTTCATTTGAGAAGTAAAGTGAGTATGAAGCTTCTCCCAAATTTGTAAGGATGTTTCACATCCAACAACATGCGTGAGAAATCCTTCAAACATGGAATAAGACATCCAAGACATTAATAACTTTTCATGCCGCTGCCAGGACTGAAACGCAGGAATTGTACTAAAACCATCTGTATCGGCATTGGATGGCACATATTTAGCTGGAGGCAACATATCTCGATCAATAAAATCTTAAAGATCATGACCGAAAATCACAGTCTCAATCTGTTGCTTCCATAGAAGCTAGTTGTGCTCCTCTAGCTTAATGAATACCAGGTGATTAAAGGTAACCACTTCGTCCTTCTTCTAATAAGAGAGAATTTCAGAATTTTGAGATGACTCCATTGATTCAGAAGCGTCGTGCTCTGATACCATGAAAGAGTTGAGACAAGAGAAATGAGGGAGAGAAAGAGAGAGAAAGTAATAGATAATGAGTCAGAGTTTTTCGTATATATTATTTTGTGCACTATATGAGATATATATTTTAAATCCTTATGCAACCTCTAGACTCTTCTTATAACAGCTGTACAACACCTAACTTAATTAGCTCAGATATAGTCGATTTTGTTACAACTAAATAACTCATCTTAACTATATACTAACACATAGAGTGATCAAACCCAATAAGAAGGAAAACCTGCAGAAGGCGTATTAAACTACTCTTGGGCTGACAGATAAGTTCTGGGGAATGGCTTTTTCTTCTATGTCCATTGAGACGTGATGATTAGGACAAGAGCAACCTAGAGCTAGAGAAATAAGTACTTGTTTGGAATAGCGATTAAAACATTTAAAAATGACTTTTTAATCGTAATTTATGGTATATGAGGTAAGTATGTGAGAGGAGTTTTATCTCGATTTATGTAAATAAACACTTTTGGTTAAGCCATAAATATTTTCTTTTGTCATCATATCTGCTAATGCATTATCACCCACATATCTTTGTCACGGTTATTATTGTATTTAGAAAATGTGCATCAATACCATCGTGAAATATCACCATTACATCTTCTTCTGGTCCTTCCAGGGCTTGTTTGTTTGGGATAATGACAAGATCACGCCAACAAGCTAAGAAGTTATTTGGATTAAATTTTGTGCAAAATTTTAGAGTTTAATTAAAGATGAATAATAAAAATTATTTGGAGTAAATTTTCATCATTTCAAAATTTATATAAATAAAAGGGAGAATCCCAATTAAATCCATATGAAATACTAGAATTCATGTTAAAGTTTACATTTTCAACAAATTCTTAATTAAGCCAAAATGATTAATTAGGGATTTATGAATCTTGTAAATTTACCTCAATGTCCTTCAATGTTTATTAACCCCTCTCCTCTCTTCTAAATAAGGTATCCTAATTCCCTATTTTCCCCTATCCTTCTCACTATCTCTCCAATTATCTAGCGCCTCCTACCATATGAAAGAATACAAATATGAGTTTTAACATCCTTCCATTCTACCACATGCCACCCCTGAAAAATTAGGGAAGAGGAAAACTCAGCTTAGGACCATTCAAGACAATATTTCATTATTATCAGAGTGTCATATTTTCCAAAAAGAAAAGAAAAGAAAAGAAAAAGAGTGCAAGTTTGATAGGATTAGGACGTCTTTCAGAAGCAAACATGAAAGGGCATTGAGGTAAATTTACAAGATTCATAAATCCATAATTAATCATCTTAACTTGATTGGGAATTTATTAAAAGTGTAGGTTTGATTCTAAATTTTGTTATTTCAAGTGGATTTATTTTAGATTCTCCCTAAGCAAAATTGGGGAAGGATAGCTTTATGCTTTTTTCCCATATATTTTAGTTAGGCATGTGCTCGGGACGGGACAGGATCAGAAAATCTCATTCCCAATCTCAATCTCGAGAAGTGTTCGGGAAGGAAATTGTTTCCCAATCCCGATCCTGAGAATTTCCCGAGATCCCAGATTTAAGCAACATATGCCTGCACAGTTCTTAAATCTTCCCATATTTACAACATACATTTGTAACAGAAGTTAAAGCCACATTTTTAAATTGCCTAGGCCATTTTCCTCTGGTAATGTGCCTTCAGGGAGCTTTAGGATAACTGGATAAGGTTACTACTACAACATGAAGTATTGAAATTACTTAAATACAAGTTCAGCACATGAAAAATCATTATAATAGTGGGTTCTATTTAGATTGAAACTTGCAGACTTTTTTTTTTTGCACAGTTACAAGCTGAAAATCTTAGAAATCAATACATTGAGCAAAAAATACAACAAACACAAATTCAATATGATAGCTTCTTAAGGGTCCAATAGATCACCGATCACTTTCAAAAATGGTGGAGTAGAATTCAATTCATATAGATAGAAGCCCAGAACCCAAAACCAGCACATAGCAACTGCCAAGAAATGCAAAGGAATAAGCTTCATAGGCAAAACTCTAGATATGCAAGAAATACCAAATCAACATCAAATTGCAGCAACCATCTATTCATTGGACATATTTGATAATAAATTTCAGCAACTAAATGAAACAAGAAGAAAACTAACAATTGATTAGTTTTCTAGTACTTCCTTTTCATGTGATATGCTTGAAGTTGTTGATTCAGCTACAAAAAGCACAAGCAAAAGAACCAACAATTACAAATAATTAATAAATAATAATGAAATGAACTAAATAAATAAAAGGAGTAGAAATTACCTTGTTCTACAACAATAGTGTCATTAAAGCTATCAAGATGAAGTCCTTTTAGTTGATCACACAAAGTGGAAGTAGATGGAGATAACCAATTTTGCTAACAAATGAGTGCCTTAACTATCTTTGGTAAGAGAGAAATTTTGTATTCAGAAATGACATGACCCCCATACTAAATGTAGATTTGGAACAGATAGTGGAGACAGGTATGGCCAGCACATCATGTGCAATCAATGAAAGGACTCTGTATTTACAACAATTTTCTTTCCACCATGCCAAAACATCAAACTCTTCATCTTTTAATGCAACCAACTCAGATTTAAGATACTTATCCACTTCTCCATACTTATCTAGCTGATTATCAGCCTCAGGTCCAACCATAAATTGCCTCATTATAGGCAGTCTTTTACTCAACGAAGATATGCGAGACTTAGTTGAAGAAGTACTACTAGTAGTACTTTGACTTTCACTCGATGCTTGTGCCTGAGTTTGGCTTAGAGTTTGAGATTGAGATGTGTCTAGACTAACTGCATAGTGATCATACAAATGATACAAAACATTTAAGATCATTTGGATCATTGTCTGACACTGTGTGGCCTCTTAAAAGATAGCCTTAAAAACATGCTGCAAATAGTTTGTTTTATACCTAGGGTCAAGTAAAATCCCTATCATCAACAAATGATTAATGTCACCAAGATTTTCCCAATACTTTTCATACTTGGACAACATATTTTCAGCCATCTTGGACAACAAATTCATATGATCATTGGTTGCATCTTTGAGGATAACATAAACTTCAGCTATTTATTGGAAGCATTCATTTGAGGTAACATGAAGTGACCCTGAAAATTGCAAAGTCATGTCATAGAATACTTTCAAAAACTCAACAAATTCAGGAGCTTTTTTAAAATCCACTTTTGAATGAGAACCAATGATCTTTTTCTCCGCAAAGAACAGTGTGTAATCCTTATCATCGTCGATCATCCTTTCAAAAACAGGGCTGAATTTAATGGCACTATCCAACATGAGGTAAATAGAATTTAACTTAGTTGGACAATCCATTGTTAGTAGGTTTTTTGAGTTAATTTTCATCTTCTTAACAAACTCTTTGAACTTTTGATGCCTCAAAGGATAAGATTTTATATTTGACAGCATTTCTAATGCCTTCAACATTGCTATGTAACTCCTTCACACTATCAGAAACAATCAAATTCAAAATGTGTGCACAACACCTCAAGTGCAAGAATTCTCCATCACAGACCAAACCATTCAAATGCCTTAAAACTTCTTTCAATTTGGCCACTGCATTGTCATTTAAAGCAGCATTATCAACCGTGATTGTATAAACATTATCAATGTTTCAAGCTAATAAACATTTTTCCAAAGTTGCCTCAATTGTCTCACCCTTATAGTTTTATGTGACACATAAGTTTAAGATTCGCTTATGGTATATCTAATTCTCATCAATCTAGTGAGCAGTCAAGCACATATAATTAGCATTTTGACAAGAAGTCTAGGTATCTGTTGTGAGGGAAACACAAATTTTTGTTCTTTTAAAATACCTCTTCAACTTGATTGATTCTTGCATATACAACCTTAAGCAATCCCTTGTTACTGTCGTTCTCAAAGGGATTTGAAAGCGAGGTTCAACTTGCATCATCATTTGTTTAAACCCTTCACCTTCTACCACTGGAAATGGCATTTCATCTAGTATAACAAGCTTTGCAATTGACAATCTACATTGTTCTTGATTGAACATGTGATGAGTCAACTTTCTACTACTTCCTTCTAGAGTGGATGCTAATAAAGATTGTTTAGCCTTGTTCGATTTGTTTGGATTTTTGACACACGTTTGTAAATGTTTCAACAATCTACTTGTCCCTTGATGTACAGGGTCGCATTTAAGTGGCTTGTTGCAATACTTGTACTTAGCCCGAAGTTCTCAATCTTTAAATTATTCTATGGGTAGCTTCTCAAAAGCATCCCAAACTGAAGATTTGAGTTTCTTCCTTGGACCTTTAACTTCTTCATCTCTCTTTTCATCATTTATATCACTTGTGATATTTCCCTCTTCATTTGTATAAGTAGCTTGTGTAGGAGGATCTTGAGGTTCTGCTTGACTTACTTCAATATATCCTTCAGCAGCTATTTATTACTTAAACAACCTGGGTTAAGGGAAGGGAAAAGAAAAAAATGTAGCCATTACTTAAATTCTTAAACATCTATTAGCACTCAGCAGCATGCACCTAAAACTAGGAACTAGTAGATAACTATTTACTTAAACATAACCATTTATTATGTCGAACATACATGAATATCATCTAAACATATATAGTATCATATGCAGATAACCATTTACCTATGAAATCAAGTATCATTAAAACTAGGAACTGGTAGATCACTAATTTTACAACATTTTTTCTTTTTGGCTAAAACTAGTATTAGAATTTAATAGAGTTACATTAAAAAAATCAACAGGAAATTGAGAAAAATTATGTTTCAGGCTTTCAGCATACAGAACAGTTTGTAAGTTTTTGTTCAAGTCAACAATAAAAGTCAAAACCAGTGAAGAAAAATAGAGAACCCAATTGCAAAATTACATACCTTAACTCTAGTATCCTTAAGCTCAAAAGCAAAATAGAGTGATTTGGAGAAGAAAAGTCTACTATAGAGCTTGACGATTAGCATAGGCAAGCACCGACAGGTAGAGAGACCAAAGAAGAAAAAGCTATGAGCACCGAAAAATTGCACCAATAAGCAAGCACCGATAGGCAGAGGGGATGAGCGATCGGGAATAGCACATCTGTCTTCGTCACTGACTAAAGCTAGGAATTAGCAGATACCTACGGGAATTAGCACTGACTCAAGCCATGAAGAAAGAGCAAGGGTTTAAAGCTTTGGAATATAAAAATTACCTGCTAAATGAAGGGAATAAACGTTGAGGCAACATTGTTGTTGAGGCATTCCAAAGCGAATAAAGCCTCATTGATTTAACGACGGAATTCAGGAAGGAGACTGCAGTGATTCTGATTAGACGACGAGATCAAAGCAATTCGAATCAAAAGAGAGCAACTTCCTTTTGGGTTAATGGTAGAGAGAGCGAGGAACTAAAGGAAGGGAAATTAGAGCTCAGAGTCATAAGATAAGACTGTATTGAACTCGAATGGCTGCTTAGTGCTTGGCTAGTTGCTCCTTGAGTTTTAGTTAGAAAATTAATATATATATATATATATATATATAAAGATTAGAAAATCCTATTTCGGATGCTGACTTCAGTATTCCTGATCCTAAATTTTTCTCTTCCCGATATTTTTAGGACGGGATTTTTCCGTCCCGACTTGCTACCCCTAATTTTAGTATTAGGTTTAGCCATTTAGGAAGATAGTCGCGGGAGATAGAAACAGACGAGAGGAGACTGAGGCGCCGCTGAAAAAACAAAAAGAAGAAAAGAATAGAACGAAGGAGGGGAGGAAGTGAGGGGGCGTCTGACGATGAAGAAGAACGACGGAACAGGGGAGTTCGGCTCGACGGACGATGAGCTTCTTCTTCTTCCTTTCCTTCTCAATTTCAGCAGCGTATTCTTCATTCTCCACCGTGCTCAGTAACGCGTTCCTCTAAATTTCTGCTATGGAGTTTTTCGTTGCCTTCGTGTGTTGAAGTCTCTGATCATGCTTCATGATGTTATCCGCTTCTCTAGTAAGAAGTACGCATTTCTTATTTCTCAATGCATCACGACCAGGAATCTGAAACTTGGCAAGGCCTTGCATTCTTACCTTATCAAAACCGCATTTTTCTTCGATTCTTTCCTCACCAACCGTCTCATAGACATGTACATTAAGTGCAGCTGTGTGGAGGGTGCCCAAAGGGCCTTCGATGATCTTTCCCACCAGACGACACGTACGTGGAATATGATGATCTCTTTCTACTGTAAAATGGGTTTGTTTGATCGCGCTCACTTACTGTTCGATAAAATGCCCGAACCAAACCTTGTCAGTTATAATTCATTGATCACTGGTCTGACACATCATTCGTTTCACAAAGAATCAGTGAAGCTTTTCTGGAAGATGCAGAAGGATTATGATTGTTTACTATTAGATGAGTTTACGCTCGTTAGTATAGTTGGAAGTTGTGCGTCTTTAGCTTCCCTTTATTGGTTGCGCCAAGTCCATGGGATCGCGGTTATAAATGGTTTGGAGGTGAACGTGATCCTTAACAATGCTTTGATTGATGCTTATGGAAAATGTGGCCTACCCAACATCTCGAGTTCTATATTTTGTCGAATGCCAGAGAGAGATGTTGTGTCTTGGACTTCGATGATTGTGGCTTACACACGAGCTTCTAGATTGGAAGAGGCTTGTAGGATATTTAATGAAATGCCAATGAAAAATACCGTGTCTTGGACTGCTTTGATCACGGGTTTTGCGCAAAATGGGCGTTTTGTGGAAGCTCTGGATCTTTTTGAGCAAATGCTGGAGGAAGGGGTATGGCCTAGTGCTCCAACTAATGTCAGTGTTTTAATTGCTTGTGCAGGTATGGCACTTGTTGAAAGAGGTAAACAAATTCACGGTCACATTATCAGAAACAGTAATAATGGCTACTTATCTAATCTGTATATATCTAATGCTTTACTTGACATGTACAGCAAGTGCGGGGACATGAAATCAGCTGAAAATTTGTTCAAGACGACTCCTTCGAGGGATATAATCTCTTGGAACACATTAATAACTGGGTTTGCACAGAATGGCCGTGGCGAGGAATCGCTGGCCCTCTTCAAAAGGATGATAGAAGCCAATGTAAAGCCTAATCATGTGACATTTCTTGGCTTGCTATCTGCTTGTGACCATGCAGGTTTAGATAATGAAGGACTAGAGTTGAAAGACATGATGGAAAAGCAGTATGGCGTGAAGCCTAGACTTGATCACTATGCTATATTGATTGATTTACTTGGGAGGAAAAACAGACTCGAGGAAGCACTGGATCTAATCGAGAGAACACCGGATGGTAAAGATCACATTGCCATGTGGGGAGCACTATTGGGTGCTTGTCGAGTCCATGGGAATTTAGAACTTGCAAGTAGGGCTGCAGAAGCTTTGTTCGAGCGGGAACCTGAAAACACAGCTAGATATGTTATGTTGTCAAACATATATGCAGCAGCAGGAAGATGGAGTGATGCAAATAGAATCAAAAGAATCATAGAGGAGAGAAGCTTAAAGAAAGAGGCAGGTTGCAGTTGGATTGAGGTAAGAAATACAAGACATGAGTTTACAGCCAAAGACAAGTGTCATGGCCAGATTGAGGAGATATATGGAATAATCAGTAAACTAGTCCATAATATGAAAGATGCTGGATACCAATATCATATCAGTCGCCCTTTTCTTCCTGATGAGGATGACAATTTCTACTTCCATTAGATCATACGTCTCAATTTGATTGTTAGAAATAGGAATAATGCTTTAATGTGAATAATATGCTGGCTGAGGCAGAATGGCCCTTTTGAGGATACTTACGCTATTCATTGTTATTTAGTAATGTTGTTATCTCTTATAATTTAGCTATTTAAGAATGTGCGCCACATTTAGCAACAAAAAATTCCTCACTTTCAATTGTATTCATAATTTTGTCATAAACCTATTTGATCAATTATACAAATGAGTTGTATATGAGCTTCATTCATGTAGTTGTTGGCACTCTTTAAGCTTTTAAATGTTTCAAGTCTTACGCGTGCGTTGGCCAAAAACAAAGTCTTACGCGTGCACAAGCGCAAATGCACTTTGCATCCACACATACTCACACAAGCACATACACGACGAGTCGACGACATGCACGCACACGTTACAAAATTTGAAAATTGGGGTGAGCACCATACAAAATTTGAAAAGTTTGCTTTGCCATATTGTAATTGTTTCGTCACTAATCGATTATAATTATGGTGTAAATTATACCACTTTTTAACTAAATTTACACCTTATTTATTTTTCCATATTCTCTTGTTATCTTGCATTGATTTGATTTGGCGAACCGGTGTGTGTCAATTAAATACAGAACCAAGCCAGCCCATCAATAATTAAAGTTGTAAGCTAAAAGCCCAAAAGTCAACTAGGGGTGTTTTCCCAATGTGAAAAGCTATGGACTTCGATAGCTCGAATAAGTTTCGGGGGAGAGAGTGAGGGAATTTCGAGTTGAATTATTTGATCTCTTGTTCCATCAGATCATCCATGTCCCTCTCAAGATATAAACAAAACGCGTTTCTTTAATTTCCTTTTCTTTTGCTAAAACCCATGAAATAAAATATTAAACAATCCACGTAAGCACTTGCTAATTTGTTGCATCGAGTAACTTTGATCAACCTTACCTGATTTATTTTTTTAAAAAAAAAAACTTACGGGATTCTTGATGCAGTACGATATCTTGGTGTATATTTAGTAAATAACAAAATCGTGGGTTCAAAAACTTTTTTCATTAAATTGAAACAAAACTATTTCCATATATTTATTTCATAAATCATAAAAGTTATTCACAAGAAACTAATACAAACATATAATTACTGTAATACTTCAAAAAAAAGGAACAATAGTTCCCATTTTCCCCTCACAATTATGAATACAGATCTTGATTGACAATCTCCTCACGATACATAACTAAAATACTGAAAGAGCATCCTATAAAAAGTAATTCTCGTACTATGGAAAGAATGCGAGCATACTGTATATATAATATTCAAATATCTTTCTTGAATTACACAAGGCAAGCAAGTGCTTGATTGAATAATAGGATGGAACTCACGACCTTATACCACTAACTATGAGTTACATAAAACTAATTCATTACCAATAACATAGTAATATCTGTGTGTGTCTTATCATTTACAACAAAATAGTAACCTGCCCACCTTCTGTAAACAAGAGAACTGAAAACGTTTTTTGTTAAATTACACGAATATAACTTTAAACAGAACGAACTTAGAACCTAGCTAGCTTGCCTCTAATTAATATTACTAGCTAAGCCATCAAGTAAAGAAGTTAAAGGTTTTATGAAGAATAACAGTAACTTTACGGAGGATCACAGAAAAGATGCGACGCTTGAGACGCCCTCTCACAGGTGGCATCACTCTTTCACTATTGCTGCAACTTCTCTTCTTCTTCTTCTTCCTCGTCTCCTGCAAAGAACCTCTTAACTTGGTATTGTCCGCCATTGCCCTTCCGATGAAACTATATATATATTACTCTGTTTTGTGTGGAGGAAATATGAGCTGTTGGTTGTATATATAGTAGTTTTGGGTGAGATTGGAGCAAGTTTTTGTAGTTGCCATAGAAGTTTGAGGTGCATGATAATCTAAAGAGGACCCCCGGTTGACATTTTGGGTTAGGAGTTAGGAGCCATATCCGCAAGTTAACGAGGGTGGAAATTGCATGGAATAGATGACAGTGACGACCGTACGTGACACCTTTGACTTTTTTCTCTCCCTGCGCCATCACGTCGAAAGTGCATGCATAAAGACAAATGAATCTCCTGGGATGAGAAAATTACGCTTTGTGGCCAAATTTAAAAAAAGAAGAAGGACATTTTGGACCCGAAAACTTTAAAAAGTACTGAAAATTATTGGTTCTTATTTTCTTTTTCTTTTCCAAGAATATATACAACAATAATAGCTAAAGGCTACTCCATTTCAAAATGTAAATCAGACGTACAGGTTTTGCCTCTCCTAGCTATAAAAGATCTATTTCATTGCATGCATAACCAAGAATCAAACTCCTAACATACCTTTTAGTCACAAATGTAGCCCTTGTCTTAATATTATACCTTTCTTTTAAAATATATTTTATTTTAGATTTTTTTTTTTCAAAACAAATTTGGCTTTAGAATTTTAATGAGTACAATGATGCATATTTTTTCACCTTCAATAATATCAATAACCATAAACCAAAACAAATTATGATTTATGTATATGAACATTTCGGTCAAATATTATCAAATTTTACTATAGCCTAAAAAATGTAATATCTTTTTTAAAACTACATGCATAACCTTGACACATATTTAAAAATATTGCGTAGTTCAATAATGAGGTTTTTTGCGAGTTGTACGTCCTTTTTTTAGTGGCAAAGATTCACATGTAATCCTCTGATTTTATATAAAATCTCAGTTTCATCTCTTTATTACATATATATATATATATATATATATATATATTTAAGTGGGTTGGTCAAGGGGAAAAAGAGGAGAAAATTTCAGTAAGCCCCCTATGTAACAAATTAATTTTATTAGTTAACCTCTAAAATTTTTTAAAGTTTCACTGCACCCTATAATTAAAATGAAATTAATTTTTTTGGGTGAAAAGACAATAATGCAATTACTTTATTTGTCTTATAAATACATATATTTTTCTTATAAATTTTCATATTTATCTTATAAATGACCAAAATGTTTTTAAGTCCAATGTTTTTTTGAATTTCTTTATTTGTCTTGTAAATATCTTTATTTATTTTGTAAATGCTTATTTGTCTTGTAAATTTTCATATTTATCTTGTAAATGACTAAAATATTTTTAACTTCCTATGTTCTTTTGAATCCTTTTATTTATCTTGTAAATGACTAAAATATTTTTAATTTTCTAGGTTTTTTTAATTCATTTATTTGTCTTGTAAATTTCTTTATTTGTCTTATAAATAGTCTTATGAAAAAATAAAAAAAGGGCATCATTATCATTTTACCTATCAAAATTAATTTTATTTTGACTATGTAGTGCTTTGAAGTTTCAAAATATTTTAGGGGTGATTGAAATTAATTTATTATAGAGGGGCTGACTGAAATTTCCAAAAAAGAAAATAATGATGAATGTCTTATCATTATCTCACATGTGAAAAATGCAATGTAGCATTTTGCTTTAATTTGTCTTCTTCTTTTTCTCGAAGAAACCATAATCCAATGGGACATCACATGGGGTGGTCGTCCTCAACTTATTTATGGTTTACCCTTTTGTTATTAATAAAATAACAAAACAGTTCAGGCAAAATACATTCACTTTATCTGCAGGATGATTTATGGTATGAATCCAATTACGCTCACATTTCAAAATAAAGCTAGACGAAGAGCTGAGAGGTGTGGGGATCATCATGACATTAATGTCCTCAGATTAATCATATTACTTGGGTCTAACCATAACAATATAAAAGGGGATACAGAATTGATAACATTATTGATTTCATTTTTGTTAAATATTTTTGAAATGTGTGACACAATTTCTTGTTTATATTTGAGTACAAAGTTGAGCAACTGCAAAAATCTAAAATCGTAACATATATACTATCCATTTCAATGTAAAAATTAATCACGTGCTTCTTTTTTTTTTTTTGGTTCTTTTTGCTTGCCTTTAGTTTTTCCAATAGTCAAATGGCATCTATTATGGTGAATTACAGAGTCAAAACTAACCAAACGCATTATTTATTTTTTATATAAAAAGAGACGAAATGACAACCGTTTTTCCCGAAGTTATATGATATGTTGAAAGGATTACAATGAAATATGATTATTTGTATAGTTATTATTCATTTATGTAATTAAAATATGGAAAAAAAATAAAGTTCTTGATAGTAATGAGACAATGTATATTTTTATTGGAAAATTTATTAATATTAATTAAAGAGGTTGGCCTACATCCTTTACATTTGCAAAATAAAGGTAGAAGACACATTCATAGAGAGATAGATGTAGTCTACGTGCTTGTTTGTTATCACTTTTACTAATCGGGTTTATTATATAAGTCCGATTCACATAAATCGAGACAAATCTTTTCCACATATTTATCTTGTAGACCGTGAAAGCACCTCGTAGACCGTAAAAGCACCTCGTAGACCGTAAAAGTTACTTTGTATTCCGTGAATTACAATTCATAAGCACTTATGAAATTTTCAACCGCTATTCCAAACAAGCTTACTTAAAAAAAAAAAAAAAGATAGATAGATAGATGTAGGCACTTAATTCTGATTATATTCACTAAATTTTCCTTATAATGTCACCATCTAATGTTCATTTTCATGGATAAAAGGGCTTGAAAGGCTAAAACTTTACTATATACTTATCGTATTTTGATTAAAATATTAATAGAGAAATATAAATATTTTTTTTAAAAAAAAAATAGACATTTGCTGTCAATCTATCAAGTTATAAGCAACGCGACAGGAAGGAAAGGGAAAGTCTAGTGACAGAATTTCTGTGAAATTCCCCCAGGGAAAGTCTAGTGATAGAATTTCTGTGAACCCCCCCCCCCTCCCCAAAAAAAATCCTAAGCCTTATATAAAGAGAATAATATTAGAAAAGTTTTATAGTTTGTTAATGATAAGTAAAAAAATTGATAAATAAAAAAACTATTATTGATAAATTATAAATTTTTTTATATTATTTTTATTAATTGAGACCTTGATGTCGTTTTCTTTTTTCTTTTTTTTTTCCTGAATGAAACTGAACACAGAGAAGCTAGAGCGGGGCGTTAATCATAAGGAATAAAGTCATAATTGTAAGGCTCCCCTTGGCCCCTTGGCCGTATGAGTGAGAGGGACAGGGCACCATCCACTAAAATCAATCGGACTTAGTGCTTGTTTGTTTGAGTTTATTTGAATCGGGCTTATTATATAAGCCCGATTCACGTAAATCGAGATAAATCTCCTCCACATATTTATCTCGTAGACCGTGAAATCACTTCATAGATCGTAAAAGCATCTCGTAGACCGTAAAAACTACCTCGTAGACCGTAAAAGTTACTTCGTATTCCGTGAATTACAATTCATAAACATGATTGAAATTTTCAACCGCTGTTCCAAACAAGTCCTTATACGACACAACACTACCCATATTATGAAGGACGACGCGGTGATATATATACATGGGTGTGTGCGAAGTGTGTACACACACACATGCAAATTACAAATAAAACTTCACATGGCACATTTTAATGGCACTCTAGATGTGCATGTCAATCATCGTACGCGCCTTGTCTATGTCATGCAACAGTCAACAGTATTGATTGGATGCTAACTACTAAAGAGACAAATTCAATAAATAAATTAGAAGCACCTAAAATAATAGACTCAATATCACATTTTAAAATACTTTTCACAGCAAGTCCAAATTATGTTTCACACGCAATTGACAATCAATGTAAGCATCCTATTCCATGTCTTAGTGCTAATCACCAGTGACATCCCAGTGCACATTTTCAAAAGCTAGTCTCATTTGGGAGTGCCTCCTATTCTACTCACCTAACATATACAAGTCGTCCATGCATTATTGACGGCTTATATGCTTAGACCAAAAACAGGGTGAGCAAATTAAATAAGTTTTTGTGGCCCTTTGACTAATTATTTCATTTTAACATCTAGTCTTTGCTGTTAAAAAAAGCAATTATTTACTGAATATGGAATATGGTGCATTAAAACCAACCAAGAATCGTACATTACCAAGATTATACTATTTGATATAGCAGATACGAAGCTGTGAGTTGGGGAGTATATGCGCTTGAGATTATTATTTGCAACAGAGGGAGTTTGAATGCTACATATTCGTAAGTGAACTTTTCAGAAGCAAATCAAATTATTGCAGCAGATTTATAAAGATTCATCAATTTCAGAAGGATTTGAACATCTTATGATGGTAGAGTTCATAGCAATCTCTGCACTGTATTATATATGATAGTTAGATGAGCAAAAGGAAACTAATAAAGCAACATATTTATTGTGAATGAACAAAGTTGTCAATCTGAAAAATGAGTAGATTCCATCCACACTTGCAAAAGATGACGCTCGCCTGCCTCTAGACATAAACTATAGGATTGTATGACGGCCAAAACTTCAAATATCGCACATGGTTCTTCTATCTAGTTGATTTTTCTTTTTTCAATAAAAAAAGGACTACCTTAAGCTTTTCCTCATATATAAGCTGTATTCTCTGTTTTCCCCCTATATCTGAGCTACAAGGAGCTCGTTCCATGTGTCTGGGATTCCGGGTAGGCACCAGTGCAAGCAATCACTGGCATTAAGGACTCCTCTGGTACTATAACGTGAGATATGAGCCTCATCCCTCAATTCTGAAATAGCAGTTATATCCAGTATTTTAATCTGTGTACCTTTTAGAGCACCCTCGATGATTACATCCTTTGATCCTTCTTGTACAACCTCACTTCCGTTAGATAATGGGATGTTATCATCACAACTTCCTCCAGTGTTCCAATCTCCATTGAAGAAATGCCTTGGTGATATAGTCCTAAAGAAGGCTCTGAGCCTGGGATGTGATGGCAGTTGTGGATTAAGCCATTTCACAACACTAAAGACTGTGAAGTTCTTGGCATTTTCCATTTGAGCTAGCTTTTCATCTTCATTTGGCTTTCCATCAACATATAGTACCCACCTGTTTGCATTAAGCTTCCAAGGGTTCCAGTGGTGGCCTGTATTTAGGATCAACACATGAAAGTGATGAAGGAAATGTTTCATGAAATCTGGAGGGCGGTCTAAGTGCATGGCAACATTAGTGAGAGGGTCACTGATATTTAGGGGCTCTAGATCACAGAGGGTGGATGACCAATAATATAGAATTGTGGTGTTAGTCTTTGGAAATCTGTAAGCCCAGCCATCAGGGCGTGGAGCTCCCCGGCGCTTAATAAGACCATATTCATATCCTACATTTTGAACTTCAGGGCTCGGTTTGCCCCCAGAGGCCATACACATCAAAGATTGAAATTGTTGTCGCCCCAATGAATCTCCTATAAATGCAATTGTTTTGTCCTGCATTCTAGAGACCAAACTTACAGTAAGTACGAAAATTTCTTCAGCAATCACACAAATTGGTATATTCATGGAGAAGTTTATGTTTTTCCATCTAAACAACAGAAAATGAACACAGCCGTATATCATAATGTTGTTAAACTATATACTTCAACTGCTAGATCAGGGAAATAAATAGTTATACCTACTTTCTCAAGAATGCAAAACGGTCAAATTCTGGCATATCACAATTTTGTGGTTGCCAGTGGAATCCCTCGTATGAGAAATCTGGCCTCTGAGTCACTCTACATGCCCACATTGTTGATAACCACTGTTTACATCCAAAGCCAGAGTACAATGGTCTCCTGCTGTCTGCAATCCATCTACCCTTGGCGTAGTTACAGACTGCACAAGCGATGGAATTGAAATTCAATCGTTAGTCATTTATGGAGATACCCATATTCTTAATGTAACAAGGCTTATTGTTATCGTTGTTGTATTACCAATACATGTAAATTCTAAAAGATAAAGATACCCATTCATGCAGTGACATGTTCAAATGCTCATTATAATAATTCTAACAAAAAAACAGAGAAAAAGAACCTACCCTCTCTTCTAGAAATATTTTGACTGTATTGGATTTGAGGAGATTCCTCTTGTATAAAATCTATAGGCACTGCACTGTCATTATTAAGTTGCCCTTTGATTTCAACGTCTTTCACGGAATTTGAAGATTTTTCTTCACCTTGTTTACGCTTTGCAGTTCCCAATGGATTATTTGGGGCTTCAGGTAGCAAGCCTAAGCATCAGTAGTATTATAGAATATTCTCAGCGAATTTAACAGATTCAAATTCTGTGCGGAACTTGAATAGCTTTCTTCACCTTTTGTCAGATTTGCAGTTTCCATTGGATTATTTGGGGCTTCATCACGCAATCCTAATCCAATGAATGACAGCAACTTTAAATCCATTGTGTTCACCAGTGAATTTGGAAAGTACAAGCACATACTCATGCAATGAACAAATTTATCAGCATCTTCAGTTATATATACTCAAGAGACTTCAAGGACGTTGGTTATTCTGTAAGTAATGTTTGGTTCTATGAATTACTAAATGCCAACAGAATTAGTATAACTTTAGTAGGAGTGTGTAGCCCTGTGCACTCCTGCCTCTCCTGATAAGTATTTTCCACAAGATAAATACAGTTTTTATACACAAAAACAATATATATCCATCCTATTTGAAGGAATTCAACTAGCGCATATAGAGAAATTTTTACGGAGCAGGGAATATTTTTCTGACTTGTGAGAATTAGAAATGATCACTTATCCTCATATTTTGTATCTCCTCCACACACAAACACACACACACACATTCATTTTCCTATTTAAAACAAAAGTAAATGACCAATTAAATTGAGTACGCATGCAAGTATTGATCAAATCCAACCGGAAGGCAAGCCTGCAGAAGCCGTATAAAACCACTCTTGGGCTGACAGATAGGTTCTGGCGAATGGCTTTTTCTTCCATGTCCACTGAAACGTGATGATAAGGACAAGACCAACCAGAGCTAGAGAAATAAGCCTCCCTTTCAAGCCATAAATTTGTGCTCCTGTCATCTCTGCTAATGCATTAGCACCCACATATCTTTGGCCCCGTTAGTATTGTATCTAGAAAATATCCATCAGTGCCATCACGAAATATCACCATTAGATCTTCTTCTGGTCCTTCTGGGGCTTGTCTGTTTGGGATAACGACAGTATCATGCCAACAAGCTAAGTATTTCTGTCCACCACGAAAATGCTAGCGCTCATTATTCATTACTCGTATAATTCAAGAGTAAACATTTAAATTAATGAATAAAGATGGATAATCAACGAAAGAATGATGCAGGATCATTGTGGAATCGGCACACATTGTAGAACAATAAGTTACTGTTCTGTTCTTATATGCATTCCAACGAGATAATATATTGCAATTGCGATTGCAGTATTAATATGCTCTCATGCTACATTTATGCTAACACCGAGAAACAATATATATGGTCGTGGCCATCTGGTTGGAACAAAACCTAAAATTCAAACCAATACAGGTGGAAAATCGCAGCCACATGCTAGAAATTAGGGAATGTACATTTCAGAGGCTTGAATTCCAGCAGTATTTTATTCGTAGGCTCCTGACCGTTTCGTTGGTGGCTCAGTTGAAGGTGAACCCTCCCTCGTAATTAATCGCAGATCGATACACTGCAGGCGTACAAGTGGAAAAAGAATTAGCCGGCGAGGCAACTAAAATTTTTCCTCTGGATCAGCCAGAGCTAGGGACATATCTCGGTCATGCAGTGAAATAATCAAGGCCATCGTCTGAATTTGCATGTACTGAAATGATCAAATATGTAACCCATGAGTTGGTTGCCTGACAGGTAACGCACGAAAGGATTCGAACGTAATCACTTTTTTCGTCCATAATTATATTTATTATACATTTGATAGAGCTAGTTTTCCGCCATTAAACTTTAACTCCCTTCAGATTTGGGAATTATTTTAATTTTTTTATGTCCACTATTATTTTATAGAATAAAAATTAATATCAGAGTTAATTTCTCCTTTTATTTTCTTATTGGTACGTTCTCATTATCCACTATGAACTATTAGAACTCCCTTTTTCATGCAAATACTCTTATAATCCTTTATTGAGGACCTAATTAATTATTTTAAGTAGATTAATAATGTTAATTAAATTGGTTTATATGAATATATTTTTTCTAAAACATCCTAATCATCTTTAATTTCATTCTTTCCTCTCTTATATACTTGATTATTGTTGAGTGATTATGAATATGATTAACTTAAGAAAAAATTGATAGATATGTAAAATATGTCTTATATTTAAAATAAATATCAATTCTCTATTTCATATTAAGGACAGAAGGGGGAGATTTTCTTCCAAAACATGGTTTTTAATCATTTTTGTAGGGTAAATTGGAAGATTAATTGGGTCACTTTTGTGCAGATCTTCCTATGATTTGATATAGAACATATCTTGACAATCTACAATATCAGATACAAATTTATGCTTCTATTTGGTTTATTAGCTATTCTAGATTCATACAAACCCAAAAATATACCCCCTCTCAGATCTCCCAAATATTTTTTTCCTCTTATTATCAAATTCTACCAAAAATAGGTTATATTTTAATATCTTCTGGACAAAGTATAGTGCAGTTTTTTGTTTTTGGTGATTTTAGAGTATTTTTCTTCCGAAAAGTATTTTAGTAGTCGCACATATAACTTGATATTTAAATTATTAAATATTTTTTTATTGAAATTCTCCTGATTAATTACAATATGTGAAATAAAATTTTGTGCTATTCGCAGGTGTGTGAAAGACATCAAATGGGTTTTTCCTCGTGTTGGATGGACTAGACTAAACTTTGAAGGGTCCGCGAAAGGATCTCTAAGCACAACTGGGCGTGGAGGCGTTCCAAGGAGGGATGATGGGAGTTGCTGTAATGCACTGGTGGCGGAGCTGTGGGGTACAGTATATAGTTTTAAAATAGCACAAGAATTTAGGCTCATTTGGATTAGGGGGGAAAAGTGATTTTTTTTTTAAATTGGTTTTTGTAAAAGTCAAATTGAAAAAAAGTCAGAATATGATTTGTGTTTGAATTAACGATGGTAAAAATAACTTTTTTTTTTCTTTTATAAGCTTCTTTTTCCCTCTTTTTAGACAAACTGTAAATCAGAAGCTTTAAATTCGGGCTTCTCACAAAATGAGCTTTTTTTTTGAAAAGTCCATTTATAGCTGATGTTTTCTCAAACATACTGAAATATACTTCTTTCTCTCCATTGAGCTGTCTTTGACTGAGCTTTTACTCTTTTCCAACATGTTCCCAAACACACACTTAAGAGTCACAAAACTCATTGTGGAGAGGAATTCCTTTTTATGCGATCCAAATGCTGTTAGAGGCATGGAATGACAGTAAGGTAAGAAACATAATTTTATATTCGTCGCTTAAATAAGATAATAGAAACATCCAAGTACGCCTTTCTCATCCCTGTGGGGAAAGTAGCTTTGCGGTTCACTGGCTTGCAAACTTTAGTTTGGTTAGTAGTAATGAACTGTGTCGTTTTGAAGTATCTCCTAAAGAGCTATCTAATGTGCTAATCAATAATTTGGCGTGTGTAGTGTGTTTCATACCCACGATCTTGCAAGGATGATGAATAAGTATTGATAGTGTAGATTGTCCCCTTTTCTGCCTAAAAAAAAAAAAAGACTCATAAGGAAAAATCAAGCATCAAATTAACAGCGGAGAAAAATAGATAGAAAAAGATAAAGGCAAATAATTGAATGTGTTAAATTTTTAAATATAGGTATAATAAGTTGAAGTTGTCTTTCTATAAAAAATGAGTGAAGTCAATTGATAGCATCTAGCTCATCATATTGAACAAATTTAATTATATTTATATGAGATTTTCTGATGTATTCTAATAGAATAGGTGTTAACAATGTTGGACTTTAAAAATTAAAGGTCGGTGACTAGTGTGTTATATAATCACAAAGCACAAAGTGATTCGAGTGAGGCGAATGTAAATCCCACCATGTGAATGCCCAAAGAGATGCAAACTTGGGGGCCCTCTCCAAGCACCTTCGCAGTTGAAGTTGAATCCCTGCCGTGTCGGTGTGTCCTTGAGATTCCAAATTGTGGATCCATACAAATATTAAAATAAAAAAAAAACTAAATGTTTATTTGAATTAGTGTTAAAAACTATTTTTTTGATATAATTTATAATATACGAATTAGATATATAAAAAAAAAATTATCCTGATACTTTTAACCTAAATAGGCCTAACTTTGGAACCATTCCCATTAGGACTTTTCTTTTATAATCATCGATATCCATGAATAAATATATGAATCATCATTAAAAATTCGCGCAAACCTATTTATTACTTATAATTCTAAATGGCAAGTGATGGGTACATGCCCCAGATCACCGGCCTTAAGTCCACATCACGTGTTTGCAAACGTGAGGAATAATGCAACTATGCAGAGATAGCATTCCTTCAACGACGTCGTTGTGTCCCTCTCCCTACCTTGAAGCAATCATGATCCATTGTGGGCATGGGCCCTCATGTCACGGGTATGGTAATTTCACATTTCCGGTTTAAAAAAGTTCTGGCTAATTCATTTACTTTCTCCTTACCCCAATCCACATCACGTTAAAAAATATTGATTCAGACACGACTCATTTTTATTTTAATTTATGTTTGGATTGATGGTAATATAAATAATTTTTTTTCTAATCTTAAATCTATTTGGATTAACATTTAAAAATCTCGTTTAGATGAAAAATAACTTTAAAATACATAAATCTTATTGAATACTACACACACATATTATTTGTATATATTATGATAATTGAAGTGAAAAATGTAAATAAAATTTGATAGAATAAAAAAATTTCAATTATTATTAAAAAAATGCACTAAAGTACTTAATTAAAAATGGATAAGTTTATATTTAAATTAGAATGCATACATTAAGTGAATTATTATTAGATCATCTACCCCTAACAAGTTAGTCTTAGATTATGTCACGAATATAATTCATTTGTGTTGAAGATAACTTATGAATAGTTGATGTGAATGTTACATCAACTATATCATTATTACCTTCACCACATATATTTCCTTGTTCAACTTCTTGAAAATCCACATCTATTTAGGAATTTCTCATAATAAGATTATGTATAGCCATTGTTGCACAAACTATGTGGACTTGTGTTTTAAAGCTATATGACTTCATTTCTCCCAAGGGTTGAAACATATTGTTCCAGACTCCAAACATCCTTTCTATAGTGGTCTTCAAGCTTGAATGATAATAATTGAACATCTCATTGGGATTTGCAAATCCCTGTTGTCACCTGAAGTTTGGAATGTGATAACGCTCACGTCTATACTGACCAAGATATCCAACTGGTGTTGGATAGCCAATATCGACCAAATAATATTTCTCTGATAAATACACACAATTTTTTGTACACTGTAAAATTATAGCAAATGTGAGAAAAAAACAAACACACAATGTAGGTGCAAGTGTTGAAGAGATATCTTGAGGTGGATGGGGGAAATTCATAGATGGAGTGGAGATAACAGTTTGGAAGATACGAGCATCATATGCAGTTCCCTCCCACCCTGACAACACAAAAGTGAAGCACATGTCCCAATCACATACTACCATGATATTTTGTGATAGATATCTCTTTCTTCCAATATATTTCTCTTGCTCTGACTGATTGACCACACACCTTATGTGAGTTCCATCAATTGCTCCTATTGCATCCTTGAAATATGGGTAATATCGCCGATCATTACAGATTTTTAGGTGACAATGACGGAACTTAGGATCAAGTGATTTGATTATTTTTGTCGATAGCTTCACACAAGCATATAAAACCATGTGGAAGATCCTACCGACAATTTCTCTTAAATGTTGAAATCGTTCCTGTAGGATTCTATTTATTTGTGCATGTCTAACTGTATATAAGAACATGACAATCATTTGTTCAACTCTAATGTACTTAGTCTTTCATAACCCATGTTCTACCAATTTAGAGTATAAGGGAAGAATCCATGTTTTTCCACTCAGAAATTTTCAGAGCATACTCTATTATTGCCTTCCAATACCTCTTACACCCATTTTGCACCTGTTTGCTTAATAGTTTTGCATGGCTCTTTGTAAATATAAGGCACGAGATATTGAGCCATCAAGACACCCACCTGTTCATACTCTATCATCTTTTCATCTAAAAGGGATATGAGTTGGGATCTTCAATCTGCACAAGATGATCCTACTTCCTCCGTTCCCTCTGAAATATTATCACCACTCAAACTTGTCATAGATGATGTAACTTCTGTGATTGCCAACATTGTATGAAATCAAATACGATTATAAAATGTGAGAGTAAATTCACATCATATAGTAGAAGTTGGTAACATTCATAACTGGCATAAAATAGAGTTACGTCGTCTAACAAAAGTCAGTACTACCATAACATACAAAAGGTCAGGCATGTCGTTATAATTACACATAACCAAGTTTTCAAAAGTAACATAAAAAGGAGTTCAGTGATTTGGGGCAATCTAAAGATGTGGGTTGTTGTAAGTATGGTGCCGCAACCACTTTAGTAAAGTGGGTTTATTTCCTTTCATTCCAAGAAATATGTCGCGAGCAATCTAATGCATCATCATGTTACAACATCGGAAAGAAAAGTCTTCGTCATTAACAACTTCAGAATGGTCAGTAATTCAACTACGACGTCGACCACTTGTGCATCATTTGTAGAGATCTTTTTTAAGGCATCTGCTCTATCTTGAGATGTAATGGCACGATGTCTCCCTTGGGGTCCCTAGGCCCATGGCCGTCTCTCACCGATGTCCCTAGCGGTGCCGGACTGACCGTCACCCACAACTGGGTCCCTGAGCTGGCGCAAGTGGTTACCAGGTTACTCATAAGGCTTGTACTTACCCCCAGGTTGAGCCTTCGAGCCCTGGGGAGGCTATTAAATCCTATGGGGAAGGGACAGTTCCTGGCTGGCTCAGGGACCCCGTTGTGAGTGACGATCAGTCCGACACAGCTAGGGACCCCAAGGGAGACGTCGTGCCGTTACATAAAAAGGCGCCTTTTTATGTAACGGCACGACGTCTCCCTTGGGGTCCCTATGCTCATGGCCGTCTCCCACCAGGGTCCCTAGCGGTGCCGGACTGAGTCACCCCACCTTACTGAGGTGCAAGTGGTTACCAGGTTACTCATAAGGCTTGTACTAACCCCCAGGTTGAGCCTTCGAGCCCTGGGGAGGCGTATTAAATCCTCGTGGGGAGGGGACAGTTCCTGGCTGGGAAAAGACCTTAGTGAGGTGGGGTGACTCAGTCCGGCACCGCTAGGGACCCCGGTGGAAGACGGCCATGGGCCTAGGGACCCCAAGGGAGATGTCGTGCCGTTCTATGAGATGCTACGGCTATCTTTCTAACCGCATATGCTATTACCCTCGAGGTTGCGTTTTTTTCTTTTTTGCTTTCTCTAACCCTCTTTCTCTTCCTACTACTTCCCGAAGCACTAGGTGTAGTTGGTGGAGTGTTTGTTATCAAGGTTATTCCTTCCAAATCAGTTGACACTCCCACAATACTTCCAGTAGTAGGACCTACAAGATCTTTCTCACTATCTCCTGATCCTTTTTCTAGGTCTATTGTGGGTCGGTAGAAATCGTCTTTATCATCACCCAGTGCCATCTGCTTTGTAGAAGACAGTGTGAACATTTTTTCTCCTGATGTCATAACATCCTTCTAATTCTTTGGCCAACATGAGACCTTTATACCTATCTTTGCATAGTCTGAATTTTCCTAAATGCATACAAGTTACAAGAATTAACGACTTAATAATGATGACGACGACGACGACGATATCACAAATAATAATAATAGTAATGATGATGATGATGATGATGATGATGATGATTTTGTACCTTTATTTTCCTCTCCCACTACTCATCACTTGCAATCACCACATTTCTTGTAGAGTCAAAAGATATATCAGTCTCTTTTGAGAACAATTTGTTCCATGCCCTCCATTATTTCTTTAAGCTCTCTAACCGATTTTTCAGCTGTTTCTTGTTATACGATTTTCCTATTTTTTCATTAAATGCAGATAAAATGTTCTTCCACCCATCATTCGTGAATGCATATCCTTGACATTCTTTTTTGTATATTTGCTCAATGCAAAGGTCAATGAAAATCGCAGTAGAACTTACATCCCACGATGCTTTACCTTTTTTCCTGTTCATATTTCTATGTCAACAATTGACCAGTAAACAGAAACAAATGGCCCAGGTGAAATTCATCATAAATTTAAATAAGATACATAACACTAGAAAGAGATGCCATTTTAATTATTCGCTAGAAACAAATCTACAACACTACTATATGACCAAAATAATATTTGAATTGCAAAAAGAAGAGACAAAAGCAAGTACATTTTCATAAAATCCGTTAAGACATACCAAAGACTGATAAATCACAGTTAAATCACCCACCACCCACAATTTTCTTAAATCAGTTTCGAGTTTGAAAATGAACTCAAAAAACGTCTGCAAATTGTATAACAAAATACAAAATAGAACAAACATACTGTACTTTTAAAAGAAACAAAAAAAAAAGAATTGTTATTACTGTGAGGTATACGGATATTTAAGATAGAATATAAGGAAAGTTAAATTAATTGTTTCACTATAATATCGCAGGCTTGTCCAGATTCCATGAAATGTAAGGGATTGCAATGCTATCTAACCTAAAATTTGTCATCTGTTCCACACAAGTGCCATAAACCCCATTGAACTAAATAGAATGGAGAACTGAGATCATAGATAAGATGAGACTGAAATTTCTTAGACTATATGGAATCCAAAAACCACACAATGACAAAGAACATTGGGTAAAAATTCTATTTTTGCAACATCCAACCCCCTCTATAATCATTTGAAAATGGGTGCCCATCAAATAAATTTCACAAATGCAATTTGGGTTCTTGTAGCCAGAATCAAAATTAATCCAAAAAAAAAACACAATCAGTATGCCAATTATAATAACAATGAAACACTGCTTTCAAAACCACAAGTGGCAGAGTTCTATAAGAAAAGAAATACAGAGGAAGGAAGAAGCAGACAAACAAATAATTTTGTCCGAAAACTGCCTTATTCTGCTAAGTTAGATCACTTATCAAAGTCATAAATTCATCATCGAATGATAATAAACAATGATGTTAAATATGCTAAAACGGTAAGGTGTGTTCATATGAAAACCATCACCTCATTGTTCAAGCTCTTCACTCCGACCTCTCCAAACCTAAAACAGACATGAGAAAAAAATTCAAAGTAGACACAGATCATCAAACAAACACAGATCATAGCAGATCATACATCAATCACACACCTATGAACGCACACTAAAGAGTAGTGCAGAGCAGAGCAAATGAGAGTATAGATATCCGGCCACCACACCAGATCCACCTACGACTGATGCCCACACTGACCAATATATCCGGCCAACTAACTAGAAGGACAAGCCGTTGGACCAACACTGGACACTCTGCTGCACAAGGGATAGACAACGATGACCAAAAACAGGGGGATCCACCGACTTATGGTGACTTCTTCCAACCTCCAACGAAGCCAACACTTAACGGTTTTTGATGTTGTGCTTACATGCAGGGATGAAGAAGGGACCACTTAGAGAAGCACCACCTCTCGATTTTGGACCTACCCATCAACGGCGACCTTCACTTAGCACCTCCGACGACCCCTTCCACTTAACGACGGCAAACTCTGTTGAAGATCCAAGGATGAAGAAAGAAGAAGCAAGCGATTTAAGAGGAGTAATGGTGTCAGGAGGAGCAGATGAGAGTATTATGGTTCAGGGTCTGTGAGGCAGCTGAGAGTTTGAATGGCAATAAATGTGCCCCAACGGTTGCAAGTCTGTCGAGAAGCAGCTTCTCCCCTCAGAAGCACCTAAAGTCAGCTTCTATAAGAAGTTGTTTTTTTTATTAAAGCCTAGTGCTGCCTACCGCGTTCCCAAACGGAGCCTTACCATGCCAATTGGGCTTTTGAGCGTTTTGATCAGTCTACGGGGCTTCTTTTTTTTTGTTATACTGTGTTTTCAAACAAACCCTTAGTTTCTTTTCAAACCAATAAGATTGAGCATATCAAACGAAAGAAAGTGATCCTCTTGTGGCCAACAAAAAAAAAACAAGTGAATCTAACATAGAATATGGATATGACAATCTTTAAATTTTTTTTCTAGGATAATTGCTCATTTCCTCTACAGTTCCATATCTAATATCTTAAAAGTATAATTTTGTCAGGCGGAACCTATTAAATAACAGAACAAATCTCGAATGAAGTGAGATTAAAAAAAAAACACTCACATTTATGATGGGTAGTTGTAAAACAAAATGGTATAAAACCACACTACCTGTCTACCTCACATGATCTATCTGTCTTCTTCAGTTCTTCTTATACTAAACACCCCACCTTAGTTGAGTACTAAAGAAATATATTTTTTAGCGTGAATCGAGGGCAGCTTCTAATGTGGCATATTTTTATATCTCTCATTTAGCAGTGAGACAATTCTGATTAAAAAAAAAGCAGTGAGATAATCTTAGTACATTGGTTGACCCAAAAAATAAGTAGTGCAGATATTGTTTAAAAAGTTATTTTTACGTTACACATTTAAAAATTAGAAACTCTGTATTGGTGAAACCAGTATAGATCATGAAGAATCAGAGACGAGAAGGGCATCTGATATTTTTGTAGTTTAAGATAATAAAGTCAAGAATAACCTACAATGCGTAAAATTACTGTTACCTAATAATACTATCGCCCTCAACAGGGGCCGCTTCTCTCTCATTGTCCCACACTTTCAATTTCTGTAATATAGCGCTCAAAGTCACACCTTCAATTTCTCTCTCATCCATTTCAAGCTTACATTTTGAAGTATCAATTGTCATTATGAATGTCCTTTACCCACGCCCATATATTCGAAGCAATTACAATTACTTCTTCCTATAAAATCGCATAACTTCTCGCCCATTTTGTCTATTCCCTCCTTCCCATGTCCTCTGCTAAACCTTTCGTTTCATATCCTTTTCTCGTTGCCTCCTTCGCAATGGATATTTAGTACCAGCCGCCGTCGCCGTTTCTCATCCTCCTCCCAAGAAACCAAGGTGCCTTTCTTTTCTTCTTTTTTCTTTTGTCGTCTAATCTTTGGCTTCTCTGTTCTTTTCTTTGTCATGTCTATTATATCTTGGTTTCAAACTTTGCTTCGCTGCTATAAATTGGACAGACTTCTTCACGCTTCTATTTTCTTTTGGTGGACAATATAGTACTGGTCGTGTCTTTGCTAGTTTTGCTGATTTTCTTTTTGGGTTGTTTCTCATGTGTCTTACGTTTTGTCTATAGTGAATACTTTTTGGGTGTAAGGTTGGTTCTTCTGTCAAATTTTCTTTGGGGTGGTGTATATATCGGTTTTGTCGTTTCCAACCGGAATTTCTTACTCTGCTCATACATTGTTTCATCTTTAAAGTTCACACATTTCCGTTATTAGTTCGTATCTGAGTTTGATTCTAGCATCACCGTTAAACTTGAGTTTTTCTCTTTATTTTCTTTTTCTCCGTAGGCAGGAATTTATCTGGCTTTTGGTTAGAGCGCTTATTGACAATAAACGTTGAAACAATGTCCTCTGTTTTCCTTTTTCTTTCTGTTTTTTTTAACGCGTTTTATTCCAGAACAACTTAAAAGCTTATGTTCTGCTGACCTGAGAAATATCTATTCAACCCATTAATATATAATAAGTTATTTTGATACCGGGGCGGGCTATAACTCTATTAACTCCAAGTCGTTATTAATCAAAATTGCAAAAACTAGTTTGCTGTAGTTTTCGTAACATTTCTCACAAACAATATTTAATATGTTCTTCCGCGACACCTAGAGTTCTAGAACATAACTTTTGAAAAGCCACAATATACTGCCGGAGATGCAAATCTTTCAGATCTACCTTCTAATATAATGATATTAGAAGAACATCTGTATCTTATGCCAAAACGGAAGTGCAAGTCATCAGATTTGACTATGCGTTTGATTTTATGGAAAAATGTAAACGTGAATTTGCACTTTATGTGATGTGCTTTTGCCACTTTGCCATAAAATGGTGTAAATTTTTGGCAACCAAGTGTTTCCTAAAACTGAGCCTATGATGTGAGAGGTGTTTAATTGCTTTTTCCTTCATGATTAGGTCTAAACTATCAGTGAATAGGTGCACTCCAAATGGCTCCAGGGAGATATTCCAGATTAGACAACAAAAGATCATCATCAAGTTACTGGTCAACATTGACTGTTGTTACGTTTGTGGGTCTATGCTTGGTCGGAATTTGGATGATGACATCATCCTCTGTAGTTCCAGACCAAAATGCAGATGTGTCTCAGGAGAATAAGAATGAAGCAAAACAGGCGATTGACAACAACAAGAGCAATTCTCAGCAATCCGGGGATGATCAAGGTGATTTCCCTGTGCATACAACCATGGTTGACAATAATGTCTCTAAAAGCAATTCTAATGTCCCAGAAAACACAGATAACAACGACGATCAGAAGGAAACTTCTAATATGGGAGAGGCTGAAGATAATTCAGTTGAAAATAAATCTGATTCCAATGAGGGTAAGACGTATGATTCTTATGATAACAGAAATTCAGATTCAGATGGAAATAAAAATCAATCAGATGGTCAAATTGAAACAACAGATAGTAAGATAGAAGGGAAGGTAGAAGAACAAAGGACTGACAATGACTCTGATGAAAGCTCTAGTGAGAAGAAAACAGATGATTTTGTGCAGAGCCAGAGTTCACAGGCGGTTTATCCCCATGGAGCACAGTCAGAGCTTCTGAATGAAAGTAGAACTCAAATTGGGTCCTTTTCAACTCAGGCATCAGAGTCAAAGAGTGAAAAAGAGTCTCAAAATTTATCTAAGCAGCCTACTGGTCAATACAATTGGAAACTATGCAATGTCACTGCTGGTCCTGATTTCATCCCATGCCTTGACAACTGGGAAGCAGTTAGGAATCTCCGGAATACTAAGCACTATGAACATCGAGAAAGACATTGTCCTGCAGAAGCTCCTACCTGCCTTGTTCCTCTTCCCGGAGGATATAGAACTCCTATTGAGTGGCCTAGAAGCAGAGATAAGGTATAAATTTACTAATATGCTACTAGTTAGTTATCATTCTGATTGACTTTTTACTCTCCTATTTAAGTTCCCCTCAATTGTGGGATGACAATATTCCAAATACTTTGCCTGTTGAATTTAAGGGGCGCCAGAGTTTACTCAAATCATAGTTCATTGTTGTTCTCTATTTGGTTATTTACGCCTCCCTGAAACAATAAGTTCTGCTCCTGCAGATATGGTATCACAATGTTCCACACACTATGCTTGCTCAATACAAGGGGCACCAGAATTGGGTAAAAATGGCTGGCGAGTACCTTATTTTTCCTGGTGGTGGAACTCAGTTCCAGCATGGGGCACTTCATTACATTGATTTTATACAACAGGTGATATATTCATGTTCATATCTCTTGCCAACATTGACTCTATTTGTCATTTTTAAGGTTAATATCCATCAACAAGACCTGGATTGCATTTTGCTGCATGTTCTATGAATCCATATTTACATGTTCAGTAACAAATGGTGTATGCTCTTATTTGATTTCTTGCACAAATTTCTCATCCATATTTACATGTTCAGTAACAATTTCTCGTTCAGCTTTCATTTTAACATTGTTCTGTGGGTATGTAATCTGCTTTTTTTTTTTTTTTTTTTTTTGTGTGTGCATTTTGCTTACTATAAGGAAGTTTGATGCAGTCTGTACCTGAGGTTGAGTGGGGCAAGCACACACGTGTGATATTAGATGTTGGATGTGGTGTTGCCAGCTTTGGAGGCTTTATCTTTGAGAGGGACGTACTCACTATGTCATTTGCACCAAAGGACGAACATGAAGCTCAGGTACAATTTGCACTTGAAAGAGGTATTCCCGCTATATCAGCTGTCATGGGCACAAAGAGGCTTCCCTTCCCAGCGAAAGTATTTGACGCCATCCATTGTGCACGCTGTAGGGTTCCATGGCATATAGAAGGTATTTTAATGCCCTCATTTTTATTTTTAGTGATCAGATGAATTCACATCAATCCTAGTTTGAGGTTTCTGTATAGAATTATTTCAACAACGACTTGTGTGTTATTGGCGGCGGTCAGATGAATTTAAGTTCATTCAAATTCAAGGTTTTAGTACAGCAATAGTTTTGTCCATCCTCTGTTTGTAGGCATTTAGATTTAGGACTACTCACTTACATAGGTAATTATGTTGATAAGTCCATGATGGCTTTTATTTGGGAAGCTTATGTTTCTTCTTTTGGTGCGACTGCAGGTGGGAAGCTTCTCTTGGAGCTGAATCGAGTACTGCGACCTGGTGGTTTGTTTTTGTGGTCTGCTACTCCTGTTTATCAGAAGGAACCTGAAGATGTCGAAATATGGGAAGGTAGGTAAAAAATAAACTTCTGTTTGCCTCTTTTAGCTTTAAGGTGTATCTTCTCTGACATTTTTGTTGTCAATTATTTGCAGCCATGGAAGTTCTAACAAAAGCAATGTGCTGGGAAGTTGTGTCAATCCAAAGGGATAGACTCAATAAAGTAGGTATAGCTATTTACAGGAAGCCAACATCTAATGAGTGCTACATGAAACGTTCAAAGAATGAGCCTAGTCTCTGCCCAGACTTTGATGATCCTAATGCAGCATGGTATTTTTCTTTTCTTCAAATTAAATTACCACCTCTGGTCCTAAATATAGGGCCTAGTTTGTAATGCAAAATGCACTAGAAAATTTTGTCAACAAGACCTTCAGATTTATCTTCTTATTTGGTTTTTTAAAACGAAAGGAACATTTGTACGACTGTAGGATACATTTTACATTTGGAGAGATGCTTCCTTTTGCCTGAAATGAAAAATTTTTTGCATTACAATTTTTATCTGTTAAAGTTCAATAAACCAGTTTATAAAATTGATGCTGTCTCTACCTTTTGATGTGACAGGAACGTTCCATTACAAACTTGCATGCACAAAGCACCTGAGAATTCAACTGAGCGTGCTTATAAATGGCCGGAGGAATGGCCAACCAGACTGTCCAAACCACCATACTGGCTGCTGAGTTCCCAAGTTGGAGTTTATGGAAAGCCTGCCCCTCAAGATTTTACCTCTGATTATGAAATCTGGAAAAATGTAGTATCTGGGTCTTATCTAAATGGGATTGGAGTTGATTGGTCAAAAGTCAGGAATGTCATGGATATGAGATCTGTCTATGGAGGGTGAGCAAAAAACTTATCTTTTTCTTTTGTCCCCACAAGTCACTTGCTCTTTCTGAATTATAACATCTGTTTCTGGCATTCAGTTTTGCTGCAGCTTTGAGAGATTTAAACATTTGGGTCATGAACGTGGTTCCAATAGACTCAGCTGACACTCTTCCTATTATTTACGAACGTGGCCTTTTTGGCATATATCATGATTGGTGCGAATCATTCAGCACTTATCCTAGGAGTTATGATCTCCTGCATGCCAATAATCTGTTTTCCAAGCTTAAGAAGAGGTGGGTAATGGCTAACGACTAGTTTATTTCTCAGATTAGCAAGAGATTTGATTCTCTAATTTTCATATTCGTGGTGTCCCGTCCAGTTGCAATTTGACAGGTGTAGTTGCCGAGGTTGATCGGATTCTGAGGCCATCAGGGAAGTTTCTGGTTCGCGACAAATCTGAGACGATTAAGGAAATTGAGGGGATGGTGAAGTCTTTGCATTGGAAAATTCTCACAAGTAACTCTAACGATAAGAATGGATTTCTGTGCGCCGAGAAGTCCACTTGGCGACCTAAGAAGAAGGAGACACTCTTGTATGCTCTTGCTCTTCCTAAAGATCTTAAACGTGATCAAGATGTCGATAAGGTGATACCGTAGGAGGGTGACCATAATTTTTTTTCCCTTTTTTGGGGCCAAAATTAGTTATGTCAGAAGCTTGTCGATTTTGATCTCCTCAATTTAGAGCGTTATTATTTTCTTGTTTTTGTTAGCGTTGTTTTTTATGGGCGCAGTCAGTTTGATTAAGTTCTTGCAATTGTAAAGCCTATTTTGGTTGATAGAAGCCTAATAAAATTCTCCGGTGCTGGTTAGGGTAATTATTATATTACTTGAACTCAAATCTCATGCAACGTAAACACCCTAACGAAAATACCTCAGACGCTGTTAGGTTTATACGTTAATATTCTTGATACAAAATTGGAGCATTTTACGACTTCTTCAATAAAAAGCAGAGGTAGCGCCTGAGCGAAGGAGTATTGGATCTGTATGTATTGGGTAAATTTCCAATACTATCTTCAATATTTAATATAAATTTCAAATTGCACTGCAGAGTTGATCTTATATAATTATTTTCAATATTTAATATAAAATCCAAATTGCACTGCAGAGTTGATCTTATATAATTTTGCTGCAAGACTAAGCCGAAGTATTATCACTGACTGGAGCTTCGAAGCTTTTTATATTCTTTCATTAGTCCAGCTCTATTCAAATGCATTCTCTGCTCTTCTTTGAAGCGTGATAAAACAGGTCTTGGCTTAATAAAAACAAGAAAACACCGGTGAAAATTCATTAATTAAAAGAAACATTTCAAATAGTGGACTTTCTTTGATAGTCATTTAAAATTAGGTTGAGGTGTAATTTTACCAATAAATTTTTTTTTGAAGGGTGTTTGGGTACAAATAAGTTTTCTACGAGATAAAAATACTAATAAACAGTTTAAAAATTAAAATTGTACAAATTCATCAAAACCGTTAACTTTTACTAAACTGACATTAAATTATAAGGTTAAAATGTAATTTTACTAACAAATTTTTTTTGGAAGGACGTTTGGCATAAATAAATTTTGAAAGAGGCAAAAATACCAATAAACAATTTAAAATGGTACAAATTCACAAAAACTATTAGTTTTAACCAAAAGGCTATTCAATTATAAGAGAATAAAACTCTAATGGCGTTTAGTGAAATTTAACAGTGTTGGCAAATTTGAACCCTTTTAAATTGTTTATTAATATTTTTTTGCCCATTCAAAACTTATTTGTGTCAGATGCTTATTGAGATAAACTTTGTTAGAAAAATTACAATTTAACCCGAAATTATAAGAAGAGAAAACCCTAATGGCCTTTGGTAACAATTAATGAGTTTGTTGAATTTACATAATTTTAAATTGTTTATTAATATTTTCAATGTTTCTAAAATTTATTTGTGTCAAACGCCCTTCTAAAAAAATTTATTGGTAAAATTACATCTTAATTCTTTGAAATTTAACAATTTGCAAGTGAGTTAAAGATTAAAATCATACATTCAGGAGCAAAGTGGATCCCAATCTAACTCTTAAACAATTGGAGATAAAACTTCACACGAAGTGGGCGTTGTTAATTCGTCATATCAGCAACGGAACGCCATATGAGGCAACATGAACTAGACGCAACAATGTTGCTGGCATTAATTGGATGATTGATGATTCTCTCTCAAATTGTGAAATAAAGACAATGGATGTGAAACTAGGACGAGGCTGGCCGAGTTGACTTGAAACTCAGCGAACAGGCCGGGTCAATTAACCAGTTCGGTCGAGTTGGCTGCACATAAATAATGTCATCAGCTGTAAAGTTAAGAAGATTATCAATGCCCAATAATATTGTTATGGAAGTGTCGAATACACTATTAAGTAAGCTATGTTTGAAAAATATTAATCATGTCCCTCTTGTGATTAATTAATAGTGCACTCTTGTTTTAGAAGGATTGTGTCGTGGCAATTCCACATCAAGAGGCGAGTCCCCGGCGCCTTCACCGGTGAAAATAATCCTAACATACCTTGTTTAGAATTTTTTTGGTTTTAAAATTCTATTTTACTTTTACTTGCCCACTTTGCTTGCCTATTTTTATGCCTCTCTTTCAGCTCATCTTGTGTCCCATAACAATTGCAATATCAAATTACTCTCTCCCAATAGCTTCATACCAATACCACTCAATCTCTCTAAGATCATGGAAGATGAGAGCTACAACAAGTTGCCAAATGGGATCATTTCAGAAAGCCCTGAAAGTCCTTCCTTAAAGACATCAAGCAACAACAATAATAGTAACAGCAGCAGCAGCAACAGTAACAAAGAACAAGATCGGTTTCTGCCCATAGCAAATGTGGGAAGAATCATGAAGAAAGTGATGCCTCCGAATGGGAAAATCTCAAAGGACGCTAAAGAGACAGTTCAAGAATGTGTATCAGAGTTCATCAGCTTCATCACCGGAGAAGCCTCTGATAAATGCCAGAAAGAGAAGAGGAAGACCATCAATGGAGATGATATTATATGGGCCATTTCAATCCTAGGGTTTGATGATTACGTGGACCCTTTGAAATGTTACCTTCAGAAGTATAGAGACATTGAAGGAGAGAAGCTTAATCTTCCAAAACAACAACGTTCTGAACAAAGGCTCCACCACCACCACCACCAAGACCAAACTAATAATATTAATAATAACAACAATAATAATAATAATTTGCCTTTAAGTAGAGTATATTCTTCCACAAACCTAATTTCTCATCAGCCTTCTTATGTTCCTTCTGGCCAGCCATATACTCTACCTTTCTCCCCAACTTCTATCAAACAGGACCAGATTGATTCGGGGGGACACTGGTAAGACAGTGCATTTTTCCATTTCCTTTTGATCAGAAAACATTCTTTTCCCATATATAACAAACATTACAAGTCTTCTTTTTTAGAAAATTACATTCAATCTACTTTTTATAAATAATAGGTATACATACATTTATGAAATATTGTTGCGTTTACGTGATCAATACTTAAATAAAAACAAATTTTCTTCGTTTTCGAAATAAATGAAGAAAAGATTCAAGAATTTGTGTTTTTCGTATATCATAGCTAGCTTATATATAGGTTGGGGCGATCTATATATACATTATCAATTTTCCTTCTCGAACAAAGCACATATGTGTATATATTGTTAGCCATTAGATCATACAGATTATTGTAAATTCATTGATATATAGTACATGTGATGGAACAAGGAGATACGTGTACCTATTTCAATTCCTTGTATTCTTCTTATTCCTCACCCCACTCTCCACTTCATACATTCATGAAAGTATGTTAGATATAGGTATATATTAAGATTGTTAAGATAAAACTTCTTATTGTTCTTTATTATATGCTAATGTTGTCTTTCTATCAAAATAGTTTATGCTATTTGATTGGATCCCTTTTATCTTATATACGTTTAATATCTTCTTTGATTAATCAATGTGAGACTTTCTCTACTTGTAATGCCTTTAATATCTTCTTTCATTAATCAATGTAAGACTTCTTCTCCTCCTGAAATTTTGCTTTTTTTTTTTTTAAGTCTAAGAGGCTTAGTTTTAGCATATTTTTTTGCACACTTTTTTCAGTCTCAAGTCGAATAACTCTTGATGCCTTGTTGAGTTTTAAGATATAGATTAAAGTTCTTTTTGTATCAAAATATTTAAACTATCTGATAGGACTCCATTTTTACCTTATACACACCTTTAATATCTTATTTAATTAATCAGTGTGAGACATTTTTATATTCTAATAGTGAAGACACATAGCCGTCAGAGATTACTATAACGGTGATAGCAACAGCAAAAGAACAAGCACAAATTTTATTTCTTGATCAGATCAATTCGTCTCTCTATTTACTATTTAGTGATCAAGAAGACCACCATTGAAATTTGCTGGTTGAGAGAGTAAAAGATAAGTACGAAGCCTGTGAACATTATATTCCGTATTCGCATGCCATCCATAATGCGAAATAAGGTTCCGTCGAACTGGTTAATTAAATCATGATCATGATCATGATCATGTAAGATGTTTTAATATATTATAATTACTATTAGTTATTATTAATTATGTAATTAATTAAAATATCCTGAGTGTATTATGTAAATTAGATTTAGGTCCAATTCAAAATTAAGATTATTGGCTATTAATGTAGTTTTTCTAATAATAGAAAACACACGATTGGGTTTATGGGCAAACGAGATGAGTATAAGAAAAATCTAGTCTGCTCATATGAGGTTTCATGAATAGGTCAAAGCTGAGTGATTCTCATGTAAGAATTCATGATGATCTCATGTCAAAAGGCATAGTGACGTGGTTATACATGAGACACGCTTATGACTTAATCCATGCAGCTTTCTCATAATAGGTCGATCCAGCACCTTATATTCTTACAAGTACCTGTGATTTTGATTTGTATCATATACCTCTTCAAAATCATACTGATCTTATTTTATCTTTATTTCCGCATAGATGACCGAACATGGACATTTATGACAATCATTATGATTTATATAATAATAATTATCACAATGAACATGCAAATAATATGATAGTAAAATGGAGAAAATTTATTAAATAACAATATTTAAAGTAAAATGATTAACGTAGGACGCAGTTTCCAACAGTTGATTCATCTGGGTTTGGAATTTATTCTGATAAATTATATTAAACTGCATAATTTCAACTCTCGAATATTGGGCTAAGAGGAATTTCTTTTAACTCCTATGAATCACCACCATTCTCAAGTTTCATAGGGAATTCAAATTGCCTTGTGCAGTTATTGAAGCAATGAAGGAGAAATCCTTTTGATCAATTCAAGTTTTTCCTATTCAATTTTTGTGATGATTTTCGAAAATATGATCCATGCTTAAATCGCCTTTAATCATTCTTGATCAATACATACATCTTTTAATTTTGTTTATCGATGGTTTCTAGAAAATCTGATGTTTGTGTTTAATCGGTTTTCGAGAACAAGTGAAATCCATGTTTCAATCGTCCTTAATGTATACTCGATGGCCTCTTTCAAAGATGAATCTTAATTTGTGCATGTTCACACTTTTTGATCTGTGTTTCGAAAATTTGTTTTTGACTTAAGTTTTATCGAATAAAGAGACAAGAGAAGAATGATTTTGCTCTTTGAGGACGCCGTCGCCTCTTCATCGGAAATCAAAGGATCCGAACCTATTTTCGCTTTTATTTTTAGGTTCAATAATAAAAAAAATTCATTTTTGGTTTTAGACAATAATGGTGAAATTATTCTGTATATGTTTTCTGCCTTAATTTTCTGTTCATGGCTAGAGTGAGAATCTTTGATAACGGAGCCAAAAGTCTCCACCGAGAAACGTCGCATGAGGTTGCAGCGGCGGAACTGGTCGGGTCACGCATTGGAGTCGGATCGGGTAGGCTAACCCGGCTGTGTAAGGAAGACAAGAGAAACACACCGTTTCCTAAAAGTGTCCTCCTATTCGCGTGAAATGGCGTCATTCGACCTTCTATTGAAACAGTGTGTTTCACTTATCCAGCAGAGAGAGGGCTAGACACGATTTAGGCTAGAAATTATTAGGCTCCCAAACTTAATTTTTCTATTTCTAATTCAATTCTGCATCTGGGTTGACGCAAAATGATGAATTTTATTGTGCTCTAGACTTTGTCCATTTTGGGTTCATTTTATATAAGCTATGGGCTGCTTTTCTGGCCTTAGGAATTGTTTTGCCTTGTTTAATTTGTTACATTTTGGGTTAATATAAACATCTGGGCCGGGGCAAAAATACAGGATTTTATTCTAATTTGCGCTGGACTTTTATTTTTACATTATGGGCTTACGTTTTTTTTAATTTGAAGTGTTTCATTCTGGACCTTATTAATTTTGAGGCTTATTAACTATTTCATTTCTAGAATTTTGGAAATATTTCTGAAGTAAGCCTCTAAGTTTGGGTTTTAGAATTTTCTAAACCTTCAACAGTGACGTTTTGAGCAACCTTCTACGCCTTGTTACATTTTTTTAATTACCTGGGCTATAAAGTTTTAATCTCCAGAAATGAATTATGGGTTAAATAAAATATTTACTCACTGTTTATTAAATTAGCTTCTGTTTTATGTATAATTTTGATTATATCACATTAAATTGTTTAAATTAATGAAAATGATTAATTTTGGCAACTTTAACATACTGGAAAATTTGTGAAATCATTTTCATGAGTTATTTAATTGTCTAAATATTTGGAAAGTTGATTCTAGACAATTTTTAACAATTCAAAATTTTGTGAGATCTAATTTAAGTTGAAAAGTGCCAAAATTAACTCTTTAAACAATTTTGAATACATAAAACAGTGGGAGGGTTTTAATTAATCCCTCCATCAAGATATGCATATATTGGATTTATTTTTCATGAGTAAAATAGTGGGAGAATTTATTTTGTTTGATTATTTAGTTACATCTTGTTGATTAAACTAATCTATTAAATAGATTCTCATTAAGGATTTGTGCATATTTGGAATTTAAATGCATAAGGTTGATATTTATGACTAACATGCATCTTGGAGAATAGTCACAGCATCCTCTATTGCATGTATAGATAATCACTTATGTGTTTTAACATATCAACTCTATTAAATGGGTAATATTAATTTAATCAAAGTGGGAGGATTGTATTTATCACTTATGTTGATTACATTAATTGGTTAAGTCTTCTATGAAGCTGTGCATTTACAGAATTTAAGTTTACATGATTGATATTTATGATTAACTTGCATACTAGAGTGGTAGCTATAGCGCCCTCTTACAACATGTATAAATAATCTCATATAGATTTTATAATATCAATCTTCAAAAGTTGATTAAATTAATTAATTAGGATTCACATTGACATTGTGTGTATATATATGGTATTTAAATTACACATATTTGAAATTAGTGATTAACATACATATTTTGTTTAAGGAATAGCTACAGTATCCCTATACACATGTTGTATGCATATTTAATCACATAAGATTTTACCATATCAAATTATGATCATATGTACAATTAGTATACACAATTGTGTGATGTCTTTGTGATGAATATGTAGAATCAAGAAGTAGCCACAACATCCTCACTAGGTACATACACTTTATTTTATTCTAACGAACAAAATATATCACACAAAGATTTAAGACATCAATTGTAATTAAATATATGATTATAATTAATCTTTACCCACAGGTAGATAATTATAATCATAGTTTTAATTAGGATGAAATGGAAGGACATTATATTTTCTAAGTAGCCCACAGGCATTAAGGGATATAAATGTATTCTAGTTTCATCAATTCGAGATAAATTCATTTTATGCTAATGTCTTTGCCCATAGGTAGACATTAGTGATACGAATTTATAATTGTATGATTTACATTGGTAAACATATGTCTATATGCGATAGTTTCTTGCCTCTTAAAGTAATTTTGTAATCATGATTTAACTTTATTTTGACTTCGTAGCATGATTGTTATTTGTTCAATTATTTAGTTCGATATAATTTATTAGAGACAATTAAGCCTATAAGAAGAATTGCTACCATTAAGATAAAATTGACATTAAGAAAAGTTTTAGTATTTATAATACTATAGCGTAAGAAATGAAATAACATTGTTGTCTCAATTAAGTAATCTCAATTAAAAGATGGTTATTACAAGTACATGAAGAATGGAACAAAGTCAATGGTTGTTGATAGATTGAAGGATAGATTTAGAAATTCTTATAAATGTTATTGCATTGTTTTGTTGACTATAAAGTTATTCTCCATCATAGGGTAAAATGTCTCCATTAATATGGGTAGAATAAATCCTCAGTTTATTATCTCATGAGTCATTACTCTTTTTCATGAATACATGTATGGACATCAAGTATTCATTGGAAAGTGTATATATAAGTTTTGCTCATATTAGGAAAAGCATGAGATTTTAAGTGAGGGCAATCAAGCTATCAACTCTAAAACCATAAAGTAATAGACATTTAAAGCTTAATATGCCTATAATTAGAGGCTTGATTGGAGGTAGTAGTGGATATACACTTACCGTTAGTTGTGTTCTAATAGATGAAATGTCTCATCCTGCTTTAATTTAACTCTTCTAATACCTAAACACCTTTTGCTTTATAATTAAGAGCCCATTTGGTTCAACCCTATTGTATGCATGTAATGGTAATCATGATTGCATTACCAAGAGAACAGTATTTGGTTGCTCTTTGGTATGGTAATAGGGTTTACCATAGTAATGATGATTACCAAAAAATTGGCAATCCTCATTCATACCTCCCCCCTATGAATCCTCATTACCATCCTATTGCATGGTTAAAAAAGTCCAATTTACCCTTTAGATTCACTTCTCTTTATTTTACTTATATCTTTTTACTTAAACACATCACGCTACAACCGCGACCGTAACTACCTCCTCCTCCATCAACCCCCCGCCACTACTATTGCCACTGCCTCCTCCTCCCTTAATGCCGTCACTGCCGCCACTACCTCCTCCACCACCGCCGCCGCCCCCCGCTGCCGCCACCTACCATTATAGCTACTACCTCTTCCTCCTTCACCGCCACTGGCCACACGCCGTCGCCGACACTACCTCCTCCTCTTCCACCTTCGCCCCCTGCCACCCCCCACCATTGTTGTCGCCAGCCCCCACTGTTGCTGCTGTCACTACCTCTTCCTACTCCATCCCCCTCTGCCATCACTACCTTCTCCTCCACCACTGTTGCCACCGCCACCATGACCTCTTCATCTTCGGCCAAACCTCGTTACTACTACGTTCACTATTACCACCGCCCGCTATCACTACCTCCTCTTTCATCGACCATCACCGCCACAGCCACCACTACCTCCTCCTCGACCATCGCACCGCCGCCACTACCTTCTCCTTTTCCACTTCCACCATTGCTACCCCTGTCATCACCGCCATTACCTCCTCCTCCACTGTTATTACTATCACCACCTTCGGTCGTTGTCGCTGCCACATCACCGTTACCATCCTCTACCACCATAACTATCGCCATCTGACGATCTTCGGTGAGATAACGTAATAATTATGATGAGGTAGCGTGATGGATCTTAACTATTTTTTTACAAAAATTATAGTAAGGGTAAAATAGAATTTGTGTGATATATTAATTTTAAATAATTTTTAAAATAATAACTCATTACACCTTGCTTAAAAATCAAATCAAACACTTGCCCTGTAATTAATATTGCATTGCAATACATTGCATGGTGTAATGGGATCGAGCCAAACGGGCCCTAAGTATTGTCATTTGACACTTTTAGAGTATATAAAGCAAAAGCGGGTAATTTAATCTGGTAAACAGATTAATATAGTGAAGTCAATTAGAAGATATGGATGGCATGATGGGTATGTGATTGAGGACAATAACTTAGCCTATATATTTTCCTCTTAATGAATGTTTTCAAGACAACTATATATCTTAGATGAGTTTCCAACAAATTATGTTTAAACTCTTTTAAAATCTAAAAGTTGGAAGCTCAGGTTATATATAGAATTGTCTTATAGATGCAAGAGTATGGAAGGAAAACATCTCAGATACTAAGACTGCATATTTTGATGAAGATGTAAAGAGATCTTGGGAATTTTATTGAGTTGTCCATTTCATTTTAGAAGTTGTGTAGTAATTTTAAAATGCCAAATTATTAAGAAATGGTATGATTAATGGGAGTGATCAAATTCATTCAGGATTATCACACATAACGGATTGTAACCTCTAATCATGATAGAACATTGGTTTTACATGATACTCTTCTCGTTGAGGTAAATGTGAAACATCATGTGTTGAAAATTATGCCATAGGGGTCAATCATTATACTTTGAATACTATTATTTAATGAATTTCTCCATTTTGTTATCATATTATTCACATGTTCACTGTGATAACTATCCTTGGATAAATCATAATGATTATCCTAAATGTCCCTAGTCGGTCATTTATGTGGAAGTAAAGATGAAATAAGACCAGTATGACTTTGAAGAGGTGTGGAGATACAAATCAAAGTCCTAGGCATTTGTAAGAGTACAAGGTACTTGACCGACTTGCTATGAGAAAGATGCATGGATTAAGTCATAGGCTTATTTCATGTATAACCACGTCACTATACCCTTTAACCTAAGATCATCATGGATTCCTACATGAGAGTCGCTAAACTTTGACCTAGTCAAAAGTCACCTTTGACCGGGTAATGATAAAGGCTACAATCGAGCTTAGTGGTTTTCATGCAGAGGAATGTGAATGGTCAAGATGAAATTTGTCCCTCACATTAGTAAAAAGATATTACTGGACCCCTCAATGAGTGAGTCTAAGAAATATATGGTCATACTACAATGGAAAGAAGTTTCCATTTCTGTTGTCAAACTACTTAGGAATCGGGAAAGTAATAGTCATGAATAAGATGATGACATTATCCATGCCTCATCCTTAGCCGAAATATTGTGTGACAAAAGAGACGTGACATGGTTGTATGACAGATTGCATCGTGTTAACAGTCCTCATATGAATTGGGCAGTCGTAATGTCTTCCTAGAAGCCGCTTGCGACTTGTGGGTTAATACAGTTATTGGCCCACTACTAACTTCGTATGGACCTATAGGGTCACACGCAAGAATAGGCCAACACGAGCTATAATGTCCAGATTTATTGAATCTAAGATGTGTCTAAGATTCCATGAATACAATATTTCTAGGGTAGACGAATTTATATGTGTGTGTGTGTGTAGTGTTAGTTTCATATTTAATTTTATAATGATAAATTAAATAACTAACATTGATAGAGATATAATATCTCAAATTTAATTTATAAAGATAAATTAAATCTATTTTCATTGGCTCTTTATTTGGATTAAATATATAAGTTAAATTAAAACTATTGGATAGATTTAATTAAAACGAATTTATTTAATTAGCTCATAAAAAAATTAAGTGTTAGTTATAAAAACGAAGGTGCTAGATAATCCTAGCACGGATGAGAAATATAGAGACGCATCAAAAACCCTAGAAAGATATTAGAGGCGTTAGTACGTTATCCGTGTTGGAGTCGTATTCGTGTGAATACTGGTAGATGGAGTTAATCTAAGGTGTTGGCTCCTAGAGATTGGAAAGGAAAAATGCAAAAAAGGTATGATTCATATTCCTTGACTTAAATGTCGTTGATATGTCCGCAATTAAGATTGGTAAGCTTTTGAAATTTTAATTTTTAATTTTTTTTGCTATGCTTGCCATTCTCATCATCATGAAGTTATGAAATTCTCAATTGATCAAGCTTGAAAATAGAAGCATCAACATTAAGGACTCTATCAATTATTATGAAAAGAATCTCAAAACAAACAAGGGATATTTCAAATTGATAGATGATGCTCTTATTATACAACTTTAATCTATCAACAGATTGGGTTAAGACCAATAATAATTCAAATTTGGCAATTGCTACCAACTACATCATGTACTTCAAGTAATCTGACTAGAACATAAATAATGAGAGTGTAAATTTCATTGGCATCTTTCCATTATAGACATAGGGATAGATGTATGCGAATTAAAAGAAAGGGTCAAATAAATTATGATGGGAATTTAGTTAGCAAAGCTGAGAAACCGTCCTAAAAAGCATGTCTCACATTAGTGATTAATAAGGTGTTATGACGCAATCACATACATGATAAGGTTGAAAGCATCATAGTCCTGTCATATCACCATATTAGTAGGAGTTAAATCATCTATATTGAACAAAATAATGATTCACTCATTACTTATGGATTTTGACATAAGGTGTTGCACACAGCTAAATCACCATTATTCAAATTTGTGATATGACTAGGTTAAGTCTAATATTATTTCAGAATACATAAAGAGAATATTCTCAAAATATTAAGAGTTTCATAAGTGAACCTACGATCACAATCATTTGAACTTTCAAGCTTAGATGGTAGTTATTGCAAATAACATCTATTATGAAAATATGGTTAGACTGTCCACATGTCTCTAATATATATATATATATCATTGCATTCTTTCTAATTTAATTTCCTAGGTACATGCTTGCTTGAATGTGCACACAATCAGGCAATGCCATTGGAAGGGAACTTTAGGAGGATTATCAGACATATTCTTGCTTGAATAATAATTGAAAAGCTGCAAGTCATGAAGTACATTACAAAATGTACATTAAGCCTCATGTTCTACATATAGGAGAATGATTAGCTTTGTTTAGTTTTGTATGATATGTGTTAACTATAAAATAATTAATATTATTATGCATCTTTACATTTACTGAACAAAACACAACATGAAGGAATACAAGATTGTTAAGTAGTTACTGATTGCTTAGTTCCACCATGAATTACTTAACTTAGTCATTCTTGAAAGCAAGTTATAAGATTGTTGGTTAAAGAATTTTATCATATGGCTTTAAATTAATTTAAATCTATTAATGGTGCTTTGTGACCATAAAGTCAATAGGTCATAAACATATAAAGTATAGATCCTTAAATGAATTACATGCATTTAGAGATATTGAAGGATCTAATACCTTATTTTGAGATGGATCACATAGAGTGATCTAAATAAGGTATTGTCAAATGATGAAATTCAAGTTAAAGACATTTAGTACCTAGTTATCGAGATTGACAAACATTCAAGTAGTAACAGAATAAACATTTAAAGTTTATTCATTAAGTTTTAACCCATTAAGTAAGGATGTTGCTACGTAATACATGGAAGATAATATTCGACTGAGAGGACTTATCATCATGATTCTTGCAGCATAGCCTTAATTAATCTAGACAGTGAAACTGACATATAGCTACGGGCCAAGGGGGAGAATGTAAGATATTTTAATATATTATAATTATTATTAGTTATTATTAATTAGGTAATTAATTAAAGGGTTAATATAAATTTTTGTCTCTAAAGTTTAGCCCGATTTTGGTTTTGATCCCTCAAGTTTGAAATCAGTGATTTTGGTCCTTGAAGTTTCACCCGATTTTGGTTTTAGTCCTTCAAGTTTACTCCATTTATAACTGTTGGTTCTTCAACTTATCAAGTCCTTTTTAAACTTGAGGAACAAAAAAAAATCGGGTGAAACTTCAGGGACCAAAACCAAAATCGAGCCAAACTTGAGAGACCAAAACCACCGATTTCAAACTTAAGGGACCAAAAATTAAAATCGAGGTAAACTTCAGGGACCAAAAGTTATATTAACTCTTAATTAAAATATTCCGAGTATGGCCCGTAAGTCAGATTTAGGACCAATTTAAGATTAGGGTTATTAGCTATTAATGTGATTTTTTAATGGTGGAAAACACACGATTGAGTTTACGGCCAAACAAGATAAGCGTAAGAAAAATCTAGTCTCATCATCTGAGGTTCCTTAACTGGCGACAGCTTTTAACCCAGTTGTTATCGTTGTGCCTCACAGCCAGTCAGAAAGAGACCTGACAATTATCTTCTGTCTTCATTTCCTTTTGCATCTTTCTTTCATTAGGATCCGTGGGTTCTTTGTCTGATCAAAGCTTAACAATGACGAGAGGTAATTCTTATAAGTCTTATGCTATTGATGTAGGAAAATTGATATACTCTAATTTATGATTTATTTGTGTATTCATGAGTTTTGTCCTACATGATAAGTAAAATATTTACATATTTATTTTCCCTTATATGATTATTTGTGGACAATATTGGAGTTTAATATAATGAATTTGGGTGCAATGGATAAATAAATAATAATTTTCTTCAAACAAGCCATACACCACCGTATTAAGAAAATATTGAGAAGATTTTTTTAAGGGATGATTGTAGCAAAATATTGTTCATACGGTACTGTAACAAAATACGACTGTAGCCGATTCACTGTAGCATCGGTGCAGAAGCGCTTTTTCACTGTTCCAAAGTGTTTTTACTGTAACAAGTTACTGTAGAACTGTAGCAAGGTTACTGTAGTACCCCGAAAATTGAAGCCTATAAATAGATGTTCTTGGCATCCTAAAATGAGGAGGAAGGAATAGAGAGAGAGAGATAGAGCTTCTATTTTAGAGAGAAAGTTGTTATTTTAGAATTTATTTCTTACATATTTTTACTTCTTGCATACCTTTTACATTGATGGTTTTACCTCCTATATGGAAGGCCTAGGTAGTCCTCCTTTATGGATGGTATATGTTGTCACCTACATGGAAGGTTTTACCTCCTATATGATAGACTATATTTTTCATTTTCATGTATCTTATAGTTGTATTTTTATGTTTTTGTTATTAATTTTTATGTAATGTTTATGATGTCTTTAATTTATTTTGATTTTATTTTTAATTTCATTATGAGCTAAATTTTCCTTTTCATAGGGTAATGACGTAGCTTACTAATGACGTATTGAATCTTAACTTATTAAATCTAGTTTTAATTTTTCCTTCATGATTGAGTTTTAATTATTGTTCTTAATACTTTCAATTGATTGACCACCTTTTGGATGATTTCAATATGCATGTTGAGACCGGAAGGAGATGCATGTGTGTGGATCCTATAATTAAAACCATAATTTGCATATGAAATAAGAATATATTCATATGGGTTGTGTAGTCTTAATGAGTTCCATAAATCTTAATGCATGATTAATTGCTTAAATTCATATATGAATATATTGGGTTAGCAATTAATTATAGAATTACTTGACATTGGAAGAGACTAGTAATTAAATTAGGGAAACTCGACTATCAATCATGTGGAATAAATTGAACTAGAATAGATAAGTGATTCAATCCGGAATTTGTTAAGTGAAATCTAATCCCTAGGGCTTTTTCTCATATTTGTCTTCATATCACTCGTATTCATATTTCATCATTTTTATTTTGTAATCTCAATCACAACCAATTGACCGACTAAATAGTACTAAGATTACCGATTTTAGTACTTAGTGATCAATCCTCATGGGTACGATACTTTACTCACTTGTGTATTACTTGTTTACGACAATATACACTTACACTTTCTAAATACACTATCCTATACTCGTAACACTACAAATCAATGATATGATTTGTTGAGAGAAATTTAGAGACCATCACACCAATTCTTAAATTACTGGTTTCAACCGACACTCGAGTGTCATGTTGGCTGAGAATAATATAATCTTCCCACATATCACGTGTTCGAATGACATTGACAGAAAAATTACTGCTTTCATATCCAAGCCATATATTAGAGTGATTGATTAACCAAGTACTCTGAAAATTTCTCTTTACAATATATCCTTACTTCCTTCACTATACCCTGACGCATAAAGATATTGTTAATTGAACCGATAGATCCGAGCAAGCTCCAAATTTTCTTGGTTGATAATGCCATATTCAAAATATGCATCCATTTAGAACCTAATAATTGCGGTGCTCGCGAGAATTTACATGCATGCTGAATTATCCATTATCGACAGGAGATCATGATATTAATTATATATGACGCCGATTCTGACATGGTGCCCTAAAAAACAAAAAGTCTTGTTGCATCAATTCTTTGAAGATAATTTTTAAGCAACTCAAACCTGAGAGATGATAAGTGGTTGTATATTACGCCGATTCTGATGTTGTGAATGTTTGTGGCCCAAACTTAATTAATTGTGGCGCTTTACCAAAAATTGCTCTCGGTACGAGATCTTAATTATCAATCAAAATCTATACAATTACTCCTCCAACCCTAAATATTTGACCTAATTTATAGTGTAATAGGACGGGTGTAGTATTCAATTTCAAGAACAAGAAATTAAAATTTCCGTGCAGGCGTTATAATAATATAAGTAATTTAAGTATAATTTTTTTGTTCTTAATTTATATGTTCAATTTCAATTAGAATTTTACTTGTTCAAATAATTATCATTTAAGTGGGTTTTTAAATGTATTAATTATATGAATTTTGAAAAATAAATTGCATATATACTTCGTAAATTTTATTTATGATAATTGATATGATGAATGAAAACTGTTAATATTTCTAAAAAAGTAGTAGTATCATCAATTCATCATAACACTTGTATAATAAAAATATTACTTTCAATTAATATTATCAACATTCAATATAAACATAAAACTTATTCTCATAATTACACGCGCGCACATACACAAACAATATTTATGGTAAATCAATAAATTACTAATAAAAAATTATAATTAGTTTAGGCTGATGTCGTCATGGGGAAAAAACGAATATTTTGACACACAAAACTACGAAATATTTGCTTAAAGCCATAAACTGGATACACACGTACAGGGACAGGGAAATTCATAGTTTTAGCTGACACAAATACGTGTATACAGGATAATTACTTATACGCATTATTTATGAGAGTGTGAGCATCATATATAGAAACCAAACTGAAGACAACCCTCCAACGCATTAATAATATATATATAGCTGTTATTGGTACATATACCACCATGACATGACACCCTTGAATTAAAATAAAAAAAAATAAAGCAACTAGAAAACGAGAGAAGGAGTGGGATCTTTTTTTATTTTTGGATACATTAATTTTAGAAAATGGGTTGGGCTCACCCATAATCTAAGGATATGGTGAAATCTCTCTTTCTCCTAAGTGATATCAATGTCGGACAGGGCAAGTCATCAACTACCCTCAAGCGTTTATCTAGACACCCAAGAACTAGAATACCTCCCACAACGCCTCGACTAATTCCAAAATCAAACCTCATCTATCTTGTGAGAGAGTCCGACCCCTCCGCCACCTAAACCCAAGGACGAGGGGTGAAGTGGGACCTTTTTTGAATATAGGCGTGGTAGATCATAAATGTTAGAGGAGGAAGCCCAATAAGCTGAATAATACATCATATTATTATATGTCTAGAATTGCACAAGTATCATAATATTTATAGACATAGGCACAACTAGGTCCACAACGACCACAACAACCTAACATCAAAATAAGCAATAGCAACACACTAACTAAACAGACTCAATACACTGACCAATCAGCTATATTACAAATCAAAACATTTACAACTTAATCATTCTCAACACTCTCCCTTAATTTAGGAATTGTATAATCACAAGTTCTTAACTTACCTAAAATATACTGATGCTAAGGATCTCCAAGCCCCTTCATTAATATGTCTGCCAAATTTTTTGAAGACTTCAAATCACCAAAAACAATAACTTTCCACATTAGCTTCTCACGCACAAAATGACAATCGACCTTGATATGCTTTGTGCGCTCATGGAAGACTAGATTAGTTGCAATATGAATTGCAACTTTATTATCACAATACACTTGTACTGGCTTAATATCATGCACATGTAACTCTTTCATCAATCTAGTAATCCAAGCCAATTCGGAAATAGCCTTTCTGAGGGCCCTATATTCATCCTCTGCAGAGGATGTAGATACTGTGTTTTGCTTCTTCGATTTCCAACAAATTAAGGAATCTGATCTGTGTATGTCTGGACAGCCAGCATGATATGAGTCAATAGCATTCCAAGGACACAGAGCTTGCTGCTAATAAGAAAATACCATACATACCCCAGACAATTCCTTAGATAAGTTGTAACATCCTTATTTCTATTTTTAAGATATAGTTATAATTTTTTTTAAAAGGGGGATTTGTTTTATATATATATATATATATATATATATATATATATATATATATATATATATGATATAAAATTAATTAATTATTAAACAATTGAACTCACAATTGTCAGGTTAGTGGCAATTTATATTATATAATATAAAAAAATATTAAAATTAAAATTTATTTTTTATTTCATATGATAGGTGGAATGAGGGAGGTATTCTATAAATACCCCCTCCAATTCTTCACTTCCTCTATGAAGATGAAGTAGAGATTTTGGTGATAAAGTGTTGTTTAGTTCCAGTTTTACAGTTTCAAAGATCAATAAGGTACTCAAACTCTCTTCTTATCATAATACTTCCTTTATGAAAAATGTTCTAAATAATTTTCTATTTCCTATGATAGTAATTTTCTGCTAGTTAGAGAATATTTTGGGGATATAATTTTAGGCAAGTTTTGAATTTTGTCAATATATGACTATATAAATGTAGAGAATAATTAATAGATAGTTTTAAACAGTTTAAATTTATTATTTGGTTGTTATTTAATTTTATAATTAGTTTTATTTATAAATAGGGTATAAATTAATTTCTATAGGGTGTTTTACTGATTAAAAATTTGTTTAAATAATTTATTTAGATTATTGAAGGTATTATTGAGGTTTTAATCGGTTTAATTTTATTAGATCTAGGCTATGTAAAAATATGAGTTATGACATAATATTTAAATTAGAGTTTAATATGATTTTAATTATGTGGAGATTTGAGGAGTTATTTAATAATTAGATTATACCCGTATAAATTATGAAAAAGAGATTTAATTGTTGAGAAGGTTGATATTAAGGACTTTATAATTATAGATATATTAAAGGTGAAATTTTAATTTATAAAATTAGGCGATTGATGTGAGAGAATTGTATTAAGGTTATTTAATGATTTTAATGAGTAATTTAGGTTCATAAGAAATAATCTATGGCTAAGGATTTTTAAGGAAATTGGAATTATTGAGGATAATAGTTGTAGAATAAATTGGGTTTGTAAGAGTTGAATTACGTAAATGATTTATTTTATTGTTACTTGTGGTTAATTAGTATCTACATTGATAATGTATAATTTTCTTGTGATCGATGATTGCTCGTGTTGTTCTACTCAAATTAATGTTTAGCTTGGAGTTGAGGTAACCGGGGTTAATTTATTTTATATGCTTGTTTTGGACTGTAAGGTATTTTATGAACCTTACTTTCATCTATATTACTTGTATGTGTTTTGAAATACTATGTTATGTTTGAATATGAATTTACTTCAGTGAAGCAGTGTATTTTCCAATTTACATATATTATCAGAAATTATTATTAAATTGTTACTATTGTGATAGATGTGTTGTTTGGAATGGAATGTTGTATAAGAATTGATAGTCTTGTAATTGTTTTCGAAATTTGTATTAATTTATTATGTTTATGTTACGGGATATGTTGGGTTGTGTGGAAGAGATATGGTAAAATTGTGCCCATCGACTCTCTCAGTCCTGGCCCGGATTTTGAGTTGAGTGTTTTGGGCAGACACCTCCCTGTTACGGTATATTGGTGGTGGCATGGGAGGGGACAATATTCTTGAAGTGACTAGCTAACATTTGGCCGGGTATACTAGTACTGATAGGTTGTACTATGTCCAGAGGCAATAAGGTGGAGTAGGATGGATGAGTGGGGATGGTTTTAATTATTGTTTATACTATGTGAAGCTTAATTTATGACAATATTATTGTTATGTTAGTCAAACTTGCTTCTCTGACTTATAATCCTTTCCTGCATATTTTGTAAATTGATTTTAGTTGCTGAGACTTTATGTCTCACCCCATCATTATAAATAATTTTTCAGGTGAGATCTCTAACTCGGTTAGAGACCAAGGGAAGCAACTAGAGGCATAGACGTTGAGAATCTTGTAGGCCTCTTTTGGTATTGGTGTTGTATTAATTCCTATATTGCCATTATAGGGCCCTTATATTTTTAGAATGTCGTGTTTACTATTTGGGTAACTGTTTTGAAATAAATGTTTAACTTTTGTTAGGGCTAAGGCCTTATATTGCATACTCTGATATGTGAGTGAACCCACAACCATATCTGTGTTATAAATTGTTATGTGTGGATTCTAAGACTCGTGTGTTAATTGTGATGTGAAATCTGAATAATAAATTTCTCTTTAGTGAGTTTATGGGCGAGTTTGTGCCCTAAACTCTGATATATCTTGAAAGGGTTTGTGGGTAGATATTGTGCCCTAAACTCTGATATGTATTAAGAGAGAAAAATGTTTCCAATTTTCATTGGTTAATTTGGTTTTGTAAAACCTTATTGGATAATAATTGTTTGTAAGAAAGAGCCGTTTCATAAGTGACTAGCCTCAGCGCAACCCGCATATGTGAATCCTTTGGAAACTACATAAATTGACTCAGCACCTATATAGTGAAAGAAATGTTAGGGTTAGTCAATGTTAAGTACAATAACTTACCAACCAGCTTTTTATATGGTATTGGATCACAGAGAAAATGATCATGCTTAGTCTCCTCCACTATGAGCTTGAGATGTTGCTCATAAAGAGTGATATAAATTTCTAATTCATCCAGTTCTACATGTTCAATCAGCTCAGTTGCTTATTTCCTTTTATTAAGGAATATGCCTTGGTTGGACCTTAAAACCTCATGACCCAAAAAATACCTTAAGTTACCTAGATCCTTAATTCAAAACTTACTATGCAAGTAACGTTTAACTTTACTTACAGCATGAATATTGTTCCCAATTATTAACAAAGCATCCACATAAGAAAGGATACACAATATCAAAACCTGTCCTCTTTTGAAATAAATCATAATCATGTTTACTCTGGGAAAATCCACCTTTTACCAAAGCAAGTTTCAACTTTTCATTCCATTGTCTCAAAGCATGCTTAAGGCCATATAGAGACTTTTCTAATCTACACACTTTGTAACTTTGCTCCCCCTTTCATGGATAACCCTACGGTATAGTCATATAGGCCTCCTCATGGAGATATCCACATCCCTTTGCCACAATGACCAATCATGTACAGCTACGAGAGAAAGAATAATTATAATTGTAACTATTTTAACAACAGGAGAAAACATTTTGTAAAAGTCTATGCCTTCCCTTTGACTATACCTTTTAGCAACCAACTAGGCTTTGAACTTATCCAAAGTCCCATTAGCTTTATATTTAGTTTTAAATACCCACTTATAACCTATAGGTTACATTTTGTAAAAGTCTATGCCTTCCCTTTGACTATACCTTTTAGCAACCAACTAGGCTTTGAACTTATCCAAAGTCCCATTAGCTTTATATTTAGTTTTAAATACCCACTTATAACCTATAGGTTTGTTTCCTTTTAGTAAAGAGACTATTATCCAAGTCTTATTTCTTTCCAAAGCTTCTATCTCATTTTCCTTAGCCTTGACTCATCGAGGGTCCTTGGTTGCCTCTGTGTAACTATCTGGTTTTACTATATAAGGAGACATATCATTGAAACATATAGTGTCAAGTAAAGCATTTACATTCACAAGGTCAAATTGATGTTCTCATGTACTACTTGAAGAAGATAAATGATCACAATGATAATCTTTAAGATATGAAGGAGGGTGCCTTTCCCAAGCAGCTCTCGATTGAGGTTGTCCGTGAGGTGAGTGGTGACTTAAGTCAAGTTCAACACCACTCATATCATTCTCAACTTGCTCAAAATCATTTCTCAGATCTGATTATGCTCAGAATTATTTCAAATTACCTTGTTATGCTCTTGATTCCCTACATATAATGATTGGTGATTATATACCATCATGAAGGGGTTTGGAGGAAGATTATACGTCTAAGTTGAAATGCCCCTTTCTTTGTCCTTAAAAGGAAACCTGGTCTCCGTAAATGTTATATGCCTACTCACAATCAAAGTTTTAGTAACAAGATTATATAATATCTAGCCCTTTTAAGTGGATGGATAGCCAAAAAAATATGCAAGGATATGATTTATTTGCAAATTTATCACTAAAATTCAAGTTTGTAGCAAAACTCAAATACCCAAACATTCTTAAATGTGACAACTCATGTGCTTTTCCATGAAGTAATTCATATAGTGTTATGTTACCTAAGGTTTTAGAGGGGGTGCGATTAATCAAATATGCAGCAGCTCTTACTACCTCTCCCTAAAACCTGATTAGGGTGTGGGAGGAAAACATCACACTTCTAGCAACCTCTAAGAGGTATCGATGTTTTCTTTTTGCCACCCCATTTTGTTGTAGGGTTCTTGGGTATGTTCTTTGGTGTATAATACCTTTATAATTTAAGAAGTCTTACATAACTTAGTGAATTTAGTTCCATTATCACACCTTACAACTTTTACTTTAGTATTAAACTAATTTTTTATATAAGCAACAAATATCTTCACGACATTAACAATGTCTGATTTATGAGTTAACAAGAAAATCCAAGTATTCCTAGAGTAGTAGTCACCAACGATAGTTAGGAAAAATCTATAACCTTAGTATGTAGGAGTCAGATAAGGTCCCATACATTCATATGCAATAATTGAAAACATGCTGTGCTTCTAGAATTACCAGAGGAAAATGGGAGCTTTGTATGTTTTGCTCAAATACAAATTTCACATTTATGCTCATTCAAATCGTCCATAGGACTCAAATCCTTGCTTACATCACTAAGATTTTTCAACACATGAAATGGAGCATGGCCTAATCTATGATGCCAAAGAAAACATTTCTAATCACAACATTTATCAGCTAAATTAACAAGAGTATTATTATTCTCACGTTTGAGCAAGTAAAGTCTGAAAGAGAGCCTACCAATTCCTCTGTTCATTCTACTCTTCATATCCTGTAGCAAGCAAAAGTGAGGAGAAAAAGAAGCTATACAAGAGCAATCTATAGTTAATTTCACCACAGAAATTAAGTTGTAACATAATTCCTTGGCATATGAAACATTTGTTAATTTTATGTGTTTTGTTAATTGAACCTCCCCAACATGAGTGACTCTAATCCTTTGTCTATTTGGAACCCTTACCCACTTAGGTATTCCTAGAAGGGGTTTACATTTATCTAATTTAGTAATACTACTTACTATGTGACAACTAGCCCCTAAATCCAAAATCCAATCATTAACAAAAATATTAGTATGCAAACTTGGGGTTATGGCTTGAACACTAATAACAACCTCTTTAAGATCAGAATCATTCTTCAGTAAATCAAGAATTTGTCTATACTGCTCAGGAGTGAAAAGAGCCAGGTTTTGAAACCCGAACCGGATCAGCCGGTTCAGCTCGGGAATTAGCCAATTGGGCAGTGAACCGGGCCTGTTCGATAATTTTTAAGAAAATTTCTTTAGAATGTCATATTAATAAGCCTAAAATATTTAATTTCTCACTGGTTTGACTCTGATATAACCCATTGACCTTTGATCCAGTACCCTAACTAGTTCAACGACCGTTCTGGGTTTTAGAACCTTGGAAAATAGCAACTTGTGACCTAGTTGAATCAGAATTGTTATCATTTTTTAAGAAGGCGGATTGGGTGTTTGCTTAACTTGATTTGCTTTATCATCCTCAATGGCCTTGCCTTTTTTAAGAAAGGAGTTACTGTGAAAATTATGTAATTGGTAACAAGTTTCATGACGATGACCATTTCTTCCATAATAGGTACAGTCTTCATGAAAATGCACTCTCCTTCTTCCTTTGGCATGACCTCTGCCACCTCTCATATTATTAGTAGCCATAATGGAACTGTCTAATGCCAAACTAGAGGAAAGAAAGCTAATTTTCCTGTGTGTTTGTTCCTAAATTGCCATTGCATAAGCTTGGTTTGGGGAAGGTAAAGGACTCATCAAGATTATTTGTCTCATAGTGTTCTGAAAGCTTTTGTTTAGTCCTATAAGAAATTGGAATAACATTTATTCCTAGACAATTTTAGAGTACTAAACAGAAGAGTGGCACTGGCAACATGGCAGTGGCACAAGAATTGCATATTCATCCCAAAGCTGCTTTAATTTGGTGTAGTAAACAAACACAGAATTTAGTCCTTGAGTAAGTAAGTTTATAGCTTGGTGGAGTGAATAAATCTTAGCACCATCGATTTTATCAAACCATTCTTTTAGGTCTAACCACACAAGATGAATATTAAAAGAGAATACCATACCAGAGATGAGTTGTTTATCCACTAAATTCACCAGCCAAGAGAGCACCACTGAGTTGCAACAGTCCCATAGCTTTTTAAGTTTATCATCTTGTTTATCTTGAGTGCAAGTCCCTTCAATAAACCCTAGCTTATTTTTTCCATGTAAAGCAAGCCTCATGTCCCTGACTCGTGGTTGAATAATTTTAAGATCCAGTAAGAATTTGAGAAACTAGAGTTGTAGCTTACGTATCAGCAGGATGCAAGTACAGTGGGTGATTGAAATAGACAGATTGAAGAGGATTAGATTCTGAGTCAGACATCTTAAAGGTAGAAAATAGAGAGAGAACCAGCGGAAGCACATTTTGCCCGATTGAACTAGAAAAGGAAAAAAAACTTCCAATCACAGGCAAGATTTCAATAACAGAATTAGAGAAGACCAAGAACAGATAGCTTTACAGGATTTCAGCATCTGAACTAGAAGAAAAAGGATGGGAATCTTCACCGATTGAATAGGATAGAGAAATGATGAAGTTAATGAAGGCAAAGTTAATAATTGGCAAGAAATTTGGCCGAATTGGAGAGAAGAATGACCAGATAAGAGAAAACCTGTCGAGAGAGAACAACGACCTTATTGTAGAGAAGTTCTCAAGGGAACCTATCACGATGATCATGAACCACAAATTTAACCATAAAATCGAAGATAACTTGTCGAGACTACCAAAACACCTCCGAGAATCTAGCAAGAACTACCATAGTCTAAGCTACTATCAAGACAATGACCACCACCATAAGGACCAAGAGTGATGATGAGACGCTAGATGAGAGATGAGGTAGTCACTTTCGAGGCTTTATTCATAGAAGGCCAGAATTGATTTGACTGAAACCTTTCCTGACGATCAAGAGAACAACTAACATTTTGCAAGAGGTCAGGGAAGAGGAACCTCGAAGCCCTAGGGTGAAAACGAAGAACCCACTGCCGAAAAAGCAAGAAAATTCAAGAACCTTCAATAAAGGGTCGAACTAGATTCATGACCCAAATAATTTGACCCGATTCAAGAGAGCCCAAAAAGAAATCAATGCTCTGATACCATGTTAGACGAGGGAGCCCAATAAACTAAATAATACATCATACTATTATATGTCCAAAACTGCACAAGTATCACAATATTTATAGACATAGGCACAACTAGTCCCACATCGACCACAATAACCTAATATCAAAATAAGCAATTGCAACACACTAACTAAGCAGACTCAATACACTGACCAACCAGCTATATTACAAATCAAAACATTTACAACTTAATCATTCTCAATAAGAAAAAAGTGATAATACTACCTTCAATGTGGATGGATCTTATATTAAGGAGTAGAGGTAAAAATATTATTTATTTTTAGCTATGCGGAGTTTAAAGACTGGTGAGAATTAGAGCGAAGCCAGAGGATGAAGCTTTCTAGAGTGGCGACATCAGCTTTGTAATGCTTCTGTGTGAAGTCAAACAAATCGTGCCATTTGAAATCTGGGTACTTCCTTCCTTCTTCTTCTCTTTCCATCAGATTTTCTGGTGGCCTCACTGTTTTGTCGTCTCTTGGGCTCACGAAATATACCAATGATCTCCTCTCTTTTTCTCTGTGTACCAATGCTCTGTGCATGCAGCTCTTGTATCTCCCATTAGACAATGCCTATCACACACCAATATATACAAGCTAATTCATTAATCAGCCTAATATTGACATATCAAACCAGTGCAAATAATTAAAGTCCTTATCAATACTATATACATGTGTAATTATTCATTGATCGACTTTTCTTTCTTCGAGATAAGTTCAAATTAAATTACACAACAAATCACATCTCTTGGTAATAACATGCGTTACATCAAGCTAAGCATCAATACATATATCATAGCAAGCATTTTTTCCCTTCTTTGATCGTTCGGCCATGTATGAGGTGATACCTGAAATAAGCAAATGTTTTCGATAGCGGGAAATGTCCCAAAAGCTTACAAGTCAATTCATGTGAATTGAAAGTATAGGCTACTATTAATTTTCTGTAATTAATGTTAAAGTTAATACGTATATGATGTCATTTCTATAGAATTAATATAAATCAAATTAATTATTTTGACACAAACTATAGCATGTGGTTTTCTGAAATTTCTAAAGAAAATCAAAATCAGAAATGAATCTCCTTATTGTGACCCAAACAGGCGCTGAATTGTTTGTCCATTTTTAAAAAACTTTCAAAGACCTCGTTTATTACACATTATGCATTCAGCTCATTTAATTTGTTTTTATCAGAGTTTCTCCCAACCCGCCGAGAAATATGTTGAAACCTGCTCTTAACTGCCGTGACAAAAGGGGAGAGAGGGAAATGGTTGTTTCCATTGATCTACTTCTTTATTTACTTTTTATTTAATGTCTCAACCATTAGATTAATTTTTAATAATTATAATTTTAAATATAATAAAAATATATCAATAATCTCAACCATTAAAATTTTATCTAATAGTAAAAAAATTAAATGTATAGTAAATAGAGAGGGAGATTGCAACAAACTTATTTTTATTTTCAGGATTTAATTATAATTAAGAAATAATTATTTATGATAAATGGATTTATCAAAATAAATTAGTGGGATAAAAATTTAGAATAATTAGAGGTGGGAATTAGGGCATTGACAGGCCAGGGCCTAAAAAGGCCGACCCTACAGGGCCCGGGAAAAGAAAAATTATTGTTTTTCAAAGTCCGGCCCGAGAGCATTAGAGCCAGGGCCGGCCCGCAGGGCGATAAGTCATTTTCATAAGATTTAGCTATATGTTTGCAAGCCTCATGCAATAAAATAGATACAGTTACTAATTCATAATCAAAGGTAAAAAATACTTTCTACAAGTAACTCATAGTCTCATACAAAGTATAAGAAGACAAAAAATTAAACACTCTAAGTAAAATGATTATGATAACTATCATTTTCATCTTCTTCGCTACTATAATCAATTTCAATGAATTTTGATTGTATTTCACTTTAAGTAGTAGACTCTACTTAAGGGGTAAAAATATCAAGAATTAGTAAATTACCATCATATGTAAATTTAGCAATTTTAAGGTTCTTAGGGAAGAGTCAGCAAGGGCATGAGCAGGAGGGGTAAGGAAATTAAAACAAAATACAAAGATAAAGGGCCTAACGGGCTGGCCCTCGACCCTACAGGGCTGGCCCTTTTAGGCCCGACTTCCTTTTGAGGCTCCATTTTTCAAGCCCGACCCGTGATTTAAAAGGGTCAACCCGATTTCCCGGCTCTAAGAATAATAATATTTTGTATTAGTGTAATTGTTAAAAAATAGAAATAAAAATAATACAAAATGAAAAAAAAAAAGATATGAAATTAAAAAGAAAAGAAAAGAAATGTGAAAATGATATAAATGTGAAAAGAAAAGATGTTAAAGGGCCCATGGCCTTTTGGCCCAAAACGCAAGTGGGGATTCAAATTAATAATAAATCCCACCAGCTTATTTTCCATTGTGTGAACAGTGTTCGAACCGTGTCTTCTTCTTTCACCAGCTGTCTGCCATTTTCCGTGTAGCAGAATCTCAAGAGATTATTTAAGTAATTAAACTTACTTCTTTTCAACACACTTTCTTCGTAAAAGTTGTTCCATATATTTTTATCTTCATAATGATGATAATATTATACTGATTAGAGAAAATTTTGAAGTTAAGATTTTAGTAGAGTTTTGAGTTTTGACTATAGATAACTATAGAAAATAATTAATAATTAATTTAATCAGTTTAGATTTATAATTTTATAAATAATTTTTTATAAACAGACCATAAATTATTTTCTTTAGGACATTTTTTATGATCAAATTTTTTTAAAATAATTTATTTGTGTTATTAGAAGCGGCATTATTGAGGGTTTAATCAGTTTAGTTTTGTTAGATTTTAAGCTATATGGAATTATGATTTAGGATTTGATATTTGAGTTAGAGTTTGATATAATTTTAATTATGTGGAGGTTTAAAGAGTTGTTTAATGATTGGATTATGCTCATATAAGCTTAAAAAAAATATTTAATGGGTCTAGAATGTTGATATTGATAGTTTTATGACTATGAGTATGTTGAAGGTGAAAATTTAACTTATAAAATTGAGTGATTGATATAGAAGGATGATGTGGAGGTCATCTAAAGATTTTAATGAGTAATTTAAGCTCATGGGAAGTGATGTATGACCTTGAATTGTTGAGGTTAAGGATTGTTAAGGAAATTGAGATGTTGAGGATAATAGTTGTAAAGAAAATTGGGTTTTTGGGAGTTGAACTGTATAACTTATTTATTTTATTGTTGCTTAATAGTTAATTGGTATTTACATTGATAATGTAGAGCTTTCTTGTAACTAGCTCGTACTTTGCACCTCAAGCTAAAGTTAAGCTTAGAGTTGAGATAACCAATGTTAATTTATTTTATATGCATGCTTTAGGCTGTAAAATGTTTTCTAAATCTTACTTTTATATATACTACTTGTATGTGTTTTGAAAAATTATGTTTATATTTGTATATGAACTTCATTCAGTAAAGCAATATATTTTCCAACTTATATGCATGATTCAAGATTACGATTAAGAATTGCTATTATTGTAATGATTGTGATAGAATGATATATATGAAATGGTAGTCATGTGAAATGATTTTGAAACACAAACACTATTTACTGTGATGGGAATGTGTTAGGTTGTGAAGGAAATGGTGAATTATTTTGTCCCTCAAATCCCTATTATTCTTGGCCCAGATTTGAGTTGAGTTGGTGTGGGTGGACACAACCTTACCTCGACTTGATACATGTGGTATGGGAGGGGGTTTGTTGGACATGAGATGGCTAAATATCATGTAGCCGGATTGACTTAGCATCGATGGGCTGAACCCAAGTCCAAAGGAGATAAGATGGAGTATGGTGGATAGATGGATTGAGTGTCGTTTTTTAATAGTATATATTGTGTTCTACTACTAAAAATATTATTATTATGATAGTTAAACATGCTTCTCTGACTTACAATCTATTCTTGCATACTTTGTAAATTGATTTTGGTTACTGAGATTTTATATCCCACCCCGTCATTGTTAATATTTTTCAGGCAAGGTTTCTAATTCTACTAGAGGCCAAGGGAAGCAGCCAAAGGCATAGGTTATGTCAAAAGCCTTGTAGGCCTCTTTTGGTATTGGTGTTGTATTAGTTTATATATTATCATTCTAAGGCCTTCATGTTTTTGAAATAGTATATTTATTGTTTTGGATAATTGATTAACCATCGTTGGGCCTGAGGCCTTATTTTGTACACTATGATATTTTGGCGGATCTATAATCATATCATGTGTTGGGAATTGTTTTATGTAGCCTCTTTGTTGTGGGGTTCAGTGATATGTTACGATACGGGCTAGTGGGCTGGGTTTTTAACCCCTATTCTGATTGTACCCTTAGTTTTGTATTTGATATACTGTAGTGGGTTTGTAAGCAGGTTTTGTGACATAAACCCCAATTAGTTAAGCTTGAGGGATTTGTGGAAAAATGTTTTTCAAAGGTGTTGAAAATTGAGAGGGATGTTTGAAATTAATAATAAAATATTTTCTATCATGGTTTGTTTCTAATTGTGGTTTAATGCTTTTAACAATGATAGTGTTTTGAAAGATGTGGTTTATGTAATATCCTTAATTTTTAAGACTTAAAGAGTCCGTTGTGGTTTAGGATGTAAAAAATATATAAATATTATTATTAATAAATTATTAAAAATTGAATTAATTAACAATGATAAATGATATTAATAAGAATAATAAGGAAAAGAAAAATATGTAGGGTAAATATATTCATAAAGTAATCTAATCTATATGTAAATAGAAAAAAGAGAAGAGAGAGAGAGAGAGAGAGAATAAATAAAAATTATTTTTTAAAAAAATATTTTAATAAGAGGGTCAAATCCTAATTCTCTTTCCTATAAATACCTTTTGTGTTATCAATGTGTCATACTAATACCTACATGTTCCCTTTTTTATATATATATTTAAATATTTTGTATTGTATAATGATTTTTATTTTAAGATTTCTAGCTAATATAAAACATGGATATAAAAGTTTATATGTGGTAACTAGTACCTATATAATATTAATTTTTAGAGGGTAGCTTGAGGCTTTAGAGTAGTATTAGAGTAATTCTAGAGGAATTTTTGAGTAATATATTGATAGTTATTCATGTTTGTGAATTTAAAGACTCTTATTGAGAGTTTGGGAGTAACTTTGTGTGTTTACCTGTGAGTTAAAGAGTAGCAAATAACTCTTAATATTGTTTTATATGCTTGTGAATTGTGTATGATTGTGATTGACTATCTTTTATATACAAAAAATTGGATTGAATTATATATATGTATTGTAAATTCTCAAGTAAGTAATGTTACAAGTAAATTTTTTTTATAACTCACTTTATTCACATAGTTAATATTTTAATGATAATTAATGCATTGTTGGATTACTATTATTATTATTATTATTATTTATGTTTAAATATGTAATGATATTTGATACTAATGGAAGTATGATTTATTATACCTTGTATTTTAATAATATTATATTTTGTTGTATTTTATTGGTGATTGAATATAACTGTCATGGCGGTTGCATATATGACGCACTACTACAAATAATGCATTTAACGTCACTAATTAACGTTCGTTTTCAAAAAAGAAAAGTAAAAAAGCAGGCAGTGGCATATCTGTAATTCCTATGAACTCTTCAACGACTGTTTTAGTAACAGTCGTTGAAAGTGATATTTCAATGACCGTTGTAAGGAACGATCGTTGAAACCAAGCTTTCAACAACTGTTCATTGAAATTATTATTGAAATATGGCTTTGAATGAACGTTTTAATGAACGGTCGTTGAAAGCTGGTAATTTCCTCTTAAATATGTGTCAAATATTTCCTTTGTCTGGATAAACTTCTACAGGTTGACAAGGAGGATTTCATTGCTTGATCATTAAGATCATTCGTTACCTGCTCTTTTCTCTGGTTTAACCAAATATAGTTGGTTTCCCAGTCAAAATCTGAGCTCACTTGGTGCTTTCAGGCTTTGATCCCCTTCTAATCTTTTTATTTCCATTTTGGTAAATAAAAATGTGCTTTTTTCATCTCTTGCTTAGCTTGGGTCTGCATCCGTAAAGGGGCTTTTCCAATCTGTCTAGGTTTGGTGTCTTCTCTGCTCTTAGCAAGGGCATACCCCTTCCTTTTACTAAGAGATTTTCCTAATTGCATTGCTTGTGCAGTACCTTTAGCCTTCCACTAAAACTATCGTGTACTTCTGGGCAGGCTTCAACGACCGTTTTTTAAAAAAATGATCGTTATATATAATGGAGATGTAAAGTGTCTCAGAAGAATGAGAAGGAAAGAAGGAAGCATCGAACCTTTGAGCCGTGCTTGGCTATCTGCTAGGTTTCCTTTTCCTCCGTCTTGGGGGTTCCCACCATGGGATTACGTTGGCGTTTTTACTTCAGCTTAGATTAGATGTGTGTGTTTGTGGGATTTTGGTTCAGTAAGAAAAGGTGGGTATGGTCAATAGATGGGGCAATGACGGGGAACACTTGTGGTGGGACGAAGTCTAATGGGGGTCGGAATAATGAAGGGATGTCTTTCGAGGTGGGATCTCTGTAGACAAAGGCCCAATTGTGCTTCGGTAGGAAGGATGCGGATGATATTCGTTGGGTCAATCCATGAGGTGTAATGCCGAAGGTGGAGGAGAAGAGGTATTTGGGATTGAATGATGATTTGGCTTTGATTGGTGTTTGCTTAAAGCTTGTGAGTAATGTGTTCTATGTACATGAGTTGTTGAAAAATTTTGTGGCTTGTTGTTGGAATTTAAGAATAGTCATATATTGTTTTATATTTAGAAAAATCTCTCACTCTATTTGTTTTTACTCCATGCCATTGTTTGGCACTTAGATAAATGCAAATCAATATTTGTACTAGGATATGATTCGTCTTAACATTTCTCCTTAACATTTATTTATAAAATTTGTCAGTACCGTGGATTAGTGGAACTGATTTATTAGAGTTTTAGGTCTTACCTTCATTTTGAATTTGCGTATTTCCATCTTGTTAGGTACTCAAGTAGGTTCTGGAGATACTCCAGACTCAATGACACTTCGTACTCGAGTACTACTCACAAGTATTCGAGTACTTCTTCTAATATAGTGATAGTTAGTTGTAGTACCTAAACCTTAATAGTTGTGGTACCTAGCTTAATCAAACTCGAGTTTTCTCTTGATCAGAACTCGAGTTCTGCTACCAAACTCGAGTTCTCTCGGTACTTCAAGTTTCTGACTAAGTTTCTGATTAAAACTTGTGAGAGTTCAACTTACCAACTCGAGTTTTGCTTCCAAACTTGAGTTCTCTATGTAGTTCAAGTTTCTGATTAACTCTTCTGGATAAAACTTACGGAAGTTAAAATGCCAACTCGAGTTTCTTTCTTACCAAAACTCGAATTTTGATCTCAAACTCGAGTTCTCCAAGTATTGCAAGATTCTGATCAAGTCTTTGCATAAAACTCGCAGGAGTGCAAATGCCAACTCGAGTTTATCTTGGGCCACAACTCGAGTTTTATCCCAAAACTCGAGTTCACTTCTGTCTATAACTCGAGTTCACACTGAAAACTTTGGAAAACGATGCTGTGGGGGGGAATGAATAATTTTTTTTAAAAGATTAAAAAGGGTTTCAACGATTTTTTTTGCAAAAACAGTCATTGTATGTAACATACAACGACTCTTTTTTGCAAACATAATCGTTGTATGTCACAACAAAAACAATCGTTGTAAGTCTCTTACAATGAATATTTTGAAACAGTCGTCTATTTTAAAACTTTCAACGATACTCACATACACGTCCCCCTGAAAACGGTCTTCTGAAAGACATAAAAATGGACATTAAAAATGCCTTTTGTAGTAGTGATGGGTTAGAGTAAGGAGGAATTTATATGGTGAGATCTTTTACCACGTGGTATGTCACCACTCGGTGCTCAATGGATGACATTTGTTAGGGCCCCTTCTTCCATGTTTTTCTTTGGCTAGGATTGTATTGGAGCTGTAGGACATGTGACACCTCCTTAGTTGTGTTTTTTTAAGGAAATGAGCCATATTTTAGACTTAAGGTCTACACCTTTTGCTGAGTGTATCTTAAGAACTGGTGAGCTTGGAACAATCCAACCAAATTGACAAGTTTCTGTTGGATGTTAGCTTATGGCTCCAGTCAACGGAATAAGGATGGACAGTGATATAAGGGAGGTTGCATCTTACATATTAAATAATTGTATATTACATGTTGTGATGAAAATATAGATTGACATAATGATGATTAAATTTGTAATTATTTTGTATGAGGATTATGGTGCATGCAAATATATATGTAATCAGTTCCTTATTTAAATCATATGTAGTTTACTTATGTATGGTAGAAACTTTCAATAATTTCTGAGATGTATGTGGAATCCCATTCCTTATATTAACATTTTTTATGTGACTTTTCTAGTAGGTAGTAAGGGAAGACACCTATAGAGTGAGCCTTGAAGGCTCTTATATGCTCCTAAAACACTTGTTATGTCATTTTTATTTGTCATGTCCCTAAAACTTTCACATTTTATTTTATTTACTAAGTTATTTTGAGGATTTTATTTGACACTGTGATATGTGTTTTATTTAAACTGATTATATATTTTGATGATTTGAATATTAGATATCCTTATTAGCGACTTTTAAAATATTTTGATTAAATATTTGATTGTTTGATTTAAGGTGTTACAGTTTGAATCTTTTCGATTATGGTTAATTGACTATGAAATTTCAACTGATTGTTAATACATATATAGTAGTTAGATTAGTAGCCTTATTTATGATAAATGGACTTTTCATAAATTAATGGAGACACCTGTGTCTTGTGACGAAAGTTGTCTCTTCTAATTAATTAGTTTCAGAAAAAAAAATTATTTGTTTTAATCTGCATGTGCTTTCAGCTATACTATATGTGAGTCTGATCTCCTCGTACAAAAAGCCTAGGGATCACTCTGGCCTTGCAAAAGAACTTTGTGGACAGTGGACAGTGGACACAGCATCATATACATAGCGGATCAAGAAGCACGGATAGAAGGCTTGATAATGAGGAAATTAAAGTTTAAATGGATAACGTACCATGAAAGTGTCGCCTATGTTTACAACGAAAGCGTCGGGTCGAGGACGAACAGCGAGCCATTTGCGCTCTGTAAGAACCTCTAAACCTCCAACTTGGTCTTGGTGAAGAATAGTCAATGAGACTGGGTCAGTGTGAGGGCCAGTCCCAAAAGTGAAGCTTGAGCTATTACAAGGTGGATAATAGTTGCATCTCATCAATGACGAACCATCTTCAAAAAATTTTCTATAGTAGAAACGATCCATTCCCAGACTAATGGCCAACAGCTCCATAATTATAAAAGACAGTTCTTTCATTGCTTCACAGTACTTTTGATACACCCGCCTATTATTCCAAAACACACACACACACAGACGTTTCCAAGTTAAATAATGACGAAAAAACTAAAGTAGTTTATATAAAAGAAACGCAAAGAAATTAAAGTAAAGTTGGTTTGCATGTTCAATCAAGCACTTTCTGTGGGCTACGGTCGTCGTGAGTGGGTCCAAGAAAAATTCATAGATATCGACGGAGCATGAATGGAAACAGGAACAAAGCTAGATATAATCCAGGCTTTAAAACTCTACGTAACAGTTTTTTGTCGGTGTCTCCCTCAAAATTAGAACTCTTTCCTTTCTTTTATAAAATATATTTAGAAAGTTGATATTGTTTTTAAATATATAATACAGTTTTTATATTTATCAATTTTTTTTATTTACTTATATTAATATTCTTTCAACCATAATTAATGAAGAGATGAAATGATGAGGAAATTAAGGAAGATGAAGCGTATTTTAGAAAATACATGTCATATTAATTAAATTAACTAACTTCTTTAATTTAATCAAATTAAATAAATATATATTATATTAAATAACTATGAGTATTTCGAACAGTAGAATTATCAAAGTAGAAAAGAAAATGGTGAGGATAAACTATGGTAAGAAAAAGTGGCGTCATACATGTGATGTTTAATGATGAGGTTCATTGAGCTTACCCTGTGCTTTCGAGTCGTTCTCCTAAGACAGACTTAAAATAGTCGACAATTTCAGAGTGGTGTCCGTCGTTTTTGTGATGATACTGAAATGAAAAAATCTCTTTCCATGGCAACTTGGAAGTGTAGCGATCTGCATGAGCACCAGAGTAGCCACAAGCACTTCCAGGTTTCCTTTTAGCGGCGAGCTTATGTTCAAGAGGAAGCTTGAAAATGAAGTCGGCTTCATCATAAGCAGCTCGAATGAGGTCCGGGCCAACCCCATGGTTCGTGACTTGGAAGAAGCCATGCTTCACACAAGCTACCTTCACAAGCTCAGCCGCACTCTCTATGGCTGCTTCGTCGCCTCTCATGAAGCCGCTCAGGTCTACAAGCGGCTCGTTGAGCTCTTCGTGTTGGGTTCTAGCCAAGTCACTAGAGGGCCAAACGAACTCGTCAGGCATTTTAGGTTGCTTTTGAAGCAAACCAGAGTCGAAAATCAGAGCCCCATTATTATTAATCTCCTTCTTGCGTTCTTCCGAGGAAGATGATGGATGGTTTCGCAAACCAGTGGTGGCGGCGGTACTAGAAGCCATTACGAGAGACATTTGGATTAGTTGCACGGACATTTCAGGGGGACACGAGACGCTATATATATTGAGAAAGCTTCTTCAAGTTACGCGTCATCACCTCCCATTAATTTATCGTATCTCATACACAGACACAAATAAATTATATCAGACATATTGCCATTTCATTATATTATAGTGCCATCTTGGTTGATCTATGTCAATGACTACACCGTGGAGATATTTTAGTGTTCTATCAAGTCTCACCCACCTCTACTTTTATAGAAAGCATGGCTTGCTTCATTTAGGAAAGTGAACCGAAAAAGTATCTCACACACACAATTTTAAATATCAGTAGTATGAAATTTATGACAAATTAGATTATTTATAAGGTACTCTACAAATAATGTAATTTATTTTTCCCTTAATCTTATGCCATGTGTGAGAAAAGGTATTTAATTATTAGTTATGATAATTTTGGTTTGATGAGAGGGCAAAAAGAAAGGTCAAGGGCCGTCCATGGAAGGTCGAAGGAAATGAATAATTAATGAGGGAGATAGCTAGAGGCCAACACGGCAGGGACGAGTGGACGCCCATTCTTTAGTAGTCCCTTCTGTCACTGTCTCTAGACATTGCCAATATCACCATGCAAATATTATTATTAATTTAATTTCTTAAAAGATCGACGTTGTTTATTATAATTTTATAAAGTTAATAAAACTTATAATTTACTGATATTGCTGCTTGAAGTGTCTTATTCCCCGAGGGACTGAAAATATAAAAAGGAGCAGATCGTAGATGCTGATGAGTCTTGGTCTTGCACCACTCCGCTCCTTATTTATTAGTCCACTTATGGATGAAATCTTTGGTTCTAAACATAAGTATGTTTAGAGGTTATTGATAAATATTTTATAATTTAATCTTTGTTTAATTTTTGTTGAAAGGAGGGGGACGAAAGGAGAGAGGTGAGAATGAAGTGAAAATGTAAAGTGAGAATAATTATTATTCTTTAGTATATAGTATGTGAGAAGTGAGAACTAGTTAAAATAAACTTATAATAAAAAATAAAGACCGGTATTCTCTCATATAAGATATAATTAAGGGTTAATATAATTTTTTTATCCTTAAAGTTTAGCCCGATTTTGGTTTTAGTCCCTTAAGTTTATTCCATTTATAACTATTGGTCCCTCAAGTTTAGGGTACATATCAAGTCATTTTTAAATTTGAGGAACTAAAACCAAAATCGGGCTAAACTTCAGATATTAAAACCACCTATTTTAAATTTGAGGGAGCAAAACTAAAATCGGGCCAAATTTCAGGGACCAAAACCATCATTTTCAAATTTGAGGGACTAAAATTAAAATCGGGCCAAATTTCAGGGACCAAAAGTTATATTAACTATATAATTAACTTAGCAGGATTTTTACAGCCAACTTATTAGAATCCAAACGGAATCCGTATCCATTGATTGAGATTGAACATGACATCGGAGTTTGCATGCATGGACAACTTTTATTACACGACACATGCACTTCGAGGATGTCACAGCCCCCGTTTGTCTTTTTGTTCGTCTTTCCTTTTTAACCCCACAAGAAAATTTTCCGACAGTTAAATCTGTTCTGAAAACCATGAAAACTTGCTCTCGTGACAAAGAATTCAGGAAATGCGACAAACATATGAAGATTCTTCCTGATATGTCTAAAAAGATCATAGAAGATTTAGAAGTCAATTTCGATGAGAAGCCATTCCCAAATTCCAAGACTTGTTGTTTCTGTTAGGGGAGAGTAAGAGAGAAAGAGGTGGCACAAAACATCATCCTCTTTATTGGCGTTATTTTAATGGGCGGGTCACTTATTTGCTTTCCTTATTATTTTTTATTTTGAGGCTTTTTTAAATATATTTTTTATAATTTTTTGATTATTATATTCTACACAAAATGTGCCACGCTTTGATATTTTATAGTAAAAAAAAGAATTTTTTTCAATTTTTACTATTTTTTAAAGTTTTAAGATTCTAAATAAAAAAAACTACACACTTTTAAATTCTTAAATAAAAAAGAATCTTTATTTTGGGTTTTGGGGGATCTTATTTCTTAATTAATTATTTGAGGTCAGGATCTCTTGATTTACTTAGGAGAAATGACAATTTAAACTCTTATAAAATAATAATTAACACGCCTACGAAATCTTATACTGCTTCTTGCCCTTGAGATGTAGTATTAACAAAGATCTTTACTTAAAGTTATGCAGCATGAGAGGTGCTATACACGAACATAATCAATATCGATATAAAAATTATATTAAAATTACATTATTATGTATTTGTATGATGAAAAAATGCTGATGTTTGAAGTAAAAACAAATTGAAGATGAAGCTCGTGAAATGGGCCCGAGATGTGTGTCTTCTTCTCAATGGAAGGGCGTGTTTTTATGTTTGGCACAGTAGGTGAGCAGGAGGAGATAGATATATACGGCTCCAAATCTTTGTGAGATCCTCGATTATTGCTTTTCTATGATAGCCTATCTTATTACCCCACACATGACACACACATATCTGTCCTATTCTTATATTAGTGTCTTCATTATTTGGTGTTCCCATCCAAAATTCAGAAAACAAATTATATTAATTAAAAAGAATTACATTCAGATAACGTTTAAAAAAATAATAATAATAATATTATGAAGTTATCAATCACACCCTAAATTTATCAATTCATACATTTAGAGTTACTAATTGGACACTTTTTTTTATTTTTTCTTTTAAGTAGGATTTAAATATAATTCTCCCTATTAATTATTAGCCAACACGGCAACTTCCTTTTCCAGATTCTCCAGCTTTCTATTGCTTCTGAAGGATGAGAAAGTGCTTTGTTGAAAAATAAACTCCCAAAGTAGCACACGTTATTCACCTCTCGTACGTGGTTCCTTATTAAGGAAAACAGAAAATTTCTGTAGCCTTCCCCATATGGCAAGTAAGAAATCGTATACTTTTTAACTATCCTTGTGGTCCTTAATGTAACGCACATGTTTAACTAATTTAATTAGATTAACAAAATTAATTAATATACCATATTTTTTCAAAAAACAACCCCAATATTGTGGTCCTTCATAAATTTCATGCAATATATTAAATGAAATGACACGTTTTCTAATACTATATACTGCAATGAGCCTGAAGCAAGTTATCAATAAAGGTTGATTTAATTAGTAAAATGATTGATTTATAATTATAAAGTTGTGAGTTCAAATCACACCGATATGAAGATCTTTTTTTGTAAGTGATCTATAAATACCTCTATAAACGCTCTTTGAGCCTGGAGATATATCTTGGTCCTGATGAGTCAACTCATCAGAACCTATCTCACCTCAATTTTTATGTATAAAAAAATAAAAAAGGAGCCTGACGCAAGTTGCATCGTTAATGGTTTATGAATATCATAATTTTTTATTTATTTTATACTTCTGTTACTATCAACATAAACATTGATGCCTGGCAAAAAAAGAAATAAATAAATAAACATTAACATTGATGCAAGACTGTTACTATTCATTTTTCAGGTCAAAAAAGAAGGCTCCAACTTGCGAGAGATGGCTGACGTGCTCCAGAAAGAGACAATAATAAAATTGACTCGGCCTAGATCTGAACGTTCGGCCCATCTCCAATTTTGAACGGAACTACTGTGTTTGTACTTTCTTGCCCGAGAAGTCCATGTTACAATATTCTGTTGAATTCAGGCCCAATAAATTCTAAAGCCTTTGACTAATATTTCCGTTTGACTGATGACTTCTAGAAAACATAAACGCCGTTGGTTAGGAAAAAGAAAAAAAGAAAATCACTTACAGGTCCTAGTGTGTGTTTGTATTAGCTTTTGAGAATAGCTTTTACGATTTACGAGGTAAATATGTGAGAAGAGTTTTATCTCGATTTACGCAAACCGTGATTTGAAACCACGGTTTTGTGGTTTTCCAATGACACGCGATTGGTTCAGAAAAAAAAAATCATTTACAGGTTCAAGGACACAAAAAAATTATAAAAAAGTCTCAATCTAAATTCCTAAATCAAAAAAATCTCTAGGATTTTTTGTGATTAATTGGAAATGTAAAATGACCATGTTGCCCTTAATAATTTAATAACTGATTTTATTAATTTTCACAACTTAATGAGTTATTTTGACCACTTCTTTTTTATGCATGCTTGAGATTACAAGTTTCACAAATCCCAATTTTCACAACTACATATAAATTTTAACAATTATTTTTGTCTATTTTCAACACTTGATAAATCATCTTGACAACTTCTTTTTCACACATTGATGAGTCATTTCCCTCCCTTGAAGAGTTTTGAAATTTCACAACTATATGTGCCAATTTTGGCAAGAGCTTACGCCTATTTTTATAAGTCCTAATGCATATATTCACAACTACATGACTTATTTTGATAAACTGATTTTAATATATTAGAATTTAACATATCCCACATGTCACATTCTGCAACATACACTTTGTATTAACAAATGTAATAGTCATATTAACAACTACAACTGTACGTATTAACAATATTTTTTTTACTACCTCCTATCAACATTTTGTAAGTAAAAAAAGCTTTATTATATACAACCATGCTCACTTAAAACAAAACAATCCATCTATTTCCTTACCAACAAATAAAACACAATTTTATTCACACTACCCAACCATAGTGAAACCCCAACTTCAATAGTCAAAATCATATCTTTAGCAAAATATTAACATTACTTACCTAACTTTTAGCTCATAGTTCACTCATCTTTCATTTTCTCTTTCTTCTCTCCGTTTCAGTTTCAAATCTTGTCATGGCTTTCACTGCTCTTCAAGTATTCGTTGTTTTAGGCCTTTTAGCTATTTCTTGCTTTACTCAAGCCCCCAAAGCTGCCCCCACTCAGCCCCCCATCACAACCCCACCGAAAGCCACCGCACCTACTCCCTGCACCCCACCTGTTGTTACTCCACAACCTGCAACACCGTACCTTTCTCTGTTTTTCCTTTCTCAATTTAGTCATTAGGGACTTCTTTTTATTTGGGAATTTAGATTGTGACTTTTTTATGGTTTTTTTAGTCATTGGGATTTGTCAGTTATTTTTCTAAAAAAAATCATGAAAAAAAAAGTTTTGCGAGGAATTTATATTTAAATTTGTAGATTCATTATATATTTTTAATATTATATTTAATTTGTTCATTTGATTATAAATAATTTAAATTACAGCTAATGATTCCATATTGTTACTTTTTCATTTTTTAATAGATATCTTTTAATTTTAATATTATTCATCCTACAAATTTTGTTTTTTTTTTGGAAAAAAGACACGATTTTGCAAATTGCAATTATAGTTATTGAATAATTTAGATCAAAACAATATAAAATATATTTTGAATCTGTAACTTCTTGAACTCGTTCTAATACGAGACTTTCTGTACAGATGCCTGTATCCTTCATCATTATACCAAATTACCTACGCAATCATTTGAAAAATAAGCTTGTTTTTTTGTAGTGGCGCATATCAGTTACATCCTTACACATAAAACCCTGGTACTTTTAAATCAATATATAGACACATGCCTAAAGAGTCATGTTGGGGTTTCAACTTTCAATATACCATTTTATGCAAGCACTGAAAGCATATTTGGATTATGATTATGTTTATGTTTATGTTTGTTTAGTTGGGCTTATATTTATGTATAAGTCTGATTCACATAAATCAAGATAAAAATTCTTCACATATTTACCTTGTAAACCGTAAAAGTTACCTTGTATTCTGTAAATTACAATTGAAAAGTTGTTTTTGAAAGTTTTAATCGTTTTTCCAAACAAGCAATAAATGTAATCAACCATACTACCAAACATTTAGTTCAACTGGTAAGGGATTGGAGTATCTTCCCAAAGTCTTTTAATTTGAGTCTTATTATGATTTTAAAAAAAAGAAAAGAAAAAAGCTGGCTACCCCTATAAATATATATTTCTTATTCCTTATGTAACATAAGGTTGTCTCTCTCAAGTATTCTAGGCAGTCATTTGACACATGGTTTAGTGAGTGTTTGGGTAATATTAAAACTGTGGTTTCAGAAACCCTTTTTTTTTTAAGCTGAGTTAAAACTTATCTCACATATTTATCTTATAAATTATAAAAATTATTCTTTTAAAGCAAGCATATTCCCCCACTCACGTGTAAATTTTTATTTCTCAATGAAATCAATGATTAGATGACAGCTCAAGGCTTGAGCTATTCATGGTTTACCTTAACTAAGAATATGCACTAATTTGTTCAAGCAATATTTTAACCTGTGCATGATTTGAGTGTATTATTTTTCTTTCTCATTACGGTTTAAATTCTTAATTATATTACTACTCTTTATCTACCAATGCTGACTGGAATTCATTACCGCAAACAAATAATTTTAAAAAAATTGAACTTACTTGCTACTTAACGAGGATAAAAGGATAAGTATTTTCTGTGATAACAATGCTTTATTCTCCTGTAGCAAAGGTGTTGTGGCCCCTAAATGAGTTTAGATTCGCTACAGTTTATTATTTTCATATTTCTGCACATCTTCGTTTAATATTTCTCCCGTCCCATTATTTGCTTGTATATCCCTATTATGAATAGTGGGAATATTGTTCGGACGCTTAGCAGCCACTAGCATTAAAAATAGAACTATTAAAATGAAATTAAATCCCTTGTCACATACTGAAAAATTCAACAAAATATTCCGCTATCCTTTGCTTGATTCCGCTCTAATCATACAATTCAATCATTACTCATCAAATAGATACTTCCAGGTGAGCATAGTTTCGGATTTCGTGATTCCCGCGTACGATTACTGTTCCTCTCGATGACCAATACTCTGGAAAATATACAGTCTGGCGCTTTATCCATTTCGTTATAAAAGTTGTTTGTAATAGTTTATGAAAATTTTATAAGTGTTTATGAATTGTAATTTATGATCTATAAGGTAATTTTTATGGTCTACGAGGTAGCTTTTACGGTCTACGAAGTGCTTTTACGATCTACGAGATAAATATATGGATGTGATTTATCTCAATTTATATAAATCGGGCTTATTATATAAGCCCGATTCAAATAAGTGATAACAAACAATCTCAAATCTTGCTTGGAAAATAACAGTGGAATCTCAACAACTAAATTAAGATTAAAGGAAGAAAAAGTGTGATCAGTATTTTATTTGTAATTTTTATTTCGCCAATAATTCATCATCAGCAGGGGGAAATTTCTTAGAAGGAAAGAAACTGAGTAATAGGGTGCAAGCTTTAATAATGCAAAATGGATAAAGCGCCTTTTGCGACCCAATCAACATGGCCATGTGAACTGTATATTCATAAACCAAAAAACGAGTTCGACGAGTGCACGCATCAAAAAGGCCAATTAACCGAATTATTATATTATTATTAATTGCCACTGGTCATAGAAAAATGGCCATGACCTTCTCCTTCTATCTCCCTCGGAAGCTCAGCGTCGTCTCTTTCAGCTTTCAAAGCACAAAAGCAAACGCAAAGGAAGCAACAACTCAACAACAAAAATCTTCACAAAACCTGAAGCTCCTCAATCGTTTTGACCTTTCTTTCTGCTTTCTCTTGCTGTTGCTGCTTCTTCCATTTTTGCAGGTAACTCTCTCTCTCTCTCTCGCTGTTCATCTTCTTTACAGTGATTTAATCGAATTCAAGCATACCGCAATGATCGCCGATATGTGATTTTGGCGTTACATTAGCTTCGATCATGCTTTTGAAGTTGTGATTTACGACATCTCGAGTTTGACTTTGAATTGACGTCTAAGTAAACTCGATGAAGATTTGATGTTGCAATTGCGAGAATTATCTGTTGTAGCTTGTGAGTTAAATATGTGAGTGTTTAGCGTGGGTTTTTTTTTTTGTGGGGGGAGGGGGTGGATTTTAGCTACTCAGAAAAGTTGTTCGGATCTTTCCGAAAATCTAACACGAGACTTGAAACTAAATTTCCTTTCAGAAGTACCTGATTCAGAGTTCAGAGCGGTAATGTTAGCTAAGCATATGTACCGTAGCCGATGACCTGTCATAAACCTCTTAAGCTGAACATTTTTCTATTTCTCTGTTCTGCCTGCTTTGGAAGTTAGCTGAGAGATTTTGTTCCCCTGAAAGAAATGTCGCGTTTCAATTTGAGTTCTGAAACAAATTAATTCATCGTTCGACATGTGACTAAAGAATTCTGACCCGAATTAGGCTCTTCATTGTGAATATTTTGAAGGAAGAATAGTTCATCCACTTTTGAAAAACAAGCTGATGAAAAAGATGCGTGACATGGAATTTTTCTGTTTGAGCTAACGTGAATGTTTTCAAATTACACTAGTTGATCTCGTTGAAATGTTAACTTCCTGTAACTTTTCCTTCAATTTATCCGATTTAATTTATTTATTCTCGCCACAGGCAATTCTCACAGTTGAACTCTTGTATGGTCTTTTTCACCTTTTTTAATTCGTTTTAGTTTTTTCGGACCTATTTTATTTTATTTTTTGATACAGGTTGACGAAGGCTTTTGCTATGGGTAATGCAGAGTCAGTGCAAGAAGAATCTCAGGATTATTTTTTTCGTGGACCGCCTTCAAATTCTGGTAGTTCAATGAATACTGGATATGAGTATCAACGCCCTCCTTCTTATTCTGGGACAAGTAGTTCAGTTAATACTGGCTACGAGTTTCAACAAACTCATTATGAGGAAACTGGGATTTCATCGACCACAAATGATCGACATCAGCACCAACATCGACATAAGCAGCAACCCACATACATAGCTGACAATTTCAGTTCATTAGATGAGGTTTTTACTGTTACTTTTGCTCACTGACTCGAGGAAGATAACCAGTATTAATTTTGGCTACTTAGAAACCTTTTTCTGTTGTATGTATAAGAAATCTGTGGATCAATCAGTTTAACTAGATCGCAAGTTAGGAAATCCTTGCATTGCTTCTTGATGACAAAATTATGGACTTAGTAATAGGTATTGAAACTTATAATTGAGAGTATTAAATAGGATCCTACAGTTTACTTGAGAAGCAAAAAAGATGACTCCACGTGGAGAAGTTTATCTTGGTTCAAACACAGTTAAATAACTTATCATATCACTTTTAGGTCAGTTCGATTTGAAAGAAAACAATTGGTAGTGTACTACTATATAAGCTCATATTTTTTGAATATACTTGGCATTTTAATTATAATTTCTGTTAACCCTTCCTGTTACTTAAGGACATGACACTCATTTCAGGTTGTATCTGCTTTAAGAGAAGCTGGTTTGGAATCGTCAAATTTGATACTTGGTATTGACTTCACCAAAAGCAATGAGTGGACAGGTTATTCATTTTAAATAAGAACTTAATAATGTGCATCCATTTACCTACAATGAATGCAGAGAAGTCACCTCTTGATAATTGTAGGCAAGTACTCGTTTAACCGGAAAAGCCTTCATTCTCTTGGAAACACTCCCAATCCATATGAGCAAGCAATCTCTATCATTGGCCGTACTCTGTCTTCCTTTGATGAAGACAATCTCATACCGTGTTTTGGATTTGGTGATGGTGAGTAGCTGATCATAATTTTATTTTTGAAAAAAAAAAAAGATATGTTTACCATCCATTGATTTCAATATATGCTTTTGTAGCATCTACACATGACCAATATGTGTTCAGCTTTTATCCTGGCGATCGTTATTGTCATGGTTTTGAGGAAGTACTTGCACGTTACAGGCAGATTGTTCCATGCTTAAAGTTGTCAGGTTTGTTTTATAATATACTTTTCTTCCTGTTTTTATACAGTTTACTTAATTAAGTGGAGATAATTGTAGAGGGAGGGAGAGATAATTGCAATACGACCTGAAAGCAAGTTGAGTTCAAAAACTAGAAATCCTCTGAACCTTGGTCTGTCAATATCTGATTGTAGTTAGGAACAAAGGCCAAATTTGAGAGAATAGAACCTGTTTGAAGCTATGCTAATTTGATACTACATGTAAGTTTAAACGTGAAATTGGAAAAGCTCATAAACTATAGACACTTTATAGACCTCGCACATGTAAATATCTTTTGTAATATCTAACTTTTCACTCTTCTCTGAAACCCTTAATTGGAAATTTTCTGGAAGCCCGAACTCCCTTCCCCTAATATTATCGGATCCATAAAGCAAATAACTATCTCTTCTTGAAGTATGAGGTTGCTTGGTAACTGTTAGCTGGCTGTTTGGAAAGATTGAATCTATCTACCTCATTTGGAAGTTTTTGTTACTGTCTGTATAGGATTTTTAGGAGTGAAAGAAAAGAGCAAGTTCTTTCAGAATTGTGCTCATTTTACTTGAGTGCAGTATTTAGCCAGAACTGATTTCATAGACTTTAGCCAGAGATCCCATCCTCCTCATATTTGGTGGTATAGGCTTGTCATCTTATCCTCCTTGCAGGGTGCAGTTCATGGCCCTTTTTGAGAGAGTTTCCTTGTCTGATATGCATGGGGACTCGACTGATCTGATGAGCTTATGTATTTCTTCCCATTTTTACTATTACTAGAGCAAGTCTTGTGCATTGGCATGGAATTTGAGATTGTACTCTTTATATTTAATAATTTTGATTATCTGATTTATGATGGAGCCTTATCTAGCTGCATTGCCTATTTTGTTTCTCTTGATGAATTATTCTTTGTCAAATTGATAAAAGGAGAGGCCCCAAATATTGAAAAGGCACTGAAAGTTCTTTCCCTTATCCATAGGTCCAACATCTTTTGCCCCAGTAATTGATGCTGCAGTTGACATCGTGGAGAAAAGCAATGGTCAATATCACGTTCTTGTCATTATTGCTGATGGACAGGTTCTCTTTTTCTTTTTCACTCACTCTTCTGTTCTAGTCATCTTTTTCCATGGTATAATTTCATGGTCCTTGTTCTTGATTCTCTTCTTTATGAAATGTTTTTAATAGGTAACCAAAAGTCCTGATGCATCACATGAGAAGCTCAGTCCACAAGAACAAGCAACTATTGATTCCATTGTAGCTGCAAGGTAAGGCAATTTCCTATATTGCTATTTCTTTGATGTTGTTCATGGGAGCTCTCTTTGATGTCTTTTCTGATTATCAGTCACTATCCTCTTTCAATTGTTCTGGTTGGAGTTGGAGACGGACCATGGGATGAGATGCAGCATTTTGATGATAACATTACTCAGCGCTTATTTGACAACTTCCAGGTATTTGATAGTTCTGTGGCCATTGGTAAAATACAAGTGTGTTTCTTATTTGACAACTTCCTGGTATTTGAATGAGACATTAGTAACGAACTGTTCCTTTTGGCCCATCAGTTTGTGAACTTCACAAAGATCATGTCTGAAAACAAGGAGGCATCAAAGAAGGAAGCAGCATTTGCACTTGCTGCCCTTATGGAAATTCCAATACAGTACCGGGCAACCCTAAGCTTACAACCTGCCAAGTAAGCCAATAATTGCAGTTTTAATGAATCATTAGAAAAGATATAATTAAAGATGACTGAGCACCTTTTTCTTCTGTTGCAGTGAACAATCAGTAGGTTATAGACATAAACAGCCCCGGCCCCCACCAAAAGAAGTAATAGATCATGACAATGCAATAATAGCAGCTCCACACATGACAAACTTTGAATCAGTTGAACCCACAGCCCCAGCTGCAGTCGAATCAGTATGTTTTCCCTCACGCCCTTCTTTCTCATGCTCTAGTTCTTGTTTAGGTGACATAATTGAGACTTGATAAATGTCTCTCTTGTTCAAGGTATGCCCTGTTTGCCTAACTAATCCGAAGGACATGGCATTTGGATGTGGTCACATGGTAAGTCTGTTTAATCTTCTTACTCTTGTTCAATGCAGCATGCTAATGTTGTGGGAACTCGACTTTTTTTCTTCTAGTAGTCAAATTCCCGAGTATGATAAACAAGATGATCACCCCTAAATCCTGATCAGATGATTATGAACATATTAACGTGGACGCATAACATGGGATATACTTCGAAAGGAACATTTAAAAATCAATATCTACCTATATAGTTAAATGTGGTAAACATTTGTAACACTATAATTGACCCCTTTCTTAAAGAAGAAATATTTCACCTGTAATATTTTGATTGAAAACCTCCAAAATAAATATTTGACAAGATATACTCCTTCTGATCCACAAGGGCACTTTAACTATATCATGGGAAATAAGAAATGATAGTTAAGTCATGTAATATGTCTCAAAATGTAACTTTTTTTTTCACTTTTACCCTTCTTGATAAATGTGTTTAATTACATTAGGAGTGTTATTTTAGAGAGAGAGAGAGAGGAATATAATGAGTTAAGCAAAGTTGAAAAGTGGGTATTAATTACAGGGGCAAAATAGGAAAAAGAGCATTAATTAAACATGAGGCGGCTTATATTCTGAAGCATGCCTTTTTTGTAAAAGTGTTGTAAAAGTGTCATATATTGTGGATCGGAAGGAGTACTTTTTTTTCAAAAAAATGTCTCCCTAACCTAGCTCTCCTCCACAGGCAAGGGAGACTTGTACACCCACACATGCACCACATACTCACTTTGGGTTAGATCCCATAACCCCATTTTAGGGGTGTAGGGGGCCTCTTGAGCTGAAAGCTATTCGATTTAACAAAATATACCTAAATTTTGGTATGAGATGAGATGCATTCCTCTTTGAGCTGAAAGCTTGCTTGTTGCTTGTTAACATCCCTAATATTTATGACCGTTGTTTCCAAAACTAGACTTGCAGGGAGTGTGGTGCTACCTTATCCTCGTGTCCGATGTGCCGGCAGCAAATCACAACCCGCCTAAAGCTGTACACTTGATTCGGTTAATTATTCCTGTCACAGTATTTGGTATTTGTATTCTTATTTTTTAAAAAAATGGAACCATGAATTATAGGCATCAGTGAAATTGCTCTTTTGCAGTCGGCTGTACAGCTAAAATGAGGTAAACTTTTCGTGCTCATTAAAATCTATAGATAATTGCATTATCAACATAAAATATAGAACTGATAACGAGTTATTTCATTCGTAAGATGCGATTTATTCATACTTTTCACATTAACACATTTAGTTTAAGATGAGAAAATGAAAATCGAATTGTTTTAGATATTCACATCTAAAATATTCATCCAACTCGGGTACTCTAGATGGTTTCAAAATGGAAATAGGGAAAATTATTCATAAATTAAGAAATATTAACATGAATATATTAATATGCAGATATATGAGATTTATGAGCTTAGTGCTTCTTTGTTTTAGGTTTTTTAAAAATGATTTTAGAGCATTCAAAAGATAAATATGTGGAAAAAATTTTATCTTAATAAAAAAAATACTATTTTGTGCTTCCCAAACAAGCATCTAGTTGTGGTGATACGGGCATGTATTGGACAAGCTGTCAATATTATCCAAAAACTTGTTCGGATTAGTTGGAATTTGAATTTAAATTTAAATTAGGATCAAATTCATTCTTTATTATAATTATTTTGGAATTTTAAATACCTAGTTTACTTTAATTATTTCAAATCTTAACCATCCACCTAGTAGAACGAGGTTTATTGTTGTATTCTTATTTCAAATCTTAACCATCCTCTTTTAATACTACCCGAACATGAAAAAGTAACTCCGGAGTCTAGACACATCATTCTTATTGGTCTGAATTATTTATACTACCCAAACAAAGGATTTTGAAAACATGTATTTTAGATGTGAAATTTTAAATACAAAATCTTAAATTTAAAACCTGAATCCGAGTCTGTCTATCTAAACCTTGATGCAAAATTGTGTCGATGAAAATAAATGTACAACTTTTTGGTAAAAAGTGTACAATTAATTATCCACGTGCATATATACACGCATTAAACCCAACAAGGTAGGGGACAAACTTAACAGGACCTGCGACAGCATAGGGCCAATTGTTCCCCTTCCACTCTAGTCTCAACAACCGTCAGGTGGCAAGATCCACATGATCACATTCTGAACAGCTGGTGAATAATTTTGGCAAGAGAATTAGAGGCTTTGAAGCAGATAAGTAAATCACGCGGTACATGCACGTTCATGCAATATAATCTCAATTTTGTGTTTTATTTTGAAACACCTCAATTTAGGTACCTTTTGGATTTAGCGATGCAATAACCAAAATCTTGTTCTCTTTTTCAACCATATTTTAAGAAAATTGTTATTTACACAATAATAAATTCGGACCTGGATGTCCTAGAAGTTCCACCGGTCCAATTGCAACTTTGCTTCGGCCATATCTTTCTGTGCCTTTTTCCTTCTATAAAAAATAGGGCAATCTCGACTGAAAAGAATAGTACAGTATTAGCAATTTGCAAATGGGTAATGAGGAGCTGGAGAAGATATAGAATCCATATTACAAACGGAAAGACCTCGAAAACCGAACATTTGCAACTATGTAAACTCATGCCAACCAAACTTATCAGTTAAGGGGGCAGATAAACTAACAGATGCATAAACCATTTTAATAATGAAAAGTACCTTGTGCAGAGAACATCCTGATGAAGGGAACCTTGGCATTCTTGACACTGTGTCCAAAGCTTTCCAAAAAGCGTCTCTAGATCAGAAACTGCAGCCACACCATCCATTTTGTCCAATAACATTCAGCTTAAACCATCCAGAGCAACAAAAGTCCAGGAAATTGAACACAAGGGGCTTGAAATTGATGCCTACCTTGAGCAACTGTTTTGCAGTACAGCTCAGCCTCCCTTCCCTTGCAATGCAAGCAGAGAGTGCGATCTCCATTGCTATTTTGGCATAACAAAGTAAATATTTAGAGTTTATCGTTAGTCCAAAAAATAGTGCTCAGCAATGTTTGCGACATACAAATCCAGTTCCTAAATAAATAAATATAATGAGCGTGCAAAATGTAATTCTTAGCAGTTCCTAAACACAAAAAGCAGCAATATTTAAAAAATAAAAAAGCAGAAAAAAGTAGTAAAATGTGACAAGCCTGAAGACAAGCTGATATTCTTAAAACATGAATAAGGTACCTAAGTAAAGCTTTGCAACCAATGCAAGTAAGCTGTTTCTTAGCAAATTTCATTATGCCACTGTTTGATGGCGTAGAAATAGAAATAGATCTTGTGTGGCTTCCATGGAGAAGTTCCCTGCTAGCATTTTTCAAAATAGGCTCAAAAATTCTCAGGATTGGCTGCAACACAAACAATTTGCTCAGGAACATGAAAATAAATTTAGAGGAAATCTGAAATATGAGCAGAACTAACCTTGCTAATTTGATTCTCAAGATAGTACTGAGGGTCTATTGGTATGTTGTTCTCTAGCACATAGATCGGATCCTCGGACCTTTCATAAGCCTGAAGTTCTTATTTTAGTCTAGGTGAAGTCCAGCTTCATAAACTTAGGGATAGACAAAGAGAGGGGAGGGGGAGCAAGGGGAACAAGATATTACCTTCGCACCTTTTGCAGCTTTAATTATGACATAAGGAACTCTATCACCAACATTTGGAGCAGTGGCAGCATCTCGCTGCCAAAAGTAAAATCAAGTAGAAGATATTTATGGCCCAGAAAACAAAACCTTTACAACAGCAAGATGATATAGATGTTTTTGCCTTAATAAATAAAGCATGCCTCCACAAGAAGCTTTCATTTATGTGTCAGTGCGTATGATTCTTGCCATCACATTTTATTTTTCTTTGTCAAATTAAAAGACTACAATGCTTTGCCTCAAAAAGTGCATTCAATTATCACAGCTAACCTTGCGCATCCTTTCAGCAAGTTCAACGTGAGCAGCTTTTACTTCATAATCATCTCCTGTCTTGGTCAAACCCTATGAGATAAACCCCATATCGCAAGCTCAAGACATTTATAATTTTAATTGCATGACACTCAAATGGCACAATTGGATTTTTCACAAATGCAAAAACCAATGTGGAAAAGCACTTCCAGCACCATTTAGCAATCACCCAAAAGACATCCCACCTTTGTAATGACCAGAAGTGACAAATCCATGCGGTTCATGAGTAGATCTGAAATTGCATTCTTTACATGCTGGACTGCCCCAGGGACGTCCCTGTCAATCAGAATTTTGTGAAGGCAGTCATTGACCAGGTTCTTTACCAACAAACAATTATCTCTTCGAACTGTCTCAATCCCTGTGAAGTGTAAATGTATACTAAGAGTAAGAGGCATGTCAATAAAGTGACAGGAGCGTCCTAATAAAGTTCAGTATTTACCTTTAGTGTCCATCTTGTCAAATTTGTCTGGTTTTGTCCAAAATAAACCAGCATATCTCTTCTTGCTAATTAAGAGATATGGATAGTAGACCTTCTCAAACTCTAGTTTGATGGGCTTCACAACAAAATTACAAGCAGGTGAGTAGAGAGTAAGCAATTGATTATAAATATTTTCCCACAAGAACAAAATCTCAAGAAAACTTAAGTTTAGGTGTGCATATATTTTCACAGAGTTGTGCTTAAAACTGTAAAGACTCAATTCAAGAATTCAATAGACCAACTAAGATCAATATCCCTTCAACACCTGTAATTACGAACTTTTGATGCAAGATCATGAACTACCATGTCTTTACTTGTCTATGTATGAAGTACCACTAGCCTAAGGGCTTATCTTCATTGCAGTATTGCAATAAAAAGGAGATATTCAGTGGTTCAGCTAGTGCAGTGGGAGGAATGATTTGGAATCATTAAGGTGAATGGGTTAAGGGATTTTGTCAGAAATTAGAGGACACACCACCAGCTACTACAGATTTGTGAGGAATCAATATAGGATTAGAAATATGCTGCAATAGTGGATGTAAGAAAGTGGAGATTCTCATAACGTATCCAAGCTATTAATCTAATTACAGAGATTCTATTGAAGGCCACCCATACTAGGATTTTATTGAAGATACTCCTTTCAATCCTAAATATTGGAATTAGCTGGGGGTTTGTTTTGGTTCTAAACATAAGAGCTCAATCTCCTTTGTCTCCCAACTTTATTATTTTCCCCAAACTACTCTTATAGTTAGATTCTTCTATGATGTGTAAACTATATTGATAATATTTCAATGTAAATGATTAAAAGGTGTATTTTACAAAAACCAACATACATTTTTTACAAATAACTAACTTACCTAATTTCCTTGTTTATGTAAATTAGTTAACTAGCCCATACATTTAGAACTAGAGGGAGTACCAGATTGCTCATTGCTAGGGAGTTGGATGTTAACTGTACTTTTATGTACAGAGATTTAAACAGAGATGCTGACAAACTAGCTCATAATTTAATTGATATTTTTTTGTACCTTTAATTATCCACCTCGTTGTCTTAGAGGGGAGGTGGATAATGAAAGGAACAGTAGATACTATAGGACCTTGATGCAAGGTTTGTTTTGTGAAGTAAAATATCTCTTTTCATTCCCAAAAAAAAAAAAAGAGAGACGTTCAGAATTATTAGTTAGCCAATCATTGTCTAGAAAATTCAAAGATCACCAATTACGAGAGTGAAGGTGATTCTAAAGAAGGCAAATTGAACTTTTCAAGATAATAAATAGATAAAATAAAACTGTCAAAAAAGACATTCAAACTGACAAGGAACAAAAGAAAAATCTAGATATAGTTCTAAATTTTACTTCATAAAAGAGCAGAAAACTTACTTTAATGAAAGTTCCACTTATATATTCAGCAGCCTCTCTCCCTAATTTCATAGCCTCTTCTAAAGAGGAAACACCAAATTGTACCATGACTGAATCAGTGTCTCCATATATGACCTAATGGCATAAATTGCATTTAAAAGTGAGTAACATAACACCAAAACTCGACAAATCCTAAGCCAGTAAATGGAGAGCCAACTTCAAGAGAATATATGTAACTAATCAAGCTTGTATGGTGTATTATGAGATGCCATACAAATAAATTTCTTAATGTCATACCTCAGCATTGTTCTCATAACCATTGAGTGTTGTAAATTTATCTTCCACGAGTTTTTTTGTGTGCTCAATCATTTGCCGACCTTTACAGGACATTAAATTTATGCGATCATCAAACTCTTCAAATCAACAAAACAATAACTTTCACACAGCATGTCATCTTAAATTAATGGGCATGCATACCGTAGCTTGTTACACTAGAAGATATCTCTATGCAAGGTAACTGACCAACAGTGGCCCCTGTAAACCCATATACAGAATTAGCACTGACCTGAAAAGGAAGACAGCATAAAGTTAAAACACGTAATCATTCTTAGTATTGCATGAAAGAACTGAACTATCACTCATGGTTTAGAAGACAAAGAAGAAATCACCAATATGCACAGGTTACCTTTAGAGCCAGCTGTCGACCATCCAGCACAGCCTTCTCAAGAGGATCTTTTGCCTCCTAAAGTAGATAAAAGTGAGACCACAGAAATAACATGCAGAATCCAATATAGTAAAGTTTAAATTAGTAGAACACTACAGCTTAACAGCAGAGCTATGAATCTACCGTCATTAATGAAATCAGAAAGAATACCTTCAAATCGGCTTTTGCCCTTCGACGGGCTGCTAATAACTCTTCAAGAATTTCAGGAAGTATTCCCTAAGTAGGCAGAAATAAATTTCATTATGTCAGCAACTTAATATCATATTAAACATCAATACTTCTAAAATTAATCATTTTTTGACCTTGGAAGAAGAGAAGAATTAATCCAATCAATTACAGTTTGCAACTGACTGACCTTCTGTAAATTTGATTTAACAAACGTTTCACCAGATGGAGTTTTGTTCACAGATTCTGGAGGCAGGTTGAGCTTGCGAACATCTTCTGGAGTCACCTTCAATAAGAATGGTGAACATAAAAGTTCGTTCCCGTTATTGACTCAATAGGAATTAAATCGAGTGAATGGCTAAAATTAGATTCAAGAAAAACAAAACATAACTCATATTTTATGGTAGCAACTAGAGGAGGGAAAAATTTACCAGAGAGCAGTAGCATAGATTATATGCCATCATAATAGATGGATACAAGGATGCAAAATCTAAAGTAGCGATTGGCTTTTCATAGAATCCAGCTCTTGCTCCCAATACCTGCCAATGTTGAAGTTTCAAAATCATGTATATCCTTGTAACTGATAGGCAACAATGGGGAAACTAAAACATCTAATGCAAATAGTGCTTAAACTTGCAGAAAAAACTCACAAGGAAAATGCCTTTACAGCTATGAAATGGAAGTTATACATGAATAGATCATATTGCCACATGGAATATAAGAGGGACAACTCAGTCTTAACTCAAGATCAAGATAGATAAAAGACTTTGACATTCCTCTACAGCCATGTGTCTGATGCAAACACTTGAGAGAACCACCCCTCAAAAGCCAGTTCATTTGATTGTGAAGTTCAAGGTCCTTATAAACCCCACGCCAGAATCCAATACTTTTAATGTGGGACTCAAGTCCCATCCCTTGTAATTGGCCCCAATAGCCTGACTACTATAACATCTAGACTTCAGTACTCTAAATTATCAGAGAACGTAAGAAAAAAATCCACCATATTTGCAAAATTAACACTTCAAGAGAAATGAACTTACAGTGGCACCTTCATATGTTCCTTGGTCTGACCCAGCCTGTTTGACATTAGGAATAACCAAGTTTTTCTGTTTTGCCTTCCTAAGAAGCTGAGACAGTACCTGAAAGGTAAAAAAAAAAAAAAAAAAAGAGCAATTGTTTCACCAATCCAACTTGTGATTGTTCTGCATGTTCCAAAATTGACAAGGGGGAACATAACCTTAATGCTTTGTCCTCTAGAAAGTAAAAAAGAAAGTGGAACACCAGTTACTCGAGCCATCTCCACATAATTGTAAATAAACATCAATTTATCCAACAGTCGTTGAGGGAGATATGCATCCTGCAATCAAAGAGCGAAATAAGAATTAGTCTCCTCAGTTTTTTGTTCATTTCAACTTCTATTGTGTTTTGCATGAATTATCCACAAAATACAAGAACATGTATAATGTAACCCATAAAGATTCAGACATTCAGTAGGGATTGCTAAATAATATTGGGTTTACATAGTTTCTATAGGTAAAAGAACCATAAGAATTAAAACTAGTTAGAGTAAGTGATGGAAATCGAGAATCCTTGCATTTATGGAAAAGAACTGCAATCTTCCAGTTCACAAAGGATTAGATGAAAAGATATGGCAGATTAGAGTCACAACACCACACTAAGAAAAGAAAATAGCATAAAACATATATGGGACCTCTAGCTTTCAAGAGGCTAGAGTCTCTCCCTCTTCCACCTTGCCCCCTTCCATTTAGTATCCTACCTCAACATGGGGCTTTCTCTCAGTGGCTCCCACTCCCCCTGTTTTTCTGTCCTGTATTCTTCTTATTTCTGCTCTTTCAGTTATACACACTAGTAAGCCATGGTCCAACAGGTGTGGTTTCATCAGTAAGTAATAATCTAGAAGCATATGCAATGAACTATAAGGATCTTAAAAACATGCATGAATTATTATTCTTCCACCCACTCATCTTGAAGATATAGAAATACAAAAGCTTAAATTCCATGAACACTAAGCACTTCAAATGTTCACACCATGTGAAGAAGTCACCCCCTTGTTTGACGCACTGAAGTCAAATTATGAAACCCCCCCCCCAACCATTGGTATTGAAGAAATCTTGTCAAATTTGGTCAACAGTGATGATAATATGCAAGAATGTGCACTTCTGGTGGCAGCATCATTGATAGCAATCACAGCATGGCGCCAGAATGACAAGTTTTAAGCACACAACCAATGCATGAGAGATTATACAATGTGATGGCATCAAAGGAGGCATGATGACTGCAGTAATGACCTGGTGGTGATAGTGATAGATGCCAGTTTATAGATCGTGGTTTCACACGTAGAAGAGTCAAAGGGGGAGGGATGAAGAGCTATTAAATACAATAAGTAGATAATAAGCATTAAAAAGAAAAACAGCAGAAGAGGCGAGACCAATGAAGATACTTAGATTGGAACCAACATACGGACCTTCAAACAATACACAGCAAGGCGTCTCCTAGTATCTGCATTTCCATTCTGAAGATCCGATATAATTGAATGGTGAACATCCTCTTTCTGCAGTGTATGAATATGCAATGATGCAAGTTAAGAATCCAAATACAGAAATTCTTGAGGAAAAGAAATTTCTGGGAAAGGAAGATAATCCACATATTTCAACAACAGGGGCAAAGAAAAGCTCATGATGAAGAAAAAACACATTGACATACAATATCATAACATAAAATAATATACCATGGAACAGATAACATAATCATCATAGACTTGGACCTAGGCTTATAGAATGAGGGTCTCTACTTTACTGAAATAAAAGTAGAGGACAATCTAGTCTAACAGAGCAAACCTAAGAGTTGAATCACACGATAAAAAAAAGAACAAGAAGAAGAATGTGGTCCAAACCATAAGATTACAAATATTAAATAGTATTTTATAGGAAAGTGTGAATTGCAGCTTCCATCAAAAAAATCAAAAGTCCTTTAAACTTGACCAATTATTGTATATAAACTAAAGAAAATAAAAAATTAATTGATATAATGTCAAAAGAAGAATCTAACCTGCTCCGAGAGGAAGTGTGCTGAAACAGAATTCAATGAATAAGAACTTAGTTTGTAATCTCGCTGCATAGCCTGTATATAAATAGATAATTCATAAACTTTTTTACTGATAAGTTGGATATACCAAGTACAAAAAAAGACAAAAAGGAAAACACTGCATTAGCAGAACCTGGAGCAAGTCAAACTGAACTCTCCCTTCTATTGTAACCTCTTTGCTTTCCCTAGTCCCAAGCTGTCTACAACATCAAGTATCACCAAGGAAAATATTCAGAGTGATTGAACAGCTAATATAGAATAAGACCCAACAAAAAAATTAAGCATGCAAAAAGTAAATCCAAAGTTTATAATCGATATAAAATAAGAGATGCAACTACTCCCTACAGTTACGTTAAGCCATACTCACTTCTGTAACAGAGTCCATATTTACATATAAGTTTATGCAATAATAATTATCTGGTCCACCAGCCAAAATAGCATAAATGCAAGTGCTTCCATACAAAAAGGGGGGAACAGAATTGACGTAGCAGCACTATATGTGGATAGACTAGCAGTTAAAAACAAGGTATATTATAATCATTGCCCCAAAAAAAATATTCAAAGTGGTTAATTATTTTATATGATTGAAGCATGACTGGAGAAAAGCAGAACATCTAGTCACACAGCTAAAACTACATTTTCAAAACTGTTTATTAGAAAGAAAGCCCATATAATAAATAAATATTGGCAACAACTTGACATCAGATGTTTAGATCTCTTTACCTTGATGAGAAAGTTGTATCTTTTACTCGAACTCGACTACTCCTAATGCGTCCAAGAATTGGGAATTCCGCTATTTTCAGAGCATCAGCTCTCTGAAAGGGAGGAAGAACAAATTATAGTTTAACAAAACTGGAGCATAACCAAATGCACTGAATATTCCCACTAACAAGTAACAACCATTAATGCCTTTTAAAAATCTCCAGGACGGGCAAATCAATCACCTCAATAAGATATGGTAGGTCAAATTTGCAAATATTATATCCAATTATAATATCAGGGTCCACTTCACGGATGAAATCCTGAAAATAATCAGAAGAAGAAGTGAGATAATAAATAGGCAATAAAGAAAGGAGTATACTCAACAATTGCATGATATCAATTAGACTCCTTATATACAAGTCAAAGACCAAAAAAAAGGTATTTTGTAACAGAATCCACTGACGGGGTTCAAAGCATTATTAAACATTGTACCATATCATACACCATGCAAGTCTATTAATAAATTAGCATATCTAAGTGACTCACTGCAGGCAAAAGTAAAAATATGGATCACAACAACTCAACCAACATGCTTTTCTAACAATGTTCAATCAAGTTTAGGGGTATTATTGCAATCAGAATTTATATTCTTACCAAGCAACAATTTTAATAAAACACAAGAAAAATAAACCATGAGAGGTTAGCTGAGGTGGCAAAGGTAAGATTCAGCATAATAGTGTTCAAAGTTCAAATCCTCCTCATGTAAAATAAATATACAAATACAAAAATAATACCCTCCATGCTAGAAGGACTTCTCTTTCTGTATCAAATGACATCACTTCAGTGCCAACTATAGGTGAACATGATTTAAGAGTCATGACGTTACGAATAAATGGTTGACCTTCTCCTTGTAATGTGACCAGGTTGGCAATCTAAAAGAAGAAAACAGGACATCAATTAAAGAACAACAAGCTTATAGAAACTAGATTTATTTTGGAGCGGGAGATGGACCTGGATAACAGGATCATGAGTAGGTTCAGGAAAATGACCTTTGCGACCAGCACACTCAATATCAAAACTCAATATGCGAAATGGAGCCATCTTGGAAAAATCCCCTTCTGGCACATGGCTAATCAACTCTGAATACCTATAACATTGTTAAGGGAGCAGTGGAAACAGCAGGAGTTTCATACACCAAATATGATAGTGCTTTTGAAGTGAAAACAAATGACTGCCTCATGAATAAGGATACAGGCAGTCAAACTCTAATTGGCAGTAAGACAAGTTCTTTGCTGTCTTCTTGTATTTTCCCGCAGGTACTTCAATCCAATTCCCACCAACTATATTGCAATCAATCATGAAACGAAGGGCAAACAGAACATTGCTTTCATAAGTCATAAAGCTCTTCATGCCAAGGCCATCAATCTGAATACCTCTGTCAAGAATACCTGCCAAAATTTTAAATTTTCATAATAAACAAATAAACTTACAAAGAGACTGCTGTTCAGAAAGATGACAATGAAATAACACATAAACCAAAGCATGAGTGTATAGAAGGAAGAAACTAATGCCACACTTTCTCTGTTATGCAGACCACAGTCATTCCATGAAAATCATAATATTTCATAATTTTATGACCAACAGGCCTAATAGTGAAGCATAAAGCAACTATCAGGCAATTACCCATTATAGCATGCAATGGACTCGCACAAATTTAGGAAATATGAATAATATACTACCTCCATTTCAAAAATGGACAGATGTAATGAAACAGAGGAAGCATATTACAAATACTTTTGATAATATCTAACTTCACCTCGACAACTAGCAACCATTGTTGGCAGTGCAACAACAATTTTCAAAAATGGCTGAGAGTTCTGCTGCTGGTAGTGCATAATACTCTTTCTCTGCACCATTTCAATACGACGAACAAATTGTGGCACTTTACTGTTTCTATTGGACTCTTTCATCCTCCCCTGTAGCATCCAAATCATGCATATAAATGAAGGCAACTCATAAACAGAGTAAAATATTTTCTCTTCCAGTGATAAGTCAAGTACCTCAAGGATTTTATGGAAACCAGAAATATCATCCGGTCTCATTCCAGGAGGGCAGCTGATGTAAAAATATGGCTCAAATCCATGAACATTGCAGCAAACACTATGTCCTAACAAACAACCAACAGATGAATGTGTTTCCATGACGCATAATTGAAGAACACACTGGTACAGTGTAATAATAAGTAATTAAATTCTGGAGCCACAACGACTTACACAAGCTCCCCCCAAGACCAAAAAAAAAAAAAAATACATGAGTTGAGTAGTTAGAGAGAACACAGTGGAGCTATAAATGGTTCATACTTTCAAGGTTGATATATAGGCGCACTATTATTAATAGATGTGATTGATAGTTTTTCATATAGCTTTCACAGTTAAGTCGCTTTGAAAAATATTACTTGTAAGCTGTAAAAAATATTCAATTTAAGATGCTGATTACACACGCGCGCGCGCGCAAGTCACTTTGAAAAATATTACTTGTAAACTGTGAAAAATATTCAAGATGCTGTCACTATATATATATATTCAGAGCAAAAATGCGGAATAACCAGTATTCCAAGTCTAGATTTGGCACCTAAACTTTTAGTTTATTTTCAAATGCGCAAAAATATAACAATTCAAGATCCTTTACTATAAACAATGGCAAAAGTCCGTCAAGTATAGACAGAAAAATCTCCAACTGCTGCATTCATTCTTTTAGAAAAAAATTTAAATCTGAAGAAAATTTGATAATGAGCTAACCTTCCTTCGTAACTCCAAATATTCTAATAATGGCGGCTGCTCCGTACGAATTTGGAAGCAATTCTTTATGACTCTCTCCAATAACATAATCGATCTCCAGCTGCTGAAAAACTAAAATCCGAAAAGAAGAAGAGACGATTAAACTCCACGAAGACAAAATCAAACCCTAGGAAGTCAGCGAGGGGGGAATTCTCAGAAACTGTGAAGTTGCAAATACTCACAAAGGCTACAAGATTGTGAAAGATACTCAGAGGAGAGATGAGGACGGGTCCATTTGGCAATGCGAGAAGCGAGAGCCTGGCGTTGCTCGATGTCACGGAGGATGAGGGACTCCTCGTCTTCAGAGATAAGGGTTTCATCGAGGAAAACATCCTCGTCTACGAACTCTTCTTCCTGTGAGAACGCTTGGCTCTTAGGCTGGTTGGCCGGTGAGGGTTGCGACGGCGGCGGGCGTTTTCGGGAGTCGTTGTTCATGGCTGCTTTCAGATGTTGGAAGGGATGAGCAAGAGATAGTGCAGAGGTGGGACTGGGAGTCTTGGTGAAATGAGATTCCCGCCAGTTTTTGCTGTGGGATTTACTCTCTCCCGCCGGCTTTTCCCGCGGGCGTGTGCCTTATTAGGGCCCAATCTGTAAGGGTGTATATGGGCTACCGCGGGCCTAGTCAATTGTGATCAAAGAAAAATACTTCTATTCAAAATGACAAAATCAATGCTACATAAAAAAATCTCATTCCTGATTTTAATAAGGATGGAGGAATGGTTTCCATTCTCAATCCTACAAATTTTCTCTCCCGTAAAGATGGCAAATTCTCAGAATTGGGAACTTCCCAATCCCTTTTTTATAAAATAAAAAAAAGTGCCGGTATTGAAATTTTGTATTGTATTCTCTTTAGTCTAATATAAATATATAATTTATCCAATATCATATTATACCAAATTAATTCAATATAAATATTTAAAGTGAATTAAAAAGAACTATAGATTTCATTATAGGCCTAAACGACTAAATCCATTTGGTACCAAATGAAAGAATAAGAAGACTAATCATTGTTCTTATTTTAGAAATCAAAATAGCGCCATTTGATTAGTTGTCTAGTTGCTCTTTATGTTATATGCTTAAAGTTGCCGATTCAACTATAAAAAGTAGAAGAATAAGAACAAAAAAATTAGACTTATTTAATAAATAATAAATAAACTAATATATATATTTGGGATTGGGAAAAAGTCAAAATTTGAAATTCTGATCACGATCCCAAATAATTTTTTCCAATTCCGAATTTTTCTTGTCCTAATTTGTTAGAGATTGGGATGAAAAAAAGTTAAACACTCCTATACATACGAATAAAATTTGATCCAATTAGTAAATGTGTTAGCTCATACCTCATAACATAAAATTATGAGTTTAAATTCTATCTATACGAACACCTTATTGGTGTATCTTTGTAGATTTTTGCAAGCACCTCTTAATTTCTATAAAAAGCGCACATTATTTTAGAGATTTAGTAAAATAAGGTGTCAGTTTTAGTGAGATAACGTCTTATATAATCTTCAATGCTATTATAATATCCTATGTTATACTATTGTGTTTATACGATTAAAAAAATGTAGAAAGTCTGAGATTTTGTTAAAAAAAATTGCGTCAAGTGTGATTAGAAAAAGAAATTTGATCTAAATATTTTTCTTTTATTGAATATGATGTTTTGTAAACAATATTTTAAAAAATTTGAAATGAAAAGTGAATCTATCCATTCGGTCTAAAAATGTCATTTCAAAAGATCATCCCTTAAAACTAATTGTATGTTATTGTAATTATGTGAATAATAGGGAAAAAAAATCAATAGCAATGTCGTCCTATTTTAATACATCAAGAAGTTAAGTTAGTTGACCAATATTTGTTGAGTTGGTTTATTGTGCTATTATTCCTCGTAGCATGCCACATCATAAGAAAATGAAATAAAAATGTGAAATACCAAACACGCACTTAATTTTTAAGAGCCTAGAAGAATTCGGAGTGATCATCTAGAGAGGAGAAGATGGACAATTCAAAAGCCAGATAAACAAAAATCAAAACCAAATGAACACAAAAATTGGGCGGTGAGTTTGCAGGACCAAAGAAACCCTTCTTCATTGCTCCCAAAATTTTCTGCTCATCCAGAGAGATCGTCAAAATTCCTTATCTCAGAAGCCATGCCATCCAACAGTGAACAAAAATAACCTCAAAGCCCAATCAACAATAAACAATTAACCGACAGAAAAGAAAGCAATCTAGAAAAACACAACATATCCAAATCAAATTACTACTCAACACCGAATCTAAAAAGATGGAGAGGAAAAAGCAAACGGGTATACACAATTATTGAAATCCACCCTTAATCCCGGGGTCGGTCTCTTCGTTCTTATCTCCTTCCTTGTAGTAATTACTACTATTTAGTTTATTTTAAAAACTAAGCTCACTGTTATGGAATGGGTATCACTATCTTGGATTTCTCTCGCCCTCCCTCGCCCCAAACCTGGAAAACTCCCTTGGGTCCCAGATGTAAAGGTGGCGGCATACAAGGGTGATGGACAAATTCGGCAGGTGGATGGACAAAAGGGGAGAGGCTAAGAGGAGTTGAACAATCTAATGGGTACGTTTAAATAAATTGAGATAAATCTTTTTTTATAAATTTATCTCATATAGGTTCACTAATCTAAACAACCACTAAAAGGGTGGGACACTAATTATAGAGTGACATTGCAATCTTTTTTGTGTGTCGTGGTTAATGGTGCTAAAAAAAATTTTCAGCTGCCCAATATACTTTCCCTGAAAACTTATGTGGCAAAAATGTTATTTGAGTCGAAATATTAATATAATCAATCCCATTAAAATTGTCAAGAAAATTAAAAAATCCTTTAAACTAGAAATAATAAATTCTTATCCCTAATTTCTATCCCGTAATGAAAACAAAACAAATAATCACATCAACAATGAAAACAAATAAATAATCATATCAACAATCCAATCGTCGCTTTGCCATTATTTTCCTATGGCAATTAGAATGCCTGTGTTCATCAAAAGTAGGGCTGGCTGCCGGACGATACTCCGGTAGCAGCCTTCCGGACTTGAACCTCACACCGCAGGCATTACACAGTGTCTTGGGCCCATCAGGCCCATACCTCCATTGCGGCGTCTCCTCCGCCTTGCAATGGTTGCACCTCTTTCTTTCAATCAAAACAGCGCTTCGTCTCGCTTTATGCTTCATCGTTCTACACTTCTTCTTCGCAAAGCCACTTATTGCATCTTTAGAGATCCCAAGCCAATCATCGTTCACAATTCCATTTGTCTGTTGTCTTATTATCTCCACACTTCCAAGCATACGAGGCTGGTCACTGGCAATTTGGTTCGAAGCTATAAAATCATCAGAGAAATCGGAGAACCATTCACAGGGTAAGTCTTCCAACGATGTCAAGTCTTCTAACGAGTCAGGAGGCAGAGGAACCCACGGTTGGCTCTCTGAAAATTCATCATCAAAGCCGGGCAAAACTAAGTCCCCTGACTCAAGGTCGTGAAGGTCGAAGTAATCATCATCAACTGCCATAGACAATATATATATATATATATAACTATTAAATGTATATTTGCTCTTCAATGAGAAAATGCTGATTGCTTGAGAACAGAGTACATGTATATACCAATGCAGAGGCGGTAGATAAGAACTTATTTAAAGAAGAGGGGTGGGGCCATCAATATTTTCTTCGGCGATAAGTTATGATACAATGATAATTTGAAATCTGTTGGCCCAAAAAAAAAAAAAAGAATATATATAAATATATAATTTACGTAAGCGTGATTGTTTATCAGATTAACGCGTATTTACGTAACAGTTCAATGTTATGCGAATTTGATTGGTTCAAGTGACGGCATGTCCTTTATCATCATTTATTTTAAACGCAAATCATAAATGTCTTAATACAGAATGATCTTTATAGAAGGTGGCACGGGGACTCATTTATCACATTATTAGTATCGCAAAATAAACATCAATAATCAATATCATAAATATGCATGAAAAATCTATTCAGATCTTTCCCCCCGGGGGGGGTTACTCAGATCCTTACCTATTCTGATATGCCATTATCTATAGTGAGTATATAATGACTATATTAAGTTTATTCATGGTAATAATAATTAATTACTTATCGATGTATATAAACATACATTCAAATGAGAATAACAACAACAATTACACTTAGATTATAGAATCTCCGGACAAAAAAAAATCTAAAATATTCCGAAAAAAATAATTCTAGATTATTCCTATGCAAAGAAAATTCTAGAATAGTTTTTCAGAAAATTTTAATTTCCCTGGTCTATTTTATTTGAATTTCCATTTTTGATATCCCTATTCTAGTTAGATTTAACAAAAATTAATTGTTCGTTGGAATGTGTCAATAGCATAAAGGATATTCATATTCTTTATACTGGCATTCTTGTTTATTTATCATACAATCATGATTGTGATTAATCAAAGTCGGGGGAGCACAGTGAACGTGGGTGTTTTATCTTTTCGTGATAATGTTTCCTCTCTTTTCTACTAGACAAATGGGTTGATCGAGTTGGTTGCATTTTAAGTCCATTCAGTTTATTAAACCTAAAATGTTGTGACTCGAAATTAGAAGAGATTGGTATGGAACATTGTATAACTTTGCAAACGTATGTTTATCTAAATATACACCTTTGTACTCACGCTCAAATTCTCTTTGTAGAGGTAATATTGTAATTTTAAACCATAAAAAGAAAAAAAAAAAGAATACATCATAGAATACATCATAATCATAAAGAGAACTCTAATTTTAATCATCATCATATAGAACAAAACATACCTCCTCTAGTCCTGAACTCCCCATTATAGGGTACGTTATAGAAGGTGTTCTTAGTTTTTTTAATAGGTATTTGCTAGTTTTAAGGTGTATTTAATAGTACTATATTTTAACATATTCTTATCTAATAGAGGCAGTAGGAGGGAATAGAAATTAATGCTCCGTATAAGGTTAAAGTTTAGGATAGCTAATAACTAATAATTATAATAATAAAAATCAATTGAAATTTATGATAAATTGACTGTTTTAAACTATTTTTATTAGCACGTGGAAAAGTTACTAACCATTGAGATAAAAGGAGCATATTGGAGACTGTACTATCAACTGTTTGCTCATCCAACACCCCTTCAGCCTTCGTGGACTATCATTCAGGTTCATAGAATTAGGAACACATGTATTATTTATTATAAAAAGTGATTTTTTAAAATGATCTAAAACATTTAAATTTTAATTAATGCACAGATGAATCTAAACACGTTTCCCATTCATCGGCTTTCAATTGAATTCAACTCAGGGCCTAGCTTGTCCCTCGATAAATTTAACACAGGCCACGTTACAAAACTTTAGAACATGTCCCCCGCTTGAGATTCTCAACATTTATCAGGTTTCATTGAGACTACACGCACCAGAGAAAAACTTGAAAATCTCCTTTGATTTGTCATGGAAGAACCTTCCTCTTAATTAGCTCTATCCTGAAAATTTCTAACCCCCAATCAATGAACACGAAAATACACCTCTGATCCATCATGGAGGAACCTTCCTATTAATTAATTAGCCTTAACCTCAAAATTTCTACCCCCAATGAATGAACAAGAAAATCCACCTCTGATCCATCATGGAAGAACCTTCCTCTTAATTAGCCCTAACCTCATAATTTCTAATGCCCAATGAATGATAAAAAAATGGACGATGAAAAAGAAATTTGACATTTCTCTTTCATCTTTATACAGATGCCTGCATCGAATCCCAGTTCTGGGCCAAACTCCATATACGTTATCGCTTGTATTTTGTTAATATGTTTGCTTGCTGGAGGGGCTTGCCTCGCATCGTACTTACTGCTTCCTGAATCAGAGGCCTCGTCCTCGTTAGCCGTTGCAGGGGTCACATTGATTGGCCTTCCATGGGCGTTTTGGGCACTCACATTCTCATACCGAATCTTGTCACGTACGTTTGGGTTTAGACTTGGAGCTGGTGGAGCTAATTGTGGAGGAGGAGGGGGTGGGAATTTGACCAATGCCCCTGAGAATGCTAATACAGGATCTGGTGAAGGGAATGTTCAAGGTGGCCCTAACGAGTTAAATAGGGCATTGTCTGTTGCTTCCCATGAAAGTGAAATGGCATTGAATAGCTAAATGCCCTCGAGTTAACGAGTTATTTGGATTTTGGTTCATACTTCTGGGTTATTAACTATAGTTTATACCCGTGCCGCAAGTACTTCTGTAGCGATTCAGGGGAAGCCATAAAGCTATTGCTCATTTCTTAATTTTCATATTTTTGTAGAGATGGTCGAACATCGTCGTGAAGAATAAGAAGATGGCCCTGCTCTGGCCAGTGCCATGCAGTTTACACCTCCAGGAATCGCCTAGGCAAGACGGTGCAAAGAGTATGCAGAAACTTCAGTTTTTTTGTTTTGTTTTTTTTGGTTTCAAGTATCTGAAATTAAAGGACAGGGATTGATGGAACCAACATTTTCACTGAAACTCGTTAATTTTCAGTTTTTCTAGAGTTTCTGATTTGGGCCAAACCATATGGGAAGCGGGAGTCAGACTTTTCAGCTTTATCGGTTATTATTTCTGATGTAACACACCTCGCAGACTAGGAAGTTATCAGCGAGCAATTTTTTTTTTCCATATAATTTTAGCGCAAGTTTGAATAGCTTTGCTTAGACGATTATGTTAATGACTTCAATTTTATACCTTATCTTCTCATGCAAAAAACCAGCCAGAGATGGTATGGATTAGGGAAAAAGTCTAAATTGTTAGAAAGTTAATTTGTCATGAGCTAACTTACCTAATTTATCAGATACTAAAATTTGTACCTTTTAAACTAATAAATTACTAAAAAGGAATCATTTGAGTTCCTTGTGTTTTAATAATGATTCTTTCACATTTTCCTTCCATTGAAAAACAGGGTATGTTTAGTAACTCACTGTTCCTGCACTATAGTTTCATGAACTTGAATTACCAATGTCCTTTGAGCATGAAGGCCGGTATAGACATAAGATCTCGGGTCTTGATACCATGAGATATGATATTCACTATGGATTCGCGGGATGTCAAACAAAAATTGCCCGAGTTTGCCCACGTGAACGTGCTCCAGCTGATGTAGCAAATGGCCAGTTTCGGGAATGAATTTGGACCTAAGAACCGAAGTGATACATGACCAAGATGCATGCCTCGGGCTGTCATTGAAATCATAGACATGAATCTACGTCAATAAAATGAAACAGTTGTGCAACCATAAAAAATAAAACTGTTATGCCACTGGTTCAATCTATCTTTAAAAGAACTATAATGTGAACTTTAACTACCCAGCTGAATAATCTGAGATAGTATACTTCAAATTTTAGCTTTATCGTTATCAAATGTGAAAACAACGGGGCATGAGAGCTCAATGACCAAAGAAACAATTCAACTTAGTTAATCTGAATATTTGGGTGGGGCAACGCAATAAAAAGATTGTCAGAATTTCACTAATCAACTGATGTCCTACATTGGGCATAACGAAAGATATAAACAGTACTTAAAGAGTTGTGGCACTTTCACTCAATAGATTAGACTAGCCTTACGAAATGAATTCTCCACCTGACTCAGGTCAAATCAACCAGTATCCTAACCTTCATTTGAAGTTCTAATTACAATCGTGTTATGGTTTATGCAAGCATAAATTATTTTTTCTTTGTAGAACTTATATATGCCTTAAGTTCTGTTATGAATGGTCCTCTCTTAAATGAAATTGAACTATTCCGTCGAGTAGATTCATTCTTCAGGTGCTAAGATTCACAAGCAGCTTAGAGAATAGAACTATTGTAACCAATCTGATGATATAACTTTCCTTGCTAGCTGTTATGTTAGTAAAACTCACCAACAGTCTGCTATGTATTTCTTTTTTTTTCTTTTTTTAAATAATTTTTTCTATCCTAGAAGGAAAAAGCTACATCAAATTTGAAGACATTGTTTATCTTCTTTAGCTCTCAAGAGACTTAGCTGAATGCTTGAAAGCATTTCTTTTCTTTTCCAGTTTTGTTTTTCCGTCCTCTAAACTAGCTCTGTGCTAAAAGATCTCGATTGGATTCTATCAATATTTTCAACCTTTCCAAAATGTTCCTTTGAAGAACCCCCCCCCTCCCTACATTTTATTTACTATATCTGCTATTTTCTCAAGTGAATCCTCGGCTGATATTTAATTTTACAGAAAGGAAATGTCAAGGATAAATGATGGCAGAAAACTAATAGCTAGACGTGACCTGTTAGCACATCTCTGTCAATGTAAGGTAAACATATTTGACAAAACTACTTTACCATGGCTTGATTAAGCATTAGATTAAAAGGAAGACGAAAGAAGAAAGAAGAAAAGAAACAAGAGAATGTAATGGATGCAAACCTGCTTTCCTTCTGATTGGATATTTAAATCATGTAGACATCATGCTCCCCGGCTGGGGCAGACATTAGCAAAGTGAGACGGATCCCCACAGACAAAGCACCTCCTACCAGATACAGGATCACCAGTTGCCGATACAAAAGTCACCGAAGCAGGATGAGGTCCATTCCGGTTCCCTCTACCTCGGCCCCCATTTCTGCTAGCATTAGATGCTCGAATACTATTTGAGCGAGTCACATTTCCTCCTCCAGCACTATTGTTGAGGCTATCCTCCCATCTGTAGGGTAAAAATGAAAAGTATTAAACTTGTATAAATTTCTGCATCATTCATCACTTAAGAGTTAAGACAGATTTAATTTATTTGTGGGTGTAAAGCAAAGGGAATAAGGTTGAAAAGTTGAATCATTCCATTGTCTAGATATTACAGTGCGAACATAGGTACTTGATATAAAAATTTGACCAGCAGCAAAGTTGAGAGAATAATTTTGCATAAATAAGCATTGACGAAACTCTCCTCCCAAAAAGACAAGGAACTATGTACGAACATCTTCCACTGATTGAAAATCTTTAAGATTTCCAAGGTAACTAACTCCATCTCAAAAAACCATCATACAATATTGTTTTATTACCCAAAGACACAAATTCACATACACAAAAAAGTTGCACTCCTGAGATGGGCACGTGTAGAACTTCCTTCCCCTGTTATTCGATGTATTTGCTGTTCTCAAAATGCATGGTGTTCCACACGTATTGCATGAAATAGAAGCTTCCCCTGCAACATTAGGTTTCCAAGAAGCCATGCGTAAAAATTCAACTTTTAAGGATGCTATACTGAAAGTAGAAGTAACACCAAAATTTCAAGGATTCTAAGAACTAATAGGCTTCCCTTTGAGCAGACTGATGAGTCAGTTCTAATTGTTAATAACTTGGGCAGAAGCAGGAATATGATACAAAACTCAGCAAAGCATAAGAAATTAATGCTTTGTGCTACAAGATTATTGTTTATTGGTTTATCATGGATAACATAGGTTGATTTCCACAAGGTAGGTTGTTTCTCTGGGCAGGCAAGGTGATTAACCAAAAACCTGGGCAGCCCATCAATATTAAATTAAGAAAGAGAGAGCCTCTGAACTGAAACACGTATAGCCTCTGAAATTTCACAGACCACAGTCCTAAGTATGTCAAAATAACTTCTGCCTCCAAACTAAAACAAATTAAATTTCAACGCTAATTAAGCCATAGAAAACCTCCTAAACCTTCAAAGTCCTGACTAACCCAGCAAACGCTTCCAAAATGGCAACTGAACATTCCCAAATTATAGAAACCAGAATCTTCAAACTAGCGTATCACTACCAATCATATCCCATGACATCACAACAAAAAGGGAAACCGAGTAATATGTTTCAGACTGTCTAGACTGGTAATTTATACAACTGCTCATATCATTACCACTATGTTGGTTCATTCCATGGCGTTGAGCATTTCTGAATCCTGAAATATGTGAAGGACAATCATTGGAAAAATGCCCTGTTTCTTGACAGTACATACAAACTGCTTGCCTCATGTTAGTTTGGTGAGCACTGCCAGGCGGTGCAGTTGATCCTCTCCCTCTTGCTGGAGAACATGTTAGGGTAATTATAATGGAAATGGCAGCCAAAAGAAGAATAAAATAAGCAAAGCATCACTCACTTGTGGCCAAATATTTCCTTGAACTTTATTTTTTCTTGAAGATCAAGGTGAAAAGTTCCATATACAGGAATCTTGTTAGAAAATACAAATTCAAGATAAAGAAGCTCCAAATACAAGTATTAAAAAATAAAAATATTCAATACGTCAAATTTAGTGGTTTCATTTACAAATGGTTCGTTGAAAACACTGAACTTGGATTGAGACTGCCATATGCATATTCATTACCTGATGAGTTTTGTTCAAGAGAAGCGCAAAAATATTATGTGCATCTTGGTTAAATAGAACTTAATATAAAAAAGAAAAGGAAAAAAAGTACTGTCGGCAATTTGTTTAATGGAGTCTCTGGCAACTATTTATAGGGCGTTTGGTACATGGAAAGCAAAAGCTTTCCATTTCTGTTGCACAAAAATGAGATATGAAATATATACATACAATACCTTGTTATCATTATTAAACAAAATGTCCTTTTTTATTTTTATTCTTTTTATTCAAGGGCACAAGGAACATTTCCAAACTAGAAAATTAATTTGTTTCTGTTCATTTCCTTTATCGCATTCTTATTTATGTACAAAAACACCTGGTTGTTTATAAATAATTACATACCTGGTACACGAGGACCAGTGCCACATATTTCTGACAACTGCGTGAGAATCTCATCACAGCCACCAATGCAACCTATCACACATGTATTTAAGAAAAGTAAATGTTTCATTTACAAAATTCTTAATCAAGTCTTTTTATATTCATTTGCTTTTATTACTAGAGCATACAATAACAGGCTTGTTTGATTGAAAAGAGTCCAATCTCGAAAAATTAAGTAGACTCAAAGAAGGAAGGTAATTGTTGTTGTCTAAGAACTTTTACAACTCTGTTTCATGCATAAATACAAAAATATTGTGAAATGATATTTTTACAAAAATAATAACAAGTCATTTTCTCAGTAGAATGGAAGTGCTCCTACCCAAATGGTTGACATTGTAGTTTGGTGGTATTTCCAGTTGGCGAAACTTGAATTGAATCAGGTAAACAGGGCCTATAAATGTTATAACATCAATCAAGGAAAAAAACTTTTGAAACAAGAATCAAGATCACTAATTACATTACACACCACACAGATAAGGAAAGTATATTCCATGGGCTGCCTAATTAAAAATTGATGGAAAATTAGGAAAGATTTATTATATGTTTTAACAATTTATTCTGTTACACTTTTTCCCTTGAAGTTGAAGCTAGATTTTATTGTTATTGTAAGTTAGGGTTTGTTTTATTTTAGTTTTCATTTAATATTTAGGCTCTATGAATAGCCCTAGGTGATTTTCATTGTGAAGCCTGAAGTCTTTGTTGAATTATTACTATTGAGAAGTATTTTGCCATCAGCTAATCTGATCAGATTGTCACTCTCGGCTTGACCCCCTTGATAGGAACGAGTGGCCTATATTTGTTCATTCTAGGAAGAGACGCTGCAATTAGATATTATAATATTTGTTTTATGTTTTATGTCTATTATGTGACTTTGTATTAGCCATTAGATGTGTCTTATGTCAGTTATTTTAAGATAATGTCAGTTAATGTCAGTCTTGTGTGTTTAGGAAAGAATAGGTATTTGCAGTTACTGTATTAGGTTATACATACCAGACATGTACTCTATCAATGATATGAATGAATGAAGTTAGTATTCAGCTAATTATCTCCTTTGTTTACCTAGAACTCAGATTCTGGTTCTAATCTCTCACTTCTACTTCCCTCCTCTCCTCTTTTCTCTTCTAACTTCCTGTTCATATAATCTCTAGGATAACAGATTCTGGTTCTAAAGTTCTTCTTCTCTTCTCTCTCTCTTCCCCTCTCCCCTATTTCTCCATTTATTTCTCTCATTCTGCCTCCCCCTCTTCCCCTTTTTCCTACATCATAAATACAATTATTGCTCCCCAATCAGATACAACCAAGCATATAGGAATAATTTGACAATACCAAAACTGCCAATACTAGTGTTTATTTCTCGTGCTATAGGAGAGATTAAAAAGAAACATAAAATTCCTGTACATCACCAAAAAATTGTCAGAAGGACAATATTTTATGTTTATAAAAGCTGAAAAAAGTTAATAATCATTTTACAAGCCACGAACCAGGGCTGCAAGAGGTGCAAATATTGGTGGTCACAGTTGCTTCTGATACTGATCTTGGGAGCCAAACAGCATTCCTACACTGAGCACAAGGTCAATGTTCTTTTAGAGTCAGTCAAGAGAGAAAGGGGGGTGTGGCAAGAGGGAGGGAGAGTGAGCTTTCAACACTAAGTTGGAGAAGGGACCAAACAGTAAGGATAAGGTTTAGCACTAACATATATTGAGTTAAACTTCTGATGAGTGATGGATACTCATATGCATTTGGAATTTTATCTGAGAAAGCAAATGTGTCTAAAAGACCAAAGATTCCTTTGAAAGGCTTCAAATAAAAAGAAACTAAACTTAGAGGAATTCACTTTAGAACAACCCTCTCCATCAATGCAATACAGAAGAAAAGAACAGTTTAACATGAATCAAATCAAAGAAGGGTTTAAAATCCATAATTTGGGGGAGACTAAATAATACTCCCTCCGGTCCTTTTTATAAACAACTTTTATCCTTATTGTGCAAAATAAACTAGCGGTTCGGATTAGTTAAAAACAACAAATGTGTCAAAAATGTCATATTTCTTCCAAATATGCCCCTATTTATGAAAAGAGCATAGGAAAGAGAATAAGTAACAAATATGAGAGAGAATGTGTAATAAATGAGTAAATGAAAGCAAATTAGTGGTAAGTGGGGGATAATTAATATAAAGATGTGTATTTAATAGGGGTAGAAAAGAAAAAATAGTTTAAATTTTGAAACACAAGGAGAAAGATGATTATAAAAAGGACCAACCCCAAGAGAGAGAAGGTTGCTTATAAAAAAGACTAGAGAGAGTAAACAAAAGACTAGTTATGATCAAGGGCTATAGGGTAATAGAATATGATCAGTCAAGAAGTTGACGGGGGAATGCACACAACAATAAAGAGAAACAAAAAACAGAAACTTGATAGGGGGTCCCTAAGCCCTAAGATATGAGAGAGGAATTCATGTTCAGAATATATGCATCAAAATAGGAAGATAATTGAATCATAGGTCAACATAATTCAAGAAAAAATGGCCAAAGGTCATGAGAGCACATGCTAAGGCAGTCCAAATGTAATTTCCCGTCTATAGTATAATTATCACGCTTCATGTCAACATGATTATTTCTCTCTCTAAAGAAACATCATTTCCAATTTATAAATTCACACGTTACTTAATGTAAAATGCATGCGTTGCATACCAGCAATCATAAGGGCAGAAAAGTTGAAGTTTACTACATTATAATAAAGGAGTTCACAAAGATCAGAAAGAACAAGATAACCAACCTGTGGGAATCCCAAACATCCAACCATAAAATTTCCGTCCTGGTAAAAGGTAGCATAGAATTTCAATCAGATCAAAAGTTACGTCTGTATTCATTAAATTAAATTTATATGAACAGCCAAAATGCACATGACGACTGACATTGAGCATGATAGTGCTCGTGACATACCATTAGATTGAAGGATGACATGACAGATAAAAATTGGGTAGAAGGTATTGTATCGCAGCAAAACTGACTCAGGCAAACATTTCCATGTATGTAAAGTAAACAATTAAACTACATACTCGATTTTGCTTTAGCACCATGTCTGATTCTTGACAAAGCCCACATGGCCGAACAACTACAACTTCCCCAGCTGTATGAATCTCATTGCTGCCAGATCTATTTGATCTGCAAGGGTGTTTAAATATGAATTAACACATTGGAAAAAATGAGTTCATGAGACTGAAAGTTGACGAGGTTATCACCTCTCGAAAAATATCGCCATGGCTTCTAGAAGTTTTGCTTTATTCAATCTTGCCTGCGTACATTTATAGATTATAATAGATTTTTTTTCAACAATCTTTATAAACAAGATAAATTAGGTATGTTACATGCAACCAAGAATGAAGATCCTACACGCCAACCCACTTAAGTGAATAGCTGAGTCTAAGTTCCAAGGAAAAAGATTACAAGATATTAAGAATTTAAATGTTGCTTAGAATCCATCCTACAAAGCATTGAGATCTGTTATTAATAAATCACTTTGTTGCAACCAGCTAGGGAAATGAAGGGAAAGTTGGCCCACCCTCCCACTTGGCAGAGAGAGAGAGGAAAAGAATGCCCCTCCCTTCATCTCTTTGCAGTCTATTATGTCCTTGTCATTAGACAAGTTCTTTTTTTGTGTTTGCATAAAGTCCAGGAATGAGTCACATTGCTCATGACAAGTGAATATTGCAGCATGATGTAAATTCTATCATACATATTGATATACTTAGTACAGCTCAACAGTTTCTTTCTTATCTCTTATTGTTAATTTTAAAAGTAGGGGCACCAAGGTCATTTTATATCCTCACAGTCACTTTTTTATCCCATTTTTCATTCTATTCCTTTCCATTCTGTGCATTGAAATCCGTTAAAGGTTAGGTAACGCACAATTCATCCTATCATACCAAATGAGATGCAAGTGATATGGGTGATTGAGTAGTGATCTCCAAAATGGAGGTAAATCAATGCCTAAAGTTTGGGAAGGCATCAGATATCCAGTAACTAAAATGCCAGCTAAGCTAGAAAAGAGAAATGGAAAATAATTTACTTCAAGAATTAAGCTTTGATGAAAAAAATCATGATGAGACACTCAGACGTTGGAAAAGCAAATATTTCTTCCTCCAAAGAAATGAAAATTCTTTTGATGTGTATTTTTCTAGCAGGAAAAAACCTACAAGATTGAATGAAAAACAACAATTCATGGGTTTTTATCATGCAATGGATGGATATCACATGAATCCTAATTCTTCGCTGCATGTTTGTCCTATGTTTTGTAATAAACTTTCTTAATCAGTGCCTTTTTTGTTTGACTTCTATAAACTAGAATTGCTTCAAGCAACCACCCATCAAGATGTTTATCAGCCGAATGTTAAACTAGATTCATGCTTTAGAGTCATGATTTTTAAATCAAGTTATTGGCGGGAGTGTGTAGATTCCCTTTGAAATGAAATCTTGGTAACAACTAATTTTTAAATCACGTTATTGGCGGGAGTGTGTAGATTCCCTTTGAAATGAAATCTTGGTAACAACTAACTAAGGAACAACAACAAAATAACGGCTTACATCTAGGAAGCAAGTTTTCATCTGCTGCAAGCTGCTTGCCAAAAATTCAGCTTTGGTTTTATTACCTTCACTAACTTCTTTCATGTCACGTTCCATAACTGCTCTGAGATATGGTTTCCAGAGCTTATACCTAAAAAATAGGTTTTCCACAAATAGTTACCTTCTCTAAATAAGACAGATGCTCAACCAAACCAGTAGTTCAGGAGAATGCTGAATGGCTAACGTAAGAGAAAGCAAAATTAAGATTCAAACATAAGCCAAATAGCCTTCTTCCAACAAAGCATCTGGGTAACTTGGCATTGCATAACACATGGGAAATTATAACGTTGTGACAGCATTAATCAGGTCTTCATATTTGAACTTTTAATGGTTGACTGATTATCTTTCCAGGCTCCAGAAAAACCCAATCTTAGCACATCACAGTGAGAAACATGGCATATATTAACGAAAGACTTCTTTGGGTACCAATTTAAGAACATTAGGGGAGGTTCTAGGGTCAATAGACATAGTTCCTTGGCATTGTGGGTAAGAACCTAACTTCGAATGTATTTAAAGGGTGGTGAACAATTACCTAGTACCAATGGGCCCTAATGACCCTCGTCCGTTTAAAGGGCCAAAAAACATGGGTTCCACAGTATGCATTGAAGCTTAAGTTTTGTATAATCGTCACTGAAGACCTTTTTACATTACCTAAAGGAAGGCGAAGAATTACCTAGGATCATATGCTCAATAGCTCCCGTAGGCCCCCAATTGCCAACACCCCCCCCCCCAAAAGAAAAAAAGAAAAGAAAAAGAAACAACTTGGTCCCACAATATGCATTGAAGCTAAAATTTTGTATAATCTTCTTACTAAAGTTTTTACATGATGCCATTCAAGTCTCACACAGTATTACAAAGTCAATCTATACCAGCCACGTTATTTAAAAATTTATTGCATCTAAATGGTGAATTTTATCTTGAAAGTTCTACACATGCTAAATTAAAACACAAGAAGATCTTCGGGAGATAGAGAAGAACTTGACAATAAATAAAATAACTTACCCCATGTCATCATAGCCCATAACAAGTGCCTCACCCTGCAAGCATATTCAACTTGTAATTCTTGACAATATATTTATGGAAAAAGATATTGCCACGCTTCATTATCTAGTTTTGATTTCTTGTGCCAAAAGTTATAACTATACCTTTTAAGAATTCAATACATAATAGCTAAGCAACAGAGCAAATTCTAGTGAAGTATTCCTTAAGGAAAACACTTGAGAAGACTTTTTTGTCTTGATTTTACTTTCTACAAACCTATGGATAAATTCTTGTTTTTTGGGACTAATAAATTCTTCTTTTTTTTTGGGACTAAGTTTTAGAATGCTGTCACTATCTGCATGTTTACAAACATGCCAGCCACTGATGTGCAGCTCCATGGAAAATAAGATTGCCAAGGACAGACAACAACTGACTCAATGCCGTGCCTGGGCGAGCAAATCCTATCTGGCACCCATAATAGAATATATCCATTTTATTAGCATATATTTTGTTCTTATCAATATTGAAAAGTTATAAATTGTGAAGATTCATTCCCTAATGGGGCAACCATTGCCTTCTCCATGTTCTAAAAAATGCAGCTATATCATGTTATACAGACACCAAGCCATAAAATCACTCTCCTGTATTGCAACCAACCTTTGTTCAAAGATCATCAAAGAAGAGACATGCACATGCAGCGGTTAAAACCTTACTAGTACAGTTCAACAATGCTTTGACAACTGAGTCAATTTTCTTCCCATTGAATTACAATATCCCTCAAACTGAAGAGAATTTTTTTGTGGATGACTAATAAATATTTCATTTATTATTTTATCTTCTAACAACCTTTTGTAGTAACTCTTCCATCAGTAAACTATGAATCAGGCAACTCAAGCAAATTATCATAACAAACAAAGATCAATCAAGAAGGTGTCTCAAATATTGACTTGAGCTTACAAGATTAGTTGGCGTGAAACGTGTATTTGCATCCTTGGTTGCATAAAACCGATCAAGAAGCTTCTTAATATGATCATGCATTGTAGCATCTGTACCAATACCCTCCTTTTGAAATGAATTAAAAAAATAAACAAAATCATTTTTCAATATAATGAACATATAATTATTTTACAGGCAATGAACTGTCAAATATTTTAATCATAAGTTTCAGTCTTTATCAGCGTCTATATCTTTCACACCTTGTCCATACAACTCAGTAGATCAGCTTCACTCAGAAGTGGTGGGGGCCTGGTCACTCCTGAATCAAGGGTCAATGTTGTTGGAATAAACTGCAATATCAATAGTTCTCCAATGAATATTTGCTTTTGAATCATAAATACAATCTGCAGTTATGCATATAATGTTGATGCAAAGTTCAAACCTGAAGAATTATAAAATAAATATTATAGAAAAGTATTGTAAAACGTGTTAGAACGAAATTGGATTTACAACTCATTTTTTCCACAATATGATCCCCTCTCCCTCTGGCTGAGATAACCACAAGGTGTTTATGTGCTGGATTCATGCGGGTCATTAACTCATTATCAATAAAATAGGCCTAATCAAAATTTCATTATATTTATTGACAATGATGGTTTCATTGGTAGCCTTCATTCAGTCAAATTAATGCTCCAAAAGGATACCAGTAAAGGAAGAAGTGTTGGAAATTCCTATCCTACCCTTGAAAACCTAGTCAACTTTGGCATCCATATTCATTGAGCAAAAGTCTGCTGGATTGCTCCCTCAATTCTGGAGAAGAAATTACGTCACTAATGACCTGATTTTATCCTTCTTATCATGTCATTGATAACATAATCGCATCTCCTCTCTCCATTAACACCTAGCATTCCATTTCCTTTCCCCATCTCCAATGTCTTGTTTCCAATTTTTCTCCATTGTAATAATTGTACTTATTTTAGAATTGTTTCTGCTTTAAGGCACTGAATCCAACAGCTATTTTCCTTGTAACCGGCAGACCTGTTGCCTCCTCTTATCCTATACTCCCTTCATCTCTATATATAAGGTCTTTTCAACCAAATCGCAAAATTCTAAAAAACAATTAAAATTAGTTAAATGTAATAAATATGTAGGAAACATTTTTTTTTTTGGAAAATGCCCTTATTTATGAATGAGCAAGAGAGAGTAATAATGAGAAAATGATGAAAGAGAATGTATGGTAAATAAATGATGTGAGAGAATAAAAGGTAATAAGAGAAATAAAATATTAATACTTATAGTGTGTTTGGCAAATTCTCAAAACCATGGTTTGGCATCAAAACCATGGTTTTGAGAAAAATTAGCCAAACACTCTTTTTTTGGAAACCATGGTTTTGGGAAAAGCTTCTTTTTATTGCTTTTTGTTCAAAACCATGCTTTTTTTGGTTTTAAAAAATGTCCAAAAATATTTTTTAATTAGCATGTAGTATCTTAAAATAATTTTAAGTGCTTTTAATCCTTTAAAATATTTTTTCAGTTGTACCCAATGTGTTTGCAGACTGATTGCAATTTTACCCTTAATTTACTTTTTCAGCTCTAAAAAATTACTTTAAAGTATTTTTTCAGTTGTACCCAGTGTCATCCACTCTAAAATATTTTTCCAGGAGCACCTAATATTTTAAAGTAATTTTTGAAGCTGAAAAAATAAATTAAGGGTAAAATTACAATCAGTTTGCAAATATATTGGGTACAAATGAAAAAATATTTTAAAGAGTTAAAAGCACTAAAAATTATTTTAGAATTTTGCATGTTACTTAAAAAATATTTTTTGATACTACATACGTCCAAGAAAATATTTCAAAATACTAGATATCATTTTTTTTAGACAAAAAAAAAGTTCAGCTTCTTAAAACTACACCAAAACGGTGTAGTTTTAAGAAAATGACTAACAGCTTTTTTTGATTTGTCCAAAATATAATCTTATCATTCATATGTAATTATTATAAACTTTCAATGTACAATTTATTAATATATATATTTCTATGTATGTGTGTACAATTTATTTATTTATTTTGTCACAATTTATAATTTTTTCGGACAAATTTAAAGAGTTTTTGGTATTTATTGTTCAATTTTATGTTAAATAATACCTAAAATATAATATAATATTTTATATCTAATTATTATAAATTATTTTTTACAATTTATTATTATTATTATTATTATTATTATAATATATATATTAATTATAAAATTTTCAGATAATTTTATGCCATTTTTTGTATTTATTATGAAATTTACTACTATATAATACATAAAATATAATCTTATCATTTCTATGTAATTATCACAAAAGTTAATGTCCTTTTCAGTAATTTGACCATGAAAAAAGCTATTCTGATCATAATATCCAAACACTCTCATTTTATAAAAATCACTTTTTTCTCATAATCTATTCTGCCAGAATCTATTATCAAAAATCACTTTTTTCACTTTTTCTCCATAAACTATTCTCAAAAGCTGTTTCCAAGCATTTAGAAAACAAAATGGGTAAAAATGCAATTATTACTGAGACAGTCAAAAGAAATCTTATAAAAGGGACAAGCCCGTTTAAAAAAGGGATATTATATATAGGAATAGAGGGAGGTTTTTTTTTTTTTTTTTGGCCACCCATGTACTCTTTACAGCAGTGAAATATTCACAATAATTTTAAGCATCTTCCTCTCTTTTCTGGTTTTTCCTTCAAGAAGATTCCAATCATCAGCTCAGTTAAATTTTTTTTGGTGAAGTAAAATGCTAAACAAAATCAAATAATTGCAAAATGTTGTATCCAGTACGATGTTATATCTTAAAACAAACCTGTTGACCAACAGTATAAGTTGGAATCATTGATCCACCCCAAGATTCAAATCGATAAACGTCCAGGTAGTTCTTCTGATTCAATAAAAACCAGTCATGTAACAACAATAATAGTCAGAACATTCATGGCTTACTGTTTAAACAATCGAGGAATGAGGATTAAAATAGAAAATGAAAATATATAGCTTCAATTTGACAGAATTTTTATTTTCAGCCTTACATCATCATGGGATTAAAACATACAAATCTACAATGGGTTGGTTACAGCATGACAGAAATCTTACCGCAAGTATCACCCTCCCAGATGCAGAAAACAGTTCACCAGCTATGTCAATTTCGACAGTGGTTTCAGCTCCTACAGCAGGCTGTGAGACACATGCTAAAAAATGGCGAACAACTAACTCATACAATTTCTGCGACAATCAGGAAATTATGTGAATATCCAGGAGAAACGCCAGGTTTGTAACTTAAAAGAGTAACAGACTGTAATATTTTACACGGTGATCCAGGCTCCATCTAGATTCTCCTATAGAAAACTTTGTGGGGTGAATTGGTGGGTGGGCCTTGTCATCATGCCCCCCATTACTAGGGTTTCTCCAAAGCGACGCCCCAGGATCCAACAACCGTTGTGCATATGTTCCCCACTCAGGATGCGCTTGTTGTTCTTGTACAATTGCCTGCAATTAAAGATGAAACAATCAAGAAAAGGGCCAGTCATTAAGAAAAGGCAGATGGTTGAAAATAAGAATAAGGGTTTAGAAAAATATATCATCATTAAGTTCAACAGGACAAATAACAGCATCTGTGATCCATGACATAAAAATTTGATAGAGTTTCACATTTGTTAAAGACCTAACACAACCATCCTCCTTTACCGGGCTTAGTACCAGCTATGAAGAACTTTGGCGAAGTTAATGTCACCAGGACAAAAAAGAACCAACGTAAAACTCTTGTCGTTGAAAGAAAAAATGTATATCAGAATACTTAAGGAACAAAGAACAAAGAAAAAGAAGCTAACTCAGTACAAATTGACTAATTCAGGTAAGAACCTTATAAGAAGTGATTAATCATATAAGCTTTCAGAAGCCAAATCCCACTTACTTAAAAACTATATATCCTATTTGGCAAAAATAAATTATATAACCAAGAAAACACATCTTTATAGCGAGGAATGTTTGGGGAATTTGCATTTCTCATTGATCTAAAAATAAGATACATCCAAATATATGCAACAAGGGGAAAAGACAAGAGAATAAAGGCTAATAAGCTGATAAAAGCTATACAATCAGAAAAATCTTTACAATAAAAATTAAAGATATTCCCACATATAGCACAGGTTAGCAGAACATGGACCACAACACACATCAACATGTATCAACATCATACAAAAACATACTTGAGTTCCCTTCAACATTCAAGGTGACGAGTTCCCCATAATTCCTTTTCTCTTCAAAGATATATTTCCTCTATTCCTTTTCTTTCAAGTATATAATTTCATTGTAAAGTTCAAACAGATTCTCTAAAACCCATGTCAAAGAGCATGTTCTCAATAATAAGAAAAAATGGGTTGCGTCCCTCTTCACAAACTCAGTTAATTTTTTCACCATTAAATGCATCCCAACACTAACTATGGCCCTTTCCTATATCTTAATGTCCATACTCAACTTGGATCTACAACTACAGTAATTATACATGCTTGGACAGGAGGCAAAAAGTTACCCACATGCAAATCAGTCCTTGAAGAAAAGCTATCAGTTTCCGTACGAGGATAACTGATGAAACCAGCCTGGTATAGTTCTTCTGCCACCTGAAAACACTTAAACAATGTGTGAGCAGGGGATGCATCTATGAAAAATAATACGATCAAAAACCATTCAATGAAAATACTGAAAGTTGCAGTTAAAAGTTTAAAACTTAGATGTGGGGAATGGGAAGGCTTAATCACTTGCAGAGCAATATAGACAATGACAGCTCTCTCCAGTCTCCCCTCTCAAATTTATACTAAATCGTAAACCCTTTACTCCTGGATAAAGGATAAGAGAGACAGAGGGCGTTTCCAAACATTATTGTAAATAATTTAACATGCCCTTTGAATTGGTAACATTTATCCTCCAATAGCTGATAAATCAAATATAATGGAGAACAATGTTGCACCATATCCATCAACCAATTCAAAACACTGAAAGAACTCCACAAAAAGCTTTGCTCATTCAACAAAGCTATCAAAGTTTAAAAGTTACAGATGCGACCAATTAGTTGTCCAAATAATGAAAGACACCAGCAGAAAAGCTTTAAAAGTAATGGTAAACTAAGTCCTGCATCATACCGAGGCATATATGCATGAACAGTTCTTACATACGATACAAGTTTATAGCACATATTAGAGAATATCCAAATTACTTCTTGCTTTGAACATAGTTTTTCCCCTAGTTTTTTGTTTGGTGATTGGCACCATCTAGAAGCCCATTCTTTCCTTCTATGTATCTTCATAGTCAGTAATTTAAAGAAAGTAAATCACATGGAATGGAATTAATAACTTCAAGGAGTCATCGTTCATCAGTCATCAGTAGAAAGAAAACTAGATCAAATGGATTCCCAACATCTCAATTACCTTCATTGTTTGTTCAGAACTCATCCTGAAGTATCGTGAAGCACGTTTCTCGAGCTCAATGGTATTCAGAGGATGTGGAGGATACTTCAGCTTCTCCTGTTGTCTAACTTTTGCGACCTGAATTGTAACTAATATTTGCAATGAAACAATACTATGGATTCTGCACATTCACAATGACAAGCTTAAAGTATGACTTACAGTTGCAGTCGGTTCCTGAACACACATCTCATATATTATAACTGCACAAGTATAATCAAACAAATGGCCCCGCCTGCCAAACTAAATCACATTATATCCTGAGCCTGCAGTTGGAAAAATTCAGCAAGAATTATAAATGCACCAAAAGCTTCATGGCTTACATCCAACTGAAACTAGCAATGCCTTCATCTGATTTATGAGAACAATTTATGGACCAAAACTCTTCTGGCTCATGTGCTTGTATCTCCCAGTATCGCTCCACAATAAATCCAAGTGTAGGGAACTGTAACCAAAACAAACACTCAGAAGTAACAATATTTGCTTGAGCATAACAATCAGAAACCTTTTGTTACATGTTCATGCTTTCAACTGTTGCAAACCTGACAAGGGCCATAACTTAAGACAAGATTTCTATCATCCGTGGCAGATTCAATTATGAAAGAATCTTTCATTAACATTGTCTGGAACCTGGTGAAGGAAGCACCAATACGAAGATCTATTTCCTGAAAACAAAATATTGATATTATTCATAAAGATACAGTATGTGAAGATAGTAAAACACATGCTATTAAAATTAACTGTCAGGTTCTTATATTGCAGGTTATGGCAGATAAAAATACCAATTGAATATGCTAGTAGATTATCAAAAGGCAAGAACGTTGAACTTGGATAAAATAAAAGCTCAGGATTAGTGTTTGAACAGTCGACTCACTTGCCTAGCATCCACGGCATCAGCAAACCACTTATTAGCTTCAACAAGATTCTGCACAGCTTGATGTATTTCCCTGCCATCACATAGATCAAAAGTCAGTGACAATCAAACCTTAAAAAGATTATCTCCGAAAAAAGTGCTAAATCTTAATAAGTTTGATTTGTGACTGGTACACTATAAAACCTGTCAATCAAGGCAGAAAAACGAGCCCTCTTTACAGTGAGATGGCGATTTACGGTAGTGCATACTTCTACCACTTCAAATGCAATGTTTTCACCCTCTCGATCACAGTCAAGCCACAAAACAAGCCACTGGCACCTCCTTGCTTCCTCCTCCAGAGTCCTTTTAATATCCTTTTTGTCCTATATAAACAGAAACGGAGAAAATATGTTCAGTAAATTACTCTCCACAAACGACGGGGAACAGCACTTGCAATAAATGGTCAAAATCGAAACAATCATTAAAAGCTACGAGAATATGAGGAATGGAGTGAGAGTGTAACAAGAAAATAACAGAATAACGAGTATCTAAGACCTCAGGAACAAATTTATGGACAGGAGCATGGTAAAGATCGGCGGGGTCGCATGAGAGCCATTTGCGGTAACGCTCTTCGAATTCGAGTTCCATAAGGTGGCCAGTGACGGATGTGAACAGCATGTGGCAAGGCTGGCCCCGAATCGCGTAGTTGAACTCAAAAATCTTGTTATAGCGAGAACGACCCTCCCTTACTCGCAGGCCCTGGTTCCTCGATAGTATAGTGGCGACGGACTTGGCCACCGAAGGCTTCTCCGCCACGTTGAGTACGTTGACGGTGCGCCCGGCCATCGATTCGAGTAGGACCGGAATGGGGTTAGAGGATTATGAATTTCAACATCGAAGCTTTGCAATTCATGATTTGCGGTAAAAAGGTTTTTGCGGTTGCGGGAGATAGGTTTTCCCGCCCAAATTTCCGGGTTCAAGACGGAGCACGGTTTCAAATTAAAATCAAGTGACAAGTTACATCACTCATAAGTGGTGTTGGCTACTGCCTCCGGTTCATCCCCCCCCCCCCTCCCCGGACGCTACCTCCGGTTCTTGTAAGTTAAAATAATGTAATTTCATTATTAAAAAAATAGAGTAATTTTGGAATGAATGGTCAAAATGATGACATTTATGGTTGCAGCCTGCTAGTGAATGGGCTTGTTTGTTTAGGCGTTTGGGTGTGATATAAGTCTGATTGAGCAGGTATAAGCTCGATCCAATTTTTTTCATGTTTGGTTAGACGATTAGCCTAACTAGCTTATGCTTAAAAAAGAGCTTTTTCTAAAAGCCACCTGATGCAGCTTATTCCGTCGAGCTTTTCTGAATTTATGATCAATATTAGCATTAAATGTATATTTGTCCTGTCTTTCTCTCTCTTCTCTGCTATTCTCTTCTCCGGTTCTTTTTCGAAGCTGAGAAACAAAAAGCCACTCTCCTCTCTTCAGATCTTCCTTCTCTCGGCAGCCACCTGAAACAAGTTCCAGCTGCATCTTTTCCTTCACCTCAACCGTGTGTTTTGTTGGTCCTATTATGGGTAGTGGTGAGCGTTCTATGGTTGGGCCTCTCGATTTGTGTAGGTGCTGGTGTTGATCTTCGACGGAGTCTGGTGGGAAGCTTCTGACCCTCTAACCGCCTGATCTGTGTATGCAAGGTAGTTTGGGTGAGTTTGATCGGTGAAGCGTGGATCTTTATTGAAGTAACGAGCTCCGACGAGTTTTTTGTTGCACATAGAGGGAGTGAACCGGGTGCCATTCATACACTGGCCCTTCCATCGTGAAGGAATGTCGGGCATGCCATCATCCTTAAAGCTCTGACATTTAGGCCAAACGCCGGTGTCGACCAAGCCAACGATGACATCGTTGCCGTAGTCGGAGGCAGGCCAGGCGCCAGCAAGCGAGTTGAGATGGAGGAACTGGGGCGAATGGGTGGTGTGGAGTTTGACGGGGGAATCAGGGAAGGAAGAGACATAGCCGGGGGAGTTTTTGAGGGCACAAAGCTCAGAAGGGGACAGCCTGGCACTGAAGCCATTCATGACAAGAGAATAGGTATAGATGAACATTGAAGAAGGGTGGGAAGCGGCAAAGGAGAGGGTGGCCTTGTACCAGTCATTTACCCTTGTAATTCAATTTTTTTAAAATATAATTTCTTCAATTTTCATAAATTTTACAACTTTTTACCATTGTAATTCAATTATGTATTTTACCATTGTCAAATTTCTAAATATAATTTCTTCAATTTTCATAAATTTTGCAATTTTTTTTAAATATTACAAAAGTCACTTATGAAAAAGTCAAACCAAACACCATTCATTTCCATAAAAAACACTTATCCAATCGCTAATCCAAACATAAATCACTTACACAATCTAACTTTTACCTAAAGTCACTTCTCTATAAGCTACTTTTTAAATAAGCCACTTTTTCATCGCTCATCCAAACACACCCAATATCAAGAGCAAAAGTCAAACCCAGCACTTAATACTCCTTGTTTAAAATATAAAAGTTAAATATTTATTAATATATTCTTAATAAAGAAATAAAATATCTATTTTTTTCTTAATATATTCTTATTTATTAAAAGAATAAGTAAGAGAGATAATAAATAGAAAAAAATAAAGAATATAAGGGAGAAGAATGATAAGAGAGAGTGTGAAAAAATTGTAACAAAAGATGTTAAATGCGTAGACAAAAGTAAAGTAAGTCTTATAAAAAAATCACACCCCTCAAAATTTAGCCTTTATTTTTTGAATCGGAAAAAATAAAGAAGTTAAATAAGTTATATCAAAATATTTATATTATAATTTTTTTCTAAATTAATTTATCTCACTTATCAACGGATATATAGTCGGTATATATTATAATTAAATTATTTATTTAATTCTTTTATTTTTTAATAGAAAGTCAACTAGCTCTGATTTGAAGAGGAAGGGGAGTACTTTAATATGTTATTAATAAAGCGTTTGTTTATATTAGTGATTGGAGCTTTCAAAAATAACTTTTTATTTGTTATTTGCAGTATACGAGATAAGTATGTGAGAGGAGTTTTTCTCGATTTATGTAAATAAACACTTTCAAAAATTTTAAAAATAATCCCAAACAAACCTAAATTCGACCACTCGCACCTCGAAATTAGCTGGATGCACCTAGAAAAAAATTTAGCATGCTGGGTTTGGACTCTAGATTTTTAAATTTTAAATTTAAAATCATAAGATTAAAAAAGGAAAATTTTCAAAAAAAATGTAGCCAAAAATAGGAAAGGACAAAAAGGTTGAGTGAAATTGAGAAATCTCATGTCAACACACTTGTAGGAATCTGGGTTATGAAATGTTGGTATAATGATCAAAATACCCTCATTTTAGTGATAGGCTGCTATTAACACACAATACGCACAAGTAGGAGTAGAGAGAGTGATTTCGCACCAGAAAGTGACAAAACCAGAGGAAAAGCGACGGCGACCAAAGCCAAGTGGTCGGCGGCGTGTTGCGGTGTCTTTGAAGGAGGTAGGCGGAGGTCTACAACTGACAAACAAGAAACCTAGGGGGCGACAGGCTGTTGACGGGAGTGAGGGTCTGTTGACAGAGGTGGGCGGCGTGCTGCGGCCATACAACATCAAGTCTCACTTTTGATGGTTTCAGGTGATTGGTGAATGTAATTATGTTGTTATTGTTGAATATTTTGTTGTTGATATAGAGCCTGATGTTGTTATTGCCCCTATAACTTCTTATTTCGACACATTTTCTTGCCATGTCTTTTGATTGTGTCTAATTGAAAGATGTGAAAGCTAGGTAGCCATGACGTTAATTTTGAATATTATATTATTAATAAAGAGGGGCATGTTATAATCGGGCGTCAAACTTGTCACTTTCGCAATTTTTTCCTACGAATATGTTAAATAAGGAAATTAAGTCGTTAAATAAGAATGTGGTGTTGTTAATAATGGGGGAGGTGATGTATTTTGGCCCGCAAAATTAAGAATTTCCCATGTTGTTCTGTCAAAGATGTTAATCAACCAAATAAAGTCGTTAATTAAGAAGATCATGTTATTAATCCTGAGTCTGGTATTGTTTTTGACCCTAAACATTACGAGTTTCTCATGTTGTTTCTACGAAGATGTTAATGAAAGACATCAAGTCACTAATTAAGAAGCTCAAGTTATTAATTTTGAGTTTGGTGTTGTTTTTGGCTCTGAACATTACGGGTTTCCCATGTTGTTCATTTTACAGATGTTAATGATAGACGTCAAGTCATTAAGAAACTTGTGTTGTTACTCATGAGCGTGGTGTTGTTTTTGGCCCTGAATATTAGGAATTTCCCATTTTGTTCCTACAAGTATGTTAATAAATGACGTCAAGTCGTTAATTAAGAAAGTCGAGTTGGTAATCATGAGTGTGGTGTGGTTTTTTCCCCTGAACATTAGGAATTTGTCATTTTATTCCTATGAATATGTTAATGAAAGACGTCAAATCGTTAATTAAGAAGGTCGAGTTGGTAATCATTAGTGTGGTGTTGTTTTTTATCCTGAACATTAAGGAATTTCCCATTTTATTCCTACATTTGTGTTTCTCAGTACGCCGCAGCATGCCGTTGACCTCTTTTTAAGACATCACAGCACGCTGCCTACCTCCGTCAACAGATCCTCGCTCCCGTCAACAGCCCGTCGCCCCCTAGGTTTATTATTTGTTAGTTGCAGACCTCCACCAACCTCCTTCAAAGACACCGCAACATGCCGCCAACCACTTACCTCTTGTCGCTGTCGCTTTTCCTCTGGTTTTGTCACTTTCTTGCGCGAAATCACTCTCTCTACTCCCACTTGCGTACACTGTGTGTTAATAGCAGCATGTCACTAAAATGAGGGTATTTTGGTCATTATACCAACATTTCATAACCCAAATTCTTACAAGAATATTGACATGAGATTTTCCAATTTCACCCAACCTTTATATCCGTTCTTATTTTTAACTGCTTTTCTCTGAAATTTTCCCTTAAAAAAAATACTAGTACAATTTAAAACAATCGAACTTGACGGCACAGGCTACAGACCCAGTGGTCAGAGAAACCACGTTCGCCAGACAAGATACGAAGGTAGGCGGAGGATATAGACGGGACTCCCAGTCGCATGACGCACCCAATGGCGATGATCTTCCTGCTGTTGACCTTTCTTGCGATCTCTCAAGCACAAGATGCTACAACTTTACCGGCACCAACGTTCTGCATCATCGGCAGCGGCATCGGTGGCTCCTCAGTCGCCCACTTCCTCCGCAAGTACTCACCTAATTCCTCTCCTCCTATCAAAATTCAAATGCTCGAGCGCAACGGACTCGTTGGGGGTCGCATGGCTACTGTGAATGTTGCGGGTGACACCTTCGAAGCTGGAGCTTCAATTCTTCATCCCAAAAACTTTCACGCCTTGAATTACTCTAAGCTTCTTAATCTTGAGTTCAAGGAGAAGGATTCATCTTCCTGTTCCTCGTCTCTGGGAATTTGGGACGGGAAGAAGTTTGTTTTTAAAACGGTCAAAATTGGTTGCAATGTTCCCCTGTTCGATAAGCTCGTCTCGCTTGTTAATTCGCTTCTTCTGTTCATCCGCTATGGCTTTTCACTTCTTAAAATGAGTAGTTTTGTCGAGGTGCTTCAGCTTTTATTTATCTGCGATTCGTTTTATTTGCTTTAGCGGAGCTCCTTTTCTTCTTGTAGTAAATCTCCTACTCAACGTATGACCGTGTGATAATGCCTTCATTTCTTTGTTATTTAGGGTACCGTGAATCGATTCTTAAAGTACTATGAAGAACCAGCTTCGAGACCTATTTTCGAGACTCCGGATGAGATGCTGAAATGGGCCGGTCTGTATAATCTTACAACCAGGACTTTGCAAGATGAATTAGTTGATCTTGGGCTGTCTCCCCTGTTGATAAAAGAACTTGTCACTGTAAGAGCTCTTATTGATTATGCTATTTTCAAATCTCTTTCTTGGTCTGTTGAAGTGTTGTGTGCATTGGAAGCGCCTCTTTTTTTTCAATGTTAATAACAGTATGGTATTTCGTTCATCTGAAAATAGAAGCAGTGATATTAATGGTGCTGGCGGCGGCGACACTGGAACAAGTGAACTGTTTCACCATAACAGAATCACAGAGCTGTTTTTTCTATAAAACAGCAATAAAATTTTGATGTATTTGCAAGAAAATTCAATCTGGGAACCAAGACTAGTTATGTAAAGTTCTCTATGACCTGGGTGGTGAGAAGTGATGAGTCCATCAAAAATTCAAAATTGGAGTTCAATAACCTGATTTGTGTGTGGATCTCAATGTGTTTATGTTCATCTATGTACCAATTAATGGTAGCAGGGTTCTGTGAAAGTATTTATGTGACCAAGTGACCAACAATCTGGAATAAACAAAGTCTCAAGGCATATGAAGGTGGTATCAGTCTACCCTTTTAATATGGCCTGTCCCACAAATTGAAAACTATTGCTTATGCAGCTTATTCGTGTCCCATGTGAGTGAACGCATGTGTTGGTTCATTGAATTACAGGCTTGAAGGTAGGCCTATTTGAAGTTTTTGTCCGAACAACTTGTTCCATGCGGAGGTCAATCAAAATTTTCTTGTCACGTGGCTTTTACAGGATTTTAACTGACAAAATAGTTTATGCCCATAGTTTTTTCAGTTTTCCATGAGAAGTAGGATGTGGATGTCATGGTCCCTCCCATTTGTTGTTATATTAACTTGTCCAATTAAGCAGCAGAGTGTAAGATTTAGGAAAACTCACCAGAATATAGAATCCTCTTAATTTGTACAGGTCATCACACGAATTAATTATGGCCAGAGTGTATACATCAGCGGGCTTGCTGGTACAGTTTCTTTGGCAGGATCAAGTGGAGGACTATGGTCCATTAAAGGAGGCAACTGGAAAATGGCCGCTGGACTGATTAATCAGTCAGATGTTGCATTGCACCTGCATGAAGAAATAGAATCCATTGCCGACCTTGGAGGTTTTTATGAACTCAACTCCACGAAAGGCAACAGTTATACCTGTGAAGTTGCGGTGGTTGCTACACCTTTGGATGAGTCAAATATTCAATTTATTCCTCAGATATCAGTTTCTAAAAGAAAAACACAGCACACCCATACAACTTTTGTTAGGGGCCTTCTGAACCCGGTAAGTATCTCAGGAGTCAGAATCTTACTGACATTCTTTAATAAGGATGTTTCAACTTTTATCCTCGTCGTAATGCCTTTTCTCTTCAATTATAATCTTTAATAGTGATGTTTTGTGTTACACAACATAAGGCATACTTTGGTCTCAGTGCGGTGATGGAGATTCCAGAGCTTGTGGGCACAGTCGAGGATCCTGACCTTCCATTCTCTAGCATTTCAGTTCTCAAGAAGGATGATGAAAAGGATGCCACTTACAAGATATTCTCTCGTCAACCAATGTCAGACACATTGCTGGATAGCATCTTTAGGTAAAGTATTAACAGCTAGTTTTTTTAATTAACAAAGTCATGTTGCTGATTTGTGCAGCAGAATGCTTTGTCTAAATCCACGCACTTTCTGTCACGAAAGCTGTCTAGTTCATAATTTAAGCAAGCAGTGAGTCCGTTAATCAAACCCCAATATCATCTTCTATTGTGGCTAATATCTGAGGCACAAAACATATGCAACCCAATGTTGGCATTTTCTTGTATTGTGTTTCTTGTGAATTGGATTTGAGATCTCCCCTCTTCTGTTGCCCTCAAAAATGAGAAAAAGGGCTGCAACCTAATTTTAATGGTAACTCTTTTTAATTGCCGCTACTTGCAGTGTGAGGCAAGAGACTATTAGGATAGACTGGCCTGCCTACCCTCATTACCATGCCCCTGAAGTATTTACACCATTTCTGTTGGATGGTCGGCATTTGTATTACGTCAATGCATTTGAGAATGCAGCTAGCACCATGGAGACAAGTGCTGTAGCAGCTGAGAATGTTGCCCGACTCATACTGTCCAGATATTTTGGCTCAAAATTTGTGCATTCCTTCAAGTTGTCTTCTGGCTCTCATATAGAGGAATCGCATTTCGATCTGTGAATTGCAGTGATTGTAATATATTCTCAAGTAGTTTGACTGCCATCAAGTTTGAACGGGGAAGTTGATGTACATTGCTTCCCCCTTCCGCCTTCCCCCTTATCACAGAGTTTGTACATTTGGCTTCTAATAAGAAAACTATTTCCCACAGTTGAGAGAGGAAATGTCATTGTGGCTCCGACTTACTTTGTGCGGCTTGCTTTGTGCGGCTTACTTTGTACATTTGGCTTCTAATAAGAAAACTACTTCTAATAAGGACATTAATTTTTGTGATAATTACATATAGTGTAAGATTTTTTATTAACAATAAGAGAAAAAAACTCATAATGGCATTAGGTCAAATTTAACGATTTTGTTAAATTTTCACTTTTTTTAATTATTTATTGTTATTTTTTTTCTCTTTCAAAACTTATTTGTATCATACGCCCCTCATGAAAAACTTAATTCTTAAATTTGCACATTAACCCAATATTTAACATTAATTTTTTTAAAGTATTTAACATCACATTTTTTTAATTAAATTTCTAAATTTTTTAAATTAAATTTGTCAAAAAAAAACATATGCTAGATGAGAGAGAGAGAATTTTGAAAGAAAAAAAAGATAGAGGGGAGAGAGAGGGGTGTGAGCCCACTAACAAGGAAAAACAAAAAAAAGAGGCTTTTTCAAAACCATGATTTTGAGATAAAAAAAATTATACACAATTTTTTAGTATTTGGTAATTTTGCCTCAAAACTACTATGGTTTTGAGGAAAAATCACTTTTTTTAATTTCCATCCATCACTTTTATACACATGCACGCTATAAAATCTTTAACACTTACTTTACTAACTCAGTTACAAGATGACCTTACCTTACACAATCTAAGCAGTAAATAAGAAAAATATATATATATGAATATATTGTAAGCACTGACTGCTTAATGAACCCCCAGTAAATCAAATTACTACTATAACAAAGATGCTTATAGTACCCACGGAAGGCATTCTGCCGAAGTGAAGTTGGGGAGGTATTGATAAATAATTATGTTTCAAGCTCCATGTAGACTAAAAGGATGTTTGGATGAACGGTGAATTGTTTATAAGTGTTTTTTATGTAAGTTGAGACAAAACTCTTCTCTCACTGATTAAACCATTAATTACGTAGTCAGAATATTTGAAAGAAGGACATGGAAAGTTTGGACAAAGCACAAATACGCTTTTCCACATTTGATTTTATGAATAAAGAAATCTTGCTCAACTTTGAAAGCAGTTATCCGTATACAATCATAACCCTTACCCTCCTTTTTCTTTTTTTTTTATCTGGACCGTTAGATTAAGATCTCAACGGTTCATATTTTTTATTTTATTATAAAAATAATAATATTATCATAAAATATTATTTTAATAATATATTAGATCTGGACCGTTGAGATCTTAATCCAACGGTCTAGATAAAGAAAATGAGGAAAAAGGAGAGTAAGAGTATAGGAGAGAAGCCAACTCCATCCTAATAATGATTGAATTTGATCATTTTGAAATTCTTTCTGCAAGCTCATAATTTAATTCCTTAGGGCTCGTTTGGATCAAAGAAAAGGTAGGAATGGAAAGGAAATGAATGAAAAATATTTTGTCACTGACGCGTTTGATTCCTTAGGTTTCATCTTTGGTTTACGGTCATTTGCCGGTATATCTGGTTAGCTCGAAATGATCACTGCTTCAATAATATTACTTGGAATAGTATAACCATTTTAGCTCGTGCTCGTGCCTACTTATGATGGGGAAATATGAGCCTGATTAGAAGTCAAAAAGAGATGGGGAGCAGTTGCCAATGGAATTCACCTCCAACTGGATGGGTGAAGATTAATACTGATGGGTCTAGGAATGACAAATATGGGATGTGCACTTGTGGAGGTGTATTGCGAGATCATGATGGGGAGTTCCTGTAGGGGTTTATATACCGGATTAGACAAGGAACAGTGGTATCTGCTGAAGCTTGGGGTATTTTGTGGGAACTTAAACTTGATTGGAATAGAGGATACAAACGAATCTTAGTTGAGTGTGACTGTATGATAGTCATAGAGCTGATTCAAGCTACGGTGTCTTAGGAACACCCTGATTTTCACCTTATTGAGGAGGTTCGTATGTTGCTGATTCGAAACTGGGAAGTAAACATGATATGGCGTGCTCAAGATGTTAACATAGTTGCAGATGCCATGGCAAGGGAAGCATGGTATATGATGATGGATATTCATATCACCGAGTTACCTCCTGAAAGTATTAGGAGTTTATTATTTATTGATAAAAAGATGTCGATAATGTTTTTTGACTCAGGAAATTAATACCTGAGGTCTTTGTAGTCTTCCATGTACTATAAAAAAATATTATTTTTGCTCCGGAAATATTGACTCAGGAGCAATTTTGTTCCAAAAGTTTCATTTGGGGCAATTTTACTCTGAAAGTTTCAAATGTGGGGCAATTTCACCCTAACTATTATTATAGTTAAGTTGACTGTTAGTTGACTAAATTTAGGGGCAAATTTGCTCCAAAGTAAAAAACTTCTAGGGTAAATTTATCCTTGAGATAACGACAAAATTGTCTTAGAAGTTTCAATTGAGGAGCAAATTTGCCCTGAAAATTTTTATTTAGAAGCAAATTTGCCTTGAAATTTAATCAACTAACGGTCAAATTTAACTAGAATAATGATCAGGATAAAATTACCCCACATTTAAAATTTCCAAAATAAAATTACCTATGAGGCAATACTTCTAGACTAGAAATAACATTTAACCCTACTTTATAGCTTGTACCAGTATTTGATATAATTTTGTCCTAAATTATAACTCGTCCACTCACTCCTATGTGAATATGTGTGTAGAAAAAAGGGTCTTTTTAAGAATAGTTTCTGAAAAAAAGTGAAAAAATGATTTTTTTAATAGATTATGAGAATAATAGATTATAGAAAAAAAGTGATTTTGATAAAATGAGAGTGTTTGAGTATTGGGTTGATAATTACTTTTTTTAGTGGTCAATTTACCAAAAAGGATATGAATTTTTATGATAATTACATATAAAGGATAGTATTTATATTTTATGTATTATTTGACATTTAATTTTATAAAAAATACAAAAAATGAAATAAATTTATCTAAAAAATGTAAATTTATAATATTAGTCAATTATCTAACATAAAAAAATCAGTCTGAAAACCAGCAAACCGGTACCGGTTTGGTCCAGGGTACCCAGTTTTTTTAAAAAAAAATCAATTTTTTTCTTTATAATTTCATACCTAAAATCTTTATTTTCTCACTGGTTTGATTCCGAATTATCTTCGGTCTGACCGACTAACCCTTGATCTAGTATCCTAGACGGTTCAATGACCGATCCGAATTTAATTATCTTGGGGGGAGATAAGGAAAAAAAGGAAAAAGAAAAATGAAGAAAGAGAGAAAAAAAAATTATAGCTTTTTCTCAAAACCTGATTTGCCCGGTTTTTTTTTTTTTTTTTTTTTTTTTAAAAGGGATGTCTGACAACCAAACACACCATAGATGCTGGCAAGGATTCATCCTATGAAGCTGAAGATAGAACGCCTCACCTTTCTCTTCAATGGCTTTGACGAGTAGCTTCACCGTTCTACAGAACAGCCTTTCCCTGCGACGTCATGGATTTAATTACGCTTCTCCGAAGAAATTTGTCTCAATTTTATTGTTCAAACCAAAATCTTCTCTGGTGACTCAAAATTACAATCCCAGATGCAGCAGCGGCGAACGCTCTGTAACTAAGAGGATTCTCAACCTCACCGTTGCGGCAATGTCGATGTACGGTTTTCTCAATTCGTTTACTCCATTGTTGGCTGAAGAAATGGAGCTGGAGAGGTACACGGATTCAAAGGAAGGTTTCACTCTCCTGAAACCCTCTTCTTGGATGAAGGTAGTTGCTCATATATGAATATTTTACAATAGGCCTTTCATTCTTTGTGTGGTTAAGTCTATTTTTGTTCTAAAAGAATTACATTTGTTAATAGGATTAATACCTAACAGGTTGATAAAGCAGGAGCAACTGTACTGTTTCAAGAGGCTAATATGGGAAGTAACAATATTGGGGTTGTGGTAAACCCGGTTCGCCTTGAAAGTCTTGAAAAGTTTGGAAGTCCTCAATTTGTGGCTGATAAGCTTGTACAAGCAGAAAAACGTAAGGTAACTGTTTGTTACGATTCTTCTGTAACTGTCCTAAAAGTAATACTAGCGGCTGTTGACTTGGTTGTGCCGACTTTTAACCATTGATTGCAGCTATTTTTTATGATAAAAGCAATAAAAAGGGCAATATCAATTTAACATAAACCTTAAGGTTGATTACAGCAGAGTAGAAAAGCTAAAAGGTCGATATCTTAAACTTCACTGAAGGCGATGAAAATGTTTATTTGAACTTATAAGTAGCCATTCTTTTATTTTCTGGTTCAGGAAAGCACAAGGGAAGCAGAGGTGGTTAAATTTGCAGAGAGGTCAGGAGAGGGAGGCTTACCAATTTATGAGTTTGAATATATAGTTGACAGTACTCGAGGAGGAATGAAGAGGATTTTTTCTGCAGCATTTGTGGCCTCAAAGAAGCTCTATCTTCTTAATATTGTTCACTCTGATAAACCAGAGAGTCCTCTTGACTCTCATAAAAGAATGATATTAGAGCAAGTGCTTCATTCTTTTGATGCAGCAACTTTGGTATGACTCGGTTCATTTCTGATTCTTTTGTTCATGCCCAAGCCATGGCTGTCGAGTACCAAAAAAGGCTAAAATTTTATTTCACTAGTATTTACAACCAGGAAGCATGACAATTTGATGTGCATCTTTAACTAATTTCAAGGTACTTTTTTTTATATGGCTGGACGTTTTAACTATCATTTCATATTAAGGAGACCTAAAACTTCTTTCTGTATGTGTTCATTTATACATGATTTTTGTGCATGTGTACATTATTTGTCCTCAAAGCTCTTGAGCTGTCTCTCTTATTTCACGAATATTGCGTAGGTTACGTTGATTTTAAATGACCAATAGCGGACATCAATGTGAATGGGAGTTGAGTTACAAAATTAATGGAATAGTGGAGAAGTAGGCCTTACTCGAGAAATGAAGAAGAAGAAGATGGAAATGGATGTCCACACACTATAAGCTGTATTGTTCACAAGTTATGAGAAATTGCATGTTACTGAAGCAAATGTTCATTCACTCGGGTAAAACAAGCAGTAGGATAATTTCTCACACTTTTCCCTGCTTCTTATACGTACTTAAGGATATCCTGATGGCATAAAGTCATAAAGTAGCATACAAGTTATTTAGCAGCAGAAGCTGTTCTCAGAGACTTAGACATAAGCTTACAAGCAAAGAGAAAAGCTTAGACATACTAATTAAGGAACTACTGCCCCATTCACAAAACGGGTAAAGTGAGGAGGAAAGTTCTGCACCTTTGCCTTCATTTCTCTCAGTTCTTTTAACTCCTCCACCCATATACTGTAGCTTGAGTTTTTAGCCAGAACGTCTTTGGATACCTCCTTATTTTCAATGAGTTTGGCTGCATAATTTTCAAATTTCTCGATGTTATCCCATAAATAAGCCTCCTTGCTTGGGTCATTTTCACTTCTAACACCATCTAACCAGTCCCTTGCTTCTTCTACCCTTGCCCAGAAGCAAGTATCTTGGGTCAAACTTGCAAATGTGCTCCTTATATGACTTCCTTCTGCAGCAGAAGGCGTTCTTTCCTTCCACCATCTATCAAAAATTTCATACCTTCTCTCTCTACCATGCTCTATGTAGTGTCCCTTGGTTCTGTGCATCCCTTTCCCATAATACTCTGCGATATCTAATGGCTCAACTAAGAGTTTATAGAACTGAGAAGAGTTGACCCATTTTCTACTCTTTTCAAAGTCATAAGGTAGCTGATTACTTTCCATCATCTCAATCACATTGTTCCAGAACCTGGCAAGTTTGAGACGGTTCATGTTAATTTTCATGCCTCTTCTTGAAGAGCCCCTCCTCTTGAATGAGTCATAGTACCCAAGTTGATCATCTGCCTCATCACACAGTGTTTTATACCATTCTATTTCAGCTCTGTAAGGTACAAACTTAGATAAGGTGACTGCTAGGTTAGCATGTTTTAGAGATGGTGAACGACCCATTCTCCTTGCCATCCGTAGGCTTTCCTTGACCGGTACAGCAGCCGATCCCTGTATATTACACGTAGCTTAATTTGTTAGATTGTTTCAAAAAGAAAATGTCATGTTTTTATTTACCCGTGTCTTGTATATTCATCGCAGTTGGTTTACCTGACTAAACATCCCTGAGGACTTCAAGGCCAGTTCAAGCCCAGCTTCATAGCTTGAGTCAGAAATGTTCTCCTGCACGCAGCTCTTCTTAAAGGCTTTCAGGGACAAGTTATTTACGTAATCTCCATACTTTAGGTGATCATCAATACTGCAAGCTGGAGAAGAGGGTGCAAACATCAAATGCATCATCTGTATCACTGTTGCTTCACTATCCACACACACTGCACCATTCTCTGAAACAAAGACAAAGCTGCCAAATGGGTGAAATGGAATTTGCGGAGATCCATCTTCTTCTGGTGTTGCTGCTGCACTCAAGTAAGCCATTACAAAGGAAAACAATTCAGTAATTTCTTGTTCTGAGATTTGAACCACAAGCCTTTGAAGTCCAAGTGAAGTCATGGACAAATGCCAAAACTGAAGCAGGAAGTTCAGGTGAGCTGTGAGAGGAGGTTGCAGAGGAGCAAATAGAAGCCTTGGCATTATGTCAAGCTTGGAGACTACGTGACAGAAGTTGCCACCCCATCTTTCTTTGAGAATGGCTCGGGACAAAGACTTGTTTCCCAGTAACGGCGAGCCAAAAGTGATGCACAAGACTGATATAGCAGACGAGATGGATCGGAGGTAAGACAAAAACCAAATGGTGCACAGAGAGGCTATGGCTCCTCCGAGGGAATGGCCGGTGATGACAATGGACTTTGCATCTGTGCTTTTTATTATTGCAGACATCTGAATGGTAACATTCCAAACGGTTAGTGAATGTTGCTTATTAGGAATGAGATTAGAAACAATGTTGAAGGCCAAGAATAGTAGATACTAGAGAGAAAGTAAAGTACTTTCGAAGTTGTTAATGATAAAAGGGCTTACAGTTAACGTTAAACTATTCTCCTTGCGTCGTTTTATACATTTTTTCTTGTGAATTAAACCTAACTTCTTTAAAAGATTTGCAATGCCGCCAGTACGGGTCGCAGGCAAAAGTATTATGCATTAGAGGTGGGGCACGATTCTAGTGTGATAGTGGAACATCTTCATTACTCAAGTCTTGGAGTCTTCCTCCTGAAACGTTGAACGAAGACTAGTGCATTTTGTAACTTGGCCAGACAAACACGGTCGCCGTCCTCCCTTTACTTTACTTGACCTGATTGACTACTGTGAGAATGAATTATGAATAATTGTACTCCCTACGCATATAATATTGTTATTGTTAACGGTGGATTTAAATATAAAATATAATTTTTATATTTATTAATAATTTTCTAATTTATTCTTATTGATGCTCCTTTTTACAATAACGAGAGGATGGGGGAATTAAGGAAGATGGCTAGGATGTTTTAAAAAATATATCTCATATTAACTACTCTCCCGGTTCTTAATATAAGAAATATTTACCTAATTTGATTAAATTAATGAAGTTGGTTAAATTAGTTAATATGACATGTATTTTCTAAAACACCCTAATCATCTTCCTTAATTCCCTCATTTCATCTTCTTTTTTATTATGGTTGAAAGAGCATGAATAGGGGTAAATTATGAAAAGATTGATAAATATAAAAATTATGTTTTATGTTTAGAATTAAAATTAATTCTCTAAATATTTCTTGTATTAAAGACGGAGTGAGTATATTCTAAAACATTCTAGTTACTTTCCTTAATTCCCCCTTTTGTTCTCTTCCATGATTATTGTTGAAAGAGTATCAATAGGGGTAAATTAGGAAAATATTGATAAATATAGAAATTTTGTTTTATATTTAAGATCAAGATCAACTCCCTAAATATATATTATATTAAGGACCGGAGGAAATAACCGAACTAACTTTTTTAATCTAATTAAAGATGAGAGAGTAATAAAAAATAGATTTAAGTTTAACCTACCAGATCACTGGGACTAGCTTCTGAGATGCCATTTCTCACATGCACCATAAATTTAACCATCTTAAATTGCTCCCTTCATTTCAAAGGTAAGCCATGTTTTATAAAATTTTATGTTTTTATGAATTTTAAGAATAAATAATAATTTTTCATTTAAAAAGTATCTTTGCTAATATCAAAATTACTTACCTTCTGCCTGACAAATAATTTATACTACCACGATCCTAAATATAGGAACTAGCTCATTAGGACCAAAAACCTGAAGAGTATTTAACAGAATGGTAAATTTGAAAACAAAAAGAAATGAAATCTTAATTCTAACCATTTTTTTATCAATATGTATATAAAAAATAAGTTATATTAAAAATGTAGGGAGCATGTAAATATTTTCAAATCCCACTAAAACTGTCGGATCACCACACCAAGGGCTCTGATAATAACATCACTTGCTTATATTAGTAGGACATTCATGCTGCAAACGCAGCAAATCCCCCGCCCCAAAAAAAAAAATATATATGTACATATTATATTTTTATCAAATAGTATATTCTAAAGTAGTAGTAATTGCCTATAGGGCCAGCAAAAATAAAGCATGCATGTCTATTCAACAGGGAAATTATACATATAATCCAAATCGAAACAAGAGAGCAGCTTCGCTGATCAGCGCATATATACATCACGCCATATTGTTTTCTATGTATTTATTACTATCATCTTGTAATTAGAAAAGGAAAAGGAATGGGCCATGAGTTTTGAGGGGATCAATATTTCTTTTAGATAGTGGGGCTGTCACCACTCGCCATGAATGAACAATAATTGGTGTAGTATATAAATTCCTTACGCCTCCGGTATCATATGTCATGCCTTACGAGTTACGCCCTTACCTCCACACTCAGGGATCAATTAAAAAAATATAGGCTCCACTTTGGGTACATATGTGATATTTTCAAAAAGTGTGGGCACTTTTTTCTTTTTTTTTTTATATGTGGAGGCCAGAGGGTGGGGTTTCATGCGCTTGAGTGGAACGTTGATTGATGGTTACTGGGAGACTGGGGTCCACGGCTACAGTCTTGTTTGCCTTTCGTATCCCCCACGCAGATATGACCCACCACCCCAATTCATAATACCAACAACCTCGTAAAGTCACTTTCCCGTCGGTCGTTAATCACAGGGTTAGAATTGGGAAGCCATCTACTTAAGTCAGAACTAAAATTTTAATTATATATTTATCTTATATATTATAAATTATATTAAAAAATTAGTTTCTACCACTAACCCAACTATATATTTAATAATCACTCTCGAGTTTAGAGTCTGGATACAGTAAATTCCGTGACCCCAATTAGCTATTTTTTTTATACAATTTTTTCAATTTTGATTAGCCATGAGGGTGGCGTATGCCTTTACACGAACGGATCTTTCATATAGTAAGTACGTACGGACGCTAATATAATCCCCTCGAATTACTTAAAACAAATATTAATTCACGCAGAAGACAAGATTAATACTTAATACTCCCTCTGTCTTTATATATAAAAGTCTTTTAATAGAATTATGAAATTTTAAAAAAATAGTTAAATGTAATTAAATGTAATAATTATGTAGGAGATTTAATTTTTTAAAAAAATGTTCTTATCCATGAATGAGTGAGAGAGAGTAATAATGAGAAAATGATAAGAAAGAATATATATATATATATATATATATATATATATAATTAATTGAGAACTAAAATGAGAAAAAATGTATTTATTACTGAAACAAATTTAAGAAAGATATTTACAAGTCCATTAAAAAAAATGAATTTTATATGTAGAGACCGAGTGAGTATCTAAGAGAAGTACTTGGAAATTAAAGTTAAAAGGGAAAAATAGAATGAAAAAACAGACCAAATCTTGAATTGAGTTAATTATATTAAGCTCACACAAAGCGGGGGTGAAATTAAATTGCGGCTTTGATTTGCATGAAGTTACACATGTTACAAAGGTTGCATGCATAGTTCAATATATATATATAGAAAGGTAGAAACAGTTTATGAAGAAAAAAACCTGATTTTGGAATGAGTGGAACAGCGAGCAGAAGAGATTAAGCATGCCTGCGTGCACCATCACTGGCACCTCGCCTTCCATATTTCGGCGCGATGAAAACAACTTCACGTCGCCGATACTATCTAAAGCTACAAGGCTCCCCCAGCTCGGATCCGACCCGCCGACCATTTGTACACCAGAGAAGGCAACATAAACTATGCTGCCGATCCGCTCCGTCGTGAAACTCCACGGTGAGCCTGCGTTGGCCTGGCTGCACAGCTTCCATGACTCCGATAACAATGGTGTAGATGCCAGGAACGTTGCCAGCATCTCACTGGTCTCAAATCTACCCCAAGAAAATGAATTAATATTAATCTTTTTGAACAAAAACTAATTAGATGCTTTTGGCTTTTCAGCAAGATTGAGGCTAGGAATCATGAAGGAGAGTTGATAACTTACGGGGAAGCTTCGTCGGCATCCATGGAAGTCGGAATAGTCGTTTTCTCTTAGTTGGAACCTCTTAGAGGAAGGATAATCTTGGGATGAAATGAGAATTTGTAAGTTGATGCGGTAGGCTTTAAATAAAGTCCCTAAAACGCACGTTGATGATAAAATACTCAATTTCGCTATTTTCATAATTAATTTTTTTATCTTAAAATTTAAATTATTTTTTTATTTTTTACTCCTATTAAATATACTCTTTGTATTAATTATTTCCACTCATCATTAATTCTCTTTCAATATTCTATCTCATATTTTATATTCTTACTCTCTTATATTTGTTATGTATTCTCTCCTATATTCTTTTAATAAATAGAGGTATATTTAGAAAAAACATGATATTTTTGACACATTTATTATTTCTAACTAATCTTAATTACCAATTCGGTTTGCGTAATAAAGATAAAATTTTCTTATAAAAAGGATTGGAGAAAGTAATATAATTCATCTTATCTTTAATATATAAGACATACTTAAGAAATTAATCTTGATGGTAAATATAATACATATTTTTTTTTATCAATCTTTTATTATATACTCATATTGATATTCATTCAACAATAATTAAAGAGAAAAGAAAGAAAGAAATTAATAAAAAAAAATATCTATAATATTTTAAAAAATATATACTATATTAATTAATTTAATTATTTTTTTAATTTAATAAAATTAGATAAATATCTTTTATATTAAAAATTTTGGGAAGTACGCTTTAAATTGGTCCGAGCAGACGTAATGTAATAAGACAAATGTTTTTGAATATCTAAGCACAATCTGGGTTAGTTTCAGTGAACATGCTTCATTCGAGTCAGTCCGAGACAACCGATCGAGATGAGGTTATAGGATAAAAGGCAGCCGGGTCAATCTGTGGTGCATATTAATTACAGGGTTAATAATAATATCGTGTCACCACTCGAGTTGTCAGGTCATCTTTATTTTTTTTATACATACATATTTTTTGCATGGTAATGATCACAGTTACATTATTCCAAAAGCCATCACCTCGGCGCCTTTCTCTCTCTCTCTCTCTCTCTCTCTCTTAATATTTGAAGGTACTTTTTTTCTTTAGGAAAATATCATAAGAAAATTTTAAAAAAATACTATTTAAATTTTAAAATCTCAAATAGGTGATTTAATAATAAAATAATTTATTAATTATATTACTATTTTTGTTAATCCCATTTACGACTTTGTCAACAAGATTTTAAAGTTTAAAATGTATTTTTTTTAGAATTTTTCCAAATATCATTTAGTGTCTGTTTAAATTAACAATATAGAAGTGTTTTTTATAATCTGATTTTTACAAAAATCAGATAGAATAAAAGTCAAATTGTAAATATGATTTGTGTTTGGATTGATGGTAGCAGAAGTGGTTTTTTTCTAACCTTAAACCTGTTTGGATTAGCGTTTGAAAAACTCGTTTAAATAAAAAATGACTTAAAATGATATGAATATTATTGAATACTATATATATTATTATTTGTATATATTGTGATAATTGAAGTGAAAAAATGTAAATAAAATTTGATAAAAAAAATAAATTATTATTGAAAAAATGCACTAAAGTACTTAATTAAAAATGGATAAATTTATATTTAAATTATAATGCATACATGAAGTGGATTATTATTGGATCATCAACCCCTAACACGTTAGTCTTTGATTGTATCACTGATATGATTTATTTGTATTGAAGATAATCTATATATAGTTGATGTGGATACTACATCAACTGGATGATTATCACCTTCACCACGTATATTTACTCGTTCAGCACCTCACGATTCACAATAATAATCAAATCCCATTTTTAATTATTGTTTTGTGTATTATTTTTTTAATTATTTGGTATATGTGTTGAAGAGGTGAGGTGGTGCTAGCTTTGATGCCTCCTCTTCACATTCACACCTAGCTTCTCCCTCCCTTCTCTTATCTTCTTCATCGTCTTTGTCTCACACAAATTCCTTATTCTTTCCTACTCAAAGATGTTCCTCATGAATCTATGACCTGTTTTCTAAAGCACCCAGAAGTCCAAGACTAGATCTTGGTTTCTCTTCGCCTGAGTTATCCAGATCTATTGGTTTAGATCATGAGGAAAAGTAGAGTAGCCGCGCCGGTGAAAGAGTTTGAATATGTGCCCGAACGGTTGCAGGTCTGTCGAGAAGCAGCTTCTCCCTTAGAAGCACCTGGAGTCGGCTTTTATAAGAAGCTTATTATTTAATTAAAGCCCAGTGCCGCCTACCGCGTTCCCAAACGGAGCCTTACCATCCCAACTGGAGTTCTAGGCGTTTTGGTCACCCTACTGAGCTTTTTCTTTGCCCTATTGTGTTCCCAAACAAATCCTTAAATACCACATGAACTTGCAAAACCCATAAAAGCTTGTTAACATTTGAAAATGATATAAAGGTGATAGGTGCCAAATTGGGATTTTAAAGTGTCGATATTTTTACTATTTTTCCCCTCAATTAAAAAAAAATAAAAGGTGCCCTTTGCTGGAGCACCCCGGCCGACTTAGACCCTCCGGTGGTCTGAGCTCCGCCGCATAGGGGCCTTTTTGGGGGGGGGGATTTTGTTTTTAAAGAAAAAAGCTTCTAAAGGGGGCAATGGATAGGATCAAACCCAAGCCACCCCATTTGCAAAGGGGCTTGGTGGCCATTAGGCCATCAAGCTCCTTTGATATATATATATAAATAATATAAATGAAGGCACAATGACTTTAACAAAATCAGTAATAAAAATGAAAAAATCCGTAATGACTTTGGCAAAATGAATAATGACAATGACAATTAATGCATAACTTCCTCACTAAATGTGTGAAAGTGTTGGCCCATAGAGGGTTCTGACAAATTCAGTAATGAGAATGACTAAACCAGTAATAGTTTTGAAAAAATGGATAATGAGAATGAAAACTAGTGTATGACCTCCTTACAAATTGTGGGAAAGTGTTAGCTCAGAAGGGTTCTGACAAATTCACTAATAGAAATAACTAAATCCGTAATGGTTTTAACAAAATTTATAATGAGAATGACAATTAGCGCATAACCTCCTCACTAAATATATAAAAGTATTGGGCTAAAGGGGGGCATTGACAAATTCACTAATGGGAATGACTAAAACTCTTAATAATTTTGACAAAATGACAAAATGTGTGAAAGTGTTGGCATAGAGGGGGCTTTGACAAAACCATTACGGATTTAGTCATTCTCATTAGTGAATTTCTCAGAGCCCCCTCTGGGCCAACCCTTTCACATATTTAGTGAGGTGGTTATACACTAATTTTCATTCTTATTATCCATTTTGTCAAATTTATTACGGGTTTAGCCATTCCCGTTAGTGAATTTGTCAGAGCCCTCATCTGAGCCAATAATTTCACACATTTCGTAAGGAGGTTATGCGTTAATTGTCATTCTCATTATCCATTTTGTCAAAACCATTACGAGTTTTATCATTTTCATTACTGATTTATTAAACTCATTATGCTTTCATTTTTGTCGTGGGTGTGTGTGTTAAAGGAACTTATGGCCTAATGGCCACAAAGGCCCTTTGAAAAGGGGGTGGGGTGGATTTGATCTCACCCCTTGCCTCATTCAGAAACCTTTTATTTTGAACCCCCCCCAAATGGCCTCCTACATGTCAGAGCTCTAGCAGTGGTCGGAGCTTAGGCCTCTGGAAGGTCTTAGCCGGTTGGCTAGTGGTGGTGCTCCAGCAAAGGGCACCTTTTTTTTTTAGGAGCAAAATAATAAGAGCATCAACACTTTAAAATCCTAATTTGATACTTGTCACATTTATGTCATTTTCAAGTGTTAATAGACTTTTGTAGGTTTTAAAAGTTCATGTGATATATAAATAGTATTTTCCTTTTTTATTTTCAGATCCGGCCATATGATCTTCTCCATATCTCATGTTTTTTTGGCACATACATAGGCAACAAAATTAAAAGGGAAGAAAGAAGCCTTGCGAATGTGCCAACATGGTTTTCTCCTCATTTTCTCTCTCAAATGGCTATATTCTATATAATAATCTAATAGGGTCAATATTCTCTTAAGTCGTTTAAATTTACTCTCATTTTAATTTCATTTTTTAAATTAATTTTAAACTATTAGTTTTAGTTTATGTAGGGAGTAATATGATAAATGTATTGATTAAGTTATAAAAATTAATATTTTAAATGAAATGAAGTTTGAGGATCAAAATTTATGTTTTTAAAATTGAGAGATAAAAAATAGAATAAAAATAAATTTGAGGGACTTAAAAACACTATTAACCCAATCTATATCTTTCTCGTTAGTGAGAATGAAATATATCTCAAATATTGGTCTTGTGTCCGGGGAAGAAGGGAGTTCACACCCAATAATTGATGCCCTTTGTGCGAACAAAAAGAATTCGTGGAGGCGTCATATATAATAATAAGGGCCCCGTTCTTCTACTGAAGTCATTCAAGCATGTAGTGGGTGCTCTATTATTTTTGGGATGAAATGACTTTTGCGTAGCCGTCACCCCCGGGCCCCGGGTGGTGGCGGTAAGGGTGTTTTTATTGATTTTTTTTAATATTTTTATTATTAGATCAAAATATTGAGGTTTAATGATTGAGATTTAATGATAGATATAAAAGTATTATAATATATTTTTATTATATTTAAAATTATAATAATATTTTTACATCTATCATTAAATCTCAACCATTAAAAGTTGATTTAATGGTAAAGACGTTAAATAAAGAGTAAATATAAAGAGATATCAATAGAAACACTATTATCCCGCAGACCGTCTTCATTAAGGGGTAATTACTATAATGCCTTGTTTGGTATGATGGAAGAGTTTTTGATGGAATTAGAAGTGGAAATAGAAGTGGAGGTGGAGGTGGAAATGGATTTTAAAGTGTGTTTGGTATAACCATGGAAGTGAGATATAAATTATAATTAAAATTTATATTGATAATAGGAAAGTACCAAAATACCCTTAATAAAAAAAAACCTCCCCTTCCCTAAACCAACCGAAATCAATGCCACTTCGGCATCCATGACAGCATCTCGCCGGAAATTGACCACCAAAAATCATATACAAACTCAACCATAAATCAAAGAGAGAAGATGAAAACAAAGCGAAATCAAAATCAAAATTAATGTTCAAAATCTAAATCGAAACAAAAAATTTTTCAACTTGGCTGAGTTGCATTTACTGCCAAAGGAAGAAGATGATGGAATCGTCATGTTCGCAGTGGAATCACGTTCGCTGGTGGGGGAGACAAGGATGGAGGTGTGTTCGTTATTGGAGGCTGAAGTGTGTTTGATGCTATATCGCTGGAGGAGGGCTATCGATGCTGTCGTAGGAGGAGAAGAGAGGTGGTCATCGCAAGTCGATGAGGAAGAAGGAGGAGATGCCGCCGTTGCCAAATTGATGAGGGAGAAGGAGAAGAGGCCGCCATCGCAGATCCAAGAGGGAGAAGAGGGAGAAGTATGCTCCTTTCCGTCACTCATTCACACTTCGTCACAAAAAGAGAAATCGAACCATCATGGCTCAGCCAGAGATCGAACCAGACAACAAAATCGAGGGTAGAATCAAGTATGTGTTCAAAAACGAGAAACAAGAACTTGAAATCGAAGGATCTGCCATCGTTGAAAACTAAACCTTGTTGTCGCCATCCTTGGATTTGCCGTCGAAGATCTATGAGTTTCAGCCATCACCGTTGCCTCCGCACGTCAACTAGAGGTTCGTCATCGCCGTTGCTGGTGGAGGAACATTGCCGTCGGTGTTGGTGGAGGTCCGCCACCGTTGCTGCTATAAAGGACCATCGTAGCCGGCGAAGGGGAGGAGGAAGATCAGAAGGGCATGGGAGGAAATAATTGATGGAAGTGGAGATGGATCTCAGTTCCACAGGAAAAGATAGGGAACTCACTTCCATCGATTTTGATGGAAGTGAGTTCCACAAGGAACTGACTTCTTGCATACCAAACAGACTAAAACATGAGTTCAACTTCCACTTCCACTTCCCAGCCCCCAATTCCTTCATACCAAACAGGGCATAAGATCTTTAGGGAGATATTTAATTCCCAATAAGTGTTAATGACAATATAAGTATTATTATTTTTTTACATTGAAACTTGTTATTATATATTTCTTAATTATTTTTGAGACGATAATTAAATCTTTTCATTCACACCCATAGTAATTCTTTCAAACAGTGTCCTGCTATCATCGTTTTGTGATTTCTGCCATTAGTGTCGTCTACACCACCAGACATCAGTTCCCCGCACCCACGTACACGCGGTTCTACTCAGACAACGACCACGTTCACATGAGCCCCCAATTTCCATCGTGCATGTGTGCTTGCACTAGTCATGTACGGCATTTGGATTGTATTATGCCCTCTCAACTTTTTTTTTTTTTTAAAGCTCAAGAACGTAATGATAACACATCTCCTTTCTTTTTATTGCATGTGACTTCACTGATTTTTTTTTCTTCCGCGTAGTGCATCCGGTATTTTAGGGTAGGTCATTTTTCAGGTACATCAATGGCCCCAGACTAATCCGGATCGAGATCGGGTTAGTTCCTTTCGGGGGAAAGCCTCTACCACTTCACGCTGCTACATTCCCACGTCTCAAACTTAAGACTCGTGGTTAAGTTAGGACAACCCCTTATCAGTTGATTTAAACGTTTGGTGGTGTAACTTCACTGATTTTAAGATATTCAAATAAAGGTTTTATAGCTTGGTGATACGAAAATTCTTTTGTAAGTGGGAGGCCGCACATATATTTGATTCTACTTATAATCTCATACTATTGGCATCGCCACTTTTGATTTAAAAGGCTAATTTGAGATTCTTTTCATAGGACCGTTCAAGTAAAGAGAGATAGAAACAACAATTTGGTGGATCATCTACATACTCTCTTCAATATATATAACTTAGCCATCAATGCTAATTGCTAGGCATGTTTGCAAGTTAATTAGCAAATCTAATGAATGTGAATATGGTGAATTCAGGCGTCCCTTGTTCACGCAGTTTTATCTGGATGGATTACTAGTATTCTCCTATTATATACGATTTATAGTACAGAATTGAATCAGAATTATTACGCATTACAGGAGCAAATCGTCAGACTTCTAACTTTACTTTAATTGTAGTTTCCTGTTCTAACCTTCATAGAAAACAGGACGCAATCTGAAGACTTGCGATGAATCATGAATATGTTATGCTCAGAAGATTTTCATGAGAATAAATACTGCCCAACCCTTCCAACCCTTTTTTTTTTATTTGGTCAATGGTTTTTCGGGTTTTAATTTGCACCCTTTTCAAATAAGTATACTTTTTATAATTTAAAATTATACTTTCCTCTTTTCAGAATGAGATCAATTAACATATCGATCAAACAGCTTATTGGTACCATCCCACTTTTCTCCACTCTTGAGTGGAAAATTAATCCACTTTCGTTGGAAGTGATGGTTTACCATTTACCAAAGACTCCTACGCCCCAACTAAATAACCCATTATTTAGGCTTTTCTCGTAGGTGTTTCAGAGATATATGATCAACCAGAATTGCCTGGTTGATTCACTTGCGAAACAAGGTCTCTCTGCTACTGACTTATTGGCGATCAGCCCGGTTCATCTGAGAACCTTGACTGACAGAGTGCCTGGTATTTATTTCCCCATGAGATTTCCTTAGTTGTACTTGGGCTTTGCCCTCTTTTTCAACAAACAAAAAAAAAAAAAGAGGAGAGAGAGATATATGAACCACCAAACTATGGGCTTTCCTAAACACACAGATTAAGGCCTACATGAGCTTTCTCCGCTAAATGATACAGACTTGTCTCTCTTCAACCATAAAAGTAGAAGACACGAACACGGCTATGGACTAGGAATATGATAGGCGAAAATTTCAGTCAGAGGCAAATTAATTTTAGTCAACTTTCAATTTTTTTTTAATTTTACTGTACTCAATGATCAAAATAAAATAAAATTTAATAAGTAAAAAGACAATGATGCCATTTTTTTATAAAATAATTTATAAGAAAAGTAAAAAAATTTACAAGACAAATAAAAGGATATAAAAGAATCTAAGAAATTAAAAATATTTTGGTCATTTATAAGACAAATATGAAAATTCACAAGACAAATAAATTGATTCAAAAGCTAGGGAGTTAGAAACATTTTGGTTATTTATAAGATAAATATGTAAATTCATAAGAAAAATTTGGGCATTTACAAGATAAATAAAGATATCTATAAGATAAATGAAATAAAGGCATAATTGTCCTTTCACCCACAAAAATTAATTTCCTTTTGATCATGTGGGTACAATAAAATTTCGGAAAGTCTAGGGGGTTGATTGAAATTAATTTACTGCAGAGAGGGCTAACTGAAATTTTCTCTGATGATAATCACTTTGAGCTTGATTAGGTGCTGATATGGCGCTATTAATTTTAGGATAAAGGTGCAATTAGCACCTTAAACTATTTTTAGAGGTGCAATCAACATCCTAAATTATTTGATAGTGCAATTTTACCCCTTAAATAATAAAATTGGTTCAATTTCACCCCTCTACTCACATAAGGGAAACGTTCGTTATCTAGCTGGCATTTTTTTTACACTACATCTTCCCCTCTTCCATAAGCCCATTGGAAGCATGGTGCTGGTGTCGATCATCACTGTCGAATAGCTTCTTCCCGACACACCAACTCTGCTGTAATTTTACATTTTCCATCACTGCTACTGCAATTGCACGCGTATAACCAGGCATTTGCCCCTTCTGATAATAACCGTACATTTCAATATTTCCAGAGAAAGCCCCACTAAGCCAATATTAATTTAAAGATAAAAGAAGATGAACAAGAAAAAGAAAAACCATTATCTAACTCTGGCATCGTGATCGTGGATGTGGAGCTAGCTTCTTCATCTCCGGTTTGCATGAGCTTCCACCACTACCGCATGCGACGAAAACTCCGGCGGAAAAGGTAATGATGCCAACCACCTCAGCATCCTCAACTACAACCCCGTCCTTTCCCCCCAGTACCTCCGATCCTGTCCTTGATTGCCTTGCCTCCACTAATTACGAAATGAAGCTCAAAGCAGTCAGAGAGGTAAAGAACAAGATCATCGGCAACTGAATCAAGAAGCTCTCCTATATCAAGCTCGATGCAGTGCTCGTTGTCGCTTCTATTAACGCCGAAGTTGGCGCCAATTCTGATTCCGGTGCCAACCTCATTGTCCAGTCCGCGACAGTGCTAGGTGTTGTTCCCAAGTACTTATAAAGTAGAAAATTCAATAAGAATCTGTATAACTAAGATGGCGTAATTTGTAAACACAGAACAATTATGTATACTATATAAAAACTCACAAGACTGCCGAAAATAATAATAAACTTTGAATAAAATCCGAGCCCAACGTACGTTGTCTCCTTAAGACAATTTGTTCCCTCTATACTGATGCCAAAGGTGTTGGGATTCGTACATGCAGCGGAAAAATTAACCGTTTAAAAACCTCGAATCCCAATCACGGATCTATCAAAGACGTCTAAATCGAGTAGTTAGAATAGTACCTTTATGTTTTTCGTACTTTCGATCTCTAGGAGTCAACACCTCTGGTCGCCTCCCTCTACCGGTATCCACACGAACAAGACCCAATGCGGCAGCGTGCTAGCGCCTCCAAGATGTCTCTCTAGGGTTTCTTGCGGCTCTCCAAGTTCTCCGTACAGCCTAGGGTTCTCTAACCCTTCGAATTTTATATCTGATGTAGGCCGTATTGGAATCTCAAAATTAATCTTAATTAATTTGAAATTCAAATCAAATTAAATAAATCTGACTTGATTAAATCTGTCAAACAGATTTAATTTATCATATTCATTTAATCTAATTAAAGAGCCAATAGATTTAATTTATCTTTATAAATTAAATCTAAGATATGATATCTGTATTAGTTTTAATTATTTAATTTATCAAATAAATTAAATATAAAACTAACATCTTATAATAATATTATAATATATATATATTATTATTTTTTTTTCGAATATATATATATATATATATATATATATATATATATATATATAATTCATCCACCCTAGGTCAAATATTGTATTCATTGAATCTTAGACACATCTTAGATTCAATGAATCTGGACATCATAGCTCGTGTTGGACTATTCTTGTTTGCGACCCTGTAGGCCCACATAAAGTTGGCAGTGGGCCAAAAACTATTCTAGCCCACAAGTCGCAAGCGGCCTCTAGCAAGACATTGCGACTACCCAATTCACATGAGGATCGATGATACGATGCAACCTTTTATACAACCATGTCACGTCCCTTTTTGTCACACGATATTTTGGTCAAGGATGAGGCATGAACAACGTCATCCTCCTGTTCCTGACCATCTGTAACGACCCTTTCTCACAAACAACAATTATCCACATTTATACAAAATCAGTGATAATTTTTTTTTTTCCAATACATATCAGAGTTCAGGACACAAACTCGCCCACAAACTCTTCCACAACATATCGGAGTTTAGGGCACAAACTCGCCCACAAACTCACTGCAGATAAATTTATTATTCTGATATCACATCACAATTAACCCATGGGTCACAAAAAGATTTCCAACACAATTATCCAAATAGTAAATGTGGCATTTTAAAAACATGTGGGTCCTATAATGGCAATATAGAAATTAAAACAACACCAATACCAAAAGAGGCCTACAAGATTCTCAAGGTCTATGCCTCTGGTTGCTTCCCTTGGCCTCTATCCAGATTAGAGGTATCGCCTGAAAAATTATTTATAATGACGGGGTGAGACATAAAGTCTCAGTAACCAAAGTAAATTTATAAAATATGCAGGAAAAGATTGTAAGTCAGAGAAGCAGGTTTAACTGACATAATAATAGTAATAATAATATTCTCATAATTTAACATTTAACATGATATAATCAATAAATAAAACCATCCCCACTCATCCATCCTGCTCCTCCTTATATCCTCTGGACTGGTACAGCCTATCAGTGCTAGTATACCCGGCCAAAGGTTAGCTAGTCACATCAAGAATACTGCCCCCTCCCATGCCACCACCAATATACCGTAACAGGGAGGTGTCCGCCCAAACACTCAGCTCCAAAATCCGGGCCAGGATTGAGAGAGCCGATGGGCACACAATTCACCATATCTCTTCCACACAACCCAACATATCCCGTAATATAAAAATAATAAATTAATACAGCTTTCAAAAACAATTACAATAATTCTAAATTCTTATACAACATTCATCTCAAACAACATATCCACCATAACAGTAACAATTCAATAATAATTTGAAAAATACACCGCTTCACTGAAATAAATTCATAGTCAAACATAAATATAATCTTGTAAAACACATACAAGTAATATAGATAAAAGTAAGGTTTATAAAATACCTTACATTCCAAAACAAGCATATAAAATAAATTAACCCCAGTTACCTCGATTCCAAGCTTAATCTTAATTTGAATAGTAAAACCCGTGCAATCACCGATCACAAGAAAAATCTACATTATTAATGTAGATACCAATTAACCAAAAATAACAATAAAATAATTAATTTACATAATTTAACTCCTACAACCCAATTTTCTCTACAACTATTATCCTCATTTATTCCAATTTCCTTAAAAGAAATCCTTAAATAACCTTTAATATACCCATAATTACAAAATCTCCAATACCAACTTCCTAAATAATTAAATCTCTCTTTCATAATATATATGGATATAATATAATTATTAAACAATTCCTCAAATACCCACATAATTAAAATCATATCAAATTATAATTCAAATATTAAGTCCTAATTTATATTTTTCATATAACTCAGATCTAACAAAAATAAACCGATTAAAACTTCAATAATACCTCCAATAATCCAAATAAAATATTTAAACTAATTTTTATCGGTAAAAACACCCTATAGGGATTAATTTAAACCCTATTTATAAAAGAAATTAATTATAAAATCACATGACCACTAAATAATAAATCTAAACCGATTAAAATAAACTATTAATTATTCTCTACATTTCTACAGTCTTATATTGATAAAACTCAAAACTTGCCTAAAATCATATCCCCAAAATATTCTCTAACTAGCATAAAATTACTATCATATGAAAGAGAAAATTATTTAGAACATATTTTATAAAAGAAGCTCTGTAATTAAAAGAGAGTTTATATACCTTATTGATCTCCGAAGAACCGAAAATACCCCAATCAGAACCTCACTCTCTCTTCTTTTCCTTAACACTTCACGCAGGAAGTGTTAAGGGGGAGGGGGTATTTATAAAATACCCCCACCTTATAATTGGCGCCTAATGGCGCCAATTAATTGAGATAAGGGGATCAACCCCTTATCTCTTTGTTGGTGCCTTTTTATGTAACGGCACGGCGTCTCCCGTCTCCCACTCGGGGTCCCTAGGGTCCCTAGCGGTGCCGGACTGGGGCTTCACCCCAGCCAGAGCTTCATCCTGCCCCCAGCAGGATTATCCCCCCCCATAAGGGGACCTCCCCAGGCCTCGAACGCTCAACCTGGGGGTAAGTAGAGCCTTAAGAGGAACCTGGTAGCCACTTGCACCGCGGTGCAAGTGGTTACCAGGTTCCTCTTAAGGCTCTACTTACCCCCAGGTTGAGCGTTCGAGGCCTGGGGAGGTCCCCTTATGGGGGGGGATAATCCTGCTGGGGGCAGGATGAAGCTCTGGCTGGGGTGAAGCCCCAGTCCGGCACCGCTAGGGACCCTAGGGACCCCGAGTGGGAGACGGGAGACGCCGTGCCGTTACACCATCACTTTCCCGATTCCTGAGTAGCCTGAAATTAGAAATGGAAACTCCTTCCCATTACAGTATGGCCATACATTTCTCAGACTCACTCATCGAGGGGCCCAGTAATATCTCTCACTAATGTGAGGGACAAATTCCATCTTGACCACTCACATTCTTCTTCATGAAAACTCCTAAGCCCGATTGTAGCCTTTATCATCACCCGGTCAAAGGTGACTTTTGACTAGGTCAAAACTTAGCAAGTTTCATGCAGGAATCTATGATGATCTCAAGTCAGAGGGCACTGTGACATGATTATATGTATGAGATAAGCTTATGACTTAATCTATACAACTTTCTCATAGCGGGTCAGTCCAGCACCTTATACTCCTACAAGTGCCTAAGACTTTGATTTGTATCTCTATACCTCATCAAAGTCATACTGGTCTTATTTCATCTTTGCCCCCGCATAGATAATTGACCAGAGACATTTAGGATAATTTTTATAGTTCATCCAAGGATACAATTATCATAATAAATATGCAAATGATATGATAACAATAATGAGAAATTCTTAAATAACAATAATGTTTAAGGTACAATGATTGGCCCTTAGGGCATAATTTCCAACAAAAGGTTCTCGAACAATTGTCTCCCAGGATAGAACGGATTACGTCTTCGGAATGATGGTACTATCAGTCGGAAGCCCGAACGGACACAATGATATTGCTTTCAGAATCGCACAGGTTGAGATGATTGCAGAATGCACTATGCAGTATATGAGAAGGGATGAGTGTTTTTAGTTTGAGAGTGATTTTTCCTGTCACTAGCACGTCCTATTTATAGTTGACGGAAGTTGATCAGATGGACTCGACTCTTGAGGCAAACCGGTGCGTTGTGCGAACAGACATACCGGAACGGACTGAACAAAAGCGAATGATGCCTTTTTGTTGGCGAACTGGTGTGTCGTGCAAACAGACACATCAGAACAGAGCAACCGAACACACACACTAGAAGACGTACCAGAACGAACGGATGCACTGGTTCGGTCATTCGGTCACACATCCGCACAGTTTGTAAAATCACGAAGGGGTATAAAGGAATAAAACGCGATAGTTCGGACAAACTAAAAAATTATTTAATAAAAATTATTTTTAAATCTCACACACGCGCGACCGACCGAACCGAACCGCGCGCGAGTGTGTGGTGGACCAAGGCCCATGTATGTCCTCCCTCCTCCACAAAAGTGGATTGGCCTAAGGGCCCATTTTAGAGGTGAGAAGTTGAGCCTTATATATACTCTTATTTCTTTTGATTTATCCAATGTGAGACTTTTGTCTACACACTATTTTCTCCTTCATTTTTCTTCTTCTCTTCCAACCTACTTCTTATTCATAATCCATTGAATTATTATTCAAAATTCCAACACTAGGTAGTTTCACCTGTGGCGTAGAGGCTGGCGTACGTGCTGTCCTTGATGCTAGCATATGTGTTAACCTCAAGTTCGGACCAAGTAAGCAGATTTGCCATGGAAGTGTGAGGACTTCTGTCTCAAGTTCTTACTAACCAGCTTTGATTTACTCTAATCGTGAAGACCAGTAATAGGCCCAGAAGCATCGATGGTGAAGATGATAAATGCTGAAAATGCAGGTCCGTGACGGTGAAGATGATAGACTTAGATCAGTAGGAAGGTGGTGTCGCAAATGAGAACAAGACGCGCAAGATGAACACGGTGGCTTCGAAGATGAACACCGCCGGTGATGATGACAGATGCAGATCAGTCAAAACAATGGCGTCGAAGAACCAGATTGTTACAGACCAAACGGAGATTCACACACTACGTTTTTTCTCTTCTTTGCAGAGTTTCTCACCGTAGATCAGCCACGACGGAGTTTCTTGTTGGAGACGCCGAAGAAAATCAGACCGTTATAGAGTTTCTAACTCAGTGATTTGTATACCGTCTGATTTTGTTTCTATGCTTTTTTATTAAATAACATAGGTGTCATTTGTTCCAAAAAAAAAAAAAAACAATAGGTGTCAATCAAAATAATGATGTGGCAGGTGATTAATGGACGTTTGTTCTTTATTATCAAAAATCAAAAATTACTCCAATTTAATTATTTTAAGGTTAAAATTGCACCCAAAAAATTTTAAGGTGTTAATTACATCCTTTGCACCTTTTCCCTTAATTTTATTTTATTTGCTATTAATACCTTTTAAGATAAGATTCATGAGGGACAATTCTTTCTTCTATGATCGTATGTTTCTTATCTCCTTGAAACAAAATTGATTAGATGTGTATTTAGTAATAAAAAGTCAAAAAGGTCATAATATCCACTCGTCTTATGAAAAAAGAGTCTCATTGAAATTATCAGAAACTAGCAATATTCAGTATCGCTGAAATAATCTATGTGATGTGCTATTTCTAAATTCTACCTAAAGAGAGACAAGTAAATTACTGATTTTTTTTGGTCGGAAGTAAATTACTGATTTAAATGCAGGCCATGAGAGAAATTACTTATTTGAATTTTTTTGGTCAAAATTTGAATAAAGTTTCGTGTTATTTAATAATTGGCTCATCTGAAAAAAAGTTCCGTTTTTTGTAATTTCCTGCGGTATAATCTTCATTTAAAAAATAGTCACATTTACCTCGCGGCAATTAAAAGGACCTTCCTTCTTTACGTCGCGGCAAAATAATCCAGAGGAAAGCGGGGGAAAAATAAAAAATAAAAATAAAAAGGCCTCCCAGGCATTCCACCACCGCATGTTTCCTCTGACCACCCGAAAGCAAGCTCCGTCGGACTGACCGGAGGAGGATACGACCCCACCCGACCTCTCCTTCTGTCCTACATCAGATCTTTTCCTTCCCTCTTTTCTCCCTCTCCTCTCAATTCTTATTCTCTCTTAACTTGTCTATATTCTTCAATCTATTATTTAATTTTTAAGATCCTCATTACCCTTTTCTTTCGCCAAATTACTGCAATTGTCTCAAACCATGAACGACTTCGATGGTCTCTTAGCGAACGATTTCGGGTTCAAACCGCAGGGCAAATCGGCTCCAATGGCTGCATCCAAGGGATCCTCTAATACCACCACTAGTACCTCCCGATCCGCTCCATTTGGGTTGTCGGGTAATGAAAAGAAACGAGATACTGCTGGTTTCGATGATCTGTTTGGGTCTTCTGCGAGGTTCCCGAGCAAATCACAAAGTCTTAACGCTGATTCGTCATTCAATTTGGATTCCATGTTTCATGGTTCCGGCGATTATGGTTCTAAGTCTCCGAATTCGCCAGTGCATTACAAACCCGTTTATGATGATGACATTTTCGATGGCGTTCCTGGCTTGAAGAGTTCGTCTAAAGTTAAATATGATAACATTTTTGCGTCGGCATCGTCGGCTCCCCCTGGTGCATTTGATGACCTCCTTGATGGGTTTGGCAAGGCAGAGCGTGAATCAAAGCATTCGGATGGGAAGAGACCGGGAAATAATGACAGCAGTGTCCCAGACTCTAATGGTAGAAGCTTGAATCAAAATGCATTTGATGATCTCCTTGGTGGGTTTGGAGGCAGGAGCCCCCCTAGTGATAGGTACGGCAATCGTATTTTTATGGAGACCAAGTTTCTTAGCGATTGGGATGGCTGAGTAGCTGCCTGTATATGCAATAGTTCTCGTTCCAACCATCAGGCTGTCTAGAGATAAAGGGGCATATAAACTAATTTACTGAACTCATGCTTCAGGGAGGCATGTTTTGGGCAACCCCTTAAAAAACAAGCACACAAATTAAGAAATACATTAAATATTTTAGAATTCCTTCTAAATTTTCTAAGACGCCTTTAATTTATCTTATCTTTTCTCTTCATAATTATCTATCTTGTTACATAATTTAGGTTAGTGAAGATAAGGATATAATTTGGAAAATAGTAATTAATGTTGTTTTGGACTTTTAAAATGATGGATATATGGAAACAATTTTTCCCAAAAGGAACCATTAAAAACAAGTAGTGAAAAATTTGGTTATTTGGGTCTTCAGAGTGAAGTACCAAGTTTATTGCTTTAAGGATTAACTATTTTATATCATGCGTTAATATTTGGTGGATCTTTCAAGCAGATATAGGATTTTTATCAATCTGTGTAGTTATGGTCTGAAGTTTTTATTTGTGAGACCAAATGTTGCAGTCATTCATTTAATTACTATTGAAATGAACATAACAACAGGCCTTATCCCATTAGGTGGGTTAGCTTCATGAATTGTACGTGTTATTGTGCTTTATCAACAACCTAATCCTTAGACACGTGAACATAATACAGTTTGGAAAATTAGGTTTAGCTATTTTTGAACTTGGTCATTATAATTGGTGTCTTTGATTTACATGTGAGCTTTGTAATTCAGGAAAAAAAGTGAGTTTTTGTTACCATTCTTGAACCAATGTACCCAAAATAGAAAGGCTACAAATCTTGAACCTGATTTGCTTGGGGATTTTGAGATTATGTTGCACCACTTGAGTATTAAATTTTCTTGCTTCTTGCTCAACGTATATTGCTTTCTTCACAGGCCAGCTCCTGATATTGGTTTGTCCTCAGAACCAACTGCCAGGGCATCTAAAACAACCCCTGGTATGGCAGATGATCCTTTTAAGGTATTTGAATCAACTTCGGCTCCACTTGATTCATCTTCAGGCCAATATATGGACCCATTGGAGGAAATTTCTCAAATTAGTAAACTTAGTAGTTCTAGTAGCATGAAAAAGGATAGTTCAGTAAATTCTAATGGGAGAGTATATGATGATATTGATCCCTTTGGGGGGCTTGGAAAATCTGTGCCAGCATTCTCATCAGGGACAAATAATAGGAAGGGTGGCAGTCCTCCACATACAAATACAAGCTCAAATTGGACTAGAGACAAAGAAACTATCGGGAGATCTTCTGTAAGGACTCCTGAGAGACAATCACAAAGCAGGATGCCAGTTGATCATAATAAGGAATTTCAAGAGATGCATTTTGACATACCTTCATATTCATCTGATTATGATAAGCCAGTTAACCTAAGGGCTTCTTCCCCATCAAACAATAATGCTGGTTTTAGAGAGGCTAATGTTCAGGTGAATATGTCTCCTAAATATGAAGAGAATTCAGAATCAAATGATATATGGTTAACAGCATCAGAGATTCCTCTTTTCACACAACCAACTACTGCTCCACCACCATCAAGACCCCCTCCCCCACGACCTGCTTCTGCTAATGCTAAAAAGAAGGCTAAAGAGGCTTCTTTTCAAAGTTCAACTCGGTTCTCCCAAGGCCCTAAGTCTGCTTCTGTCGCAGCAATGGCATCATCACAGTTTGATGAACTTGATGATTTTTCCATGGACAGGAATCGTGGTAATTATGATGGGCATGTAAATAATTTTGTTAATGAAGAATTGGAAATGAACTCTGCAGCTGCTGCTATGAAGGAGGCTATGGATAGAGCTGAAGCTAAATTCAGGCATGCAAAGGAAGTTAGAGAGAGAGAGAGCATAAAGGCTTCAAGAAGCAACTTGGAAAAAGATGAGACAGTTATGCAGGAGGATGGCGAGAAGCAGGAAAGGTTACACCATGAAAGGCAACGAAGGGAGAGAGAGGAAAGAGAGCGAAGGAGACTTGTGGAAGAAAAGGAGAGGGAGCAGAAAGAAAGAGAGCAGCAACTTGAGAGGGAAATGGAGAAAGCGAGGAAGATTGAAAGGGAAAGAGAAAAGGCAAGGCAGGCTGTAGAAAGAGCTACTAGAGAAGCACGTGAAAGAGCTGCTGCTGAAGCTCGGATGAGAGCTGAGAGAGCTGCTGCTGAGAAAGCCAGTGCTGAAGCTCGAGAACGAGCTGAAAGAGCTGCAGTACAGAGGGCGCAGGCTGAAGCCCGTGAAAGGGCTGCTGCTGAGGCAAAGGAAAGGGCCGAAAGGGCCGCCGCAGAGGCTAGGGAAAGGGCAAATTCAGACTCAAAGGAGAGGGAAGCACGAGAAAGAGCCGTGGCTGCTAGGGCTGAAGCTGAAGCACGAGTTAGAGCAGAGCGTGCTGCTGTAGAAAGGGCTGCTGCAGAGGCACGAGAAAGAGCTGCAGTTGCTGCAAGGATGAATCAACAAAAGAATGAAAATGATCTTGAATCCTTTTTTAGTATGGGTACACGAGCCAGCAGTGCTCCAAGGCCTCCCAGGGCAAACTCTTCTGTGAGGACCTAATACCTTATCTTAACCATTATCTGACTGTATGGCAGGTTGGCATATTAATTTTGTGAATCTTTATGCTTTCAGGACTGTGTGTTTGATAACCAGTCTCAACCACCAGACATAACAAGGAAATCTACGGGGGTAGCCTCATCCATGAAGAAAGCATCATCATCAACTAATATTGTTGATGATCTTTCCTCAATTTTTGGATGTAGGTTTTCATGTTTTATATGGTGCTTATTGTTTTTTTGTTTTTTGGGTAACAATATGATGCTTATTGTTACAATAGTGGTTTGTATCCTTTGTCTCATATTTGCTTACTCGACTATTTTTGTCCCTTCTGTTTCATGGTTTAAAGCTGCTCCATCAACATTTGGGGAATTTCAAGAGGTTGAAGGGGAAAGTGAAGAAAGACGAAGAGCTAGGTTGGAACGCCACCAGAGGACTCAAGAGCGTGCGGTATGTGTTAATGTATTATGGTCTCTAATTTTATTTCTTCATTGATCTCAAAATGAATTGCCAAAGCAAGTGCCCCTTTTGTGCTAACTTTGTCATGTTCATATTCAGTTTTTTTGTACGAGTACCATTGAGTTTTGTTGAAATTACCAAGGAACAAAAAACCGGACCGGTCAATGAACCGGTCACAGTACTGATTTAAGGGTTAATGGTTCAATCGGGGTCGGACCGGTAGTCGAACCGGTGGTCGAACCGGTCATATTAAAATATTATAATTTATTAAAGGTAATATATATATTAATATATTTTTAAATTTGCATAGATTAAAATAAAGATCTTTAGGCAAAAAATCTTAAAATATATTAATATTAGTTATGTTGCCTATATTTATATAATGACATCTCATTTCCTATAATTAATTAATTATTATATCCTCTCAAAATCATTTTTTTTAGATTTGTTCTTTTTTTACTTACTTTTCTCTTCATCTTGGTCTTCAAACTTTCATTTTTCCCTAAAAAATAATGCCCAATAGTAGGTAGAAGAATAAAAAAATGTATTTTATAAAAAAAAAAAGACAAACCGGTCGAACCACCGGTTCAAACCGGTTCGACCGGTTCACCGGTTTATGCTATGAACCGGACCGGATCACCGGCCGGACCGGTTGAACCGGCCGGTCCGGTTTTTTTTTTCATTGGAAATTACACACATTTCCTTTACCATACAACAACAACAACAACAACAAAAAAGCCTTTATCCCACTAGGTGGGGTCGGCTATATGGATCGCACGATGCTATTGTGCTCTATCAAAGACCATAGATTTCAATATATTATTAATTAAAAGGTCTCTCTCAATGACTTCATTGAGCGTTCGTTTCGGTCTTCCTCGACCTCGTTTGACAGGATTCCATACTGCTTGATCAACCCTTCTCACCGAAGCACTCAATGGCCTTCGTTGAACATGTCCAAACCATCTCAAACAATTTTCTACTATTTTTTCTTCAATAGGGGCCATTCCAACACGATCACGTATATGAGTGTTATGAATCTTATTCTTTCTTGTATGGCCACACATCCATCTTAACATCCTCATCTCAGCTATCCCCATTTTATGTTCATGATATCCCCTTAAAGCCCAACATTCACTACCATATAGCATTGCTGGTCTTATAGCGGTGCGGTAGAATTTTCCTTTTACCTTATTAGGTACTTTATGATCACAAATAACTCCCGTAGCTTTTCTCCATTTATACCATCCGGCTTGAATTCTGTGATTGACGTGTCCATCCACCTCACCATCTTGTTGTATAATTGATCCCAAATATCTAAATTTTGTCACTTGTGAGATGACTTGCCCACCCAATTTAACTTCCACTTCACTTTGACTTTGTCTCTGATCAAATTTGCAATGCATATATTCAGTTTTGCTCCTACTAAAACAAAAATATTTCAATTCCAAAGTCCGCCTCCATATCTCAAGTTTGGAGTTAATTTCTTCCCTAGATTCAGCCAATAGCACTATATCATCCGCAAAAAGCATGCATTTAGGGATCTCCTCTTTTATAGGTTCAATTAGGACGTCTATCACTAGGTTAAACAAATAAGGACTTAAAGCTGATTCCTGATGTAGTTCAATCCTTATAGGGAAGTCCTCTGTAACACCTCCAGATGTTCTAACATTGGTTGTAACCCCCGCATACATATCTTGAATGGCTTTGATATATGCAACCCTCACCCCCTTCTTTTCCAAGGCTTTCCAAAGCATATCTCTTGGCACTCGGTTATAAGCTTTCTCCAAATCAATGAAGACCATGTGTAAATCTCTTCCTTTGCTCCTATACTTTTTCATTATCCCCCTTAATAAATTAATCACTTCTTTTGTAGACCTTCCTGACATGAATCTAAATTGGTTTTCAGCAACATCAATTTCCAACCTCAACCTATATTCAATCACTTTTTCCCACAATTTCATTGTATGGCTCATTAGCTTAATTCCTCTATAGTTTGCGCAATTCTGAATATCCCCTTTATTCTTATAAATAGGAACCAAAGTACTTTTCCTCAACTCATCTGGCATTTTCTTGGTTCGTAAGATCTCATTAAATAATTTTGTGAGCCACGACACACCCTCCTCGCCCAAACATTTCCAAACTTCAATTGGAATACCATAAGGTCTGACAGCTTTACCAGTTTCCATCTTCTTATGAGCTTTAACCTCGCCAATTCGAATCCTGCGATAAAATGAAAAATTGAGGTCACCTTCTCGAGTTGTCAAATCTTCCAAGTCACAATGCGACCCTTCTCCACCATCATTAAACAACTTATAAAAGTAGGCTTCCTACCTATCCTTAATACCCTTCTCCATCAGTAACCAAAATTTTTCATTCTTCATCCTTTATACACCTCACTTGGTCCAAGTCTCTTGATTTTCTCTCCTTATTCTTTGCGATCTTGTAAATCTTACGCTCTCCTGCCTTTGTCCCTAACTCCTTATAAAACTCTTCATATGCTTTATTACGAGCTTCACTCATTGCCTTTTTTAGTCTCCTTTTTAGCCATACGATATTTTTTCTAATTTTCAGCATTATTACATAAGTGTATGGCTTTAAAACAATCTTTCTTATGCTTGGTTTTCTCTTGAACAGTCTCATCCTACCACCAAGTCTCTTTATCTTGTCGACCAAGACCTTTTGATTCTCCCAGAATTGCTTTAGCAACCTGCTGGACATTTTTAGACTTATTCTCTCACATGATATTAGGATTTCTTTGCAACTCCCACTCCCCCTCCTCTAAGAGAGTTTTCTTAAAAATCTCCTTTTTTCCCCTTTCAATTGCCACAACCTGACCCTTGGGTTTAAAACTTGCTGGCGTTTTTGTTTTACATACTTAATATTTACATCAAGGACCAGGACCCTATGTTGTGCTGCCACGCCATCCCCAGGGATCACTTTATAGTTAGTACAAAATCGTATATTAGAATTCCTTACCAAGAAGTCGATCTGTGACTTTGCGGCTCCACTCTTGTATGTTATTAAATGCTCCTCTCGCTTCTTAAAACAAGTGTTGACAATCTTGAGATCATATGCGAGGGAGAAATCAATAATAGATTGACCTTCATTATTGAGCAACCCAAATCCAAAACCACTATGCGCTCTTGCATGAGGTCCTACCTCCTTACCAACATGTCCATTAAGATCTCCTCCAATAAAAATCTTTTCAGTTAGTGGGATACTCTGAATTAGTCCCTCCAAATCTTCCCAGAATTTTTCCTTAAGATGTACTTCTGCTCCTACTTGAGGTGCATACACACTAATAATGTTAATAGTATTCTTTCCAACAATCATTCTTAAGGAAATAATTATGTCCTCAATCCTCTTAACATCCACCACATTCTTCCTCTATTCCTTGTCAGCAATGATACCAACACCATTCCGTCCATTGACCTTTCCTGTGTACTAGAGCTTAAAACCATTAATTTCTCTAGACTTTTCTCCTGACCATTTAGTTTCCTGGAGACACAGGATATTAATCTTACGATCCTTCATTACTCCCACCACCTCCCAAGATTTTCCGCTCAAAGTCCCAATGTTCCAAGTGCCAAATCTGATCTTATTTTCATGAACTAGCTTCTTTAGCCACCTCCGTTCAGAAGAAAGCGGTAGCCCTTGCTCATTTAACACTACATCCGGGAGACGATGCAGCGGCTCTTGCTCACTTCTCACTGTACTCGAGCCATACAGCGCGTTACTTACAGGCAATGACCTAGCATTAGCACAATTTCTTCGTTGATCCATGTTCATAAAGATTCGACAGGGTTTTACGTTGGCTGTCGGGACCTAACACAACCCTCCTCCTTTACCCGGGCTTGGGACCGGCTATAAACATAGGCGGAGTTACACATTTCCTTTACCATAAACATATATAATTTAATTCAATTTTCATTTTTATTAAAATACCCTCCATTAACTTATATAAATATATACCCGCATGTGTACAAATAAAAATAAAGAGTAGATTTCGTTTTCATTAAAATTTAACCCAAAAAGTTTGCAGTTGGGCTAATGGAGGGTATTTTAGTAGCATAAGTTTTTATTTGACAGGTCTGTATATATTTGAAAATAGAATGCAAGTCTTTTTTTAAACAAAACTTGGGAAAAGTTGGTGTAATTTGCTTTTTTCTTATAATCGTTTTGTCTGTGTGACCTTTGATATTTTGTAATTTATTCTAGGCAAAAGCATTGGCTGAGAAGAATCAGCGGGACCTACAAACACAAAGAGAGCAAGCTGAAAGACATGCAAGTTTTTTGTTCATTGTTCCCTATAAATGTTTTGTGCTGAAAGGGCACATTCTTTTTTAATACTTTTTTTGGCCAGAAGAACATTCTTTTTGAATACTTATCCATGAAAATATGAAAGCTTGTCCTCGTGACATTTTTTTATTTTGTCATCTAATTTCATGGATTTCAGAGGATTGCTGAAACTTTGGACATAGAAATTAAGCGTTGGGCTGCAGGAAAAGAGGGGAACTTGCGTGCTTTACTCTCAACCTTGCAATATGTATGTACTTAGCGTAAAAACTTCTGCACAGTGGATAATCTCTCTGAAACTTCTCTTCCCCAGACCCATGTAATGCCCATATGTTTTGGGCTTACAACCTTGTGCTCTCTAATTTTGAATGCGACCTTGATAGTTTTGTTATTCATAGATTTTTTTAGCAGTATTGTTCTTTCCAATTATGGGGATAAGGCTGCGTACATCTATCCTTCCCCAGACCCCACCTGGTGGGAGTCTTGTGCACTGGGCTTAATAAAAGTATATTGTTCTTTCCAACCAGTGGGAATAGGCTTTATTGTTGTTTCCAATTTGTCTTTGCTTTTACAACTTGAATATCTAATACTAGTTTGTTTATTTCATGAATGATGATCAGGTGCTATGGCCTGAATGTGGTTGGCAGCCAGTTTCTTTGACTGATTTAATTACGGGTGCGTCTGTTAGAAAAGTTTATAGGAAAGCTACTCTGTGCGTCCATCCTGATAAGGTGCAGCAGAAAGGTGCAACGCTTCAACAGAAATATATTGCAGAGAAAGTATTCGATTTACTCAAGGTATTGGCGTATTGCAGACCATTGGATATAATTTGTTTATATTTTTTATCATTGCTTTCTAAACTGCACTCTTTACCTTACATGAGTTTGTACATAGCATTTCTTGGTCACGGGGTCCACATTAAGATAGGAAATTTTAATGTCCGTTGTGTCTTACGCAGCTGTATCCGTATGAGGTCTTCCATGATGTGTTGCCCTTGCAGTACATCATATTTTAGTAATTGAATTGTTAATAGTTGGCTTCGTGACTTAGCTTTTGCTTTTGGACATATATGGCCTTTTTTAAAAATAAAAAAAAAATTGATGAACTTCAGCGAGCTCACTCAGTTTTAAGCTTAAATATAGCCGCCGTATAGGAGTTACATACAAGTCCCTGTATAAACTGCTCAACATTTGATTGACAGGAGTTGCTTCCACTTTGATGCCTTTTAATTGATAGTAAGAAGCAGTTTTGCATTGTATTGCTTATTCTGGAAATACTTAAATCATCTGAAAGTTTGGTTGTCAATTACAGGAAGCTTGGAATAAGTTCAATTCTGAGGAGCTTTTCTAATCATTCAAGGGGGTTTGTTCATATATTTTGTTGTGGGGGCAACAACCTTGTCTTAGCAGCGCCACCTCCCTCTCCCCCAACCAAAAGGGAATATTATTCCGATTGGAAGTGAAATGCATGGGTGGTGAAGCATCGCTTCTGTGTAGCTTTGAGGTTGCCGAAAGGCTACACCATGAAGTAATCTTTGGCATAATTGATGTTCTTCCTGGGGGCTGCAAGGTTTTCACAGGCTATTTGAATGTGGCATGGTTTCTTTTGGGTGTAAAAATATCAATTTGTGGGCAACTTTCAGTATTCTTTGAGTGGGGGCTGTTGAGCGGCCCGTTTTTGTTGATCCAATTTATTACTTGTGATACAGAACGATCTATTGAGTATATATATATATACCGACCATCGTGGAAGTGTGGATTTGCATCAAAATCTGGGAGACTTACAGTGTGGGGTTGAGCCAAGAATCACCCATGAGTCTTTCGTGCAAGCATATTCAATTTGTGAGATTCAAGTTATTTGTTGTTTGTGGTGTTCAATCAAGAAGAATATTTCAGCTATTCATAGATGGACGGGGATAAATTCTCAAGCACCATCGATTACTGATGGAAAAATTTTGTATGCTTTCCATTTGTTCTGATTCTGATGTGTTATGTTGTATCTGTATTTTACCGAATCCTATCTGCCCTGTTGCAATTATTCAAAAGTTCTTTTTCTTTTTTTGGCCCCTGTTGAAGGACACGATCCCCATTTAATTGGCCGTGTAATATGGATCGTTAATGGTTTTCCGAATTGATTCATCAGATATCAGGATGAATAAGTTCTGTTCTCTTAAGGAAAATGTCAGTCAAATGATATAACCAATAATGAGAGAATTTGATTCAAATCTTGAATTCCTTACTCAATTTATCACCTGCCGGCCACCACTCCATGCATGTATGATTGATTTATCGGGGCGTGTTATTTTATTCCCCATGTAATGTAAGTGCTATATGATTGACATTAGTATTCATCATCACAGGAAGCAAAATAGGTCATTTAAGTTTTTGCGCTGGAGAGGCATCCCAAATTTTTTTTCATGCTCAGTGTAACCCTGCAGGTATTTAAAAAGAAGCAATGTTAAACTATTCCAACATTAACTAAATGAACTTTTGTCACATCACACCTTATTTCACATATGACATGATTGTGCTTTCTTCTTTAATTATTTTTTACTGAAGTTTTCGTGATGGATATAATGTAAGTACCAAGTACCAACATTGAGAAATGACCCTTAACCCAAGCAAAGCTATTCCCATTAGTTCAGAATGTGTCACCGAACTAATGGTGTCGCTTCAGTGAAGGATAGAATTGCGTGAAGTTCCATTAGTTCATGTGAGAATGAAGTTGACGCTATTGTTATTTTTGGCCAAAAAAATCATTGCACACCATTAGCCGAAGCCAAAATAAAACGCTCAAAAAAACCTCTTCATACAACTTAACACACGGCCTGCCAAAAACATAACAAAAGAAAACAAAACTTACAATACTATTAACTAAACAACATATTTGTAACAAAAAAAAGAAAAAGAAAAGAAAGAAGTAAATAACATATAATGCAGAAACAAAAACAACAAACTATTAATAGAATCAGTCCTAGTTAACCATTGCCTTCTTTCTGAAACTTACGTCCCTTTTGCAAAATGGCTAACATAGAGAGTGTAGGCACCACCAACCAATTTCCATGGTCCTCTCCTTTACATGCCCCAGCTATTGTTGGAAATAACTTTATGTTCCCACAAAACTATCTCTACAAAAGTTGCTGACTTGGCAGATAGGGTTCCATTATTGTGCTTTGCTGAAGGGTGAGGTCCATGTTTAGTGGGATGGCAACGACATTTAAAGACTGATAAGAATGTGGGGGCTGAAATCTCACTCATTTCTAAATCATGTCGAGTCTCGTCTCGTCTCCTTCATCTAAGTCCCAACTTTCTCGCCTGCCTTTCATTCATTCATCTTCTGAACCATTAATTTTCTTCATTTATAACGCGTTTGTTCTTGAAAATACCCGCCATTGTCTTTTATTCCTACATCATTTTCCATAAACCACCGTCCTTTATAAGCTCCGACCCGACCTGGTTTTCTTTTCTTTTCTTTCTCTTTTCTGGTTGTCTCTTAGCAATCACTTATAGATGTTAGTAACAAGCAAGGAAACTTTTTGTTATGACTCGCACACTCATTATAACCTTAATTTATAAAGGGTTCTAACTCATAACCTCACCTTTAAGGAAGTCTTAAAAGAAAGCGTTTGATGTTTGTTAGACTACAGGGCCATGATGGCTTAAAGTATTAACTAAATACACAACAATTCACTTGAAACGTGAATTTGAATAAGTGTGTTATTGTTATTTACCTACATTCTCGACGCACTGCTTCTATAATTTCGTTTCATATGTTTTGTTGCCTTATCACTCTTAGTGGTAGTTTTATCCCCTTTTTTGTATTTTCTCTTTCACATGCTCACTGTCCCTTTAAAATCGTCAATATTCTGAGACCCATATTACTATTAATATTCTCTTTAAAATAATTCCTAACAGCTAAATACAACGGAGATTATCAAAGGAAGAAGACTGGATACTTAAAAAAGTTGTTAAGCTCTTTTATATCAGAGGTCTATTCTGTCAATAAAATAATGATGTGCATTAACTCTTAACTCGCAACCAATTTCAACTAATCAAATTAATTCCTTAAAACACGTGTTCCTTTTTGGCATACTAGATGATTATGTTAAGATGATAACTTGTCAAGCAAAGTTTATTGTGGGGCAAGTTTCATTTACCAAATCTAGCTAGATTCAGTGTATATATATGTGTATCTCAACATTAGGTGTACTTATCCAAGTTTTTTTTAAAAAAAAATAAGAAAATATTATTTAAACTTTAAAATCTCAAATCAGTAATTTTCTTTTAAAATGATTTGTTAATTGTTATACTATTATACTTAGTACTTATACTTTTATAGGAAACAAAACTGATTTAAAATTTAAAAGTTTAAGTGATATTTTCTTGTTTTTTCTCTTTTTTAACCTTGTACATCATCCATTTTCAAATCAATTAAATCTCAATTTTTTTAATTTTATTTTTTATTTGGAATACTAAAGTACTCCCTCCTATCTTTAATATAAAACTTATTTGAAGAGTTGATCTTTATCTTAAATATAAGACCCATTTTTTATATTTATCAACTTTTTCCTTATTTACCATTCTTGGTGCTCCTTCAATAATAATTTAAGGAGGAGAAAAAAAATTGAGAAATTAAAAAAAATGACTACGGTGTTTTAGAAAATACATTTCATATTAACTACCTTAACTAATTTTCTTAATCCTTTCAAATTAGGTAAATTTATCTTATAGTAAGGACATGAGCGAGTAAGATATATAATGATATTAATGTCATGATTATCAACTTAAAAAATAATTTAAATAAAAAATAAAAAATAAATTTAAATACTCCCTCCAGTCTATCATATAAGTCATTTTAACTAATTAATCTGAATTAAGAAATAACAGTTAACTCATTAAATTCATCTTAAATTAAAAGAAATTTTCAATTTTACCTATAATAAAGTAAGTTTTGAAGGAGAGAGAAAAGTATAAGGAGCCATATTTAAATACTCCATTGGATTCTAAATATAAGACTTAGTTGACTACTTTGAGAAATTAAGGAAGGTAATTAAATTATTTTAAAATATTTATATTTATCATTTTTTCTTCAAACTAATTTTTCTGATTTATAAACTGATATATAATTTAATCATACAAAATATATGATATGATTAAGTAATTTATTTAAATTTCTTAATCTCTCTTAAAAAAAATCAACTAAGTATTATATTTAGAATAAAAAATAATATTAATTATATGAGTGAAATTGATAAATAAATATTTATTCCTCTCCAAATGACTTATATTACATATATCATACCATTTTTTAAGAAGGAACTTATACAGGAGGAGTAACCCCGACAGAATAACATGGCAAAATAGGTAAATTAAGTTGCATTAATTGCTGGAGCAAATAATAAAAGAGGTTGCATTTATTGAACAAACTATACACCAACTACGAGATTTTGGCAGGCATCGAGCAGGACTTTGAAGGTTCTATTATATTTAAACCCAAAAGATGTTGAAGCAGCAGCAGAGAACGGCACGTGGAATCCCATAACTTAATAAACAACTATCACGTGGCAGATATTAATCATTGGGTTTAGGGTCTGATATAGCCACTAGCCAGTAACAAATATAGCCAAACAAAACATAATTCGTTCCTAATAATCTGACTTAAACGGTCTGAATTTCTTAAGATCAAGAAAGACACCAGCCACAGAGCCAGTAATAGCCACAATAGACACTAAAAGGCAGGTCAAGCTAAGCACCTGAAGACAAATCCACTTGCCACTCCATTTTGAGATCTTCTTCTGTGAAATATACATCCTCACAGGAAAATAAACGTTCGCTGGCCAAAACCCAAAAGCCCCTATAACTCCCACAATATCATTGAAGAATGGAAGCAGCATGGATATAACTGTGGTGATCATCACAAACACTATTCTCCACAATAGTCTGAACAGGTTGAGATTGTAAGGTGAAAAACCAGGGATTGGAATTTGGAACTCTTTTTTGACTTTGGGCCATTTTTGTGATGCTCTCTTCTCAACGAAAGCGAAGATGGGTTGGCAATACACTTGGTATGCTCCTACCAGGTGAATCACTACAGCAGCATGTGCTATGTCTATGACCCAATATGTGTTGTCGAAACCAAAACCAGTTAGCACATTCCCAGGTGCTGTGTCTCCGAAAGCTGCATACCCCATTAAGCCACAAAGCATATAGAATGTTGTGGTTGTTATAGTACTGATCAGTGTCGCCTTCTTCATTGTCTTTGCTTCTGATGGGGGAGATTTTACCGTGTCCTGTTTCAACTTTACATATTAGCGCCTAAAATGTTTCAATCCATATTTGGTCCTCCCAAAATAGAAACTTTTTTTTTTTTAAAAATATTTTTTGTAATTGGGTTTGCTCATAGAAATAAGTTCCAAAGTTGGTTACCTGAATTTCAATGAGAACAACAGCAAATGAGTAGGCAAAGGCTATATCACCAAGGGCTTGGCAGGTCCTCCATATTTTCTGGGCCTGAGTTACAGTTCCTACGCTTATTCCTGTGAGGCTTCCCTTTAATACACCCGTTTCTGCCACCGCAAATCTCTACCGAATTAGCTCATATACTGTAATACAACAAATAATCTCTCTCTCTCTCTCTATATATATATATATATATATATAGCATGCTTTTACCTGCAACTTTGACGATCCCAAGAGCAAGACCAATCAAAGAATAGGTGGCTGACATGAATGCAGCGACTGAGGAGAGCCACCATATCTGATCAAAGTCTGGAATCTGAGAAAGGAAACACTCAGTTGCCCCATAAATGAGTATGTATGGGGTGCTTGACATGTGACATGGGTTTTTTCCTCTCGAGGAATGGTAACAATTAGACCTTCTTATTGACCTGTCAAACAGAAATCACATATCATAAAAACTGGACTTTAGTATAATAGTAGAATGTTGTGCCAATATTACTCACATCATGCTTATGGAAGCTGCTATAGTGTATCCTATAGCAATCCCGAAAAGATTCAGGTATTGAATTATCGCAAGAACCTTGGCATTAACTCCTCCTGCAAATTCAGTCATTCAGGCTTAATTAAACCACTTGAACACTGCTTGTGTAATACTAACAAGACTCTCACTCTGTTTGTGAAAACAGAGGATTACCCAGAATGGATCGAACCGCGTCCGAGTAAGAGTAGCTTCTCTTTCCAGTCTCAGGATCCCCTACACGGTAACAATCTGCTAGCAATGTTGATGTGCAGTAAGTGATGGCAGAGAACGCAAGCATCACTGTGGGACCAGCAATCCAACCCAATTGAGCCACTGCCCATGCTAAGGACAGAACTCCTGATCCTATCACAGCCGTTATAATGTGCGAACTTGCAGTCCAAACCGTTCCTGTTTCATTTTGATACACACTTGTATTTTTTCAAATGAAAGTTAAATGAATGAGCAAGTGTACGTACATTTGTTTTGTTTTCAAGCGACAGAACAGAGAATTTTAGGAACTAAATGGTGCAGGTACGGTTGAAGTAGGGGACTATAGTTATGTGAAGGGCAGTACCAGTTCGTTTAAGACGTCCATCATCGTCATAGCATTGGTATGTAGAATTTGAATTCGCATCGTCTCTGGAATCTTCAATGTCAAAGGCTTGAAGTTGGCGAAGATTGGTGGCGGCAGAGTTTTGAGCCATCTTAGATGTAAAAGACAGAGTCCAAACTTCGAAGCAGAGAAAATATTTATTCAATATCTCTGAAAAAACCAGTTTTCATTCACAAACAAAACAGAGAGAGAGAAGGAGGGGTTGATTATATGGGGTAGGGAAGGCTAAGCATTATTGATACTGAATGGTTAGGCAGAGGAATGGGGGGGACATTTATAGCAGGGAAGCTGCACTAATTAAAATTTGAAAGAGACTGTCACTTTGAGAATGCCAAAAGATAAAAAAAATTTGTTCGGTTTGGGGATCACAAGAGTGGGTGAAAAAGAACACTCAAAATGGTGGCCTCTTGCTTTTGGAGCACCACATGAATTTGGAAGAACGTATTAGAGGCTGTTACATTCTTTGCCTTCAATCGCTAGTAAACCGCATATAGTTCATTGAAAAAAATTACATATGGAGACAGGTAATGTCTCGTTCTTTGTTAGAATAAATAATACTGCAAACGAAATTTTATATTAAGAACTTGTATTACAATATATTAAATATCAGAAGTAGTATATATTACAGACTTCATGATGAAGATGAAAGAGTACGACACAACCGCAGAGATGTATATTAATTCATAGCCCAATTGCTTCTCGAAACTGAATTGATTTCGTAATTATATTCTCTCTTTATAAAAGTGGTCTTTTTTTGTAGTTATTGGCACCTTTTAAGCCACTGTTATAGCACAGGACTGGAGCACCTGATGATTCGTAGTTCAACAAAGTCAAGAAAATTACAATATTCTCCTAAGCTCGCCGTAGAATCATGTTTTGTCATCTAGTGTTTGTTTAAGATAGTTATTACAATTATTAAAATCAGTTTTTTAATTATAATTTATAGTATATAAAATAAATATATGAAAAAAATTATGTCCCAATTTATATAAAAAACACTTATAAACTAAAAATAAACTATCCTAAATAAACTTAAAAAGCTTTAAAGTTATATTCCTTTTGATCATAATGAAAAGATATTCGTAACGCAAGGAAACCGAGACAGTTGCCACAATCTCCTTAAATACTGGAACCAAAACAGTGCAGAAACATCCTTTTTTTTTTTTTTTTTTGAATGGAAACATCGTTTTATATCATCACTCAAATCACTCTATGCTATTCTCTTAGGCCTTGTTTGGTTTAAAGGAGAGGAGGGAGGGGGGTTAAATGAGGGGAGGTGAGAAGAGGTTATAAACTTTGTTTGGTTTGATCGTTTGATGGAATGAAAAGTCGGGAGAGTTACCGTTTGGTTCAGAAGAGAGGAAGGGATATGAGTCAATTAAATGTTGATAAATATATCCTAATATTTTATTTAGATATCAAAATTATTATTTCCTAAGTTACAAATTGCAAAAAACCTTTGTTATCTCACTTATATATGATAAAAAAAACTTTATATACATTTGGAATGATGATTTTAATATGTTAATTCATCAAATTTAATATGTTTTTTAAATTTAAATATAAATCCTCAATCAAATTATAATACTAAAATAACAAAGGTAATTAGGGTGTAATTTATATATCATATTTTATTGAAATACTTGTGATAACGTTAAAAACATATAAACTTATCTAAGATTATTCCAGGTATATACTTGTGATCATGTTATAACATTAAAACATATTTAATTAGAAAATAAATCAATAAACTTGTCTAAAGTGATATATTATACACAAAAAAATATATAAATAGACACATGCAGTGTGAAAGAAGGTTTGGATGGCTTGAAGAGCAATTTGTGGTAGTAACAGTTAGAGAAGCATGTGGTGTTCACAATGAAATAGCGACACCAAAGAGAAAAATGGTGGATTTAAATGAGTTTAATAATATTTAATAAGATATCATTTGATTAGATATATTTTTGGATTTCTTTGGCTTATTGCAATAATATTATATGGTTTTTATAATCAGATGGGTAAACTTGAGATAATGAAAAATTAGCATGAGCATTTTAATTATAATAAGACATAATATTTCTCACCCATAAAAAAGATTTTAAATTTGAAGGGGGCGTGAAAGGAGGGGAGGAGAGTAATAAAAGACAAAATTTCTCCTCTCCCCTCCCTCTCATTTTTCCCAACAAAACATGTTCACCCCCACCCCATCCATCCCCTCCCTTCCTCTCAAAAAACCTCGGACCAAACAATGCCTTAAGAGCCATTCGTTTGGATTAATTTATAGAAGCTCAATAAGTACTTATGAATCGTGATTCACAGAATACAAAGTAACTTTTACAGTCTACGAGGTGCTTTTACGGTCTACGAGGTAAATATGTGGAGGAGATTTATCTCGATTTACATGAATCGAGCTTATATAATAAATCCGATTCATATAAGCCATCCCAAATATGCTAAGTGTACTAATTTTCATTCCTTTTTTTTTTTAGCTTTAACTTTTCCTTCATTTTATTTCTATTTGTTACTATTAACGAAGTGAACTAGACCTGTATAGAGCACTAGCGCAGAATTCTGTAGGTTCAAATTTTTATTTTTTTAAAAAAAAAAGATGAGAGGTCAGAGTTCCATCAATTAAAAGGAAGGAATATATCCACATATTATTAAAAAGGCGATCCAGTTTTAATGGGATAAATAATATCGGAAAGTACTAAATTGATACTCGTATTGCTGATCACTCATAATAAGGCCTAAAGCCAAAACCAACGGTTATTATTTGTTGCCGGAGAGAGAATAGTTAGGTTAATTAACTTAAAAAAAGAGCTTTTCAAAATAATGATTAAAATTAAACATGTTTATGTATAGTCAAATCCCACGTCTGACCAATTATTAACTAAGGGCCAATAATTCGTTTAAATGGTGACAAGAATCCGACAAAGAGGTATATGCACAATAAGGGGGAATTTTTTAGTTTGTCTCTCTCTGCAGATTATTTCACCCAGTCATCTTTCTCAGAGTCACACACACATTTCCAACAATAAACAGAAGCAGATTTTTTCTATTTTATTCTAATTAATTGGGGGACCCCAGTGTGATTGGAAGAAATAATGAAAGATAGAATAAGGTGGGACAATTTATATGGAGAGGGATGGTGAAAAACTAGAAAACCAAAGATGTATCGTTGAAAGTGTGGGTTTGAGAGGTTTTGATTATTAACAGCTAAAATGGGTGGTGGGCCTTGGGACGTAGTTGGAGGTTGAAGAATGAAAATGCAGTGATGAGTAGATGATGAATTTGGAGCTAGGGAGACTTTAACATGTGGATGTATCAACAGAAAATCTAAGTGGAGCTTACTTTGATCATTCTGGACCACACAATTTTTGAACAAAGTAAAATGGTTTTCTAGGCACACACTGATTATTATTATTGCTCTTCACAAGGCTTTCATCAGACGCCATGACTCAGATGGGTCGAGTTCATGTGCTTCCTCCTCAATAATCAACCTCAGTGATATAAAGTGAAGGAGCAAGTGGATCTCTTAGCTACGTTGTCGAAACTGTTCCATCTTTACAAGTTGGCTGCCTGTGCTTATGGGGGAGCAAATCCTGTGAAGTCGATCTCCTTTTGGATTTGGCCTTGATACCAACTGTTAAGGAATGGGGAGTGACTGCATGAAAATGGAGGAGAAAACTTTACTTTATAAATGCAAACTAAGATGTTATATTAAGGAATAGAGACAATATTGCTTGTTAAAATCAATTTTATATAAAGTAGAATTTTCCACATCAAAATTAAGGCCATTCACACTTGAACATTCTAACAAACAATAACAATATAATAATGAGGATGTATGGATCATGCAAGATTTAGTGGTTCCAATGTCCTGACAAGTTTTAAATGCAAAGCTATACCTATACCGAATTTTGTAAGTATAGCATTGAATTCTTCTTACATAGGTGGCCCTTTTTCTTTCCCTTCAACAACAGGTATTGATGTGCATTATATTACTGGTCACTACAAGAAGCCAAAAAATGAAATGTGTTGGAATATTGTACTTAATGCTCTGCATAAAATTTTTTATCCAATCAGGAGTGTTATGATCATTACTTGAAGCCATAAACTGAAAATGGGATGTGTGCTTTAATTTTTTATCCAATTCTGTGTGTGTGTGAGATAGAAGCTAGAGGGATATTACTAAATATATGTTATTATTATGATAATAATGGGAAGCTTTTCGGATCATGACTCATGACATCCTTTTCAAATCAAATCCAAGTCTTATCCTAAATGTCATGTTTTTAAAAGTTTTAACGAAGCTGAAGAATGAAGAGCCAAACAAAGTGATACTGATATATGTTCATGTGTTCATGATTTAGAGTTACCGGCCAGGCAAAACTCATCATTTCACATATTATGCTTCCATCTTTATCCGTTGGTGTCACGAGCATAATTACTTGACGTACAACAATTTGTATTGCCCTTGTCTTCTTCTGTTTGATAAATTTAATGCATGCTATAAGATTAGAATCACCCTTTTTCTGATATAGCTGAAGTTAGAAATTTACTTTCCAGAGCTTGAATTGTAATCTGATTTTTACTTGCGGCGAGAACAATCACATCACATACAGATTAATTAGATGAAGATACATCAAGTTTAAGGCTTTCTATACATTACATCAACCACCTCCTCTCCAAGCAAGAGGGGGAGGTTCTTGATCAGGTTATGCTTGCTTTTGTTGTATTGTCCCCCCCGCCCAACAGTGTTATTCATTTGGAGCTTTAACTACTGAAGCAGATGGTCTTAAATTTGAGTCTGCCAGTCCAAGTCAATATAAGAAATATTACTGGATACTTAAATTTAACGTATTTAGATAGTCATATAAAATAAAAAAAATATAAGATACACTTTTCAATTTAAAAAATATTAAATTTAATTTGAATAAGGTTTCACTAAATCTAAAAACACGAGGCAAATTATTAGTGGCCAAGAGAAGAAAATTCTCTTGCAGACCAGGTAGCTAAACTATTTGATGATGACAAGTTTTACTTTCTTGATCACCCTCCAAGTGGAAGTTGATGAATGAAACTATACTCTTCTTTGCACTTGTCTTTTGCTGATACAGTGTGTGTTTGGATTTGATGATAAAAATGATTTTTTTTAAATAAGACTTTTGTAAACTTAAGATGGCGTAAAAATCAGATTATATAATGTGATTTATGTTTGAATTGAATTTTGTAAAAGTTAGTAGTTTGATAATAGAAACTTGTTTGAATGATTAATGAAAAAGCAAGTTTTGAGATAAAAGATTGCAAAAGACATAAATTTTATAAAAATAAAAATAGGTAATGTATTATTGGAGAAAGTTTTGAAACAGTAAACTACTTAGGAAAAATTGGGGGAAAGTCTCTTAAAAATTTAATTAGTGAGAATGGCCTAAATCAGAGTACTGTAATAATTTTTATATAAAAATTTATTAAGTAATTGTCACCAATTAAATTTCTTATAAACATAAATCAAAATACTGTCATAAAAGTTTGCCACTCTAATCTTTATTGTAAATTTATTTGGACTAATTCCCTTACATCTTTCTCTATTTCCAATGAGAAGTATGAAAGGAAAAAATGGAAAACAATGAATATTAACTTTGAAGTGAATTTATATTTAGAACAAAAAAGTTTATCCATAAATATTTATAATAAGTACTAGAATAGTATTTCAATTAAAAAAAAAAAAGGACCCAATGCCTTTCTTTCATAAGCTACTTTTTCTTTTTTACAGTGAAAAGGCCAAAAAAAAAAAACAGAGAGTTTTTGACTTATGACTTAAGCTGCCTTTTTTCCTAAAAGCTCAATTTAAAAAATGCTATCCCAAACATTTTGTAAAAAAAAGCCAAAATCACCCAAGTTTGCCAATAAAAAGGCTACTTCCACCGTGGATTAGTGGAATACAGTTTTAGGGCCAATTCCCAGTTCAATGGAATCTACTCAGCAGCTGGCCCATGGATCCAATGGGATCTGCAATGGCCCAAACATGTATCAAACCAGTGACAAGACCAAATCGGAAAAAACTTTCGGATCTCCGGCCCAATAAATACGAATGAAGTGGAAATTCGGATTCATGGCATCATCAAAGCAAAACTCGAGCAAAATTGTGCATTTTTCTTCTTGTTCTTCTCTGTTCACATGTAAGCCCTTTCGTTTCCTGAAGAGGGGAGATGCATTGCAGAGAAAGTTATCTGAAAATGGTAAAATAGATACATGCTCGACATTGTGGATCTTCATATATATTCAGCGACATGATTCATTTCCATTGGCCAAGGAGGCTTCTCGAGCTTCTTCAATCAAAGAGGAATGAGTTCTCCTCGATCATATTTTCCCGAAAAATTCGAATTTTCAAGTTCAAGAAGATTTGCAATGTCTAACTAGCAAATTGTTAGCATCTATGTAATCACTATAAGCAGAATGCTTTCAGTTTGTAACTTTGGGCCATTGATACCCAGTCGTGGCATTGATTTCTATCATCAGTCACATAAAAACTTTATACAAAGCCAATGTCTTGCACATCCAGAGGCATCGCTGATGTACACAAAAGTGGGAAAAAGTTATCATGAAGTAGAAGCTACGATGTTACACTCTGTCGCTTGGGAAAGGAAAGAAAATGCGCTTACAAGAAACTACATAATCTAAGCTCTCATTATTTGCAACAATCTCTCTAAGCTTTCTTCTTATCAGCTTGCTGGGTTATGTTGATAGTAGCAGATCTCTTGTCTTCCACTACCTTCGCAGAAATCTCTCCGATCTCTTCGAAATACCTCTTAAATGCCCTGGGAAGGAACATCGGTATCAAGAATCCGAACAGATTGATCGAGAAATACACCAGATTAGCCACCGCCAAACTCCTCCCGAACCAATACCACGCCACATCCTGCACATATGAAGTCTTATAATCAGAAATTACTTTAGTTCAAATTCAAATGTGATTTTCCCTTTTAGTGTGTGTAACGTACTTTGTAGTGTGCATGAGCAGGCAAACTCTTGAGGAGCCACACATGGTTGATCCAATCGATATCCACGAAGATCCTTCGAACCGTATAAAGCAAAGGCACCAAGGCTCTCACGGGCGGCGTGAACAGAGACAGGCCACTTATTATGTTCTCGGTGAGAATCTGACAGGACAACAAGAACAAATGAGGAGTGGCGGATCTCACTGCATGTTCATCTCCTCTGGCGAAGCCGCCGAGCACATAGGCGAGGGGCAAGAAGAGGCCTATGGCAGTTCCGACAATGACATAGAGTCTGAACATTCTGCTGCCATGGAAGATCTGTTGGGAGGCAGAGGAATTAGTGCCGCGAGAAGGGAAGGCGAAACGAGAGAGGACCAAGAGGTAAACGGAAGCGAACGCCGGGAAGATTAAGTCCAGAAGAGGGACGAGGCCACTGGCGGAGAACACCATTATGAACGCAACGAGTTGAAGCTCTATGACTCGCAACGAACCCATCACGCCTCCGACCGCCGCCGCTTGTTGTGGGCGGTGGGGTTTTGATTCTGGTTCCGACCCCGGAGGTGCGGAAGCCACGGCTAGAGATACCCCCGACATTGCTTTGTTCTTTGAAGTTGTGATTTCTGGAGATGAAATTAAATCTGGGAACTATCGCATCGTCTGAATAGGATGAATGTCCACAAAAGGAAATGGATGGTGCTCAGAAGGCGAGGGAAATCGGCTAACAGAGAGAATGATGCCAGAGAAGAAGAGATCTTACAAGTGAAAAGGTCAGAATCGCATAAGAATCGTTTCAAATCAAAACACACGAAGCCGAGTGAATGAATCGGTGAGATATGGCTTCAGATGATACTATAAAGCGACGAAGCGGCTCGCGAGGCGACCTATCGCCACGTGTAAACAGGCATGCGCAACACATGGCCATCCACGTAGTGAGTACTACTCATCCCACGTGTTGCTTCCCATTGGACTTCCCCGGAACAGTTTCTCTTCTATTCCTTTTGTTTCCCCCCCAATTTTTAGCAAAATTGTTGAATTTAATCAATTTATAATTTAGGAATTAGATTGAGAGATTCTTCTGCACGGCGTTGGATTTAATTTCTACATCGGCTTAAACCAACCATTTTTGTTTCAAGAAATGCCCCCTTAATCCCTCTTCATTTTTCAGCTGCACGTGCTATCTTGGACATACTAAATCTGGGTACTTTATACTTGGTCAGGTGTTTAATATCAAATATATTTGGAAAATTAACTTTAATCATAAATATATCAATTCTTATTAATTTATTTTTATTGATGCTCTTTCAATAATAATCAAAGAAAAGAAGAGATAAGAGAATTAAGAAAGATAATTATAATATTTTTAAAAGTATATTTTATATTAACTAATTTGATTAATTTATTTGATCAAGTTAAATAAGTAGGTAGTTTATAAATAAGTGAAAGGCAAGCTTCAATATGATAGAGTCACGTCCTCCCCTGCGTAAATGTTGTTCTAAAAAATATAGGCCGACATGCTTTGGGCCTCAGGGCCTCACCAGAAGGGAAAAACCAATTAAATAAGCCAACAAGAGCGGCGGACTGCAAATGAAATGCAGAGCTTAAAAAGAAATTAATCCAACACCTATTATATTAGGTTAATGTTACTGGGCTTCTGCAGGGCCCAAATCAATTAAAAGCCCAAAAATGAAGGCGAGCATAAACAAACAAATGAGTTTGGTGCTTAAGAAAAAAGCCAGGGAAAGAAGGTGGTTGACAAGTCAAGGTTGGCAGCTAGTGGGAAGGAGGAAGAAGGTTCCCAGAAAGTGGTGATATTAACAAAGAGACAAACAAGTTCATTTCACTTGGACCTATTGCTCCATTACATCCAAGCAGATTTGGTGCTGACACAGATGTTTCATCCCCGACAACCATATTATTATATTCACCACATATTACTATCATCATTAAATAATTAATCCCTTCTTAAACTAATGTATCCTACCAAACCATATGGCGGCGAATGGGAAGAGATAGAGAAGCCTTGACGCCCAAGTAAGTAGTACGAGCCCACATCACATCCCAACAAAGCTATAAACTATAAAGTCAAGGCAGTTTCAAATGGGAATTGCGATCCAAGCTGGCCAACTTGAAGAGCACAAAACGATATCACATCAACTTGACACAGAATCAATGGGTCAAAAAGGGTTTCGAATTAAATACTGACCATGAGCAAATCCCAGGCCATCAAGTTTTGAAACGGGCCTACCCGAACCGAACCACGTACAGTGGGCTCTTGTTGCATGAAAGGATTAAGGACCTGTCCAGATAAGTCTTGAAAATCTATGCCAGGCAACATCCAGGTAGCTTCCACATAGTACCAACATCCTTATCTGCCTACGTGCAGCTCCAGCGTCCGTCACGCACCCTAGGACAATTTATATGCTTACTTTTCTCATATGTTCTTGTTCTTGTTATTCTTATTCATATTCTCTTTTTTTTTTTTGCCTAAATAATTTGATTTCCGTGCGACAGTGCCACATGAGTGAGAGGGATGAAGAGGTGTTGTGACTTGTGAGATTCAATGCATTCAACCTCTCCCTTCTTACTTTTCTTTTATAAAGGCATTTATTTTACCCAACATAATTTTTTTGTGAATAAAATTGAGTTTAATAATAAACATGTAATAAATTCATGAATTTGAGTTAAGATATGATGTTATTCCACTAGTCCTCACCCATTGGTCTCAAGGTTTGAGCTCATAATTGTGCAAATGTTGAAATTAAAACTCAATGTGAGACTTGCCCTGACCTCAAGTGGGAGTAAGCAGCCATAATTTGTAGTAATAATTTATTACTTTCTCCTCTCTTAAATATAGGACCCAATTAATTTTTATAGAGACTAAATTAAAAACTAAATAAATTACTCAATCATAATTATATATAGTATAAGTTGTTTATCATTGAATTATATATTAGTTTTTAAGCCATGCAAATCAGTTTGAAAAAAAAATGATAAATATAAATATTTCAAAATAATTTTTTTTAATATCTTCAAAAAAGTCAACTGAGTCTTATATTTAGAATATAAGATAGTATTAGTTTTTTGGAAGAATTGCTCATAAATATCTTATTGGAAACTCATTTGTTAAATGGAATATAGGGAAGATTTTTTGTTCATAAAAGAAAATTATTCGCACATATGTAGGAAATATATATTGAATTCTGGAGAAAAATTTTTGAATACAAAGAAAGATTTTTTGCACACAGGAAAATTGTTTGTACGCGAATGTCCTATTTAGTAAATAGATTTTTAATTAGGTATTTTAAAATAATTTTTCCTATTTTTTTTTGGGTGTGGAGAAGTGAATCCAAGGTTCGGTATGTAAAAAGGTCTTTCATTTATTGCACATTTTTTTTCTTTATTCTGTTTTATCCTCATGGATGAACAGATGGTTGATGCTTGAGAATGTTCTTGCGATATGCTTTTTTTTTTTTTTTTTTTTTTTTTGGAACCTTTCGTTTTCAAAAGAGTATTGAATGAAATGGACAACAGGTCAAAAAGGAGCTCGGCAGATAACTTTTCCCAATTAAAAGTGCAAAAAAAATATTCAGGGACAGCAACGAGACACCAGAAAGCACTAAAAATTCGGCCAAACACCACATGCTAAAACCTGTAAAAGGAAGCATCTAGTTAGTATATGTAACTTTGTAGTTTGTATCCTATGTTTCTGACTACAAAATCATGTTCTGCGGGCAGTATTGATCCTACTTATTATTTTTGGATGCATATTATTATCATTCTTATTCGATCCCCAGCTTGCACGATATTTATTTGGGGGGGTTTTGAAATTGCGCGGTGGGCGTCATATTCAGTGTGATCCATTTTAAATTTCAGTGGATTTAGAAAATTCTCAAAATTTCGGAGCCCCCACAAAAAAAAAAAAAGGAGTCAAAATAACATAAAATAAAAGAGATATGGGTTTCGCGAGGGGACAAGAAATAGGCACAATGTTTATTTTTCGCATATTGTGCGGTGACCAAAGACCACAATCATCGAGCCAACCTATTTTAATGTGATATATATTTCCAGTAACGTCGCACGAGAAACGTGTGGGTGTTTCGTTGACTACTCTCCTTCATTTTCTTGCAAGAAAGTATCATAACACCAATTCCAAACACATAATGGTAGTTTTTCTATACACTCACATGATCGCAGATATATTCAAAAATTCCTACATTATTGTAGGTCAAGGATGATTTAGTAAAGAAAGTTCACAATTTTTTCTTAAAAAAAAAAACATTGGAATGTTTTATTTAAAAACTAGAATATAATTTAAAAATTCGTAACTTATCAAGGCAATATAAATATAAAATTTGAAATAAATAGTATGAGTTTTAAGAATTTATTCAGTAAACACTAAAAAACGAATACATGCATGTTTGATTGTTTGGGCGAGTCGATATGGATAAGTATGGAGAAGCCAGCAACAAGATGACGCTAACTTGCAAACGTATGGGCTGACAAGAAGTTGACGGTAAGCTATGATCCTCTGCAACGCGGGCACCACTCTCACTACAGCACATCCACACGGCATACAATGATTGGAAGCTTGAGAAACCCAAAAAAAGGAAAAAGTCGCTGCATTTATGGATCTAAATCGGAAATTCCTCCTCAAGCTGATCCACTAGTCAAATATTGAATATATATTTAATTGCATGAGCGCTTTAATCGGAATCTAGCAAGAATTATACTTTTTTTTAAATTTATTTTAGGTTCAAAGTTTCTGAAAAGAGTGAAGCACATAGTAGTAGGACACGATTGAATGGGGGAGCAAGCAAGGCAAAGCGGCTGCCGAGATGGTCAACGACGCCCCAATCACTCGTTGAGCCGACTCTTTGAAAAGAGGGGGGAGGCGACGCAAGCAATGACAGAATGACCAAAAGGTGGGGTCACTTGCACGTGTCGAATACCCACTCATTCACTGCCACGCGTCGAATCATTTCTCCCAATAATGCCGAAATCCCCATCCCTTTTCTACTTCCTTCCGCTTTCCCACCAATTTTTATTTCTTTATTATTATTCGGCTGTAGTCCCCCGCCACTTTGATAAAACCACGTGTCATAATTGAAATTTCATGTTTTCGCTCCCTCGTGCTATAAAAACGCGTCTCTCCCTTTTGTTCGACGGTTCAAGCCGCAGTGCACAGAAGCAACAACTAGCAAGCAAGAGAGAGAAGTGGGGAGAGAGAGAGAGAGAGAGAGAGAGAGAGAGAGGAATCTGAGATTCAAGCTTGAAGCTCCTTCATCCAAGAGCATCGAACCAGAGGCTATTAGTGAGCTGAAAGGAGAAACAGAGAGAGGAGAATCGGGAATGAACGGTGAATTACAGTTACCTCCTGGATTCAGATTTCACCCCACGGATGAGGAGTTGGTGAAGCAATATCTATGTAGGAAATGTGCTTCCCAGCCTATTGCTGTTCCTATTATCAAGGAAATTGATTTGTACAAGTTTGATCCTTGGCAGCTTCCAGGTACTTTTTTTTTCCCCTTTGAAAATCATTTAGTTTTCCTTGGATGAAGTGTGAACAAAGCTGAGAAATGATGATGTTGAATGAACAGACATGACGCAATACGGAGAGAAAGAATGGTATTTCTTCTCACCTAGGGACAGAAAATATCCAAACGGATCAAGACCCAACAGGGCCGCCGGAAGCGGTTTTTGGAAGGCCACCGGAGCAGATAAGGCCATCGGAAAACCTAAGCCTCTCGGAATCAAGAAGGCCCTCGTTTTCTACACCGGTAAAGCCCCCAAAGGCATCAAAACCAATTGGATCATGCACGAATATCGCCTCGCCAATGTTGATCGCTCTGCTCGCAAGAACAACAACCTCAGGGTATATATATACATACATACATATATATATATATATCTTTACCCCATTTCAACTTCCATACTCAAGCTTCCGATGTTGTGTTCGATTTCTTATTTTCCTTATGTTATGGCAGCTTGATGATTGGGTATTGTGCCGGATTTACAACAAGAAAGGTGTGATTGAGAAATACAACACTCAGGATCAGAAATCGAGCGGGTTTGTTTCCTCAGATGTCGATGAGCACGAAACTAAACCAGAAATCGACATGGTCGGCGTTGACCAGATGTACATGGACACGTCGGAATCGGTGCCGCGGTTGCACACGGATTCCAGCTGCTCCGATCACGTGGCGTCGCCGGACGTCACGTGCTGCGACAAGGAGGTGCAGAGCGAGGCCAAGTGGAATGAGCTGGCACTGGGATTGAAAGACGACGCCTTCGATTTCGAGCTCAACAATTACATGGACGATATGAATATTAACTTCACGGGATATGACGCTTTTGCCCCTCAGGCCCAGTACCAAATGAACCAGCTCTCGCCCTTACAGGACATGTTCATGTATCTTCAGAAGCCATTTTAAACGCACATTCACCACCACAAGGGAATATTGGATCCCTCAAATTATTAAATTTGTTGTAGGAAAGTCATAATGGAGAGAAAAGCTAGAAGAAGCAGAGATTCATCTCGTTTCGATTGTTAAGGGTCATGTGGGATCAGAGTGTTCATAGGGGTTTGGTAGGAAATTCTTGTTCCATTGGGGTTGAATTTTTTCACATGACTTGTAATATATTATTTGATTTTTCAATTCAAAATTACACATTGACAAGTATTGCAGTCTTTTATTTAAACATTTTCAATAAGGGTGGCCTTGTACCTCTGTTCCGCAGTGGTGCGCCCATATTTAGACGGACCAGAAACAATAAGACTAATAAAAAAAATCAGTAAACATATCTAGTACCAGCACAATTATTAAAATATAAGCTTTTCAGAAAGAACATTGAACGAGTATCTAATCTAAATCGGCGGCCAGGTTTTGGCCCTTTTGGGGTCTCATCTTTTTCTTGTTTAGGACCACATAAGACTTTTATCAGCAGAAATCCTGAGCAAGAACATATTATATTTTGATTAAAAAAAGCAGGCTTACTAGTCAAACTTAAGTGAAGCAGGGTTCATACCTCATACTTCAATAGTCGAGGGCTCGCAACAATGCAGGCAAATTGTAATATGACTAATCACTTTTCATTAAGTACTATGTACAAATATAAATCTGTGTACTATATGTTCACGCCACTATCTTGATGAGCAGATATACACACAGATAATGAAGAGATAAAACACCATCTATATATATATATATATATATCTTCTATATGATCAAATGCTGACATCTCTGAATTTTGGAACCCGGTCGCAGTTTGCGGGTGCCCAACCAATCAACTGCTTCTCATTGTCGAATACCATCACTTTGTCTAGCATGGATATGTCTGCATAAACAATAAATGCACAGTTCACACACCCATTTGGTTCATTCCTAAAAAGAATGAGCAGAGTCAATTGTCATATATACTAGAAGAGATCATGTTCACATTCTCTACCTCCAATTAGGTTCATATCTCCCATGCCTACTTCAGAGCCGTTTAAAATGCCTAAGCAAACATTTCCTTTGTTCTGCACAAACAAATTGGTATAGCCCATGACAGATCGCAACAAACAATATATCAACCTCAAAGATATAGGCAAGTTAAGGAGTTAGGACTCACTGATATTATCAGATAAGCTTCAGGTGGAATTTCAAACTTAGCTTCACCTTTCCCACCTCTGGTGAAACTTATCGCCAAAGGCTTGAAGTATTTTCTGGCTTCACTTGCCCTCTTGAATGGTCTTTTACCATGCCAACAAACAGGAACAGTAAGGTCTTCAGGGGCTTCTTTAACAGGCTTCCTGCTTAACTGCTTCTTCAACTGCAGTTTAAAATTTAACAAATACCAGTATTACTTAACTAATCTGACAATGTAACAGTAGAAACTTCCTATCTCGTTTGATGAATTCTTCAGGATCTTATGATACTTAGAAATTGGGGAATATAGTGAAGTTTCTTTCAACTGACCCAAGAAATCAATGCTTGATAGGCTCTAGAGTTGAAGTAAGTGTAAGAGCTGCCACTGTCAAAAGTAACGGGGCCAGCAACCCCCATAGATTTCCCGCCAAAAATGAGTTCAGCTTCTCCTGCTGAGTAATGCTTACTGATGCAAATTCCAAAGAAAGGCTTTAAAAACACGACAAGTTCAACAACTATGAATCATTGAAATGCATGTGGGAAATGTAGAAATGAGTATCCGAGTTCTGAAGGTGTAGTTACGAATGATCTTTCGATGTCATTGGTGTCCAAATAAGTCGAGAAGAATCATAAACATCTCCGAAGATGATGTACCCTCCACCTTGTGCACTTAAACAGTGTCTAACAACATTTCTTGCCAAACCCTGACCACTAAGCTGTGATATCAAGCTGGTTTTTCCCCTGCCAAGCCCAAGTAATCCATCTAAAGGGTGGTAAGAAGAAGCTGGAAATATCTGATCATATCCACATCTGTAATTAACAGAACAAGCAAAGAGACACTCAGATATTAAGTGACAATGATGGAGGTAGTGTTACAATAATTTATTACAATATCAAGCTTGGAGAGTTACTGACCCAAGTGCCATACGAACTTTAAGCTGGATTCCATTAGTGAAGTTGAGGATGAAGACATCCCTAACAAGAACACCAATAGTTGAATAATGATCTGCGTAATTGATTTCGTAGTCACATTGATCAGGATGTTGACACTCGTAATCTTCAGATGGCTGCAACGATGCACAGAGGGGATCGTTGCAGGGAACTAAGTCATTGCTCGGTTGGTACAGTGGATGCGGTGTCTGATACATAAAGCAACAACAACCAAAAAAAAAAAAAAAAAAAACCTTAATGGACTTGTTCTTCAACACAACAAACAATCAAGTACCTACAAAGACGATGGTTTTTTGGTCTCGTTTTGCAGATTTAAGATTAAGAATTTTGTACCTCGGAACAACGGATACGAGGAGCATCACATTGGAGCCATGTGAGGTCGCTACCCGAGTCAATATCAAGAAAATAAGGCCTCGGTGGGTGGCCTATGTTCATAGTAACATTATAAAATCTGCAAAAGGAAAAAAATTTTCACAGTCCTCTTGGAACTTCATAGTCATGTATTCATGATTTTGTCTCGTTATCGTCTTGAGCCATTGTAGGCTTCTAGCCTTACCTAGGTGGTATGCTTTTCTTTCTCGATGAAGAACGTACGCAAGTAAGCAACTAAAACTGAAGGCAAAAAGAAAGGAAAAGGGGATGTCACGTACCCTACAGGATAAACGTTACCGTGAACCCGGAACAGAATGGAAGATCCAACACGATTTAAGACCCATGACGACGTCGTTTCACCTGGGAGAATGGACTTCCTTTCCTTCTTGTGCTCGTCACCAAACCAGGCTGAAGAAGAAGACCAGCTGGATACCAGAACTATGAACACTAATAATCCCACTTTCCCTATCTTCATGATCTTCTAAACTCTTCTTCCTTTGCGTTTGAATAATTTTCAAGGCCAAGTGTCGTTTTGAAAATATATATGGCAGTCTCCTTGTTAATGTTAGAAAACTGTATGACCATGCACGTACGTCGTTGCCGTTTCTTAACTAGGTTGTCTATTAAGGATTCATTGGTATTGCTTCTTGCCGTGGAGATGAGATTGTTCAAAAAAATTAGCCACGCCATTTTCCCTTCCATTTGGGTTTGGGTTTAGAAATGACCGAACCTCACCAGTGCTCAAGTTTGGGATTTCTTACGATGCATGTAATGTCAGAGGTTTTTATTCCATTTACCAGGTGACTTTCCCATGCCGTTTTAGGGTGGGTTGCACAATATTTCTAATTTAGTATAAGACTTGACTATTATTTTACTCTAATTTGAAGAGATTGAAAATTGGAAGTTAGCTTACGTATATTTCAAAAAAAAAAAAAATCATTTCCTTTTTTTTGGGGGGGGGGGGGTTGACTCACACTTAAGAAAGACTTCTACGGGCGCTTCATTCATGATGTAAGTTGGGTCAAACAGCACGAGATTTCTCATATTTCTTAATAGTTTGTATTAAGAATTATTGGTAATTTAAACATAAAAAATATAAGAAATTTATAATATTCACAAGCTATAAATAACCAACATCTCAAATTCCATATAAAGAATACATGTTTAAATTAGCTTTTGAAAAATAGTTTTTATTATTTATAAAATAAATATGTAAGAGAAATTTTATCTCAAATTGTAAAAAAAATTTCTGAAACCACAATTTTGTGCTTTACCAAACATGCACTAAATATATAAAAAAGCCGGTCCATGTGTACCTAAGAAATTTATGTTCAGTCCCTAAGGCGAGGTCCAGGTCCGGTCCAAGACAATTCCAATTATGTACGGGTGATTCTTAAACATGGTTTTATACAAGTGCAATCAAAAATCAAAGAAAGTTAAATACGAAAGCTTTAACGCACCTTAAGAAATCTAACTAGCAACCAATATACTTCATTTTGAACAATTTACAAATCTAGTAAATAGACAGCTTAAAGACCACCGAAATGAAATTCTATTAAAAATCTTGAAGCTCGCAATTGGAGGAAATGAGAGCAAAGAAGAGAAAAAAGGCAGACGACAATGTAAAAGATGCTGAAGAGCTGTGCTAAGTGATTATCACGTCGTATGAGCACTGTGTGTCCGTGAAGCCCATATCCCAAACACAAGAAACCAGAAAATGAACAAAATTGCCCAGTAACGTGCAGGTCCATACTTAATTCTGGTGAGCACGAACTGCAACAACCAAAAGCAGAGAATAATTAGTTCCTGATTTAACCCGAAATTGGAAATAATCACAACTTTGCGGCAACTGGAATGGAAAATGATTAGAATTACATCCCAAATTTTAGACAACACAGAAGTTCTAGAGAAAAAAAACCTCTGACGCTGACGCATCAAACGATCAAAGACTATAGACAAAATTAGCCCAGACTCTTGACTAGATGGCTCATCCTTTCTTAGAAATGCACGGCTTAGTTTACTTTCCGAACCGTTCTAGTGTTCCAAGCTCAAGGTTCAAATCCCAAAAGATCAAACTTTTTCTCCGGAAATGCTCAAGTCAAGCTCAATATCTCATTAGGAAGGGAATGGTGTCTAGTCAACCAACCTCCTCTTAGAGAAGGTAGGACGGGATTCGTTCTGTGTGCCTTTCTTTGCCTTCGGGCTTGGCACGGGACTTCTTATTAGATTCGATTTTAAAGGCCGTACTAACTTCTTTTTCTTTTCAACTAGTGATTACGTTTTGGGCTACCTTTAGTGAAGTGTTATTTATTTATCTTTCTTTGGTGATAGCCTTAGCTAAGAAAGTGGATAAATCTACTTTCACCTCGATCACTACCCCTGTGTCTGATCTGGAGGTAACGTGTGAGCAAGTGGGTTTGATTGTGAAGAACCTTAAAGTCTTGCTCAAACGTTACCCACCCTTCCTCCCAACCATACCTCTGTATCAAGGTATGACTTGGGATCCGACCAGGAAGGCCTTACCTACGCACCCATTGACTCAACGGTGTTGGGTCCAAAGATTAGGCAAGAGCGTGAAGCAGGTCCGAAATATTCGTTCTTGCTTATGAACTAGCGAGTTTTTATTTCTTTCTAGTCGGGCCTCATACTTATGGAGAGTCATGGCCGCAGGGTACCTTGTGGCCTCCCCCACAGTACGATATGTGTATGACAAGTTTAACGACTTGTTAAGTGCGTGGGATCTGGACTGGTTTACTAGCCGAGTCCACCCCTACTTGCCATCACCATTCGACTATGGGATTCCACCATTTACTGGCCGTCTCGGTCAGACTATTGAGGGAGGAGGCAAAAGGAGAATATTCGCCATTGGTAACTATGTCAATCTCAATCAGAGGCTGCTGAAGCCGGTCCATGACTGGCTAATGCAAGTGCTTAGGAGGATTCCCATGGATGGAACCTTCGCTTTTACTAAGCTAAGGTGGAATCAGCACAAACCTCTTGATCGACTAGTTGGCAATCAAACCTGTTACTCTTTCGATTTGAAATCTGCCACCGATAGGTGGCCAGTATTATTTATCTTCGAAGTGTTTAAGGTTTGTTTTGGTCAGCCGTTCGTTTCGAGTGTTGTTAATTCAGCACTAGCCTTTCATTTCTGTGAGGTCCCATTCGTAAAGAAGAAGGACTCTCAAGTCTATTTTAGGGTCGGACAGCCGCTAGGATATTACTCCTATTGACCTTTGTTTGCACTTATGTACACGTAAAAGGCATTTTGTGATTCTATGTTTTCAAAAGTCCCAGTAACGATACTCAATAAATCCAGTACTTGGTTGTTAACATGTTTCAGTGACAAGTTTCGACAGAATAATGGAAAATTATGCCACTAAGATCAACTATCTTGTAATTTCTTAGTGCCCATTATAATTTTTCTAATGATTTATTCACCTGTCCGCAGCCATATTTCAATTGTGCATGAGGGTACCCTCAGTCCCTTTTTCTCTTTTAAGTGCTATTCTTAGAAACAGTCAAGTCATGATCAAGGCTAATTTATTTGAAACTGATATTATTTAAAAAAATGCAACAAGAGGACCAGAGAATGTTCAAAGTGCACTTACAAAGCGGAAGAAAACCACAACAGTTAAAGCGCAGATACCTCCAAGTAGGATATGAAGACCATTTCTTGCAGTTTTCTGCACAATACATAAAATGGAATCACACATACGCTTATAACATATTCTAAAACGAACAATTTTCAAGTGAGTCGTGTATTAAACAGGAGTGATGATACAATATGAACTCTCATGCCACCTAATTTTAATAAGGAGATGCCATTAAATCCCCATAGCTGAACAATAGACAGTAACCAATCTAGAAATTTCAACTCTGATGTGAGCTCATTAGTCCCATGTCCTGTACATACCCATCATAGTCTTCATTTTTAATTCAGCTACATAATTTTTACTCTTTGCCCCCCTAGAACTGATAAAATATTAAATGGACAAAAGAATTCTCTTTATATGACATTTACAGTAACAAGTAACTAAACCAATTAAATAAATATTTGATCTACCAGATCCAGAGACACAAACTTAATTGCAAGGCTCTACAGGCTATGTTGAGCCAATTGAAAGTGACATATTATGCATGACTAATAAAAGTGTGCTTCACTATTTCATGCATGGACAGAATCAAGAATTTCCCATGTGAACATGCCAGAACGTTTATGTTCAACTGCCTTGCGGTGGGGGGGGGGGGCATGAGCAAGGTTAGTGACCAAGATTTGAACTTTCCTCAGGATGTAATGAAGAAAGCATGCATAGGTTCCTATGCCATCCTAATATACCAATTCAGTATTGCATACCTTTCCAACACGGGGAGCTATGAGCCATGCAAGGGTGACAGTAAGTAGCCCAGTAGCAAGCAGGATCCCAGTAACTTCCACTGCCCACTTAGTTGCAGGATTTTGAACAGGTGCAGCATCTTCGGTAATACTATTTAAAGGTTGTTCAGAAACAACTGGTGAGACTGTGTCCGCATTGTTGTTGTTACTGGTATTACGGGGACAAAACCATAGAGCAATTTCACTTAGCCGTTGCCTCCTGATAGCAGCCACAGCATCAGGATCTATACCAGTATTTGCATGAACTTGAGCAAGACTGGGTTGCCCAATGGCAGTTCTTTCCCTCAATGCTTCATATTCTTTCAAAGAAGCGACAACCTTGTTGAAGTCAGCAATTCTGATATTTTTTGCCACATTTCCACATATTTCACAGACAGTAGATCCATGATTGACAAACCATTTAAGAGCACAAGCATAGTGTACTGCAGCAAGGTCATTTTTACAACAGCAGCCAAGTTCAATAAGAGTGTCTCGATGAGAAAGACCCATTTCTAAATCAGTTTTGCAAATGAAAACCTCTCCATCAGGGCTTACAAACTCCACAACCCCAGACTTACTTCCCACGCTTCTTTTAAGAGATGCATTTTTGGAAATTTCCTCACAATCTGGCCTTTCTTCGACATTATTTACATCAGATTCTAAAACTGGTGCAATGCCCAAAAATTCTAGAGCAGCATCTCCCCTCTTATCAGATTCAGCACACTGGCACACACGACAATTCATCCTCGTCCAGCCTGTCTCCTTCTCAGGACTATGTTGAGAGTGAGATTCTGAATCCTCAGGCTCAGCTTTTGAGTAACTATCATTGCTGACTTCTTCCTTTACCATTTCTGATGAACTTTCTATGCCCAGTTAAATGGCTGAGACTGAATGCTTAAATTCAAATATACAATTTGTGATCTAAGATTATCGGACCATTATGCTTCAATAGGGAGACCAGCTTAAGCATTAAGAATTATGATCAACAAGAGATCAGGTACTGACATTTCGAAGGCAGAACTGACGCACAAGAAGATTTTAGCATGCTACAAGTTGTTGGAGCAAGTCCGAGAGATGAACTTATACACAATCTACATGATCACAGAAATCTCCATGCTGCTAACCCAAGCCTTCTATTACCTAAGATACAATGAAATCCCCCGTTAAAAATCTGAATAATGAATTATAATAAAAGGGTCGCCCATTAGCAGCATTTGCTGTTGAAAGGCTGATAAAAGATTCACTTACTTGAGCCTGAAAAATAAAAGCTTCAGGACTGAAAATAACTCGGGTGTTTATTCAAGTCCTACCGAAAATGAGTAGGTGAAGCTATGCCAAGAAAAAATGTGGTATATGATATGAAGGAATACACAGTAATCATTAATACGTAAAGAAATATAACTCGTTCCTTCGATGAATCGTTAAACGACAATAATCGAATTTAAATATAAAACTTAATTATTCCACTATAAGCCAATTTTTTCTTTCAAAACACATTCTGAGATTCAGTTTTATCAAACACACCCTCGCTGAAAACATAAATGTCGATCCCAACCTCCATATTCAAATAAAACAATCGTTTTGTACTCTTAAGAGAAAAAGGGCGATCATAAAATTGAAAATGGCAAAAAGAAACCTACCCTGCCGTAGATTAGTTACACCCACATAATTACGAACTCAATATATAACAATAAACTTCGTAAAAAATACAGACTGAATCAAAACATGACAAAAACCCAGAAGACACAAATCTATCAGAGAAAACGTAATAGCTTAAACCCAAAAGGGGTCCCAGAAATGATTCATCATCCTAGATTATCATGACATAATTCAGAAAATTAACAAAGATGGACGAACGGCAGTAAATGAATCGAAATGGGAAAAAAAATACGGCAGCGAGAAAGCTTTCCGTTTACCTCGGATTTTGGAAATAGGATGATGAAGCTGGTCTGGAGAAGCAGAGCAAGCTAAGGGCGATTAGATTCGGGGCTTCTGAACTCGAATCCAACGCGTTATCTTTCTGTCACTGTAACCGTCAGCTTGTGTGTATGTTCTACTCAGTAAATAAATGATTACGGTGGACTCTTCCAGTGAAATCGATTGGATTGAACAGTCACCAGTGCGAGAAAAATGAAGATATGTATTGCGTGACTACTGTTCGTTTCCCACCTTCGGTCTGCATCAATTCCACCTTACGAAATAAATAAATAGTTTGATTAATTTGTTTTTCGTTATTTTTTTGCCAGCATATTAATTTTTTTTACCTGAAATTATTATTTTTCAAGAAGTTAGTTTTTTTCCCTTCAGTATCACCCGCGAATATTAGCGGTAATCGGAGGCAAACTTCATGTTTAATCTGTTTTCCTCGTTTTCTTTTTTTGACATTGATAATATTTTATTAAAAACTAAATCAAATGATTACTAAAATCAATTATAAAAATAAATATATACTTACATAATTAATTATGCGAAAATTTATTTTTTATAGTCAGTCAAATATATGCCATAAAAGTGTGTGAAATTTGAAAGATCATCAACGTAACTTTGAAAATATTTTCTCACTTGTTTTTATTATGTTAGTTGAAATAATTTGTAATGTGATGCGTGATTCATAAAAAAGTAATAAATGTGATCTTTAATTTTTTTTGTGAAAAAAAAAGTGGAACTATTTATAATATCTAATAATATGAATGACTTCCGCTTATTCCTATATAGGGTACTTTCTAGAAGGATTATTTGATTTATAATATTCTATTGGTTCTTAATATAAAATATATTTATCTAATTTATTTAGATTAAGAAATTTAATTAAGTTGGTTAATATGACACGTATTTTCTAAAATATTCTAAGCATTTTCTTTAATTTCATTATTCCCTCTCTTTCTTGATTATTGTTGAAGGAACATCAATATTAGTAAATTAGAAAAAAAAATATAAACAAATATGTAAACTATATATTATATTTAGAATTAAAATCAATTCTCAAATGCTGTCCTATATTTATTTAGGACAAGAGGATTATAAGTTATTTGGAAAATCATTAATGTTTATTTGCTAATTTTACCCTATAATTAATGATTGGATATGACTCTTTGTATTTTCTCCTCTTATTTAAAACCTCATTAATATGGGTAAGGCTGGAAAATTTTATCAATTAACAATTTAAAACCTGTTTAGATTAGCAGTAAAAGTTATTTTTTCAATGTGATTTACAGTATACGAGATAAATTTATGAGAGAAATTTTATCTCAACTTATGTGATTGAGCTTTTCCACCACCAACCCAAAAACATGTAGAATTATTTATAATATATAAATAATGTGAATTATATTAATAGCTAATGAGTTGACTAGAACTTTATAACTAATTATCCCTTTCTTCGTGTTAGAGGACCTCTTTGAAGCTTCTATACATTAGTGCGTTAAAGAGAGTGTGTGGAATAAGATTAGATATTAAGAAAAGGGATTAGGAGGCGTGAAGTGAAGGATTATGACTTATGAGAGAACAAGAATATTGGAATGTACAAAGAGAAAGCCAATCTTATACGCCTTGCAACGTCTCATGTGGGCGATTTGAATGACAAGTTCCACCAACTTGTAATTAGTTTGGAGAGCACGCAATGCTTCTTTGGTTTTTGAAGCATTTCAATATCTCGTAATAATCTCTCGGCCAAGAATAATATTATCCATACTCATCCAACATCTAATCTATGAGGATATTTGGAATAACGGTTGGAACTTCTAATAGCGCTTTTCAATCGTAATTTACGGTTTATGAGGTAGCTTTTACGATTTACGAGGTAAATATGTGGATGAATTTTATCTCGATTTACGTTATGTATAAGTTCAACCAAACATCCTCTATAATAACCTTGTACATGACAAATAATTGATTTTTTTTCCTTTTAATTTAAAATTATTATGATATTTAGATATTAGCGGATCTTAGGTGTGTGGAGGAAGCATCACATTGAATAAAGTTTAATAATAGATAATATCCCTAGTCAATACTTCTAAATATAAGATATAAGGTTGTTTGGTAAAGCTTTTCTAGATCGGACTTATTATATAAGCCCGATTCACATAAATCGAGATAAATATCCTCCACATATTTATCTCGTAGACCGTAAAAGCACCTCGTAAACCGTAAAAGCTACTTCGTAGACCGTAAAAGTTACTTCGTATTCCGTGAATCACAATTCATAAGCACTTATAGAATTTTCATAAGCCAATCCAAACAGCCTCATATTCTATAGGGAAAAAACTAAATCTTATATTAACAATTGGAGGTAGTATATAATAATAAGAAAAAACTTGCAAATATAAAATTTAAGGTTTTTTTTACAAAAAAAAATTAAACTTTTAAATTAAGATGTAATTTTCTTCACTTCTCGTGATTTATTTGTTATTTCTTCACTAAAATATAGTGTCCAACTGTCCATCACTCTTGCCTCTTGGTCACCATTTCTCATTTTTAATATTTTGAAAACAAAAGAACTATAATTATCATGTTGACAAGGAGAAATTCATAGAAAAGAAAGGCATCACAAGACAAAATCATAGAGAAACTCAGAGAAAAAAAAGGGCAGGCACATTATTGACATATTGACAAGGAGACAGGAAAAAGAGTAGTCGTTGATTAAAGAAGGCCAAAGGACAAAATCATAGAAAAATAAGAGAACACATGGATCATTCACTCATGTACAATTCCCGAAATTGAGGAACAAAATCAAAATTTTGTTGAACGGAATGGGTGGCTTAAAGCTCAATCCTGATTAAGCAAGGATTTGTTCCCGGGAGAGAGAGAGGGAAAAAAAACAAAGGAATGTAACTATGCAAGTTTGGTTTTGTTCTGCAAATCTTTGTTTATTTTAAACTGATATTTCATAATAAGAAATAGTTTACATTTAGCAAAACTACGTAATTGGTATTCCTATTAATATTATCGTGTTTGGCAACATTTTTAAAAGTATTTTCTTCCCTTCAAAATTCAAATTATCTAAAAGAAAATATCTTTAGGATAACGGTTTTAAAAAGTATAACTAATTTTAATAACCAATGATCCTGTATAAGAGTAACTTTAACTACAGAAAAATGTTTAATTAAAAAGAAGAAGAAGAAGCCATTTTTAACGGAAAAGATCTGTCAAAAATTATCTGATTCCATTTCCATCTGGACCATAACTAAGGTCAAAAGGGAAACATATTATAATTTTCCAAGCTTAATTCCTCGGAAGATGACTAATAACTTGAATCAGATCTCCACTGAAGTGAGGCAATATTTTTCAATTAGTACAATAATATTGCATAGTCCGCGGAACCAACTAAAGCTCCCATTCAGAGGAAACGAATTGGATGCTTTAATGAACATTATAGGCACTGGGAGTCTAAATACAATGGAACCCAGCATATACATATGACTCCAGTAGCTTCATCAACACCATTTTTGTTCCCCCCAATGGATTCCATCAGCATATTGACCATTGTAGCTCATGCTTTAGCATCCAGATTCCAGAGCATGGCAAGATCTTTTTGACTGCACTTGGCCAGCAACCAATGAAGGTAAGCCATTCGAACTTGGGATCCTGAATGAGTTCCAAATGCCCCAATGTTGAGCACAACCTATCTGTACTCGATATCTACAGGAAAAACCTAACCATGAATCATGATGCATGAACATACTATTAAAAACTCATTCTCAGCCACGAGACAAAGTGACTATTAATCAAGTGAATCAGGTGGTGCTTAATTTGGAGATTCCCAGAGACAGAATCCTAGTGTGGGTATCTAAAAGAAAGCTGTGTTTTTTGGTATTTCACATAGAATTCTCACAACTCCTAAATGCACACAAACATTGTTCGGAGAAAATCTGAGGAATAGGCTGAACTAGTATAAAATTTCATATTTCCACCGGATAAGATACTCACACACACAGTTTTATGACAAGCATATCACCACTAAAAGTGAAGGAACAAACTGCATTACCTTAGTTACGCCTCGACTTTTGCTGTGGAGGGTATCCAGGCAACATCATTCCACCGTCTTTCCTTCTCAACTGTTCAAAAAAGTAAACAAGAACATCTTTAGAGGAGAGGAGAATGAAAATTCATAGCCCACCTCCCCTTTTTAACTTCCAACAGAAGCATGGGAAAACAAAATACTGAACCTGCTGCTGCTGATGAGCCTGTGCAACACCTCGTGGCATAGAGATGCCAGAATTCATTCCACCGCCCATCCCTGCCTGGGATGCAAGATTATAAGCTTGCATAGGTGGCATCCTCTGCATGCCCACAACATTCATTGGCCGAGGGACAGATCTATTTGATAAATGACCACCTGGCATGCCGCCAGAAACAGCATTTCCAGATGAAACCTGACTCAAAGAATAAGAAATAAGTATACACTTTCGGAAGTATGAATTAGAGAATGCTTACATATGTGCATCTATGTGAGTGCGCACACACTTGCAAATTTGCAACTATGTAATTTGTTCTTTAACGTGAACAAGCACTTCTTCAGAAAGGCAAGAAAACTGTAGTTTCAATAAGGATCCATGGGATCAAATGCACCGGAATCAAGAAGCATATGTATGATTGACCTAAGTAATGAATATCACATATATAATGTGGTTTTATTTTCTGAAGGATGAAGTGGACTGCAACAGTTACAGATTAGTAAAAATACGTGGTCCATCCTCTCTTTGGAAGTCACAATGAATTATATCAAGGCTTCATGATTTTCTGTGGAGTTAGAGAGAAGATATCCCAGTGAGGTTTTATCATTTAAAAAAACTGCTTTTACTAGAGATAGATTTGGTTATTTCTTCATGAAACAAGGTTATAGACGTAGTTCCAAGAGGGAAAGCTGTAAAACTCCATCACATTCCATATCAACTTAAACTTGAATACCCTCAAACCATATTGCTCACATTAGAAAAAAAATTATCGGCATTTTATACACTAAATTTTATGCCATTTCAGTGTTAGGCTCTAAAAAGCTAAACAAAGAAGCAGTTCTTGACATATACTTCACTTCTCTAAATATGCACAGAACTTGCATATCAAAGTCCCAACATTGAAATAGCATTATTTTTCCAGTCCAGGAGCCCTTATTTGCAATTAAAAAAATGTTGTTGCATACCGGTTGAGAAGGTTGCAAATTGGTTGTCCCTTCAAAATCTATTGTTGAGTCAACTGGACGAGTGGGATAATTCACAATTTTCTCTCCAGGTTGGCAGGGCACAAGAGCACTGAGAATTGATATTGATAATGTCTAGTTAAAGTAAATAGATTTTATGGAATACATGCTGCAATCCATTAAATCAAACTAATATTGCTTATGTATAGACATGAAAAGAAACCAGCAGTGATAAAAAAGGATATACCCAATAAAAAACATAACATAAAATATCAAAGCAAATTAAAAAGGAGGAAAAGAAAGGCCTTACTTCCGCCCAGGCAGTGGTTCCATTTTGAAATACCTAGTTAAGAAACACAAATGCTTAAAAGATGATAGATGAAATAATAAAAAGAAACTAATTATATAGACAATAATATCTACGAATCTTGCCAATTTCCAAAAACAGAGATTTATCCCAAAATGAACAGTAAAACTACATATATAAAACCATTGAGAAAAATGATCGTAATAATTCAGCCTTTCTTATAGTTTAGCTATTTCAATACTTAAAAACCACATAAGAATGGCCAAGTAAAAAGAGAAGGCCATACTCATGTTCCAAAGCTTGTGCTGCTGTTATCCGCTTTCGAGGATCATATCTGCACATCAAAAGCAAATAAATGAAGTATTTCAATAAAACAGGAAACTGACTATCCTGACGAGGGAAAAGGAGTACTTTGAAGCACATGTGAAGTTTTACCCCCACACTCAATTGCATTTGTGTCTTAATTTGTGGAATAATTTTTTATGATAGCTTAATTTGGGAACAATAAAAGAATCATTTGAAAGAAAAGCAAAAAATATATCTAAAAAGCTTGGTAAAAGGAAAAATAAAGCTTACTCAAGCATCTTTGATAGGAGATCATAAGCAAGACTTTTTGGAGGTAGGTGGACAACATTACAAAGGCTAGTGTTGTCACTGTTGCATGCAAACATCAAAGGAACAAATTTCCATTATTTGAGGAAGAGTAACAAAAGTAGGAAATATGTTTATCTTACATTTTTTTAAATTTTCTGAGTACAGTACTTGTATGCATGTGACACATGAATTAATGACAAAATGTCACCTAAAGTATTGTCAAAAGATCTTACTATTTGTGCCCTTGTATATGCTGAAGATCTGATTGCCAATGTGGAAGATATGCTAGGGTAGGCCACTTTTCTAATGTGGGATGGCCTGGCACAGTAACAATGTCCAATCATGAAACTCTGTTATATTCATCAAGAATATGAATAAACCCACCAGAGCAAAGGAAAAACTAAAGCAGATGAGTTACCTAAAACCTTGAATATCTTGTCAAGTTGATCAAGCTGCATAATTGGTACAAGGAATTTATAGAATTAGAATCCCAAATGGGCAAGGTAATACCAATACAAACATTAAATACCACAGCATGACAGCATCAACCACCAAAAAATAGAATCAGAAAGCTAAAGGTTACTGAATGACAACCTGAAATGGATTAGGTGTGGCTTTGACTTCTGCTCCTTGAAACAGTGGTTTTAGTGTTAACAGCTCAGCAAAAATGCATCCAACAGCCCACATATCTGAATGACTATTTAAGGACGAATGACTGGTCACTTTTTAAACTAGATCTGTAAGCACATGAAGATATTCAAATGCCTAATGATTGTTTATCTTTCTTGTAGACCCTCAATACTTCCTCACATCTAAGATTTAATAAAATCCGTTTAAAGTTCAAGCAACTATCTTAAGTCGATCTGGGGGTAAATGAAACCAGGTACCTTGTCAACAACAGTTAGATTAAAAAACCCTTGACTTACATCAATGAGAAAATAATGATTTTATTTTGATAAAGAGAACACGATAATTTCATCATGGTATTGCTCTTAAGTTAACCATAAGATGCAACAGTGCGTCAGTTTAATAATTTGAATGGCAAACGTTATAAAAGCATACAACTTCTCTGCTGGTTCCTTGACTGCCCGGAATATTAAAAAATGAGAGAGTTAAACTAAAAGGATACCAACAGCACTGGTATAATGTTTTGCCCCAAGAAGCAACTCGGGTGCACGATACCATATGGTAACAACAACCTGCACATTAGTATTCTCTCAGTCTAGTAAAACGAAAAGCATCACCCAAATGAAAGCTCAAAAGTAACACAAATGCTCAGCTAATTAATGACAGACAGAAAACAGTTTGATAAAAAAAATAAAGGAAAAACTACTTACTCTCCTAAACTAAGGCATGCCAACAAAATTGGTACATGAACACAGGCCAAAATAATGTTTAAATTTTATTTCAAAATTCAAGTAGCAAAGTGTATTTTGACTATTTTTTTGAAGTAAAAAAGATGCCTCATACTCCATTTTCAGATAAAGGCTTTAAAGGGGCCTGATATATCCTTGCAAGTCCAAAGTCAGCAATTTTAACAACTCCGTGTTCCTCTCCTTCACCCATAACCTGTTCATAGAAAGTTCAAGTACAGAAATAAGTAGACTTAGATATTTACACACCAAAAGAACAAAATGAACAAGTGTACTAAACACAAGGGGACCAAAAAGGAGGTTGAAATGAAAATGGCTATATATAACAGTAAAAGAATATGTAAGTATACAATGATAAGGAAGCTGGAGGCATACCAATATATTCGATGGCTTAAGGTCTCGATGAATTATCCAATTACTACAGCATAAATGAAATATCTTAAGCCCATTTATGTAAAAAAGATTGAAAAGGAATCATTTTCAATGTCATAAAAGAATACTCACCTATGCAGATAGTTTAGTCCGTTGAGCAACTGCCAAAGTAATGATTTAACAGTATATTGATTAATAGAATGGTTGACTTTGTCCCTGTGATGTCGAATGATTTCCTGGCAATCACAATAGCAAGTTTTACATTCAATTTGTCCAACAAGAAAAATAGATTTCATTCCAGCTATACATTTATTCCCAGATTGACTAAAAAAGTGGGGCTATGATAATAATATAAAATCCATAGTAGAGCTACAACCTTAAACATTAGTGTAATAGAGGAAAATGAGCAACTCATTTATCTTTTTTTTTTAAAAAAATCCAAGTGAGACTAGAAAGTAAAACACATGTCTTTTGAGGTAAAATCTACATCTAATTTCCAGGGGAACATCAGAATGTGAGGAGACAGACATCATGTCAAATATCAAAGAATACATATTTCATCAGATCTTCTTTGCAGAGTTCCAAATGTGATTACATTTTTAATTTAAATGCTTAAATTTGAATTTGCTCCAAATAATAGGCACCCTTTACAACTACACTTACATAAAGGTCGTGTTCAGCATAATCAAAAGCTAGGTACAGAGACATATCCGCATGATTGATGTGAACATTTACAAGCTTCACGACATTTTCGTGCGTTATCTCCCTGAGTAACTGCAGCATAAAAGAAATCACTCAAAATGAACGCTCAAGGCACCAGATGAGCAAAAACGATAACAATCAGGAGAATCGAAAGATTCTTAAAGTAAGTCTTCCTGTTGCATTCTGAATATTTGATTTGTCAAATGAGGTTGGAGGAGACCAAGGCCCATATAAACCCTAAATCAAAATCTCATACTTCCAGCAGGGGACTCAAGTCCAATACCATGCAGTTGGGGTCCATACCGTACCAGTATACCACCATGCTCAGCAGCCCTAGCATCCATGCAGGCTCCTGCTGACCATCTAGCCTTAGTTTCACATTATAATGTTGGTGTCACCACATGCCCCACAAATTTGCAATTGGAAGGAAGTCGACGGTTATAATACCAACAAACTTTAGGAGAGCCATGCCCTCTTGTGTGTGGCTTGAGTGCCAAAAGTTCTTCAAAACCCCGTGTTAGAATGTTATACTTCTAACATGAGACTCAAATCTCATATTTGTCAAATTTGCAATTGGTATAGCAACAATATGTTTGCCAATTAGCATTAAGTTTTCCCTATGTTGTCAAGTATGATAAAAATACCCACCATTCCATTTCTGATAGAGTGAAAAGTAAATCAGACGTCAACACTATATTGGTCGGTTTTGTTTCCGAATGGAGTACATGAAATAAAAGAACAGCACCGTAAACAAAACAAAAAAAAAAGGACAAGACTTGGAGAACCAGTTCGTTTTTCCAAGATTGGCCAAGTGCATTACTTACAAATTAGCAATAAAACAAAAGGGTACTATTTGTCAATTTGATTCAAAACCCCTGGGTGTTTCTTATTTCATTGACCTCACTCCCAGATTTCCCTTCATTGCAAAGCAACGATAATTGAAGCAGCCAATGAAAAAGGCAAGCGATGAAAAGAGAGAAGGAAAGAGAAGGCAGACCATAATTTCACGGATAGCGGTGGGAGAGACTCCGTCGCCATCCTTGGACTGCTTGAATTTCTTGATGGCAATTGATTTTCCACGATTCGTTGCAGACTTGATCCTTGCGAGGAACACAAGACCATAGGTACCTTCCCCAATTTTCCCTATCAGATCGTACTGTTGTAGCCACTCAGGCTTATTACTGTTATTGTTGTTAGACCGATTGTTGCCAGAGGCGCTATTGCCATCTCCCATGGCTCCTCCTCCTCCTCCTCCCCTTCCCAAATTTCCTTTTAAGCGGTTGTGCATACTGTATGAGCTGATTCTTACACAAAATTAGGCGGGCCCAGTAAGAAAACTTCGCCGTTAGGAATAACAGATGAACAGAGTAAATATTTTAGCGGAGGCGATTAATATATTATTTGGATTTAATTTTGTAATAATTTTAACTTATAAATTGATGAAAAAATTCAAGCACGGACCCAAATCATCCAATTAATTAATTAAATTTATTAATTTTAAATTATAATTTTTCTTCCAAAAAAACAGAAATGAAATAATTAAAGTTGTCAAAGTTACAAATTTAAACAAATCTGTGGCATGAAGGTTTAAGAATTTATATTTATATCAATAAATAGTTATCAATAATATATGATTAAATTCTTAAAATATAAAAAATGACAACAATTTATTTTAAATTTAAATTGTTGAATTTAAATCTATCAACAATGATAGTTTATCATAATCAATAAAAAAATGACAATGACTTAAAAATACTTGGGGGTAAATTAATTGTCAAATGTTACCACGCGTACAAATAATCTTTCGTCGTGTGCAACAGATCTTCCTTTGTGTGCAACCAATCTTTTGTGTGTGCATAAGTCTTCCTTACGAACATGCAAACATCTTCCGTTATGTGCAAAACATCTTCCATTGTGTGCAACAAATCTTCCATGGTAGCATTTAACAATTAATTTTCCCTAAGGCGTTTTTAAGCAATTCTCTCATAAAAAAAAATATAAAGTTTATATATATGAAATTATAAACATAATCACATTAAAAAAATTAAATTTAACAAATAGTGAGTGTTGGATTATCATCCTCTTCAATTTTTTTATCTTCACCACCATTATAATCCCCACTTGCCTCATTAACCCATCGTCATTCGTCATTATCGTTATAATTTTTTTTAACTTCATCAGTATTAAAATCAGCATTCATGTAGACATTAAATGTAAATTAGCAATGTTCTCATTAATTTTATGAAATTGAAGAACCTTTTTATCCTCTTCCTCCACACCCTCTCTATCTATCCTCCTTTCGGTAATCCATTCATTATCGAATTGAATATCATCAAAATTATAATTAAAAGCTCTATTACCTTGCTTCAATGGCAATTCATTAAATTTTTTATCCATACCATTTCTTTCTCGGTATAAATCTGAAAAAAATTCTTCTAGCCTTCAAGTAAAATTATATTGAATTTTTTTAAAAAATCTTAATAATAATTATAAGTGTCCTAAGCCTAATTTTACAAAGGTAAAATAATAAGTCTATAGGCGTGTGTTATAACTTATAACCTAACATGTCAAAAATTGGAGTATTTGATGATCTGCACTGCAGGCAATTACGTTTTTGAGAAACGTGGGGTATAATGTTGTTAGACTTGTGATTGAAATGAATCCTAAAAGGTAAAAAAAGTTTGATAGGCTAAATCGTATTGAGGGACTATACACACAATTCTAGTGAGTTTGAATCGCTGGCGATTTTATATGAGTTGGTAAAAGAGACAGATTTATATGGGATCAAAACATATAACCTCATCTAAAATCGTAAACCCTGCTATTTTAACGAGTTGAATTAAAAATACAGGCATCATGCGATTTTATACAAGTTGGTAAGAGAGACAATTTTACATGCGATCTAAACATATAATCTTATTTAAAATCGTAAACTTTGCGATTTTAACAAGTTAAATCACATTTTTAACAATCATGAAAATATCTTTAAAATCTGCACAAAACATAATATGGAGGCAAGTATTGAATTGAGAATATAGGCGATACATGATTTATTTCACTACTTAACATGGCCTTGTTAATTAATATTTAATTCATCAAAACTTAAAAGCATTTTGCTTGTGCTTTCTATTCTTAAAGTAGCATGCACCAGTCATATTATCTCCCCAACCAATAACAACTACACTACGCCATATCAAGGTCAAAATAGGCTTAGAATGCGGCAACGCATGCAACCCGGAAATAAAAAGGAAAAAGGTCCTACCGGGAGTCGAACCCAGGTCGCTGGATTCAAAGTCCAGAGTGCTAACCACTACACCATAGAACCGCGTTTGTTAGTAGGGTGCATTTTTTATTTAAACTTAATATGTAGAGTGGATAAAAAAGCTAAACCCCAAAAAGAGGGCTCAACCCTTACACATATAATGGTCAGGCTGACCTGTGGGTTGATAATCTTTTACTATTTTTTTATTTATTTAAGAAATAAAATTACAACAATAAATATTCTAATTTAATACATAAAAACTGTAAAAAATAAGGTGTAAACAGTAAAAAACACAATCACTTTTTATAAATATATTTTGAAAAATATAAATAGTTACCAAAATAAATAACACAAGATATGAACAAAAAATCATTAAAAAATAAGTTAAAAATATAAAATTAGTAAGAATACTTATGAAATGAAAAAAAAATCTTTTGTAAGTTTTAAATTTGTAAGGATACAAGATGTTTTTATGAAACTTAATTCTAAAAAAATAATAACAATTAAATATTTTTAACATTATTAACAAAACATTAAAAAAATCAATAATATTAATATAATATAAATAATTTAAAAAAACATACGGGCTTAAATAGATCGACCTATATAGGACTGACTTTTTTAAGTACATTTTCACTTTTAAAGCCAAAAACTCAAACTTAACCCTTATAAATTTAAGGTTTAAGGGAGCATTATGATAGACTCAACTCATTTTAGTAACTCTACTCAGGTGACATGTGATAGTGATAAAGTTTACAAATCCGTCTCACACTAAAAACGTTATTTTGACCATTTTAATCAACCCATGATGCCCATTTAGTCTGATTGACTAGTAACGCAAATTTACCGAAACTTTTGGTGTATACAAAAATAGTGATGTAATCAATTCAAAGTTTTGAATCATATCAAACCAACATAATTAAATATTGTATGGGTTTATGCTGTTATTTTGACAGTAGATCTAAATCTCTTACTCTTATGTAGAGTTTTGAGTCGTTGACATTAAACAAAACCCTAATTTCGAATAAGATAAAATATAATAATTTGACGGAGTTATACAAAACAACACCTATTTAAAAATTATAATCACTTACTAGTATTGTTATTGCGTTTCTAACTTATAAAATCAAGTTTGATTGTATTTAAACTCGTGCTAACTATAATTTTGGTTAAACTCAGGAGTTTACCGTTTTAATCTTATAAAATTATGTCAACACATTCTTAAACTCATTTTTTTTTGGGTTCGTTTTGATAATGTTTAGTGACTTTATATATAAAATTTATAGAAATTTCTTCATAAATTATAAATGTTGATAGATTTAATTTTAGTTATTCATAATTAAAATATATTTAAATTAAAATATTAGCATTTTTATATTTTTATTATATACTTTTTATTATTTTACATCGTAATGCTGTTTTATAAAAAAAATCTATTTATTAATAAAAATAAACTCTTACAAAAATTTATGATTTAAATTCACTGATTTGAGTTTACATTTAATTCGGGAAAGTGGGACGGGAGTTAGATTTGATTTAATTGGATCTTCAAACCCTTAATATTTGATTTAAAATTTATCCATTATTTTAAATGAAACTTAATTAGACAGCCTAGTATATAATTTACCAACCCGTGTTTACTTTTGTTTCTGTTGACCAATGTTCTTGTTTCTTCTGGAACTAAAGATCAAATCACATCCTACCACAGCCAAACAAAGCCTAAAGAAACTCAAAAATCAGGGAGAAGATATTAAGTGAGAAAACTCTAAAAAATAATAAATTTTTTTTCCATTTTTAAAAATTTTATTTTAAAGTATATTCTCCCACATTTCCTCCACTTTTCTCTCCATTCAAACATAACCTAAAACCTGCTTCACTTCAGTAATATTCGTAATCAAGGAAATTTTTTACTTTCTTATTACTTAAGCAAGCACTTGTACATACCCCAGGCTAGAGGTGGTAATATGGTCCAGCCCACTGGGTTTGGGTTAACCCGCCGTGGGTTGGGACCATATGGGTTGGGCCCAAAAGAACCGCATTAATATGGGTTGGCATTTAGCCAACCCAACCCATAACCACTGGGTTGGTGGGTTGGCCCGCCCAACCCATATTATTTTTTTTAAAAATTTTTTTAACACAATATACTAAAAATTATTTTTTCTACAAATATAAACCATAAAGAAATTAAAAATTCATTAAAAATTAAACATTAATCACAAGTCCACACATAACAAAAAAAACATAAATCCAAAAGCTATCAATATTTTAGTATACTAAATTAAAAAAACATAAATCCAAGGGAGGAGGAGTATACTAAATTATGAATACCACGTCTTAACTCTCAAAGACTCAAACTAGGCAACTGGCAGCAAGTCACAACCCCAAAAAGCATCAATGGAATGGACAATAATGAATTACCCAAAAGGCTACGCAAATTGGATTGAGTCTTGTTTGCCTTTGGCCCTTCACCCAATCTCCCTTGTCCAGTAAACACTAGACAACATTAAAAAAAACAAAATATGGGCCAACCCACCAACCCGGTGGTCCAACCCGTCATGGGTTGGGACCATATGAGTTTGAGCCCAAAAGAACCGCTCCCAAATGGTCCCAATTTTTCAGAACCCAAACCGCCCATATTTACGGGTTGGGCGGGCTCAACCCATGGTCCCAACCCATATTACCACCTCTACCCCAGGCACACAGATAACTTTGGGGCGATCCATGTTGAATCCATGAGACATGAATGGATAAAAACCTTGGATTTTTTTGGGTGAACTTTTCTCCACCTCCCCCGCCACCAATGATTTTTCAGCGTCGTCCTGCTCTGCTTACGCTCTTACTTCTAGGGAATGACTTCCCAAAACCATTACGGCTTTTCTCAGAGGCAATGCTTGGGATTCTCGATATTGAGGACAAAATATCACTTTTTTGGGAATTCAAATCTCTACGGCGTAATTTTAAGAGTTGATCTGCACTTTTGGGACTCTGTTTAGCTTCACGGGTTAGCTCCATGGGTTTCTGAGAATCATGTGGGAGGTCTTCCAGTGTTGCGAGAGACTGTAACCGCTGACCAAGAGTTGCAATGGTTCTCTGGCACTCTGCAAATCTACTAGCAGCCAGTGAAAGTTCCTTCTCCTGCAATAAAATATTTCACAAATTAAAAACAAATTCATAAAACGGTTCATGCAGCACAAACTCAACAACTATCACTTAGTTTTGCCGACTAATCAACAAATGCAAGTCCAACAAAGATTCTGGAGTCTCACTCACATCAACTAACATCAACCCAAAGACCATGATTATGCACGTGCATACATGGAAATTTAATGCATGATGCAGTTGATGATTTTTATTATAGAAGGCTTAAATTATAGAAATTTAATGTGTGGCAAACTGACCTGCTTTAACTTCAACTCGCTAGCAATTCCTTCTCTATCCAGCATTTCGGCTTCTCTCTGAAGCTGAGCATCATGCTTTATTCTTGAAAGTTCATCCTCCAACTTCTCTCGCTTGGCATTATAGTCAGCTGACAAAGCTCGCTCCTTCTGAATCTCTTCCTCCAATGAACCAATTTTTGAAATCAATTCCTGTACCTCAGTTTGAAGGGCTGTGAGTTTTGAACACGCTACCTCATTCTTTGTTTTGGCTTCCTCTAGTTCTTCATACGCTTCTTGATTTGATTTCTTTGCGAGATCTAACTCGGTATGAAGTTCCGCTATCATGAACTCCGCATCCTTTATTTGACTCTGAGATGCATGTAGCTGCTCTTGGCACTCAGCTAATTCCATCTCAACCTTAAGTTTATTAGCCTCCATCTTCTTTAGTGGTTCCTCCAATTCAGAATTCCTTTGAATCAAAGATTCCAAATCAGTATTGGCTAGGTTTTGGTCACTTTTAGGTTGATCCAGTGACAGTGCTGCCTCGAGAAAACTGCTTCCACTCTCTGTGTCTGGCAATGCAGCAAGCCTTTCCATCTCAAGGAAATCATCCATGAGATTAATCTCGATTGAAGTAGTCTTTTCATTCTTAAATTGATCAAGTTCAGTAATCAAAGCATATGCCCATGAGTTAGAACGACTTGGCTCACATTCATTGGTGTTATTTTCAACTGTATGCAGCCTCTCTCCACTTTCTGACAAGCTATCTGTGAAGGAATCTACATAAACTGAGGAGGCAGTCAAAGACCTGTGATCATTAGCAGAGCATGTTTTATGAGCTATGGCCTTTAGTCTCCTGCACTCGGCTTCAAGCTTAGCGATCTTCATAATGCTTTCCAAATGTTGCTTGCTTGCTGCTTCTGCAGCTTGTGTACTTAAATCCCTTTCAGTGATCATGAATTCGATTTCTTCAAGTCGAGATTGTAGCTCAAGTTTAAGGCTTGCATTCTCTTTCTCCACGGCCTCAAGTTTCTGTCCAAGATCAGATCTAATTGATGTAGTAGTTTCTGCTTTAGCTGTTTGAAGCTGGGCCACTAGCTCAACAACTTTACCCTCAAGCTCTGATTTTTTTGATTCCCAGATAAGCGAATTGTTTGCAACAGCTTCATGGATTTTTTGCTCTTGCTCTTCTCTAGCTTGTCGAAGCTGCCTCGCACACTCCTTGAGTGCCCTATCAAGTTGACTAACTCGTTCTTCAAGATGTGAATTGTTCTTTTTTGCAGCGTCAAGTTGTTGTTTAAAAGACAACACATCATCTTCGGCCTTCTCCCAGCCTAAATATAACCAGAAGCTACCATCACGTAGTTCAAATCTAAAGTTTCAAATTACACAGAAGAAATGGAAGTGGTAACGGTGAGGCCTTCAGAGTCGTTTACATAAATTCAATAGTATCACCACAAACAACAAAGTCAATAATAACAACTGCCAATGAGCAGATTTTTCATTCTATGAAGATAAATATGACTTTCAGGATGCTTCCTCGTGAAGCATTCTATGATGATAATATTTAAGGAGAAACAAAAAGTAACGAATGTAAAACTAGAAGAACTAAATAATGATCTTAAATGCGATGCCACAGAAAATCCCAAACTGCGTTATTCTTGGGAGATAAATATGAGTTTCAGGATGCTTCCTCGTGAAATTTTCTAAATAATCTCCTAATTTGCTGCTTTATTCTTTGAATGCTTTATCAAAGCAGCAGATAAATACCTGAGATTGCTTCCTCCGCAACATTTGCATGCTGCTTTATCAAGTCTTCTTTGACACTAATGCTTAGGAGAGCAGCAGATAATTTTTCTTTTAGAATTTTTACATCAGTAACCGCTTCTTCATTTGATGCAGCTTCAGACATGACTTCCGGTGATGTACTAGTAGTTTGTGTCGGATATGCCTTCAAAATCATGGCAAAAACATAAGATCCGAATCTATTTCTCTCCAAATTTAGAATAATCAAACAACTCAGTTACGATAAAGGCCAACACGCTTTAGAAAAGAAATGCTTAACTTACAGAACAAGTGATAATCGTTTCCATCTTGCCTAGACACTACAAACTATCATTTTCAGAAAGCGATCCAATAACCAAGAACATATTCAACAAGACTTCAGAATTTGTTATTTTGCCACCGATGGAGAGAAATATTATCAAAATATGAAGAATCATGAACACTGAACGGAATGTTAAAAGGAATGCAGCAAGCTGCCCTAAAACAAAAAGAAAGGAAGGAAGGAAAAAGTAGTCAATTGCGACTGTTATGCCATTGCCCACCTGATCATCGAAGAATCTTCCCGAATGAGATGACATTGATTCTGAACTTTCTGTTTCGGCTAGACTCTTGTCAGATGATTTCCTGCGCCATAACCAGCTTCGACGGTCCATCTACAATTTAAGAAAAATTAGCACCTTAATTAACTCGCAAAGACCTTATCTGGAATATCACTTCACAAACGCCATTGGCTGCAATCTCGTTCTTAGCTTTAAGTAAAAAAGAAACCTGGACATTGTTCTGGCAATAGACATTGCATCCAAGTTTTGTCTAGCTAATGAATTTTGATGAGTACGTAAGCATAGAGTTAGAAAAATCTGTAAGCAACGTCCATGTAATCTGAACAAATTTGAACATAAAAAATAAGAAGGCGGGTATGAGCTTCGCTTAGAATTCACTTATGCTGCAGCCCATCTAACTCCATTAAAACCTCAGTGAAACTGTTCACTCACGTGACACTGAAACATATAAATCACAGTGCCCCTTTTGAGAGGGGAGGTGAAATGCTGTATTAAATGTCTATTACTTGAGACTCAAAATTCAAACAAATCGTTCGATTGGCACCTACCGATGCCAAGTGGCCCCAATTTCACGCGATGTCCTAATACCTCCGAAATCGGAATCTGGAAACCCAACTTCAAATACTAAAGAACTTAAAGAACCATACTATATAAAACCGATTGAAATGTTAAAACAGCAGTGAGATTAATACCTTAACCAACTGCAAGATCATGAAGCTGGAATTGGATGCAGAATCTGAGGAATGTCAGAGGGGAAGGAAAGAACATGTCGGGGTGATTCAGAAAATAGTATGCAGAGCGTTTTGTTTGTGATGGGAATAGAGACAAGAAGAGGGTAGGACCATTCGGATGAAGCGGTGGAAGGCTGTGTTAAAAAGTCCACAATGCCAGACAAATTTAACTTTTTCTCGAGATTTTGTAAGTAAATTATTGTTCAGGGGTTTTCAAACCAAGAGGGCGTTATTCTCGCGCCATTGGTCGTCCAGTTTCACTACCACAATTATACTGTTCCCTCACTACTCAGGCTTGCGCAGTCATTGCAGAACAGCACTGGGCTAATCATGGAGATATGGCCATATAGGGGCCGATAATAATAAATATAATATTTTAATTTAGTCCGTTCCGCCTTGATTATCGCTATAATATGATTTTAATGGGGGGTTTTTATACGATAAATGTTGAATTTTGTTAACAGTGATTATGTTAAAATCCCACATTCTATCTTTATATATATATATATATATATATATATATATATATATATTATTATTATCCGACATTTAAGAAGTTTATGCTATCATTCTCAGTATATGTGTCTTTTATTAAAGGAATCTAATAGAACTTTAAATCATTACATTAACTCTATGTTAGTCTTGCATTTCACTTTATTTAGTTTTTTTTTTTTGTCAAAGGAAACTGAGTTAGTTAATTAGACACCAATGTGGCTCAATGTTTGAAAAAATAGAAAAATACTTATCTATTCTAGGAGTACTATTTAATCTGAACTCTATCTAATAAAAATATAATAAATGAGAAAATTTTGATCCTAGTTGGTTGATAACTCATCTGAAAAAATTTAAATTTTATCTTTTTTTACGAAAAAAATATTAATTGAAAAAAAAAACTTAAACAAAATGATCAACCAATATTTTTCTTAAAAGCAAGATAAAATTTATATTTTTCTGATACTAAGATTAAAATAATCTGAATTATTATATTTTCATTTGATAGAATTTAGGTGATATAATATTCTTAAAATACGTAAGTATTTCTAAAAAAAATATGGGTCATAAGGCAGTTGAAATAATTGGAAGAACCACCATTACGCTTCCCAGGTTAGAGCGGGAATTAATGAGCGCCAATTAACTAACCATCAACAAACATATCAATTATAAAAAGGAATATTACCCGCTGATGTAAGAAAAATAAATATAAATAAGTTTTTCAAATTTTTAATAGTTTCAAACTTGAGCTGTAAATGAAATATTTAGCAAAACTTAAGTCTATATACTCCATCGACACCGGACGTAGTATATATATTATGTAGTTTTAATTTAAATATTTTTCAAAAATTGAAAATAATATTACATCCCCACAAAAAAAAATAAAAAATCCTACAGTTTTGAGGGGAATAACCTAACAAAACTAAAGACAACGAGTGATTTATATATTTCTAAAATTAAAACCGAAATATTAATTACAGTTGACCCTTTCAGGGGCTTGGGAAAAGAAAGATGTTAGAAATCCAAGATTTTAGACGGAGAGAGGAAGTTGGCGGTTGCAAGGTTTGAGACAATACCTGAGGGCGATCGAGAGAGAGAGAGAGAGAGAGAGAGAGAATCGGCGCTCCGATTGAATATGAGCGGTCAAGTGGCTCCTCCTGGTCCGAGGAGGAACAGCTCCAACCATAAGCGAGCCCCCTCCGCTTCCAGAAGGTCCCTCTCCAGCGAAAATAACAGCGCCAATGAACCTTCCTCTCCCACTGATCAACCGTACGTAACTCTCTTCAATTCATGTTTTCTTTTTCTTCATTATTTGATCAACCGTACGTAACTCTCTTCAATTCATGTTTTCTTTTTCTTCATTATTTACATTTTTTTTCTATGCACAATCACGCTTCGAAATTAAATCTACATTTTGTATTTGTATATCGTGTTCTGTAGCACCCGTCATTCTAACCGTTTTTGGAGGAGTACGTCGTCTCAAATTACATTTTATCATCGAGCGTTTTTAAGCTTAATTGGGTCGTTCCATGCATATTGAACGTGGGATTTCGTGTTTTCAACGAGTGAATTTCCCATGTCTCGGGTAGATTTTGCACGTAATGCTTCAACCATGTGCTGGTTTTGTCTACGCATAATAAGAGCGACAATGTCGCTTTCAATTTTTTTCTTGTAGTTCTTTTCTCGAAAAAATTAAAGATTTTTCACGGATAGGCTTCTCGTTGATAGATTTTTTCTTAAATCTAATTGGGTTGATTCATGAAACACTGATCAGGCCAGCAGGGGAAGATAGGACGGTCAAGAAGCTTCGAATGTCAAAAGCCCTCACAATTCCAGAGGGCACCACAGTTTCTGAAGCATGTCGACGAATGGCAACTCGCCATATGGATGCTGTTTTGTTGACTGACTCCAATGCTTTGCTTTCTGGAATTGTGACTGACAAGGTGCATTCTATACTCTGTCCATTGAGAGAAGTGCGCGCTTGTGTTTCTTTCTTTATGAAATGTTTGAAGCTCGTGTATGTCTTTTGATCAGGACATCGCGACTAGAGTTATCGCCGAAGGATTACGGCCAGAGCAGACCATAATGTCTAAGATAATGACACGAAATCCTATTTTTCTGAAGTCGGATTCTCTAGCTATAGAAGCTCTTCAAAAGATGGTTCAAGGTTAGCTTCGTTCTCATGATCGATCACATTCATTGTTGTTATTATAGATGTTTAAGTAGGTAAAAGTAGGATAGCATGTATCATAATTGGCCTCAACTTTCAATGTTTTGTTGAGTTTGATCGAGCTCTTTCCTTAATCAATTGGATCATATCTCAGTAGTACTTACTTTATCCCACACTGGTAATTACATTTTGCATATTACTTCTCCAAAAGCGGGTTCATATTAAGGAAGATATTATGCTACATTATGATTTACATGGTTATCATTGTTTTGGCTTTTGTTTGCATATTAAAAAACAGACCATTTTTTTAACTCTTGACGCACTTTCGCTTCCTTTTAATATTCTTTACCTCTGCGGCCTCCCCTGCCCCCAGCGATGTCTAGTGAAGTTACTGCCTTTTATGTATACTTAAACCTTCATCTTATATCGTACTGACTTGTACTATTATTTTGCAATTAGGGCCTTATCATTTGTCTTTGCTGTAAGTGGGTTCCATTCGTTTCTTTTAATTAGTTTATCTGTGAACTGCAAGAGTTGAAATGTCTTTGTTGTATTTTCTTTATATTTACATCTTATACTAATGAATCTACAGTATGTATTATGCATAATGATTTCATCAAGTGAGGTATATTTTTTCCTTTTGAACTCGAAGGTAAATTCAGGCACCTCCCTGTGGTGGAAAATGGCGAAGTCGTTGCCTTGCTGGATATCACCAAATGTCTTTATGATGCCATAGCTAAGATGGAGAAGGCTTCAGAGCAGGGAAGTACCATTTCTGCTGCAGTTGGAGGGCTGGAACGTCAACGGAGTAACAATTTAGCTGGTTGGAACAATTGTCCTTATAAGACATTAGAGTACTGAACTAATGATTTTCCTTTTTTTTCAACGAACTGAACTATTTGATTGTAAGTAAATTTACTGAACTATTTGGTTGCAAAAACTTCTTACCTTCAAAATCAACTGCATGCGCATTGGCCTTTTTTTGGTCAACTTTTCTTCCATAAAACTCTTGGCTTCTCATATTCCTGGTGTTATCAATGTTTATAATTGATAAAAGTATGGTCAAATTGTGGTACAGTTTACTGTATTGCCATATATTTCCAGCATATATGGTAATGATTCTTATATTATGTTTCATTTGCTGCCATTGTTGTCAGCTCCAAACACTTTAGTTGATACATTGAGGGAGCGCCTGCTCAAGCCTTCCCTATCAACAATAATTGGTGAAAATACCAAGTAATTTCCAGATTATATTTTCGCATTTTTTTTTATTGATATTGAAGAGAGTGCACAACTATTTTCAGATTGACAGTTTCACCAAATTTTCTGCTTTATATGTTTATAGGGTTGCTATTTCGTCAGTGGCAGATCCTGTCTATGTTGCTGCAAAAAGGATGCGGGATTGGCATGTTAATTCTACCATTATAGCAGCGGGAAACAAAATTCTGGGGATACTCACGTAATATCTATTTCATAGGATTTTCTTTTGTTTGAGAAGCCTATAATATGAATAATGCAACAACATATGTACTACATGCTTTTCCAGACAAGAATCCTCCTTGAACAATATATGAATTGGACTTGAGAAATTTTAATATTTAAATATCTCATGCAGTTCAAAGGACATCCTTATGCGGGTTGTGGCTCAAAATCTTTCTCCTGAATTGACTCTAGTGGAAAAGGTCAATCCAATTTGCCCTTTTTGGAACTTGAATATGATTTTAGTTTAAGAAGTGGCGTTTATAGTGAGAGTCCTTTTCCTCTTATTGATGTTCGTGTTTGTAATTAGATCTGATTTGGATTTCTTTTCATAACTTCTGTTCCATACCACTTTTCATTAGGTGATGACTCCAAATCCACTGTGTGCATCATTAGATACAACAATTCTTGAAGCACTGCAAATGATGCATGAAGGGAAGTTCTTACATCTTCCCGTGCTGGACAGAGGTGAATTTTGCCTTCTTAACTTCATAGGTAACCTCTAAAATTGTTGATATTGAATATAATTTGTTTTGCAGATGGAAATACTGCTGCTTGTGTGGATGTTTTACAGATAACTCAAGCAGCGATTGCTCTGGTAAATCTCATGTTTGAGATATATATTTCTTTGCCCCGCTGGAGGGGGTATCTTTAGACTTTATAGAATATTTCAGATTCTGACACTTTATTTTAGTTACATGATAAATGTATATGTGTACATCTATTTTGCTCTTGTTGGACATTTGATTGAAGTAGTTGGTCAAAACAATCCATATGTTGGAGGGTATTCTTGCCAGCTATTCTTACTGATGGTAGTATTAAGGGTATCCATTTTTAGCAGGAGATTGCCACGCTTTTGATCATAGTTTGACTGTATATCTCTCCTCAGTATCAAATATTATGTGGTTTGAGTGTCAAAGATGTAGTGGGCCTTCTTTTTATTCCTTTCCCTGTACCTGCACGACCTTCTTTGCTTCGTCAGGTGTATTAAGAAATTATCCACACATCCTATCTCTCTGTTTAACGGCATGGAGGCATATATCATTAGCATTGAAGCATGCATAATTATTACTGATATTTAGTATTGTTATATAGATGCCGGTATCTGATAATGATGCGGTTTTCAGGTTGAAAGTAGCTCGGGAGGGGCTAATGATATATCAAACACAGTTATGCAGAAGTTTTGGGACTCGGCTTTTTCTACAGAGCCAATTGAAGATTTTGACTCTCATAGGTACTCTGGTGGCATAGATGATGCTCAACTGTAAGATCTGATTTTTTATTTAATTCACCCCTTGAAATTTTTTGTTGCAGTGAATTTTCTGGGGTAGTGACTTCAGAAGGGGGAGATCTTGCCAAGTCTGTAGATCCGTCTGTTGGTTTTGATAATTCATTCTCCTTTAAATTCGAGGATCTTAAGCGTCATGTACATCGATTCAACTGTGGTAAGTGATTATTTTGATGAAAGCACATTAGGGACTTTTTGTCCTCTTGAATTCTAGCCTGTAGCCACAGTCATACTGTGCTGAGTCCTTGCCCCCTCTAAATCATCTTAAAAACAATGTGATCTTGCCGTTTTTTTAGGCACGGAACATTTTGATGATCTTTTATCTGCTGTTATGCAAAGAATTGATCATGTTAAAGATGGACAAAGTCCTCAGATTTTGGTATGTTTCATTCTATTTCGATGCCTATGCCTCTGTTTGTGCGATGTACGTATATATGAGTTATCATAGTGACTCTCCTTTCTTTCAGTATGAGGATGATGAAGGTGATAAAATTTTGCTGGCAAATGACAATGATCTTGCTGCTGCTGTGAGCTATGCTAGATCCATAGGAATGAAGGTAAAGTTGCGTGCTTCTCTTAGATTTTACATTTGGGGCTGTTGGCTTACGAAACATGTTTGCATATCAGGCTTTAAGGTTGCATTTGGACTATGGCGATTCAAACAATATGACAACTCCAGAATGTAGTACAACAGCTGGAGAGAAAGTCAATCCATTGTCTTTGCGCTGTGGTATCATTGCGGGTGCACTTGTTCTAACGAGCATTGGTGTGATGGTTTACTTAAAGCGCTCCAAACAGTGATTTGCTTTGTCAATTTTGGAAAAATATGTCCAATATATAATTTTGGCTCAAACAAAAAGACAGATTTCCATAACTACTCGTTTGTGCTTAATTAGTTGAAATCAGTTCTTCTTGTACCTCGTTTGTAAATTAAAGTTAATTGCTCTTACATTTTTCATGCCCCCCGCATTTCTGAGTTTATTTGTAGTTTTCATTTCGGTATTTCAAATAATATGTAGCAAGCTTGAGTGTTCATAGTCAACTTTGTTGAGGTTGACGTGCCTCTTATATATGTGTGCGTGCGTGCACATGTTCTAACATGTTTATATTGTAGTAAAGATTGAAGTCTCGTGCGAAGAACATTTGATAGGATTAATTTTTGTTTTTTGAATTTTTAAAATCTCATGTAACATATGATAAGCTGATAAATACTTTGACAATAGGAAATAACAAAAAAAGTGAAGAAAACTGCTAATTATTTTTTCAAGTATCAATTTAAGAATAAATCTTTCTTGAACCTTTTTTATGAGAAATTTAATAGTTAATAATTCACGAGGCTCTGGTTAATCTAAATCGAGCAGGGGACCCTTTCGGGTGGAAGCACTACCAACATGAGAAATTGAGCATAAGTAAATTCAAATCCATGAAAAATTGGGTAAAACTGAAATAAAACACTAAACATAATTCTAGGATTGTTTACAGCAAAATAAGGGTGATTAAGATGTCCAAGCACTAAAAAGGAACGGGGAAAAAACTAAAGAAATTTAGCATTCCCAAAGGTATGATCACTCATTACATGAAATAATAAACAATTTGAGAGTCCCAAAACTGCATGCTCCCTTGTCATTAACGTCCTCAGTTAGGGATACTGAATTATCAGATCCCATACTAAGATTAATCAACCCGCATAACTGTAAGTAACTACATTTAGTGTTGTAATACATGGGCGCCACAATTTGCACTGTTTCAGATTTGCAGTGGGCCAAATCCTGCATTGTTTTGTTTGGCATACGTTGAATCAGTGAACATGTGAATGCCTTTCCAAAAAGTCATGAACTTGTCTTATGTTCAGACATATATAAATGAATTGAGTTCCAAACTTACTTATTATGATAATTGGGTGTCAAAGGAACGTATATCACTTGCGTGTGGATGAGCACTAACGTTGAGTTAGCTCAATTAAACTCTCAATTGGGCCTCGTCAGAAGAATACACTCTCAACCCTTTTTATTTGTTGCTTGTGGATTAGCGATTACTGTATGATTAGTGAAGTTTCTTTGACATAAATGAGAGGCATTGAAGATGAGAAGGACTTGAGAATGTTGGTGATGGAGAGGTGCAGTTATGAGGGACGTGTTGGTGGATAGAGTTCAGTGATATGCAATGACGCTATAAATGCTTCTCTCTCAGAGATGAAAGCTCTCCTTCAAGAGATGGCCCATCCCTCTCTCTTAACTTCTGTAGGTCATACATATACCTCCTAATTAATTAATATGTGTGCATATATATCCATGCTATCATATTATATTTATGGTTTTAAGTTTAACTTTTCATTTATTTCCCTTTTCTGTTTTCATATGGTGGCATTTATTTGTTTTGACTCCAAGTTATTCTTTTTTGTCTTGTTTCATTTGTTGTATTACTCTCACGTCACACAATACCGGAAAATACTGGTTTTAGGTTTTTTAATTGCATCTGATCTAGCATAACCCATTTTAACAATTTTGCCAGAAACTCAAATCCACTAGCCAATTTTAAATTTTTTTTGTATTTTATTAAACAATATAATATATTTGTATATATATAGCCAAGTACATACAATATTCGGATTCCAAAGATATGACTCTATTATGCGTATGCAATAACAATATATCCAGCCCTGTTCACTTCAAGTCTTCAACTATGCACTAGTCATATACTTGTAACTTTTTTCACCTAAAGTGAATTTTTTTTCCTTTTGTATCAATGATAAATAGTAAATTCATGTAATTTATACACATGCGAGTCTGATCAGTGACGTCTAAGCATGCGCTTATAAGCGACTTTTTCTCACTATCGTCCTTGATCATCAGACACATCGTTGATGTCTAGCTACTCAATTCTGAAATTGAACTTTTTTCCCCGTTTCTGACTGAACCAAACCCACTTTAGACTTTATCCTTAAAGCACGTAAAGGATTACTATTGCTATTATCATGAATTATAATTCCAGTAAGATCGTGCGATGCAAAGCAAAAGCTGCCTAAGTACAATCAAAAGAAGCGGCAGTGACGCCACGTTCACTGTTTTGACCATTACCTTTGTATATTACGTAATACACTGCTTTCAAATGTCAACTTTTCCAATCGTTAAGATAATCCAGATTTTTTTATCTAATGTTAACGTTGGTATGTTTGTGAGAGAGAGGAAGGGGGGGGATGAAAGGAAAAGGACAGTGTTGAACGTTAGGCAGAAAGAGAAACTAAGAGTAAATAGAAAAATACAGATGGGATTGATTGGATCGGAGGCATTCAAATGGGTCCATTTAGCTACACAGTTCACAGAGATTGATGCATATGCATAAAGCTTTACATTACGACATGAACTGAATTGAGAAGACAGGCACAACCTCTCCTTGTAATTCAAGTAATCTCTTTATCTCTCTGTTCTTTCTGCATCTCATCCTGTAGCACTGTCCATGCATATGCATCGATATCTTAACACTTGACACCTTGTGATTGATCAGTTGAATCATTGTTTTATTGCAACTGATCCAAATTACTCTCTTCGCCATGAAGATAAAAGGCCCATTTTATAATTCAAATTAAGTGCTAAATGGTCTTATATTTAGAAACAGATGAGGTGTATATCTCATATACTTTGTCCCTCATCTCCCTTTTTTCTTTCAAAACCATACTACTTGTCAAGTCTTTGATTAAATGTACTCCTTACAGTTCACTATATAAAGGCACTTTAATTATTTTACAGAAAATAAAAAATATAATTAACTCACTAAATATGTTTTAATTTTTTTTTAAAAAAGTATCTTTTATCCTTATTGAAAAATATGTTTCAAAATTTAATGAGTGAGCAAATTAAAAATGAGCATTAATTACAAAAACAAAAATAAAAAATAAGTATTAATTATCTTATAAGTGATTTATATTTTGAATCAAGTTATTTTTCTAAAAGTATCATATATTATGGACAAAAGGAAGTATGTATGTTGTATTGAAACAATGAAGGGTGAGGGTGCAATATAATTACTACTCCTTCCGGTTATAAATATAAGATCTAATTAATTTTTTTAGAGAAATTAAAAAACTTAATAAGTAACTTATTTATATAATATGTTGTGTATTATTAGATTATTATATATCATTTTATAAATTAGAAAAATTAGTTTGAAAAAAAAATATATTATAAAATAATTTAATTATTTTTTTTAACCCACTAAAAAATTAATTATATTTTATATTTAAGATTGGAATTAGAATTAATTTTTGAATGGAGTGAAAAAAAAAAAGATTGGGATTATAGTAGTATTCGAATAGCTTGTCAAATTGTTTTTTTTTTTTGGGGGGGGGGGTAGCTTGTCAAATTCTTCATGGGAGAAAGTGGAAAAGCAATTCACATAATAAATGGATGATGAGACAGTCAACGAGAAAGGTGATTTGTTTTCCTGGCCAACTTACAGTACGCTTTTCACAAGACTGGCCCTCATGAGGTGCGCCATTGATAAATCATCACTCACCTTTTTTTTAATGTACTATATTGTTCCCAGACTGGGAAACTTAAATCAAAATTATATATATATATATATAATTGAATGGGAAATGAGAACTGTGACTGTCGTTAAAAAATGAAGGAGGACAAAAAACACAACATTTTATTAAAAAATTCAGCCTCCTTAACTATTGGCCTTGACTTGTTAAGGGAGAAAATAACAAAAGTAATAATTTCGAAAAGATAGTCACTAATACTGGTCCTTACTAGCAAAGAAAATAAAAGAGACCTCCTTATGGGACATGGAAAAGGTGCAAGTGTACAACTGAACCAGGGAACATGTATACAACTGAATACTACTAAAGAGATGCTGACTGGTCAACTATATAAAGAACTACAAGTAGAAACTGACAAGCGCAAAACACAAATTAGAGGATAAGAGATTTGATTTGGTTTCTAACTATATAGCTTGATCCCCTCATTAAGAAGGCTCATCAAAAGCTAGTCAGCGGCTAGTGAAATAATTAAAGAAAGGGTTTCTTCTTTTTGCCAACAAGATGTTATTAATCAAGAAACTTCACACAGTACAACATCTCTGAGCTTAAAAAAAGAAAAGACAGACTCCAGTGTTAAGCGGTTTCTGTATAATACGGGCTTAGGGGAATGAAATCCTATATATACGCAGTCTCACCCTGACATTAATTACCAAGAGATTGTTTTTAAGACTCAAACATTGGACCTGAGGGTGAAAAGTCAGAACACTCACCAGTTACACCATGACTCGCCTTCATCTTTGAGCTTAAAACAAAGACAAAATTGAAAAACATAAAACAGAGCCACAAACACCAATTGCAACTAAAGAAAAAAAAAAAGACAAGAAAAAAATAACAGCTAAATTCTAGGCTAATAATTAAGAGGGCTTTGTTTAATACCTTAGCATATTCTTCTGCTTTTACTAGCAAATGCATCAAAGTAATGAGACGATATGAATTGTTACAAATCGATATAATCCCTCCGGTCTTATTTATAAGTAATTTTATTTTTTATGAGGCTAGTATTTCTTATAAACAATTTTTACTTTGTGTCTGAAAATATAAATTTATTTTTTCTATTTTATCCTTATTAAATATATATTATTTATAATTAATTATCACACACATCAAGAATTATATTCAAGAGAGAGAGAACTTACTAAGTAAATAAAGTCAATAAAGCATTGAGAAACATATTTTATTATATTTCATATTTTTTATTCATTCTCTTTCTATTTTTATAAATAAGGGTATATATGTAAAAAATATGATATTTTTAACATACTTATTATTTTTAACTATTAGTTTATTTTATATAATCAATAATAAAATTGATTATAAATAAGATTGGAGGGTGTATATATATTTGTAACGATAGGTGAATGTTTGAGCAAAAGCTAATTGAACAGGAACGGGGGACAAAAAATCAAGCTAATAAATAAGTGTCTTTACATAACTGAAATGGCGTGGGAGTGGATGTTTGTAAATTGTAAGGAAGCAATCCCCGAGACGAGAGAAGCAGTGTGCAGTGCCAATCTCACTTTTTCACTCCCTTCCATTTCCCAAAGAACCCGTCAAAGTCAGACAGGGAATCGTCATTTAATTCCACCTCTCTCTCTCTCTAATTCACATGTCGGCTATTATATTAATCCTACTAGTAATAAAACATCATATTGTTGGTTTATTATCATTTATTTGAATCAGATTTATTATATAAGCATGATTTATGTAAATTGAGATAAATCTCTTCCATATATTTATCTTGTAGATCGTAAAAACACCTCGTAGACCGTAAAAGCTATATTGTAGACCGTAAAAGTTACTTCATATTCCGTAAATTACAATTCATAAACACTTATAAAATTTTCAACCGCTATTTTAAATAAGCTCATACACTACAAACGAATCTTGAACGAGTTTAAAAGTCCTTTAATAATGCATCTCTCATATAGTATATGAGGATGAGAGAGCGAGAGAGAATTCAACACACACACACATATATATATATATATATATATATATATATTGATGCGTATATAGTAGCTTGTTGTCATGTAAGTGTACAGAAGAGTGTATGAGTTATGGTTAAGTGTGTGGCAGCAAATGTATATGTGGGCATCTCCCATCCCTTGTTGATGCTTTTGCTGCAACCACTGCCTTCAATTTCTGACTCTCCTCTCCTCTCACTACCCAACAAAACCCCATTTATTATTCTGCACTCATGTTCCCATCTCCTCCTTCCTAGCTGGCACCATCTTTTTTTTTTTCATTTTTTTCCATGGAAAATAATGACATTATACTATATATATTTATGATTAAAAGACCATTAATTACAACGGAAATCCTGTTAATTTAGCTGTAGTAAGTCCATTCGGATTACATGAAACTGATGTTCATTATATTTTGAAATTAGTGCTTGAAGAGCGGTTAAAAAAGAAAAGCTGAAAGGACTTGAGAACAAAAGATGCGTTGTTCTGAAACCCTAGAAAACAAGAAGCTGCAGCCAGAGGGGGCTGTTAGAAAACCACATTATTAATATAATATAGACACAGAACTTGACATCTGATACGTTTTCACGCACAGACATGTCTTCAGCTTTAACTCTCTGTTCCAGTAATTATTTTAAAGGGAAGGATCAATATGGGCGGGCAATTGATTAATAAACTACTGGTATGTTGATTCATGTCTCTCGTGTGATAAAATAATACCAGCAAATCATCACCTTATTATTGTAATGTTCTTGCTGATCGTACTGTATAAACTAGATCTGAAGCCAGAGAAAACAAGAGCTATATCTTAACATGAGAGATATAATAATCGGCAATCTCAGCTGATCGTCACCACCTCATTACAATCTGAGTTTTTTTCCTTTTCCATCTTATATAAACATATAGCGAAATCATGAACCGTTTTGACCATTTGAAGAATAGAAACTTGACCCAAAAAGAAAAATCAAGTTCAAGAAAGGCATATCTTGAATTAAAAGAGCCAATAGATGTGCTATGACACCAAAAGATGCAAATCCAAAAATAGTGCAACAAATAAGAACTGCTTACCATATATACATATATATAGAGAGAGAGAGAGATGTCGAAACTGAAAGCAAGTGAATGAAGCGAATAGTGTCAGGAGGATGAAGCTTGATCCAAGAATCGTTAATCGTTTATTAGGGTTCGAGAGTATGAAAACATATGAATCTCTCGAGCCAGAGCCCAGAGACAACATTGTATTCCCTCGCATCCCAAAAACCAAGCTTTGTGTGTGTGTGTGAAAACATAACAAGTAACCAAACCTGTACCTTTGCGGAAGACGATCGAACAAGCTGTGTATGTATACGTTGGCAGATAGATGGAAAAAATTACAGTGGGTTTGAGAGGAATGAAGCCTGGTCCGAAGCCTTGGTAATCAGTTAGTTCCCAATTTGTGAGAGAACATGTGGATGATGAAAAAGCCTTCGAGCCAGCCAACATTCCCCTCAACACACCCAACATATACCACATTCGCCACCTCCCCCTCCTCTCTCTCGTATATGGCTTTCAGGTTTGTTATATATATATATATATAGGGACTAGCCAGCTAGGGTTTCAGAGGTTGTTCATGAGTCATGACACACCCGAGGCAGTGACTATAGCGTCTGAGATTAATTAACATGACTAAGAAAATCCAAATTAAAGCAAGTGACTTACCCCACCATTACCACCAAACCCAACGCCCACGAAACAAGGCCTGTGAGTAACTAATAGTAATAGTACGACACAGAAATAATGTTTAATTGTAAAATCAGAACACGTGGAATTCTCTCTTGACTTTCATTTCCCATGAAGCCAAGCAACAAGGCCTCACCTGCTACTGCTAGAGCCGGTCAAACACAGATAACAAGACAAAATGAGGACTTTTAAAATAGGTCGAGCGATCGCCCTCTTTTATTGCCGTTCATTCATCATTACCTCATTATTTTTAGCCCTTTTTCTGTTGCCATCTCACCTAGCACTGCTCTCTAAACCCACCTACTACTCTCTCCCTGTGTACGTGATTAAAATGAGAGAGCATCGGAGACATTTTGTTGACCTTTATTCTCTTGTGGATCGTTGTTTTAATATATAGAATTCTAACTGGCTGGATGACCACACACACACACATATATATATATGCACACGCACACACTATATATATAGCCCTTGATTTGAGGGCAGTTTTGGATAATTTGGGAGTCTTGTGATGGCTGTAGTTTGATGCGCCTGCCCGTGAAGGGTGCTCAGATTTTCCAGCACCAATCTCGACGCCGTGATTCATATAATTTTGTTTTTTATTTGTATTCGAGTATTATTTTAATGAATGGGTAGTACATGATATAAAATGAAATGTTTTATATATAAAAATGTTTAGGTAGAACAGAACCATTAATATGATCTAATCTTTTGACTGACATGCATGGGAGAGAGTTACTTTTAATTCTAATATATATGACTCAATCAAATACTCATAACTGTGGTAAACACTCAAACCAAACCCCACCCATACAGTGAAATAGAATCATTCCATATTCACAATTACACTCCTCCGTTGCTTTGATTAGAACAATAAAATATGATATAGTTCCTGCCACAGAGATTTCGCGGTTGCTGTTAGGATTGTATAAGTGAATTAAAACAAGAAAATATGATATATTTACGTGTCGGTGAGAACAAAGCGCCTCCTTCATTCGCTCCATTCATATCTTTTCGGCCACTCTTTTTTATCTTTCTTCTTTGCTCTCGTTTTTTTAATCTTCTCGTGCCTATCTCATATCATTAAGATCCCATTTATTTCATGGCAACAACAAGGTGATATTAAAATTAAATAAAAAATAGTCTAAGGAATCAATTTATATTGCGTGAAAACAATTCTTGAATTTAATTAATTACATGGTCTGCTTTGCTTTATCCGGACGAGATGGGAGTTGGTTGAGTCTCAAACCATATACATGGAATCCAAAGATGCTTTATAGCACTTCAATCAATAATTCTGCTTTATTATGGGAAAATAGATCTCAAGCTCCTCATACTTTACCCAATTTTAGAATCAAGTCCCTATACTTTAAAACCGTAAAATATGGCTCTTATAATTGTAAGGACCATTTTTTTTAGGGTTTGTAGTGAATGTCAGATACTGCATATATATGAAAATGCCATGTGTTTGAAAAGTAGTGTCGTAAATTCTCTACATTATATTATAGATAACCATATTAACTATTTATGTAAGTTCTAGAAATAAATTAAAAAAACCTTATATTTATAAATGAGGAGTAACATCATATAACCATTTGCAACAGACCAAAGATCCGAGAGGGTGTTTGTGCAAGCTTGCTAATCATGGTGTTAAGAACAGTATCTTGTCACCCAAATTACAAATTAAATTATTGGAACCGCGGTTCATACATAAGATCCAATGTTGAAAGCCACCCCTAGCATGTTTGGAAACTCTATTTACAATTGGGTTTATTTTATAAGCATGATTTACGTAAATCGAGATAAATCTCCTCCACATATTTACCTCGTAGACCTTAAAAACAACCTCGTAAACCGTAAAAATTACTTTGTATTCCATGAATCACGATTTATAAGCACTTATGAAACTTTCATAAGCTAATCCAAAAAAAAGATGAACTACATATATGTGGATTTGAGAATGTAGGTGAACTACATACGCATCTCCTTGATACTGGGGGGATATATTCAAAGCAAAAGCTGCTCATGACATTTTTGTCCAGGCCCAATACCATACCGCAGGCCGACATTCTTTTAAAATGGGCCCAGCCCAAAAGTTCCTTCATGATATCGCAATACTTGGGAAAGCACTCACTGTTCGGATAAGCTTTTGTGCATCTAGATTCTACTTTGTGAAAGCATTACAACAGCAACAAAGGAGTGCACGCAACTTTTTAGTTTTTATGGTCAAGAAATTAAACGAGTACAGAACATCATTCATCAAATTTCTTCCCTGCATGTAATAGCATAGGATTGAATAATAGCACACACACAAAAAAGCGTGTTTGAGATGATTTTTCAAATGTTTATTTATATAAATTGAGATAATCTTTCTTTAAATATTTACTTAGTATACGGTAACTCACAATTAAAATCCGTAAATCACATTTAAATAAATAAAAACTGTTTTATAACCTCTTGCTCGTCAAGGTAGAGAAAGCTTTATATTATAGCCAACTTTCACTCGTGTTACGCTGTTCTATCAATCTTATCTATACAGAATACTCCGACCTTAATTTCATGCACGGTTACAACTCAACGCACTCAGCGTTATTCTCTGACCATTCATTTGGCGGATTTAATTCTCTGATTGGATTAGACCGTTCCAAAGTAGAAAGAAGAGATGAGACAACAGAACAGAGAAACAATTTTGCAAATTTACAAAATCTTCCCTGATTATGCAATCAACCCAGCACACAAAACTAATCAATACGCTAAAACAAGACACTTCTTCTGCTTCTAAATTGGTTTTTGAAGCAGAGAGCGCCAATGAAGGCTCTAAATTTCGCCTTCCTAAAATACAGAACAAAAACAAAAGGTCACTTTTTTCCTGGCAAGGGAAATTAAAGGGAAGATCAATATTGGGGGTTATTTATTAACAAGAAGCAGGAATCAACATGAGTGAAAAGACAGAGCGTGAGGGAGATGGTGGTGGTGGGGGTGGTGGTGCTGGTGGTGGGCGTGGTGGTGGGTGTGGGAGGACTCTTTCTCGATTCGCCACCGGAGATGAAGGAAGTCGTCGACGGAGCAGGGGAGGCGGAGGGGGCCGTCGGGGTGGTAGCCGTAAACCTCGTGAGCTCTGTCGAGAAGGCCGACGACAAGAGGATGCCGGAGATAAGAAATAGGGATGATGAATCTCTGAGGGACGCCATCTTCGTCGGCCAAACCCACCTGAACGGCAAGCCAACCTTTCTTCACCTTCATCTTCTTGTCCTCCTGCATCTTCACTTGGCACAACTGAATTCCAGTAAGGAACGAAGACGAACGAAGGAGTTTACGGTACCGTATAGGGGTGAGAGAGAGATTCCGATGATGTTGGTGAGGATGAAGGAATGATTGGTTATATAGCAAATAAGGACGGGGCAAGTACAGTAGAAGGAGGACGGTGATGAACGCTTTCTTTTTCACTTTCTGTAATTAATTAATTAACGGGTTCCATATGCAATTGCCCAAACGAGTATCGGACGTGACCCGCCATCAAAATTCGCATAATATTTTTTATTTATTACTCCATAAGCATTCATTTTAACCGGATACGAATAAAGTAAATTTTCCCCCTACTTTTCTATCGTACATAATATAGTTTTATTTAGTAGTATATTAAAGGTGATGATGGAGATGGGATTTATTGCTGTAATTAGATTAGATAGTGTTTTTTCCCCTTTATCGTTGTCTTTATTTATTTATTTGGGTGGGGGCTCAACAGTGACATATATGGAATATATTAGGAATGAAAAAGAGAGAATAAAGTGATGAGTGGACACTCCACTATCTACAGTAACGTCTCCTTTTGTTTTGAAGGGTCAACACCTAACATAACGCTCCTAAGTGCTAATCCCCCCAAACCCAGTAAGAAAATACACACACATATATATAGAGAGAGAGGCTTCCTAATATTTGTGTTTGAGATCTTCCACAAGACAATCAGAAGTTTATGTTTTGGTCATCGTTTTCACTTTTTTACCTCTCTAGGGCCCGGGTTTGGTACATTGGAAGAGCTTTTTAATAAAATTGAAAGTAGAAATAGAATTTTATGTTCCTTAGTGTTAACTTTTGCAGAATACCTAGGACAAAATATATAATACAAATCTATTCCTACATGTACCTCATACAACTTCAATATGATTAGCTACAATAACATAAAGCCATGGTTATGTTTTTAGTAGTACAATCATACTAATAATCAGACAAAATTTGATGATGGTGATAATGGACCAGGATATATAGTTAATAAAATTGGGAGTGGCGTGGAGTGACACTCAGCACCTTCTAGACTCCGCCTTTATTTTGGTGAAGTGATTAATTAATGCATGATTTTACATATTAAAATGGTGGAAACTGCAACCACAACCACAAAGGATGGAGACGCGTGATTCCCCACACAAAGTTTAGCCAACATATATACGAAACTCCTCATTCAAACTTTCCTTATTGCATTCATGCAGTGTAGTGTAGGAGTCAATGTTTGTGCGGTCGTCTCTACCATTGATATTGCTACGTACGTGTCTGTGTGAATACGTAGGCTGCTGATTAATGAGATAAATGAAAGGGAAATTAAAAGTGGGTAGGAGTCATAGTCAAAGGGAGTCCAGGTGGATGGTGGAAGCGATAAGGTCGGCGAAGGCCGTACGTAGGCAGCACTATAAGTGATCAAAATCCTCCATGTCTCACTGCCTATGTCCACACTTGCATTTTCCTTTTTAATTATTTTCCCTAACTTATTTAATTTTATTGCTGGAGTCAATCATGACTTGTTGGAGAGTTCAATAGACGGACACACTAGAACAGAACGAAGAAATAGTGAAACGATCCATGAAAACCTTCAAGGTGTTGCAAGTCCAGTCGTCATTCATGGAAGGCAGAAAGGACTAATAACTTAATATATGCACCTTAATGAGTATAATACATGTCGGCCGCTTCAAATTATGTTATTCAAAGAGAGACGCCTCTGCCCTCTGACCCTCACAAACATACATCCCTATATGCCCACGTGCTCATTTCTTCATCCTTAGAGGATCTGTGAATAGTGAATAGTGAATACTAAGCAAGTCTCACCAAAACTAGTTGGACCTCCCAATCATCATCACAATGCATAAATCCTCCTCCTTAAATAGGGAAGTGGCCGACAAGGGTAAGGTATGAAGTCTCTATATCAAATTTATGGTTACCTCCTGCTTTAAACCCAAAACATGGGGAAAAAATGTGGTAAGAATCTACCCAAGTCATTTTATTTGCAACTCACAATTGATCTTAGTTGCCCGTTCCTTTTATTTTATTGAATGTCCAGAATTCTTTTTAAAGGACATATGCGATTAACAGCCTTAATATGTGATTTAAACTCATAATACATTGACTTTCATCGCCCCTCGTTGAATCTTCCCATCACATAATCTAAATTCTTAAAAACAAATTAACAGTTACATGCTATTTTTAAAAAATTATATTTCCTCTTTTTTTTATCTTTTTTTTTCTTGGGTGGGGGAAGGCCCATATCATTTATGGGCCGAAGGAAGTTGGAAACAAACCCTTGCTCCTTTTTTCTCTAAAAGCTTTGGGGGCCCATAAACTGTTTGCGGGCACAATGGATGTGCTCTCCCTCTGATTTATGTTTTTGCCGAAAGGGTGCAATAAATATTTATCCAGACTCAAGTTTCAATCTAATTTATTGATTATTAGGGTGTGCAAATCCAAACAGTATATATGATTACATCCTTTGGATTTCATTTAGATGAGTATAGTCCGAGGGTTGGTGATGGTCGTGGAGCAACCGTTTTCCAACTTGCAAGCTGCAACACAGTAACAGTTAAAGACATGGTACATGATTTCAATCATTAACATATCTAAAAACAGAGCATCCTTGTCTTTCAAGTAACATATGAATCATGTCTCATGCAATCAAATCAATTATCATTAACACCAATTTAAGAACAAGAAAGAAAAAAGTCGATAACTCTATTGAAATAACAATGTCTGCTAGACGTGTGAGAGAGAAACCATACAACACATCAATGGAAACACCCACATGCATCTCACAACTGGTCACACTGTGTGGGTACAAACGAAATCGTTTTCTTCTCAAGATCATGATTCACCAGCATGTTCTGCTGCTGAACGTTACCAAATATGGACATTCCACTTGAAGCTCCCATGGCTAAACAAGCCAATCCCGTGTCCGGATCAGCAATCATGTAATTCTCAGAAGGAAGCTCCAAATCTGCACCTCTGAAATGGAATATTAGCTTTGGAACTTCCACTTGGTTCGTACCAGATGGTAAAGCGAAACAGAGGTCTAGCCCAGCTGATCCTGATTTGTCCACTGAGAGACTCATTTGTGAAGTGAACTCTTTCTTGAGTGCTTTAAAAGCACTCTCTTCAATATAGGTGATGGTAGTGCCAGAATCTATGATTACCCCTCCACTTCCATCATCTCCCACCTCAAAAGTTGATTCCTCGATTGACAATCGAGTGTCTCCCACTGTGATTCCTTCAAGAGGAAGGTAATAAAAAGATGGTTGTGATGGGTTTGTAAGCAAAGGCACGGTTAGTGCTTTTCGTGTAGCATTCACATTTGCCAATGACCCCAGAAACAGAGTACTGGTTTTGGAGTCATCATCCATGGAAGTCAAACAATATGAGAACTTCGGCTGATTTAATTGGGAAACCAAAGACAAGGACCCACGACCCAGGCCCACTAGCCCTGAGGCCTGCTCAAACCCATCTCCTTCATTGTCTTCTCCACAACCAAACCCAACGTTGTGAACAGAAACTTGATGACCAGAGTCTCCAAAAGTGAAAGTCTCAGAGGCTAAAACACCTTGTGTCATGGAATAGTCACCGTATGTGTAAACATATTGGCAGCCATCACTGCAAGTAGAGGAAGGTAGTGAACTACAGAGTTTACTGTTACAAGAGATCTTAGAGTAAGAAGATGACTTAGCAGGATCGAAGATAGGTGTGGGCTGCTTGTAACATTGTGTGCAAGGCTTGCATTGTGTCCATATAAGATCACTGCCTGTGTCCAAAACTGCAGGAAAGGAGTCTGGGGGTGTACCTATTGATAACTGCATCAAGTACTCACCATTTCCTGCATGAATTGGAGCTTCTAATTGTGAATCTGGGGATGAAGCTGCCAAAACCATTGCTTTCAACTTCTCCAATCTTTGGTTGCCACGTTTGATTCCTTTCTGAACAAGCTCGAACTTGGTCAAGTTCTTCCCTGAATCAATGTGGTGGAGGGAGACTCGAACTGTTTGATGCTGCTGCTTCAGAGCTTTTCTGGATGTTGAACATGTTGGATCAATGAAAATACTTCCTATCATCAGAGACATCAGAAGGAGAAAAGATGATGGAGATTGCAGTCTAGCCATGAGTAGAAGATTGAGAAGCTGATTATGATGATGAGGAAGAAATTAAAAGATGAATGTGAGTGAGTGAATTTAAGTTTGGAGGATGAAGGGAGGTTGAGAGGTCAACGTTATGAAAACAAGGCTTCAGTTTTCAGCTCTTGGTATTGTTGAGCTAATATAAACAAGAAGAAAATACCTAAGAAATTGTGAAAGGTGATGAGTTGTAATTATTGTGGAGGGTATTTTTTTATGCACGCACTTGTTAAAGCCATAAAGGCTATAATGAAGCCTGCATAAATAAAAGTAATAAATACAATACATCAATATACATATGATAGAGAGTAGACTATGTGTTACTCTATCCTTTTTTTTTTTTTGGTTTACTTTGGACTCAGTTTCCCTCATCCTAAAGATGAACAAGGAATGTTTTTTTCATCTAGACCGTCCAAATGGGATCTGAACGGTCTAGATTTGATTTTCTTAAATTAGTTCTTTTTAAATAAAAAAATGTTTTTTAAAAAAATATTAGTTAAAAGATTATCTTTATTTTATATTCTGTATCCATTAAAATAATTTTCTTATTAAAAATACAAAATAAAAAAAAAACTTAAATCTGGACTATCTAAATTCCATCCAAACGGTTCAGATAGAAAGAGCTCTCCATGATCGTACATCCAAACTCGTTCCTTTTTACTTCACCTCCTCCACACATTTTTTGTTTAAAATAAGGTAAATTAATACTAGCTAGAGACGGGGACTTTTGAGATTGGATGTGTTGGGTGAACAATATGGTTTACTCATTGGTCGTGATAGAGGCAAACTGGTGGGCTTTAGTCTAATTGTTTCAATTCCACGCATCTCTGATAGAGAAAAAAGTAGGTTGCTGATCCTTTTTCTCGTTTGGTGAGACCTTGTGAGAACGTATTAAGATTTTCATGCCAATTTGGTAATTGTCAAACCTGTGACCATGCAATAGTATTAATATATATATGTGTGTGTGTGTGTGGATGATTTGTTTGGTAAGTATGCATGTGAACTTATGCTTAATTTCTATGATTAGGCAAAAAGTTGATGAGCAGTTCTGCTCAACCAAATAGGTGGGAAGAAAATTATTTTATTATTTTTCTGGTTTAGAATGAAATTCAGATTTTGTTGTTGTTATTGAGTGATCTAGACTAGGTCGTCTTGATATATGTTTGATTTGAACATATAATTTTATTACATAGGAAAATTTTTACTATTTCTTCGGAAGTCACACGTTTATTTTTCATCAAGTTTAAAGCTTTACATGGATATATGCCTTTTGTGTCCCTAGATCCCTCGAAAATTTTCTTGTTTTGTGAGCAACAGAAACCGATTACTCGAGACTTAGCCTGAGACTGAGAATATGGTTGTGTATAATATATATGCTCACTTAATCTACCTGTAATGCCATCTATTTTTAATTATTAGAGTTTGTTCCTCAAATTATATTTGTTATCTTTGTTTCATCATATTGTTGTTGATTAAAAAAACTCAAATGCGTGCTCAAAAGTCAGAACTACTATCAACAAAAACGCTAATCTTCAAACATGATCTACAGTTTGCTTTTGAGTAGGTATTTGTTTGGAAGGCATAAAAAGACGAGCATATTTGACATATTGGGAAAGCATTTGAAATAGCATAATTTTTTAAAAAAAAAAGAGAGGCAAAGTTACTTGATTCCATGAAATAAGGATATGATTGATAATGATGCCTGCCATCTATATGCATTTCAAAGTTTGGTGGAGCATCAACTAATATTTGTTTGAGTTCATCATTACTTGCTTGAAGATTGAATGCTTTAGATTGTGAATATGTTTTTCAGAATGACTCTTCACCTTCTTTGTTAAGAATTCATGATGAAAAATGTTCCCCTTTCCTCCTCCTCCTAGTATTGAAGTACAATGCTTCATGGTTTTTTCTTTAAAATGAATTATTTGGATATTTTTCAATTTTATGCAAAAAATTATTTATCTATTCTATTTTGAAAATATTTACAAGAACTCTATGAAACAAAATATTATAGATTTAGTTTACCTTTTATTTTGGTTTTTTTAAAAAAATAGAATTAGACTAAAGGTGTGTTTTGGTTTGTCAAAACCCGAGAGGAGGAATCCTTAATGTAAAATAAATGAAGGGGAGGAAAATGCAATATAAAATTTCCCCAAACATCCCGCCCCTCCACTCCCCTCCCCCAAACCATGCAGACCCTAAGGTAAATAATTATGACTTTAACAAAACTCATGAATCGTAGTTAAATTACAATATTTTTTCTTGCCTTCTGTTTGTCAACTCCTACTTGTCAAGGAATTCAGTTATCATAAACATTAATGCTGAGAGCCTACGAGTTAACTTCAGTTTTAAGCAATATACGGGGAAGGTTCTCCGGTCGCAGTCATTTTCTTTTTGGCTTTACGTTGTCATTCACTTGGTATTCTCACTCTGCCTTTGCGCCAGCAAATTTGGGCTGTCTTTAACAGATCTAGCTTCACTACTAAACTTTTCTCATCTGTCCAATGAAAATGAGACATTCTAATACCACATTCAAAGGAGCAAATTGTTTTGTCATGCGATTCAAAATAAAGTAATAAACCACAGCACATCGGTTCCCTGCCCATTTCTAATTTGAAGCCATTTCTTTCATGTAGTAGACCACAAGATCAATATCTTCCACTACAAAACCCGGTTTCTGCTAAGGGAACATATACTTTGAGGTGCCTAATGACACCAGACTTGAGAGTTACAAACCAAAAGACTTTGGCCTTGGCTTATTCTTACCCACAGAATTCATTGGACTGGCATATTCCTCCTCCTCTTCAAGTTTCTTTCTCCGAACAGCCTCTTCTTTCTGTCTCTGAATCATCTCTAATTCCCTTTGACGTTCTTCTTCCTTCCGCTGCAGCTCTAGAGCTTCTCTTCTCTGAGCCTCTTCCACCCTCCTCCTATTTTCCTCAAGCATCATATCCAGCTCTTCTCTCTCTTTCCGAGCTTGTTCCTGAAACACAACATAATGACATGCATCATAAGCCTGCCTCGGCTTTCTCTTTTTTGAAAAAAATTTCAAGTTAGCATACTTACTTCTTTCCTTCTAGCTTCATTGAGAGCATCTTCCTTTTCTTTTTCAAGTTGAGCTTCAACATCATCAAACAATTTCTTCACACCCTCTGCTATGCGCCTTTCTACTTCTAACTTCACTTCCTCTGAACTTAGCTTCTCCGCAACATTTTCCCGTATTGCATCCTCCAGTCTCAGTGCAGTTTCCTCTTCCAATAATTTCAATTCTTCCTCATGTTGACGCCTGTTACAAAGTGCACATGTTCAAGAAGATAAGTGGCTGCTGATGAAAATTAAAGGACTAGAACCAAATCATAATCACATCAGCTGCCTAGTCCTAGTTGACAATGGAAAAACACCATAGGAACAGAATGAATACTTAATTTTCATACTATATTTCAAGTTTCCAACCAGGCCATTTCACTAACATGGAAAAGATGAGCTGACGCTCATAAGGCATACCTCTAACAGGTTCCTGATCCATACATAAGCAGTTTCTTATGGAACAGTAGATAAACTTCGCACCAATTGTTCATCATATATAACAAACAAGTTGTACTATGCAGTAGCTTCCTTCAGAAAAGCCAGTAGAGAAGAATTTAAGCAGTTGCATTTTCAAAGTGAATCACGTATCTGGCACAAGCAAAGATGGGAATTGATTTAGACACATATAGCTGTAAACCTATTATCTTCAAACCATAATGCCAATAATTTAATGTATTCTCACCAGCGGCAAGAATTTACCTCAGTGATAAACAGAATTCCTTGCATCAGATTGAACTTTTTAGTGAAGTTAACTTGCTGGCATAGCATTATTTTGTTGATCAGCCACAAACATGATATTAATAGTTAAACCCAGTTCCAGTTAATGCTTTATAAATATGCCCCAGGCTAAAGCAAGGTTTCTACGGAAGATGCTTGCTTATGATGAGCATATAGGCCTTTCATTGACCAACCCTATGTTGAGTAAATAAATTATATTATTATAATCTCATAGACGTGATAAGTATTCGAGTGTTTCGTGTAGAGAGATCACAAAAAATGGCGCAAGACTTAAAATGTTTACCTTTTCCTTTCTTCTTCCTCTTTTTTCAGTTTGTCAGAGGTAGCTTTATGCTCATTTGAAACAGGGCTAGAACTGCGAGATTTGGGTAATGGAGACAATGATGAGCTCCTACTTCTATGTCTCCTACGATGTCTAGGAGCTGGAGACCGAGTTCTCCGACGCTTGTGACTTGGTGAGCGACTTCTTCGCCTGAAATCAAATAGCAGATCCAGATCCCACTTGAAAATTGCCAAAACTAAGAATTTTAAAAATTAATACGAAAACAAACACAAACCGGTCTTTGTGTAATAATACCTATATGATGTTAAGAGTAAAGACATCATTTGAATTAAAGGAGAATGGAGAATCCGAGCAATGTAGCTAAACAAAGGTCGAGGCTTTAAAGAAAACTTGGACTGGGAGTAGGAAGAGATAAAAAGAAAACCTGGTCCGGGTAGAATTGGAATAGGGCGAACGGCTCCGATCCCTGCGGCTTCTGCGGCTGTGCCGGTGACCCACGGGGGACGGAGAATATCTCCTCCTGTACGACGGAGAGCGCGACGGGCTTCGAGGCATCGATTTCGACAACGACGATTACAAGCTACACAGAACCAAAAGCCCTAGAAATCAAAGGGATGCCCCAAACTTTTGCTAGCAGCGATGGCTAGCTACAAACAGTGTCTCAAGTCTCGACGATTTTTTTTTTGAAAATTTTTAATAAAATACCAAATAAATTTCAACAATATAAAGAAGTCTATTATAAGTTGTAAAAGATAAATAAAGCTTTAGGGGAAAATCTGAGTTATCAAATTTATATTTAAAGTCCAAAATGTCCATTTTAAAATGGTTTGACATAAAGTGGGTGGTGTGTGGAAAAATATGATCAGTGGGGACAACTCTGTGAGCTGAAGGTGAAGAACGTGGTTGGCGATCAACGTTGAAGTAACGGAAACTAAGAAAAGAGTGAAGGGTAAGTAAATATTTGACAAATATAATCTTTTTTAGATGAATCGGTCAATAACCATATTTTTTCCAATGTTGATGTTGGTGTGTTTTGGGTGTGGTTTAGTGGGTTTGATTGTGGTTGGACAAAAAAAATATGGGCGTTTACATGGGTTGTGGGAGATAATTTATTGGGGTTGTCAATGATGGTTAAGAAAAATGACAATGGTGCTGTGATTTTAGATTATTTATAGTGGTTTTGATTGTGGGTAAGTGGGTTTATAGGTTAAGGTGGATTTAAGGTTCGGACTTTACGTAACTATGATGGAATCGACGGTGTGGTGTGTATTATTTATGTATTTGGCTGTGTTAGCTATGAGAGGTAGTATAATGAAGAGTTTATTGATTTGAAATATGTTTCATTGAGTTGATGTGGATGATTGATTAGTTGTGTCATGAACATTGAAACATGACTTGTCATTATCAAATATGTATGTGTATGGTAGTTATTGTCATGACTATATCTGGTTTGTTGTCAATGCCATCACACTATTTATCATTACCATTAATAAATTTGTCATTAACATTAGCAACAATATGTAAGGCATTTTCTAGTTTTGTCATGATCGAACGATTGTCTGAGGAATATGTTGGTATTTGTGAACAACATGACTCTTGAATTGGTGACAAGGCAAAATGGTCGGTCAATCCTTTAGCACACGTTGTTAGAACTTAGTGATACTTGTGTTGGAAATTGTTCCATAGGGGCCAATCATTCTACTTTGAACATTGTTATTCAATAAATTTCTCCATTTAGTTATCACATTAATCGCATGTTCACTGCGATAACTGTATCCTTGGATAAATCATAATGATTGTCCTAAATGTCCCTGGTCGGTCATCTATGTGGGAGCAAAGATGAAATAAGACCAGTATGACTTTGATAAGGTATGGGGATACGAATCATAGTCTTAGGCACTTGTAGGAGTATAAGGTGTTGGACCGACCCGCTATGAGAAAACTGCATGGATCAAGTCATAAGCTTATCTCATGTATAACCACGTCACAATACCCTTTGACCTAAGATCATCATGGATTCCTACATGAGAGTCACTAAGCTTTGATTTAGTCAAAAGTCACCTTTAACCGGGTGATGATAAATGCTACAATCGGCCTTAGTGGTTTTCATGCAGAGGAATGTGAATGATCAAGATGGAATTTATCCCTCACATTAGTAGAGAGATATTACTGGGCCCCTCGATGAGTGAGTTTGAGAAATGTATGGCCATACTACGATGGAAATGAGTTTCCATTTCTATAGTCAGGACTACTCGGGGATCGAGAAAGTAATGGTTAGGAATATGAGGATGACATTCTCCATGCCTCATCCTTGACCGAAATATCGTGTGACAAAAAGGGACGTGATTTGGTTATACGATAGGTTGTATCGTATTGTCGATCCTCATATGAATTGGGTAGTCATAATGTCTTGCTAGAGGCCGCTTACGACTTGTGGGTTAGTATAGTCATTGGCACACTGCCAACTTCGTATGGGCCTACAGGGTCGCACACAAGAATAGCCCAACACGAGCTATAATGTCCAGATTCATTGAATCTAAGATGCGTCTAAGATTTAATGAATATAATGTTTAATCTAGGGTGGACGAATTATATATATATATATATTTATATTTGAAAAGAAAATTAATAATATTATATATATACATATGTATTTTTGAAATACATACATACATATATAATATATATTATTTTATAATATATATTAAATATATGATAATATTATTATATTGTGTATATATAAAGATATTATATGATAATATCTCATATTTAATTTATAAAGATAAATTAAATCTAATTCGATTGGCTCTTTATTCTAATTAAATAAATAGGTTAAATTAAAATTGTTGGATAGATTAAATTAAATCATATTTATTTAATTAGCTTATCAAAAAAATTAAGTGTTAATTGATATGATAAGGATTTTGAAATTAATTAAGATTAATTTTAAAAATTCAATATCCATCATAAAATAGATAACCCTAACTAGTTATAAAAGGTAAGAGCTAGGATTTTCTACAGATGATGAAAAAATAGAGAGCCACAAGAAAACCCTAGAAGGATATTAGAGGCGCTAGCACGCTACCGGTGTTAAGTCATGTTCTTGTAGATACCAGTAGAAGGAGCTGATCTGAGTAGCTGGCTCCTCAAGATCGAAAAAGGCTAAACTCCAAGAAGAACTAGCTGACATGTTTATGTTGGGGATGACTAATCTCATACTTATAGAGATTGATGCTCTTCTAAGAAGAATTAGCGGATATGTAGATGCCGGGGAAATTATTTCAGGAGCAACCAAGCATGGAGATTTGAGAACTCGCAATATGTCGATGATTGTGGGCATTCAAACAAACATGAATAAGGTACAAATCTTTCTAACTCAATTTAAATGCCTTTAATAGATCCGTAATTGTGATTGGTAAATTTTTGCAATTTTAAATTTTAATTCTTCCGCTGTGTGCCTACCAATCCCAATAACTTGTTAAATCCATTACGAAATTTGTCAACACCATTACTATTCTAGTGAATCTTATAACAGATTATGTCAAGAGCATCACTAATTTAGTCAATTCCTTGAGAAATGTATGCTGTCATTACATGGGTGTGGAGTTGGAGGTTAAATACTTAGGAAATGCTTAACTTTGTTGTTAATTGCAAAACTAGTATTGTCAAAGATGTTGATGAAGTAGTCAATGGTCGAAGTGTGTGTTGTGCGGATTTTGTTTAATGATGAAATATCATTGGTATAGGACTTATATGAAATTTTAATTTTTTTTCTTGCATTGTTGCATGTTAGCATGCAAGATGACATGGAATATTTGAGCAACATATTCTTCAAAGTCACTTATTTATTTTTTTTCATGTGGGGGGAGTTTGTAACTAATATTGAAGGTGAAGTTAAATATAGTGGTGAGAATGTGAAGGTAAAATTGATAAAGGGGGGATGACGGTTGAAGAGTTGAGGGTAATGATAGGAGGATGGTTTGGTATAGATGGTCATAGGTGTGACATTAAATACACTTTGAGCTGTGATGAAAAGATATTAGTAGATCTCATTGATGATTCTGAATTAGAAAATCTGTTTCATTATAATGACAGTAGTGCACATGTGTATGTAGCATTGAAAGGAAGTGATAATGAAGGAAGGGCCATTGATGATACATAAAGGTAAGTGACACTTTATTTGGTTAAAGAAGTAGTTATTTCCAATAGTGTTTTTAGTAATATGTTGACAACACTTGTTAATATACATGCAGGGTTAATAAATTTATGGGAGTTGTGAAGCAAATGTGTTATAATAACGAGGCTATGTGTTATGGAATAAGTGATGAATTTGTACGAAATGAGTGTAATGCAAGACCTCTTCTTAGCCTTCCATGTGTAGTTGAAAGCACACCAACACCGATGCCAGAGATGAACTCGAAGAAGTGGATGGATTTGTTGGTAGGAGTGAATCAAACATTTGCACATGCGGATGATTTCAAGAATGTGTTGCACAAGTTCAGTATTGCACACAAATTTAAGTACACATATGTGAAGAATTCAAGGGATTATGTGTATGTCAAATGTAAGGTTTAAGATTGTCCATGGAGGATAACTGCAAGGGCAATAGGGAAGAGTACTGTTTTCGTACGTGTGACCAGATACATCAAAGAACATGTTCATACAGCCCAAGACAATCTTGAAGTGACGCACGCTCAAAATGCTAACTTGACATCATCAATTATTATTGATGAGGTTCGAAATCACACTGACAAGCGTCCAAATGAAATAAGGAAGAGTTTGGCTACAGATTATGGTGTGCAATTGACGTATAAGCAAGCATATAGGGTAAAGGAAAAGGCAATGGAGGAAATTTATTGTAGACTTGAACAGACATATATGTTAATACCATGGATATGTGATAGGCTAAAGGAAAGTAATGAGAAGACTGTGGCTGAATGGGTGGCTAGTGGAAGGAACACCTTTGAGCGTGTTTTTATTGCCTATGATTGTTGTATAGAGGGATTCATTGCTGGTGCTAGACATGTATTGTACATTGACGGATCCCATTTAAGTGGACCATACAAGGGAACTCTGCTGTCAGCTTCTGCGTTTGATGGAGACAATGAATTGTTGTCGTTTGCCATTGCTATTGTGAAGGGAGAGACAATTGAGGACTGAACGTGGTTCCTTGACATGATTAAGAAGATATTAGGTTCGTTACAAATAATATCAGACTGACATAATTCAATCATTACTGCTGTGTGAGGAGTATTTAGAGGTGAGAGACATGCGTACTATTACAAGAACATTAAGGAAAACTTTAGCGCCCAAGTAGTTAAATTAAATAGAGGAAAGAGGAAGACTGGGACGCAAGGAAGGAAAAATGCATTAGACTTACTTGTTATAATTGCATATGCAAGGCTTGATAGTGACTTCGACACTGCAATGGAACAAATGAGGCTTTTTAATCAGGAATTATATGAGTGGCTGATCAATCATGACGATATTGAAAGATGGGCCATGAACAAGTTCCCATTTAAACATTAAGATCAAATAACGACAAACTTTGCATAGTCATTCAATGCATGGATGGTAAAGGAGAGACGTCATAATGTTTCCCAGCTTATCCACGAGCATCATGACAAAGTAGCAAAGAAGATGTATGTAGCAAGCATGGGAATGAGTAAATGGAAAAATGGTGTCGGTCCGAACATAGAACAACAAGTGATGGAAAATGTTAAAAGGGCTGAAAACATGGATGTACAAGTATATGGAGGTGGCAGGGTGAAAGTCCATACAGCTACTGGATCATTAAAGGTGGAGCTGTCCATACACGAATGCATATGTAGAGCCTGGAAAATGTCAGGTATTCCTTGTCCTCATGCTTGTGCTGCCATAAAGGCAGTTTATGGCAATGTCTACAATTATGTTGATGAATGCTTCAAGATTACAAGCCAACAAAAGATTTATAGGAGAACAATGATCTCAGTTGTGACAATAGACATGCCAAGCTCAAATGACTACTGACTACATAATATAGTAACTCAAAAGTTCTTGACACTACTGAAAACTAGCCGACCTCCTGGCATGCCAAGATTTATAAGGAAAGAGTCACAGTTTCAAAACAAGAAAATTTATTATTGCAGCTCATGTCATGAAGTAAGTCGCTCTAGAAGAACGTGTAAAAATCCAAACCCAACTTAACATTTGGTGTGCAGACGTGGGAGTAAATATTTTGCAAGTGAGCTTTTGGTTTATGTACAATGACTTGGATCCCTTCACATATTCTTTGTTAGAAGGGTTATAGCATATAGGATGTCCTTTTTGTAAGTACTGTATAGGGAAAATAATATTTTATATGGTGAGAGTGATAAGAAAATATTAGGTGTAGGTGGAATCGTAATGTTCACTTGTCATTTGACTATGTATATGGTAGTTGCTGTAATGCACAATCTGGTTTTTGTCAATCCCAATATTGTACTTATTATTACCATTACGACTTTTGTTAGTGGTTACACTTTATTGTAACTTATGTATACAAGGAGGAACATATTATTTTAGGGTGTGATTGTTAGCACCTGTGCACCTGAAGAGACATGTTATTTTGGCTTCAGATTTGTGTTCTTCATTGTTATTCCCATTATGAATCTCGTTATTTACATTAAAAACTTTGTTATTTCCATTAATGAATTTGTTAGAGTCCACTTCTTTGGGGCAACATCTTCACACAATATTGAATCATACCTGTGTTCTTTCTTGTTATTCCCATTATGAATCTCGTTATTTCTATTAAAAACTTTGTTATTTCCATTAATGAATTTGTTAGAGTCCACCTCTTTGGGGCAACATCTTTACACAATATTGAATCAGACATGTGTTCTTCGTTGTCATCCACATTATGAATATCGTTATTTCCATTAAAAACTTTGTTATTTCCATTAATGAATTTGTTAGAGTCCACCTCTTTGGGGCTACATATTCACACAATACTGAATCAGACCTATGTTATTTCTTATTATTCCCATTATGAATCTCGTTATTTCCATTAAAGGTTAATCAAACAAACTTTTTTAAAAATTATAGCATACTCACCATAAAATCAGAGTCAAATATGTGTTGGGTCACTTATCCGGTGTTTTTCATATCATCCATTAATGTCTTACATACAACAGACATTACCTACATGGGGATTCACGTGTATTAGACAAGATAAATATATTATGCACCTATTGAGCTGTTATATCACTTATACGGTTGTTTATTATGTTAAGTCCACCAAGTGTCCATAACTGATGCCGTTGGATGTCTTCATCCCCTACTTCAAGCAGGGTCCTGTAAAGTGTAAACATAATTAGTATCCATTTACTCGTTAGAAATGAAGAACAAGTTAACAACTTATTGTTCACCCTAATCCTTTGTGTATATTTACGATATCAACTGGAAGAACTTTTCCTTATCATCTTTACCCTTCATCTTCCGCTTAACTGGCTTTGTTAAAGTCCACGGGGACATTTTTTGGCATCTTTAGCTGCTTTGATCACCTTGGCAATTGTTCATCCTCATCCCCGGATTGTTGTGTCATGACATGTTCCCCTTTGGTTTGGAGTTGCCCATTATATTCAGAAATGGAATTGTCCAGTGGTCCAGATCTCCTTCCTATGTCACAATCATCGTTCTCATCACCATTATCTCTGGCAGCATCATCAACATCAGGGTCAATGTCTTCATGTCCTTCATCGTCTTGGCCATCTTCGTTATCCCTGTCAATAGGGTCATCAGCTTGCTGGTTGCGCTGCCTTTCAATCTTCAGTTAGGCCTTGCCAACTCCTCTTCAACGGCACAAACAAGCCTTTTGTGGTTCTCGTCGATGATAGCCAACAACCTTCCATGCAACTCCTTCAATTCCTGCATAACACAATGTTAAATTGCTCAGATACATCGGTCAACCATTCAATTAACGTTACAAATGTTAGCACATACTGTGTCTAAATAAGACACACTATTCTTGTTGGCAATATCCTTGTCATCGTTCACTTTGCTTCCCTTCCTCGTATACAAAATGCCAATGTCACTTCGCCGCTCTCTCTCAATCATTTCCTTCACCCTCTCTTTTGTCCAGAACTAAATTGCCATCGTTGACTCATGGCAAACAGGTTTAAACAAGGGAAATCACTCACCAAAATATAACTGCAACAACAAAGCCAAACGTTATACCTTTTGTCATTGGATAAAACATAAAATTAACAATTAACTACTTAGAGTACATACCAATAGCATGTATAAACACCCTTCCACAATACAGCTTCCCTCTTTGTTTAATCTAATCAGCTAGACATAATATGCCATCTCTCTACGCAGGTCATTGACAATGTAAGTTGCCCAGTCAAAGTGGGAAAATCCTTTCATAGTGCAACATATTATCTTCAGCAACTTGTCACTAATTATTGCTCTTGTAGTTGGAACTAGAAAAGTACTGAGCATGTGTAACATGAATAAAAAGTCAATATCCTCGTCTGCCTCCCCGGATGTTATGGCATTAAGTATGTTCTCATACTTGAGTTTGTCATACTTTGTCTTCAATCTCTTAAATATCTCATCTGTGTCACTAACATCTACTTTGACTTCCTCCCCACCATGAGGTACCCCAAGCAATTCTGCCACATCGTTCGCTTCAATTTCAATTGTCTTCCCCCTTATTCTAAGTTGATTGGTAGGGGGATCATATGCTCTCATAATAGCAACTAAAATGTCCCGAGGGAGTCTCATATATTCCACATCAAGGAGATCTCCAAATCCTATCCTTGCTACCTTAGCTTTTAACTTTGGCTTACCCTTTATGTAATCAACCAGTTTAGTGAATTGATTCAAAGAACAACGTGAGTGAAAAGCAACATTGTAGTTCCTCTTTACCTTCTCCGGCCTTCCTTGCTTCGCCCTATAATTATATTATTTCCTCTCCTCTTGAGTCAAATTCCTCCATGCTTTTGTTGACTCATTAAGCTTCTTAGCAAAAGTCACGAACTCCTTCCCCTTTTCAAACTCCATGCGAAACAGAATGTAACCATTCTTCACGTGTGCATTTTTCACATCCTCTTTATCTCCCACTGTTTCATGTGCCTCCCCGTCAACGCTCTTTGCATAGACTACTTTCCTCTTCATATCCATCTCTTAATTTTCACTGTCCACGTGTGTATTATGGTAGTCAACCTCTTTACTTGTCTTTGGAAAAGAGTCAATAACTTTCTTCCTTGAGAAAAAGTATAAACAGTTACAATTACAGAGATATAGAGGAAAATAAGATAAATAAATAGAGATTTCCTAAACAAAGAAAAAGAAAACGGTTGTTCAACTTTCAAGATGAGCAACTTCACTTACCAATACCAAGATGAATATTACAGCTTGCATAACATGCAGTGCCTATTAAGTCTTTGTTCACCCTGTATGATGCAATTATTAGAAGTACGATTGATAATTGAATACAAAGTTACTTTGTATCATCCCAGAGACAACAAAGGAGAGATGGTGAAAGTAAAGGTATTTTTCACGAAAAAATTTAAAAGTTTATCATAAACTGATTGCTGTAATGGATTGAAATGCAAAAGCAAATCACAATGAGATATATATAATTTTCACAATCAAACATCAGCACCAACAATAAAATAACAAATTAAAATGAAAACACAGATGTTACTAACTTTTTCATAGGGTATGTTTAAATCACACCTTATATTTCATGTGTATTGCTAATTGCATATCATCAATTATGTCTCTAAAATGGTAGCTCAATTCACAACCTCTAAAACAAAGTCATTAGCCTCTGTATATTCCGAATAAACTATAACATTCTTAAAAGCTATTAGACTAACACAAATTTATTCTGTTGATTATTTCAATCAGCTCTAAAATTGTAGAAGGTATAGAAGTAAGCTTGCAACTAAAGCCACATAGTCAATTCCCTTCTACATCTCTAATAGTGCCTTCACAACCACTTTTGCCATCTTGCAGAACAGATCTGTCCACCTCAAGTTATGATGTGATCCCTAGGTATACCAGGAATTTAGCATCCTTACATGGCTAACTACCATAAAAAACCAACAAAAGGGAAAAATTCATAATCTAATTTTCAAAACACAAGGTATGGATACACTACAAAGATAATGAGTGTTTCATAAAATATAAATATTTTTGCAACAATAATGATATATAATGAACAAATCAACATTCTATGATGTATATGATCAACAAAAATAGTAACTCAAGTTCCAGATAAGATCTCAAAATTATTGTAACTACATTAAAAGTAAATTTGACAAATATATGATTTCAGAGTTGTGTGCAAACTCTTTATATATTAGTTTTGTTAGGCGGGAGACTTGTAATTCAATCTACGATCTGACAAGCATCAAGGATTTAGGAAAAAAATTCCAATCAAGCACCATGCCATTGTTCATAGGCTGTATGTTGCAAGGAAGTGCGGAAGGGGAAAAATCACCTTTTTCTTGATAGGCTTGAGAATCTTGATTATCTAGCGGTCATTGCTATTAACATTTATATGCTCAAAAACTTCACAATATTTTCCCCTTCCTACTTTTCACACAACCTCATAATCATCTTGTTCTCTGAAAAGAGCATACAAAGTACCTTCAGGATACAATAATAACAAACAATGACATCGTCATATTTAAAGAAGTATAAAAAGTATAGAAAATGGAGATTCAGGGAACCCAAGTATCAACCTCATAAGTAACAAAATGATAAAATCTTTGCCAACACCGTAGGAACTATAAGAGGCGCTACAAAAGCACACATTCCATTTCAACATTGCTTAGCTCCAAATAACTAAAAGTGCATCAACACTTAAAAAGCCATTTCAGACAACACAATTCAAGCATTAACTTCAAAATAACAAGATGATTCTGATAAGCTTCTTTGCCTGTCAAGTTTATGACATAAATTACAACAACGAGAGATCCAATAAAAACTACACAGCCACAAAGGGATCCCTCACTAGATTGCCGACGAAACTATGATAACAAAAATGCAATTGAATATCTTGATATTAGAAATAATGGAAAAAAGGGACTAACATGCTTACAAAGCAGCAAATAATGAACCAAGTGCATACTCTTCACATTCAAAATATAAAACCTCCCTCCATTGGGAAATATGATAAAAATAAAGGCACGATAACATAATTCCCACAATCAAACTGGTAAGAAGATCATCATATAAGAATACATCAGAGGTAAGGGTTAGGAACATTACCCCTATTGAACGGTCCGTGAGCCTCTGACGGTGAGTGGCCGCGAAAGATATGGGACACCCACTTGATAAAGCCGCGGGAGACGGAGCCGCCCAGTGCCTATTGCCGCGAGAAGGGACAATCAGATAATCCGAGAACCAAAACTCAATAACGCTAGCTACGACTCCATACTTGAGAACCCCGTCATTGAGAATTTGAGATAAGAGTGATATTGGACTGAGATTTGAGACTGAGAGGATTTTGATGGCTAGGAGGAGCACCTTCTAAACAAAACCTCTGACTCACGGTGACGGAAGGCGAGATGATGATGCAAGGCGATGGACGGTGACGCAATGCGATGGACGACTGACTTGGTTGCACAAAGGGGACATAGCATCGCACGATTTTGAACCCACACAGAATAGGGTTCAATTGTGTGTGTGTGTGTTTAAAGGGCATTTTGGACTTTAGACATAAACTTGATAACTCATATTTCCCCCTAGAGCCTTATTTATCTTTTCCAACTTATAATAGACTTCTTTAGGTTATTGAAGTTTATTTGGTATTTTATTGGAATTTTCCTTTTTTTTTTGCTCGTTTATAACAATAATGGGAGTCATTAAAAGTAGTTTTTCAATCATAATTTATAAAGTAAGTATATGAGAGAAAGAAGTGTTGTCTCGATTTATATACATAAACACTTATATCACTGTCAATCGTCCAACCAAACAAGCATTTTCAGCTACCCAAGTGCCAACACTGTAAATTAAATTAAATTGAATTGGACCTAAACATTAGGCCAAGAAAAATGAACAAATCAAAAGGTAGAACAATTTCAGCTATAAAATCAGAAAAATATTGTTTAAAAATAAAAAAAAAACAATATCAATATTTTCTTGGGTTACAAAGACAAGCCTTGAAGAAACTATGACAATCTCCTAATTACAAAATAGAGAAAATAATAGAAAAACAATTTTAAAATTATAAAATTCTAAATTAGATTTGTTATCAAGAATTAATAAAATAATAATGAAACTTTTTTAAGCAATTCACAACTCCTTTTATGAAAAATGTCTGATTTAAGATTTTACCATTTTAAAATTATATTTTTATAGTTTTCCCTACAAAATACAACATCAAAACTACAAAAATCTAAACCAAATGTCGTCTTAAAAAACAAATATTAATACCTTTTGATTTGGCTTAAGAAAGGAGCTTAGTATTATTTAGTTAGAATTAGAGTTTATTTTGATTAGTTTTTAAAGAATAGCTTATGAAGAAAAAGTAAAAAATAATAATTTCAGAGTATAGATTTTGGAGAATAACTTCTAAAAAGGTTTTAAAAAAAAGGCTTCTGGAAAATCATAATTTTAAACCTCCAAACTATGATTTTCAGTCAAAACCATGGTTCTGCGGAAAGAGAGTGTTTGGATAGTTTATCCCAAACTATGATTTTGACAGTCAAAAGCTATTTTATATTTTTTCAAAATGTTTAGTAACCTCACTTTTAAAACCATAGTTTAGGCCAAAACCATGGTTTCAAAAGTAAAACCGAACCCACACTTAGATTAGATAAATGATAATAATCTTCTAAATGAGTTATTTTATCTATTAACATTCTATATTTATAATTAAAATATATTTAATAAAAAATTGTAACTTGGTTTTACTTCAAAATTTTAAGCATATAAAACTCAAAAGCGTGTCAAGAATGGTCTTAGGGATTGTTTTAAGATGAACAGAAACCAAATTAATGCAGAAAATATGATTTTATGTACTCTTACTTCAAGGGAAGACTAACAAAATCATACATGCAACTAATGCAAGTTTATACAAGGCACGCGCACACGTGTTGCACTAGGATGTTGGCTTTGCCTCCAATATTCTACAATGGCTTATCTGTGCCAAAAACAAAAAATCAATACAGAAAAAAGTTTTTGGTTCATTGGATACCCAACACTTATGCCTGAGCTAGAAGCACATGCATCTGAAAACACAGTCATAAAAAACCATATCTATGTTTATCTTGCCCAGGAAAGCTGGATAGCCTCTTGATCATGCGTAGATTCATCAGCCCAAGCAAATTGATGTTTATCTTGCCCAGGAAAGCTGAATAGCCTCTTGATCATGCGTAGATTCATCAGCCCAAGCAAATTGGTGATCCAACAGTGACATTTCTCTATTGTTCATCTCTTCCATTAGCTCCCACTCAGCCCATCTCTCTGCCAAACCTTCCCCATTCAGCAAATTCACCACCTCTGACATGCTTGGCCGATCCTCCGGTGAACCTTGCGTGCAAAGCAACGCCACCTGAACATTCCTCTCCACTTCCTTTGCATCATAACTCTCCAAATTCTTGTCCACTATGTCCTTTATCCTCTTCTCTCTCAGCAACTTCTTAATCTGTAGTGTTCAACACACAAAGTAAGTCATCAAGTTCATACATGTCAACATACAAAAGTGACAAGAAGCTTACATGATCTAGCAGAAGAACATCCTCCTCTTCCTCAAGCCGTGAGAGGTCGATTGCTCGTTGACCTGTCACAATCTCAAGAAGTGTTATGCCATATCCAAAGACATCTGTTTTTTCTGATGATTTTCCTGTGGACAAGTATTCTGGGGCTATATGTCCCATTGTACCCCTCACTTGAGTGGTAACACTAGTCAGCCTTGTGTCAACCAGCTTAGCCAGCCCAAAATCTCCAAGAACTGCTTCAAATTCATCATCTAATAGGATATTCGCCGCCTTCAAATCACGGTGTATGATCTTAGGATTACACTGCTCGTGCAAATACTCCAACCCATGCGCTGTACCAAATGCTATACGTTTCCTTGTTGGCCAGTCCAGACCTTTCTCTTCAGGTTTCAAATCTGATGCAGCATTCAGAAGTACTAGTGTCAAGAATTTAACTCAAATACTGGTTTAATATGATATATATAGCAAGTCACTAGTCTTACCTCTCAAACGATATGCAACACTTAGATTTTCCATGAAAGGATATACGAGGATTCTCTCGGTTGAGGTTGTACAGAAGCCAATCAAACGCAGGAGATTTCTATGAATTGCAACGCTTATAAGTTGAACTTCTCTTTGGAAAGCAGCTTCTCCACCAGGATTATGATAATCAGCCAGGCGTTTTACTGCAATCTTTATCTTGTCTGAGAGTACTCCTTTGTATACTTTTCCAAAGCCTCCTTGGCCAATCATGTTGCTCTCACTGAAATTGTTTGTAGCTAGATGGAGTTCACGCAAAGAAAATCTCCTCAGTTGCCCAAATGAGATCTTGCTCTCATCTTCACCTGATCAAATATTACTTTTCAAAGAGGTTTTTTCCAGAAGTATGCAGTAAGTATGACTCTGAAACACACGTTAAAATAAGGAAAAATTATAGGCAGGTCTCAAGCAAATGACAAAATGAAAAAATTGTTCTTTGAAATCTTAAAATAAAAAAATGGTCCCATTGACAACTCCAGGAGTTAATTATTGACAAGTTCAAGGACTCAATTGATAAGTTCTTAGGACCATTTTTTTCATTTTGCTTCTTTCTTGGGACTTGACTGTAATTTTCCCTTAAAATAATACATATTCCAATTACAACAGTGAAAATAAATGACTAGAACTCTAGAAGGATGCTGACAAAATAGGAAAAATACCTGAAACATCAACAAAAACATCATTTTTGTGTCTTTGAATGGATTGGTATACATATGTAAGGATGGTCCCCAGACACAGAATTCCAAAGGCGCCACAACTTGCCAAACTTAAAGCCACTGCTAGTTTTGATTTGTTGGTTGAAGCTGCAGAAAAATGTAAACTTTAGGTTAATTAAGTGCCTTTCTGGATATCAAAAACTATATGAAACAAAGAAAAAGTGAAAATAAAAACCAGGTATAGCTGAATTAGAAACACAAGGCTGCTCCAAGCTAGAGCCACAATGAAGGTCTGTGTCTGAATAGCTGAAAGTGAAAAAGTAACAGAAGACAAGCCGGATATTTTTTCAGAATACAGTTATCTTAAGGAAATCCCAGAAAACTAGAGCAATTCAAGTTCTAATAAAATTTACTTGAAGATTGGAACTGAAAAGAGGTGCTTTGGGATGGTTCCGGTTAACTTATTAGAAGAAAGATCCCTGTCAAAGTAAAAATCATAGGATATAGATGTATGCAAACTCAAGGTAGGAGAAATCCCGAAAACTATTTTCTTGAAAAAAAGTCATCAGAATAGAAATTCTTACAATTCTGATAACCCACTAAGATTTTCAACAGAATTGGGTATGGATCCAGACAAGTCATTCCCTCTCAATACCCTGAATTAACCATCGTCGCATACAATCATACAGTGTTCACTGTCTCAAAAGGCTTTCATATGATCCTTATTTCTTATAAGGAAGGACAAGAGTATCTAAAAAATGGAAAGTGCAGCCTTACAGAGTCCTCAGGGAGGAAAGTTGACCCCATGTAGATGGCATAGAACCATTGAAATTATTGTCAGCAAGATTTAGATATTGCAGGCGTGTCAGGTTGGCAATATAATCGGGTAAGAAACCTGAAAGGCTATTGTTCTGCAATTCCCTGTAATAAATAATTTAGGTAATAAGAGATAATAACATGGAAGAAAAACACTATGCCATCAGTCAACTTGTTCATCATAAAATACAGATCTCCCATCATCTTCCCAAATATGATCTGGCTTGATTTGCAATCTGAAGCCTATTTCTTAAAATACAAATTGAATTTGTAAAAATGATCAGGAAGAAATGAGTACTTAGAAACTAAATTTTCAAATTTGTAACGGAGGATGAGAATCTCAAGAAGTTGAAAACGAAGTTCTTGTTAACCCATAGATCTCGATTTAAATCACTAGAAAACCTTCTATATGAAGTTCTTATGATTTATTTTTTGCTTAATCATACAAACACCAACTTACAAGGTAATCAAGTATTTCAATTTGGTAATTGAAGGGGAGAGTGTTCCAGAAAATCCTTTTGAACCCAAGCTCCTGCATGATGATTCATTGACAAACTAAATCAGAAGAAAATTTAACAAACTCCGTACAAAGGACATGGTTAAACTTACAGAGATATGACATGTCCATCTCTGCATGTGACATGAGACCAGCTAAAGCAAGGGCTCACAAGAAAACTATTCCAGTCTGTCATCTGATGGTTTGAATCATTGAGGACCTTCAAAAAATCTAACAAAGCTTCACCTGTATATAGTAAAGTTAATGACCATAATAGACTTATATCAAGTAATAGGTCCCAGAGATCCCATAAAGTTGCAGAAGACAAGCAAATGTTTACAAACACCTTCTACATCAGGACCAGTAGTTGCACAGCTGAGTCCTAAGATGGACAAGAATACCAGCCACCTGGTCATCTGATTTAGTGGAATATGAGCCTCTCTGATCTCCGAGGAATATTCACCTGGGGGAAAAAAAAATATATATATATATATATATATATATCATGCGTAAAAGAAACTCGAGGAATGATTTTTATCTTGGAAAGTTGATACCTGACAGATTAACAAGAATGAGTTATCCCCATCAAACAATGAATTGAATTGAAATATCTACTGTTTCCCATAAAAGTAACCTTTTTGTGAGAAGATAAGAGAGAATCAAGAAACTTACAAGCTGGAGACATGGGGGACTCACTGGTTCCTGCAGCATGAAGACTGATGGGAGAGAGGAGACGAAGGAGGAGACATTTATTATTATTGTGAGGAAGAAAACAGTCAAAACCAACTAAAGTGAATGACAGGGACCCACTGGTCAATGGGCAACACAATTGTGGAAAAAGAAATGGCCAATTTGAGTGTTGCCCCAATGCTAAAGGGCAGGATAGGAGGGATGCTTGGTTGTGGTGGTGGTGCCAATGGTGGGGAGAGCAAAAGAATCCCACTGAACTGAGAGGAGCTTTGATTTTTGGGTGAAGCGGCAATTTTGTTCGGGTAGTGTAAAAAGGGAATAATTTTGTCCGGTTGGTTATTCCAATTTAAATATGGTGAGGTTACTATGCTATGTACCTCATTCTTGTATAAATTTATTTTAAAAATTTATGTGTCACCTATTTCATATTTTTTAAAGTTAAATTTAAAAATTTTTAGATAAATTTATATCTTAATAAAAATAAAATAGATAATATGTGAATTGTCAATTCAATATATTTGATTATCTAACATTTAAAATTAATTGAGATAACCATCCAGATAAAATTACTACTAAAAGAACTTTTCCGCAAGATAGTATTTTAACCTTTGATTTTTCTTTTTTGACAAATCTTTAACCTTTGATTTTTTAATAATAGGTGTTAATGCCCACCTTTTATCTTTTCATCAATTTGATGAAAATGCACAAAAGTGCTGAGCTGTGGAAAGAAGCTTCCACTATGATCCACTTTGGATTGTATTTCCTTTCCCTGTTCTGCGACAATGCCCCTACGAATTCCAAAGGCTCACACTTTTAAAAGGCATGAATAATTAGCCTGCGACCACCAATCTCATGTATGGTAAACTTTAATAAAGCTATTATTTCATGACTGGGTTGATTTTAGTTCTGTAAGATTTATTTGATAAAGGCACGAATTATTAATTTTTATAAATTATTAAAAAAAGTTTAAAGTATTAAAATTATTTTAAAATTTAAGTAATTTTTAATATTATCTTTACTAACCATCCTAAACTCAAATATCATAATAATTATCATTCTTTTTTACTATCCTTATTAAATATAGACATATAAAAAAAAAGAAATATAATGTTTCTTCAAAATTTGCAAGTGCCTTGTAGAAAAATCAATAACATTTGTTAGTTTGTGTCTTATAATAAGAACCGGGGAGAATATTTACTAATCTTCCTCAAAATTACTTCTATTGATACTTCTTTAACAATAATTATGTGGAAGATAGATGAGAAGAATTAAGCAATATGATTATGATGTCTTAAAAAATATCTTATTAACTAATTTAACTAATTTCTCAAATCTACTCAATTTAGTTAAATAAGTATTAAACAAAAGAAATACTAAATATTTTCAAAACACATGGAATGAAACTTTAGAATTGGGTATATAGATTAACGGGGAGGGGAACACTAACATCGCTCTCCCCTTCCTCTCTAATTATCATCTCCACCATTAAAGATTTTATAGTTGATATTTAATATAACAATATTATTTAATATTAAATAATAATTATTTACAAAAACTTAAACATTTAAAATTTCAAACGAATAGTTTCAGAAGTACGTACGATTAAAGAATAAAAAATACAAATACTTTAATAAAATATATAGAGTTTTGAATTATTTAAATAAAATTTTAATAATTTAAATTTATTTATTTATTACTCTACAATTCTAAATTATTCAGGATAAATTTAAAAAGTTTGAATTCATGTATGTATTTATTATTTAGACTATACATACATCAAATTTTTTATAAAGACATTGCTATCAAAATCTTTAAATTTATCAAAATTCAATGCTTTATAATTTTTTTTTATTAAAATACTCTTATTACTTACTTTTACCTCTCTTTTTTCTGTTGTCAAGTGCCAACTATTTAAAATTTGTTTGGGATACTTTTTAAAAGATTTATAAATATTTTTTATATAAATTGAGAAAAAAATCATATCATATACTTATTTTATATACAATAAATAATAATTAAAAAATTATTTTTAATAACTCCAATTACCATTATAAACATAAGTTAAACCCATGCCTCTTAACACCTGCCTTTTTTTCTTTAAAAAATAATAAATAATTTCTTAAAATCGTAAAATGCCAATTTATTTTCCCTGCAATCAAACAGGATTACAGTAGGTTCGTCTTCGCCTTCCCCTTCCCCTTCCCCGTCCTTCTTGATTCGAGCTGAGTGAGTCCCTTCTTCTCAACTTGAGCACCGTACCTCGGAAACGCTTGAGCTGCGAAGGTTGGGGTTTCTCTTTCTCTTTCGTTGAAGCTATTCATTCATACATTAAGGTTAAAATTAAACAAACAAAATTAGGGCACAGTGGGGGTGGGGTCATAATTTGGGAAAGCAGTGTTGGGCGGAGCAATGGCGGCTAATCCAGGGAAACAGGTGGTGGAATTGGACGATAGGGTCAACCACGGGTCTTGGGATTGTCACCATGATATTTCTAAACACGTGCGCAACAAGAGCAGGAGCCTTCAATCAAGAAAAGACAAACTCAGCTTCTTTGCTTCCCTATCCGAAGAATTCCAAGTTCATGGTCCACTGGTCGACCCAAACGTCGCGCTTTTTGTCGGTAGCCTCTACGACATTGTCAAACCCCAGTTGCTCCATCTCCTGGAAGAAAATAGACCTGTATCAACCGATGTATGTGATGATGAGCATTATGGGTTTTTCTTGGATCACTTGAGGTTAGACGGAAAATTTCTTGTGCTTGACATCCCGGAAGACGGTATCTTTGCTAAATACGAAGCAGAGGAACCAGAGGATTCTACATTACCAACTGCAACACGTTGTGAGCCTAACCTTGATGATCGGACCAACCTTATTTCCATCGACACGAATTTGAACACGGGGGCAGAGCAGCTTCGTAAACAAAAGCAACCTCTTCAAAGGATTGTGGATCCAAAGGTGAAGGGGCGCAGGGGTAGTAAACCAGAACAATCTCTTCCCCTTAGTACTGTTGTTCGATCGAACGTGGATTTCCATGTGAAAGAAGAAGATGATGACGACCATCTACCTGTCCTAGAAAGGCCCCTAATAAAACAACCAGAACCTGTTGTGCGTATCACAAATTTGATGAACTTATCATTTTTGCTTCATTTTATTGTTTGTTGGATTTGAATCTAACTATTTAAACATTTGGATTCCTTTATTTGCTGCTTCCCAGGTGAATGTGGATCAGTGGTGGCATAAAACTAAAGCCCGTGCACGGAAGAACACGGCATTTAGAGATAAACTAATGGATGATCTTAAGAGACCTTTCTCTGAGGAAGAGTACCGGATGCTTCTTAGACAACTTGGTGAAAAAAAACCAGTGCAAAGCCAAAGAGTTTTGCGTTCGTGCACAAAAAGCTATGATGATAACACCCGTCCTCCAAAGTCTATTCTTGATTACCATGCTGGTAAGTAGGATTTATGGCACTGCTTTATTACATTGACCCGCATGCAGTATAGGTTTGAACGTATGACACTACCATTGGCTGCTTGTGCATGATAAAATCTACTCACAATAGTACATTGGTTGAACTATGAGATCGGACTTGATTTAGTCTGGATTCTTTAATGTTAGTTTTCTTGTTGTCATTCCTTGTTCAAGATCAGTAACTTCTTGAGTTTTGAGCTGAATATGCAGATCTTGCCAAGAGAATAGATTCAGTTCGTCATGATCATCCTAGAGTTCTGAATCTCCTGCGTGGATATTTCTATTGGATAACAGTATGTTTAAATTTTCAGCATCCTATACATCCTTTTTAGTTATTTTGATTCTTCCCGTGTTGCTCAATTAATCTGTTCATGACACCATCTTTTCTACAGGGAAATGAGCATATCTAGCTTTTTACATATATTACTTTAGCACGTAGTAGCATTTTATGCAAACATTCCTTCACAGTTTCATAGTATGAATGAGATTGTTCATGATATGAATCCTATATAATTAAACTGAATCTTGTTTAATATATATGCATGCCACTTAATCATATATTTTTGTCTTACTGTGATTGCATACATGCAACCTTGTTATGAATTTAAACATGGGGATCAAGGTCTTTTTTATTCACTAGCCCCCCACAAGATGACAAGGGACATAAGAATAGAATCAACGTCAAGTCATGAAAGGCTTCTAAAAACAATATTAATCATTTCTACATTATCGCATGTATTCTGCAAAAAAGAATGGCTTTTGAGTAGTTTCTGCATTGTGAGAGATTATTCTTGGGAGTTAGGACATACTCCCACCGTACTTAAATATAAGATATAGCTGATTTTTTTTTAGAGATTAATGAAACTAAATGAGTTATTAAATTATGTCATATATTATGTATCCTTAGATTATATATCAATTTATAAGTTAGTCGAAATAGTATAAAGAAAAATCGGAAAATATAAATACTTTAAAGTAATTTAATTAGCTTTTTTAATATCTCAAAAAAATCAACTCTATCTTATATTTAGGACCGCATGGAGTAGAAAATTAGATGTTCTGTGGTTGCATGGCATCACCTTTTGATTCACGATTTGTGTGCTGACAGAATTTATCTCAAGAAGGGTCGTTTCTACCATGGGAAGATGCAACTTGTCTGAAGGTGCTGCCACAATAGGAGTCACTAGAGATTTACCACGTCTCTTGCTTCTATGTTAACTTCGGTCCCTGGCCGGCCTGCCTACATGTTTATTTATTGTATATATTCAGTCCATATGTATATTCCTGCACAAAATTCTATGATTTGATTTGTGTTGCATTGGCATCTTTAAGGCTTGAGCTTGCCACAATATACAGTCACACACGATACACACACATACTCCCTCCGTGTTTGGCATTTCAATTATATCACGATAAATAAGAAATGACAGCTAAACCATTTAATATGTCGGAAAATATAATTTTTTTCACTTTTATTTTTTTTAATAAACATATTTAATTGTATTGAGAATGTTAGTTTAGAAAAGAGATATAATAAGTGGGTAAAGTTAGAAAATGAGTATTAATTATAAAAATAAAATAAAATAAATAATATTAATTAAATTGAAAGTGACTTATATTTTAGTATCAGTGCGCACACATGTGTGTTATAAGGTGGCTGGCACTTCTTACAATGGAAGCATACATTTTTTAAATTGTTGCTAAGAGACAAAAGGAAAAGAGCAACAAAATCAACTTCATAAAAGGCACAATGAACAAACAACAAAGATTAAAGAATGGATCCGCTAAAGCAGTTGGGGGCACCACCAATGCCACTTCAGGGTGGGTGGACTCTCTGCTAATTTCCTTTCCATCGCCCCACAATGCGTAGGCTTCCTCTCCGTGAATTAACTCACCACTATGCATATAATGGTTGGGACCACGAGATTACATCCCATTACTATTCAGACCAAACAGAAAAACAGATGACTGCATGAAAAATTGTTCTTTACATCAATTCATGACTAAATCATTAATCATTATCCCAAAAAAAAAACATATTAAAGAGAGGGATATTCTTGAATGTTAAGGCGATGGATGCAGTAGAAACTAATTATAGGGTGGTGACCATAAAGTAGGGTGCATCAAAATTGAAGTGTATTTACTTAAAGGCCTTATAGTTTAATAGTATGGATATTCTTTTTTAAGTGAGAGGTTGTGATTTCAATCTCATTTATAATTTAAGTCATTAGTGTCTGCCCTTGTAATTAAAAAAAAATATAAAATGAAGTGTGTTTGGATGCTCCCGTAGGCTCTATACCAAACCCAGTTTATTCTCTCATGAGAAACTCGAATGACAAATTACAGATGTAGACTGCTTTTACTCGTAGAGTCAATGATGAGATAAATTTGCAAATTAAAGCAAGTCAAACGGGTCTTATGTTTCTTGTTTTCTTAATTAGATAAGAGAGAGAGAGAGAGAGAGAGAGAGAGAGGGACCCCAAAACTACAAAGCAAAATAGGCAAAACAAGAAAAGTGCAAGTCTCAAAAGTAAACTTTCATCCCTAAGGATTAAAAATAGGCTAGATTTTATTTAAACATGTCTGGACCTGCAATAAAGATTCAAAATTTAAGTTTAGACTTGAGTTTGTATGTATGTTTTTTTATAAGTTTGAGCTTGAGCCTTAAAAAAGTTTAACAAAGCTTGGAGCCTGTTTAAAGTCTTACTTAAAATATAGGCTTTTAGATACTATAACTCCAAATCCACGTATAACCCTCTATACTTATTTACAATCTTACATTATGTCTTAAAAGCTTAATATTCATTCTTGTTATAATACTAGGTTTTAGTAAGTAAAAGAAAATAATGTCTAGTAACAACAATTGCCCAAGCAAATAGAAATAAGAAAAACTAAACGTTTGTTGATTATTGAGATATATTTTTTAAAATTGACCAAGTATAATAAGCAACATGCAAAACTAGATTTTACCTCTTTTATTCTTCTCACATAAAGTGAGAAAAACTTTTCCTATTAAAATTATAATATTTCATTTTGACACTAAAATAAACTCATAGCTATTATTATGTTTTAGTAGACAACAGATATCAAGGGAGACAGAGAAGTTAGCATTGTCATATCAAGCAATTGTAGATAAAAGAGGCAAGAAGAATAATTGATGTGAGAGTAAATGTTGAGTGTAATGATGATCAGATGTGAAATTTAAAATTAAGGTTAAATTGATAAATTTGTAAATAATTTATAAAATTATTTAGATGGTATTATATATACTTATATAATAATATAAATTAAAAAAAAAGTTAAATAAACCGGGCCTATAAGCTTTTGTGGATGGTGTAATTTATGAGTTTGAAGCGCAAGAGTGAAGCTGTCTCTTCACATGAGTGCACTTTCCTCTCTTCACTTGTATGGAATACCGTTGGCTATTGCGTGTTTCTCCTCTGTTCTAATTTATTCAAATACGTCTAATGAGTTTTCTAATTTCCTTTGTTGGGTAATCATTTGTGTCTTGAAAGAATGCTAGTGCTTTTCCTTTTGCTCCCATACTTTACCATGGGATTCTGGTTTGCAAGTAGATTTTTTTATGGTTCGTTTTAATCAAGTAGGTTTTTTTTAGGTGAACTATTATCAATAAAATTTTTCTAAAGATCATCTTACACAAATAAGTTTAAAAATGAGCAAAAGTATCATTCTGTTATAAAAATGTTGATAATAAGATAGTAGAAGAGAGAAATTTTAGAGAGATAAATTAGAGAGATATTCTCATTCACTTGTACATCAAAATACATAACACAGAACCCCTGTTTATAGAAATTTTTCAGTGCTACAGTAACTTTTCCGTGTTGCTATAGTGATTCTCGTGATGCTACAGTAACCTCCCCCCCCCCCCCCGCGTGTGCTACAGTGATGAACAGTATTTGCTACAGTATGAACAGTATTTGCTACAGTGATGAACAGTGATATTTAATCTTACATATCATATTGACTGGAAGAGCAGGTTGCCCTGAATATGAGCTAATGGACATCCACATAATTAATATTCATAACACTCCCCCTTGGATGTCTATTATGAATGTGCCTCATTAAAAACTTTAACTAGGAAAAACCCAGTGGGATAAAAACCTAGCCAAAGAAAAGAGTACATCATTCATTGATACACTGTTCAGTGCTGCCTCATTAAAAACCTTTCTAGGAAAACCCAGTGGGACAAAACCTAGATAAGGGAAAAAGAGTACAGCGTGTATCGACTCCCCCTCTTCACAACATCAATTGATATCTCTGAATCTCCGAAGGCCAATGTCATAGACAAGATTTTCAAAGATTGTACCTGGAAGTGACTTTGTGAATAAATCTGCTAGATTTTCACTTGAACAAATTTGCTAGACATCTATTCCACCATCCTTTTGAAGGTCACGAGTAAAGAAGAATTTTGGTGAAATATACTTCATTCTGTCTCCCTTGATATAGCCTTCTTTAAGTTGGGTAATGCATGCAGTATTATCCTCATATAGAACTGTTGGTATCATTTTGCCCAAAGATAAATGACAAGTTGTTCGTATATGATGTATTACTGACCTCAACCACACACATTCTCGACTTGCTTCATGTATTGCTAAAATTTCTGCATGGTTTGATGATGTGGCTGATATAGTCTGTTTCATTGATCGCCATGAAATAGCTGTACCTCCACATGTGAACAAATAGCCGGTTTGTGATTTACCTCGTGTGGATCAGATAAGAATTCAGCATCTGCATATCCTACCAGTTCATGCTTAGATACATTTGAGTAGTATAACCCCATGTCTATAGTACCTCTGAGGTAACGAAAAATATGTTTTATTCCATTCCAATGCCTTCGTGTTGGTGAAGAACTATATCTTGCTAATAAATTAACAGCAAATGATATATCAGGACGTGTGTGATTAGCAAGATACATTAGTGCTCCAATAGCACTAAGATATGGTACTTCTGGACCAAGTAGTTCTTCATCACCTTCTTCGCTGATTACTCGTGGTCGGAATGGATCTTTATCTGGCATTAGAGACCTTACAATCATTGGTGTGCACAACGGATGAGATTTATCCATATAAAATCTCTTTAGAACCTTTTTTATATAAGTTTCTTGATATACAAAGATCCCATTTTTGAGATACTCAATCTGTAGTCCAAGACAGAATTTTGTTCTTCCCAAATTCTTCATCTCAAATTCTTTCTTCAAACAATGAATTGCCTTTTGAAGCTCTTCAGGAGTTCCAATAATGTTGATATCATCAACATAAACAACAATTATAGCAAATTCACTGTTAGATCTTTTTATAAAAATACATGGGCATATTGGATCGTTTTTGTATCCTTCTTTCAACAGATATTCATTAAGACGATTATACCACATGCGCCCTGATTGCTTCAGGCCATACAGGGATTTATTTAATTTAATTGAGTATTGTTCTCGAGAATTTGAATTAGATGCTTCTGGCACCTTAAGTCCTTCAGGGATTTTGATATAAATATCATTGTCAAGTGACCCTTATAAATAGGCAGTCACGACATCCATTAGATGCAGATCAAGCCCTTCTTTTACGGCTAGGCTAATTAAATAACGAAAAGTAGTCGCATCCACTACAGGTGAATACGTTTCTTCAAAATCAATGCCAGGTCTTTGTGTAAAGCCTTGGGCTACAAGACATGCCTTATATCTTATTATTTCACCCTTTTCATTTCTCTTTCTTACAAAAACCCATTTGCATCCAACTGGTTTTACATCTTCAGGTGTAAGGACTACAGGTTCTAACACTTTTCGTTTTTCCAATGATTTCAATTCTGCATTAATGGCATCTTTTCATAGGAACCAATCTTTTCTTTGTTGGCACTCGCTAATGGATTTTGGCTCATGATCCTCAATATTATTCATTACATCTTTTGCTATATGATAAGCAAAAATGTCATCAACGTTGACTTCATTTCGATCCCATCGGATTCCATTCATAACATAATTTATTGAGATCTCATTATTTTCACATATATCAGGTACCTGGGTCTCTTCTGGGACTACAACATTCTCTTCTGGAGATATCTCTATTGAAGATAATAACTCTTCAGGAGATGGCTCTTCTGGAGCTATTAAATTTTCTTGATTATCCTCAATTTGACCATCTATATTCTTTTCTCCTTTTCTTTTTCGAGGATTTCTATCTTTAGAACCGATGGGTCTGCCACGCTTCAGGCGTGCTTTAGATTCATTCATAGTAGATTGTCCTTCAGGGACATCAATTTTAACAGGAGCATTAGCAGCTGGGATATGTGACTTTATCACTTTCTTAGGGTCAGTAAATGCTTCTGGCATTTGATTAGCTAAATTCTGTAAATGAATTATCTTTTGAACTTCCAGTTCACATTGATTTGTACGAGGATCAAAATGAGCCAATGATAATTCATTCCAGCTAATTTCCTTACCCAGATGCTTATTCTCTCCCCCTAATGTTGGGAAAAGTGATTCATCAAAATGACAATCGGCAAATCGTGCAGTAAATAAGTCTCCCGTAGATGGTTCTAAATATTTTATGATTGAAGGAGATTCATACCCAACATATATTCCCATCCTTCTTTGAGGACCCATTTTAGTGCGTTGTGGTGGTGCTACTGGCACATATACCGCACACCCAAAAGTTCTTATATGGGAAATATTAGGTTCCTGACCAAAAACCATTTGTAAGGGGGAAATCTTTAAGTAACTTGTTGGTCTGATGCGAATTAACATTGATGCATGCAAAATGGCATGGCCCCAAGCAGAAATTGGGAGATTAGATTTCATAAGTAAAGGTCTTGCAATTAGTTGCAACCTTTTAATCAATGATTCTGCAAGTCCATTCTGTGTATGAACATAAGCTACAGGATGTTCAATATCAATTCCAAGGGACATACAATATTCATTAAAAGCTTTTGAAGTAAATTCACCAGCATTATCAAGACGTATTTTCTTGATAGGATAATCAGGGTAATGTGCTCTTAATCTAATCAATTGAGCAAGTAATCTCGAAAACGCCAGGTTGCGAGAAGATAATAAACACACATGTGACCATTTAGTTGATGCATCAATTAAAACCATATAATATCTAAATGGTCCACATGATAGGTGTATTGGCCCACAAATATCTCCCTGTATCCGTTCTAGAAATGTGAGAGACTCACTTTCTACTTTGCTTGGTGAGGGGCGAATAATTAATTTTCCCTTGGAACATGCAGTACATGAGAAATCATGGGATTGTGGTATTTGTTTACACTTCAGGGTATGTCCACATGAATTCTCAATTATTTGTCGCATCATAATTGAACCAGGATGGCCTAACCGGTCATGCCAAACATTAAATTCATTAGTAAACTTCTGGTTTACATTAGTAGATTTCTGGTCTGTATTAGTGAACTTCTGGTTCTCAATAACATGTGTTTCAATTGTGTTTATAAATGTATAATATAAACCAGAAGAAAAAGCAGGACACTTTTCTAATATGCATTTTCTACCAGCAACTATTTTTGTAACAACAATATATTCTTTATTATTTTTAGTTGTTGTTTCTATATGATATCCATTTCTGCGGATATCTTTGAAACTTAATAAGTTTCTTCCAGACTTGGTAGAATAAATTGCATTATCAATGCATAATTTTGTTCCTTCAGGTAATAGAATATTAGCTCTTCCGGAACCCTCAATCAAATTTATACTACCAGATATAGTCTGAACGTTGGCTTTTTGCATTATCAAGGAAGAAAAATATTTATCATTTCTGAGTATGGTGTTGGTTGTTGCGCTATCAACGAGACATAAATCTTCAGGATTGATGCCGGTAAGATTCATTCTTCATTAAAAGAAATATAAAAACATAATTAAGATAAATACATTCGATAAAAGTAACATAAAAATTCAAATAGATAAATAATTATGCTAAGAAATCAGCAACATCCAAATGGGTAAAATCCATGTTTTCATACTCAGAATTCTCAGCCTGATCCACATGATTTACTTCAGTTGTTGATCCTTTACCATTATTTTTTATTGATTATTAGTAAAGTTCAACTAGGTGTCTTGGTGTACGACAGGTACGAGACCAATGACCTTTGCCACCACAGTGATAACATAGACTTTCAGCATTTTTATTTTACCCACTATTTTCTCTTTTATGGTTCTTATCAATCTTTTCCCTACTTCTGGTAGGAATTTGAACCACCACGTTTTCGACCATGGCCATGCTTACGGCTATAGCCACGTCCACGGCCACAATTAGATTCATTTATTACTACATTCGCTTCTGGGAATGGAGTTAAGCCTATTGGACGAGATTCATGGTTTTTCAATAAAAGCTCATTATTTTGTTCAACCACAAGGAGACAAGAAATTAATTTAACATATTTCTTAAACCTTTTTTCACAATATTGCTACTGCAGGAGCAAATTGGATGTATCCATTTATACAAGCTTTTGAAAGGATGACCATCTTCTGGTGATCATACATTTATTTTAAATTGTTCCAAAGAACAAGTGGGTCTTTCATGGCCAAATATTGAATTTTAAGGCCTTTATGCAAATGGTGGTCTAGAAAAATTATGGATCAGACATTTAAGATAAATAGTTCTTTTTGATAATAACAAGAGCCATAAATTTATATATTACAAAATTTAACTTAGTTCAGAATAATGTAATAAAAAGGACATTCACAATATAATAACAGGAAATTCATAAAGGCAATAAATAATTCATAAAGTAAAATATTACGACAAAAATTAAAAATTTATGGCTTCAGGCCATTTAGTTCTCATGGCTTCATGCCAATTTGTATCATGACTTCAGGCTAATTAATCTCATGATGAGAAATTAAATATATATATGGCATCTGGCTATTTATCTTCAGGATAAATAAAAGTTGTACATAGCTTCTGGCTATGATATATATGGCTTCTAGTTATATAATAAGGAATCATATAGATATGACTTCTGGCCATATAATAGGAGATCATAGAGATATAGCTTCTGGCCATATCATAAAAATTCAAATAATATGACTTCTAGTAATATAATTTCAGAAATTGGATGTAGATGGCTTCTGGCCATAATAATAATAATATAAATAAACTTGTAAATGATATATATAAGATATAACAACAATAGTGATCTTCAATCCTAGCCATGGAACCCGATGTTCACAACAATCGGTAAAGATATATTTCTTAATTCCATATAATGACTTAGATTATCCCAGATCTATGAAATAAAGATATTATAAAATAAAGTATAAATTATCAAAGAAACTATAAGAATGTCATACCTTTGGCAGAGCTTCGTGCTGATAACGTGTTATAAAAATGTTGATAATAAGAGAGTAGAAGAGAGAAATTCTAGAGAGATAAATTAGAGAGATATTCTCATTCACTTGTACATCAAAATACATAACACAGGACCCCTATTTATAGAAATTTTTCAGTGCTACAGTAACTTGCTACAGTAACTTTTCCGTGTTGCTACAGTTATTCTCGTGATGCTACAGTAACCTCCCCCCGTGTGCTACAGTGATGAACAGTATTGCTACAGTGATGAACAGTGATATTTAATCTTACATATCATATTGACTGGAAGAGCAGGTTGGCCTGAATATGAGCTAATGGACATCAACATAATTAATATTCATAACACATTCAACAATAAAACGGTAAGTTATTAAATTTCATAAAAGGTTCATTAGGTTATGCTTTAAATTAACATTGATGAATTTAATAGATGTTTGATAAAATTTAACAATTTTGATTTTAAATTGTTTATTGGTATTTTTGTTTCTTTCAAAACTTATTTGTATTAGATATTCCTATAAAAAAATTTTGTTAGTAAAATTTTTAGTTAACCCTACACGCATTAATTATGAGAAACTGTCTTAAATGAATAGTTTCAAGGAGAAATGGAGCCAAAAACCTACCCGTTCTCTCGAACTAAATATAAAATATTTAGATATATTAAAAAAAATGTATTAAATTACTTTAAAATATTTATATTTATTATTTTTCTCCAGAGTATCTTATTTAATATATAAATTGATATGTAATATAATAATACACAATAGTATGATTTAATAATTTATTTAGTTTATTTAATTTCTAAAAAAAAGCAAAAAATAGAAACTGATTTGCCACGCGCGGTTTTAAATAAATAATTTGCATCCTCTTTTCTTACAGCCATTAGATGAATCTAGCGATAGGTAATCAACGCACCTTTGCATCACCGCAAGACATCCCTTCCCCTAAAACGTCAAAGGCAACGAAGCGGAGAATTGGATGCTGGAAATACAAATTTGGGTTTCAGTGAGAATCCAAATTACTGATTACAATTAGAATGGAAGCGCCGCTTCATACTTCAAAGAACAAGTACAGTATAATCGTTCCTACTTACAATGAGCGCCTGAACATTGCTCTCATCGTCTACCTCATTTTCAAGCACCTCCGGTAAATTTCCCATCTCTTGATTTATTTTTTGTTCCATTTGCAAATCATTTATGATCTTATGGAAGTCTAAGATTGGTTTTTTACCTTTGGAGAAATCGAGGTGTGTTCCTTTGTATTCAAGTAATGGCGAGACAATACTTTTGAATTGTATGGCTTTGTTTCAACTCAAAAAGGAAAATTAAAAAGCGAGTATATCTATTCTGATTATACTGTTCCTCGATGGTGATTAACGATCTTGCATGTTTGGAATGTTCCTTTTCGGTTGCTCGATCCTCAATTAGGGATGTCGATTTCGAAATTATAGTTGTGGACGATGGCAGCCCTGATGGCACTCAGGATGTCATAAAACAGTTGCAGAAAGTTTATGGAGAGGATCGGATTGTAAGAAATACACAACTTGATTGGATCGCTCTATATAAACTTCTTGTCATTCCTACTTATCTTTTCACCTTTTCCCCCCTTAAGCATTTTCTCTCTGTGATTCCAGCTTTTAAGAGCCAGACCTAGTAAGCTGGGTTTAGGTATTTACCCCATCTTTGTGCTCTTTAGTTATTATAAAATATGGTAAACTGGTATTTTGATTCAATTCAATTCCAGGAACGGCTTATATTCATGGTTTGAAGCATGCGTCAGGAAATTTTGTTGTCATCATGGATGCTGATCTATCACACCATGTAAGTTGTGCCCTTGAGATTTGTATCATAGTTTTCCGTTCCAAATGATTGAACTGAGGAAAATAGAAGGGCTGTGGTAGATGAAAAATAGTTTTAAAAAATAGGCTGAATTGAGTATAAACAAATTGCTGTTTGAGATTGAAGTGTTACTTTAATGTTTAATGAACTCAACTGTCATTCGAGCATGCCTGTGTCTATGAATCAATTGGTAATCTTTGACAAGTTTATATTTTGTAGTCAGAGAGAATTACACCATTCTTTTGTTGTCTTTTATTTAAGTTGAATTAGAATTTCCATTTTGGAAATTTGTTAAATGCATTTTGTTTTTGTTATATCTCTTCTTTTACTAATTTGTTTAATTCTTCTGCAGCCAAAATATTTGCCAAGCTTCATCAGGTAAGAAAGCCTTCTAGTAATTTCTTGCTTATTTCTCATTTGCCTATGCCATTTAATTCTCCATTTTCGTTTTGCAGAAAGCAGTCAGAAACTGGTGCTGATATAGTTACCGGAACTCGTTATGTTACGGGTGGTGGTGTGCATGGATGGAATCTAATGCGCAAATTAACAAGCAGAGGGGCAAATGTTCTTGCACAAACCTTTTTATGGCCAGGTGTTTCTGATCTAACAGGATCTTTTAGGTATAAAACTTGATAAGTGCTATCAAGTAGTTGACTGAGAATGTTAGGTGCTCCACTTGTTGATGAATGATTTATCTCTTCCCTTTACAGACTTTACAGGAAATCAGTGCTTGAAGATATTATTAGCTGCTGTGTTAGTAAGGGATATGTCTTTCAAATGGAGATGATTGTCCGTGCTTCTAGAAAAGGTTACAAGATTAAAGAGGTATTATTCATCCTTCTTGTGAATATGATAAACGATAAGTTTTTTTTTTTTTTTTTTGTTGGGGGGGGGGGTGGTTAGTGGTTACGACCCTTCTGATTGCTAAGCTGCCTAAGTGGCTGTCAAAATAAGTGACAACATGGTATTGGAGAATGCAATCTGTATGTGTCCTTAACAACTAGTGTAATCTCTTTTTCATACGTAGCTTGCAGTTTTCGACTTGTTTATGTCAAAATAAGTGTAGCTTGTTATTATTTTTTCCGGTAGACTTTACCAAGAATCATAATTTCATACTACTAAATGTGTTTGCTGGTGAATCAAAAGAATGTCTTGTAAATGATGCATACACACCCTAATCTACTGGCTTTGGTACATGAAAGGGTCTCAGTAAATTTAGAGATGTTTAATGGTGATCCAAGCAGCAGAGGTGTATTGTCTATTATTTCCATATTCTCAGCTGAAGGAAAGATGAAGTTACAGCCCTTTAATCTGGCCAAGTTCAGGGTTATTTTTCGCTTGTGTTTGCATACAAACTTGAATGACTAGTGATGATTATGGAGAAGTGGTTGAATCTTCTGATCTAACGAGTAAAAGGTGTTCCAAAATTGTGCAAAAGTTACATTATCTGGTGAAGGCTTACCTGAACGTTCTTTATTTGATGTACTTTAGTAATTTTCTCCTGTCTTAATTTTACTTGCTACAATTCTCACTACCTAAATTATCATATTGTTCATAATTCAATTTGGAGTTGAGACGCCAGCTTTGATTGTGTACAGGTTCCAATTACTTTCGTTGACAGAGTATATGGAAGTTCAAAGCTTGGTGGATCAGAGATCGTTGAATATCTAAAAGGCCTTGCCTATTTATTAGTCACCACATAGAAAATATAGAAACGATGATGCCTCACATATTCTGTCCTGTGCTTTGCAGAATCTGGATGTAGATTTTGTAATTCTAATTTCTTCTTCCTAGAGGGGTAAGATTCATCAACGGAGCGATCTTGACTTTTTCGAATCTAGAAAACTAATCCCGTGATTCCTTGCGTTAATTACTGACCTATTGTTGTGTGAACCTTGATGTTGTTTTGCCCATGTTGACTTGTACCTTGTGCTCAGTTTTTTTCTCCAGTATAACGTGCTTAACTTACATGATGGGGCTGTTTGTGATAGCTTTTTTGAATCGGGCTTATTATATAAGCCCGATTCACATAAATCGAGATAAATCTCCTCCACATATTTATCTCGTAGACCGTAAAAACACCTCGTAGACCGTAAAAGTTACCTCGTAGACCGTAAATTACAATTCATAAGCACTTATAAAATTTTCATAAGCTATTCCAAATAACCTCAAACTCATGATAGATATAAACATGATTATATACATGCACAAAATCATGCAAACATGGCTTTAAAACGGGGCTTTTAATGGAGGATTACAACTTCGGGACGACAGAAGACAAGAACAGTAATTTAACATCCCTCTTCCCCTTTCTAAATACGAAAGCAAGATAAACCATAACCAGGTCAAATTTCACAATATATATCTCCGCTCCTGCACGTGTAGAGCCAGTAGGGCGGCTGATTCAATTCTAACTGGTCAGTACAAAATTACTAAGAATTTCAAGCTTGAGTAGCTTCATTATGGTTCGGATCACGAGAGTCTCAGGAAAATTGAAGTGCAACACACTGCAAGTTGACAAGTGACAGGAATTTGGCCAGTGATATTGAAGCTCTAATTAAATAACTAACATATCAGGGTGATAAACATTACATGAGTCGGCTCCAAGCATTTCGCTGGCCCAAACCACAGCCTCGAAGCAAGTCAAAGGCCGAAAACAAAAAAAGAACCTGGAGGCATCTTCATTGGGCAAATAAATTAGTTATAAACCCTGAAAGTAAAAAATAAATATATAAAAAAACGAGGGAAACCACCAGAGGGGTGGGGGGCGCAAAAAAGACCAACTCAACTCAAAAGGGCAAAATGAATACAAACTTGAGGAAGAAGAACAGAGCTCAGCTTGTAAACATCTACCAGAAATACTTTTTAAAAGTAAAATCTAAGGAAGGAATCTCTTCTCTCTGCCTGCACAATGTTGAAGAATCTCTTGCATCTCATGCCAAGCCAAATAGTGGAACCAGAGCAAGGCCGAACTCTATCAATAATGGCACACTTGAGTTGCTTAAAATAAACAAGTGAAACAGGATGCGCATAATTCAATGGCAGGACATCACAGGACCAATCTGATTTCACTTGAGTGCCTTCTGTCACGTGAAATGGTCTTGCCGTATGATTTTGGCTAGATTGAACGGCGGTGCATCTTCCTCTGGCTTCCAAGGTTCAGTACTGTCATGGATATACCATGACACTTTAGGAGACAATGGTGTGTATAAATCTGCATGTCCCGAATAATCAGACACTTGTCTTCCCTTTTTGCAATAAAAAAAGAAACAGATGACCATTTTTATATGTCGAAAAAAAAAAGTCCTCTCAAATTGAAAATCACTAGTAACTAGTGAATTCCTCCACGTAGAACATGGAGATTTTTCCATGGGGTGGCAGTCACACATCTAGGCATCCCACTAAATCCTCTTCTGTATAGAAAGATTAATCCTTTGTCTCTAACCCTATATTTTCAATAGTACTAAAATTTGTTATGATATAAATATATCATTTTAGTGAACTGCAATTAGAAGTTCCAGATGCCTATTCAGGGATTAACAATATTCATGAAGCTATAGGTTAAAGATTAAAAGAGTATCATGGATAAAATGGACGTGTGCCAGAGTTTTTCACCCACAAACATGAAGTAAAGACCCCGTTGCAAAAGTGGCCAACACAAAACTAACCTCAGTCTTATATTAGCCAAGAAGCAATATAATTGTATAGACTATTCAAGCAATTATCCTTTTACTGCCGGTTCTCAATGAATGAGAATATATTTCACATTTCTTTCACAAACATTCCTATGAATGTTCAGGCCCCACCCCAGGACGTGTTGCTCCACTCTTTTTCGCTAAGCTTCAAAGTTTGCCAGCATTTTCTTCCTATCTTCTTTATTATATTTACTGTTTTTACTCAAACAATTTTTGAGAAAGAAATCATCTTTTACTCTATGAAATATATGACCACTGATGCTTCAAAATGACGCAAATGCTCTTCCAACAGAAAATATAATTTATGTTTTCAAATTATCTAAAATTTATATCAAGTTTTAGCCTAAGGCTTATCCACAGCATTTCACAGGTCAAGCCAAGCAATGGTAGGGTGCCCTCTGATTGCAACTGGATACCCTTAATAAAGTGTTAATACATATAGTTATAGGAGCTTACATCATCCAAATTCCAAACCATACACACTTAAGTGCAAGAAGCTTTACCTGTTATTGGAGGATCTGGCTCCCTTGTACTATGCAATACTGCTGTTCCAGATAAAATAGTGATGAAACCACACAGCTCTGACACAATACTGCTTGCACTTTGACCATAATAGTCCTACATGATAATAGAATAGAAATAGGATTATAGCAGATGGTCTAACCACAAAATGTTTCCTTGCTTGACATATTTTCTCTCGTTATATTTCTGTAAAATACCAACCTTAAACATGATTGCACTGGCTAATATTGTGAAAGATGTGAACAGGGCATAATAGATAGGAGACACAACTGATGTGTTAAAAGTATCCAATGCCTGCAACCATGCAAGTGTTAGCCACTGATGACGTCCAGATTGAAAATCAAATGCAACTATAATGATGATAAAAAGTCGAGGCAGCATGTCTCCGCAATGAAATTAAAAATTCAGGACATCAAGATTATCATCTTCATCGGGATTCAGCACAAGCATTGCATGGATGCTATTTAAGCAAAGAGATTTACATATTAAATACCAATATTTTAAATCTTGGAAACTCTAATTCTTTGTAATGGGGTTTTGCTTTAGAAATACTTGATTCAGGGTTTGCCTACATTTTGTTTTATAAAAAAAGACGTCACAAGTCTAGACAATGAATACCATCAAAAACACAAACAATAATACAGGATTCACAGGGTAGTCACTTGTCATCAGTTGCAAGTTTGATCACCATCAATAAGAAAAAGAGCAAGTGTTAGCCATAAAATGCCCATGGCAGAAAATTAGCAACCTAAGATGCTACAAGCAATTTTTTGTGCTGGGAATATCCACCTAAAAATACAGAGAAAAGGCAACAAAATGCTAGGAAAGCATCTCAAAGAAGGAAGCAGATCTTTCCCAGTTGAGGTCACAATGCTAAAATATGTCCGCAAGTATTTTTAAGGGGGAAAGAAGTACTGTGTGCAGCAAGATACTGATAACTGACCATATTAAGATAATTTAATTGCACAATGATGCAGGTAATAGCGACCATTGCAAAAATCCATGTCTGGTAGTATACAGCCTGGTTTATGCCCTCTAATGTAAGTTCTATTGCAATGCCAATTGCTTTTACACTCATGACCTGTGAAATAACATATCAGAAACGAAAAAACAAAAGGCAGTTAGCAACACATGACCAAAATCACAAAAATGTATTGGCTTTCAATATTGACAAGGAATCTATTAGCGTCACTTACTGTCAACGATCCAATTACAGAGCATGTTCCAGTGTAAACCAAAATATTAGTTTGGCCAAAGCGGGGAGCACAATATAAAATCAATACCAGTGCTACAGCTACTGCTGAGGCCGCATACAAGAGGAATGCTGGATGACAAAATAGAATGTACTTGTCAAGATAATCCCAAAAAGCATACACGCATTTCACAGTGAATATCAATCAGGCCCAATCAACATACCTGGTTGTGTGGCCAAATCCCAAATTTCAAGAACGGAACTAAGAGACTTCTCTTCAGGTGCATGGAGAACAACTACAACGGATCCCACTATGCATAGAAGGCACCCCACCATGCCCATTTTCTGCAGCTTCTCGTTCAACATGCAATGTGCTAAAACCGCACTATTCATTTCCACAACATTACATGGTTTATTATAGAGTCATGCATAAAGTGAAACTGATCAAAGAAGTAAGCAACCACTCATTAGAAATGAACTTTTACCTAATAATTATACTTAAAGCACCAAGTGGCGTCACAAGCACAGTAGGGGCGTAAATGTATGCCACAAAATTAGCTATCTCTCCAGCAATCACTGTGAGCAATTCCCCACGGCCAAATAAAGAGGTTGGAATGTGCAAAAGGCAAATATTTTGAGCAAGAAAAACCAAACATGGCAGAGAATGCAACATAGAGAACTACTCACTGGTAATCATGCCGATCCACCAGAGAGGTTCTCGCAGATAACCGTATCCTCCAACACCTACATGAATTGAATGGCAAACAATGACCAAAAAATAATAAATTGTAGCAATCCTCGCAAAGCGAAGAATCAACTTCTCAGATTGGAGAACGCTCACTGGCTGAAGGGCCGTGAGCCCCGGCCCTTTGAAGACCCTTCTTCTTGATAATGAAGCTGGAGCCGATGAAAGCACTGGAAACGACAGCCAAAATAAACCCCTTCAAATTACTCGAGTACATCTATGTTGTGCGTCGCGCTGTAATTTCATTCGGTGAGGGAAAAAAAAGGGGGGAAGCTGACAGTAACAGAAGCTCCCTGATTCCCCAGAACACTAATAAGTAAGGCAAGCAACTAATTTGAGCCAATATTGCTAGTGAAAATGAATGAGAAATCCTGCTTGGTTCCTTGATGCAGCTCCTAATTCCTTCCCCTACGCTAGCTATGGAGTTTTCTTACAGTTCCAGCATCTATCTAATATCGCCGTAACGGGGTTCGTGGCGACGAGTTCGTCTCTGACCTCGACTCACCTGCCATTCTTCCTCCTTTTTTTCTCTTTAGCATGTAAGAACAAACCAATCGGCCTCTTCCCTCGCGTCAGCAAGGCCAATTGGGTAAATTGACATTTTCAGGCTATTTCTTTGGCTTCACTCTCCTTCAATTGATTCAGAAGTCAGAACAGTAGCTATAACTATAAACAATTCGCAAGTTTAAAATTTTTTCACATTTTCTTCGGATTTGCGCCGCTGGACATGTATTTTGCTACCCGGTGGCTAACTTATCTTAAGTTATGTTGGAAATATTTTTAATTGTGATTTATGGTATGTGAGGTGATTTTTATTATGTATGATGTGAATATGTGAATGAATTTTATTTCGATTTATGTAAATCAGATTTATATACAAGCAGAAGTCAAAAAACAAACAAACTATTAATGTGTGTATTTAGACTATTTTTTAGAGAATAAATTTTAAAATTTATTAGATAAAGATGTAAGAAAGATTTTATATGGATTTACAAAAAATGATTTTTAAAACTAGGATTTTATAGCTTTTCAAACACTCATTTAATCAATAAAAAAAATAAGAAGAAGAAGAAAGAAAGAAAAAACTTACGGTCAGATTTTTTTCTTTCGAGCTAATGATTAAAAAAACACTGCTCCGAAAAAGTTGATATAGTTGTGATGGTTTCTAGGACATGTCAAGGATAAAAAAGGCTAATTATTTTTGAAGAGATTATCAGGCTATTTAAGCGCAAAAAAATAATTTATGTTCCTTTTATGAGATTTAGAGAGATAGATTAAAAAAAAAAATAGACAGTAGTCAGACGTTGATATTTAAGCATTATCAATCCATACAAAGTTATCAGATGTTTTGAATAGATTTTTTCTTTCAGGGGACTTTGAAGCATTATAAATCCATACAAAATTATTATGTGTTTTGAATAGATTTTTTTTTAAGAGAATTACATTTAAGTCTTATTTAAGAGAAAAAATGAACAATTAATTCCATAAAAATAGAGTTGTTAATCACACTCATAAACTTGTTAATTAACATCTTTAGAATTATAAAAAAAATTATTATTATTTTTTAAACAGAACTAATATAATTCTCTCATTTTTTTTCCTAGTAATGGATAAGAAGTAAACCAGCAGTCCAGCTTTGATGAGATGCTGTAACCAGTAATGGGTCAAAAAAAAATTTAGCTACGAAAGTAATATGATGTGGGGAGAGAAAAATGATGTGAAAAGCATATCGCTCCCCAGAAATCTGATGTGGTATTTATTTTGGGGACGGTGATCTCTATAGCCTACCCTCGAGTTCCACGAGTCATTCCCATTATTTAAATAAAAATCTTTCTTCAACTTTAAATTTTAAATTTATTTTTGTCCCCAAGCAACCTTTCATATGGGGGCTGTTCCTACACTTGGCCCATTTTTAGCTGACTGCTTACTTTTTTTTTTTTGGGCCAACATTTAGCTGCCAGCTTACAGATTAACCTTCTAGATCCCAAAAAAAAAAAAAAAAACAAGAATCAATTACAGATCAGAGTTACATGTACGGATATGTTTAGATGTGCTCAATAAATGATTTTCAATCGTGATTTATAGAATATGAGGTAGTTTTTACGATCTACGAAATAAATATATGAAAGAGTTTTATCTCGATTTATATGAATCGGACTTATGTATAAGTATAAGTCCAACCAAACAAACCTATATTTCGTGTATTTTGATCCTATTCTGATTTCTTAACATAAGCGTGCTCTGGTAAATATATTCTATATACGTAATGATATAATATTGAAAGATAATTTTTACTCACATACTCCCCATGATTTTGAAGAATTTCCTTATCTGTAATACAAATCACCAATGAGTTAATAATTATTATTTTTTAATTTTATCCCTATTTATTGGGGATACATCCGGAGTGTCAAAAAAAGATGTGAGGCAGTTATGAATATGGGAAAATTTTTAAAAATAATTATATATATATTTAATGGGTTGATGACTCCTTTTACTTAAGTAAAAGGATAAAAAATATAATATATTTTAAACACGTTAGAGTATTGTATATAACTTATGCATTGCCAACATAAGAGGCTGGATTTTCTTCAAAGTTTTGTCTAAGTGACATATATGTGGGTGAAAGTGGACAAAAAAAACACATACATTACGAAAAGCTGAAGCATCGATGATCATCTTTATTTTTCCTTTAAAGGTTTATTAATTTTGTAATAGAAACGCAATAATTCCTCACTGAGATTGCTTAGTATAAGTGTGTGCTGGGATTAATTTTTTAAAAATAATTGTTATGATTTACGAGATAACATGAGAAGAATTTTATTTTAATTTTTAAAATCATAATTTTATAGTTTTCCAAACACTCATTAAAGACTTAGACTGAAGCCAAGGGAGATAAAATACAGTAGTAAATTGTTCATTAATTTAGTGAAAAAAAGTTAAATTCCTTCAGGATAATATAATTAGAGTTTGAATCTGAACGGATGTGAAAAATGATTTTAATATTTAATCCTATTAGCTTGACCCCAAAAAATGCTTAAGTCCGAATTCATCACAAGTTCAGGATTTTGATAACAGGCTCGTGGGCCGGCAACTCTGGTCTACCAAGCATGAGAAACAATATAAAATTTTCAGACAAAATAAAAATAGTATTATTCTGATCTTAAATATAAATATAAGACAGAAATAATTTGTAATTGGATTGGCACTATAAATTAAGTGTTATATTCAGTACTAAAGGTATTATTATGCAAATTGGTACTCATGATGTAAAAAGACAAATTCTTTCATTATTTAACTATGAACGAAGTGCCTGTTTGGTTCAACGAAATGGAATTAATATAATGGAATGCAATGTAATATAATGATGATTACATAATTTATTTGATTTTTTATTAAGAAAAGATGATGCATATACATAAAAACGTTTGGTTTAATTACATCGAATATGAGAATAATATAATAAGATACAAAATTACTTTTTTTTACATGTATAATAATATATACGTTGGGTTTATGATAATTTTTTTTCATTCCGTGCAATGCATACGCTGGGTTCATACTAATTTTTTAATATTTAATGGCTAGTAATTTTTTTTAATATTTAATGGTTAAAATATTATGCAGTATATAGGTTGGATTCATGTTAATTTTTAATATTTAATGATGGAAATATTATTTAATGAGATATTTTAATATTTTTTTAACGATGGAATATAATTTTGTAAATTTTTGAATGTGGGAATATTTCTTAAATTTCTATATTATTAATTATTTTTAAATATTTAATTATGGTAATTAAAATTATTTAATATTTAACTGCATTTATGGGTAGGTACTTTGGTCAATTCAAAAAATTATAATGACAATAGTGTCATTTTTACTGGATTATAGGATGTCTGCATCCTCATTCATCCGTCCTAGTAGTGTAATCCTGATTATATCAAATGATGTAATCAGCATTATAAAATATAATCATCTTTACATTATATAAATATAACCAAACGTTATAATCGCACTATTACATTAGGATTACATGTAATTCTCTATCATGTAATCAAAATAAATGGGTTATAAGTGTTATATAAGGCACATCATTAAAATTTTAAGATGAATGTATAATTAAACTTTTTATTTATTATTGTGTTGACACTATTTTCATTTGGTATTATGTAAACTAAATAGGGGTAGAGTTGAAAAATTGTTGAATTTTATGAAAAAGATAATGAAATTTAAGATTTTTTTTTTCTATACAAAAAATGTCGGAAGTGCCCTGTAAATAAAATTAGGAGAGTATCTAATAGATAAATTAAAGGTTATAAAGATAAACTATCCAAATATTTATAACAAAAATAATGATATATTATGAGGGATGAAAGAGACCATTTTTTCACACACGAGAACAAAAAGGAAGGGGACATTTCTTGACCTATTTACAAACTTTGTGTATCATAATTCTCAGTTGCTTGCATTAAAAAATAAATAAATTCAGAGGATTCATTGAAATGCAAGATAAGGCATAAAATAAAAGACAGAAGAAAAGTGGGATGGTCAACGAAGAAAGTTTGAATTCGACCAATTCCGGGTTGCCGGTCAAAGGCGGTAGTCTGGTCTGTGTGGGTCCTCATGCAAGGGAGAGGCCAAAGAGAGCCATGGGCGGCTTCTTCAGCTTCCCTTAACTGCTTAACCTACCTCCCCCAACCCTCATTACACTTTGATCCTTCTTCCTCTATCCTCATTATTAACCCTAGCTAAGTTTTTCAACTTTACATAACCATCACTCAATTGGCGTACACCGAATTAGTATTAGTTTGACATGTTCAAATTTAACTTTTTACTAAGGAGATTTGTGTATGACTCTTGCAAAAAGCCATTGCACTTGTCGTTGTTATTATATTATTATTACCATTATTATTACCTTCTTGGCGCTCAAAGGGAGGTTGAGTGTGGACTTTAACTTCCGCAATTTTCAAGCTTTTGTCCCATCCCAATCCCATAAGTCTCCCCGAAACCAAAACCCTTCTTTTTTATACTCTTGCGTTTTGGAATCTGGAATTTTCCCCTAGTGTCTCTCACCTACGAGTTCCAATATTCGTTTCTCCGTTTTTGTTTCCAATTGTTCTACATATACCAACACATAGCATTGACTGCGAATTGGAGAGAAGAATAATGGGTGTTCTCTGTTAATTTAAGACATGGATGAGGTGTTACCGGAGCTGATTCTCTGAGTACATGTCAGGGGGTACAGCGATTGAGTTTTTCGTTTGGTTATCTGAAACTATGGGGGGTATTTGTTCGAGGTCCGCCAACGAGGACAAGGTATTTGCTAAGACTGATGAAAATTTTGTGAATCATAAATCTGGGAAGAATGGCCAGTCTAGCGTGCCGGGTGATTTCACTACTGCACCTCAGATACGTGAGAAAATGGAGAAGGATTTGCAAGAACCAGGTGAAATTCAAGACACAAATACAAGGACTAGTCCAAATGATTTCTATGATGGAATCCCACGCTTTCCTGATTCTTTTCCTCACAAGTCTAGGTCTGTTAAATCAACGCAGGCGGCTGTGGCAAAGGTTGGTTCATTATGGTCCACTTCAAATGCTCAACCCTTTGACTAATTCTTTCCTACTATTTATGCGCCCGAGCTGGGCTACTCGGTGATGGATCTGTTTATAGATCACTGGGGTTTATGCTGACAGTTCGGATTGATATGTCGTACCTATGCACATTTTTTAGATTTTTTTTTTTTTTAACTTTCCACCAAGAAATCGCGTGGCAATGAAAATCTGGTTAGTGTTCGAGAGTTAAATCAGAAAGCAGGATCATTATCTTAAAAATTAATAAAGTCCTAAGCAATTGTTATATAATGAGCAGGATCGTTAGTGTATCCTGGCAAGGGAAGCCCGTTAATAATACATCTCTTAACTTGTAGTAAGTTGGCTGGTTAAAAAGGCCTTTTGCCGGGGGAAGCTCACAACAAGGCCAACGGCTCATGCACATTCACCCCAATTTTCGGAGGGAATGCTTATTGAATAGTTGCAGATATTTTACAGAAAACATCAACAGGAGCCTATAAGAATTAAGAAAGGCAGAAGAAAACTAAAGCTCTAATGTTAATGAATCTAGAACTCGGTGAATGAGTCCATTGAATTGGTTGAAGAATCTGTTGATCACTCTCAATAGCAGAGTAGGTTTGCAAACTTCAACTGTGTCTTTCCTGTGAACTTATTGTCGTCTAGAATATTTTGGCATTCTTCCTAGCCTGACGATCAGTACTAACCAACATCCATCCACTTTCGTCAGAATCATTGCATAGGATTTCATTATAACTTCACACTTTTTATCCTCTTCATTGCAATGGTTACAATTTGAATTGAACTATTTTATTTGTTTTTTACACCATATATACCATTACCACTTTCAAATTTAGTTTAGTGTTCTGTCATGTCTTTAAGTTACGTAAGCAGGCTTGTTGAGAGGAAAGAGGATAATAAAAAGACCAAGTTTGGAAAAATTTGATGGCACATACTAAGATATTTTCTGTTCCAGGTCTCAGAGGTGAGTTCACGTATAGGAAGAGCTGGATTTGGGAAGGCAGTGGATGTCTTGGACACTCTTGGTAGCAGCATGACAAATTTAAATGCTGGAAGTGGATTTATTTCTGGAACAAAAGGGAATGAAATTGCTATCTTAGCATTTGAGGTTGCAAACACTATTGTCAAGGGCTCTAGTCTTGTTCAATCTCTGTCCAAAAGAAGTATTAGGCAGTTAAAAGAAGAGGTGATTCCTTCAAAGGGTGTGCAAGATTTAGTATCAAAAGATACAGATGAACTTCTAAGGATTGTTGCATCAGATAAGAGGTAAGTATAGGGTTAAGACGGATGAGTTTGAGTGAATTCAGTTCCTAAATAAGCTAAATTATTTGTATATTATGATTATTAAATGGCAACTGGAAGTGATCATTGGGTTTGCCTTCAGGGAGGAGTTGAAAGTTTTTACTGATGAGATAATCCGTTTTGGAAATCGCTCAAAGGATCCTCAATGGCACAACTTGGACCGTTACTTTGACAAGTAATATAAATTGTACTCTCTTAATTCATGTGAAGTTTTTAGCCTTTCATATGTTTACCTCTCTTGTGCTGTCTTATTCACAAGGTATCTATTTATTGTATATTACAGAATCAGCAGAGAACAGGATGCCCCCAGGCTGTCAGCAGATGAGGTAGAATCAATGATGCAGCATTTGATGACTTGGGTTCAGTTTACAGCTGTGAGTGTTATCCCTATCTTATTTGAGATCAAATATTAAGTCCAGAACTGATGTTTAATTTGCTGGAATTGATTGAAAGCTTTCTAATTGCTTGTCTTGTACATATCTAACATATCAGTTGCAAAGAGTGTTTTTCCCCTTCTTCTCCACTTCCACCATAGTCTACTTGATGCCTTCAAATGCATAATGATTTATGTGCTAAGGTGAATGGGGAATTGATGTATACTACTATTAGATATTGTGAATTGTGTTCCACATTAATATGAAGTCTTGTAATGAAGTAAAACTGGCATGGAATATGTCCTGGACAAAAGCTATGAGTACCTTAATTTCATTATGATACAAATGTTTCTGAAATTAGATGAATTTATGATGGTTGGATCTTTTATGTACTCTTTTCATAATCGATTTAATAATTTATCTCCAACTCGCATTTTATTATGGGGACGAACTGATACTCCTTGAGTTATTTTAAATGCAGTACACACTCATTCATATATATTCCATGTGATAGTCTGATTAGATAAGATGAGGGGGTAGATACTGTATTTTATGCATCTTGTGTGGCCTTTCTTAGTCTCTTCATACTGTATGTACGATCTTGAGTCATTCAACACTGTACAATTTTATGAAATTTTATATTCAAGGTTTTCTATTATCTTCCTTTGATATAAACAAGAGAGGATTTATCTTGTGTGTCCCATGTATTTGCTTTCTTACTCAAGCTAGCCATTTGTTTATGTTTTTCTTAGGCCTTACTAATGCATGGCATAGTTCTCAATAAGATTTTAATATAATTCTTTATTGCCTCAGGAGTTATACCACGAATTACATGCACTGGATAGATTTCAGCAAGACTATCTTAGTAAGCGGCACGAGGACGATAGTTCTGGTGCAACCCAAAAAGGTGATCATATATCCTACTTTTGACATGATATGCAACTCTTATTTGTGATGAGCTTTCTAAAGAATATGAAGTCAAAAAAGAAGATTAATTGGGGCCTTTTGATAGAATGAACATTTAGAAGGTGGAGACTATGTCTGAAACTTGGACAAGACTGCCATAGAGTAATTGGTTAACTGTTGTCTGCTTGTATTGCTTACTGTTTCATTGTCTTTACATCAATATTCCCTGACCAAGGTAGAATTGTAGGCTATGCTGAAGACTTTGTTTGAATTTTTGAAATCAGAATTGCATAGGCTTGTTGAGAATATTATCAAGCGCCTGAAGGGTTAGATAAAATTTAAGATATGGTTGAAGAGATTCACTCTGATGACATGTTTGACTTTACCATATACTGAGCAATATTTTAGGAAAATCTTATATATGTAACTTTTGACTTAATGTTTCTCTTCATATAGATGATAGCCTTCCAATCTTGAGGGCAGAACTTAAAACTCAAAAGAAGCAAGTTAAACAGTTGAAGAAAAAGTCACTCTGGTCCAGAAGTTTGGAGGAGGTAGCTTAGAGTTTAGATTGTTACTTTAGATGAATATGTTTCTCTCATCTCTTAGTCAGTAGGATTCATATTCTTATGGATTTCAGATTATGGAGAAGCTTGTAGACATTGTCCAATTTTTGCATTTGGAGATGAACAACATCTTTGGCAGTGAAGGTATATACCCGTTAACTCGAACATGTTGTACTATAATCAATATCTGTTGTTATCATAACAATCGATGTATGATTCAATTAATGTTATTTTATCTGTTGTGCATATCTCAGTCATATTGAGCTAGAAGTATTATTCTTGGAACATTTGAAAGTTAAAGGGGGAAAACATGAATGGTGGAAGGGGCATAGATGTAAAGAGACTGGTAGGGAAGCGGGTAGAGAACTACCTAGTTTTATTCTTGTTGGTCACTCTTGAAAACACTGTATCAAAGTCTGTTCTTTGCTTCTAAGTGCCTGTTTGGAAAACTATAGAATCAATTAAAAAAGTTCTTTTACACTTTGGGACAAAACTGCTCTCACATATTTACGTCGTACAGTACAAAATTACTTAATAAGCTAATCCACGTACCCACTTAATTGTAACGATTTTATCCATGAACTACTGCAGATCGTCAGAAGCCAGTAATTGGATCCAGCAGCAGTCGTCAAAGATTGGGTCCTGCAGGCCTTGCTTTGCACTATGCAAATATAGTACTCCAAATTGATACTCTTGTAAGTTTATCTCCTATAATGTTTTTTATTCATTATAGGTCTCTAATCTATTATGTATCTTTTCTTTAAGCCAGGTGATAATTTTATTAATCAAGTATCAAGGAAGACATCTCATATTTGCCTTTAAATATTGGATTTAGTTTATTCCACATCAGTTTCTCATAGTAAACACTTCCCCAGCTAACATGATGACACATTATCTTGATCCAAAATTCTATGAACCTAAATTTCTATTCGATAGTTTTGGTGACACACAAAATATGTGCATGTGAACAATTAACTAACCGATGCATTGATGCTTAAAATAATTTTGTGCACTATGTATGCATGAATTGCCCATATCATCAAGGGATTGGAGTGCACTTGGCTGCCCCAAAATTCTTTTTCAATTTAATATCTTTTAACCTACAATACAACGAAAACATCAGGGTGCAAGGTTGCTATTTGTGTTATGTTAAGTGTTTAGCAGCGATAAAGAGATCCATGCTGAGTCAGTGTTGATGATGGCAGGTTGCACGATCCAGTTCTATGCCTGCAAATACAAGGGATTCATTATATCAGGGCTTGCCTCCTAACATAAAATTGGCTTTGCGTTCCAAATTACTGTCTGTTCATGTTGCAAACCAGGTTTGTTTATATGCTGCAAGTTTCTTATGCCACCACAGCATACATCCTTGTATTGTTAAAAACCAACGAGAAATACTCAACCAATTCTGAAATCAATTTCTTCTGTTCTTAGTTGTTTACTTCATCTGAAGCAAAGGCATATCCTCAACTAAATTATATTTCCTTTGTATTCTGAAGATGACCATAACAGAGATCAAAGAGGAGATGGAGAAGACATTACACTGGCTGGTTCCAGTTGCCACAAACACAGCCAAGTATGGTGTTTTTCCTTTCTTCAAATAAATACTCTCCTATACGAGAAGATTTCATAAGCATCAGTTTATTCAATACATGTAAAATCTGATTTTAACTTTTTGGCATTTGATTGCTGTAAAATTGACTCAGGGCGCATCATGGTTTTGGATGGGTTGGGGAGTGGGCAAACACTGGGTGAGTATCAAGTCAGTTCTTTTATAACAGCTAAACTTGCTTGTTCATTTTCCCATTTCTAAGTAATTATTTGGTTCTTGCAGGTCTGAGGTAAATCGGAAGAACACGCAGACTGATGTGATGCGGATTGAAACATTTCACCATGCAGACAAGGACAAAGTTGAAAGTTACATTATTGAACTTCTTTTATGGCTTCATCGCCTGGCCATCAAAAGTAAGGCTAACAATGACCTTGGTGAAACAAAGTTTACACACAAGCCAGCTTTTGGCGCTGCCCTGCAAAAGACAGACAAGCAACCTAAGAATACTGGGCTTCCGTTACTAACAATTGATGAACAAAACCTGCTACAAGCCGTAACTAAGAACACACGGATCCGAGGAATTAGCAAGAGCTTGGACTTCGACACCATGAATACTACAAGGGAGAAGAACAGCAGGCTGACAAGGAGTTGCAGCCATTCATCAACGGTTAAAAGCAAGGAATCAACATTTAATAGGATTTCATCTAAGCTCCCATTGATTGATTTTGGTATTGACAAAGAGAGGGCTTTAGATGTGATAGACAGAGTGGACATGGTCAGATAGTTTGTACATACACCGTATTCATGCTGCAACCGTTGAGGGCCAATTCTTGGCTGCACTTGTGGTATCTTATCTATGGCTTCATCAGAGAGTTCAGTTTTGGTGAAGCTCTGTACAAAAAAAACTCATGGCACCAAGGTAGAGTGATGAGAAAATAGGCTCTATGGATTACATTGCCCAGTTGGGTTTGAAGCAGAGTGGATTGTGTTTCAAAGTGAATAGACAATAGGAGGATATGGTGCCTGCCTGCTTCTGCATTGCTGCACGGGTTACTTTGGATTTGGTATATCCTTGAATGATGCCAAAATTGGAACCTATTTTTTATTTTTTGAATAGAAATGTAGATCCTGGCCATTATAGTTTGTACAACATCTAAATAAAATAGAATCAGAGTATGTATGTACAAGAGTTTGAGCCTGGTGTGTTCATGGGCTTGTTTGATTCTATTTTCTGTTTTTTTTCTCAGAAACAATCTTATAAAATAATTTTTTAAAATAAGTTTTAAAAATTAAAAAACAAAAAAAATCTGTTTGGATATATTATTTTGAAAAATCTACTTTTGAAGTGACATAATGGTGCGGTTGCTAGTCATGACGTGGTGGTGGTCATCACTAATAGTATAGTATCAATAGTGGATAAGTGATAGCCTCAAAAAATAAAAAATAGGAAAACAAAAATAAAAAAATAACTAAAAACTGTTTTTGTTTTTTTAGTTTTTAAAAACAATTTTTGAAAACAATTTACCAATTTTATTGTTTTATTGTTGTTAAAAAAAAAAGTTTTTAAAATTGGGGGTAGTTGATTCACCTTGAAACATAGTATATTTTTGAAATTTCAATGAATTTGTTATTGTTAGGTTTTTTTCTTTCTTGGGAGAGTTTGCTGTGACTTCACTAATAGCTGACAATTTTGTTCGAGTTTAGGAAAACAGGGCGCGGCGGCCACTTGCTTCGTGATTTATTCTCAGTTTGAGTTGTTTTTTAAATATTTTGAACCGAAACTTTTTTTAAAAGAGGGAAGCGTATAAGCTTTATTTATGTTTTTCTAAAGACATGGAAAAGAAAAACTCTTCTTGTCTTAGAAAAAAAAATACTACGTTACTCATCATTTGAATAATTAAGTAATTTTAATTAATTAAATTTAAAGTGTATAGTAAAATTGATTTCATATCTACGTTATTGCATTATAGTTCTTTATGTAGTAATATATCAGCCATCAAGAAACAACTCACTTAAGCCAAAACTTAAAGGAGGTGCTTGGTGTCAATTAAGCCGAGCCACTTTGATGGATTCACATTAAATATCATAATTATATCTAATTTTTCTTTTATAATGCATATGGCACTATATTAAGTAAAGTGAGAATAAAAAAGGCCAAATGTTGGATCTACAAATATCTATATTCTATATCCATCTTTTACAAAACTCATTTAGAAATAAGAAATATTTTATAAATGTACATTTTTTTTTAACACTTATAATAGAAACCGTATTTAAAGATGAGGCGGGAAAACTTCTATCTCTCTCTGTTTTTCTTAATTACAAAAACTTTTATCTCTATGGTATTCTATTTAACAGGATTTTTTTTATCTTCTGGGATTCACAAAATTGAACCGGCAAGGCGGCAACGTTGAACCCAGAAGAAGCGAAGCGACCCACAACACTCTAATCACCCAACTTGAGCTTTTCGGCCGGATAAACCCCTTCTCTTCTACTTCTCCTGTGTGTCTTCTGAGATGGATTTTTCTGAACCTTGTCTTTTGCAGTATCACCAGATGATGTCTTCGTTGACTTTGGATCTTTTTCTCCGCCGCTCCTACAATACAATGTGTTCAGAAAAAATAAATCAAAGGTCTTTTAAGAGTCAGAACATCCTTAAACGAAGCTAGTTCAAATACAAACCTAAAGTGCAAGAACATGACCAACATGCCAACCGCAGCAGTGCCACCCAAGACTGATTTTAACATTATATTATTTTGAGGTTTCCTTCTTGGTATTCCTGTACTCTCCTCTGTTTTCTCAGCCAAATTATCAGCCAATGGAGAAGCTTTCTGATCTTCTGGTGTTATTTCTTCCTACATCACAACAAAATCCAAACAAAGTTTCAATTTTGATATAACCTACGAGTTTACAGAAACATGCCTGTGATGGGATCAAATCTTACTGGAAGACACGTGTCAATGGTATATTTTGAATGGCACGCAGGATCCATGTCGTATTGAGATTCTTGACCACTGTCTTTGCATTCAAGCTTCGAGCATTCATTTGTTAAGCAGGATCGTGAATCATGAGAAACATCCTCATTGGTTACCACATGTAGTACTCTTTCACCTCTGTCACCCATGTCGTGATCTTTAGCATCTTCCTCATTAGAGGGACACTTTTCATGGTAATCCATGCCTACAACATCGGATAGAACAACGTGACAGTCCTTGTTTGTCTGTTTATCATCAATGTCTAATTTCACAGCAGCCTCCTCTTCATCTGGTTCAGAGGGTATGACTTTAAAAGCTTTATGTTTTGGAGTATCTTCCTCACAGGACCCCACCTTCAGAAAAGATGAGGAAAAACTTGTACGATCGTCAGGTGATACCAAAGCACATTTTCCTTTCTGATCCCATTTACAAAACTCCGACGATAAATAAGAATGAAATGACAGTAAATCCTCAGACTCGTGAAAACTGGCTTTAGAATATAAAGAATTCTTCTTGTCCTCTAATTTCTTAATAGAGTGTAAATATTTAGCTTTAGAAGTGATCTCATCATATGCCATTTCCCCATAGTCCATAGCGGTCTGAGATTTATATCCTTCAATAATTTGATTCCACTGATCCACCTTGTCACTGTGAATTTCAAAAGACCCAAGGGTCTCAAAATTGTCCTGCTCATCAAATTTATCACTCAAGTTGACTGGTTCCATTGGGAAATTTCTCAGAACTTCCATATTGTCACGGATATCAAAATATCCTTTGTCATATTCAATACTCCCTGGTGTTGAGTTTGAACCATGAGAACTAGCACTGTGATGTACATTTGATGACGTGCTATTTTCTTCAATATTTGAGGCTTTCACTTGCTCCAAAGTACCTCTTCTTCCAAACAAGCTTTGGTCAAAATAATCGAAGCCCATAAAGCCATTTTCTTGTTCTATGTTCTCCTCTGAGCAAGGATGCAATGATTTCTCTGAACTCAAAAATTCAAAGTCAGCCTCAGATTGAAGTTCTGCATGATTTATTTCTGTGGCATCATACTCTTCCAAATATGTCTCATGGTCCCCGGGGGAGGCAGCAGCAGAGTAACCCTACAAAAGTACCATGCTTTAAAAAAAAGGGTGGATATTTGTTTGGTTGGAAATTTAATACTTTCCTTTTTCTCAGGTTCCTAACCTACAAGTAAACATAAGGACACACCTGCCTGTGTTTTGCTTCCTCATGCTTCTGTGAGTAATAAGTAGGAGAATCCGCAAGGTTACTTTGAGACAGCTCTAAGTTTCTACAAATGTATCCAACCATATCCTTAGGCATAGTAATTGTGCATGACACAACATCAAAATCCGGAACCTGTTACCACTCTCTTTAAGTTTAGTAGCAAAGAAACAATTAAAATAGTAAGCTATAAGATCAAGTAGATTATGAACAAATGCCTTACATATACATTCTTAGACCTTGCCTTTTTTGAGAATGAGCGTATACACATACAAACTTTTCGAGTACTTCTTTTCTCTACAACATCTGATGGAGAGAAGAGGTCTATGCCAGTCAATCCCAAGATTTTGCAGATCTGCATATTATAAAATGGTACACCTGAGATATATGTTTGCACTAAGAATCAAGAGAATTAAAAACCAATAAGCAGAAGAAGACTTTGGATTTTGTCTACCCATATATAAGCTCCTATCAAGAAATGCTTAAAAATGCAGATGAGCCCCTCAGGCCACAGGCTTCATATCAGAAATGCCAGCACCACTCTCCATACAATTACCCTTCACTAAACTCGTCAAAAGGAATAACAAGAGAATTTTCTAATTTGGTTATAATCATAATACACTTTTCTTTACATTTATGTTGAATTTTTTTTATCAACTATATTTAAGTTGTTTCTATTATTGCTATTAGCAGGCTGGCAGCTTTTCTGGTGTAAGGTGTTACTGATTTCTATGCACTTCTCTGTACTCCAACAGTATATTCTCTTACAAGTAAGAAAAATATATCTTAAAAATTAACTTACTTTCAGAAATGAATCAACGTTGGAATAAGGCCTATATCTGCCACTGTTCTTCATGGAAGCAAAAGGCTGATGCTGGTATGCTATTACGTGCCTTAACTCCATATGCTTTGCCAGCAGCAATCTCCACACAACTTTTGAAGTTTGAAACCTACAAACCAGTGAAACTAGTTAAATTCAGAAAAAACAACATCAAATGCCAATCTGACATTTTCCCGCTCAAACTCCTCTTGGGTTTTAATTCTCACAAGAACAGGATGACTAATGGACAATTATAAAAGTTGGTACATACAGCAATTCTCCATCAGCAAGAACTTCAGATATAATGAGATTCTCATCTAATCTTATTTGCAGCACTTCTCCAAGCCAAATTCGTGTTTGAGTCTGCAAAAGAATTGGAAAACGAAATGGCAGTGATTAGACATCGGTCTTAGCTAAGGAAAATAAATAAATAAATGTTAGCTATCAGCAGACATTGAAGAAGAGTGATGATGATTGATGAACCTGAAGGAAGGCATCGTCGAGCTCCCGGAAGCTAGATTCCGATGATGCTGACGATGGTGGCGGCGGTGACGGTGAAGAAGGTTGAAGGAGCTGAGGGGATTGAGATCTGTGAAGGGAATCATCATCACAGACCATGACGGCGGCGATTCTGAGAGAAGAAGAGATAGCGCCGATACGAATGGATATTGGGTGAAGAGAGGAAATGGGACCAAACAAAAAAAAAAGGAAAGAAATGAAAGAAGCGGGAGGAGCTAGCTAGGCTAGTGGTGGGGTGAGTGTGAGATGAGAATATAGTATATTTGTTGTTATTCTCTCTGGTTTGGATGATCAGAGAGAGATGAAAAGTGAAAAAGTGAAGCTCACAAAAGACATGGCCATGATTCTGTGTCTTTTTTGTTGCCTGATCTTCCTATATCGTTCCAGGCACTACGACCCCCATTTCCTTGTTCCATTCTGTGGATGGATGAGTCAACCTGATACTAAAACATTAAGTAATAGTAATTCTTTACACGCAGGCTCATTAGAGAAGAGAGAAGGGTCATGTTGCTTCTCTTTCCTTTTGTGTAATGACACGTGTCTAGTCTTTTCTTAACATTCATTATTAACATATCTCACTCTTCAATTTTCAAATGATGGGCGATTTTTATAATCAAATATTGCTGCTTTCTTTGATTTTTTTTATTATAAATTTATAATACAGCCACAGCTGAATAACCCATGGTTAATTTTAAGGTTGCTGAGTTTATTAGTAAAGAGAAAAAAAATCCGAACAAAATAAATTGTGTTAATAGAAGACGTGCCCAGATTAGTAGCCTTGAGATGGGGCCAATGGGAAGGCACGTGAGTTCCGTAATTGCGTGGCTATTTGTTTTCTATTATGATGAAGGCAGGAGTATTATTATGGAGGGTTTTTTTTTTTTTTCTCCTCTGTGCTTGTTTGGAAATTTATTGGGAAGAGAAAAAAGTTTATTTAGAGGGTAAAAACTCATTTGGCATCTACTGACATATTTTTGAATACGTTAGCTTTCATTAGGTTTTTAATAAAAAAAACTGTTTTTTTTAGAAACTCATTGAAATAATTTTTAGCTTTTTTTATTAGGTTTAGAAAAAAAAATCAATTCCCACCGTTAATTCAAACATAAATCATATTTATAATATGATTTTTTTTAATTTGACTTCTATAAAAATTATATTAAAAAAAATTTATTTTTACATCACTAATTCAAACAGACACTTAGAAAGTCGAGACAAAAAAAAGAAGGGAAACTAGAAAAAGAAGTCGCTGTCGTTTGAAACAAGTGTCTTTGATTTCACTTCAAAATTGATTAGGTCGGGTGATGTGAGCTTTAGAAACAAGAGCCACGCTACGAGTTTGAGTGAGTGGCACTTAATTAGCGGAGTACTGGCGGTTGTGAAATTTGAACATGTTAACGTCTGAGGAAGAAGGGGAAAGTGAAAAAAAGACAAAAGGCAAATAAGTAATAGCTGGGGCACTTGTTCATGGTGAGCATAGTAACAACGTGGAAACTAGGCATGTTCACATACCTCACCTTCCCCAACACCATCACTTTCTCTACCGTTCTTGCATCATTCCCACTATTTTTCTCACAGCCACTCATCCTATTTTATTCTTTTATTTTGGTTAGTTAAATTTCATAATATGTATTTCTATTTTTTTTACAAATATTGGTATTGAAGTTTTATGAGTTGACAAGACTATTCTAACATGTTGGGTTTAATTTTCAAAATAACAATAATTGACACAATTTTTAAGGATAGATAAATGGGACATTTATATTTTAATAAATGAGGAATGTTTTATATATGTATCTATATATTTCTTGAGTAAAACTTGTAGTGTTTTATTTTGAGCAAATGGTAAATGATTATCTTAATAAATGGGCCAACCCCTGTGTATACGCTTGTGCCCGAGATAGCTTAGCTAAACAGATATCCAACCCAGAGTACACTAGGCTAAGAGGCCACAACAGGTCTCCTACTTTTCATTATCTATATTGAAATTAAATAAAATTAAAAAGTTAAGTAGAAAGAATCATTCAAACTTATATTTGGTATGGAATAGCCCAAATGCCCAATGCTAAATTTACAGTTGACATCCAAAAAGTAAGAAGACAAGTAGTATTGAAAGGAACGAGACTGTTTAAGGGATGTTCAGAAACCAGAATGGATATAGAAATAGATACAAGTATTTAATGAATTCGTATAAATATGATGTTGTAACAAATCAAAATAAAACTGGCCTCTGCCATATCATCTGAACTGCCCAACTCTAAAATGGAGCTATGAACTGCCAGGAAACAAAAAAAAAGAGACTTGATTGAGAAGATGCTTTATCAAAAATTCTTCTCTGTACTGTACCATGTTGCTGTTAGTTTAACATGGCCTCTAAATTACATACAAGGGTAAGAGCTGAGAATTTAGGAAGCTGAAGTTGGATCAACATCAGTATCATTTGAGATTTGTCCAAATATGTCAGGGCAAGATTCCCAGGTCCCCTTATCCCTCGCCTCCCAGTACCCGCCAGCATAACGGTAACTGTTACTGTCCTTGTCCTTTACAAACCACCTTGGTTTCCAACCCGTCTCTTGCATCTTCCTTGCCTGTCAAGTTACCCACTCTTCTATTAATAACTCCATAGAAACACCCAACCCTAAAAAAAAAGAGAGAGAGAGAGAAAGGTGAATTTCATATGCACATTTCATACTTGTCGCTGTCTCTGCTCCAGCCGCAACTTCTCACTATTGGCCATTTCATACTCCCCATTCTCCAAAAACCTTTGATCAGGTCTCAACCTCGAATCTGTGGGCGGCAACTTCCCCTGTTTCACAACTTTTATGTCACAAACTCAGACATAACCACTCAGGACAATGCGTCCCATGTTGCAAATATAGGATTTTGCGAAGAACAAAGGCAGAAATTAAAGCATTCAAGAAAAGTACTTGCCTTGAGTTCAGGTGTGATTTCATTCAGTGTAATAGCGAATTCAGTAAGATTATATCTTGTAGTGTGATAGGGTGGCTCATTCCGCTCCCACAGCAGACATGATTTTGACGACCCACTGGATTTTTTACTTTCATAATTGTTATTAATTATACAGTGCAAACTCTCATCCCATTTCCCGTAGATAGTTGCTAATGCTTTACCATTCTTATCTTCCACCGCGCCTTGCACCTGCACCACATGCAACTTATATATTACACAGCATGATCAAGTACTCGGTAGAAAATCCAACACCAAGTTAAATTTCTTGATTTCTCACATCCAAAAGCAAGAAAATAAATGCTAGGAGTATTATTAGAAAGGGCACCTGGTGAGGGTTTCGATCAATCATTGACTGCTCCTTAAATTTAACCTTACAAGAATGCTCACGATTCCCTTCTATGCGCATTGTCCCATAATGGTCACAGTACAGTTTTCCTAAAATCAGATTGTAAATGGATGTTGTTACCTGACGATAGAATATTAGACAATCAGAAGCCTGGCAACTTAAACGATACAGGTAATCAACACAACTATTGTAAGACAATTATTTAAATTCTTGCAAAAAGTAGGTTTGAGTATGTGTAAGTGAATCCTATTATGACAATACCTTACTCCACTGAAAGACTTCTCCGTCGTCAAACTCGATGGTCAGTACACCAACAGGATCAAGCTGAATGGAACGACCCCGGAATTTGCTTTTTAAATTGCCTTCACCCCAAAATTTCCAGCCATTTCCCTCACAATGGCACGCAACGACCATGGGATGGTGGCTGACCTATGTCAATGGCATCATATTCAAAAAGAAAAAGTTGTTCAATCTTTTCATTTTTCGTTTATGTTTTTCTTTTTGAGGAGTAAATGCCAGCTTTCTGCACTACTACATACTGTACCTTCTCAGAGATAAATCGAAAGCCTTTATCTGGGAAATCTGCCTCATATGTCTCCCCCAATAGTGGATTAAATGGTTTGCAACTCCTTCCAAGAGTGCTAGAATACCCTGAAACTGCAAATGCAGCCACATCTAGCACCCTCATAAGATTGTTACCCTGTGTATAAATATAATGGATTGATATCACTGTAAAATATATTGCGCTAACAGCTGAAACTCTGAGCTTTAACAAATAGCCTTTGTGACTAATCCCATATAACTAACTATATAGTTAGAGTGGAAACTAACCTTTTGACCCCATTCAAATGCTCGGTCTAGAAGGTAAGAATACTCGAGGTCTTCACAGCATTTCTGTAATGAGGAAATAGGCTCGTTGAAGTAAACTGGGAGGCAAACGCTTGTGAGATCCTTCCCAATATTATCTTTAATTATTGACCAGAGACTGGCTGACTTTTCTTTCTCAACAGGATCGGGCAATTTCTTTCGTCGCATCACTTGAGGATAACTGGGTCTCACAGATCCAGTGGGCGAATCTGCATTATGTTTACCAGTGGAAGTCTCCTCACAATCAGAATCTGATTCATTTTCTCTACAAGAACTTAACGAAAGTATATCACTTGTATCAAAGAATGCATCATTGTCATCGTCAGACTGATCGTTCCTGTCTTGATCATCAGAAGAATCGCTTGGACTCCCATCTGTATACAATGTCACAATAGTGAGATGATTAGAGGAATGGAATATTACAAAATTATGATAGCAAGATAGTTTTAAAAAAATCATTTTAAATTAATTTACCCTCCGTACTATAAACATGAATGGAATGTCACGGAAATCACACGGACCAACACGCCTGTTTGGTTCCCACCACCCCGCCCCCGGGTGAGGAATTCTAACGGAGGGGGAGGATGTGAAGGATTTTAATATTATTTTATTTGTATTAATTAGAAAGAAGAGGGATGGAGATTTTAATGTTACTTTATTTTATTTAGGAGAGGAGGGGAGGGGAGGGAAATTATTTTCACATGGACAACTTTATCCTTATATTATAAGTGATTTTATCCAAAATCTATTAAATATATAATAAAGTTTAAATATAAATAAAATTTTTATTTTCTAAATTATAATCAACTGTAATCAAATGTTTTCATATTAAAAATTTAATAATATTTTAAAATTGAAAATCTTATGTACACACAATCACAAAATTTAATTAAGAAAACCTAAGACTCATCATTAAAAAAGTAAGAAAACGATATATCATTATAATATAGTTATTGTGACGGGAAGGAATGAAAATGGACTTGGGAAGAAGCTGATTGTTTGGTATTTATGAAGAATGAAAATGGAAAGAGCATTTCTGGAATATCATTAAAATCTTATGGGCATTTTTTATCTAATAAAATTTTTTTTAAAACCTCCCCTTCAAATCCCTTCAATTTAGGAGGGAGAGGTTTTGAGCCCTCCCCTCCTAAATTTTTAATCTTCTTAATCAAAGAAAATGGATCAAAATCCCTCTACTCCATTTCCCTTAAACCAAACAGACTCTTAAAGTGTACGTCCCATTCTAGGAACATCCTAATCCTAATTATGCACTACTTGTCTGTTTATGAAGGAAAAGAAAGAGACAACAATTAGTGCATCAGCTAGTACGTTGCCCTCTCTAGTCCCTACTGAGTAAAACGTACCGCTAAACTTTCCATGCTTTGGCGCAAGGGAATCTTCAACATCCACCTTTGACGACTGCCTTTGGGCCGTTTCATTAACAAGTGTGTTTTCCAAGTCAACCTTTTCTGTCTAAAAAATGCAGCCCGGCCACCGATAATAAAAACAATTAGTTTTGTTTCTGAGTGATTTGGATTAGTGAAATGAGAAGATTTTGCTGAATCTTCAATTAAAAAGGCTTGCCTCTAAATGGCGGAAAGATTCTAAAAGGAGCTTGTACTTTTGTTTGAGGGCCAAAATATATTTGTGCATCTGAGCGAGCTCGCTTCTCATAATATTTTCACACTCCTGAATGGCAATTTCACTCACACCCTTCTCCACGAGGCGTTGCCTTAACTTCTGGGTGGACATTAACATCGTCTCCTGCGGAGCCATTATCTCTGCATTCTTCGGTGACCGTGGATACAAACCCTTCATTGCCCTTAACGCCTCTACCCATGCGTTCCTGTCCTCTCTGCTCTCCGCCCTCAGATGTAGCCTCTTCTTCGCCCCCGTCCTCACTGAAAACCTTCTCTCGTCGGATTTGCTCTCCCTTATTGAACACACCTACATCAATTTATGCGTTACAATTAAAAAAAATACACGTTCTATAAGAGTAATCTGTAATTGTATCAATAATTGAGCGAAATTGAATCGAGAATGACCATGAGATGGATTTCGCAGACGGGTTTGCTTTGGCGAGAGGGGTTATTGCGGTGACTAGCGATTCGACGCAGAGACTCTTCCCCGATGACCATAGATCCCCTTTCGACTTCGCCGTTGAGCACGAGCTTATTGGAACCGTGGATTTTAAAATATGAAAGAACGCCATCCTGTAGTACGAACCACCGCGCGCGCCACCCGCGACCGTAATTGACCCACTTGTACAAGATGCCGGAGATTCCATTTCCGACGAGGCCAGTGATCATGACCCCTCGGTGGTTGTGTTGGCGAGAGGTTACCGCAGACGCGGAACGTTGGACCATAGGGAAAGAGTTGCGTTGTGTGGAGCCATGAGAATAACCAATGGTTGAGTACGACCGGAGGGATGACGCTGTTGAGGCCGGAAAGCTGCGCGCCTCCGATGAGAGTGAATTTGGACCGGTTTCGTTACGGTCCTCGGAGGCGTGGAGATACTGACTCATGAATAACACCAATTGCAAAAGTAGAAGACGATCATTGAATCGTCATATAGTCGAGCAAAAGAAGAAAACCTCGGGGTAGCATCGTCAACGGCGAAACCAAACAGTGATGGCTCACCGCGAAACTCGCCCTCCATTTCTAAGTTTTCGTTTCTTTCCAGAAATGGAAATAAAATAGTAAAAGTATAAAAAATTGAACTAGTTTTGTTTCGTTGACAAATTTTTTTTTTTTTTTTGCCATTTTTCGTTGGCAAAATCAGATCAATGGATTTGCATTAAAAGGCAAGAAGCTATGCCCGGCAGAGGATTAATTATAATTCATAAAAGTGTCATTTTATTTTATACATATAAGATATATGATAAGAAATGGTTTAAGGTGTATCTAACACCCTAAAATACTTTTAAATGTATTTTATATCCTAAAATATTTTGTGAAATATTCATATTTTATACACACTACCATAAACTAGTATGCATGATTAGTTATTAGGATGAGATTCAAAGAATCTCAATAACAAATAGTTACCATTTAGGCCATTAAGTTGAATTTATCAACAAATAATTTTGCCAAAGTTACATATAATAAAACATGGAATTGTCAATCAAGACTATGATTGAATTCAATAAAACACGTTATCATTCCCGCGAAACAGGACACGACATCCTATTATAGATGCATAATAGAGAACGTTCGCGCACTATTATAGATGCAAAAGCTTGGCACATAATGCATACATCCTATTACTGAAATTTGAGGCGCACAAGTTTATACTCTAATACAGAACAAATTACAAAACCCCAATCACCACATAAACGGATGAGCACACACCATCTCCTTCATCATGTTGCAGCATACAAGAGAGCAAACATAAAGTTAAAAGGAAGAAATTATGAAGAGGAACTTGGGAAAGTGAGTCATAAAGCCTTTTCCAAGAGTAACAGTGCAAAGTAAAGGAAACAAATAACGAGATTTCTAATTCTAAGAGGAAAGGAAACAGGGGTGGGTGGTTAACTGGAGAGGGGAAGCTTGTTGAGTTTAGAGAAGCGATAGTCCTTGAAGGGGCGAGCCTTGTAGAGGGCAGGATGATCCGGCGAGAGAAGCTGAGGCAGAGGTCCGACCAGGAAGTCGCCGGGCGGCTCCAAAAACACCGGCCAAGACATTCTGGTCTTGTCCTTGTCCACTTTGGTTCTGTGCAATACACTCTTGTACTTGCCATTGCTCGCTATCTGTCCACCCTCATCATATACATTTCATATATATATATATATAATTAGTCACACTTCAGTTTCGAACAGCAATATTCTATTCATGCATTTCACATATATCATGTTTCATTGAAAAAGAGAATGAAAGTTATATCAGCGTGCCTTCATATGTTACCATACTTTAGAGTCTATAATTACTAAAATCTTACCCTTCTGGTAGTTACGTGCCTTCATATGCATTTGCGACATTCCTTTATTAAAGGAGATGTATACATCATGATAATATTAAGTGGTTGTTTCCATAACAATATACTCTCTTTTATCTTAAATATAACATCCTAATTATTAAAGAGTTAATCTAATTAATATAAGACTTTGCCCACTTTTATCTATCTGTCTCAATATATATCATTCAGTTTTTTCCTCAAAGTATTTCTATTTGATCCACCGTTTTTTAAAATTTAAATAAACGAAATTATAATAAATTGTTGACATGGTATTAATTAAAAAACTAATTTAGTTTCTTCAAAGGACAAAGCATTTAAACTGTCCGGTAGAGGAATGTGCGAACTGTCTTCATCTGAGCAGAGACAATTCCGTAAAGTTTGTGGATCCCACACCATGTGCGACTCACTAGGGTTTGTGACACGCTGTATGTAGAAATGTAGATGGATTCCTCCTTTTTGCATTAAAAAAACGTAGGTAGATCCCTCCACTGTGAACGATGCTTGGACCCCATTAAGAACATGTATATATTAAGAACATGTATATATGGCCCAAACTTCCCCCTAAAAGGAAACTCTGAAACCCCCCCCCCCCCCGTCAAAGAAAAAGGGACGTACTCCATTAATTTTTAATTCCTACATTGGTCATTGATAGAAGAGTCTTCTTTAAAAAAAATTATAAAAGCTAAATAAATTAATTAGTTCTAACATATGACGTGTACGTGTACTATTAGATTTTATATTAATTTATAAATTAAATAAATTAATTTTAAAAAAATAATAAATATAAATATTTCAGTAAATATTATTTATCTTCATTAATCTCATTAAAAAAAAGGTCAAATAATTCTTATATTAAGTAGGGTTAGTATTTGATTATGGCTTTCACAATTTTGTCTTTTAGCATTTAATGGCATAGCACTCATACATTGAATTCAACTAAGAAAAGTACGCGTTAATGAAGTGATTAAGGGAAAAGGGAATTAATTAACCTGAAGTTGATCCCCGATGTGAACAATCAAAGCATCGGGAATATACTTGGCATCGATCCAACGTTCATCTTTGAGAACTTGAAGGCCCGGAACTTCGTTTGGAACAAGAATGGTGAGAGTGGACAAATCAGTGTGAGGAGTGACACCCAAAGCTAGGTCCGGCCGAGGACACGGCGGGTAATAGTTTATCTTCAACATGTACTCTAAGTCCTCTCCTCCCACACCCTCCTTCATCGCATTTTCTTCCAACCCTAACCCTAATGACAGGTACTTGAAAATCTTATCTCCCACGTCTCTCACGTGTTTAGCATACTCTTCGCTCACCTCCTTGTAAGAAGGAGGATTCTGAGGCCAGAACTTGTAGTTGATTTTTGATGGAGGCCATATAATGTGAAAAAGATGGTCAACCCAAGCTTTTTTTCCGTAGGTATCTTTCTGAAGCATGGTTCCATAGCCTTCAAAGCCTTGAGGTGGCTTGGCATATTTCTCCTTCTCGTCGTGGGGGAGTTCAAAGAACTCTCTCCCAACCGTACGAAGCTTCTGCAGCGAATCACCAGGGATTCCATGGTTGACGAGTTGGAACAAGCCCCACTCTTGGCTCGCCTTAGAGATCAACTCCACTAGGTGGTCCTGGTCAGGATGGCTGAGATCAATGGTGGGTATGTCGGGAGCAGGGCCCTGAAATGTTGTTATGGCCGGCTGCTCTTTCTCCGGCCGAATGAACTCCGCCGGAATGGAGCCAGTGATCATGGATAAGGTGGAGATAGCTTGCACCCTCTCAACCTCCATGCCGTATATGTCCGTGAATCTCTTTGAATGTATACTGATACAAGTAAGCAGAATGGCTATTGTGGGAAGATGAGAATGCAGAGATTGAGTGCTCATATAAATAGGGGGGGGGGGGGATTACCTTGATATGGAAGGGGTAGATGAAAACGACATAAATAGAAAGAGGAGAGTGAGGAGGGGGTAAATGAGGCAGGAGATGAGTTAGTGCATGTTTATTTTAGGTTTTTAAAAGTGATTTTACTGTATTTGCAATTGGTGTTAGTAAGAAGTTTTATTAACTTACACAAGAGTACTCTTATTAAAAACACTTTTATACTCTTCCCAAATGAGCACTTAATCAGGGGAATTGTGAATGAACATCTGTACTGTATATTTAATATATGTATGAATTAATTTTTAAAAAATAATTTTTATAATTTATGAATTAAACAAATAAAAATAGTTTTATCTCGAATTGAAGAAAAGTAGTTCTAAAACCATCAGTTTATTATTTCTCAAACGTGTACTTATATGTCATGATAATATAGGTAGCTCTTTTTTTTACCTCTTCGAACCTTGTAGATCTGTGCTTTATATTTAATTTTGATAGTTATAAATCAGATCATTTTAGAGCCTCAACGCAATCCTAAACATGACTTTTTTGTGAAAAAAGGTAAAAAAAGTTCGGTGATGTTTAACTAGGGTGTTTGGATTAATAATCGGGTAATTGGTTTTTTTTAAAAAAATCAGTTTTTAAAAAGAAGCTCAAAAGTCTATTTTTTTTTAAATCATTTTTATAACGGTTAATCTAAACACAAATTATAATTACAATTTAATTTTTATAAAAATCAGATTAAAAAATAAATTATTTCTACACGGCCCTTTGAGGTGCAAAAAGTAATCGAGAAGCTGGTACATGTCCATAAATGAAATCAAACCAACCACCTCAACTACACACAGAGGAATGAGGCATCGTGGAGGCATAGTGTTCACTCGTAAGACGCACCTACCACCCCTCATACGTTGCCTTTTTCTCCACCGTTAATCCCAATATTAATATAAGATGGCGTACGTGCTTTTTCTGTTTTCCATCTAGTACTAACATGAATTACATCTGATAATGCAATTAATAAAATTTGAAATGGTGGCAATCTTATCGGGTAAATCCCAAACAACAAAAAAATTTAAAAATTTAAAATATTAAATCAATAATTCCTTATTAAAATGAGTTATCATTTCGTCAATTAAATATAGGCAAGTTTAGTAAGAAATAAAACTGATTTAAGATTTTAATATTTTGAAGATATTTTCTAAAAAAATTTCAATACTTGACTTGTCAATTTATCATAATAATCACATGTTTCCTAAGCTCACCGTAGTGTGATGAGCATTATGATGATACCTGTACCATCCTAACACAATTTCAACTATTTAATTTTAAATTTTTTAACTGATGATTTTTTAATAGAAAGATATTATAATAATTATTTTAGATTCTATATACATTAAAATATTTTTTAAAAAAATAAAAAAATCTATATCATCCATAATAGATGAAACACTTGAAAGCACCGAATTAAACAGATTACTTTCATTTCATTTTTTACTGTCCCCAATTTTTGACAGCAAGTCCACGCTTCGATAAATACCATTAGCTTGTTTGGATTAGTTTATGCAAGTTCTATAAGTACTTATAAATCATGATTTACGGAATACGAGGTAAATATGTGGAAGAGATTTATCTCACCAAACGAGCTGATGTGTCCCCTTACATACTGTTAAAGACGCAGACATATCTCCACTGGAAACAAAAAAAAATATGCAGATATAGCAATAGAAAAGTTTCTTTTTTGACCGTTTAACAATAGAAAAGTTTTTTTTCCCGCCTGGATTTAACAATAAAAAAGTTGAACCATGAAATTTAACGAAAGTTTTAGATCATTAATATTCTACAAAACTACTACTCCAGTCATGTGATCAATATCTTACCTATGTATATTGAATAAATTTTACAAAAAATTATATTGTTTATATGTTGATGAAACCATGAAACAATTAATTATGGAATAGGTAGGTGTGTCGTTTACTCATGTATGCCCATCTTCTAATCTTCATTTTGATTTCTCTATTAATTTTTAAAATAACTTGATCAATAGATAAATAAATTAAAAAAAAAAAGAGTAGAAATACTCCCTCACGATTGGGGTAAATGACTAGCATGGCAAGAAGCAGCCCTTGTCCATGCGTAAAGTGTTTTTGTAATAATTGCCGGCATGATAGTACATTATTTACGTCGGCATGTGCAGCATTAAATGTTTATCTATTTTTAAAAAGAATATATTGAAAAAATAGTAAATACGAATGAAAGGGTTAGTTGTAAATAATAATTTATGTTTTCTAAATTATTTTCAGTGACTTATATTAAGGTTTCTATATTTACAGCCATCCATATGTAGCAAAAAATTTTAAAATTTAACTATTATTATAATAATTTTTATAAATTATGAGTTATTTTGTCTTATAAAATTCATCATGACAAGATGTTTACAATATAAAATCAAGTTGCTAACATTTAAAATAGAAAAAAAAAATATCACTTGAACTTTAAAATCTTAAATCATTGACTTTCTTTTAAAATGAATTATGAATTGATACTTAAATATGATTAATACATATATTCTTATAGTCAACAAATATTAATTTAGGGTTTTAAAGTTTAAGTAATATTTTTTATCTCTTTCTCATCACAATATATAAAAAATTAAAGCTAATAATAAAAAAAAAGGGAAATTCAAGAGACTGAAGCGAGAGAGGTAAGAAGAGGGGAATAAGAGGCATGAGAGGTCAGTTCTTTAGTCTCGTTTGTCAAGCGATCTAGCTTTCAACCAGTTTACCAGTTTTGTGTAAAGCCTTGTGTTCGTTTGGCAATCTCGAAAAAGTGATTCTTTAAGTATTTTTATATAAATTGGGATAAAATTCTTTTCACATACTTATTTCAAACGTCTTAAAAATATTTATAAAAAACTAAAACAAACGGTCACTTAAACCAGCAAACAATTACGGGCATGTTTGAATTCGTATTATAAAAATATGTTCATATAAGTCGAGATAAAATTTTTTTTCATAAACTTATCTTATATTTTATAAATTATTTAAAAAAAAATTTTTACCATTAATCCAAACATACAATATACTTACCTTAAATAGGCATGAGTCATAATCAACAAATAAATGTAATTATTAAAAAAAAACTCACAACAACAAATGAGCCACATGTAATAACAACTTTCGTTCTAAGAAATAATAACTTCTGCTAACTTATTATGAGATCTTTTTAATGATTATATTCATTATTCAAAATATCTTCGTGACTGTTCCCAATTAAAATATGACACATGTGTGAGGGGATTGTGTTAGATAACATATCTAACGAAAAGAAATATAATGTTTTAAGGTATATTTATATAATTTAATTTGATTAAGAAAATTAGTCACGTTAATTAATATGATATGTATTTTTTAAAACATCATGATCATTTTTTTTTAATTGTCTCATTTTATTTCCTCCTTAATTATTATTGAAACGATATCAATAGAGTTAAGGTTTGTTTGGTATAAGAGATTTGGAGGGAAAGTAAGGGGAGAGAAAAAATTTATGAATTGAATTTTAAAAAATTGAAGAAATTAAGTTATAAAATTTTAATAAAGGGAAGATATAAGATAAAAGAGTAAGAATAATTAATTAAAAAATATTAATCTCATTTCTCTAATTTTTATAAATGTAACTCAAAAAAAATTTCCCTCCCCTCCCCTCATACCAAACAGTCCTTTAAATTAAAAAAATGATAAAAAAATAAAAAATAATATTTTATATTTATGACCACTTGTCTTTTCTTAACAGGGAGTAGAAGTAATAGAGAGGAATATACGAGACTTGGGGAAAACAATGAGGCTTCGTATAACATATTGTGTGGATGAAAAATGTCTACGTGGATGGCAAAAGGATGCCTCCCAGGGCCACGGTTCCAACGTTCAACTCATCATTTTCGTTTCATAGTCCGCTCTTGGCATCCTCATCCAACACGGACCACTAGCTCAGGACATAATTGAATGCCCGTCCTTTCTTTCTTTTTTTCCAGAAAAAATTTGTCATTTATTTGTTTGCTTTAATGGTCTGCAAAATGGTCTGCAAAATATTAATGTGGTCGCTTGCGCTCCATACCTTGTTTGCAAACTTCGTGTTCTATTGTTATTTGGTGTGTTTGGATGAGCGGTGAGAAAAATGACTTATTTAAAAAATGACTTATGCAATAAGTTAGATTGGATAAAAGTTAAATTATGTAAATTATTTTATGTTTGGATTAGCGATTGGATAATGAATTTTATAAAAGTGAAATGTGTTTGGTTTGATTTTTACATAAGTGACTTTTGAGATATTTAAAAATTAAAAATTGTAAAATATATGTTGAAATATGAAAAAATTGTTTTTAATCACATTTGACAATGGTAAAATAAATAATTAAATCGAAATGAAAATACAAATAAATTAGAAATGATACAAAATTAAATTTTTTTCAAATAGTCAAATATAACAAAACATCATCCAAACAAGCTACCTTGACTTGTTATGCAAAATATTGCTATCATTTAATTTTGCATCATTTTTTGATTGAGTTAGTCCGGGCATAGGTAAAATAATTAATTACCTGATAATTCAAAAATTACAAACTATACGTTGCCTACTATGGAGCAATAATTTTTTGAATGAAACAAAGACTATCCCTATAAGCACGAAAGCAGAATATGCGTTCATTCATATGCTCTTGGGATTTAAATATACTGCTAGTAGCAGATGGGAGATTCGTTTCACTATGAGAGTTTTTTTTTAATTAGAAAAAAAGATTGAATTTATATATCGTTTTCTTATTAAAAAGCTATGGATATAATTACTTTTTTTTCTATAAGCTAAAATAAACTACTTTGAAGAGCTTTTAGAATAATTAACTTTTACTTATATAAGCTCTTAAATCTATAAGCCCATCAAAATACCAACTTTTTCAAAACACCAATACAATTGGGCTTATAGGAGCCTAATTGGGCTTAAATCCCTCAAAAAGCTATACCTAACACACCCATTATCTTATATATTCGTTGTATTTCTGTTGCTTTATAGCGTATACTTCTTTTGATTTCATTTTTTATGAGTTATTTTCAGCATATTTTACTTAAATCTAAAAAATTATTAAAACTCTAAAAAAAAAATAGTGGATTGGTAACATAGTTTAACAAGTATTACTATTCATGTGTTGCATATAAAAGTTCATATGTAATATCTGAGCTTCCGAAGTTTCTTGAACATAGAAGGAGAGTGTATGATTCTAAAACATATTGTTTTATATGAGGTGTATAATATATTTATCATATATAATTTAATATTTATGATTGGGTAATTTTTTTATTGTATGCACAATAAACAATATTTATTTGTAATCATAATATTAATTCTATTTTAAATGCCCTGTATATATATTAAAAGTCTCAAATGTATATTGCTTATGCATAAATATTAATGAGATCAATATTGAAGACCCTTATCACTGAGAGTGAAATAAGGAAAATATCATTATTTAAAAAAATATCAATAAATATAATTTAGGGAGTATGTAAAAAAAATACCATTTAAACTTCAAAATCTCGTTAACAAGTTCGGTAATGGGATTAACAAGAATGGTAATGCAATTAACAAATCATTTTATTGTTAAATCACATATTTGAGATTTTGAAGTTTAAATGGTATTTTTTTAGAATTCTCCCTATAATTTATTGATGATTATTTTATAATTTATTTTTTATATTTATTAAAAATGATTATAATTAAAAATGATTTGATTATTTTTAAAATCTTATTTATTATTAATACAAATTATTGATTTGATAGTTTGATTTAGAGTAGTGACATCATCATCCGTGTTATAGATGATTATTTTTATAGTCGTTTATAATTAATTGATTAAATAATCATATTTAAAAATAACCTGATTATTTTTTAAAATCAATTTATTATTTAGAATTTTATAATTTTAAAAATTTTTCTTGTTATTTTCCCAAAAAGAAAAGAGCCTATGTGAGACTCGGTGTGTGTAGGTATGCCTCTATCATTGTTCTGGGCCCCATTATAATTATTGCCGGCACGATGTTACATTCACGTTAGCTTGGTATAGCACGCAATAATACATATAGGGAAGATGCTTCATGGTGACATTTGTTCTTTTCAAATCCAATAATCTCATTTTAACCCCCAAAATAAAAAGGGAATGGCTTTTTTAAAAAAATTCACTAAATATAAAAATTAAAAGAAGAAAAAGTGTCTAAGATGTGAAAGCTTCAAATCAGGTACTTTTTTTATAGAATGAGTTGTAAATTGGTTTTTAAATCTCGCCAGCCCTTATAATTATTAATAATAAATATGATTTAGGATTTTACAGTTTTAAACTTTTTTTTCTTTCATTTCACCTCAGAAGAAAGGGTCTATGTGAGAGTTGGGGTTGTTGGTAGGCCTCTATCACTGTTTCAGGCCCTCTTATAATTATTGCCGGCGTGAAGGTACATTCACGTCAGTTGATATAGCATGCAATAATACAAATAGGTAAAATTCAGAGGTAATTCATATTATTCTTCACGATGGAATGTGTCCTTTTCAAATCTAAGAATCTCATTTTATTGTGGCTGAATGACTAACCCAAAAAAAAAAAAAAAAAAAGAATGTTAAAAAAATATCATTTAAACTTCAAAATCTCATTAATAAGTTTGGTGATGGAATTAATAATAATAGTAATGCAATTAACAAATCATTTTATTATTAAATCACCTATTTAGGATTTTAAAGTTTAAATGGTATTTTTTTATAATTTTTCAACAAAAAAAAAGAGAATGTCATTTTTTTAAATTGACTATATATGAAAATTCAAAAGATGAGAAAATGTCTAAGATGTGAAAGTGAAAGAATGATGATGAGATTAAAAGTATTGAAAAATTAGGAGTCGAGAGTGGCTGTTCAGTTATGAAAGTAATGGTCAGTTTGTTTTGAAAGACGAATTATAAAACAGAAAATTTTCAGAAAATTATAAACATGGATCATTAGATTTTAATCCCAATAATCATAAAGAGGGGAAAGGATTAGAGCGGACTGTAAAATAAAAGGATAAAAATTATATCCAAATAATATGATGTTTTCAGCATTCAACAATTTAGTTCTCATTTCAATTACATATCCTCGAGGGGGGGGGGGGAAACCCCAAAGCCAGTACGTTAAAAAGAGAGGGGGCAAAGTTGAAACAAGCAAAGCAAATACTATTATTATTTTATAACAATTGCTCTTTTATCTTTCAACTTGCTTTTATTAAAATTTTATAACCATGTACTTTCAATTTTCTTAAAATCTAACTTGTACAATTTTTTCCTCTCATCCTCTCCAATTCAAATCCCTTGTACTAATAAGTTCCTAAGCAACTAGTATACATATCGATGAAGGAATATGTCGTTGTTCTCAAGTACTTCTAAAGTATAAATTTCAATAAGAATATGTATAACTAAGATGATATAATCTGTAAATACAGAACAATTATGTATATTATAGAAAAACTCACAAGACTGCCGAAAATGATAATGAACTTTGATAAAATCCGAACCCAACGTACGTTGTATCTTTAAAATAATTTGTTCCCTCTATACGAATGCTCAAGGTTCTCGAACAATTATCTCCCAGGATAAAACGGATTGCATCTTCAGAATGATGACACTATTAATCAAAAGCCTGAACGAACACAATGAGATTGCTTTTAGAATCGCACAGGTTATGAGATGATTGCAGAATGCACTATGCAGTATATGAGAGAGGAATGTTTCCAGATTGAGTGATTTTTTCCTGTCGCTAGCACATCCTATTTATAGATGAAGGAAATTGATCAGATGAACTTGACTCTTGCGAGCAAACCGGTGCGTCATGCAAATAGACATATCAGAACAGAGCGAACAGAAGCGAAAGGTGACTCTTGCTAGCGCGTCGTACGAACAGACACATCAAAACGAAGGCGACGAACGCACCAAAACGGAAGCACCAGTTCGGTTACAGCGTTTCGCTACAGCCGTCGTTGGGAGAATCATGGAGGGGTAAAAAATGAATTAAACAAAAGTTCAGGGATTATTCGGACAAACAACAATAATTTAATAAAAAACTATTTTTTTAATCTCACACACGCGCGGACCGGACCGGCGGCGCGCGCGCGTATGTGTAGTGGACCAAGACCCATCTACATCATCACTCCTCCACAAAAATGGATTGCCCCAAGGGTCCATTTTAGATGTGAGAAATTGAGTCTTATATACACTTTTATTTCTCTTGATTTGTCCAATGTAAGACTTTTATCTACACACTATTTTCTCCTTCCTTTTCTCTCTTCTCTTCTAGCCTACTTCTTATTCATAACTCATAGAAGATAGACCCAAAATTCCAACATATGTATCACACGCTTGAGATTATAAGTCGAACTAATGATTACTTACAGAAAAGTTTTCATTTCATGCACCACGTTACAAAGTTATTCAAGTGACTTTCTTTTTGTTTCCTTCTCTTTTACGCTTTTTTTTCACATTTGTTTTTTATTTACCCCTTTAAATAAGAAAATCTCACATAATTAAAATTTTTATGACCAAATAAAATATTGGATCCACATTCCCTGCTCATCAAAAAGATGAGCAGGAGAATGCCCATCATCCCAATTTTAGGTTTTTTTTTTTTAAAAAAATCTCTATACACTAAAAATTAATTAACTTAAGATACTGGATGTTAAGAAAATATTTTAGATATTTAGTGCTACTGGAAAAATATGTCAGGATCCTGACATTGTAGGAAAAATATTTCTAAATATAGGATGAGAAATTAATTAATTTAAGATATCGAATGACAAAAATATTTTAAAGCATAATATATGATTTAATTAAAAAAAATACAAATAATAAAATAAATCACGTCGCCCTCAAAATTGGGGTGATGTGCCCGTTGGGAAACGGAGACCTAAAAATCTTATTGGTGTTTAGAATAGCAATTTGAATATTTAAAAATGTTTTTTAATCGTGATTTACGGTATACGAAGTATGTAAAATCTCAATCCGACAACTAAATACATATTTGTAATATGGCCAATAATAAAAAAAACCCAATTTTACAATGTCAAATTAATTCCCAAAATATTTTAAAATTAATAAAAATGCGGAAGCTTTATGATCATGGTAAATACAAAGACATAACATGGGTTCTAGGAGTATAAAAGAGCCTTCAAGACTCACTCCATATGTGCATTCCCTTTCTCCCTACTTAAATAATCATCTAGAAAAAATAAAAATAATAACTATAAGATCCAAAGATCTCTGTAACCATTGATTATTTAGAAATATACATGTAAACTAAGATCGAGAATATACAGTTCAAACTCGCAATAATTTAATTATATATATTTTTTATATAAAACCTTTCACAAACTAGTTCTCGATTTGGTTACAAAAACCTCCTCCCAAAAAGAATTATAAAACGATTGAACATCATTTTATTTTCCAAATATTCTTCATAAGATATATCACATATATAACATGCCAAACAAATATTGATGCACATATTATTCTTATTACCATGACCACCCCTTATAACCGTTGATTGGAATCATAACTAACACATAATTCAACAAAAATACATCAATTACACATAATTTCCAAATCACGAGGCGTCACCTTTATCAAGGTTCATAGCTTGTCATGATTAGAATATGGTTCCCCTCCTTTCAACAACACAACCAAGGAGGTGTCACTTTTTCTTAACCCGGAGGAAAGATGATACCAAAAGCTCTAAGAATGTCCAAACTTATCAATATAATTTTATTCCAATATGCAATTCCAAATCAAACCCTCCATAGGTACAACAAATCCCAAAACAGTTTACAGTTTAGTATATATATATATATATAACTGACAAGTATATAAAAAAATAATCAAGGTTACCTCTAGTCTAAATTTATTTTTACTAATATTTGAATGCTTTAAGTTTACTAACACCAAATAATTCAACTTTAAAACTCTTCTTCTTTCTCTCTCTTCTCACTCATGCTCTCCCTCTCGCTGAATAGGCACCTTGTGCATTTAACTAGAAAGGGGAGAGACGAAGGATTGATGCACCCCTCTCTATTTTTAGCTGTTGCCCTATTTATATATTATAATAATAATAATATATAATATATATAAATATATATGTTATGAAGATAGAGAAAGAGTAGGTGGGTATAAATAGTTGTGGCCCCATATTATTTTATATATATATATATATTGATTGATTTATATAGACAAACATTTTTTTTAGCTCTTTTATAAACCTCATACTATTTAATAAATCATTTTTTATAAATATTTTTTTACTATTTAAAAATTTAGAATGTTACATCAAATTATTTTTGTTTTGATTCATGTGAATAGTATTTATTTTATAAGTTAATGCTATCCCAAACCTCCCGCTTAGGTAAAGAGTGAGGCTCTAGAAGGTGTACGGGCGAGAAGGGACCATTGAATTTATGTACGATAACTGGTGGCGACGATCACCGACGTCACTGTCTGAAACATTTTTATTTCGTGGGGACATTTCCAGCACACTCAAGTGCTTCTGAATCATACCCACTTCTATTGCCAGCTGTCACTCCCCAAAAGTTCTTTCTTCTTTTTTTATTTTTATTTGGGACGAAAATAATGTAATGCCTTCATTTAATGCGGATCCCAATCTAAGTCCGGCCCAAAAAGGCAATGAACAAGCTCTTTGTTAGGTATTTTTTTTCTTGAGGGTTTTAGACTGCATGAAGTTATTATAAATGTCACAGATTCATCAACTGTGTGTGTGTGTTCAGTGTTTGGTTTGTTAGGTGTTGTGTGATTTTTTTAATTGTCTTTTTTACCATAAATCACCCTCATTATATTTTTGTACAGAGGTTGGGAGTTCCAACTAACAAATTCACGCTTTAAAAAAAAAGCATTAACACTGAGTTTAAGCAAAAATAATCTAAGCATTGTTGAATTGCTCCTTGTGAAACTGACGCTTCTGCAAATAGCATGATATGATCAGCGAAGAAGAGATGAGATATCGGAGGTCTGTCACTCATAAGTCGGATTGGGTTCCAATCACCATCTTCCATAATCTCTTGAATCAAATGAGCCAATTTCTCCATACAAATTACAAACAAATAAGGTGAGATAGGATCACCTTGTCTCAAATCTCTTGAGGTTTGGAAAAAATCCGCTTTGTCACCATTTCATAGGAGTTGCATATTAGTTGTTGACACACACTAGTAAAGTATGTCTCTCAAAGTAGAAGGCAGTTGCATGTTTGTAAGGCATTTATTTATCAAGAAAACCCCGATAAATCCTATCATACGCTTTCTCTAAATCAATCTTAATTGTCATGAATCCCTTATTGCTTGACATTGTACTCATAGAATGTATCACCTCCTTTGCTACAATAATATTGTTACTATTATGTCTCCCTAACACAAAACTACACTGATTGAGAGATATGATGTTTGGAAGGAAGGGCTTCAATCTGTTCACAATCACTTTTGTCACCACTTTATAAATCACATTGAACAAGCTTATCGGCCTGAGGTCTCTCATCGTCTTTGGCAGGTCCTTTTTTGGAATAAGCACAATTAAAGTTCCATTGACATCTTTGATATAGGCAAAAAAAAAAAAAAAAAAAAAAGACATCTTTGTTAGCCTGCGGGTTAGTAAACAGGAATTCGATATAGTTTACAATTGACTTACATACCGCATTCCATTATTGGTTTTGATAGAACAGAGCATTAAACCCGTATAGACTTTTGCTTTAAGCGCTCCCAATACTGAATAGAGCTTCTTTAATTTCTCCTTCCGTCAATTCCTTCTCGCACCATCGTAATTGGGGAACGGGATCCTATAGTTCAAGATCAGGTTTGTTGCCCACGTAGTCTTTCGCAAACAGATTGGAGAAGTAGGATGTGACCATCTGCTTGATAGTATCATTATCATACGTCCATTCTCCTGAATCATCATGCAATATTAATGCCTCGACTCGATTTGACTTCCTTCTATTATTGGCACTTGAATGAAATACCCAAGAATTCCTATCACCGAACACTGACCATTCGAGTCTTGCTTTTTGAGCGTAGATCAAAGATTCCTGAAGTAGAACATCTTCAAGATTCTTCCATAGTAAATTTTGCAGCTCTTCGTACCGTGCAGTCATTCCTTTTCTTGCAATTGCCCTATTAATGCCATCGAGGCGCCATAACAGTTTCTTTTTTCTTCCCTGTGTGCCTAAAAACATTCCTATTCCATGATGAGCATGCCGCTGCAAAATTAGAAATATTCTCTGTCCACTCCAATCCATCATTATACTTTTCTTTCACAAACTTGTCCAAATCTCATGTATACATGATGCTATAAAACGGAAAAGTCTGTTAGGGCGCTTCGTATTATGAGCCTGATCCAATCGTATGAAAAGCGGTCTATGATCTGATTTAAAGAAAGATAGGTGCGAAACTACCGTGTTAGGGAACATGCATGTTTTGCCATATAGCATTAGCAAACACACGGTCTAATTAATCTCATCTCTGTTCCTCCTCCCTTCCAAATAAAAGATGGCCCCACAAAGCCCATGTCAATCACACTCGTTGACTCAGCCCAGTCCGCAAAGTCTTTGTCATACGAAGGGCTTGAACTTGCAGCAAAAATTCTTTCACAACCAAGCAACGTAGCATTCAAGTCTCTGCCCAAAACCCATGCACCTTGGACAGAAGCTTATAGTCTAGATAGCTCCTACCACAAACTCCTACGAACCACCCTATTAGGACTAGCATATACCACCGTTAGTGTCCATAGAAGATTGAACCTGCAAGTGGACAAATTGATGATTACGTTCGAGAATTATAACATTGCGAATACTCGAATCCCACAAACACCAAATTCCACCCCTATATCCTTTAGTATGAACAACTCCTGATTCTGAAACCCAAACTGTTTAATTCTTTCGCTCATTTTCTTACTATCACAACGTGTTTTGAGAATCGCTAGAAAGTTTATCATATAATGATTCTTCAAGTCTCGTATTAGAGCTGGGAAACTTTTGGCTCCAGTCCCTCTTGCATTCCAAAACATCATATTCATGGGGAGACAATTGTGGGTGCAGCGGTTTGGGATCCTCCCACTTTATTATTATCCAAATCTTCCATCGTCTCATCCTGAATTTGCTCGATCAGTGCATTCCAAAACATCATATTCATAAGGAAACAATTGAGGGTGCAACGGTTTCAGGAGCGGTTAATGCTAGCAAGACGAGGGTGCACTCCTCGCGTAATGTGAACATAATCGACGTAGCGAAATTAGTTCCGTCTTGGGTTTCACACAAACACCTGACCTTGGAAAGTACCTTGGTGTCCACCTCCACCACAATCGAGTTCCGAAGGATACTTTTTGGGATATGGTTGATAAAGTTAGAACAAGACTATCACAATTGAAAACCACTTCTTTTTCTGCTGCTGGTCGGTCTACTCTTATTTTCTCAATTTTCTTTAGCTATCCTTGGATACACTATGCAAACTTCCTCTCTCCCAATCCACACGTGTGAAGTGCTAGATAAAAGCAACTGAGTGTTTCTCTGGGGTTAGTTTGGATGAACAGAAAAATGTTTTGTTAGTTGCCTGGGATGAGGTGTTCAAACCAAAGAAACGAGGTGGGCTCGGTTTACGTCATGCAAGGCTTCAAACTAGAGCTGTCATGATGAAACTAGGTTAGAACCTTGTGAAGAAAAGATGATCTTTGGGTCAAGGCTGTTCATGATAAATACAAATGTGGGTCGGATCTTATTCTAAAAATTGACTCAACACGGCCAGGTTCGAATATTTAGACAGGCATTAAAACTTCATGTCAGAAAGTTGAGGAAGGGTTGAAGATCAATAGCAGGGGTGAAGTAAGATGGAAGTTCACCAAGAGAAGCACCTCTTGGCGAAGATGTGGCTTGAGCACTGATGAGTTGTGCCCTCTATGTCACAATTGTACTGAGGATTCTCTCCATGTTATGCGTGGCTGTCCTCACACTATCGGTCTACAGAGGGATTAGTTCACATCCTACTAGCTAGATGGAGGGAATTTATGCTAATGGATTTTCGGACTTTGTTTCGTTGGAACTTATCAGCACGTGGAAGCAAGGAAAGGGCCGAGTGGTGCTCAATTTTTGCTATCACACGTAGGTGGCTTTGGAGGAAACAAAATCTATTTGTTTATGAGCAGAAGAAGATTTCGAATCATAAGATTAGCACAACTTGATTAGCAGCAGTAAGGAAGCCTATGAGTATGGGCCAATATCAAGTTCGTCATGTCAGGTGCATGAGCAGGGGTACGTGAAAGTCAATGTGGATGGAACATTCTCACAACTTACTAATGCTATGGCGTGTGTAGAGGCATTCTTGGAGATGCTGATGAGATCTTTGTTGGAGGGTTTATGTTCCGAGGAGAGGATGGGGATGTTCTCTCTGCAGAATTATGGGGATGTATTCATGGAATGTGGCTTGCTTGGGACATGGGTTTCCGAAGAATCGTGTTGGAATCTGACTAAATCGAAGCAGTGACGTTACTAACTAATGAGGCGAACCATGAATCCCGTGCAGATTATGATCTCATCAGTGTAGCTATACACCTCGTTCAACGTGACTGGGACGTCTAACTCACTCGCCTTACCAGATGGTCTAACTTGGCAACGGATTGTTTAGCAAAGGAAGGCTTTAATTTCATTTGATTTCTCAGGCTCCCATCACTGCTCTTTAACAGATCCTTGATAGGGAGAAGGGGTAGATAAGAGTTGCGTGCCCATTTTGTTATTACAATAAAAATAAAAATAAAAACTTAAGGTGAACTGCTAAATTCTACATGATGGAAGTAGTAGTTGTGAAGGTGTTATAAGGGATGCCATTAATTAACTTTTGGATTGTTGGTTATAGTCACAAGCTGATAAATGTTCCACTTGTGATAGCTAGGTTAATTGCCATTATACATGGCCTCAACTTGGGCTGGCATGCAAGTTTTAATTTGTTTTTCTGATTGCTTGGAGGCTATTATTCTCACTATTAAATGTTGTAATGACCTGCATCCTTTTAAGTATATAATGTCCACGATGACAGTGGAAGATCATGTTTCGTCATCTGTATAGAGAAGAAAATCCCACTGCTGAATATTTTAGATATTACTTTTTATATCTTCCATCAACCTCCTCTTCTCTTTTCGGGAGGTGGAAGGTGATGAAGCAAGTAAGGCTTGATAGACATGTTTTGTACTATATGATGATCTTGTATCCAGTTTCTATTTTTTTTAAAAAAAAACGAAAGAAAAAGCTATCATATATTTGTTTTAGGAAATTGAACCCCACACCAAACAAAAATTAACCCATACTGATGAGGGCCTTAGATGGATCACATTTTGAGCCCATGGATCTCAAGTTACCTTAAAGCCAAAGAAAAAAAATAGAGCAAATGCTATATCAATATTCTTTTTAAGGTAAGAAAATCACAATGGTATAAAAGGGTTAATATCATTTTTTATCTTTTAAATTTGTTCTCATTTTAATTTTGGTATCTCCAAATGATTCAGGTTTTTATTGAGTTCTATAAACTAATGTTCTAAACGAAATGGAACTTGATGGATTAAAACCAAAATGAAAATAAATTTGAGGGATAAAAAATGATATTAACCTTTCCATTAAAAAATAATAATACTTAAATCTAATTTCTTATATTCATTATCTCAAATCATCCAAATATATATGGCTATGTGTTCTTTTTTACACATCGGTTTATAGTTTAATTATAATATTTCAAAAATAAAATACATGATTTAAAAACTTGACATGATGAATATAAATAATTTAATCTAAGTTTTTTTTTTAAATTACAGTATTCTGAATTTTTCATTTAAGCTAGAAAATCTCACACACACACATGTACATACACATGCATACATATATATACATACATATTATATATATAGTATGGTTTATGAATTGATCAAGTGGGCGAATTGAATGACTAGCTAGGTTAGCTTTACTATGTTTCAGCCAACCTTGACTTATGATGACTAGATGCTTGTGGCACTCCCCTGATCTAAATTATCGTTGGAAAAATGGAAAAAAGGTGATGGTGAAGTTGTGAAGGTCGTTAGTAACGATGGTAGTAGAGGTTGTGAAATAGGAAGGAATTAGTTGGATGTTGTGGGTTATGAGAAGTAATACTAAGAGATAAGATTTATACAGCTCGGGGAAGAGTTTAGTTGAGGATATTGGAGAAATCCAAGAGGCTGAGAAAGAAGAAGGTGAATAGTAGAAGATGTCGAATAATAACGAGATTGACAAGTTTAATAATGATTTTGACAAAATCCGTAAATGTTTTGACAAAAGAATTTGTTGATGAAAGCATGTAAGTCAGGATTCACCAATATTTATAGTATTTCACTAAAATTTGTAATGAGATTAACAAATTTAGTAATAGTTTTGATAAAAGAGTTTACTGATGAAAACATGCAAGTCAGGATTCACCAACATTTGTGGCATTTCACCAAAATTCGTAATGGGATTGACAAGAATTGTAATAGTTTTGAACAAAGTGTTTACTGATGAAAACATGCAAGTTAGGATTTATCAACATTTATGTCAATCTCATTACTTAAGTGGTGTCAATCATTTTACACTTATTGTCAGTACTTATGGATTTTATTAATCTCATTAGTAAATTTGTCAATCATATTACGAATTTTGTCAATCTTATTATCGTTCACCGTCTTCTACTATTCACCTTCTTATTCCTCAGCCTCATGGCTTTCTCCAATATCCTCAACCAAACTATTTCCATAAAACCATTATTTCGTTCCCTCCACTTTTTTGTGTGCCAATGCTAATGCCAACTCTACTTGGGAGAAGCACATCGGCCCATCCTCCACCCCTCCTCACCGGTACTGCTAGCTTCATTAGTTAAGGGGATAATCGAAAACGTACTTGAATAAGAGCCAATCTCCTGAAAGCGACCATGCAACAATGGAGATGAAGATTTGTGAGGAGGGAGGCGTGTCGATGGAGATGAAGAAGAGAGAATGGAGTGGAGAGATAAGAAATGAAGGAGATGGTAATTTTGTCTTTTACCAAAATATTAAAAACCCATATTTCTACATGCGTACCTCTCCATCCCTTTCCTTTTTTGTAGACTTTTATGGATTTTTCCATATGATATTTAAACATCCACTAGTACAAAATATATATTTCACACCTATTTTTTACACTTGATAAAACATGTCACGTGTAAAAAGTGTGACCGGTGGCATTTTCGTAAATATATTAAGATGAATGGACTTTCTACACGTGTTGAAAAGACAACACGTGTAAAAAGTAAATTTAATTTTTTTAAAATAATAATAATACCTTTAATTTTATTTTAAAATTTTTCAATTTTTTTTAAAATAAATGACAACTTTCTACACCAGTTGGATCTCTCAACCGGTGTAGAAAGTCACAAATGTTTTGATAAATAAGTTCAGACGGGTCTTTTAATTTTTTTTAAATAAAAATAAGAGTTTCTACACGGGTTGGAAGCCCAACCCGTATAGAAACTAGAGTTTCTACACCGGTTGGGCTACAACCGGTGTAGAACCTCACTTTCTACACTGGTTGAGGCCCAACCAGTGTAGAATGTGGGGTTTATAAAAAAAATTTACATACTCCCGCCTGTCTAGCAAAACCCGCTGAAACCCTTTTCTTTCTTAGTTCTCATCAGTTCATACTCCTCTCGCCCCCTGCCTACACTCTAATTCTGATGCCACCTTGACAGACTTGGCTCGGTGACTCCGCCTACACTTTAATTCTGACACCAACTTAGCGGACTTGGCTCAGCGACTCCACTATGCTAACTTCGTTCAGTTCCTCGCTTCCCCCTCCACCTGGGATTCCTTCATCTGACCCGATAATTCCAAATCTAGGGCTCAAATTGAAGTCCAACTCAGGGTCCGTGCCCTTTTGTTTGATAAAGCCATTGCTTCCTTCTTCTTCTGTTCCACCAATTCCTCTTCATCTTCCCAATCTTCATCTGTTTCGGACCTTAATCCTGCTTGTAAGTCTCTCTCTCGAGTACAAATTATTTTAATTTTTTGGTTTTTGTTGTTTTAATCGGTCCCTTCCGCTATGTACATTCTTGCAGATTTGCAGTTGCACGGTGATGACGTCTATTGTACTATGGAAAATTCATTGCAAGATGGTTCAGCATCGAGAAGGGGGAGCTTCGTCTAAGGCTGGTAAGGGGACAACTAATCTCATTCAGAAGGTACTTTACTCTCAACCTCTCCATTTACCAGTATCCATCGAGGGAACATCATTTGGCAAATCCATCAATTGTTAACTATCTTGCGATCCCTGAATTCTAATGGTCCGTGATGATTATGAGATTTCTTTATCTATTTATTGGTATTTTACATTGGCCATTTGGCATCCTGAGCATTCAGAGTGCCTTATTCATAAATAAGTGCTAGTTACTTTCAACCTCTGGAATTTAAGACCAGCTTGGAAGTATAGTAATTTTTTTTAGGATTTGAGATTTCTTGCAGGAACCTTATTTATGAACTTACAAAAAAAGATAGGCATCATTATCCCATATTTTGTTTACAATTTTGTATATTGCAGTGACCATTAAATTGCTTTTCCATTATATATATTTGTACACATGAAAAAAGAGATGTAACCCATATTTGGTTTGCAATTTTGTATACTGAAGTACCCATTAAATTGATTTTTCACTATATGTATATGTGCACGTGACAAATGTGATGCAACCCATCACGCTCATGTTGTTTTCTGATTGAAATCATTTCTCATACACATATGAGGAGATCATGAATATTCTCTTGCTATCTGATCTGATTTGTCAGTTTGTGAGCTTTGTTACCTCTAATTGTAATTAGAATTTTATTAATTTAGCAAGATTGTCCGTTTGTTCTTTACTGAGATAGGAGTAAAGATCCTGCCAATGTGATTAATCTCTGTTTCTTAACATAAAATTTGACAATAATCTGCCCATGTAGATTAACATGAATATTTTAGATGCATGCATCTGAAAAAATATTGATAAGATTGGGTTAGAGACTTGGAGTTGGGGTTGGAAGTTGAAAGAGGATGATGTGGCAACACAGCTCCTATTTGTGGGGAGATTATATATGTAACAAAATGGGGCATTAATGGATGAAGATGACGTCGTGTTAAATATACAAACATGCACAGTACTTAATAAACACTTTGCCTTCCCAGCTACGTACTCCATCATGCTCCTCCCAATGTCTTCTTCTAATTCAATTCTGGGCAGGCCCCACCACATGCTTCTTCTTATATATGCTCATACATACCCTCCTCCTCCTTCTTCTTCAACCACCATTTATATATATTTGGCTTTTGCTTTCATTTGTACAGCTCACCTTCATAAATCATGAGCTACGTACCTTCATGACTTGGTCCTCATCAATTTATTTGTAATGAATATGCTATTCAATTATTGAGGTGAATGAATGGGATTTATAGATAATTAAATTAGATATGAATGAATAGGACATATGCTTTGATACTGCATCAGATATTTGTTTAAGTTGTTTCAATTTCGGTATGATATTGTGTTCCCCACTGGACCAGAGCACGTCAACTGAGTTTATTTCTTTTCCATTTTTGTGTATTTGTCTAATATTAAATTGACCTGCACTTTTGTTCACATGTCATAGTTTCATATGATATTGATATAATTGTGTGCCTACATTTTTAGGAGACACATTGTAGTATGGTGGCGATTTGTGGAAAGTGAAGTACTCTTGCTCATTTTCAGATGCATCTAAAATATTTCATATTAGTTTTTACTTGTTAGGTGTTTGATTGTTTGTTATCATGTAAATGAGTTTGTAGAATAATAAATAAATATTTTTTTTTCAAAAAATGAGTTTCTACACCTGACATATCAAGTCAGGTGTAGAAAGTCCTCTCACGTCAAGTGTAGAAAGTCTCACTTTCTACACCTGACATATCAAGTCAGGTGTAGAAAATGGAGAACATGTGTAGAAAGTCCAAACTTTCTACACCTGTCCTACATCAAGTGTAAAATGTCATTTTCATCACATGTAAAAAGTCTTTTTTGCACTAGTGATCATTCTAAAAGGAAAAAAAAATCTCCATTACTATATAAATGGTTTTTTTTTTTTGTCATAGCATTACTTTACAAGCTTGTTTGGGAACTCATTAAAAGGGGAAAAAAACCTATTGGGCATCAACAAACCTATTTGGGAACACGGTAGTATTCATTGGGCTTAAAAAAGTTGTTTTTCCTATAAGCTCATTGAAGTAACTTCTGATTTTTTTTCACTAGTTAAAAAAAAAACGTCATTTCTTCCACCATCAATACAAACACAAATCACATTTATAATATGATTTTTTTTCAATTTAACTTATATATGAAAACCATATTAAAAAAAAACAATTTCTACACCGTTGATTCAAATAAGACTAATAGCTCGTTTGGATTAGCTTATGGAAGCTCCATAAGTACTTATAAATCGTGATTCACGGAATACGAAGTAACTTTTACGATTTACGAGGTTACTTTTACAGTCTACGAGATAAATATATAGAAAAGATTTATCTCGATTTATATAAATCGGGTTTATAAAATAAACCCGATTATACATTGAGTTTCTAAACATGCCATAAATGGTTAAATGCATTGAAATCGAGGATTCTTTTACAAGTGGGGCATAGCTTCTTCACGTGGAAGATTCGAACTCGTCCATTTAGGCATTTACCCATTTTTTTCGTCGCAGAACAACTCTTTGATTATGTCATCCCTTATGGCTTTATACTCAAAATTTCCAGCACCAGTACACGCTACACAGGTTGTACGCACCCTACTGTAGTACTGTATAATCTTATAGCTCCACCTTATGCTCATAGCTTTATATAAGATCTGCCCAAGGGTCTCTTTCTTTCCAGTTAAAAAAATGTCCAGTTTAATTTCTGCATGAATTTCCTGAAGGGAGAGGCGGGGCTTTTCATTGTAAACCTGTCTTCAGGCGAGATAAAATCTTTAATCCTCACAGCTAGTAGGGCTGAAAAGGAAAGCGATGAACAGCGAAGTGTGTGACGAGAAAATGGGGATGGATCTAAAAAATATCGGATTCAGCTTCGAAAAGAAGCTTTGGTGAATACGACAGCACATCAACACCTCATCGCGCGTCCATGGCGGTGCCCCTTCTACTATTTGCTTGACAAGTAGACTGCAACACCCAACCTTAGTTAGATTCCTCTCCTTCCCAACCAAGTTTTCAATTATTATATTTTCTCTGCAACCTCTCTGCAATCTGTATTCTTCTCTGTCTACTTGAGTTCTCCAAGCTAACCAGTTGTTTCTGACATTAAAAATACTTGGTTCCCCAATTAAGAAATCCATATTCGGAAAAGGTAAAAGCTTAGAAAAAGAAAAAGCACCTTGAAAGCAAACCCCATAAAAAGAAAAGAAAAAGCAAGATATATCAAGGGAGTTCATTGGGGTGGGTAAGCATTTGATCATCCACTGGTCACCTCTCCATTGATTTGCTGAAGCTCTTTAGGGTTTATCAGTGCATCTCCGGCTTCTTTCTCGTGTGGCCTCTGTTGTTTTAACCGTCTTTGCAGGTAATTCCTCGTTTCCGCATGCCCCCAAACACCCCACAGTAAATATCTCTCCATCAAAGCTTCTGATACTTCTTTGGCCATAAATTAAATCTCCAATGAACGGAACTTCTGGTTTCTGAGGAATTTAGCCCTTTGAACTCGTATATCTAATTGTAATTATGTCTCTTGTAGGATTGTTGATATGTTTTAATTTAGATCTGAGATCAATGTCTCTTTTTCCTTCCAGTTTTAAAGCATTGTGCAGTTTACATTTTTTGATTGGCTTGATTACCTTAATTTATCCTTGCTTACTAGGGAAGAAAGTACTGAACATTGCAAAATGTTTCATCTCAGACCTTAGTGCGCTATCTTTTGTCATAGATTGAATTTGACTGTAGCGCACTATCGCTTGTCGTATAAATTGAATTTGACTGACTTCTTCATCCCTGATTGTTATTTTCTGCTAATTTTCTTTTATCCCGCATATCTGCATTGGCAATTGAAATTCTGTGAAGTGCTGAATATCTAGCCTTGAAATTTTGCTAGTTGCAGGGTAGTTCGTGACTCACCCATATCTCATTATTTAGCTGCTAACATTACATTCTGGCATTCAATTTAGCACTGCCTCTGCTACGAACTGTAATTTTCTTTTCTACCAGAGTCAATTTACTTGTCATATGGTGCAATGTGATTTTACATATTACGAAGGGTTCTGTGACAGCAACTTGGTGTATATGCAATTTCACTTAAAGACAAAATACGAACTCAAATTATGTGGTATTGATTATCAGCTAAACTGATAAGTAGTCTGCAACGGTGGATATACTTAAGTTTGTGTGTGTGTTTTTGTTTTTGTTTTTTTGGGGGTATGGAATATCTGTTCTGGGTTTGTTAATGAAGTGAAGTAATAATTGTTTTTCAAAAACTCCTGCAAGTTCTGTTTGCTTCCCTTTAACAGAAGGAAGGTCATAATCCACCCAAGTTTTCTTCTTGATACAATACCCATGATCCATTTTGTTTCTTGTTTGTTTCCTCTTCTAAAATATCTGGTAACTGTTAACATTTTTATTAATCTTTAGATCATCTGGAGACAAATGGCAGCTGAGCTTGTCAACGCTGCAACAAGTGAGAAACTGGCTGAAATTGATTGGACAAAAAATATTGAAATCTGTGAATTAGTTGCTCAAGATCAAAGGTATATGCAACGTTGTGTTGTTTCTTTCTGATTGCTGAATGTCCTAAACAATTACTTAGAGAAATGGATAGCTGGTATGTGTATGTTGTTAGTAGTTTGTATGATGGTTCTTGGGATTGTTCATTTTATAATTGAAAGATAATACTTGCCATTGCAAATGATCATTATGGCATGGCATGCCAAAATGGTTGCTGATTTCTTGGATCCAAGTATATATCCCTCAAATTTGTTTGTTTCTCTGAACACAGTCTTAAATTATAAGCCTTTGGTTAAGTTGGTAATAAACTGATATCTGGTGCCTAACTTAGTTTATGATACAGACTATGCTCATCAACATTTTTGTTTACTACTTCAACTTGCCTGGTTGCCTGGTCCTGGCTGGTGTTTCACTAGATTATGATCATAGATAAGCCCTTTAATGTGGCAGAATAATCAAAGCTGTACCGCTCTTACTAATTGCATAGTTTGTGAACATGAAGGCAAGCTAGAGATGTTGTTAAAGCTATCAAAAAGAGACTGAGTAGCAAAAACCCCAATGCTCAACTTTATGCAGTCATGGTAAGTATAATGGCTTCCCTATGTTTTGCTGTCATAGACGCTTTCATGTAGATTTTCTAAGCAGTTTGCCTATTCACTAACATCATGACTTTGTCCAACTGAACATTTTTGTTGCATGCTTTCCTTCTCTATGGTTTCTTACTGGGTCATTTCTTAAATTTTCTAGCTGTTAGAAATGTTGATGAACAATATTGGAGATCATATGCATAAGCAAGTGATTGATACGGGAATTATTCCCATTCTTGTGAAAATTGTGAAGAAAAAGGTAAGAACTTTTCAGTAACAGGCCATTGTCCTTCAGTGATTTTAATATCTTTTAGAACCCTACAATGATTTGGTCCTTTTTTTCCTGATTGCAGTCAGATTTGCCAGTACGAGAGCGGATATTTCTCCTGCTAGATGCCACACAAACATCCCTTGGTGGTGCTTCTGGAAAGTTTCCCCAATATTATCATGCGTATTATGATTTGGTGGTAGGTACAGATATATGAAACAAATTTCTAGGATTCTTTTGGGTTGATGTGGATTCTAGAATTTGATTATCAGTAGGATGGCAAGGAACAAGTGAGGTTCTTCAACAACAACAACAACAACAAAGCCTTTCTCTCAGTAGGTGGAGTTGGCTACATGAATCGCACGACGCCATTGTGGTCTGTCAAAAACCATAGATTTCGATATATTATTAATTAGAAGGTCTCTCTCTATGACCTCATTGAGTGTTCGTTTCGGTCTTCCTCGATCTCGTCTAATAGAACTCCATTCTGCTTGATCCACCCTTCTCACCGGAGCATTCAAAGACCTATGCTGAACATGTCCAAACCACCTCAAACGATTTTCTACCATTTTTTCTTTAATAGGGGTCACTCCTATTCGTTCACGTATATGAGTATTACGAATCTTGTCTTTTCTTGTATGGCCACTCATGCATCTCAACATCCTCATCTCAGCGACTCCCATTTTATGCTTATATTGTCCCTTTAAAGCCCAACATTCACTATCATATAGCATTGCTGGTCTTATAGCAATGCGATAGAACTTTCCTTTTACCTTATTAGGTACTTTACGATCACAAATAACTCTAGTAGCTTTTCTCCATTTATACCATCCGGCCTGAATTCTGTGATCGACATCTCCATCAATTTCACCATCTTGTTGTATAATTGATCATAAACATCTAAATTTTGTCACTTTTGGGATGACTTGCCCTCCCAATTTAACTTCCACTTCCCTTTGGCTTTGTCCTTTATCAAACTTGCAATGCATACATTCAGTTTTGTTCCTACTAAGACGAAAGTCCCTCAATTTCAAAGTTCGTCTCCATATCTCAAGTTTAGAATTAATATCTTCTCTGGATTCAGCCAATAAAACTATATCATCCGCAAAAAGCATGCATGTAGGGATCTCCTCCTTTATAGGCTCAGTTAGAACATCTATCACTAAGTTGAACAAATAAGGACTTAACGTTGATCCCTGATGTAGTCCAATCCTTATAGGAAAGTCCTTTGTAACACCTCAAGACGTTCTAACATTGGTTGTAACCCCCTCATACATGTCCTGAATGGCTTTGATATAAGCAACCCTCACCCCCTTCTTTTCTAAGGCTTTCCAAAGTACATCTCTTGGTACCCGGTCATACACTTTTTCCAAATTAATGAAGACCATATGCAAATCTTTTCCTTTGCTCCTATACTTTTCCATTAGCCCCCTTAATAAATAAATCGCTTCTGTTGTAGACCTTCCTGGCATTAATCCAAATTGGTTTTCAGCGATATCCGTCTCCAACCTTAATATGTGTTCAATCACTTTTTCCCACAATTTCATTGTATGACTCATTAACTTAATTCCTCTATAGTTTGCACAATTCTGGATATCCCCTTTATTCTTATAAATAGGAACCAAAGTACTTTTTCTCCACTCATCCGGTATTTTCTTGGTTCGTAAGATTTCATTAAATAATTTTGTGAGCCATAACACACCCTTTTCGCCCAAACATTTCCAAACTTTAATAGGAATATCATCAGGTCCGACAGCTTTACCACTTTCCATTTTCTTAAGAGCTTCTTTAACCTCGCCAATTCGAATCCTGCAGTAAATTGACAAATTGGGATCACTTTCTCGAGTCGTCAAATCTTCTGTGTCACGATGCGACCCTTCCCCACCATCATTGAACAGCTTATAAAAGTAGGATTCCCACATATCCTTAATATCTCCATCAGTAACCAAAACTTTTCCTTCTTCGTCCTTTATACACCTCACTTGGTCCAAGTCTCTTGATTTTCTCTCCTTATTCTTTGCAATATTGTAAATCTTGCGCTCTCCCGCCTTTGTTCCTGACTCCTTATAAAACTCCTCATATGCTTTATTACGCGCCTCACTCACGGTCTTTTTAGTCTCCTTTTTAGCCATGCGATACCTTTCCCAATTTTCAGCATTATTACATAAGTGTATGGGTTTAAAACAATCTTTCTTATATTTGGTTTTCTCTTGAACACTTTCATCCCACCACCAAGTCTCTTTGTCTTGTCGACGAAGACCTTTTGATTCTCCCAAAGTTGCTTTAGCAACCTGTTGGACTTTTTTAGACATATTTTCCCACATAACATTAGCATTACTCTGAAACTCCCACTCTCCTTCCTCTAGGAGAGTTCTCTTAAAAATCTCCCTTTTCTCTCCCTTCAATTGCCACCACCTGACCCTTGGGTTTAAAACTTGCTGGCGCTTTTGTTTTACATGCTTAATATTCACATCAAGGACCAAAATCCTATGTTGTGCTGTCACGCCATCCCCCGGGATCACTTTGCAGTTAGTACAGAAACGTCTATCAGAATTCCTTACCAAAAAGAAGTCAATCTGTGTCCTTACGGCTCCACTCTTATATGTTATTAAATGTTCATTTCGCTTCTTGAAGCAAGTGTTAACAATCTTGAGGTTATATGCAAGGGAGAAACCAATAATAGATTGACCTTCATTATTGAGCATCCCAAATCCAAAACCACCATGAGCCCTTGCATGAGGTCCTGCCTACTTACCAAAATGTCCATTAAGATCTCCCCCAATAAAAATCTTTTCGGTTAGTGGGATACTTTGAATTAATCCCTCCAAATCTTCCCAGAATTTTTCCTTAAGATGTGCAGCTGCCCCTACTTGAGGTGCATACGCACTGATAATGTTTATAGTATCCTTCCCAACAATCATTCTTAAAGAGATAATTATATCCTCAATCCTCTTAACGTCCACCACATTCTTCCTCCATTCCTTATCAGCGATGATACCAACACCATTCCTTCCATTGACTTTTCCTGTGTACCAGAGTTTACAACCATTAATTTCCCGAGACTTTTCTCCTGCCCATTTAGTTTCCTGGAGATACAGGATAGTAATCTTTCGATGTTTTATTACTCCCACCACCTCCCAAGATTTTCCGCTTAGAGTCCCAATGTTCCAAGTGCCAAATCTGATCTTGTTCTCATGAACTAGCTTCTTTTGCCGCCTCCATTCAGAAGAGAGTGGTAGCCCTTGCTCATTTCACACTACATCCGGGCGACGATGCAGTGGCTCTCGCTCACTTCTCACTGTACTCGAGCTATACAGCGCATTACTTACAGGGAACGACCTAGCATTAGCATAATTTCTTCGTTGATCCATGTTCATAAGAGATTCGACAGGGTTTTACATTGGCTGTTGGGACCTAACATAACCCTCCTCCTTTACCCGGGCTTGGGACCGGCTATAAACATAGGCGGAGTTAAGTGAGGTTCTTCAAATTAAAGAAAATTAATGGGAGCACTTTCTGTTTCTTTCTTTCTTTTGATATTTTCTTCTATATCCTTTACTGAAGCTAAACACAATCACGACATTTGTATATATTTTACAGAGTGCTGGTGTGCAGTTTCCTCAGAGTGCTCAAGTGGTCCAATCAAATCATCCCAGTTCACAACCGAGCACAACTAATAATGAACTGAATGGGGAGCAGGTCTCACCTAGAGTTGAACGGATTGCCCAGCAAGCAGATTCTCAGGCTGTTCCTGAATCTAGGTGACTTTGTTTTTTTGTTAGTTTTTTTATTCATTTATACTTTACACTTATGTTTCCCTGGAGCTTAAGGAGTCGTATTGGATATCATTCTCGTTATTTTTCCATTATACGCTCAAGATGCAGGGTGGACAAATAATAAGAATTAGCCAAAGATACAATAAGAATTAGCCAAATAATAAGTAAAATGGACATTGATTGGTGTGGGTCTAATGAACTGGTGGACCAATAAACTAGAAAATTTGTTGTTATCATCTTATCTTTTTCTAGCAAAGGAAATATCTTAATCTTCCTGTGTTTGTTGCAGCATTATTCAAAAAGCTTGTAATGCATTGGAAGTTCTAAAAGAAGTCCTCGATGCTGTTGATCCTCAGCATTCTGAGGTATGTTAAGAATATATCCTACTGGAAACAGAATTTGGCATTCCAAGAACATGATTCACATTTTTGTCTTGATTTAAAATAAAGATATAATTGCATTGACATGCGTCTTTATCTTTTTTAGTGAAAAAGGATAAACTTCTCTAACATGTTCTGGAGTTGGGTCCTTAGTAATGGACAGTTTAGTTGTTTGGTAGTAGTAATCTTATAATCAACAATATTTTTTGTCTCAAGCTATCGACTTGTCTGTAAAGATCAAAGCAAAGAACTTGTGAGCTTTTTCAGATATGAAATTTCTCATATCGAGTTTGACATTCTGGTATCATTCATTGGTGAACATTCAAAGATTTCAGCATATATTCTACACAAACACCTACATTCATGATTTTCTCTTGTTGTAAAAAATCCAGACATGTTTTCCTTAACAGCACCATTTTTGTAGAATTTCACGAGAACATCATGAAGTGTTAAGCGGCAGTTTTTTACATATTAAAAAACAATACAAGGAGATATCTTCAATATTGCTGACCAACTAAAAATATTGAGACATCTAGCTGCTGTAGGAAGAAATTTGTGGGCTATGGCATTCAACAAATGTTGTTAAGGCAGCATTTGCTTAAAATGTCTTTATGGATCTTATGAATAAAGACACGTCACCGTTTGCTGAATCTGAAAGTGTGTTGTGTCATTTTAGGGTGCAAGGGATGAGTTCACCCTGGACCTTGTGGAGCAATGTTCATTTCAGAAGCAAAGGGTAATGCATCTTGTGATGAGTTCACGGTGAGGCTGCTTTAAATTTCTTTTTTAATGCTCTAGGCCTATATATTTCTTCTGTCCTCTCCTTTCTGGATTCAAAATAGTTCAGCTGATGGATTGTAATGCCCATTTGCTTATAAAATTCTTTTGTAGAGATGAAAGAATAATCTCTCAAGCGATTGAATTAAACGAGCAGCTTCAGAAAGTTCTTTCTAGGCACGACGACCTTCTTTCAGGCAGAGCTACTACAACAACAGCAACTGCTACTCGTTTTGAACATGAAGTCGAAGAGGAAGAGGAAGAGGAAGCTGAACAGTTATTCCGAAGGTACATTACCTGCTCTCTTAATCCGCCGTTATTATTCACTTTCAAACACTGGATTTTGAACATCTCTTCATTTCTGTATGGTAACACCGAGAAGATTACGCAAAGGAAAGGCTTGTGCAATACCTGAAAATGAACAGACTGCAACAGAGTTACCTCCTTTGAGTGTGCTTGGGGAAAAACTGAATCGTCCACTGATAAGACCACTCTCTTTGGAGCCATCATCTCGAGAAGCTGATATTCGTTCTTCACCTGCTGTAAATTCAGTGCCAAACGCAAATCATGTGAATAGGGAGCCTTCTCGTGTTGCCATTCCTCCCCCACCTGCAAAGCACATTGAGAGGGAGAAATTTTTCCAGAAAAACAAGGCGGATGGTTCTACTCTGGCCGGCCAAATGAATGGCGTCTCCATACACAGTCGTAATGGCAGTCACTCCCACAGTGGAAGCTTTGATTCCAGTGACTGATATGCATACACTAACAAAAGGCCCTGCTTTGCTTCCATTTATCGTTTTCTATCATTCAAAGTGGGGTTTGAAGGTTTAGTTGTGAGGATTTTAATATTTCTGATTTAGGCTCCATGGGTTCAGTTTGAAGGGGGAAAAGAAAAAACGAAGAACAAAACTTGTTGAGTTCGTGTAAACATGGAACGGACTTTCTCTGTCATTCTTACAGTTTGTACTTCTCGTGTGCAGGTTTGCCATCTTTTTTTTTTTTTTGGGCCTTATGGTTTGTGGGGTGCGGCATATTATCTTTTTACCTCCTTGCCCATAATCTTTGTTAGATTCCTTAAAATCACAGTCATGTTTGTAATTATTTTTATTTGTGGAGAATATTATATAATGTGGGTCTCGGCTCCTGTCAAGTGTGCAGGAATAATTATACTATTACTATATAGTAAATAATAAACAATAACTTCAAAGTAAAATAAAAAATTTTATAGATTGCATAATCATATATTAAAAGAATTACACAGAAGAATACGATCTTAAGCAAAACACGGTCTTCTATTTATTCTCATTAACGCGGCAGATACAGAGATGACTGCGCGCAGGAGCAGAGCAAGCAGAACATAAGAAAACAGGGCAGGTGAAAGCATGGTCTCTTGGCAGAGAAGGCAGATAATTCGAAATCCACACAAATGGCAATGCTTTCACTAGGTGCATGCTTGCTTTATCACAGCTCGCATGTACTGTCCTGTTGTGTTCAATCTTACAGCAGAAACCCAGAATATAAGACGACATTTGTCTATCTGCTAAACACAAAACTCAAGCATGGAATCCATGGGCGAAGCAAGTAGACATTACATGAACAGAGCCATAAAGTTAGCCTATAAATCTCAAGTTGATGGTCCTCATGAATTATGGTACATCAGCTAAATAGGCACTCAACAAGCATGCAATTTCAAATACTTTCAACAAGTGTTGTGTGGCTCAACTGACTTGATATTCTCCGCTTGCATGAACCTCCTTCACCCTCTTGTCATACTCATCTTCGTCATCGTCTTCCTCCTCCTCCTCTGCTCCTTCTTCTCCACCTTCCCAGCCAAAACCTTTGACGGGCCTCGATACTGGCGGTGGATTTCTTGCCTCCCCGACAATTCTCATTATTTCATCTGCACTCTGAGAATAAAAGCTTGGGTTGTCTCTCTGGTAATACACCGCCTGCGCTGATTCAGTTAGTTCCCTTGGTAGGTTCTTCAGAAACCATGGGTGGATCTTAATTTCCTTTATTGTTATTCTCTGAAACCCACAATAATGAGAGTGCCCTGTCAGTTACCTCCATTTAAACTCCTAAATCGCTCTAGAGACCAATAACATTATTTCAAACAGCAGATATTTTAAGTGGAAAGGTAGCAAATTGAGCTGTGTGGAGTCACACCGCAAGATACTGGAGAAAGAATAAAAACATGACATAGATGGATCCAGTGTCTCACCATTTAGAAAATAACAAAAGTACTATACTTATTTTGATAAACATAAAGACGGGATAAAATGAGGAAAAGTAAATCATATGCTCATTTATACTAATCTGTCACTATATTCTAAAATCATAACATAATCCACAAGTTGTCGCCTATAGGCCTAACAATAGGCAATAGACTCACTGTATAAAATTTCTAATGATGTGACAATGAGGCTGTATTGAGATTATCGGCAATATTTTATTCACTGAGCATCATAAAATAATGTAACATACCCTCAATGGATTAGCCAAAAAAATGCGAGAGAGGAGGTGCCTGCAATCTTGAGATATGTGAACATAATCTGGGATTTTGTATTGGACAGCCATTATTCGCTGAATAAAAAGAACAGGAGGAGAGGTATACAAATGGTGTGAGAAACAAAAAATGTTCCCCAAAAAACAAAAAACACCAGAAGCAACACTGAAAAAGATAAATATATACCTGGATTGTTTTCCGGAAATTCCTAGGGTCATCCTGGTCCTCAAAGGGATATGCTCCAACAAGCATGACATAAAGAGTCACTCCACATGACCACACATCAGCCAACTGAGCCAATATAAAAAGGAAAACATCATTAATCATATCTAAAATAGAAAAAAAGAAACCACTAATGATTAATACACACACACACACACACCTTGAAACACCTAAAAGCTACTACTTCAATTTTCAGTAGGTAGAAAAGATTAGTTAAATTCAATGCATATATGAAGCATAGGCATAGAAATCTGAAAATTATTGACAGGTAATAGAACACATGTTATAATTACCTTGCCATCATATTCGCGCCTAGAAAGAACTTCGGGTGCTATGTAAGCAGGGGTTCCAACCGTAGACTTGGGTCTTGAATGCAGCAAAGATGACTAAACGCAAATAATAAAGCACTCAACTCACTATAAATATATCACCTAAGGGGACACAGTTATAGACTTGTAGCCTTGGGATTACAATAATATTGTCGATACCTTGGAATAACCAAAATCACAAATTTTCAAGCGAGGTGCAGGACTTCCATCCAAAAGGGTATTTTCAAGCTTTAAATCTCTGTGGCATATTTGCTGCAGAACAAAGAGTAAAAACATAAGTTCTCATTTTGAGCATTTCTGAAAGCTATGAGAAGAGGTCATTTTTTTTTTGGTAAGCTTGGGAAGGGAAGATAAGTATAAAATACCATGGCGTGACAGAAATTAACACCAGATATCAGCTGCTGAAAGAAATATCTAGCCTGAATAATAGTCAAAGAAACAAAATGAGAGAGAACAAAAACAATATGAAAAAAAAAAAACCAAAAGAAAGAGATTCTAAGAGATTATGTCAACTTATCAACCTCGTCTTCACTGAATCTGCCAGCATTGCATATCCTCTCAAATAGTTCCCCTCCAGCTGCATACTCCATTACTATTGCTAAATGTGAGGGGGTCAAAATGACCTGAAATTAAAAACCCGATTGAAACAAGAACACCAAGTGTCAGTATTTTATACCCAAATGGAAATTGATTCAACGAGTCAACAATATCTAAAATGCTTGCCTCCTTGAATCGAATTATATTGGGGTGTCGAAGGGACCTGTGGTTCATAATCTCTCTGGCCACGTTCTCATCAATCTGGGATTGAAAAAAGAAATTATTTAGAATCACATATCCCGAGAAAGGGACTTCTCATCCGTCAAGTGACAACATTGAATTGTGATCATGAACACCTTAATCTGGGAGCTGCTTGATTGCTAAAATTAGCGAAATTTGTTAAATTTTCTTTACGAAATAAAGACCGTGTCAAAGAAGGTTCCTTTCCTTTTTTTTCTTTTGTTGGTTTTCGCAAAGCAGAACACCAACATCAAGGAATCCAAAGTTAATCGTCAGTATACAAAAAAGTCTATCGTCATTCCAAAGGTCAAATGCAACACATAACCGCAATAAGTCTGACACATAACGGATTCGTCAAACTACAATATTTTCTGGCAAGCAGTCAAACACAGTCATGATGATGATGATGACAAACAAACCTTGTGACCACGCTCGATATATTTCATGGCGACGAGCTCCTTGGTCTCCTTGTTCCTCATAAGCCTAGCCACCCCAAAATTGCCAGCCCCCAAATCCTTCACCTCCTCGTACTTATCCATACCGTCGAATCTCTAGCGGTATTTCCTCAAGAGGAGCAATCACACCAATTATGCAGGCCTCGTCAAAATTGGGCAATCAAGTCCGTTCCGAAATCAGGAGAGGAGTTTGACGGGGCTAAATCTGACGCGTCGTGTGATACAGAGAAAGGAAGCGAATCGGGAATTTATGAGGGAATTTGGGATATAGAGTGAGGGAGTGAGGAAGAAGAGTGAGCACGTGGGAGTGAGGTGAGAGAAAGGATTAGAAAATTGCATTAAGGAAAAGTGGGAGAAGGAGAATAACAGCAATGCATGAGGGATTGAATCCAGTGAGCTCGTTCGTTCCTGTGTGTTTACTTTTGGGATGGGAATTTCAGATTTTGGTTAGGAGCAGAGAGGTTTGGCGTAGAGATGGATTGCAATTGGATCTCTTAAAACGCCGTGGTGATAGGGGGACTCAAAGGTCTCGCTTTGACTTCGTGATTGCCCTTTTGACAAGGTATATCCTTCGCCTTTTACTCCCTTCCCCTTTTATTTTTATTTTTGTCTTGTTTTTGCATAGCTTGTCAAAAATTTCAACTCATATAGAAAAATGACTCATTTAAATTACAAAAATATTTAAAGTATTTATTAAATTAGTAAAAAGATAAATATGTAATCCAGTAGAAATTTTAGATTTTAAAGTTTGAGTATTGAATAAGGTTATTAAGTCTAAACTGGCCATTGAACCAATTGAGATAGTAGATCAAGAGTCGATATGTAAGATTGAAGTTAAACAGGAATTAAACTGGAGTTAGACTGGTGAGGAAATCAATATTTTAGGGTTATTAATATAAAATTTTAAATAAAATAAAAAATAAATTAAATTATTATTTTTAAAATAAAAAAGGTTCAACCAGTCAAACCGGACCAATTAGGTGACTAGTTTGCTTTCCAACTCAAATTAGTCAGTCTGGTTCGGCTTTAATAGCTACAATGTTGATAATTTGAATGTAGGAATTGGCAACTTAGGTATAGAAATTGATAAGTTGAGCTCTCAAAACTATTACTGTGTATATCCAAGTTGCTAACTATTATCATTAAATTATTATTGCATACTTATCATTTTATTAATTTAGTAAATATTTTGAAGTTTTTATAAGGGAAAATTCTAGGAAAATGCGTTGGAAAATGGGAAATCTCAAATCAGTACAATGAATTTGAGAAATCCTATATCAATTAGCTGTTAGCAATGACGAAGAATCTAGAATTTTAAAATTTCAGCGAAAAGATAATTTTGCCTTTCAGTTCTCCCTCCCTTGGCTCGGAATAACAATACCGGGCTCTTCATTAACAACACCGTAATCTAAAAGACGGTGGTGTTAATCAAGAGGTCGGTTATGGTGGTGTTAATCAAGAGCCCGGTGTTGTTATTCCGAGTAAAGAGAGGGAGAACTGAAGGGCAAAATTGTTTTTTCTCCAAAATTTAAAATTTTAGATTCCTCATCCGTACTGACAAACTGACATGAAATTTCTCAAATTCACTGTACTGATTTAGAATTTACCATTTTACAACGCATTTTCTTGAATTTTTACCTTTTTATAACTCAAATAGTATTTTTCCCCCTTTAGAAAGTATAGGCTTTTATACTGTAATCAACACATCACATCAACCTCCCCTTCTAATATTATATGGGAGGCGAAAAAAATCCCGTCTTTTTGCTCTTTCCGCAGCTTTATCTTAAAAATTAGTTGGTGACAGAGTCAAGAGATCAAAGATTATTGGAGCAGGGTAAGAAGTAAATTGAGGAAAAGAGGAAGGAGAATAACTTGGATAGGAAGAAATATTAATTAAAATATATTGACCGACATTTGGACCATACTTATTTATTTTCTGAAGTGGTATGGGGGTGTGACAGGCTCATGACCTGTCATTGCACGAGATGAGAGGCTTTCAATAATTGAAAAACACCAAATCAAAAAAGGGAATGCCCTTGGAAATCAAAAGGCTGAAATGTCAAAAGTTGTCAGGTGATCCGACTCATGTGGCTTCTGCCAATTATTCATGTCCATATTTTAGTATATGTTTGTAAAAAAAAATAGGTTTTACGAATTTATATAGTAAGTAGTTAGAAGGAATTTTGTGTAGCTTTCTGAAAAAAATGACTTCTAAAATGGTAGTCTAAAATAGTCACTTCTCTCTCTCTAGTCTTTTCTTAAATTGCTTCCATTGCTGGGGCATGTCACAACCAACACAGTGCAGCTCCGTTTTTACATTTCAGATTTACCAGTTACAGAAAGCTATAATCTTGGTTATCATGGAGCCTGAATTATAGTCAGTTTGGGTAAAAACGAGGCATTGATTAAGGTTTTGACAAAGACGGAATAAAGAAAGGGACGAGAGAGGGAATGGAATCATTGATTGTCAAAATCAGTGGGAATTTAAACACCCGACAGTGCCACGCTACTTGCTTCTTGATCACGACATTCATTTTGCCAGCAAGGCCACCCCTTCCTTTTGAATGAGACCTCACATGTCGGCCCTCATCCCCTTTCTTTCGTCTTCCAGTTGGGCCCTTAAAAAAACGAGTCTGATGAATTTTGGGCCTGGGCCAGATACATTAAGCCCATTAGATAACCTTGCCAACACGACACGTCGAATACAAAATAACGTTGTAAAGTGAAAAAGAGAGCCCAACAGGTATGGTGGGGCCCACGTCTGAGTGGGACAGAGCTGGAACACGTCAAAGGAAGGGTGTGGGCCTGATGGGGGAAAACTGTTTTAACGGTCGAAAATGCAAATGGCAGGCACAGCTAGACAGTGCCAGACTCACGAGAAAAAAGAGATGCCATTTGTGAGGCATCCTAGGTGACTCGAAAAAGCCTTTAACGTTGTTGTTCCGTTACCTAACGCCCGAACCCTGTGCTTACGGGGGTTTTGGGGACTCCTGACCCCTTTTTTTATGGTTATATTTTTTTAATTAAAGGACGGACATTAATTATCTTTAAATTATAAACCGATTAAACCCCGTGACTTACTTCTCATTTCTAACATAGCTTTCATGTTAGTAATGTGTAAGACCATGAGCACGATTATCTGATCATTTGTGTTAGTAGTGATAAAAGTGATTTTTTTTAATTTGATTTTTACAAAAGTCAGATTATAAATATGATTTATATTTATATTGACAGTAACAAAAATTATTTTTTTTAAGAAAAAAAACCAGACTTTTAAAATTATTCTTAAAAGTCTTTTTTAGAAAAAAAAAACTCAATTACCAAAACACCAATCTAACACTATAAACTTACTACCACCGAACTTTTATTAAAAAAACCATATTTAGAATGGTAAAAAGGTTATCCCAAACAGACTCTAAGTTAAATTAAGATATTATTAAACATAGCCGGGGATAACTCCTGAAAAGAATTGTTTTATGCTTTAACAAGAATTTGAAATTGAAATTTCATGCTTAAATAATCATTCCTAGTAAGACATGTTATAGCACGAACACAAATTTAGTCTAGTGGTTTAAAACTTTAAATACCTTCGGCTCTCAAATTCAAATTTAAAAAAAGACACGTATACTAAAAGGGGCATTAATCAACCTCAAACCTGATATCCGAGACACATGCCGTTGCTGCCCCCAGCAAGTTAGGGAATTTGAAAAAAGCGTTGGGGTGGGGGAGTGGCAGTGGCAGTGGTAATGCTTCGTGCTAAATGATGAGGCCGGCAAAAGCGCCGTTGATTCATCCATCCAAAATGTGAATAACGGCGTTCCTCCATGTCTTCTATATTCCCCTTGAAATGAGGGTCCCACGTATTGCCATATCTCTCATAATTCCAAGCTGGCCCTTTCCCATTCTCCTCCTACTCCTTCCTTATATAACTCTCCTCTCCCCCCCTTCCTCTCCCAAATCACCTTCCCCTTCTCTTTCTTCCCATCCACTTTGCTAGGTTTTGGCTGTCATACCTCATACTCTCATTCATCAACCATGGCTGACGATGCTGCTAACCCTACTCCTACCCAAGAAGTGGTGCTTAAGGATGTTCCTCAGCCCGAGAAACCTGTCGCCGACGCCGACCCATTGAAACCTGTTCAGGACACTGCCGAATCCGACGTCTCTAAGCCCGCAGCTGACGCCGATGACAAAATGCCCGAATCTGGTTCCTTTAAGGAAGAGAGTACCAGAGTTTCTGACCTTTCCGATCACGAGAAGAAGGCTCTCCAAGAGCTCAAGCAACTCGTTCAAGATGCTCTTAACAAGCACCAGTTCTCTGCCCCTCCCAACCCGCCTTCGTCGGCTAAGGAAGAGAAATCGGCCCCGGCTCCTCCCCAGAAGGACGATGACAATAAGACGGAAGAACCCGTTCAGGAAAAGCCTGCAGAAAAAACAGAGGACCCTGCTAAAACAGAGGACCAACAAGCAGACGACAAGGAAGCCGCATCGCAGGAAGAGGGAGAATCCACGGCGGTCGTTGAGTCTGTTGATGACAAAGCGGCAGCTCCTGCTGTCGATGACGACGGAGCTAAAACCGTGGAAGCCATTGAAGAGAGCGTGGTGGCTGTGTCTTCCTCTGTTCCAGCAGAGGAGCCACAGGCGGCAAAAGAGTCGGAGGGCGCAGTCGTACCTCCACCGGCGGAGGCAGAAACCGAGGAAACTAAGGACGACACTCCCCCGCCACCTCCGCCGGAAGAGGTATTCATTTGGGGGATACCACTGCTTGCTGATGAGAGGAGCGATGTTATTCTTTTGAAATTCCTGCGAGCCAGAGATTTCAAAGTGAAAGATGCTTTCACCATGATCAAGAACACGATTCTCTGGAGAAAAGAATTCGGAATCGACAAATTGATGGAAGAAAACTTGAGTGACGATTTAGAGAAGGCGGTATTTATGCATGGGTTTGATAAGGAAGGCCACCCCGTGTGTTACAACATCTATGGGGAATTTCAGAACAAGGAGCTTTACAAGAAAGCATTTTCCGATGAGGGAAGGAGGCTCAATTTCCTGAGATGGAGAATTCAGTTTCTGGAAAGGAGTATTCGCAAATTGGATTTCACTCCCGGTGGCGTATCCACCATTGTGCAGATTAATGATCTGAAGAATTCTCCTGGACCTGGTAAGTGGGAACTTAGACAAGCCACCAAACAGGCCCTTCATTTGCTTCAAGATAACTATCCTGAATTCGTAGCCAAACAGGTATTACTCATGAATTTATCCTGCATTTATCGGTTCTTACATTTGTTGGTGTTACTGAGTGTGTATCTTAAACTCTAAATATATTATGGCGTAGATTTTCATCAATGTGCCATGGTGGTACCTGGCTGTGAACAGGATGATAAGCCCTTTTCTCACTCAGAGAACCAAGAGCAAGTTTGTATTTGCAGGACCTTCCAAATCTGCAGAGACCCTTTTGAGGTAATGTTTCAAAGATTCAAAATTTGTTCATTTGGTTCGATTAGGTAGAGATTTCACAACTCAATTCGGTCCCTGGGATTCTTCAGATACATAGCTCCAGAGCAGCTTCCAGTGAAGTATGGAGGACTGAGCAAAGATGGAGAATTCGGCAATAATGATGCTGTCACTGAAGTTACAGTTAGGCCAGCAGCAAAGCACACAGTAGAATTTCCGGTCAATGAGGTGAGTTTCGATTTTATCTTCATTAAATTCTGAGAATCCAATGTGTTGTCTCATCGAAATAGAATCTTTCATAGGATTCCTCTGTTCACAAGAGACATGTTGTCTAATTGACCCTTTGTTTATTTCACATGCTTTAACCAACATGCTGTGCAAAACCATACTCTGATAATCCAATAAATAAACACACAAACTATAAACCATACTCTGATAATTCAATAAATAAACACAAACTATAAAGCCGGAGCTTCCTTTTGTCGTTTCTGGGGCACATGTATATTCGACATTGCCGGACTTATTTCATTTAGTTCTTGATATAGCTAAAAGCCAAACCAGTCCTAGCTTTCTGATAAATTGATTGGCTCCGTTGATATAAACAAAGTGATGAGTTGAATATAAACTTTGCAAAATGTTTTAATATCAACCTGTTCATTTTTGTTGGTTTCTGTTACAGAAATGCCTTTTGTCTTGGGAGCTGAGAGTGATTGGGTGGGATGTAAGCTATGGAGCAGAGTTTGTGCCAAGTGCTAAAGGAAGCTACACAGTGATTATTCAAAAGGCTAGAAAAGTGGCTTCATCAGAAGAACCGGTGGTTTGCAATAGTTTTGAGATTGGTGAGCCTGGCAAAGTGGTTCTCACCATTGACAATCCAAGCTCCAAGAAGAAGAAGCTCTTGTACCGCTTGAAAACCAAGTCTTCTGCTTAAATATTGAATTTTGACGAGCTTTTGAAATTGTTATGGGGTATTTATTATATGGGATCAAGATCATATGAATATATATCCATATATATGTATACTCTTGTGTTTTTTTTATTTATTACTATTGTTTTTGTTATTATTGTCAAATATCAATGTTCATTTTCATATTGGAGGTGGAGGGGGCTGGCTATATTTTTGATATGTGAATTTGTTTTTCTTGTATAAAAGGAAAGAAATTTGTGGTGGGTCTTTTTCTACATCTCTGTCGCATTCTTTGTGTTTTTGAGGCATCATGTGCTTAATTTGTCATCATGGATGTTTCTTTCACAGATAAAAACGAGGGAAATATCCATGATTGGTAGGAATATGGTGTGCTATACATAAGACTTAGTTTTAGAAGTAGTTAGCATCGAAATATGCAATATTTTCAAATTGAATAAATATGTGAAGATCATCACTAACACGGTAACAACCAACAAATCCTAGAAGCCGTCAAAATCTTGGGTTTGAATAAACAAAAACAAAGCTTTTGGCATAGAATGCACTCTTGATAAAACAAAAACAACATATTTTTCATGAAATCCTTATGTACATCAGATTAAGAGAAACGTAAGCAAATTCAAACCTTAATAAGGGACAAGTAGCAGAAGATACCCCATGTGCGAGAAGAAGACAGGGAAGGACCCACAACATAGTGAAAGGGTTACTTTGGCACCGAATATCATCATCAATAAAAGCCCTCATCAGACAGGCAATTCATGTCTGTGTCTGCGGGTTTAAAAATTGCTTTATGAGTATATAATATGTGCCTTTGGTTTTTCAAACGGACTTTTGAGACTTTTAAGGCATCAAAGTCCCACTTTCATCATTTAAACCAGCGAGCTGTTGCTTGTTGCATTATTGAGTTAGGTAAAGTCTTCCACCATTTTGGATCATCACTTTCATAGCAGAAGCAAGCACGCATGCCCCTCATCATAAAAGAACCTATATTACTGTTCTGTTCTTTCATCAAAACCAGATAAAATCATAAAATAGAACAGACAAGTGGGAGTTATAAGAGCCAATGATTATTTTATAAAGAAAAAGCGCACACAAGTGTAAGAATTCTACTTCTCTCTCTCTCTCTCTCTGAGTTGAATATTATTTCAGGGCCCTCACTTCATGATGAGGAATGGTGCATTATAGCTAAGCTAGCTAATCTGGCAAAGTATAAAGGGGAAATCCTAGCTGTTCCCAGATACGTAAAAATGCAAACCCAGCTGTGTGTAGTGTTTGGTGTCTTCAACATTTTTTTTCCGGACTTTTTTGCTGCCCATTTGACATCACTTTACTGCTATGTTCACTGCGCCTATCTTTATTTCTTTTCAGTGAATCACCTCCTATTTAATAATTCACCCTATATCTACAAAAGTTGGTGATCTTCCTAATCGCAAAAAGAAAAAAAACAAAATTGTTTGCTCTTTCTTTGTATAAAAGTGCTTCATGTAGAGAGAGTAATAAATAATCATTTGCAAACAGATGGAGGACAGCGCAAACTAAGGAGGGCGTGGGGCATTCTATGAGTCCTTTCAATCAATTTCCTTTTACAAATCATGAAGTTGTTGTATCGTAACCTTGCTCTCCAGACTCTATACATACGTAACCTTACTCTCCAGACTCTATACATACTTAATTCAAAATAATGGCAAAATTTGGGGAGCTCATTATTCACATAGAACACCTTTAAAACTTCGCACACGTTTCAAGAATAAAGAGCCTATCTAGTTCTGATGAGAGGTGTCGTTCAAACATTGATACATAGCTTTAACAGTGTAATGGACATGATTGGATCATTCTTGTGCTGATGAGTAACATCTATGTATGCTTTTCATGACTCTGCTTTTGTTAAAGACTTTTATCCAACACAAAAAACAAAAAGGATAGGAAGAGTAGAAAATGTGAAATGGAATAGACTAATAGAGAAGAAGCAAACCAGGCAAGCTAACTTATAATAATGGCAACAAACAAATGAGATCTGTGTCGTTTTGTTATGGGGAATTGCGTCTCACCATTACAGCCTACTAGACGTTGCAGGTTTTTGCATGTGACCTCTGAATCTCTGCAAAATCGGATGGCTAAAGATCGATCCAAATGTACATGCATGGGGAAGCTCTCAGACTCAAACTTGGTGCATCCTGAAAACAAATTAGAGCATCATCGTCTAAACTTTTCACTCCTCGAAATAATAAAAACCCTGTAAATAAATCCCATCTGCTCCTGTAAACCTAAAAAACTTTAGATTGCTGGTCGCTTCTGAAAACATGGTCACGGGCCTCACTGCAAGGGTCGGATCTTCACGTGACCCGATTCCCCTCCTTCTCCTCCAAAACTTGCAAATATATATCAGATGACCATCATGCCTCTGTATCTTACATCTTACAGTTGTGCTCATAAGTAAAACTCTGTTTCTCTGAAATATTAACCGTCAACGGAGATGAAAACATTCGGGCTCTTCCTCTTGGTCCTCATTGTGCTAGCTTCTGGTAAGATTCTCCCTTATTTATTGCTGTTGTTCTTTGTTGTCTTTTATATATATATATAAAAATATCAGTGATGAATGGTATGTGTATATCTTGTTTGAGAGCAGAGGTGGCGGTGCAGACAGAGGGAAGGATGTGCCAGTCACAGAGTCACGGATTCAGGGGAGCATGCATGCGCAGCCACAACTGTGCGCTGGTGTGCAGGAACGAAGGTTTCTCCGGCGGCCAGTGCCGAGGGTTCCGTCGCCGCTGTTTCTGCACTAAGCTTTGTTGAAGAATCTAAAGCAACCACCCTCATCAGAAAAAGTTTCAGTAGTTGAGAGACCAAATAAAGATGTGATGCTTTGTCATATTTTCACTAAGCAGGTGATAATGTGTTGTGTTGGTTTTGAGTTTAGTGGAGCAAGAAAGAAACAGCGTCATGTGGTTATAACGTCTTAATTACTTCCTGCCAAATCTGTTACGTCTTAATCTATTAGTCTTACGCTCTTCTGTTACGTTATTAGTTAAGTTTTAATCTTAGGTAATAGTAGTATTTAGGTTCAAGGATATGGTAGTTGCAGACACTCCCGCTTTAAAGAATCCAGTTTCCATACTCGTGAGCAGGATGAGGAGGAACCTCTTTTCATTCAAGATGAGATACCAATTTTTGTTTGCTTTGTGTTATTTTAAAAAATTATTTTAATGGATAAAAAATTTAAAATAAAAATAATATTTTAATTAATATTTTTTTAAAAAAATAATTTTTTTTATTTCAAAATCACTAATAAAAAAATTAAATATAAATCATCCAGATTAAATCTGAATAGTCCATTTTGAATGAGCAGGGAACTGGGCCCATGCTTTAAGCTTTAAAAGCCCAAGCTCTCGTGAAACAAGATTCAAACGGCATTTATTTCCAGCAAAGACAAAGGAGTGTTTATCGATTTTTGAGAGAAGTTTGAGCCCAAAGCAACGAAAACGAATATAAACAAGGAACCAGCTATCCAGCCCACATCAAAACTAATATGAGCACTATCCTAAAATCGTCTTTGTAGATTCGGATCTTTTTTGCAAACAAGCTTTGGTTGATGTGCCAAGCCCCCTCCTTCCATATAGGAGAATACAATTTTAGATTTCTGGAAGTGTATTTATCATCGGAGGCGAAAATCTTTATTCTTGGATAGAAACCGGATTATACCACCCAAATTTTGTATTTTATTATCACTATCATAAAAAAATAATAATAATAAGGGAAAATTAATCTTCTAATCCCTATAGTTTTAAATATGTTGTAACTCATTTATTACACTTTAACTCAATGCAACTCAATCTTTATAATTTTGATTCGGTTGTAACTTAATCCATAAATTTTATCTCACTGCAATTCAATTCTTATAGTTCTAACCATTTTATAATGTAGTTGTTGTATTTTAGAATAAAGGTGTAGGACTATATTATAAAATGATTCAAACAATAGAGAATGAATTGCAATGTGTCAAAGTTTAAATATTTAGTTACAATGTATCTAAAAATATAGAGATTGAGTTATATTGAATCAAAATATAAGAATTGATTTACAATTTAGTCAAAAGACCAAAATATTAATTCTCCCATATAATAATAATAACAACAAAAATGAGGCAGAAATGAACGAATCCAATGCAACTAAGCAGAACCATCAACATGTTCAGCCAACTCCATCTCGGTAAGGTGTACAGAATCCCAGACATCTCTCCCTCTCCCTCCGAGTTTGGTGTCTAACTTATATAATATTTGGGTTTAAAAAATATACAGTGCTATTCATATCATGTGTAGCCCTAATTAATTAATTAATTTTGTTGGTGAAAATACTCTCCACACATCAACAAGATTTTTCAATGCAAATTAAGATTTTTCAAATGTGTTTCTTACAATTTTATAATGTTACTCATATTATTAGTAGTATTCTAAATGCAATTTATCTTATTTTGAGAAAAGCTATCAGTTTCAGTTATATAAATCAAACAGCATATATTCCACGATATCACGAATAAAATAAATGTAATATTCCTATAGTTATTTGATTTGGTGCTTGTTTGGAAAACCCTAAACCTTAGTTTCCAAAATTCTTTTTTTACAAAGATGAGATAAAATCTCTCTCATATGCTTATTTTATAAATTATAAAAACATTTTTAAAAGCCTAAGCCTAAATGTCTATTTGTTTGAGTTTTTGAGAAATGTTTTTACAATTTATAAAATAAATATATAAGATATGTGCTTAAAAAAGTTTTTTTTTTTTTGTTTTCTAGGCAAGCACCGAAAAAAGAGGCACTTGTACTGGAGAAGAAGCAGAATAATATGCATTTTTTAATATTTGAAGCCAACAAAAGAGAGCAACATATGCTGAGCAATTTCTCTGAAATTATTAATTTAACGAGTCAGATATATCTAGTCATCTGTGTCATTAATTTTTTATTCTTTAAAAAAAATCACCGAACCGCAATGCGGTCCGGGATATATTTTTTTTTTTAAAAAAGACAAGGATTGGTCGTCCCAAGAACAAGAGTAAGCGTGAAGCCATGCTCCTTCCTTCCCCGAAGCCATCTCTAAATACCCGTCTGGGAAACCCAAATTGTGGTTTTGGAAGTTTTTTTCATAAATCAATACAAAACTAATAATAAAAACATTTCTGAAAAGGTAAAATAAACAGTCAATAAAACGAGTAAATAAAAAAATAGCTCATGAGTTTTTTTACCTGTTTACTTGTTTTTTTAAACCAAGTAATAGGGTTTATGAGTTTATCAGATTTTTAAACCAAGCTCATCACCGTCCCAAACTCTCCTCACACTTCCCCATTCTGGTGCTCTGCACTTTGCATCATTATAAAACACCATAATCCTTTCCTTTTTTTTTAACTTAACCACTCGTAAACTAAACCTATAAGTGAATCGAAATTAGCACTAGTGCACGTGAAGCTTTAATTTGTATCAGCCCTTGGCTCTGGTCTCTGTAAACCTCTTCCTCATCTGTGTGCTCCTCGCTACAAATAATAATAATAAGAATACATTTCATCGTGGAGTTCACCATTTGCACGTGAAGAGATTCAGGCCTGTCTTGAGTGAGCTTTCAAGATAAGTTGGGACACACAAAACTCATCTTTCATATTCTGTAAATTATATTGTAAAAGTAGCTTTTGTCTCACCAACCTTACTACGAATTCCAATATTCTTCTTAAGTTCAAACTAAACCTCTCTCTCCACCTACGTATGGTAGTGGCTATAAATACTGCACTTCGCCTACTTAATCACCAACGTATATACATTGTATACTTGTCATAAATCTCAGTGTTGGACGTTAGAGATCGATCATGGAGAAGGCACGACTCGTGGGGCTTTTCTTCTTCCTGCTTATTCTCCTTGCTTCTCGTAAGTGACCTCTTTGTATCAGTTCAGTTCCATTATTAACTTAACTGTAAATATATGTGTATAATAGATTTTGTGGTCTAATATATATAAAATGAATGAATATAATGCAGAGGGGAGTAGGGTGGTGGAGGCAAGGCACTGCGAGTCACAGAGCCATAGGTTCAAAGGAACGTGTATGAGCCATCACAACTGCGCCTCCGTCTGCCTCGTCGAAGGTTTCACCGGCGGCAAATGCCGTGGTTTCCATCGCCGCTGCTTTTGCACCAAAGTTTGTTGATCCACCCATCCATCATCCTTAACTATTATTCCATGCATCACTTCATTCATATGCACGCACGCACGTCCTTTTAGTACTAGGTTTCAGCAGGTTGACGTTGGAGCGCGTTTTAGTTTTAGGAAATAATAAAAAGTTATCTCATTCTGTCTCTGTAATAGCTGCTTGATGTTGCCTAGAATTTGATCGCTGTGTGATTCCCTGTTTTTTGGATTGTGTTTCCCCCAACTCTCCTGCTTTTCTGTGTCTCCCATCATTATTACGAAACCCTGACTGCTTCTCTTCTTATGGATTATTAGTTTATTACTGGTCATTGTCTTAGTCTTTACCAAATTATTTCCTGAACATTTTATTGACCCACATGTAATTAACTTTCGTAATCCTTAACAAAATGTTGTCTCGTACAATTCAAACCTGATAAGAATTAGTATGATATGGTGACTGCCTTGGATCAAGATTGGCCCTTCCTGAATCATTATGTCTTGAATCAAGATTGGGCCTTCCAGTCCCAAACCGAACTCAAAAGCCCATATTGGAGGCCCAATCTGTATCCAAGTTTCCCTCATCTACCCATAATTCCCTAAATTAAATTAATAAGTATTTAGTAATTAATAGTGATATCAAGCTCAAGCAGATGCGAATTCCAAGGAGATGGAGACGTCTTCAAAGGTGCTGTCCCTTCGGCTTAAAAAATTCAAATCCAACTTTATTAGGTAGAGAAAGAGAGAGGCCCCTGTTTCTACGGTGACCTTAATCTCCAATAATATATGCAGACTTATTAAGTACTATTGTTAACTCTCCAGGATGAGACAAAACTCAACATATCATATCAAACTTATTTATTATATATAACCTATCTAGCTGAGTTTAAGCTTAACTTTCGCTGCTCTTGACGAGTCCAAAAGCATAACTTAACTTATATTTAAAAATACACGAACTGTGCATCTTATCGTGGGTGTGCTCCTGAATTTTTAACGGGTCAGATCGAATCTGGTTCCGCACATCTTGTTCGTCGCGTAAAAATGTCACAGGGCCGACCTTTCTTTCATTGATTGAGGAATTATTATTTGTCCAAAAAAAGATTAAGGAATTATTATATACTGTTATTAAATATTAATAAAAGGAAAGTAACACTACCTGGATTGTTTGTCAAATTAAAGGAGGATGAACATATTGTCAACACAAGGAAAATAATATGCCCCTTTTATAATTTTTGTAGATATATATATATATATATATAAGGGGAATATATGCCCACATGACTATGAACAGTAGTTTGCAGATTATGGATTATTAGTTGCTTCACTTTTTTTTGGTGTTCCCAGATATCATCTAATATTCAAGTGGGGGCATATAAATAGGGTAAATAACAACGAGACTCTTCACACACACACACATATGGTCACAGTCAAAAATAGTGCAAGAAGATAAGAGATTTATATGCCAATTCTATAAAATTGAAAAGCAAAGAGAGGTAGTGAGTTGGGGGGGGGGGGAGAAGAACCCACTAAATTCCCAGAGATGAGGTATCCACAAACACATATGGAGGCAACGAGGTGGGTCACTAACCTACAGATTCTTCCCCCACCCCTTATAATTTATTTAAACATGTTCCTGTTCTTGTTCCTGTGCTTCTAGAAGCCCCAAAAACAAACACTAAGGTAGGAGGGTGAGGCGTACCAACCATGTTCATTCCAAATAAAATATTTCACATGGCCGGCTCTCTCTCTCTCTCTCTCTCTCTGTGATGGTTCAACTTTGAAAGTGACAATTAAAAGTTGTGAACATCACTCACAGACACACAACACTCAGAGATGTATATATTATTATTGAGATGTTGAATTGATATCAACAAGTGTGTTTGTTGGATAGTGAGCTCACACTATCAGGGCCATATCTTCAAGAACGTTATTAACTCACACTAACCCAGCAACACACGCTATATATGCATGAATCATGATGGTAATGGACCACCTAAAAGTTGAATCCAAATAGCTTTTCTGTTTTCAGGCAGAGAGAAGACAACCTACTTTAACTTCAGATTTATAGTTTACAAGATTCTTTTAATTTGTTCTTATATATATTTGACTATTCCTAGTATTATACATGTGAGAATGAAAAAGGTGCAAGTGAGGGAAAACTCTTTTGGTAGCCATAGTATAGTATGTGTGTTAGTTTATTTATTAATTAGGCTGACACGAAGGAGGTGAAGTGGGTTGGGAAGGTGAATATTTATGGGGGGTTGCATTTAAGTGAGTGGAGAAAGTATTATAAATCACAATAATAATGGAAGGTAGGGGAAGTTAGTTACTGATATGGAAACTGAATTGACAAGAGTGAGTGGAGTAAGTTGGCCGGGGGGGACTCCTTCTAGAACCCTTTTTCTTTATTGCCAAAACAAAAGGATTACACAGTAAAAGCAAATCAAATACACAAATACCATTTTGATCCCTATAACAAGTCATATGCGAGGTGGTTAAACCTATACCTGTTCCCTTCAAAATTAATACGCATATGCAATCCTCACAGACCTGAAAGCTAAGCATACAGGTATGTATAGCTCCCTATCTCGGTTAAGTTAGGTACAAAATGTATTTCACATAATAACCGTTGAATTTTCCCAGACGGGTTGGACTAGTTCGTGCATCACGCGTGGTTTTTACGTCTGGTTTTATTATAAAATGGGGGTAAAAAATTCTAAATTTATCTCTACCTCTTAAAATCATGAAGTGAAAAAAGAGAATTGCATCAAACTTTAAATATTTAAATACGTACAATCTTAATTAGAGAATGATATACGTGGGAATGGGAAAAGTTTAATTAGCAGTTTGTGTGAGGTGGGGTCCTCACAGCCTTTATTTCGTCACTCCCCACACCCTTTAATTTAATTTCGGCACCTTATTCCCCCCCTCCTCTCCTCTTTTGCCCACTTCCTCTCTCCGCTATCCATAATTTCTCGCCAAAATCACATTCACCTACCCCAACAAAATGATAAATTTTCACACCACACCCCCAAGTCAATAATGTGAAAGCTCATTAATTACCAGCATATTTCTTCTGTTATTTCTTGCCTTCCTCGTTAGAGTAGAAAACGGGTATAAAGGTCCTAAATTTATAAGAATTAGATTTAAATTTTTTGGTTTAAAAGTAAAATTGGACTTAAAAAAATCGGTCCGTTTATTTTATTTATTTATTAAAATTATTTAAATGATACTAATATTATTAATTGTTTATATTTTATAAAAGATATTATAAATATTTATTTATTATGATCTTTTTAGAATTAAATTTTATAAGAACATTTTATAATAAAAACCCTAGAAATTAAAAATTGACAAAAACATTTCTTATTTCATAAAATATTATTACTAATTATTTTTTAAATTAAAACATTATCTGTTGAAATTTACTAATTTTATTTTTTAAAAAAAATTATTAAAATAAAAAAAAATTATTTAAAGGGCTTCAAGTTCTGTAAGACCGACTCTGGACCTTATATTCAAGAAATATGCTTTAAGAAATGACTTTGTTTTGAAATGGCGGCTCTTTTACGAGCTCTATTCTTCATCTTTGGGTTGCTCGCTGGTGCATGATTTCTTAAACAGTATATAACCCTCATTGGATATTGCAATTGTCGGAACTCGAAAGGGTGATGATATTCTGAATGCAGGAAAAAAAAACATTAATTTTGTGGCAATGCCTGCCGTTGGCGAATAACTGGTGGGAGCAGTAAACATTGAAAAATTGGAGCAAAGTGGCAATAGGAAGAAGAATAAGAATTAAGGTTAATGATGTATTTGTAGCTCAAGGGGGGATTAACGTAAGTAGAATTTGAAGCTATTACATTCTAGCTTGCTGATAAATATGAAAAAGGAAGGCTTCTGGACAGTGGACACAAACAATTTGATTTACTAGTTTACATACCATATAATTAAGATTCAATTCGAAAAACTTATTGCTCTGAATTTTACTCTTCTGGTCAAAATTTAAGGCCAAGAAGGGATGAAAAAAATATAACAAAAGAAGGTATGCGTAATAATAATTTCAGATGAAAGGTTCGTTAGTAACCACTAACCCCTCTTTAGGAAAATAAATGAATTAGTTCAAGATTAAAAGTTGACGAAATTCAGACTTGTATAGTTGATGGCAAATATATATCCCCTCTTACCCTTTTATGAGAGATGAATAACTATTTCTTAAAAAATACAATTAAAACAAAGATGCCCCCGTTTAACATTTTTTAATTGGTTGCTTTTAATAATTAATCTCATTAATAAATACTCCTTTTACTAATGAAGGTATAAAAAGAAGATTTTAATAATTAAATACTTCAGATAATAGATCGTTATTTCTTATAAATAGGATTGAAAAATACACTAAGAAAATTTTCTTATAAAAAGGAGGGACAATATATAAACACTCATGTCTAGTGTTATGGGATAATTGATGGCCCAAGCAATGGTACTTGTCTGGTCCTATTTAAGGATAAAAATATAGTTTAGTGTTTAATATAAGACATATCATTAAATTTATTATATAGATATGCAATTTTATTCCCAATTTAGGAGTATTTTCTTAGATGACTACGTTCTCATTAAAGTACATATACTTATTTGTTAATTATGCTATTAAATGTTACTCTCAGATCTTATTTTTCACTCTCATTCTAAACTTGATATGAAAAGTTTTATTACTATCAATTTAAAGCATATTTATTTAATGATAAAAAATAAAGCTTATTTAACATGATTCATTAATTTGCATGAATTAGTGTAAACATGTTGCATAAGATAAGATGATGGAGAAAAGAAGGGGGGGGGATAAAGGAAAGATAGCAGAGTTTTCAAAGAAGATTTGAAATGACGCCTAGGAGCGTGGGTGAAAGAAGAAATAAGGGAAAGGTGAGGGAGAGGGAGTGAAAAGAGGAAAGAGAGGAGGGAGGTACCTACCAAATCCAGCAGAGACCACAAACTTAAAAGGGACCACTCATCATGCTCACCAACTCGGTCAACACCCAGAAAAAGCAGGACCCCCCTCCTTCCCCGACTCTCCTGCTTCCATTTTCCCCTCCTCCTTTTATATCCCCTTCTTTTCTTCTCTCTCTCTCTCTCTCTTCTCTTCATCCTAATCCATCTCCATTATGGGCAGATCTCCTTGCTGTGAGAAAGAGCACACCAACAAAGGCGCCTGGACCAAAGAGGAAGACCAGCGCCTCATCAATTACATCAACCTCCATGGCGAGGGTTGCTGGCGATCCCTCCCCAAAGCTGCTGGTATTCTATTTCTTCTATTTCCATCTCTCTCCCTCTCTCTATATAACAATATCTCCCCCCCCTGGCCCCTCTCTCAAATAATACGCCTTCTCACTCTTTCTCTCTCCCTCCGCCCAGGTTTGCTCAGATGTGGCAAGAGTTGCAGACTCCGATGGATTAACTACCTCCGACCTGATCTCAAGCGAGGCAACTTCACTGAACAAGAAGACGAGCTCATCATCAACCTCCACAGCCTCCTCGGCAACAAGTACGTACTTCCCTCTCTTCATCCTAATTCCTCACTCTCCCTGCAATTAATTAATCCTTTCATTTTCCTAATATATATATATATATCATCCTCCTTCCCCTCAGATGGTCTCTGATCGCCGCCAGATTACCGGGCAGAACTGACAATGAGATCAAGAACTACTGGAACACCCACATCAAACGCAAACTCTACAGCCGTGGCATCGACCCTCAAACGCATCGACCCCTCAACGCCACCGCTGCCACCGATCCTGCCGCCCTCGTCAGCAGCAGCAACAACGACGGCAGCAATAACAACAATAACGGCAAGTTTCAGTTAGTGACCGAATTGGGTAGCGCCAACAACAACAATAATGCCACGAAGATCGTAAAAACCGAGTCGGCCGCCTGCGAAGACTCCAACAGCAGCAGTGGGGTCACCATATCAGAAGAAGCCACCTTTGCACAAGCTCCGCTCAACTTGGAGCTCACCATCGGCCTTCCCTCCGATCAGCCTGTTTCTTTGAGCCAACACGACTTTAAAGGACATCCACAACAAGACCACCGTCAACAACCTCGGCCAGAACAACAAGTCTTGTACCATTGGTATGGCAACTTTAGTAGTAGTGCTAGTCATCAAGGTGTGTGCCTGTGTTACGGTCTAGGGTTTCAAAGTAAGAATCAAGCATGTAGCTGCAAATTAGCCATGGGTGCTTCTGGTGTTGCTCCTCCTGCTCCTACCCCTCCTAATTCTGTTACTGAAACTGCCACCGATAATATGTATAGATTTTACACGCCCATGAATATTTAGAGAGCTGTTAATCAGGAATCATTATGGGTACTAATCTCAACGGTTACTTCTTTGTAATGTTGTGGTTATTACTTGTTATTAGTTGCAACTTGCAAGCAATTAAAAATTTAAAATAGATATGATGCTGCTGAATTCCTATAAGGAATTCTCAGATATAATTTTGTTTTCATTATACATTCCATTTAATCTCCTACTCATCGGTTTTTCTCGCTTGTTTTTTCTGTGTTTTTAAATCAACAACAACTAATTAAATCCATCCAATCAAACCAAACTCTCCACGATGACAAGCATTGACGACATTCAAAAGAACGGTCAACACCTGCATTCTTTTTTCATTGCAAGTCTCATCGTCACCGAAGTAAATTAAACCTTCTTTCAACTATGATAAATCGCTCAGGAACATGAAGTGATTAACGTGCCGTTAAAAATTAGCAGTGTCGAAGAACGAAGTTTGAAAGATGGGACATTGTACGTGACGGTATATTGATGGGTGAGTCCGTACTGGTTGTTGGATATATTTAATAGTCTTGGGTAAATTTATACGAGTTGGAGATACAGTTGCTTGGTATAAACAATTTTGGCTGAGTGCCATTAAGAAAAATAAGTTAAAGCCCTAAATCCGATTCTAAAGTGCTCGGGGAGACAGAATTTGAATGGAAAGTGCAAAGCTGCCATTTCTCGGTGGCACCGCAAGAAGACAAGTTAAGAGAAATTGGCGAACATAGGTTAATATTCTACTATATAGTGCTCGCATAGGCCTTTCTTGATGGACGTTAAGTATTAGTATTATAAAGATGATAATTAATATTTGTGGTTTTAATTTGTTGATCTCTACGCACCTCTAGAGAGTCTAGAGACTAGATTCTTGTTGGTTTAACTTTGCTTGGTGGAAATAATAAAAAGAGGTATATATCGATATATTGATTATATTCTTTCGTAAGAATTAACTTGGTCTTGATAAGGATGATTACAGTGGTTACACGTATTTGTTGATCTCAGAATTTCAGAAATCAATAGCAAGTATAAGATATGCGAATAAAGGAGAAAGGCGTTCTTGGGAATTATAATTACTCATTCTGATCTTATTTATAAATAATTTTTTTTATGAAGTTGATCTATTTTATAAATAATTTTTACTTTGTATGTGAAAATATAAACGTATTTTTTTTATTTTAATCTTATTAAATATATATTATTTATAATTAATTATCACACATATTAAAAGTCTATAAAAGAAAGAGAACTCACTAGGTGAATAAAGTCAGCAAAGTATTAGGAAAACGTATTTTACTATCTCTCATATTTTTTATATATTCTCTTTCTGTTTTCATAAATAGGGACATATAAAAAAAACATAACATTTTTTACATACTAATAATTTTTAACTATCAGTTCGTTTTTTATAATAAAAAAAGTTAATTATAAATAAGACTAAAAACAATATTTATTTTGGGTGCTGAATTTGCAAGATTTCACTGTGAGGGGAGGAGATTGAATTGGGGAATTATTGGGGGATGCATCAAACTTATCCTATAAATGGAAATGGGAATCCACCATGGTGACAAATCGGTGACTCTACTTGACACTAACCGAATACATACATGTGGCCCACTTCATGTGGTTGAGCAGATTGGTAGCAACCACCCTGTCTTTTTTAAGCTATAAGAGCTAAATAAATGGCTTACTATAAAATTAAAAAATAGTACCAACAAAAACTGAAAGCCCTAACAAAAAAAAAAAAAAATTGGTTGAGGACAAAAGGTGAACAATTTAAATCATTATAAAATTTATTAGTCAAAAGTACATGAAATTTATTTAATAATTTAGTTACAACATATGTTCAGCAGTTACAGCTTTTTTATTTTAAAACAAAAAAAACGTGTAATCTCTCTTTAATTTTGTGTAAAAAGAAGACATCTTCACACAACTAAAGAAATGTTATATATAACAAAAGGAAAGTGAACTTCACTTACTTAAGGACTTGAGTCTTTAGGTATTATTGGATAATAAAACTTACAAAAAGGATTTTTTTGAATTTTCAGCAATTTTCTCAATTCAATTAGAATAAATTTAATTTCAGATTCTTCAGGTATATAATTATGTTTATATATTTTTTTTTAAAAAAATGAATATAGTAGAATAGGGGAGGATAGAGTGGGAAAACGTAGGGTTGGGGTGGAGAAGCAAAATATGTAAATTTAAAAGGAGGATGAGGTAGGTAGATAGGAGATGTGGGGTGACGTAAGACAAGGCACCTACCCACCCTGTCTTTTCTCATAAATTCCCTCTTCTCTGCTGCCTGTTCCCCTTTTTTTATTAATGAAATAATTATCCCTGCTGTTCTAGGTTAACATGATTGATGATTTAATGATAATGGTGCCACGTCACATTCACTGTGTTCTAGAAGCTCCTTAACTTACAAAAAAGTAGCACGTTCCTCCCACCTAATCCCCCCGGGGCCTTCACTTTCCCTCCCCCCATGTGACACTCCCTCTCCCTCTCTCTCTAAATAATTTTTCTTCCACGCTTCATTCTCTGGGAATATCTCTATTCTCAGCTTACTTGGTACTTACCCCTCTTTTTAATTTACCTCTCCATATCTCTTGTTTATTTCTATAAATATAAGTATTAAGTCGATGATTCCCTCCTATTTCCTCAGCAGCACCCAGCTTTTATTCTCGACACGTTTCTATATATATATATATATTACGTTTGGAAATTTTAAAAATACTTATTCATATAAATATTTTAAATACTTATTTTTTATATCATAAATTATGATTAAAAAATTATTTTTAAAAATTCTAATCATTATTCTAAATAAAAAAATATGTATACGTAGATGAGTGGGGCTTATCAAATTTCTTTAAACCAAGCCATTTATCATATACTCCCTATTATCCGTTGTTTTTTTGTTCGCCGCCTTTATTAGGCAATAAACCAACACACCAACCTTTTAATCAAATGACCCTTTGATAAGAGAACAATCAAACGTTTTGTAGTTTCGGTCGGAAGCCCATCCAACCTCACCGTCCAGAAATGCCTCGATTTTTAATTTAATATTGTAAACTTTACATAACAACTAAACTGTTCATCTTTTTTCCATGAATTTTGAGGTGAATTGTAATAGTACTCTCTAATTAAATATAAAACAGAGTTAATTTTGTTTACAGAGATTAAGAAAGTTAAATAAATTATTTAATCATATCATATATTATATATTATTGGATTATATATCCATTTATAAGTTAAATAAAATAGTTCAAAAAATGATAAATATAAATATTCTAAAATAATTTAACTAATTTTTTAAACGCTATTTTATATTTAGAATTAACTATGGCCTCTACTATTACCACAATCTCAAGAAGACATTGCAATGTTCTTTCTTGTTTGAACAAATATCATGCACAGGGATACTACGATGCTGTCACTCACTATTACGCAAATTCGTATTCCTCACTCATCCTCCGCACAAGGATGCTGTGTGCAAATTGATATCGCTTAGTCGATATCTCGCTCATCACTCCAATATTCTTGGGTTCGTACTTCTTTTAAGTCTTAGAAGTCTTTTTATTTTTTCTTGCCTCTATACTCTTTTTTGAGTCTAAGAACCTTTTTCCCCCCCTAGACTTATACTCCTTTTTAACCCTCACAAACCACTTATTTTTTTGTCTGAACTTGTAGACGCTCAGAAAAAATATCGCGGTGGAGTGAACTATTGTTTATTAAGCTATTGAGGTGCGGGTCCCAGGCGGTCCAAGGATCTGCCCAATGGCTGGGTGGTGTGACCGGGTGAACCGCCCATGATTTCAGCATTATTAACTTGTCACCTTTTTTATTTATTGTGTCTCCCTAATCCAAATAATCGACTGTTGTTTCCTTCATGATTCATGGTACGTACTTCTACTATTTCCTTTAATTCCCTTAAAAAATAAAATTTCCTTCATGTTGTATTATTGATTTCCTTAGTTTACAACAATTGCCCGACCCCAGCTTTCAAAATTAAGTTTTCGGTTCTGGTCTAGCGGGCTGACTCGCCCGAGCAAAACGCGATAGGGGAATAATTAAATGCTACGTATTTGACTTGATGTTCACAGATAAATATTGGTGTATAAGAGAGAGGAGACCGAACACAACAACGGTACGATTTGTCCACCAATTTAAGGTTGTTTGAATGAGTTTTTGTGAATTAGATTTATTATATAAGCCTGATTTATATAAATCGAAATAAATCTTTTTCACATATTTATCTCGTAGACCATAAAAGTATTTGTATATCGTAAAAGTTATTTCGTATTCTGTGAATCACAATTCATAAATATTTATGGAACTTCCAATCACTATTATAAACAGCCTAATTTTTCAAACGCAGATTGAGTCCAATTGTCAAACACGTTATGTGTGGGTCAAAGCATTGGCCCGTAATGGCCTTACTATGACTTGTGCGCTTAGACGTATGGGAGGTTGGGTTTCAAAACCGTTGACATGCGTAGCACTACGCCAATAATTTAAAATGGCCCTTTTTTACTGACCACGTGACATTATATCAAATCAGTGGAAGAAGAAGAAGAAGAAGAAATTCATAAAAAGCAGTAGTATTTATTTTTCTAGTCTGGTAGGAGATGAATCAACGGGAGAAGCACCCACGGTATGTACCAAATACCCAGTTATTCCTATGGCTGTTCTATATAAAATTGGTTAAATTTATGGAGTGCCCCTACACAGTCCTACAATAAATATCCTCCCACCAAGAAATTCGACCGACAGCCATATCTAACGTCAAATGTTTTGATCATTGCTATTGTCGTACTAGTTCATGCATTTTCCTCTTTCTTCTTCTTCTTCTTTCCCTGTGGAGCACTTATGTACACTGTTTTCCTTTGGGGGCCACAGGGACATACGCAAAGTTGACGATAGATGAATCCGAAGCCGAATTAAAACTTTTCGATACTCATGTGAGACCTAGATGTCGCTTTTGATACCCAACAATTTTTAAGAAAAAAGAGTCCACTTGAGCCAACAATTTTGAGCGCCCCCTTGCTCTGTCTGCTGGAAACAGGCCCGTGACCTAACGAGCCAGGGGTACACTGTGAGCAATCTGATCCGTTCAACTCATCTAGCGCTCAAGAAAGCGAAGCTATCACACATCATCCTATCATCCATCCATGTATACGATCTCAGTGTCTGTGTAATGATGAATAATGTTAAACAATAATCAACTGTAAGTTTTGCTTTGATGACTCTGTTTGTGTTTCAGAATAAATTTTGTTTGTTTAAAATTACTTTAGTATTGTTCACTTCACTTGACTAATGAACGTGGAACTTGTTTGGGTGCTTATGATTTTTTATGTGCATCCAAACTCATCAAATTTGATCGGTTCATGTTGGAATGAACGTGTGTTTGCAATAAAGAATGAGTGCACATGCCGAAGCCATTTTTTTAAAGGATTATTATTAGGGTTGAGACTAAAATCTACTTTTTCGGTTTTTAATATAAGATAATTTTAGAAAATTAATTTTAATCATAAATATAAGATATAGTTTTTATACTTGTCAAATCTTTTTCTGATTTACCCCTATTAATACTCTCTCAACAATAATTAAGGAAGAAAAAATGAGGGAATTAAGAAAAGTAACTATGGTGTTTTAGAAAATATAATTTATATTAATCAACTCAATTAAATTTTTTAATCTAATTAAATTAAATAAATATATTTTATATTAAAAATTTAAGAATAATTTTATTTCCAAGATAGTGTCACGAGCTCAATCAACACGTATTGGTAGTGTAGGGATTGGGGCATGAACCTGTTATGTGGACAATGTTTGGGGACCATGTATGACAAAGCGTAAGAACTGAAGACTTGGGTAAGGTTTTTCGGCAAAAAAAAAGAAGACTTGGGTAAGGTGATGAGTTGGGCTTTTCCTCACGTTTCTTGGGAGGCAGTTTCTATCAGGGTGGGCCTACCCATTGTGGCGTTTTGCACCTAATTTGCCACCCAAACAGGTCTATCCCACATCAAGCGAACAAGAATGTACTATTTTCTCTTTTTTTTTTAAATATAAAACATATTTATTCAATTTGATTAGATTAAAAATTTTTTTCAATAAGATATATATTTTTTAAAATACTATAATCATATTTCTTAATTCCCAAACTCTTTATTTTTTTATTATTATTAAATAAATATCAATAAAAATTATTTATGGGAAGAAAAGCTAAATTCTTTTTTTTTCCGGCTCTATTACCTTATGGATTTTACTAAAAAAATTTCATTTTATGGCTGGTTAAAAAAATCCATGACATGAAAGGATCCGATCCCTAAAAGTGAGCCATAAACCAATGACGGGTAAGTTAAATGACTGTGTGAATTAAATAATCAAAATGGAGAAAATAGATTTGTCGGTTTCGAATAAAAAAAACACTAGTGGTTCGCTCTAATTTAAGGAGTGATTGCGGGTAAAAAGAAATTGGAAGAGGCAATTATTTTACTTTTATAATAAAATACAGGATTTACTATAAAATCATAGTTTAAGAAACTTTTTTTTTATAAATCGACATAAAACTCTTATTATATTTTTAGTTTGTACATCATAAAAATTAATATAAAAAAACTAATCATGCACTGTTAATATAAATCAAAGATGAAGGGCGGGGCCGCGGGCGTCAAAGGAATTATTGCGCGTGTGCGAAATTGGGGATTGAAAAGCATGTGTGGGCCCGAGCATTAAAATTAAAATCACAATAATTTTGGAGGGTTTTGAGGGGGTTTTGGCGGTTAGGGTTTTGTATTGTGCTGGCTAGTGTTTTCTTTTCTTTTGACGTTATTTGCTGCTCCTTCAGAATTCGGGTCTTACTGTTTTCCTCGCTCGCGAGCGCCCTCTCCTTTTTCTGCTCTATCTCGCGGCGCAATGCCTCGCTGATGCACCGAACGGTACTGCTACCTTTTTCTTTTGCTCTGCTACACTTGAATTCCTTCTCTTTTATCTCTTTTCACCGCCACTATTCCCACTTACTACTTTCCTTATGCTTCAAGTTGCGGCATTGTTCGATTGCTGCCAAAATTCAGGACCGGCGTTGTTTTAGTGGCTGTAAATTTATCACATTGTCTATGTACTGAATAGTTGATCTGATTTGTGTGCGTCTTACTTCTTAAGCCAATATGCCGTGGTTCAACTAAACCTCCTTTTTCTAGGTGTTTGCGTTGTGTTTGAGGGAGTTCTGTTTCAAATACTTTTTTTCCTGGTCGTTTTCCGTTCCATGTATTACTGGGTTATCATGTTTGTTTATTGCTATGGAACAAATTTTGATTGCTTAATATTTTGACTTTTGATTATTACCCTTCCTGTTAATTCCTCTTGTTATGTCAGGGGTTGCTCGATTACCTTTCTTTCCTTTTAGCCTAGACGAACTGTAGGCATATATGATATATTTTAGCCTTTTTTTTCCTTGTCCTGTCACTTAATGTCACCCCCGTTCTAGTGAAAAAGTATATGATTCTCTGTGTAGCCGGAGTAGATATTTTTAATATTTCCTGCCTTTTCCTTTTCTTTCAAATAGTTTCCCAAATTATTTCAAATTTGAAAGTTACGATATTGCCTTGCTGCGTAATATGCGATTCATATGATTAGGAGTATGTATATTGTCATTCAATGAAACCTTATGACCGGTATATTGAATATCCAATTGGCTTCCTCAGCTGTTCCGCATCTCTACCATCAGCTGAGAGTCCCCCTTTTTTACCCTTTATGATATGTTAGCATTGTCAAACTACATTCATTAATATGTAGGGTCCATTTTTTAACCTGCCAAACTTATTGTTGACTGTCAATTCATGTTTTTTCGCAGCTTTCTGCACTTATGATTTGCGTGCTTGAGAACTGTGCAGTTGTGAACAACTAAAGGAGAACCTGGATCGTGTTTTTATGAAAGAGTTGCAGGGATGGATGATTGTTGTCATCAAGTTACGATCATTGGCCAGCATGAGGAAAATGGAAATAAACTTTTACTTGATATTCCAAGAGATTTGAAAGATGTTGAAAAAACTATTAAGACTGAAACCTTGTTTATGCCGGTATTTAAGAAAAGAAAGCGACTTAGCCGTAATCAGCTTATAGAGATAAAAGCAGGGTTAGGTGGGAAGCAGACACAACCTAGTAGCAAGCTTAAGACAAAGAAGCATGAGAGTACGGACAGATGGTCATCTGAGAGGTAAAGGATGCATGTGAGGTTTTTTCTATCTCTGCTTTCTCTTTAATAAAAGAATATGGTGAACTTAGGCGATCATCTACTGTAGGTATCAGCTTGCTGAGCAAAGCATGTGGGAGGTCTTGAAGGCTAAAGGTGCAACATTTTCCAACCCCATCTCCCGACCTGCACTACGGATGGCTGCCCGTAAACACATTGGTGATACTGGACTATTGGACCACTTACTGAAGCACATTGATGGTAAAGTGGCACCTTGTGGCACTGAGCGATTTAGGCGGTGGTTTAACACCAAAGGAATCATGGAGTATTGGTTGGAGAGTGCCAGCCTAGATAAGCTCCGCCGGGATGCTGGGGTGCAGGACCCATTCTGGATTCCGCCATCTACATTTCAAGCAGGGGGTCCCCCTCCTCAGAATTCTGATTCTTCTGGCGAACTGAAATTGCTTCAAACGGAAATGGCCAAAATGAAGAAGTAATGAAGTTTGAAACTTGCGTTTCAAGATATTCTTGTATGCTTATTATTACATATGCATCTTAAATTCTGTTGTGTTGGCAGAGATATGGAGGAGCTCATAAACAAGAACCAAGAGAAAAATGAAATTAATTTGATGGAGGTGAATGCTGAATGATTCAGTGAATGTTTATCCACTTTATTGATTTAATTATTTAACGGTCTAATTACTAATGTTTCTAATATCACATTATGATATCTCATGTCAAATCTGTATTGACAGGAGACACACAAGGACTTAGTAAAGTGGAAAGCTATGACTGAGCAACGCCTAATTGGGATTTCAACTTCTTTGAAGGGTGTACAGGTACCTAAACATAGGATCATTTTTCACCCTTTGAGAATTTTATGTGACCGTTGCTATGATAAATATTTTTCATTTGGTTAATTTTTTCATGTATGTGATCATAGTTTAATGATGTTCTATGTATTGACAGGGCATGTATAGTGATTTGGTAAGTTGGAAAAGTAAAGTTGAGCAACAGCTTGTGGAAATAACAAATAAATTGAGTGATCAGAAAGCATCAAGGGAAGGCACGACCAATCCTCCTCTAGAAAGGTGGGAAGATTGGCTTGAAAGCACCCATCTAGAGAATATTCAGGGAGACGTTGAGCTTTTACCATGGTTTGGGAGTACAGATCTGGTTAATCTTGAGCCAGAAATTGCCTTCCAAGATCCTAACTCAGCCCTACCTAGTCAGCTGCTCAATAACAATACGACTAACATAAAGAGGTAATGCATTGAAAGTCAATTTCTCCCGCATCCTCCCCTCTGCTGCTTCTAAGAAACCAAAAGAAGAACTAGCATAATGGGGAAAAGGGCTTCTTTCATTCTGATATTCCTTGTTTTTTGGTTGTGATGATAATAGTGATTTTCTGGAAATGTTGCCCAACAAACAAGAGGAAGACCAACCTAACGTGACTCCGGATTCTTCTGTGACTGTTAATTCAAAGTCAGACCTCGACAACTCGGTGATGCTGTTTCAGGTGATGTTTGTATGCGCATATCATGTATAATCATGTACAAGGCACTTATACTCTTTACCAGTTCAATGTTGATTTGGTGTATTCTTTCGTCACAGGAGATGCTTACGGATTTGTTTAAATGGAAAGACAAGGTGGAGAAGCAGATGGCCGAGTTATCAAATTTTGTATATGGAATGCTGGCAACCAATTAGCTCCCACTCTGAAGCGTCTAGTTTAGGATATAGGATTTTAACCCCCATCCATATGTTTTCTTTGCACTCTTTAGATTGGTAGGCCGTAGGCTTAGATATTGTACAGCGTTGACTATCTGATCTTGAAAGACCTTTCCAACCACCAAGGTCATCGAAGCTTCATCTGACCTGCACTATGCTGCAAATTGTTAATATGTTGGACTGGCCTTACAGTGAAGTTTGGTTATGCATTAGGGTAGATCCTTAGGACCGCTATGTTAATTGCCGTTGACCTGCTTAGCTAATATTCAAGTTACTCTAAATATAGGTCTTTACCTATTAGCCAGATGATACTTTGAAAGTAGGCTGTAGTCCTATTTTTGGGACAAATTTGACATTTATATATAGATTTTTTACCGGATAATTTGTCAGATCTTGTGGGCTTAATATTATACTGAATTACGCACATAATGTGATCAGGGTGTTAAGCTCGTCTCTTTTTTGTATTTTTTTCCACATTCTCTTTTCTGTGTTCGATGTTGGTTTGAAAGTTAATTTGTTTTACAAAATATTTAAAGTAAAACTTTTATTAGAAAGGCAAGTGCTAGAAAAGGAAAGGCATGATAGTCCTGCATAATTCATACACGATTTTATGATACCATTATATTTACGGAGGTTGAGACACGTTCCATTTTCTCATTTTTCCTGGGCATAATACAGAATTAGGTCAGCTGTGATCGCAGGCAATAGATGATTCTTTATTAAAAATAACGATTTTTTTTATACTTACTGTAATTTAATAGAAGTTTTTAACTTTACAGATAATCAAGGCACGAGACTTTTCTGACACCTAGAAAACTCAAGTTTTATTTTCTTAATATTTATTATATATTTTCAAACTTATCCTTAAAAGTTGTGAAATATTTTTTTAGAAAAAAGTTGTCTTTAAAAAAATCTATTTATTTAAAAAATAGCTACATTCCACAAAACTTAAAAAAATAAACAATCAATGATCCAGTTCATGAAAAATCAACCTCCAAGATATTATCTGGGAAATTTTTATAAAAAATTACAAAGATTCCTGGATACGAGTATTTTATTTATCAAAAAGCTACTTCCCCAAAATTTTGATAAATTGAATTAAACGACATTTAATATAGTTCCTCCCTAGTATTATTAACTAGAAGCCCAAAATCTTCACATACCCTTCCAAATTTCGTCCCACACACGTAATGATTGCCTTTTCGAAATTTTTGCTGTGTATACCCGTGATCTGATACTCCTTATCTTTTATATAAGATTAGTAGACGTTTTTTTTTAATTTTATTACAGAAATTAAAAAAATTAGATAAGTTAATTAATCATGTTATATGTTGTTTTCGTGATCTGATACTCCTCATCTTTTATATAAGATCTAGTAGACGTTTTTTTTAAATTTTATTACAGAAATTAAAAAAACTAGATAAGTTAATTCATCATGTCATATGTTGTTTTTGCACGTGTATACCCGTGATCTGATGCTCCTTATCTTTTATATAAGATCTAGTAGACGTTTTTTTTTATTCCAGAAATTAAGAAAGCTATATAAGTTAATTAATCATATCATATGTTGTTTATCATTATTTTATATATTAATTTATAAGTGAAACAAATTAGTTTGGAGAAAAATAAAAATAAAAATATTTTAAAGTAATTTAATTAATTTTTTAAATCTTTTTAAAAAAGTCAAATAATAGCTTGTTTGGTTGGATCGCATTGCACGTCTATGATGATATTCTTTATTACATTATCACATGTGGTTTGTTTGGTTGAGTTTATTGATGGTAATACATATTGCAATGATAAAATAGATTGCACATTTTTAGTTAATGTATATTCATAAGGGTACCCTTATCAATACTCATTGTAGGCCTTACAATCCAGATGAAATTTCAATTTTAACCTTAATAATATAATGAAAAAACAAGATTTACCCTCAACAAACAAATGGTACAATCAAACCATCTTTTTTTAAAATCGTGTTCTTCCTTTAGATCTACCTCTGTTACTCGCGCGGATAAAATTTAAGTGATTTTATTGTCTTTGATATTTTGCTTTGATTATTTTCTCGCTGAATTATTTTCTTTGATTTTTGTGAACTGGGTGGGTGTTTGATCTGTGAAAAAACTATAATGGCCGAACCTTAAAAAAGGAATGCAAATTCAAAATTTTTAATAAAGATTCTGTGCATATTAAATTTCAGCTTTCTGCCTCTAAAATCGAAACCATTAATGTTGCCAACACCTTAGTAATTATCAATTATTGATGAATCTCCCCCTTCCCCTCAAGCTGTAACAATTCTTGGGTCATTCTTTTTAATTTTCACATGTTCCTTTGTTGTTAACTTGTTATGGTGATTATCAGTTTTACTTTGTTGATGTGTGAATCCTGTCGATAAGATTATTGACGCTAATTTTGAGAATTTTGGCTGAGAAAGAAGATGACTGGGGATGTTTTTGTCTTAGGGACATTTTAAACTTTTTAAGTTCCAAGTAAACATAAAAAATAATTTATCCCCCTCTTGTTAATAACAAATCAAACATGTTAATGATAATATCCATTGCATTACAATACACCACATTATTACCAAGAGGGCCTACAATTAAACCAAACGGGACCTAAATTTTATATTTAGGACCGAAGTAAGCATAAAATTTACCTGAAGAAAAGAACAAAAATAATCTTGCATTGTTAGGAACTTTGCTCTATGATAATTGTGTACTTCTCTGCCAACAGAAAAACTAAGGAGATGGACTTTTTCAGGTTTTATCATGATGAATCGTTAGATTCTCTACAATTTAAAGTGCATATTGTCATCATTTCAATCATATCCCTGCCACTTCTTCCGTATGAAACTAAGCCTTTGATCTTCGCTGACGGACCTTTGTGTACATCCGTTTTCAATATAAACTTGCAGATTCAGTCGAACGGAGATTCATCGTTTAACAGAAACTTTGACATTAGAACTTGGATATCAGACTGAGGAATGCCTTCTCTGAGAAGATTTTAGTTGGGCATTCTATGATTAGGGTTTGATTTTCACTTTCATGGCAAGACTGGAGACACCTGAACTTCTGTTATCAGAGAAGCCATACACCTGAGAGATCGCAACTACTAATTAGGCATTGAATGATTGTAGTTTGATTTTCACTTCTTCGTAGCAAGCCTGAAGATCCCTGAACTCTTCTGTATCAGAGAAGCTCTGTGCCTGGAATCACAAGTAATCAATCAGAAATAAAGAAAAGCATTAAACCAGAATGCTAAATAAAGAAAATAAAGCATAAACTCATCGTTTCAAGATTTTCCCCCCTCACAAAACTCACAAGTGACTTGCCTGTTTGATGATGTTCTTTAGGTGCATCTCAGCCGTAAACAATTCCTTACGGCTGTTTATAGATGAGGAGATTTCCATGTACAACTTGCAGAGTTCCAAAGAAGCATTAGCTAACTTCTCAAAACGATTTCTGTCTTTCCATGTGTCAGATCCCTGATACAGTATACAATCATATAACAGTAGAATTATAATCATTAATAGGCTTATCATTCATGAAAAAACTCTCATTATGAAGAAACTCCAGATGAGATGAGATACTGAGTTAAAGGAACGAAACATTGATTAAATATTGAGTTTAAACATTATGAGAGATACCTGGAGTGATCTGACTTGCTTTAAGAGCGCTTCAGAACACATTAAAAGATCTCCTTTAATTCTGTGCCAACGAGCATATAAGCCCCAGATATCAGCTGCTGGTCCACTCCCACTTTTAACTATCTACATCAGAATAATAAATATTCAAATATCTAAGGCGCTTCTCTTCGTCAATGAGAGGAAACACCAAAATGATGATGAATTAAATTTTATACCTGCTGTAAAACTTTTCCAAGTAACAACACTAATTGCTCAGTTTCTCGTGATCTTCCTTCAGGAGATACATCAGATCCTTGGTCATAAATCTCTGATTCAGAGTCATCTCGATGTCCACTATGCTCATTATTAGGTGTCACAGGAGACACGGACTGACTTATTGAAACCCTTCTTTCCACCTCTCTCATAATTCTCTCCAATAATTCTGTATCCACTCTTTTGTTATTGCTAATGTCCAAAACCATTTGTGCACCTTCCAAAGCCTAAAATAATTATCAAACTCGATGAATGATAAAGAATCAAAGAAAGCAATGCTTTTGGTTGACAAAGTAAATGGCATGTATTTCATGAGGTCATTGAGTCTTTATGTACAGGCACAATCATTGAGCCTTTCAATGACATATTGGCCCCTCACTACTCTCCCTAAATTATGCTCTCCTGACAAAGCAGTGTTTATATGACTAGCTCTTAACGAAGTCAGTGAAAACATCACAATTGCCTGGCACTCAAACTTCATAGGTTTATAGGGCATGAGCATGAACCCGGTAAAATTTAGAAGCTAAGTAGCAAAGAAATGCATGCAAGAATATAAGCTGATAACCATCTAGAAGGATTTTCTCTAGGTCAAGTGCGAAGAACCATAAAGTTATTTTTGTACATAAAAAATTGAAGTAAACTAAACATAGTTGTCAGTCGAATTAATTAACTATTAGTTAAAGTTAAGGTATTGATATATAAGGTGTCCTCATGCTTGGCCTTTACATTTGCTTCTTAAGTCACATAGAAGACACATAAGTATCCACTGAGAATTGTGTTGCTAAGCAAAAATGAGAGAAAGGGAAGCAAGTAGAAACCTGACTGATATTACCAACATCAACAGCTACATGACTGTAGTTCTCCCAGAGTTGCCAGCTATTTCGTCTGTCACCAAAGGTCAATAAACATTATTTCATTATATACCTCTAATTTGCAAAGAGCTAATGCCAATAATGTACACAAATTTTAGATGTCCGCATGCATCTGTATGTTAGAATATGGCAGCACTTATAAGACAATTGAAGGGAGCGACGAACTTGAACTTCAGGGCTTCTTTAAAGGCAATGAAGGATTCTTTACTCCTTTTCTTGATCATATGCCTGCATGATAGGTGACAAGCATATATTATGTCAAATACAATCGTAAACTGTGACACCCACCTAAAAGGAGGACCTGAAAAGTGAATAATTAGAATTTCACATAGATGGATATCTAAGCAAGCATGGGGAATGCCCAACATTAATCGGCATGTAAGGGAGAACAATGTCACTAAAGTACCGCAAAAATTACAAATGGCTACCCAATGTAGGGCTCCATCACAAACTCTTGGCCGTTTCAAACAAGTTAGATCCTATCTCTTTGCAGGGTAAAAAAAAAAGATGATTTTGCAGTTCCAAAGGGTTTTGCTAATGGTTAAACACTGAAAACTACAGCTTGACAATCTCATTGGAAGAAAGTTAGATGGTATTTGTGGGAAGAAGGGGCCACCTTATTCAGCAGCATCCCTCATAATGCAGCAAAAATTTATATAGATCACAAAAGGAAAGTAATAGAAAAGTTAATATCTTATATTCATAGATTGGCGTGCATTTGCAGGTATATTAGTTGAAACAGCAAAACAAACCAATGCTTTTCTTATTTTTCAATAAAAGATGTAAGCCAGCGATACATACAGGCAAGCAATGTTATTCCAAGCTTCCCCATTTTCAGGATCAAGTTGAACTGCACGAGTAAACCCATCCAGAGCCTTCTCAACATCCCTAGCCTGTATAATTTTTATGGTTAGAATATACTTCAGAAATCAGAAATTAAGAGTACATTGGTGCTCATTCTGATTCCAAAAAACCCAATGAAGTGATGCCATATATTTTACAAACAACAATGCTATACAAAGGTGTAAGCAATGCAGAAGTCGTTTTGTTTAAATTCAATAGGCCTCACTTAAATTTTTCCCATTAGATACATTCAGCTACCAGTGCAATTGCATAGGTAAATAAATCATAATAAGCATAGCAGAAATCACACAGTTTACCTTCAATGCAGCAGCCCCAAGTGCAAACCAACCATCAGGATACAAAGAGTTCATGGACATTGCAGACTCCCTGAAATTAATTAAAGGAAATCCTTTATGGTCAACACATCAAAACAAACAAAGATCAGCTATGGAAATCATAAGTGTGATATGTTTATAATACAGCACATACCACAAAGACTTGGATGTTTCATATTCTCCTCTATTGTATGCACTACGAGCCAAAGAGCGCTGTCAATTAGAGACAGTTTTCTTTCAGAACAACAACCAATTTTGACAATTTCTTAATACGAAATTAACAGACACGTGTACAGTAAGCAATCTTGGATGTAACTATGAATAAACACACGTGTACCTTAGCTCTTGCAGATCTATTGTTGGAAACTTCAAGAGCTTTTTCATAACATGCATCATTATCAGTAGCATCACCCAAGGAACACCTAGCGAATCATTATACAAAAAACGCAGCTCTTCAAAATGAAAGCTGTAATGTAGCCTACTGGGAATATCAGATAAAGAAATAAAATAACTAATACTAAATATGAATCAGAATGCATAATGGCTTAGTTAGCCTTTCTCCCATGCTCACTAGGTAAAAACATCTATCAATTCCACAATAAATCACCCGCAAGTTTGTCAATAAAGAACCATACATACCATAACCTGGGATCATTGGGTCTTTCTGAAAGACATTTTTTAATGAGTTCAACAGCAGTTGCTTTCTTCTCCAACAGACTGTTAACCAAATCAAAGATGACATGAGACCTCATTTTCCATGAATGAAGCACAATGAGTAAAAACATATACTGTAGAAAATTAATTCTCATTCCTCCCGGGTGTCAACATACCAATAACAGAATATAAGATTATCCCATAATTCTAAATCTTCAAAAACTTTAACTGCCTCCCCTATCAATCCACAGCGTACCAAAAGCTCACCATACTCCCTGAGAGTAGGATGAAAAGTATTAACAGAAAGGATCTGAATTTAATAAGCTGAAAAATGAAGAGGCACACACCACACAAGTTAAAAGAATAAAGAATCATATAACCAGTGGCCCGGCAAAGAAGTAAGAAAATTGGTCACCATTTTTTTTAATTTTTCTGGGGGTTGGGGTTTGCTTAATTATTGTCAATGTGCTACAAATTATGAGACGAGCAAAACATCATACTTCCTTAAGGCAGGAATACAGGGCATATAAACACCATAGCAAAAAGGAATTCTTTCCTTTATTGCTGGAGAAGCTTCATACAGACTCTGGACCTGCAATTTAGTACGTTGTTAACAAGTGTCAAAGTAGTAGTAATTCATAATACAAAATTTAGGATGAGAACAATCACATGCCACAGCTGAGTGAAAGAATTTAACTTGATTAGATGGGTACGGGAACATCAATTATGATCAGATTGACTGTTAAAATGACAGGTCTGAGGTGGCTTGCATAAGAGGACTTGTAGTTATGAGTTACAACACCTAGTTCCTCTAATTAAATCTATTCATCATAAAAGAAAAGGGGCCGTGGGATATATGATGGAAGGGGAAGGAGTTCCACTAATAGCCTCAGGAAAATGTCTTGTGTTGAGTACGTCAGATTCAGTCCAACGAATTTCTATTTAAGACCAATTTTGGTCCACAATAAAAATAAAATAAGTAACTTATCAAGATTTAATTTGCAAGAAAATATAACCTTGTCATGACAGAAACAAACAGGAAAATGAACCATAAAAAATTTTGACCGGTACAGGTTAGTGAAATTTCAATGCTTAGTCAAAATCCACTAGTTCTTGTAGATCACAACTCATACCAATTTATCCATCATCAGTAAAGCACGCTCCTTTGTTCGACTGCGTGATGACTCCCATCGTATCCGCAAGACATCACAGAAACATTGTATCTAAAGAAGGAACGGGAGAACTTATCAAATACAGATATTGGTTATGTACTACTACAGACGATAAAATGGAAAATTAGAAGTGACAGGATAAGAACATCATAAGCACTTATTTTCTTCAATTATGTACAGAAAAGGTTCAATTATTTATTTATTTAAGACTGAACACCAGGCAGTTATCATCAATAACAGCACATTAAAACATACAGAAATTACAGACATCGGAAACCAACATCCTAGTAAAAGGAAAAAAGGTGCAAGCAAGAAGTGTTTATCCTGTGTAGATTTTGTCTACTCACGGTGAAAGGTGACAAATGCTGGGAATCAATTGCCTCGATGTAAGGAGCCATATCCCATCCTGAAAAGCAAGCCAGCAATTACATAATCAACTAAGCTGATGCAAAAACAAGGTATACTATAATACGGCCATGTACAAATTAATGCTATTTACTCTGCATCTCATCGTGTCGCGAGCTCTTCTCAAGTAAAAGGCAGTATGCCAGAACTACTGCCTGTTGTATTTCTGTCAAATGGACAGTCCCATTAGCACTGTTTTCCATTTTCTCTAACCCACTTCCAGATTTATCATTTGCCAACAGCTTTGGAACAACAAGAACGTCAGATACTTCATGGATATCATTCTGCTGCAAAGACAGGTTAGCTTCACCAGGGCTGGAATCATGTGTCTGGATGCCATTATTCATTGAGGAGCAGTTGTCATTGTTAGATTGACTTGAGTTTGTGACAAGGACCATTTGTGCTTTTGGTTCCACCTATGCCCAAAAATGACATATTAGCAGGAAAGTTCAATGAAGCACACTAATCATGCAGTTTATGATGGTTACCTGATGTACAGTACGGAAACCAAGAACCCCAGTAACTGAAAGCTGAAGCCCAGCCGCCATCTCAGCAGACTCAAAATGTTGCCTGACACCACAAGGCACTATGGCTTTAACAGGAAAGTACAAAAGAATCACTGGCAGTGATTTTAGTTTCAATATTGAAAAATTCTCCAGGAGGTAAACTTAACAAGAGCCATGAAAATAAATATTTTTCCACCAAAATAATAACATGAAAACTCACAAACTATGAACACTGAAGAAAGATTCAATATATATATATATTCAATCTATGCCAAATGGTAATAAGGAAAATCCTAATGTAATTCACCTGCAAGAATCTACTCGTCCATACACATGTTCCAGAATTCCAGCCTCCATATGAACCACGGAGACAATTGCGGAGCTTTCTCTCGCACATAAATTAGCATCCCAATAACTTGTAACTGCTTCTGAATTACCAAATTGCCGTAAAGCTTCGCTCATATAGACTTGCAAAAGATCAAACAAAGAAGAAGATCTCTCATCCAAAATTCTCTGTTGAAGAAGTAAAACCCTTGCCAGCCACCAAGAAAGGCTTTTAAACCCAATCATGGGAGAGATAATTCCTCCAGATAATAAATCTTTCATCCTCATAAACAACATTTTAGCAAAAACTATGTACTGCAAAACAACAGACAGATTTGATTAAATTAGAATTAGAGGACAAAGAACTGGAACTACAATTTCTATGGAAACAATGAATTTCAGAAAAACTCCCATAGACAGAATCTACTGAACAGCATAGCATAGAAGAAGTGGAAAGTATTTGGGGCGGGGGTAGGCATTAAATGCATCAAAACCTGAAGATTAGAGAACTTCCCAAGCAAATCAGACCCAGCAGACATAAGCTGATTGCGTGCCCAACTGTCCCACTCTTGATACTCATCGCCCTTCCCAACTTCCAGTGGCAGGGGGCATCTTGGTAGTCCATTCAACGGCCTACAACAGTTCAAATTCAAGTTTATCAATGCAGAGTGCGGGATTTCATGATTTTCAGCATCATAGCGATGGCTTGCAGGAAAAAAGAAACTTGCACGTCAATCTAACCCAGTAATGCTACATTGTGAGAACCCAAGAAGTGCAGCCACCGCGATGCACATCACAAGCATTATCCTAGAAGCCTTTGCCGCATCGTTTGCTGAGTTAACTTCAATAAACGACTCAGCGCGCTTTAGCAACTCAGAGTAGATTACGTCGGCGCAATCGAGTGAGTCATCGAGGGAAAAGGGCGAGTCACCACCAAGTTGGAAGACGAGCCTGGAAGCTTCGGAGTTCAACACTTGCAAATAGTTCCCGCTCTCGATTAAAGCGAGCAGATGGTTTATGAGAACATTGAGATTGTGAGCTTGATCGGACGGTGAAGACTGAGGCGGGGACATGGAGGGTGAAGAGGAGAGAGTACAACGAATAAGACGGAGCTCATATTCGCGGTTGAGAAGAGCCTCATCTTCAGGTTCATGGCGGGTACCCATGCCGCTGTCTCTTCCAAAATCCAAACTTGAAGGTTGAAGCACGGAGACTAAACTGTGCTCCAGCAGGGTTTAGGATTTTATAGCACCTTCTATTTTCGACTGGTGGGGCCGCACCCAACGGAGACGAAAAACATAACGAGCTGCTTCTGTTTAGATTAGTTCGTGGGTCTTTGGATTTGGTCCCCTTATTTTCATATTTGTCATCCAAATACCATAAGGAAATACGCACCTTATAGTCATTCTTGACGCTTAAAAGGCGAATCCAATAAAAATATATGTAAGAAAAAAACTACTTTTGCCTAATTCACTTTATTTTAGAGGGGCTAAGAGAGTTGAATATATTATTTAATTATAGTATATGTTATGTATTATTATATTATATATTAATTTATAAGTTATATTAATTAATTTTGTAAAAAATGATAAATATAAGTATTTTTGAATAATTTATTTAATTAATCTTTAAACAAATCAATTTTATCTTATATTTAAAATAAATTTTTTATAAAAATATTATTATAATTAAAAGAAGGATAAGAAAAAAATATTGAAGGTAGAACATTCATTTTTGATCTAATAATCACGAAGGAAATAAATGACGAAAGTGGGTGATAAAAGAAAACAAGCGAGCTAGGTCGGTTTTGGTTATTGTGAACTAGGAACCTAGGATGCCGAATATTGACTGGATGATTTTTCGAATTTGGATAACATTTTTCTCTCCTTACTCGTCGTGGGGCCCAGGTGACGGTATTGAATTGAGCTGGTTTTGGTGTTTCTAGTTAAATATTAAATTTATTTCCATCAACGTTTTAATGAGTTGTTAGTATTTATATACATAAATTAAGGTAATATTTATTTTATATATTTATTTTATATATTATAAACTACGATTAAAAATTTAATTTTAAAAATTTTAATTATTATTTTATATAAATACAGTAATCTTGGGCTTCTCGTTCAATCTTGAACTACCATAGTCCCCGACAGTTAGTAGCTTAGAGTATGAGCTTCATAAGTCTGTAACACCTTGCCACAAAACAAGGATTTTAACCGCAAAATTCACATAATAATATAGAGAATATTTTCGTGCGTGAAAAAATATACATGATAGTATATTCACCCATTCTCCATTTCATCTTCTTTTACCTATTTTTGCATGACATAATTCTGGTTTTTTGTGTCTTTTTGATTTGGTCCACTCATTTTTCATAGTTATGATGGCTCAGAGACAAAATTTGGAGCTGGAAGAAGGTCACTATTCACATTCCAGACGACCCCCACTGTTTGTTTCTAGTTTAGTGTATGTTTGGTAACAAAAAAAATTATGGTTTTAATAGTTTTTTAAATTGAAACAAAATTTTTTTATATATTTATTTTATAAATTATAAAATTTATTCTCCAAACACATATTTGGTAAACCATCACTAACAAAAAAAAGTTAAAGTCCGTTGAAATTGCATGATTCATTTTTCAGAGCATACTTTATGTCTGTTTGAGCTAGTATTAGAAAAATACGTTCACACAAATTAAGATAAAACTCTTTTCATGTATTTACACCATAAACTATAAATAATAATAAAAAAATAATTTCTACCGCTAATTTAAACGTCACCTCATTATTTACAATTCTTTATTTTATTTGGGGACATTGCACGAAATGTACCCCTGCAGTATGTTCTTTTGCCTCAACGAGATTTGTTATCATGTGACAGTATTTCCGTTTTTATTACCTCAGAATGTTTCATCACCATTTCCATCTAATTTAAAAGTTAATTACTCTCATGTTTAATATATGACTCAATTAAGCCCTTTTTTTATTAAAAAATAAAAAAATTACTTAATCATAATATACTATATATCTGTTTATAAACCAAATAAATTAATTTAAAGAAAGATAATAAATAAAAATATTTTAAAAGAATTTATTTAAATTTTTTAATTTAAAAAGAAAGTCAACTAGATGTGCCACTAAAAACCATCTACAGTAAATAAGATTGAGACATGGTAAAAAAAAAGATTGACTCTAATAGAAATATAGATATACTTAGAAAAAAAGTACTGTATTTTATTGGTTATATATATATATATATATATATATATATATATATATATATATATATATATAATATTATATATTTAAATTTAGAATGAACTAAATTTGATATTAAAAATAATTTAAATTTAAATGTATCTACATCTATAATAATTTATTGAAGAAGATTTTCTCCCCGTAGAGGATGGCAGTAAATCCGTCTCAGATGCGAGGGAGACCGGGAAAGAAAGCAGTACCGCCTACCGAAAAAGCGGTAAACAAAAAGGAGAAAATGAATGGAAAGAGAATCGGTGTAGTGATAGGGAATAAAATATTTCCGGAGAGAGAAACATAGCCTGAAAAAGATCGTTTCTTTGCTATGAAGTAGGATTCGGAGATTCAGCGTCAGTTGTCCTAGGTATTTCTCTAATCCTCTCTTTACACTCTTCCTTCTTGCTTTGCTCTGTATCTGTTCTCTGACATAGACGTCCGAAGCAGAATCGAATGAAGAAAGCAAGCACAGTCACTTTTCCTTCAAAACCCTTATGGGTTCTTCCCTATCGAACTCAAAACCTCCCTGACCTTTACACATTGGGAAGGAAATTGGGTCAGGGTCAATTTGGAACCACCTTTCTCTGCACAGAGAAGTCCACTGGTCGTACATATGCCTGCAAGTCAATCCCTAAGCGGAAGCTAATCTGCCAAGAGGATTACGACGACGTTTGGAGGGAGATTCAGATCATGCACCATTTGTCCGAGAACCCCAACGTTGTTAGAATCCATGGCACTTACGAGGACTTGTCCTCTGTTCACTTGGTCATGGAGCTCTGCGAAGGCGGAGAGTTGTTTGACCGGATAGTGAAGAAAGGGCATTACAGTGAGAGGCAAGCGGCTTCGTTGATCAAGACTATTGTAGAGGTTGTCCAAGCTTGTCACTCTCTTGGGGTCATGCATAGAGACCTCAAGCCAGAAAACTTCTTATTCGATAGCGTTGAAGAGGATGCTAAGCTTAAAGCCACTGATTTCGGACTTTCTGTTTTCTACAAGCCAGGTTCTTTCTTAAGCATATTATTTATCCTTCTCTCCTTGTATCATATTTACACATTTTGGGCATTATATTGAATGTAATGCCTGTAGTGCTTGCGCTACCATGTTAACGGGATTTTTTTTTTAATGGTGCCATCATTTAACTGTAAAAGCATATGATTATTTGCCGATTTATCCTGCGATCACATCGCCGCATTTGTATGCTTTTCTTTTGGGTGCATTTTGAAGGTAGAAAATGGGGGCAATAATCATTTGTTTGGAATTGAAGGAACTTTCACCATTCTAAACGTTAACAATGGGCCCATTCCCTTAATTAAATTCATTTTCCTTCAAAATTTCTTATAACTACGTCACAAAAAATTAAATGATAATATCATCCTTTTACGTTAACTTGCATTGCTAGATTGGGGTGCATTTGACTTTAAATTCGAGTAATGGACCCTGATATCCTGCATTACAGAACTTTTGAACTATTGAAATCTGATGGGGAGGGGAATGATGTGTGGGCTAAGAATGCTGCTATAATTAGTTCAATAAACATGTGTAGACATATAGACTAATTATTTGCTATTTGTTGATCTTGTTTAAATGATTCTGATGTATTTTAATACTCAAGATATGCTTCCTGCTTTTAGTGCTTTCTTGCACCCTTTATATGCAGCAGTAGTTTGTCTAGAAATTTAGATCAAAAGTTCCTAGTCAGTATACATTAAGTACTAAGTGCTAATTATGAGTAGGAATATAGCAACTTATGAGCAGTTATTTAAAATTAAATAAGAAGCAATAGTCTTCTCTTATGGTTGGAACTTACAATGAGATTTTCCTCTCTTCATTTATGCTATTTTGAGATCAATAGAAAAAACATTTTTCCTATGTGAATGTTTAACTCAGTGATATAATTTCCAGGTGAAACCTTTTCTGATGTTGTTGGGAGCCCATACTATGTTGCACCAGAGGTGTTACGCAAGCATTATGGACCTGAGTCAGATGTGTGGAGTGCTGGGGTTATTTTGTACATCTTATTAAGTGGGGTGCCACCTTTTTGGGCTGGTAACTATCTGCTATTCATATATTAAACTGAGATCTCCCCTGTGCAATGCATGGGATTTTTAACAAGTATAAATAACAAAATGACTGTATAATATGAAACTGATGAAGAGAAACTTGAACATGATAAACATGTAGAAATGGAGACCATCATGGAACTCAATACAACTAAATCAATTTAGCCAAAAGTATGCATTGCATCAAGTACCCATAATATGGGCATAGGGATTGTCAGTTGGGCATGTAAGCTTGTTATCTTGATGTTTATCTTTTCCTCAATGCTAATATTGTTCTGCAATTCTGCCACCTGCAGAAAGTGAAATAGGGATCTTCCGACAGATTTTACAAGGGAAACTTGATTTTCAGTCAGAACCATGGCCTAACATCTCAGAAAGTGCCAAGGATCTAATTAGAAAAATGCTTGATCAAAATCCGAAAAAGAGGCTTACAGCCCATGAAGTACTCAGTAAGTCTCTTTAAGCAATTCTTAGATTGCTGTAACTACTGATATACAACATGCAGTACTAAAGTGGTTTGTTGGGTCAGGCCACCCATGGATTGTTGATGACAATATTGCACCTGATAAACCCCTGGACTCTGCTGTTTTATCACGCCTGAAACAGTTCTCTGCAATGAATAAGCTTAAAAAGATGGCTTTACGTGTAAGGCTTCATATTATTTTCTTGCTGAAGTTAAATGGTGTCTATGTGCTAATAATATGTTGAAAATACTTAATTGTGTTTCTTCTTATTGCAGTGAAAGCATTTTCAAAATGCATTTATTGGGAACATTCAGCTAGACTGCAAGCAATGAACTTTTTAAATCACCTGGATGACTTATATGAATCCAGATGCTTAATTCATATGCATTAAACTTTTACATGATACTCAAGTCATTCATTTCATATTTTTCTGCAGGTCAAATTTAAAACTATGACATTGACCATCTATCTTAATCCCAGGTTATTGCTGAGAGGCTTTCTGAGGAAGAAATTGGTGGACTGAAGGAGTTATTCAAGATGATTGACACAGACAACAGTGGAACCATAACTTTTGATGAGTTAAAAGATGGTTTGAAGCGGGTGGGGTCTGAACTAATGGAGTCTGAAATCAGAGATCTTATGGAAGCGGTAAGATAAACTGTTCAATTATTAGTTTTTATATTAATCTCTTCTTGTTGTTCATTCCACTAGGAAAATATCTTATCTGAGTGCCTGTGACAGGCAGATATTGATAATAGCGGAACAATTGACTATGGTGAATTCATTGCTGCAACTATCCACCTAAATAAGCTGGAGAGAGAGGAAAATCTGTTGTCTGCCTTCTCATATTTTGATAAAGACGGTAGTGGTTACATAACCGTTGATGAGATTCAACAAGCCTGTAAGGAATTTGGTTTAGGAGATGTTCATATTGATGAAATGATCAAAGAAATTGATCAAGACAACGTAAGTATTTACTATTTTTCAAGTTTTCTTGTGCTAAGCACAAGTTCCTTCTGAATAATATATGCCTGGCTTCATTACATGTGTCAGTGTCTGTCATTTCAAAACTATAAACTTTTTAGTTGCCAACTTGTTTGATAAAGAGTAATGGAAAATTTGCGGTGCAGGATGGACAAATAGATTATGCGGAATTTGCTGCAATGATGAGGATGGGCAATGGAGGGATTGGAAGGCGAACCATGAGAAACACATTAAATTTAAGGGACGCTCTGGGATTGATAGGCACTAGCTCTAATAACATTATGAGTGGTTAGCTTAAGTGATTACTACTTGGTATTTATATATTTTGGAAAGAACACTTGACGTGTAAATTTCAACTATCACCAAACTGTGTTAGCGAAAAGAACTCATAATTTGAAGTAGTTTTTGTCCATTGTTGAGATTCGAGTGAGTGCGTAATTTGCAGCGGCCATTGCATATCCTGAATTGGGTCGCTAATCACTGTTGTTCACTTCTTAATCAAACCTAAAGACCAATCACGAATTGCTTTGTGGTTAAGAAATAGCCCTTTTTGCTGTTTTTTCCCCTTTTGATCAAACCCCCCCTTTTTTCTTCCTGTTCGAGGGGTGCATAGCATGACAACCTTTTAAGCTTTACTGTCACATGGTCCACTGAGTCAATCTGGAACCAGCTTTTTATAATATTTTAATTCATTCTAATCTAATTTAATAATTGGTTATTGGATCGGTAGATGGAGATTAATCACGACCTGTTGGTGGATTGATTCTAAAAACCTAATTCAAAGCAGTATTAATGTGCTTGTTTGAAACAGTAATTGAAGTCTTTAAAAACAGTTTTTCAATTATGATTTATAATATACAAGGTATTTATACGAGAAGAATATTGTTTTGACTTATATACACTTTTCGGCCTTCCAATCACCCAACCTAACACACTATCAGCTGTAATCACCATCGTTCGTTTGTTTCATTTGCTACGCACTAAACAGTAAAAACTGCAGTATCACAGCTTCTTAGGATTGAGAAAATGAGTAAATAATAAAGAATGCCAGCCTCATTTCACCCTCCATCGCATTGAGAAAGAATATGAGACGGAAGGTAATTTACTGTTTTTTCACGGAAATGTTGATTGTTTCTGCCTGCATCTTGATCTTGAGATCAGATGGCTGATCAAGTAATCTGATGCAGTTATAAATAATATTCCTACAATCATTCAATAGTACATCCTTTTAGAAATAAAACATGATTCCAGAAATGCTTAAAACCTGTCACATTCGTTGCTCAAGTATTTTCCGAGTAGAATAATGCCTCGCATATCTACAGAAGCAAATGAAGCAAGAACTGCTTCTACGTTGCAAACAGCTGTTCTTAATAAACACGATTCCTTTGAGAGCTGTCTAAAACCTAAAACACAAGAATATTACAATAAATGTTTACAGGAGAGCCAACATCTAGAGGCGTGGGAATATTCAGAGGAACATCCTCCAAGCAACCTACTTGATCGAAGGGACATCTGAGTATATTTATGGCGAGTCATCATTGCCCAACTGACTTCAGAAAGGTCTATTAGCTATCTCTCAAAGTTTACTAGTAATTGCAAGATACTTGGTATGGCGACCGATTGCAAAAACTTTGCCTGTCTTCTTCTTCTTGAATTCTACGGTGACTACGGCAACAGCCTTCCCAACACGTAAAGTCCTGGAATCGATCTCAATCTCCTCCTACCGTAAGTCCGTAACATTGGACCAAAAATAAGATAAACAAAGAAAGAAAATCTTTCAGACTGATATCTTCCATTTCACACAAAATCGATCCTAAGAAACCAGGAACTTAAATTCTCAAGGGGCCAGGGCCTGCATTCTTGCAGGGCTTTTAGCTTAGGAAAGTTTACCTCGGATGGAAATAAATCAGAAAAACTCAACATTTCGGCAACCATGCTCTAAGTTTTGCACTTATTTTCATAATGATATTTTATCTTCTAAAGGGGACTCATTGAATTGTTGCTAGACCAGACAATGTATGGTTCATCTACCAGTTCAGTAGAGCTGTGCGAGACTGCGAGTTGGTAAGAATATTACAAAGGGGGAAAACAGAAGCAGAGTCCAACGTATTTGTCAGGATATATAAACATTTATTCACTGTACAGGGGAAAATATAGGTTTTTGAGGATATTCTTGAACAATTAAAGCAAAAGCGCTGAGAGAGCATTATGAATATGATGTACTAATAACCTCGGGTCTGATTTAATAATAACATAGGTCGGTGAAATAGGACGTAGACTATTGTAGTGAAGCAACAAGAGCAATTACTAAAAGTTTGCACCAAAGCCTTTTCTTGCCTACAAATGAATAACTCAGCTCATATAAGCAACAAAGCAACTATTACCAACGGTTTGAGATCAATTGAACGAAAAATCATAGTTGATAACATACTCACATCGGCATACGCAGCATCCAAATATGTCACGTTGATCTCCACAGAAACTCCCGTCGACGGAGCTCCCGCGGCGTAAATTGCAGCTGAACCAATCAAATCCACCAGCGTTGCCGTTACCCCACCGTGCAAGGAATTGTAAGAATTCTTAGGAATTTCGGAAAATCCATCAGATAAGGGGAGAAAAAAAAAACAGCTTTACAATAACACCATTGCGAACAAGGATCATCAAATTAATGTAAAGGTCATGAGCGAGTGAGGAGCGTGTAATAAAGGTGAGGCAGAGAAATTCATACCAGTAAACGAGGGGGTATCTTCATGGTACAGACGACATGGCCTGGCTCGATTAGATCGACGCGAATGCCACTCAAGGTAAGGGGTTCCAAGAATCTGGGAGGCAACTCATTAACCAGTGATTCGATTTCGCTTCCTTCCTCCAATTTGAGGTACCTCTTTACAGATTCTACGTCCATGATCTCTGTTTTTGATGAATTCGTCCCCTTTCTACAACCAATGCCTCAGCCACCAGGTTATCTCAGCCCCAGCCCTCGATGGAATATCCAGAGTTGTTGTGATGTGAATGGCTGTATATATAAATAAATGCTGGCTTTGACATTTCTAACTTTTATTTTTAGATAAAAAATTCATATTATTTGTTGTCTTTTTCTGATAAGGTAATCTATCATATTTGAGTTCATTAAATTTAATTCTGATGATAAAAAAGGACAGCACACCTCAGACATTTGCCGCAAGGGTAATATTAGCTGAAAACTAGCCCAAAAAAATAAAATAAAAAACATAATATTTAGTTGTAACACCAATAAACTGTTCAATTTAATGATTGTTGGTGAGATTAGTACAAGAAGAAAGAAAAAGAGACACATCCCAAATTTTATTCACACATTTAAGGGACTTTTGCCATATGATGATGGCATGATATCTATAATATGAAGATTGGAAAGATACGAAGTAGAAACTTGGAATGGTTAAAATTACAGTGCCCCACTTGAATTAGGAGATACTTGGGGAAATAAAAGAAGCAGTTCCGGTTCAGTGTATCCTGGCTTAGACCGTGGAGATGGATGCAAGTAAAAGCGCCTCTCTTTGATAGCTTTCTCTTCTTCTTCTGTGTCCAGTTCTGGTACTGCTACCTCTTCTTTGTTTTCTTCTTCAAGAATGGTTAATCGAGAAAAAATAGTCGAAGGGGTTTTGGGACTTGGTATCATCTGATTTGAATTCCCTGAAATGGGACTTGAAGGAAAGCTTGAATGATCTCTTGATGTGGAGGGTGAAAAACTATAGCGATGGTTGGGTGATGATGCACCTAATTTATAATAATAAGGTGGTTTAACTATTTCAAGTTTAGGCCTCGTATATTGTCTCCTCTCATGGAGTTTGGATGTTGTCCTCTTCGCACTGGCCTCTTTTGGCACCTCTACCTCTGTTGTGCAATCTGATGGACTTGTTAATCTTTGTACGACTTCTCTGAATGAGTTTGTGTTTGTTTGAACAAATGTCGTTAATGGTTTTGTTTTCATGGTTCCTTTTTTATTCGGTATCTAGATTTATAGCCACCTGCAACTTTCATAATTAGACTATGATCAATAAGAGGGGGAAATCAGAGATGCACATTCCATCAGTTTAGAGTCTAAAGAACAAGATTTTGCCTGCAATAAGCTCTTAATGAAGTAAAAAAAGCCATTATAAACACAAGTTTATAGACTAAGAACATGATTTTGTCAACCTTAGTGGGTATATTGCCTGCAATAATACGCTGAAACCTTCAGCTATCTGATTCAGGAGATATCAGAATGTTGAATGAGAAGAAGAACAACCTATAGAAAGAAATGATTGACATTACAGATTTTTGGTACATATACATATGAAAGCCAGTTAGGGGCAACGAATGTTTGATCTGTCCACATCAAGAGTTTGTTGCTAGATTACCATTTTCGTTCCAGTGACTGCCCAGAATAAGATGTCTCAACTGAAAGTCTCAGAAAAGTAGGGAATTTATGATATTCTTAACTGCTGCGTTTTAAAAAATATATTTATAAATAAAAGCGTATTTTGGTTAGAGTCCCGTTGACCAAACAAAGACCAAGGATTAGAGAAGGTTAAGTTATGCTTCAAGAACTGCATTAAGTTAAGCGGTTAACTTGTTTTGGGATCCAGCTGGCGGGTCAACGAGTCTATGACCTCCACATACATCACAAAGTTTGTTTTATATGAAGGGGGTGGATGCAAAAGATATAAACCGAAATTACATTCCCTGTGAGTTATTAAAATGATTAAAAACATAAAAGATTTCAATTCATATGATATATTTGACTTGACTACAAATTTACCAAGTGTTTCAGAAACCACAAAACCATAGTTTTATAAATTTTTCTTCACAAATCGGGATAAATCATAAAAACTATTTTTTCAAAACTAATCCAAACATACATTTAAAATCACTGCAATTAGGAAGAACTTGACAAACGTGGTAAAAGCCACGTAAAACCCATGCTCGTTATTGCTTTAATATTACACCAGAACAACTAGATGAGTGTTCAGTTATTCTAAAGCAAACAAAGGTATAAGCAATGCCATAAAAAAATATCAGCGAAGTTAGCTCAGGGATGAAGTATGAAAAATAATGGAAGCTTCAACCCCCTTATTTAAAAAATTAAATAAATAAATAAATAAATAAATAATAATCAGAGGAGGAGAAGCAAGACGTCGTTTAGTTTGATGTCTGACCGTTTTCAAAGCAATACAGTAAGTTGGATAATTTTAGAAATACAAGAACAGCGAAACCCAAATGTAAGGCCGGTGATTATGAAAATAAGCCATCCATAAGTGTCAGATGACAAATCCAGACGCACCTTCTGCTCGGCAATGTCAAAACTAAAAAAGCAAATTCAATTTTCAAGTTCCCAAGCCTTAAGAAGGCTGTCATCTGTTTCAAAACGCTGCAGGGTGGGTCTGTCAATGACCATAATAGCATAAAAACTCCCTATATGTGTGGGAGGTCGCAGGATCGATCTGTTTGTAACTTCAAGCTATTAGTGTTTGCCTCTTAAATTTAAAAAAAAAACAAAAGTGCAGTCTCCATCTATATAATGTTAGTTATCTTTTTGGCTGTGCCTATCAGTGTCTGTATGCGTTTATGTATGACCCAAGCATGGAATCAGGAATCAGTTTGAGGGCGAGATGGGGAGTATTCTTGCATGAGTTTGGCCAGTTGTTCATCAAAAAATTTCTCCATCTCAACCTCCTCTTCCCAATGCCTCCGCCTCATCGCAGCAAGATTGTCCTCGTGAGCTTTCAACAATTCCTCCTTTTTCGCCACAAAGCGTTCCATTTCTTTGTCTTGGATTTCCACAAATTTCAGATATTCGTCAGCCCTACATTCAAACAAACCGAGTTTATCCTAGTCACTGTTATAAAAACATGGCACAAAAAAAAAGGATTATTTTTTTGGTTAAAAAAGAAAAAAGGGATCACATATGTACATGAACCTTGCTCCTCAAAATATCTGTTTCAGTCATGGGATTTTTTTAAAATTTGTCTCGGTGCATCCAAATCAGAATAGCCCACTTCTATACACAATATTAAGTTGGATAAATAAAATACCACTATCAGATGCACACAAGCAACTAGTAAACTTGTACTCAGACACCTCATACCTGCGTCTCCGCTCTTCCGCATTCATCGAACTTGCACTGGACTCCTTCGCCTTCTCACGTTCTTCTTGCTGCATCCTCTCAAAATCTTCTTCCTTAGCATTCCTTGATTCATGAATGACTTTCATCTGGTCCTTAAAAAACTGTTCTTGCAGGTTCATCTTTCAATGACAAAGATTACAATAGTAAGACAAAAATTAACCACAATGATAAGAATTTTCTATCGCAGCAGAGCAATCTCAAGAAAGTTTAGGGTGAGCAGTAGATTGGGGGGAATGGAAAAATTCTTGGTCAATACAGATTGAGCTAGAACACCGGGTTTATTGGCAGCAATAGCACACGAGTCATTTCTCCACAACATAAAAAACCATTTAGCCTGGATAAAAAGCAGATCCAGAATTTTCCACAGAGAAATGTTTTATTTTAAGATATTAAGATCGATCCTGGAAAATATTCTGGAGGATTCAGGGCCAGTAAAAACAGTTTTAGGATCTTGTTTTATCCTTCAAGGATCACATACAGCTTTTTAAGTGGCAATAAACGCATGTATTAGACCCACCACAAAAACAACTCTTTTTTCCTTCTCTCTCTTGATAATTAGAAATTTTTAGAGATGAAAATTTCAAACAAGACAGGTCATACAGAAATCCATATACTAAGCTCAGCTTAATTGTCCTAGAAGAAATAATCAAATAAGTTTATGGCACAAGCAAAGAAAACAGACATCAAACAATTCCCCTGAAATTCAACATGAATTTTGTCCCTTTTTTTTACCTCTTCCTTGTTTTCCTCGTGTTGCTTTTTAGTTCTCAATCTCACAATGCGATTTTCCTCCATAGTCTTCCGCAGCTTCTCAGTCACTCTGCCAAAAGATTCTTCAAGAGCCTTTGCATGCTTTTGTTCTTTGACAACTTTGTTCTTTAAATAGACAAGCTGCTGGTTGTCCTCACTCATTTGTCGTATTTGATTTGTGACCATCTCATGGTATGATCTCATATCATATTTCAGTTTTGATTTACCTATATGATTTTAGAGAAAGAAATGAGACAAGAATGTCAGCAAATTTGTGTCTCACGGAAACATGGTGAATCTACAAGTAGACATGCATACGAGAGTGCAAATGAAAAGAGGGAGTGAACCTTGGGAATGCTTGTTGAAAACTTCCAGGTCGTCTTTAATAGCCATGTAACCATAAAGTTGGCGATTCCCTCCAGGAAGAAATAAAGTACGGTAATTACTAAACCAAGCATCTCTGTTAGTTGCATTATCTATAAAATGCTTATGCAGACGCTCCGCCTCAAAATAACCCATAGCTGATGCTTCAAAAATCAAAACACTCATCCCACGATGACCTTGTGGACCATACGCATGTCGAGCTTTCACAGCACAATATGAGCTAAAATAATCAAGAAGCTCCTGGTTACCCATGCCTATCCACTAAACACAACAACAGCAATTTTCAGAAAGGTTAGGAAAGTGTTGCAACATTAACATGAGATATCACAATATTAATTATAATATCAAATGTGAGCCAATATTATATGCAAATAAGGAACTATAGCTATACCTTCTCGTTATCGTCTTGTTCAAGCCTTGTGTTTTGAATGATAACCATTGGAGGCCAAACAATTTCGTGATCCTTCTCCTCATCTTCTAAACCTTTCCATTTGCCAAAAGCTTCGCCAGGTGGAATTACTGTAGTACCTCTTCTGCGCAACTCTTCATCCAAAAGGGACGCAAGTTCTCTATGGACCTTAATCCTTTTAGACCCCTTTGTTTTGGCATGGGTCATCAGCGGTTGCAGTCCTCTGTACCAATCAATAGAACCAGGGCCACCTTGACAAGCTGGACAATGCCATTGCCTTTCAGGTTCATTGATCTCTTCAACAGTCAGGCTATCCAACATGTCGAAAAATTTCTTAAACCATTTGCTCTTCTTCCTAGTGTCATGGCTCTTTTGACTGCTATCTGATTCATAGTCATCACTCATTAGATCATCATCAGTATCTTCCATGGCATCGGAATCATCCTCCCCCTCATCGTCAACATCATTATTCATCCCAGGGGACTCTGGAGTGATTTCATTTTCTCCATGGGGATTAATTTTATGCTGCATTGAACCAGGTCCAGATTGCCAATTCCAGCCATGCTCCAATGGAGGACGAATCCAAGGATTTGAGGCCACATTTGTACTTTCAGAACCACTGGCAGATATCTGGGGTCTTGCATTTCCTCTGCCAACAGGTCTCCTAAAGTTAGCATTATTTGCCTGCCAGGGATTCCCAGAAGCGCGTCCAGCTCCTGCATGATTCCATAGGCCAGGCTTTTGAGCCCCATCTGTATTTCCCCATGCTCTAGGGTTAGAATTATAAATTGGAGAACCCCGTGGTTTTGCAGCACTGCTTCCAGCTCTATTCTTGGATTTCTTTCCATATACCTCCCATCCACCATCTTGTCCTGAGTCTAGGTTAACATCAGCAACACTTTGGGACAACTGCTCGGTGTTTGGGCTAGATTCAGATATGCTTTTCCCTTTGGACAAGGAATCACTATCATTTGCTGTCGCATAAGGTCTTCCACTCCCTCGTTTTGAACTCATAGCTACGAAAGAAGGAGATGAAGATAGTGGGTTCTTACAGCTCAAGGAGGACAGTGAGGGTGCGAGAGACAGCGATAGTGCGACCTGCGTCTTGCTAGCGTCCTACAGCTGAGCGAGAAGCGATCAACAGGTGAGCGGCGCCGAGGACTGAGGGTGACTGAGGGAGGCCGCTGCTGTGCTAGGGCTTCTCTACTGCGAGAGTGAGGAGTGAGTGACTCTGTGAGCGACCACGTAAAGGTGAAGGTGTAACACGACGACAAAATGTAATAGGTCATTGATGCTCATTTGTTAGTGGGACTTTGTCATAATTTTATGCGAAACTTCATAGTGATTCTTTTCTTGATAAAAGATTAAGACTCCCTAATTTTCATATCAATTTCTTGAACAAGACGTGATTCTATGCCGTCTAGTCAAGGCAAGTGTGGAATCCTATGCCCACATAATTATAAATCAATTCATAATTAATCTGTCTGAACTTTCAACTTCAACATTTTATTAAAATATATAAATCATCATTCGTTTATAAAAGTTACATACTTAAATACCATGTAATTATCTTTTTTGCCAATTTAAATACCATATATTTAGGAATGTTGACAAAATATTTTTTTAGTAATGAGATGTGTATCTATATCTATATCTATATATATTTGTGGGATAAGATTTATTGTTGAGCAAGAGATTAACTTATTTGTGACTAGTTCTGTTCTTTTTTAAAAAAAATCAAAATGAAATAAAACAAAACCGCAATAATATATCATTGGTCATCATAATTTTCTTAATTTTATAAGGTCTTTATTACAATCAATCAATTAATAGTAAAAAAAAAGTGAAAAAGCATAATACAAAGCAAAGCACCACAGCTCAATAGCTCATGGATGTGACTATGAACAACTGCAGCTTGCTAACCCTTTCTTTTTTCTTTTCACATTTACATTATCTCTTCATCAATAAGGTCACTAACTTAAGAAGATAATAAGCTGTTATATTTCTTCAAGCAGAATATCAACAACCCTAGTAAATCTGAGGGAAAACCTTCATCAAACCCAGTCAAGTTTGATGCCACCCTTGCATCTCAAGACCTAAAAGCTGAAACCTGATTTACACAATACCCTTCAACCACCAAAATTGTCAGCGTGCCTCTCTGAAATTACATTATAGTTTTTTTTACCTGTCACGGTTGTGCAGCAAATACTCCTATTGACACCTTCACAATCATCACAATTTGCTCTCGATGTTGCTTCTTCCAGGACTTCAACAACTCTGAGACAACTCAACCTGATTCCAGAGTATCTCAGCATAGGCATTTTCCTCTTCCTTCTCCACTGTTGCAAAATCTGTTGCCTCCATGTCTTCCTCTCCCTCAGTAATTTCTTCTAAAATTTCATCTTCAATATTATAATCCTCTCGTGGCTCAGAAAGTTCAGCCATCACCTCTCTCATAGCCTGCATGGTCGCTGGTCTATCTCTAGATCCATACTTGGGGGCAGGCACAACAAATGGCAGAACTATATCATCCAGGTTTGTGCTTTTAACATTTGAAGTATCGTGATCTTTTGATGGGAAAGTGAACAAAATCCCAAGTTCATAATTGCAAACATGAAGCCCATAATCTAAAGAAGAATTCCCTTTTTTTGGTCCTTCAGTTTTCATACCAAATGGATTTGAAATTTGCCGTCCCCAGGCAGCTGCACTAAAATTATGCGACCCACAATACACCCAACCAACAGAAGGTGCATCCCTGCCAGACCAGAATCTTCTCCGTATTACCTGCTCATATAATCATATTAATTGGAGAAGGGCGTAAAGGAAAGAAAAACAGACAAAACAAAACAAAAACAAAGAAACTGCGAGTCAATGACTCAAAGTAAATCCAAAAGGAGATCATATGACATTCATAAGTTACAAAATAACAAAATACTAGGTAGCTTCCATGATTGCATGGAGTGCAAAAAAAAAAAAAATTGAGTTGCACTATTCGTAAATAATTTGCTATAGATTTTATAATTTATATTGATACTAATACTATAGAAGAGAAAAACAGGAATCTCTCTCAAACCCTGCTTTATTTCTGTCATTGCAAGGGTCCCAATTCATGCATATAACATGAATACACAAACCAATATTAAGGGATTATATTTTCCAGACAGAACAATTTGATCATCTAAAAATGGGAGGAGACGGTTACCTTGACATGCATTGGATGCCCTATTCTATCATCAGGATAAGGAATGGCATCATGAAGTATATCTAAAGTCTTCAACCTTTGCCACGTTCTCTGATCAAAAGCAGACAATCAATTCTTCACTGACAACATCTTTGATACAACGTTACAATTCACTTTCCAAAATACATTCCTAGAAACAGCCTATGACCTCACTCATTTCAGTGAGTTAAGCTGATCAGCTTATCATATTACCTCTGAGAAGCAAAGAATACGTTTTGAAGGTAAAACCCCATTACAGGAGTTCTTCACTCTTTCAATAGTGGGGAAAATGATCCCAATGGAAGGGTTTTTCAATTCTTCCCCAGCATTCCAAGATCCCCACTGTTTAAAAAAAAATCATTAAACTAATATATTAGTAAATAAAAAAAATCATTAACAGGTGCATCCGGCAGAAAATAAAAAATACTTTTCAGTAAGGTCTAAAGAAAGAGCGAAGGTCTTGAAATCACCTCAGGATCAGACTCTTCTGAATCAAAATGTTGCAATGATTTTTTACCAGTAGCACCTGAAAATGCAGCAAGAAATTGTGGACTGACAGATGAACCGATTGAAGATGCACCTGAAAAGGAATCAAGTAATCAACCAATATGGTCCAAAAGGATGGGAGAAAAAAGGTCAACTTAATTTTGAAGTATCATGGAAAAAGATAGGTCTAGTATCCAACTTTTAAAAAAGACAAACAGAAACCCTGGCAAAATCACTTACCATATATAAAATCAGACTCTGATGATTCAGGCCATCTATATCGATTCAAAACCTAGCAAAAGATAATATAAAAGATATAAAACTGGTTCTTTCAAAAGTTATTGTAACAAAAGATCCAATTCCTGCAAGGACTGTTGAGCATATTGGGTGGAAGAAAAATGATTTGCAATCCTACACAAATGAAAATATGAGAATAGATCAAACATAACCTTGGTGTCAGCACAAACAGAGGGTGCTTCAATTAGTTCATAATACACAAGAGCAATGATGGACAATTATGAAAAACTTCTTCTATGCACAAGAGCTCTACTTTCTTTTTAGGTAATTTAGGATTTTTACTCATTTTACTTTCTTATATTATTGGCTCCTTGTAAATAACCCTACAGTAGAAGAAGTTTTTGGATCAATTGAGGAACATTGGTTATCTTGTCATTTTTCTCTACCTCCCCTTCTCTCATAATTCCCCTTTGCCTTTACTGTTCTACATCAAGCAGTAGCTGCAAGAATCAATGACAAGATGTTCTCACACGACAAATTACCTCTTGCAATCTTTTGAGGCCATAAAATCTTTGGATTGAAGCAATGAGTGAGCTGAACGCAACAATGTGTTCAAATTGCATCATCTTTGCTATATCAACAAAACGTTGACCCTGCACAAGTTCATAAAATTATACCAATATCATGCCATTCTAGTACATGGAAGGAAACTAATATTAAAACCTATAGGAAGACACAGCCAAGCCAATATACCTCTGACACATATAATATCAGCTGCACTATTTTGCAGTTTTCTCCTAAAGCAGCTGCAAGTGCCTCTTTTGGACAGACATACCCAGAAAACCTGAAGAATCCAGTATCCCAAAGAGGAGAGACCCATTGTGCCACATTTCTAGGCAAAAAACCAAGTTGGACATATTCTGCAGAAAGTACAAAAGAGAGATATTATTTCAGTCATATACAGCATCCAGAGTCACTAGCTAAAACACATATATAAGCACAGTGGAAGCAAAAATTAAATTTGGAAACCATAGTACATGCAGGAAAGCCCACCATACATGGTGGAATAAAGAATTCCCAGGATTATCCACATATCAAATTCAAGCAGTGTAGACTGTACCTTCAGAAAATGTTCTATCAGGATCAGGAACAAGAACACTGACAGCATTTGCATCAGCAGCCACATTGGGATTTCTTCTTAAAACAATCTCCAACTTTCCATGGGAACTCTTACATGAATTTCCAAGGAAATTAGCCAGTGTTTTCAATCTTGCCCCTTTTGAGTCTTTTGCTGTCTGGTAAAGGTATCTTATGCCAACCACAGATGCTACAACTGAACCTAGAAACTTAACATCAGATAACCCAAATTCATATTGATCAGCCTCCCACTTGAGTCAAATGATGCATTTTAATTAAAAATCCAATGCAGAACATATATTTAACTAAAAGTCATCAAATAACCATATAATTGGCAATACTGCTAGAACCGGAGTTCAATTTTTTTTTAAAAAAAAAAAAACCTCCAACATAGAGAGGCCGAAAGATGAAAGGGATAATATTCCAAACCAGCACTATACAACCATGGTGCAGGATAGAAATCTTAAATATCACCAAACAGATTCTAGTTATATCTATAAAGAATGGTCCGTGACAAGTAAAATAAATTTTAGTACTCACAGGTGAAGATGGTGAGGATTCTGATATGATGGAAGTTCTGTTGAGGTGAATTCCAGGAACTGAAGCTACAAGATGTCCTGTTGCACCTCCAAAATCATATTTTGCCAACTCAACAATCCAGTGGGCTTGACTGGGTACATCAACCAAGAGAGACGCCATAAACCCAGCCAGCTGAGCAGCAAAATCACATTTACAATCCAGATGTGATTCCATGTTGTTAACTTTTGGGAAAAGCGATGCATAATTAGCAGAGCTGACACGAGGAAAATCTTGCCACCATATAGTATTGGTCACACCATTCCACTACACAGACCAAAAATGATATGAAAATGAAATAATTGGTGAGTAGCACTTATACATCAGACAAACAATCAAGATATTATAAATTGTGGATTAAGCATCAATAAAATTTAAGTGTATAGTAATTCATCAACAAGCAGCCTTAAAATCATATTTTAAATAATATATAGAAGCATTTAGTATGACAAATATCTAATTGTGATACCATTCAAAGTTATAAACCGAGTCCTAAAACCAATAACTAAGTATATTATTAAATCCAAAAAATCAAGGCATCTTTGGTCAAACTTCTGTTATAAATATTATATTTTGAAAGGTTTTTCTGTCAAAATAAGAGAAATAATGCATCCATCATACTCTTATTGCATACTAAAAAAATTAGAAAATTTTGACATAGTTATATAACAAAGCTGATAGTGTAAACTACTTCTGTGCACAGACAATATATCGAAGTTAACTCAGATAAATTAATCAATAGTTAATTAACTGCACTAGAATTGCTTGACATTTAGCATTGATTTACAGTATTTACAGACACTGCTTCCACAAAAGGCAGAGTAGTAAGCCAAGGAAAAGGAAATTCTAGCAGCAATTAGAAAACCAAATAGTGAGGGCATAGAGGCTATAATGCACGCATGCATTGCAGAGCATGAATAAGGTCGGACTGACACCCAGAAGAAACCCATATATTGTATATTCACAGTCATTCTTTCTGATCGAATTTGCATGCAAGGAAGCCTCAGAAAGTCAGTACTTTTCAGCAAAAACCAAAGTTGACTATGAGTACAATAGGCATTTGATCTCCCCATAACATTATGATAATTTATACACTGTAACAGGAGCAATCTTTTCTTATTATTATCAGTATTATATGTGAATATTAGTATGCAAAAGTTCGGCCAATGGAATACCTGCTTTTCCACTAAATTTGCAGATGTAATGACAACTCGGATATAATCTTCTCGTTGCAGAACAAGCAGTTTTGGATGATGGCAAGCAATACCCTGCTTCTTACGGTCATAACCAAAAGCTACCGAATCAGGAAATGGAGGGTACCTATTAATCACCATAAAACTATTAGAAAATTTCTAACTAAGAGGAGATGGTCTTCCTAAATAATTCATCCAACTTCTGCAACTAAAATAATGGCTTAAATCCTGCAGCATATATTTAACCCTTAAAAAATAACTTACACTACAGCTAGGTTAGGATATTCTGGGTAAGGCATAGACATTCTATCATCAGGTCTTGAACTCCAGCATCTCTCAGTGTTCTGACAGGCAATTGTCAGGGGTAGATGGAATGGAATCTCACAATATGACAAGAACCTAATAAAATACTTCTCTTAGTATTGTCAAATATAAACACAGTTCGAGTTCAATAATCATATAAACTATGAAGTATGAACATATCCAAAATAATGAATACACGCACAAGAGACTGCCAGCAACTTTCAAATTTAAATGCAGTCAAGAAGACAGGAAAAAATCTACAAGTTAAAAAGACAACAGATGGAGAAAAGAATGCCACAGAGAGAAATGAAAACAACAGAAAGATACAAGTCATCAAACCATTTTATATCACTCGTAAATGTTGCAATAAACATCCTTGAAATGCTTTCAACAGGGTAAAGAAGTTCAGGTAAAGATATGGCATTATGATGGCCTGAGGAACCATAGTTCGCATATTCAAGGCGATTCAGGAAAAAATTCTTTCCAGGTGATGAGTAAAAGACGCTCTCATATCTTTTCAACTTTTTACCGCCAGAAGTAGGACTGCCCCCGCCTAATAGTATGTCCTTTGGATTCTGATCAGCATTAGCACTCTCAAGAGCAGCTCCGATGTTTTCTTTTTGACAGAAATGGTGATAATGGTCACTGTTTGCCTCGAAGGACGCTACTTTATTCCCATTGAGTACGTCTGAAGTCGACTGTAAGGCATCACTAATTTTATTTTCCCTTTGCTTGTCACCACCAGATGAGTTCACCCGTTGAGGTAATTCCTGCCCCAAAACTGGCTTAATGCATTTAGACTGGACTTCACCATCCACCAATAATCTAACAGTATTGCCCAAATGCACGCCTGAAAAGTTGTTCAATGAGGGGCCACTGGCACCTTTGCATCCAACACTTATATCTGGCAGAGCATGCAGTATGAGAGATATAGGATCATCACTAAGCAAGATGTCTCTGCAACGATCTAGAAGAAAGGTTGCTCTGCCAACAACTCGTTTGTAATTTGCCATAGCACTGTCTGAATACAAACCATTCCTCTTCATAGCAAAAACTCTTTTGTTCCTTTTCCCGCTTGAGGTGAGTCCTTGGGAATGTTCGGATAAGGACATAGTAATTAATTTCCGCATGCTCTCAAAATCAGTATCATCATCACAACCTTCACCATAATCAATTCTCTGAATAAGAAACCCAATCCGATTCCGGATACTACAATAACAATTTTCATGATTTCCGCAAACTAGCAAGACCTTATCTCCAGCAAACAACTCCACGGCCCTGCCCCTTCTAACTTTGACCCCGTTCACAAAAACCCCATTAGATGCCGCGCGAAAACCAACACCCTCCAGGACCTCGGTGTTACTAGCATGACATGACATTGCCCTATTCCTAAATTCGTGAACAAGACATTTGGTGGAATCCTTAAGTAACAAAACCCCGGCCAGAATATAAAGTTTACGGAGTGAACCGTCAAAGAAAATCTGACAATGTTGCTTACTGACTCGGCAGTCACGGAAGACAAATTGAGAGTAGCGATGTCTCCGACCGATCGTATAAGGACGGTCAGGACGAAGATGGATGGAGTGGCACCCAAAATCGGTGACATTGAAGGATGAAAACAGAGGCACCTCGAAGTGCTTCAAATCAACAGTGGCTACTATACTCTTAAAGGCAATATTTCTCGATTTCTTCTTGTAAGGGGAATCATAATAGGACTTTACAGAAAAATCATCAACGATGCCTCTCTTACGAGGGTAAGAGATACTGTGAGTACTGTTGTTGACTGAAGAAGATAAATCTGAATCAATCATGGGGATGAAATTGAAACCTTTATTAATTCAATCACAATACGGGCAATGAAAGAATGATAAAAATTGGTATCGAAAGGAAGAGTACAAGAAGAACTAACTAAACTAAACTCAACGGAAGGAAGAAGAGAGAGGGATTGAACAAGAGAGGGGAAAAAATTGAGATGAGGTTGTGCAGGGAAAGAGAAACTCTATAAAACTGATCTCTCCCCTTTCTTTTCCCTCCAAAATTTCCCGTTCGACGAAATAAGGAGCCCAAGAGCAAGCTATATCGAATGGGAAATGGAATCAGGGCGGGTTGGTAAAACGCAAGCGTTTTCTTATCATCAAGTGGATCCCAGCCGTTGGAGAGATCGACTATCCAGAACGTGCCGTGTCATCTAAGATTAGAATCTTCAGCCTTTCGTGACATATGGCGTACAAAATAATAAGTTTTATCTTACCTCGTGTGAATATAATTATGATAAAGGGTTTCAAACAGGTGCTTCATTCATCCATCTCATACGCATGTCTTTTAATTCTATGCTAACAAGAGTTTATTAGCTTGTTTGGAAAAATTTATTTGAGCTTATCAAAAGTTTTTATAGGCTTATGTATATAAATTGAGACAATTCTAACTACATAACTTACTTCGTATTTTGTGAATCATGATTGAAAAGGAGTTATAGAACTTCCAATCACTATTCCAAATATACCTTAGATGACGTTGTGTGGCTCATTTTGTACCAGAGAAGCCCATATATGAACAAGGCTTAATCTTACTTCCCCATCTAGCTACTCTAGGTTGGGGGTAGGTCATGGTGGGGAAATTATAGACACATTTCCATACTTTGTGTCTGGAGTGCTTCACTTAATTCGTGGGAGGATACTGAACTTTTGTATTTGAAAAATGTTTCAGAAGGTATCTCTGAAGTAGATGGTGGTTGATAGAGTAATCTTTGATCATAATTGCCGGTATGAGTACTGCGCCCCACCAACAATTGCTTTGTCCTCAACGCCGCTTAATTTCCTGGAATTAGCCACTTCAACAGTCTTCGATGGTTATACGGATATCCAACGTACGAACGAGATGGATGTTTGTTGTCCCAACCATTTTTCTTAGTCCCGATCCCTATAAGGAAGTGGGGATATCTTTTTTAACAAAGTTTTCGTGTTGTTGATTCCTAAACGTAGTGCTTCTTCCCCCATGCCGCCCATTGGTGATGAAATAGGATGAATTGAGACGGTATTTTGTAAATACATAATCATCTTGAATATATTAACTATTTCTTTATTTTCCGATCGCCTGGAAAGAACAAAAGAAACATCTCGTTCTTTCTTCAACAATTTCTGATCTCTAGTGGACCTCTCAGTAGGATTCGAACCCCTCCCGGAATTCCTTCCAGAGTCTGTTGAATAATTTTTATGGATTATACTATTTCACCAATTCGTACTAAATAACGAGCTAATGAATCTCATTCTTTTTGCCATTGAACTTCCCAATCAAATTCCTCGCAACATTCATAATGATCAACTTTACGTAAAACCAAAACCCTCTTCTGAGAGATTACGAGTTTGAATCGTTTGTGACCTGAGACACTTTATTGGCCATTTAATTTTTTAAAAAAAGTTCATTAAAATGATGATTACATGGTAAAGAAGGGCTAGGCATAAGAGAAGAAATAAATCCACAAATCCAACTTAACCCAATTTTTTCTTGGTTTAAAATGTTAAGTAATCAGGTACATAACTGAAAATTTTATTAACCTAAAAATATTTTATTTCTTATATTTATCATTTTCCTAAATTAATTTATTTAACTTATAAACTAATATATAATATAATGTTAGATGATGATATTTTAGAAAGATCATATTACATTTATTTAAATTAATTTATTTATTTAAATTAGTTAAAAAGTTATTATATATGGACCTGAGCCAGTAATTTTTAATATTATATGATTTTTTTTTTTGGGTAAAATGAGTTGTAAAACTTAAAATCATGAATCTAATAAAATATGTTAACCAAATTAATATCCTCGCTCGTCTAGTTTTTCTGACCCGAATTAATATCCTTACTTGTCTAGTTTAAACACTGTAGATGACAGAAATTATATAATTCATCAAAGCCACCCGATTTATATAAGTCGAGACAAAACTCCTCCATATATTTATCTTATAGATTATAAAAATTACCTCATAGACTATAAAAATTACATCATATACTATTAATCATAATTAAAAAATATAATTATAAATTTCAATTACTATTCTAAATATAAACTGTGATGACAGAAATTTCAGCACGTCTGACAAACAATACATATAAAGACAGTCCCAAACCAAAATCTTCATTACAAGGGCATTGATTAAGCTAAGAATGGATGACAGAAATTACAAAAAAAAAGTCGTCAAAAACAATAGACATGCTGCTACAAAGCATTGATTAAGCTATGATGACAGAAATTGCAACCCTGTTCTTCTGTCAACGGGACAAACCATACACATAAAGACACAGTCCCAAACCAAAACCTTCATTGGAAGGGCATTGATTAAGCTAAGACATCACGAACAATATGATCCCACGACGCTATTTGCATTGACTATCATATTTATTCCATTTTTCACCCTTCACTGTAACAAAGTCCAGTTGAAGAAAATGATCTAAAATATGCCTGTCTCTGCATCCGACCCAGATCTGAATATGCGGAACCCACCATCCCAAAACCCTAAAGTTTGCCAAAGCAAGAATCTCTGGAGCAGAAAGAAAGCGCAATATTAAACCCATAAAGTAGTTCAATGAAGAAACAGTACCGAGGATCAAGCCTAAACCTTGGCCTTTTTATTAGATTTGGAAATAAATACATGGCTTCAACCTTAGACTCCATTTATACATGAAAACATTCTATGACTTCCATATCGCACTAGCTGCTTCGGGGTATGAGAGCCACTGTCTGTTCTGCCCTCGTGAGCAGATGAAAACCCATGATAGATGTCTCCCACAGATGTTTGTCGCCGATGATGACGATGATCATGTTCGTCCCCTGCATAAAGATGATTATGATGATGAGTCACTTTCTGGGTGGAAGCTGTCTCAAAGACATGGCTCTGAGATTCACTCTGAGGACAGATCTCTGCCATGTTGATGTAGCTGAGCGAAGCTCCTGTTGAGAGACAGTGATACTGTCGGCGAGTTTTGTTTTTCTTTATTGCTCTGAACACAAGAGGAAGAAGACCCTCCATTTTGGGAGCTGCTAACAGTAATTCTACAAATGAAATATTGCAGTGATTTCAATTAAAGTGCAAGATTTTTGGAGCAGCTAGCGTTTTCTGGGTTAGGTGGGATTTGATTTTATTTGCAACAAGTGGAAGGTGGCACAAGCTATTGGTTTCAAGAATTTTGAGACACTTCTAGGAAGCTGCTCGAGTTGGTCCACGAGTTTGACTTTTGTGCCCTGTTTTAAGTCGTGGACAGATAAGCAGCCAAAATCTTATATATATATATATATATATATATATATATATATATATATATATATTTTTTTTTCCCCAAACACAATCCGCATATGCTTTGCATCTACCTCACGTGACTACATTGCACTACATTATAATACGCGTAAGTGTGTAAAAATTTGAAACTGTAAACACTCGGAAATAATTTAATAACCTGCTAGAAGCAGACGAGGTCGTCATGGAGGCCAATTGGCCTCTACAGATATTTTAAATTGAGGGAGATAATTCAGAATATAAGCGGCTGGAGGTTTTGCTTTCTGAACAGATAAATATAATAAAGAGAATGAAAAAATCAAGATAGGAGAAAAGGACTTGGCAAATTTATCGCGCTAAAATCAATTGACTTGAATCCCATATATGATATATCCGTTGAACCCTTCGGAAATCTAACAACCAGTTGATTATATTGATCATGAAGTTGCAGTGGAAGACATTAATTCACAATCGACTATATCCATATATAAAAATTTAATAAAGATGGATACTTTTAACAAGTCAAATTGTTCCTTGAATAACTAATAAGTTAACATTTAAGAAGAGTGACTGCAAACGGGAAGACCAGTCAACGGACAGTAAGCAAACATGGTTGGTAAACAATAAAAGCCTGAAAAACTTTGTCCCGCCATTTCGTGGGACAAAACGATTCTTTCGTTTATTGCTGGTTTTAATGACTATTCCAAATGTAAAAACCACTGTTACATTTTGAACGCCATTGGGCGTTGCTAATCACTTCACCTCTGCTTAATATTAGCATGATTAAATTTCATTTTCCACTATATATATCAGTATACCAGCAAACTGACTCTATACAGTTTTTAATTCTTTAATTAAATATTTATTCAAGGTAGAATAAGGATTGTACGGAGTAAACGAATCAGGGAGCCATACAGGAGCAATAGCAAATAGCCGCCTCAAAGATTCCTTATCCATCAAATCTGCACCTCATTATTGTTAGGGTTCCTCGTACCTGAGTGATAATGTATCATGCCAATTTTTTCATGTTAGTCATAGTTTCACATGACAACAAACGAAATCCTCTTCCACTTTTAACAAAAAGCGGAAAATCCACTACCACTAGTGTAAAAACAAAAACAAACAATTGTACAAGCACGTCCTAATGTCAGATTTACACTCCTTGAGCATATCCATATCTCAGAATGTAAAAGTGAAATATGAAAACAAAAGTACTATTGAATTGACTTAAGTTCCACCAAGCACAAAACTTATCAAGCCATGACACCGATAGCCGCATGTTTCAACCTTCCAGATTCAACCGATGGTGTTAAGTCTCCCGCCTTGGCCTCCTTCGTGGAGCAGCAGACGTTTCCTCCCGGTCTTCGTCCTCTTCTCTCTCTTCTCTCTGAGCACTGCTTTGGTTATTGGGAGTTTCTACCGGTTGTTCATTAGTCGGCTCGACTCTAGCCTGCAAAAAGATTACACATTGGTCAGAAGACAAATATAAACACAACTTCCCGCAAAGGAACCTAGAACATCAGAACCAGATATTTTAACCGGCAATTAAAAAGAAAACAAATCAAAGGAGTTTGGTTACTCACAGGCCTCTTCCCACCAAATATAATCTTGAAGAAGATTGTCAAGAAAACTACTATAATGGATGCAAGAATTCCAATCGTTAGATTTGGTTGCTTCTCTCCCTTTTCAATGAGATCCTGCGGGGAAAATTAAGTTCAGGAAACATCCCACAAGGTGAAATATAATGGATTCCGAATTGAAAAGATGTCAAGATGATTACTTACAAATATCTTAAGCTTGTAGGAACTGAGGAAGGGAATGTCCGCAATCTTGTATAAGAGCTCAAAAACCTTCTTCTACAACATTGAAATTTCATTCATTCATACGAGTGTGAGAGGGGGAAGAAGCAGTGTGCGCACGCGCACATAAGAAAGTGAGAGAGGGAGGTTAATAAGAATCACAGAAGAGACCAAGGAAAACAAACTTCCAATTGCGTTTTACCTGGTAGGCTGCAAGACCACCTGCTTCGGGGGCCAACTCTTCAGCCTTTTGTTTCTCTTTCTCAACAGTAAATTTGGGCTTCCATGTAGTCTCGCGATAAGACTCCGCAATACTATCATCTTTGGCTATCAGAATATTGTCAAAGAGTATACCATCTTGCATTGTCCAAATCTCAATGCCAATAGCAGCAATAGGCTCAAAATCAGGTTTCTCAAGTTCGAAATAGTCTGGATTAGGAATGTCTCGGGGCTTCCATGTACCCTTGTAATTGGGGTTATCAATAAGGGGAGCATGCCATTTTCCCTTGTAAGCTGGATTCCTCTTCATCGGTCTCTTCCACTCACCACAACCAGGGGCTGCTTCACACTTTGGGTTATCAATTTTAGGGGCTTCCCACTCACCATCCTCATCATCATCCCAATCTTCTGGCTTAGTAGCATCTGGGTCATCTATCTCCTCAGGCTCATCATCTAACCATCCTTCAGGCTTCTCAGCTTCTTCATCTTCAATTTCCAGGGGTGCGTCCTCATCCCAGTCATCTGGCTTCACAGCATTTGGGTCTGGAATTTTAGGTCTCTCATCCCAGTCCTCAGGTTTCTTATCATCAGGATCAGGGATCATCTTGGGAGGGATAAGAGGGGGCTCAAAATCATCTGAAGATAAGAAATTTGCCTTTTTCTTCTCCTCCCCATCAATCAAAATTTGCAACTCATTGTCTGTCTTCAAAATAGCAGTGTATACATGAGATAGTTTGTCAGATGGGACAGATGGGGGAAACTTCAGATGATGTTCTACATACTCCCCACTCTTGGGATTCTTATGCTTGAAAATAACGTGAACCTTGTTTGTGGCCCCACATTTGTCAGGACCAAACATGATAGAGTATGGAGATTCGTTGTCAAATTCCTTCGATTTCAATCCGGTCTCCTGTGGTCGGAGATACTTCAGATATGCACCACCACATTCAAGGCCATTTTGGAAACGAGTCTCAAACTGGAGAACAACTGTACCATCCTTAAGACTTGCCGGCTCATCAAGTTCTTTGACTATGGCGTATTTCTTTGCCTTCTCACTGACAAGAAGTCCATAATCATCATGACCCTCACTCTTCTCATGCTTCCACACACCTGAAAACCAAATTAAAAATCAGAAAATTTTCTCCCTTAAAATTTTGAAGCAGGGATCCAATAGACTCTTTTTTTTTGGGACCTCATGGGGCTTATTATTCTGACATTTTTAAATATCCACTCCAGTGGCAGGGAAAGAAGTAACACAATGTTGAAAGAATAAATGGAAAAATATCTATTAACTTCTGACTGAAATGCCATTTATAATGAGTATGAGTTATCCGCATACACACAGATTATTTGGATAGAATTCCAAAATGTGATACCGACCAAGAACTCATAATAGAGATAGTAATACATGTCAACATTCATTCTGTCCCTACAGATTTACTGCAATCCTCAAAAGCTCACATTTTTCCCTTAAAAAAATTGATATACCCACAGAAATTCATCCTTTTGCTCGTCTAGGAAAAGATACTACACACGTTGAAGTTTACCATTCAATTTATTTCTTAGTACCCCAATTTTTCTCTCAAAAATTTAGATGTAGATTCTGCCAAGAGATTTTCCTAACAACCAGTTTCAATGGCAGCTGCAAGCCTTCTCAGTGTCCCAGAGTGGGATTTTGGAGTGGGACATAAAAGTGATGTGACTTTACAAGCTAAGATAGGGATTAATCGGTAATAACTGATTTAAGGCACGCAACATTGAAAGGATCAGTTTTCAATATCAACGAAGACGGGAAGAAGAGAGTTAAGTGAAGAATAAATTTTACTCGTTCCATATCTTCAGCAAACAGGTGGTAACCAAACAGCAATCAGAAATAACCTTTATAACACACTCATTAAGTAAATTTCACTGATCTCCCAAGACAATAAAAGATGGAACGATCAATATCTTTACCTTTGTAGTCATCCTTCTCGGACACAATCCAACGGCCTTCAAAATCTTCGTCGAATGACTCGTAGAAGATCTAAATGAAATTCAAATCAAACAATTTTTTTTAAAAAAAATAGAGATCTAACAGAGAACCAGACAAAAATTAATTTAAATGATAAGAGGACCAGAAGGAGACCCAATTACCGCATCATCGTGATCATCAGTAGCGCAAAGCATGTGAAACGAAGAATAAGCAATCAACAAGAGAAGCACAGAGAGCGCCAAAGGGATTGGTTTCCGTTCTCCCATGGCTTCTAACGCTTCCTCAGTGACTCTCCACAGTGAAGCCCTAATAGACCAAGCTGAAAATGGGAAAGGAATTATAAATAATGTTAGCTGTTCAGTGTGAAATCATTTGTTTGTTATAGACTTATTAGGTTTATTTGATTGGATTTATATTTATATATGAATTTAATTTATATACATCGAAATAAAATTTCTCTATATATATTTACTTTGTAAACCGTAAAAACTATCCTATATTTTTTAAATCATGATTAAAAAATAGGCTATCCAAACATACCAATTTGTCCGCGAGAGTTCCTTGTCGCTGTTTCAACTAGATAGGCGCAGGGCATCATATGTTTTTCTTTGGGAGAAACGACAGAAAAACATTTAAATTTCCAAAATTTTAAATTCGTTACTAAAAAAAAATAAATTATGAATTATTTATTAAATTTTATTATTTTCTTATCACTCTTGATAATAAATCTGATTTAAGATTTTATAATTTCAATGTTCTTTTATCTATTTGTTCCTTTTTCTTTTCTTCAGCATAACAACATGGTATACAAATTTAGAGGTGGAAAATATTTATGACGAAAATTTTTCAATTTTAAGAAAACTATATTATTGGATTAATATATTTCAAGGAAGAGGTTTTAGTCCTTAAGCGAGTAAAATAGTCCATATTTTTATTTAATGATAGGGACTAATGCTTTAAACTTAGAACTAAAATCATTTATTTAAAATTTAAAAGACTAAAACCAAAATAAGGTTAAACTTGAGAGGCTAACTTATGTTATTTGAACCATAATTATATATTGTTACATTTTTATGTTTTATTATGGGGAAAAAATATTCTTTAACCTCAATTTTGTTTATTAATTGGGATCGTGAAGGTCTAAATATTACAAACCAACACATTCGCCTATTTGGCAAGGGCATCAAGGACGCTTGTTTAAAAGATTTGAAGTATGTTTTAAATCATTTTTGAAGAGCTTATAAGTGTTTTTTACATAAATCGAGACTAAACTCATCTCACATACTTACCTCGTATACCATAAATCACCATTGAAAAGTTGCTTTTAATATTTCAATCAGTATTCTAAACAAAGCACTTGGTGTTGACAAAAAAGTCTATTGAAAACATGATTTTGCCGTAACTTGGGGGCTGTTTGGCATTGTTTTTATGAATCAGGCTTATTATATAAGTCTGATTCACGTAAATCGAGGCAAATCTCCTCCACATATTTATCTCGTAGATCGTAAAAACACCTCGTAGACCGTAAAAGCACCTCGTAGACCGTAAAAGTTACTTTGTATTCCGTGAATCACAATTCATAAACACTTATAGAGTTTCCATAAATCATTCCAAATAGCATACTGATCCAGAAAAGGCCACAATTGACAACGGCCTCTCTATCACTGTATCACGGATCAGGCTCTCTTGAAAACCATCGAGGAATAAGAAGATTATGAACATATCGAAATCAAAATTCCCAATGTGATCAATAACGATGCATATTAAAAAATGAGACAGTGAAAAGAAAAAACCCAAATAAATACCATTCAATTTTTGATGCCATAATCGATGAAGAAAACGAGAATAAAAATTTCATCGGTGAAAGAAACATGTATGAGTAGTTGCAGAAGCACAAAAGCAAATTCGGATCCCAAAAAAGATTGCAGACGATGATGATCCTCGAAGAAGAAAAACGAAATCTCTCATCCATTTAATCCAAAAGCAATTTAATATAATAAATAATTTATTAATGATAAATTGTACAAATTAACTCATTTGATTCAAAATCAAATTAAATAAATTTCGATCTATCTAAGGGATGGAACCCATGTTAATGGTAAACTTAATTCAATTTCATACTTAGATCATCTTAATCAATAGTAGACGGTAGAGGATTAAAGAATCAGGTTTGATACCACATGAAGGACAAAACTTATAAAACACAAATAAATCACAAATTAGAGTACATGAATTTTTCTACATCAATAGTGGAAGACTTATGAGAATCGCCTCTCGTCATTACTAAGCTTTGATCGGATAAAGAACCCACAAACCCCAATGAAACAGAGCTGTAAAAGAAGATAAAGATAGAAGATAATTGTCAAGTATCTTTCTGACTAGTTGTGAGTCACAGTTATAAAGATAGAAGATAATTGTCAGTTATCTTTCTGACTAGCTGTGAGGCACAATAATAGTAACTGGGTTGAGAGCTGTCACCAATCAAGGAACTTCAAATGAGGAGACTAAGTTTTTTGTATGCTCGTCTCATCTCACCGTAAACTCAATCATGTGTTTTCCACCATCAGAAAAATCACATTAATAGCCAATAACTCTACTATTGAATTGGGCCTAAATATGACTTAAGGATCATACTAAGAATATTTTAATTAATTATCTAATTAATAATAACTAATAATAATTATAATATATTAAAATATCGACTAAAGGCAAGAGAAATGTATAGGTTGTTGGCAGACCAAAGCATTAGATCGAATAGAGATTCTTTTGTAGTATGGCTTTTTCGTACTGGGTAGCCTGGAAGCGACTCCCTAAGATTTGCTATCACCTACACTGTTAATGCTCCAGTTCCTCAATGCCCCTTAAAGGGTAGAGAGGTGTGATAGTGAATATTGGTAATGTTGCAAATGATAAAAGAAGTCTTAGTTTTATTCGGTGGTGTATGTTGAATTTTTTTTCCATCCATGATGCCCAGTGAGTCTTTTCAGTGAGTGGGGTGTACAAAATGCTGGTGCAGGATAGTTAAGAAGTCATAATAACCCATTTATTACACACCACTTTCTCAAAGCACTTCAGATTGGGTGGTTTACAATGATTATGGTTTTGTTCTTAATAAATTCTACATTTCTAATTTTTTTCACTATGTTTTTTTATAACATCACAAGGATATTATCAGAGATCTTACTCTTGCTTGCCTCATCCATTAATGACATTGTGACATTCAATGGGGTTATATGATTAGCATCCACTTTATTTCAATAAGTTTTAATTGCCGAAGTGGATTGCCTCTCTCAACACAACTTCATTTAGTCCCCTTAATGGTTATGCCCCGCAACTCTTTCCAAAGCTCCCAATTAAACTCTAAGCGATATGATCAGATATGAAATATAGAAGAAGCCATGTGCGGCAATGAATTTGCTTTTTTATGCATCAAGTATAATTTCAAAGTTCACTCCCGTCATAATTTGCTGTTTGAATTATTTGCTGTTTGATTATTTATATTTCATCTTGTAGGAGGGTGAAGCTCTTGCAGTTGAAGAGACAAAGAAAAGTAATCAGCACCAGAAAGATCAAAAGCTTGATCCACACATTAAAGAGAAATTTGTATTTTGTGAAACAAGTCTTATATTTTATGGCTATTGTGAATTTGTATTTGAGATTTCATGTTGTACCATTTAAATGATCTACAAAATCAAATTCTTTCGATATATTCATGTTGGTACCAGCTACATAAAATGTTTCCATTCAGTGTAGATATGATATAGGCTTATACCTCTTTCTTTCAATGTGTTTTAAAATCGTAAGGGGTAACAAGGACCCTAAAGCAGACAATATCGAGAGCGAGGTTTTAGGATATTACAATTAGTATCAGAGCCGGGTTTGGGTTGATGTGGGCCAATGTGCCAGTAAAGATGTTAAGCCTAAAGGTGGGTGAAGTGTTATATCCCACATCGGGTAGGGAAGGGAACAAAAGAACCCTTATAAGGGTTCAAACACGAAGTCGCTGGGATGTCACAAATGATATCAGAGCCAAGTTCGGTATATCAAATTCTTTATATTGTTATATCAAGTTCCACAATCACACATGGCCATATGTCTTATTTTTTTTATATGGGTTTTTTAGTTTAATAAAAATATTTTTCCAATAAAACATATGGCCCCGTATATCCAAAAAACCTGGTATAATAAATATAAAGAACTTAATATAAGTATTTTTCTTGAAAAAATAACTTGATGTGTGTAGTATATTGGCAAGAAAAATTCCAATTGTTAGATGCATATATATACACTTTTTGTAACGGCACGGCGTCTCCCGTCTCCCACTCGGGGTCCCTAGCGGTGCCGGACTGAGTCACCCCACCTCACTGAGGTCTTTTCCCAGCCAGGAACTGTCCCCTCCCCATGGGAATTTAATACGCCTCCCCAGGGCTAGAAAGCTTAACCTGGGGGTAAGTACAAGCCTTAAGAGGAAACTGGTAGCCACTTGCACCGCGCCTTTTTATGTAACGGCACGGCGTCTCCCGTCTCCCACTCGGGGTCCCTAGCGGTGCCGGACTGAGTCACCCCACCTCACTGAGGTCTTTTCCCAGCCAGGAACTGTCCCCTCCCCAAGGGAATTTAATACGCCTCCCCAGGGCTCGAAGGCTCAACCTGGTAACCAGGTTGCTCTTAAGGCTCGTACTTACCCCCAGGTTGAGCCTTCGAGCCCTGGGGAGGCGTATTAAATTCCCTTGGGGAGGGGACAGTTCCTGGCTGGGAAAAGACCTCAGTGTGATGGGGTGACTCAGTCCGGCACCGTTAGGGACCCCGAGTGGGAGACGGGAGACGATGTGCCGTTACATAATAATATATATATAATAATATAATATTATAATAATATATTAAAATATAATAATAATATTTTATTTTATTATTTTTTTATTTATTTTTATTTATTTTTTTTAGAATATTACACTTTTATTATACAATCATAAAATTTTAGTTAATAATGAGATTTTTTTAATCATTTCCTCCCAATTTAAATAATACTAAAGATTATTACGAGATACTTATCTTTTTAAGTGTTTTAAAACAGGATATGTTTTTATTAATTAAATATAAAATTAATTTAAAATTAAAATTGAAATGATTTCTTTAAACTGTTGTATTTATTAATTTCATTTTATTGAAAGATAAAATTTTAGTTAGCCAAAAAATACAAATTTAAAACGAAAATTATATAATAGGGTTTTGTAAAAGACTATATGTCCAATATAAACTGACAAAAGATTTATGGAACATGATACTATTGAGAAAAATATTATAGACATAATATGACATGATTAGGGGCTCTCTTTTTTTTTAAAAAATAAAAATAAAATGTTTATTCTAATAAAATTATTTTGTAAATTATGTCAATACTGATACAGATATTTTTTTGGGGGAAAATTGATATTTTAATGGGAGAATTCTAAAAAAATACCATTTAAACTTCAAAATCCCAAATAGATGATTTAACAATAAAATAATTTATTAATTGCATTATCATTCTTGTTAATCCCATTATCGAACTTGTTAACGGGATTTTGAAGTTTAAATGGTATTTTTTTGGCATTCTTCCTATTTTAATTATAAAAATAAATAAAATAGAATTATTAATAAGAAAAAAAGCTTTTTGATATCTGTGCAACTGTAACTTGGCTTAAGAGTAATACACTTTTTGACCTCGAAAAAAAAATCAACCATAAGAAAAAGCTGGATTTGATTAGGTTCTTAAAAACTAATACGAAAATCGGATATGTGGTCTTATAAAAAATAAAAAATATTTATTTTATCACCATCTTAGAAATATTAAAAAAAAAGTTACTGAAATCACATCTGATAGATATCTAACAAGCAGCTGTAACACGATATTACGGCCATAAAATTGTTGAAAATAAATAAATAACTCATTGTATCTCCATCTTAAAAATATATTCGGTATATACACGTGTGCTTTTTTTTAGAATAAAAATTATCGTGTTTTAATATTGAAAAATAAAAGGGGGGGGGGGAATTCAACAACCTGAGTAATAGGATTCTGCAAAAATTAATTGATTTATGTGATTTGACCGCTTTGTTAGATTAAATACAAAACATTTTTAATTCAATAATTGCAGTAGAGAGAACCCCTGTAACAAGATTCGTCCACAAACTTTTTTATAACATATCAGAGTTTAGGGTACAAACTTACCCACAAACTCACTACAGATAAATATATTATTATGATCTCGCACCACAATTAACCCATAAATCACAAAATGAATTCCAATACAGTTGTGGTTGTAGACCTACCAACATAACAGAGTATGCAACATAAAATCTCAGGCCTAACAAGGGTTAAGCATTTATTCCAAGACAAATATCCAAACAGTAAACGTGGCATTATAAAAACATTAGGGCCATATAATGACAATATAGAAACTAACACAACATTAATACCAAAAGAGGCCTACAAGATTCTCAACGTCTATGCCTCTGATTTATGTAACGGCACAGCGTCTCCCGTCTCCCACTCGGGGTCCCTAGCGGTATCGGACTTGAGTCACCCCACTGAAGAGGTCTTTTCCCAAGCCAGGATATCTTCCATTCCCTAAGGAATTCCTTTCGCCTCCCCAGTGGATCGAACCCTCGCCTTGGGAGCAAGGCATATGGTCTTTCCCATGACCACATTGGTAACCACTTGCGTCGCGGGAGGCGAAAGGTCTCTTGGGAAAAGACCTCTTCAGTGGGGTGGCTCAAGTTTGACACCGTTAGGGACCCCGAGTGGGAGACGGGAGACGATGTGCCGTTACAACCCCTCTGGTGGTTCATTATAACTACAAAAACCGTTGTTTTTATACAGTGGTATATTTTATATAATAAGAGATTAGAATAAACGGGCTACGTAAAAATAATATTTATTAAAAATGATGTTAAAAATTATAATCATATTAAATGATCAAAAATTAAAATATGATTGCATAAATATTAAATTGTCCTTATTATATATCCCTGCTTTTCCTCTAACCATATCTCATATATTAATTAGACGGTTACTAACAACATGAAATTTATTTTTTATTTTTTGACCATGACTAACAACATTAATTGAATGATTATATATGAGTATCAAATACATAACTTAAACAACACAAAAATAATCTTAAGTCATTTATGAGAGCTACAAAAAAGGTTTGAGTTAATTAATTTAATTTTAGTTATTTTGATATATCGGTGATCGCTTATATTTATCCGAAGTTCAAGTTATTGATGTACTAATACAAAATAATCATATAAAATAAATAACTTAAATAATAAAAAATCTAATATAGAATTTAAAAAGTATGGACACAAATTTATACATATCAATATCCATAATATTTTAAATATAAATAATTATTCTTAATTTTATTCGCCTTTTTTAAGTATGTTTTTTTATATATATAAGAAAGGAAGAAAACAAAATCAAGTCTCTAACACAAGCATTTAAACGCTTGTTTGTGATAGCTTTTGGGATCTGGAAATTTGTTTATATACGTAAGTCGAGATAATACTCTTTTCACATATTTACTTCGTATACCGTGAATTACGATTAAAAATCTATTTTTAAAAACTCAAATCACTATTCTAAATAAACTCTTAGTCTTAGTATTTGGTATTTGGTGTGACTGGGAATTTAGCAACATGAAATCAGATCCTGAGCCACCAGATTTGCGTGACGAGAGCAATGAACCAACTGAACTTGCCAATCTCTCTGCATCATTGTATCGTCGACCTGATCAGTCTGCAAAAGGGCAAGAACTTCCACAATTATTTGACACAGATAAGCTTAAGAATCCACAAGCTTCTGCCGTAATAAATCATTTAAAAGAAAAAAGAAAATGGAGCAAATGTCTTATAGTCTAGTAGAATAAGAGGTTGTAGGAGGTGACATATTCAATCCGCTTATAATATTTAATGCCACCCCTTTAATTAAAACGAAAAAAAAAAGGGAAGCTTGCAAGGAACAAGGATTCTGGTACAGGGGGGTTCCGGACTTAAAGCAAGGGCAGTACAGTTCCGTGCACCATGGAATGGGAAAAGTGGGCTTATAATTTATTGCTCTCTGCTTTTCCCACTTTCCAAGTCCATTCCTTTAGCTTGTCCACGAAGTAGCCTTCGTCTTCTCTTCTCCTCGAAGGAGTCTCAAAAGACGAAGACCAAGACTTGAGGCGACTCACTTTCCCATTATACCCTCTCTCACTCTCTGTGTATATATAATCATTCATCGTTCATAGTGATCGTTGTCTCTTAACACTATCCTCTGTGAACTGTGTATGTTCATTCATTCATACTGCTTCTTCCAATGAGGAGATCCGAAGGAACAAGTTTTCCATCGGAGGCACCGAAAACCCTTTGATCCTCGACCTTCACGAAGCCGTCAATGAATGACAAACCCCAACTCGACCTTCAAGTTATCACGAATCCTGATCAGTCTGCAAATTAAAAGTGCAAGAGCTTCTGCCGGATATGATCTGACAAACCCCAACACGACTCATCTTTAATTTGCTCCACGCCCTATTATTAAACAATCCCTCAAATAATGTAACATCGTTTCTTCCTCATTACCACAGACTCCACATTAACCCGTGGGATGCAACCCGCGAACCAATCTCGTCATGTTGTAAACGTCAATCTATAGATTACGATTAAAAAATATTTATAAAGCTATACAAAATTCTAAACCAAAAAGTCTAAAATAAAATTGTAGGCGGACTCAAGATACCTTAGCTTCTCATAAAGTAGAGGCATGCATATATACCCAAACTTGCACATGGGGTAAAATTCAGAAATTCACAATGCACCTGACTGACATTTTTAGAAAAGTAGATCCTGGACTTATAAAATGAGATTATCTGAAAAAAAAATAAATGAAAAATACGAATACCTCTCTCTTACGGTGCTTGAAAGGTAGCTAATCTCTATTATTAACAGCATTTTGATTTAAGTGCCCCAATCGTTCAATTGTCAAGACAAAGATGGAGAAATGAGATCTCCTTGCCTTACACTACGGGTGGGCAGAAAGTCACTAATAAACAAGCCATTCTAAAAAATACTCATTTGGGGAGTAGAAATACGAGTTTTAATGACAATACAAACATTATCAAGGATTTTGAACTCATTTAAATAATAAAAAATAAATAGAAAAATGACAGAAAAATATCATTTGAACTTCAAAATCCTGTTGACAAATACGTTAATGAGATTAATAAGAATAGTAATGCAATTGACAACTCATTTTATTGTTAAATCAATTATTTAGAATTTTAAAATTTAAATGATATTTTTTAGAGATTTTCTTAAAATAAACCCCAAACTAACACGGTCATAAATTGTCTCAAAGTCAATTTTAATAGTCATGAAACCCTACTTTCTCTTCAAATGTTAAGTGATTATAGTTCTTTTATCGGAAAAAAAATTATTATAGTTCTTAATTTTTTTTATCTCAAGTTATAGTTCTTAATTGAAGGTTGGCAAAATGGCAATTAAATTTAGTTGAAATACCATAATATAAATCAGTATACACTTTCAATAAAATCCTAATAATTAGATCCAAAAAAAAATCATAATAAAGGATTTCTAAATATTGTTAAAAAAATAGAACGCCCCACCTTTTATTATAATTAAAAATGTAAATTGAGAGTAAGTGTAGGTCATAAAGTTTTGAATTATACATTATGAATAATGTAATTTATAAATTCACTCTTCCCATTGATAACCTTTTTTTTTATTAATTTTGTTATATTAAAAAAATTTCACCTACACCAAATTAATTTAAGTTAATCCAAAAATCTATTGACTTTAAAGATTTAATGATAAGTAAAATGATTTATGTTAGTTTGTTAATCAAAGATCAATTAAGTGATCTAATTAAAGTATTGTTGATGAGATAATTAAAAAAAATAAATTGGTGTTTAATATGTTGGCAAAAAAAAATCCCAATTACTAGATGCTTTATGTGTGCACTTTTATTATACAATCATAAAAATTTAATTAGGAAAGAGATTTTTGTATTTTTCCCTCACAATTTTAATAATTTTTCTTTTGCCAACCACAATTTTAATAATATTAAAGATTATCATGAGATGCTTATCTCTTGAGCGCTTGAAGGTAGGAAGATAATTTTATTAATCAAACCATAAAACTTAAAATTAATTTAAATTTGAAATTGAAATGATTTCTTTAGACTTTAGTATTTACTAATTTCATTTTATTGGGAGATAAAGATCTAGTTAGCCAAAAAAACGAAAATTATATAAACTGACAGAAGATCGATGGCACATAAGATACTTTTTTTTGGGGGGGGGGAGATTATAGACATAATATGACATGATTAGGAACTCTTTTATTTCTTATGCAGAAAAATGTTTATCTTTCAATAAAAATATTTTGTAAAAAATATCAATACATATAATGATATTTTTGGCCAAAAAATTGATATTTTAATTATAAAAAATAAATAAAATAGCATTATTAATAATTCTGTTCACAAATAAAAGATAAGATATATTAAAACATATTTATTCGGTTGACGAAAAGTATGTCTAACCCTCAAAATTTAGGGTAACATCAAATTAATTAATATTCATTAATAGTAACAATATATATAGCCCAACCCCAGCTGAACTCTCATAAACCTAAACTCTAGCCTCCTTAGCCTCGTCGATCTAACCTCTTTTTCTCAATGATCAGCCGCATGCGGGCTATGTCACGACTTGTTTGGCGTGACCGTGTAAGACCAAATAAAAGACGGGCCATCTGGTCTTGCCATTGGGTGATGGGAAGGTGACATTAGTATTTGAGCGTTGTTCTCCTTAGACGCTAAGGTCTCACTGTAAGGGGGCTGAAGTCAATCTAAGGATTCAACTGGTCGGGGGCTAATGTCGTCCCCCTGATGAGCCGTGGTAGGGCGAAATCAGTTGGCACCGTATCTGATAAGGCTAGTCCCTGAAGGAAGTGGTACCTTCAGGACGCCACACGGGTGCTGTAAGCTGCGCCAGACTCCAAGTCCGTGACATACAACCTCAAATGAAGACTTTCCTTATATTCCTCTCCATGTTGTTGAATAGATTTTGCCAAGGCTAGATTCTCAAACCCTATTTCTATGCTCCTTCATATGTAGAGATTGGAATTACCTTATTTCTAATCCCAATTTTGTAGCTCCCAACTCAGACAGAACTTTTGATTCTAAAAACCAAATCTTCCTTATCAAAGTTTGTGACTGAAGAGGGGATTTTATGGACAGGAATATATTTATTCTCCGTGTTACCACCTAACATATTCACTGCATTTGGATAACGATTCATTTGATTTGCTTCGCACAATAGATAATTATGGCATTGATGATTTTAAAGGCACAACAGTAATAGGGGTAAGCAACGATTTAGTATGTTTTGCTAGTAAATTTTCTTATAAATTCATTATTTAGAATCCAACTATTCGAAAATATGTATGTCTTCCCCTCGTGATGGCTTATCTAGTATAGGCTTTGGTTTTGATTGTATCAGCAATAATTTTAAGGTTGTGCACCTTGTTCATCATGATGATAATAATCTTGAGATTGATTCAGCTTGAATTTTTTCATATGTCACATAGTCATAGAAACGTCTTGCTTATAGTATCCCTTCATCTGTAATAGGTCTTGTCTCTCCCCATAAATTCTCCAATGGTGTACTTCATTGGAAAGCCATGCATGAAGAAGAACATTATGAGTTTATACTTACATTTGATCTGACATATGAGGTATTTAGGCAAATATTATATCTTGCAACCCTTGGCACAGATTTTGAGGCTTGGAATCATGTTATGACAACAGGGGACTCGCTTCTAGCTATACAAGAAAAGTATGAAATGGATGAAGAGATAGAGGATTCTGTAGGTTATTTTTCTTCCATGTGGATTATGAAAGAATACTGACACCATGACTCTTGTACAAATATCTTTTCAAATATAACAATAGAGAAAAGTTATCGTTGCAGGGCAAGGAAGAATGGTGACCTCATATTACAAAGGGATGATAGAAAGGTTCATAGGTACAATCCAACAACTTTGACCAATATCTTGGTAAGAGTCTTAAAAAATAGTGTTTTTTTTTCTCCTTATCATACAGAGAGCTTGTATTTACTAGAAAAAGGAGAAAATGTTAATTCTTATTGACATTGAGAGTGTTGTGGAAACATTGTGAGAATAAAAAGTTCGATTTCACACACTTTTTTTTTTTTTAGTTTTATGGGTATGCGCTAAGATAGAACCCGTAACCTTCCACTTATACTAGGTTAAAAGGCATTTAGTTCATACCTTTCCTTTTTTGTGATATGCATTTTTAAGTACACACCGACATAAATTTTTTAATACCCATATAGTAATTGATTTGATTAAATTAAATATGTTAGTTAATTTAGTTAGAATTAAGATGCATATATTATCTTAAAGTATTTTATAGTTCATTCAGTATCCTAAATATTTTTTAGGTATGTCCAACTTAAAGTATTTTTTGGTGCCTCCAACATCTTGAATTTTTTTTTTAGGTGCGACCATCATCCTAAAGTATTTTTTGATGCGTTACGCATATCAAGTTATAAAAAATGCTTTAGAGTACTGGACATACTTAAAAAATACTTTAGGATGCCTACTAGAAAAAAATACTTTAGGATGTTGGATATGTCACAAAATACTACCATTTTAGAATTGGGATGTTATTTTTCATGGATTACAAATACTAACATTTTATTCTCTTTCATTATTTTAACTAACTAACTAACGGTCTGGCAAAAAAACAAAAAACTAACTAATGAGGACTTAAGTCAATTAACGAGTTAAATTATAATGGAGTCTAACTGTTTGAGGAAATGCAAAAAAAAATTTGTTGATTTTAGATATGGGCTCCATTACATGCATGTTTTCTTATTTTCTTTGTTGATCTCAAGTTTTTACTCTCCCTCTCCCTCTCATTTTCTTCTTTTCTGCGCTTCTCTCTCTTCTTATGTCAGCCGGCAATAGTTTACAAAATGACAAAATGAAACTTCATCTAGCAGGGCGATTTCTTCACAAATTGAACTAGAGGTCAAAATTAATTATAAACAATAAATCTGTAAAAAATGTTATATTTTTTAAAAATATATTCTTATTTATGAAAAGGGCATATGAGCATAGAACTAAAAACCGGACCGGACCGGCCGGTTCAACCGGTCCGACCGGTGGTCCGGTCCGGTTCAAGGTGTAAACCGGTGAACCGGTTTGAACCGGTGGGTCAACCGGTTTGACCGGTTTTGACTTTTTTTTTTTAATTTTATAAAATATATTTTTTTATTCCTCTATCTACTATTGGACATTATTTTTTAGGGAAAAATGAAAGTTTGAAGACCAATATGAAGAGAAAAGTAAGTAAAAAAAGAACAAATCTAAAAAAAATGATTTTGAGAGGATATAATAATTAATTAATTATAGGAAAGGAGATGTCATTATATAAATATAGGCACCATAACTAATACTAATATATTTTAAGCATTTTTTTCCTAAAGATCTTTATTTTAATCTATGGAAATTTAAAATTATATTAATATATATATTACCACTAATAAATTATAATATTTTAATATGACCGGTTTGACCACCGGTCCGACCCCGGTTGAACCATTAACCCTTAAACCAGTGCTGTGACCGGTTCATTGCCCGGTCCGGTTTTTTGTTCCTTGCATATGAGAGATAATGAATAAAGAATATGAAAGAGAATAAGTATAAAATAATTGAATAAAAGAGAATTAATGGTTCATTAATATAAATATATGTATTTAATAGTAGTAGAAAAAGAAAAAAATAGTTTAAATTTTGAGACACAAAAATGATTACTTATATTAAGGAATAACTCAAAAGGAACAAAGTTCTTATAAATAAGACGGGAGGAGTAATAAATATTTCTTAAACTGTACTCCCTCCGGTCCTATTTATAAGCAAATTTCTCCTTTATTGCGTAAAACGAACTGATAGTTAAAAGTAATAAGTGTGTCAAAAATACTATGTTTTATCCACATATACCCTTATTTATGAAAACAGAAATAGAATGTAAAAAAAAGAGAGAAAATAAAATACATTTTTCCAAATACTTTGTTGACTTCATTCACCTATTGAGTTCTCTTTCTCTCTCCTAAATATAACTCTTGGTGTATGTGATAATTAATTATAAATAATATGTATTTAATAAGGGTAAAATAAGAAAATAGAGCTTACATTTTCAAACACAAAGTGAAAGTTGCTTATAAAAGGGGCCAACCTTATGAAAGAAAAAATTGCTGATAAATAAGACCGGAAGGAGTAGCATGTTAGAATTTTTTTTACTGTACACAGCATATCAGTCAAAAAGCCCAATTTCACTTGCTTTTATGCTCTTGGAGTAGGATATAGAGACAAAATTTGTTCATTCAAAAGTTTTCAGCCACAACCAACGGGGTTGGGTCTACCGGAAGGGATTAATCCCTCATAAAATGATGAACTAATATTCGAATCTCTTTTAAGAGAGGTGCCTATATTTAATGCTCAACAGTACTTCAAATAAGATTGTCACTAATAAGAGGATACATATGCTTTACAAAAAAAAAAAAAAGTTTTCAACCACAAGGCCTAGTATAGTTGGCACTTAACTGGGTTCCTTAAGCATATAATCAGGGGTTCGATCCTTAGCAGTATGTACGGAGAGGGTCTCGCGGCCAGCACTAAAGCCCTTAAAGAAATTTACGGTGCAAGGGATTTAGTCACCGTTACTAACAATAGATACTTGGGCCTAAAAAAAAAAAGTTGTCATGACATGAGATTTACTAAAATTCAGGGATAGGAAGGATGTATGTTCTGCATGGTTTCATTCTATAAAACATTGACCTTGCTTGATCTCCTTGAGTCCAGTTTCTTTTTCCAACGCTGAGATATGAAGACTAATCTCAGATGCACTTGAAGATTAAAGTCTACACTTCTAATACATTTCTAATGGAGTAAAAAGGCTTTATCAATGACTTCTGAATGTTGTTAAAATACCAATGCCCCTATGTAGTCTAATTTAGATTTTGATTATTTTAGTTGGATTTAATTGTAAATTCCAAAATCCAGTTCCTGCCTCTCCTCTGCAAGTCGTTATTTCTTAAATTCTAATTTGACCCCAAATTCTTCTATCAGATGAAACGGCTAATTGAATATTGGCATTTCCTGGTGAATTTTAACATAATTATATAACCGTTTTCTTGTTTTAAAAAGGATATGGGCACAAAAAATAAAGAATCAAAATGAAAATCATGATATTTCATCTAAACAGATATTTTTATGTCATATAATTGTTTAAATAATGAACTCAGATTTTTTGTTAGCTGAAATTAGGAAGGAGGTCCTAAAGAAATATTATGTGTGGCAAAGAATCTTAAAAGTTGTACTTTTTTAGAAAAACCAAATAACACAAGGTATTTACTATTTAGTGGTGCAATTTCGCTTAAAATATTTTAAAATAGAGTAATTTCCACCCAATCTCCTGAACTTTAACTCCTTATCCACCGTGCGGCCACCTCCGACAGATTTTAAAAGTAGATCAAAGGAGAAAGAGCTGCTCTTACACAAAATAGTAGTTTAGCTAACCTTTACCCATTTTGTAGCAAAAGTTTGCCAGAAATTGTCAAACTAGAAAGGACGATTGCTAAACATGATAGGTAAATCAGTACTCATCAAATTAGTACTTTCCGCTAGTTCTTTCTACCAAATGTAGTCAATGTTAATTCCAAAGGGGGTTCTTGTTGATATTAGAAAACTTAGTCGGAATTTCTTCTGGAACCAACAGGTTGAAGGTAGCTTGGGACAAAATTAAAAGGGATAAGAAAAATGGAGGACTCGTGTTTAAAGACCTTGTTAGTCAAAATGAGGCTTTTATTATGAAATTATGTTGGGGCTTGATTACCAAACCAGGAACTTTGTGGGTTAACTGTCTGCATACTAAATATGGTTGCTTGGAGGGAAAAATTCCAAAGGTGGAAAGAAGAAGGAACCATCCGAGGTTTGGAAGGCAATAACGTTGGTTTGGGATACATTCTGTAAAGGGATAGGAAGTCCGATCAGAAATGGAGAATCTACAAATGTGTGGTAGGACCTATGACTATCCCTTGAATACCCACTTATCAAATATGTGGATAAGAATCTCCAATTCTTAGATCTGGAAGATAAAGTCAACTCCTTTGTTAAGCCTAGTGGTGAGTGGGATGTAGGTAAATGGAGATCCTTCCTTCCTTGTTGGGTAGTAGATAGAATTACACAAGTGAATCCTCCATCTGGCTCAGGTGAAGATTTGATCCTTTAAAGAAAATCTAATGATGGAGCATTTAGTGTAAAATCTGCATATCGATGGATAACCAAGTCTATAGACCAAGTCACGGAGCCATTATGGAAGAGCATTTGGAGATGGCAGATCCCAAAGAAAGTTAAATACTTCATGTGGCAAGTGTTTTATGAGAAAATTCCTACAAACTCACTTAGGGCAAAATGTGGCCTTAGTAATAATAATGAGCATCCTTTTGAGTGTAACTGCGAGGAGTATATAATACATATTCTGAGAGATTGTGATGTTGCAAACAGTGTCTGGTTTGTCATAATTAATCCTGTTTATTACTCTACCTTTTTTTGTGGAAACTTGCAGGAATGGCTACAATGGAATGCGAAACACTCTCCAGGAAGTAGAAGAACAAGCAAATGGCCTTGGAAGCGCATTTTCGGGTAGGTTTGTTAGTCCTTATGGAAAAATCGCTGCAGTAAAGCACTTGAGGGAACAAGTGATAGTGGTAATAACATTATACACAGATGCTTCCACCTTTTGCATGAAGGAATAGCAGAGGGAAGATACAAGCACATGATTTTTCAGGTTCCGGCACAAGCTGAAGCAAGACGGGTGGCACCTCTAGAGGACTATGTTAGAATAGATGTAGATGGTTCACTCAATGCACAAAAACAAGCAGCATGTGGAAGTATATTAAGAGATAGTGCTGGAGCTTGGATTGGCGGGTTTCAACATAAGTTGGGGATGCTACACTCTTTGACGACAAAGGAAATATAGGCGATAAAAACAAGATTATAGGTGTGCAAGTTCAAGGGATTGAAGCATGTCAAATTATTCTCAGATTCTCTAACGGCCATCCAACTTTTAATGATGGATCATGGTTCCATGCACCCATTAGCTGTAGATATTGCTAAAACTAGGCACTTGATTCATTCGGATTAGGATCTAGAAATTACACATGCACATAGGAAAACCTTACTATGTGCTGATTTTTTGGTGAAGGTGGCTTAAGATGCGAACAATGAATTGTCTCTGTTATATTGTCCTCCAGTTTTTTGTTTGAATCAAATGTTAGTCGATTTAGGTTAAGATTTATGATGATAGTCACTATTTTATAATATTAATTTAGTATATCTCAACACTCAAGTGCTATGCTTGTCATTGCAATTAAAAAAAAAACATGCCTCAAGATTATAGTTCATAATACTTTCATGCATCCGTTGCTTTTTTATTTTATATCCGTTGCTTAGTAAAAATCCCAACATCTCTTTTCTCTAATATATATATATATATATATATATATATATATATATATATATATATATATATTCTCTCTCTAAAAAATTATCCTCGTATATAAATACAAGATTAAAAGGACAAGCACTGTGAGACCCCAACCAGGAACATGGTGGATTCCAATTCGAAAACTTTTTTGATGGCCATGATTTAAAAAAAAAAGAACGGCCAAGTAAACATGGCCGCACAAATCTGATTACACCATCTCAACAGAATCACTCATATCTAACTAAACAGAACCTATCTTTCTACAATCAAACTCCGTGCTATATTCCTGCAACATTGATAGTCCATGCCATTCACAAAAGGCTGTTCTTGCTAAATTCCAGTAAATCTGAATGCAGATAGGTTACTTTGCTTCAATGGACAGCTTTTGACTTTTGCATAGCTCAAAGAACAAATTTTTGTAGAATGACATTTGACTTCCTTCAATCATCCACCTGCAACCAATATGCATATAAGATTTCCGAGTGTTCCCTGTCAGGATCAAGTAGATTCCAGGAAAAATGAAGACATATTTTTTAAGTGCAAAACAATTAGAGAGATTAACCATCAATGAACAACAACATTCATCTGGATTTTCAAAGAAAATTGCACTACAACAAAACCATTTAGTCAGAATAAAACATCTTGTTTTCAGCAATGTTTGTTACAGATATCAAGGTGAAATTAATTGATTAGTGGGTTAGTTGGTTGGTCATCTTGTTTTCCTACCAAGTTCTGTGATATATCAAGATTAAGGGCAGCAAAGGATCACATTGAAGTGAAGCAATACCATGGGTTTGGACTAAAACCTGAGAACCAGTTTGGTTCAATCAAATTGCATGCATGCAATGGTAATCATGATTGCATTATCATGAGAAGAGTGTTTAGTTGCTCTTTAGCACGGTAATAGGATTTGCCATGGTAATGATGATTTTCAAAAAATTGGTAATCCTCATTCATACCTCCCCCTATGAATCCTTATTATCATTCTATTGCATGGTTAAACAAAACTAACTTACCCTTTAGTTTCACTTCTCTTTATTTTGCTTATATTTTTTCACTTAATCACATCACGCCACAACCGCTACCGCCTCCTCCTCCTCCTCATCCTCCATGGCCGTCACCTCCACTTACCGTCACCACCACCACTACCTCCTCTGCTAGTCCCCGCCGTTGCCGCCACTACCTCCTCCTCTACCACTATTGTGCCCCCCGATGCCGCCACCCGCCACCACCGCCACTACCTCCTCCTCCACCACGGCCGCCCTTGCCACCCTCCACTATTGTTGCTGCCGTTACTACCTCCTCCTACTCCATCCCCTTCCGTCACCACTACCCTTTCCTCCACTGTTGCCACCGCCACTATGACCTCATCCTCCTCGGCCAAACCTCGTCACCACTACGTCCACTATTGCCGCCGCTCGCCATCACAACCTCCTCCTCTACCGCCGTTACTGCCGCAGCCACCACGACCTCCTCCTCTACTATTGTTACCGTTGCCACCTCCTCCTTTTCCACTTCCACCATCACCACCCCTGTCATCGCCGCCACTACCTCCTCCTCCACTGTTGTTGCTATGACTACCTTCCGCCGCCGCCGCCACAACATTGTTATCATCCTCCACCACCACAACCATCACCATCTGACGATCCTCAGTGAGATAGCGTGACAGTTATAATGAGGTAGCGCGATGACTCTTAACTTTTTTTTACAAAGATTATAACAAGGGTAAAATAAACTTTGTGTGATATATTAATTTTAAATAATTGTTAAAATAATAACTCATTGTACCTTACTTAAAAATCAAACCAAATACTAGTCCTATAATTAATATTACATCGCATCACCATTACATCGCATTACACAGAATATAATGAGATCGAACTAAATTGGCCCAGAGTATCTCTTAAACCAGCTATTTCTAGCAAAGTACATCACCTAATGATACAAACGTGTCATCAATCAATGATGCATGGGTACATAGTAAAAGAAACAAAAATTTTCAATATCAAAGAGAACCCAACCAATCATGGGAAAGAACCACTTTTTCTTCTTTGTTAGAAAATAAAAAGGAAGACACGCGGCCACATCAGTTTCCATTGAGATAAATGCCTCTTCATCTATTATTAAAGCAACAGAAAGTACTCAACAAAGCAGAATTCTTCCAGGTAGAGACATGCAAAGTAAACTTGTGTATACCCAATGCTACTGAGCAACAAAACTTTAGTTCAACTTTCAAAACCTAAATTATACGAAATCAAAATCTGTTTCAAAACCAGCAGTTATATATTAAATTGAAATCCTAGAGCAAGCACGAAATTGGATTAAAATTTTTTTTTAACAAAAATTGCAAGAAACACACAACTTATCACCTAACTTTCGGCCACCCCTTAGCACCATTCCACCATAAGTTGATTGCCGATGCTTAAACGCCATTCCCATCACACCCCCTTCACCGTTGTATTTGCCGTCCAAGCGCCACCAGTCTCTTTAATTCGGGGAGAACGTTGCAGATCTGAGTAAAGAAAAACGACCCTATATGAATTGTATGGATGAGATTATTTCACAATTAACGCAATTAACGGCTCAGATGTTTCCACTTATCCCAACGATGCATTTCAAAGATAAGCACCATTTGCATATAGATGCGACATGCGAACTCAGGGCTTGGTTGAATTAACGTCCGAAAAGCACATTCACATAAATTGAGATATAACTCCTCTCAAATATTTAACTTACATGTCATGAATCATATTTAAAAATAATTTATACCGTTAATCCATACAAAACACTCACTAATTTAATCCATTCATAACCCCATTCCGTTTCTTTTCCATAACAATTCGCATACCACATACAACCAAAAGACTACACAACTTTCAAACTTTACCTGCAAAAGTCATAGTGAACTAATAAAATCTGGGCTATCCAACTGTATTTTGTCTTGCCTCTAAGGGCTCAGCTGTCCTCACCGAGCTAAATCCGATAATAGATTGCCTTCATCCGATCAGTTTAAGGAAGTCATGCTGTCAGCTGTGTCAAGTCATTTAATCTAATCAAACTTAAGGCAGTGATTTTCTTGGCCCTCTTATTAGCGCTCAACAATCTCCTAATCTTGACTACATCACCCCACTGTTCTGTGTGGGCATAAATATTGGCCATAATGGAATAAACGCCACCATCTTCTGGCTTTATCTCCATCACTTGTTGGGCTGCTTTCTTTGCAATCTCAAGGTTCCCATGTGTCCTACATCCTCCAAGCAACCCTCCCCACACGAAAATATCCCCACCATATGGCATTCCTCTTATAAGCTCCATTGCCTCTCCAATCAAACCTGCCCGCCCTAACATGTCCACCATACAACCATAATGTTTGGCCTCCGGAGGAATCCCATATACAGGTCCCATTTCATTGAAGAGTTTTTGAGCTTCATGGACCAGACCTGCGTGGCTACATCCCATTAAAACTGCTAAGAAGCTCACTCCATCTGGTTGAATTCGCGATCCAATCATTCTATAAAAGTAGTCTAGCAAAAATGAGCCTTTGCCGTGCATCGCAAGGCCAACAAGCATTGCATTCCATGTAAACACATGTTTATCGGTGCTTGAGTTGAATATAGCTATTGCAGTCTCAAGACATCCGCACTTGGCATAAAAATCCACCAAAGCGGTGGTCAAGAAGGAATCGACTTGAATGCCATTTCGCGTGATGTACTCGTGAACAATTTTTCCCTGTTCTAATTCCCCCAGCTGAGCACAAGCAGAAAGTACAGAGACCAATGCGATGTTGTCTGGCCGAATTTCTAAATCAAGGATCTGATTGAAGAGTTCGATGGCTTCACTGCACAAATTGGCCTGGGTATAACCAGCTATCATAGTGCCCCAAGACACGGTATCACGTACCGGCATTTGATCAAACATCTCACGTGCACGGGTAATCTGCCGAGTCTTGACAAACCCATCAATCATGGCATTGTAAGAGACAACATCCTTGTAAGAACTTTCAGCGAACACTTGGTAGGCATCATCGACACGGTCGTGGATAGAGTAAACATGTACAAGAGAATTCAGCACGAACAAATGGGCCACGAACCCGAACTTGAAAGCTTCTGAATGAACTGATTGTGAAAGAGCAAGAACATGGAGTTGAGCGCAGGCTTTGAGGACAAATGGAAAGGTGTGGAAGTCAGGGGAAACAGAGAGACGGCGCAACAGCGTAAAGATTTCTAGGGCGCAGAAAGGCGAGGAAAGAAGAGTGTGAACTCGAATGAGGTTATTATAAGAGAATGTTGATGGGTTTGGAATGGAACGGAAAACAGAGAGTGCATAGTTCGATGGGTTGAAAGTGGAGGATTTGGCGAAGTTATTAGTGGGTATGAGAATGGAAGCAAAGGTGTGGAGAATGGTATTCGAGAAAGGTGAAGGATGAAGGAAGAGGAGACCGGAAGTAATAGAGTAAGCATGAAGCTGATGGAGTTGTTTGATGAATTTGCATTGCTTTATCCCATTTAAGAGATTCATGTAACCGAGCTCCTTTGCTTCAGTGATGAATCAGAGGGAAATTTCATACTTCAGATAAGCATATGAACTGACTCAAAGTTAACTATCCTGGGCAGCAGAATCTGCCTCTTTTATGTACGTCGCGACGTAACAGGAAAAACAAAAAAATTGAAATCGTGAACGGCAGGATTCGAACCTGCGCGGGCAGAGCCCACATGATTTCTAGTCATGCCCGATAACCACTCCGGCACGTCCACCTATTGATAAGACTTTTAAATAAATTATACTGGTGCTTATTACTATTGTAACAATAGACCCGGGGGGGGGGGGTGGGGGGCCGCAGCAAGCAAACCGTATAGAAGCCCAGTAAGCCACTTGTACCCGAGGCGGGAAGCTGGTCCTTGGCGGCGCTGTATGGGGGTAGAAACTCCAACGTCTCCTCCGGCGTCGGGATGGAAAAATTCCTCAAAACCCAACCAACCAGCGGCTCCAAGTGACTCCAAACAGTGAGCGAGCTTGATATCCGAAGCATTGGTGGTTGGAAACGAGGAGGATATGGGGAACAAAGAGAAAGCGAAGGAGCGAAGAGAAAAGAGGATGCAAGAGATATCGATTCTCAGGACCATCCCCTATTCTGATCACCAGTGGTTGGATTATTTGCCCCTTTACTCTAAATTGTTTTCAAAAGAAAATATGTTTGCGCTTTCTCGCTGTTGGATTTATGACTGCTTGAGGCCGAAAACTAACATTCGCTGGATCATAACATCCGACAAATCTACCAACAACTCATACTCTATTAGAGATGACAGGAGAAAAAGCATTACGAGTTTAGGAGTGGTAAAATTTATATGGCAGGGAAACTTGTAAGGATAATAACTTACGACTTCGCAAAACTTGAAAAAGTTTTGGGTGTATAAAATTTAATTGTCATTTCCTCGATCAAATAATATAGTATCTCGTATAAATGCATAAGTCTGAATGTCTTTCTAATGGGATAATTGAATTCGACCTGAGAATATTGGTACTGGGCAGTCATGTAAATATGGCTATCTGTATGTTTACACTTCACAATAATTCAGAATCTGTCCCGCAGTTCATGGCATTAGAGATTTTTTTTTTTTTAATTTGCATAATTGCAGGTGGTGGTCTAAGGAAACAGTTGCCGTGGTTACTGGTGGAAACAGAGGCATTGGATTTGAGATTTGTAGACAACTTGCTGAACATGGATTGACTGTTATATTAACATCAAGGGATGCGAGTGCTGGTTGTGAGGCAGCTAAGGTCTTGCAAGAAGATGGTCTTAGTGTAGTTTCACATCAACTGGATGTATTAGATTCTTCCTCCATCTACCATTTTGCTGAGTGGTTACAGAAAAATTATGCTGGTTTGGATATTCTGGTTAGTTTCGAAGTTGTTTTTTTTTTTTTTTACCTTTTTAATATATAACCTGGTTTTAATTCAAGCGCTGACCAACTGACTGATATTGGGATCTTTATGATTGTTGATAAATTCTAATTGCTTCCAGTTTATCTTCTCAATATCCGCTGCCTTCTATTGGCATTATATCATTATATATTTGTTCCTTTACTTTATATTTTGGAAAAAAAACACTTAAATACCATTTGAACTTCAAAATCCCAAATTAGTTCTGTTATGGGATTGACAAAAAAAGTATACCAAATAACAACTCAGATTTTTGGAAAATCACTAATTTAGAATTTTGAAGTTCAAGTGGTATTTAAGTGGAATTTTTCCTTAAATTTTTTTTAAAAAGATACTTTCTGCCCATGGAATTCTACTCAGATACAACAAGTTTTAGTAGGAACTAGGAAGTGAAACAGGCCCTCGATTCATGATTCTAAACAATACTATTATCTGCAGGTAAACAATGCAGGAGTTAATTTCAATCTTGGGTTTGATAACTCTGTTGAAAATGCCCATAGGGTTATTAAAACAAATTATTATGGCATTAAGATAATGACTGAAACTATGATCCCGTTGATGAAGCCTTCCATTAAAGGTGCTCGTATTGTTAATGTGAGCTCGCGTCTGGGTAGACTAAATGGGAGACGAAATGTAAGTGGAAATTATTTTTGTTGCTTCCTGAAAATACATCTTTTCTGTGTTACATACAAACATATATGTATATGTGTGCGCACATGTGTAAAATGTGTGTGTGTGTGTGTGTAAATAATGGTGAAGCATTTTTTTTGGTGATAAATCCTGAAGAAAAGTTGATCTTCATCATTAATTCCTTCCTTTGTTAACACCTTCTCGTAAATTTGCTTTTTCTTGCTAGTGCTTTTCCTGCTTTCATATTCAGAATTTGGAATTATTGGGACTAAACCAAAACATGTTCTTGTATGTTACAATCCGTAAACTTCTTTGTTTACAGTCTATTAATATTATTTGAAATTGACTTCCAACAAGGTTGAAACTTGAAAGTGTTAGAGAAGTATTAGGCTTTATGACACATGTAACAATTCCTGTGGTCACTCCTATACTTCATTTTCCCTTAACTGATATGTTAGACTGAAAATTTCTTATAATCGTACAGCCTTTCGTTTTGTTTCACATTTATTCTGCCATATAAATATGTGATTTGTGCCTTATGGCGATATCTTGTTATTAGCTGCTTTGAAGTACAGTAAAGTTATTGGTTCCTTATACAACTTGTTATATGTTGTAACCTAAAGAAAAGATTGATTGTGAGTTGCTTGAGCGACAGAGAATCGGGGATGTAACTTTGAGGGAGCAACTAGATGACGAGGAAACCCTCTCAGAGGAACTGGTTGATAGGACTTTGTCCACTTTCCTGCAACAAGTAGAAGATGGAACCTGGACATCAAATGGGTGGCCTCAAACCTTCACTGACTACTCAGTGTCAAAACTTGCGGTTAATGCTTATACAAGACTTATGGCAAGAAAACTGCTTGAGCAACCTGAAGGTCAGAAGATTTACATCAATTGCTATTGCCCTGGGTGGGTGAAGACTGCTCTTACTGGTTATGCAGGAAATAACACTGCTGAGGAAGGAGCTGATACTGGAGTATGGCTTGCCCTTCTTCCTGACCAACCTGTATCTGGGAAATTCTTTGCAGAAAGGCGTGAGATCAAGTTTTAAGCTATTTGGATTTTGAGGAATCATGTTGCAACCAACTTCAAAAGCTTAAAAGGAAAGGAGCTTTTGAAATCTTGTTGCATGTATTGTGTTTACGTGTGAAGGGCAGCTAGCTATCACCAATGCATACGGAAACTTCAGGCAGTTTGTGATCAATCCATGTAAAACTAACCATTTTTGAAGCCCAACCTGATGCCTGAGGAATGATGTTTTGTAATTTGTATATTTCCCCACAAGGATACTACTATTTAGGAGTGTGCTAATGCAGAATATCATTTTGGATTTTTAATCCTTGGCTAAGATGCACGCAAGTTTGTTTGATTAATTCTGCATTTTACTTGTCTCCTCTGTATACTTTTTCCCCATTTTGGTCGATATTAATAAAGTTTTTTAAGGTTGTAGTGAAATTCAATTTATAGTTTTTATAACACACGAACAATTTAGTACTTTTATGTGTCAATATATATTAGTATAAAAATATAATTATATACCACATGATTATAAACTGTAAATGTTTTTTTTTTCATAAATAGCTGATACATAAGTTTTGCCACGTGGCATCTACTCGTGGCACTTTGGCAAAAAGAGAGGGGGGAAAAAGACGCTCAAGGTAAATTTTAAACTGAGAGAGAAAATAACCCTGACCTTCGGTGATCCTCCTCCTCTCCCCTGCGATTGAGACAAAGCGGCGATCTCTCCCCTGCGACGACGAACCTTGAGCTCTACAGGCTGAGTTCGTGGCAGGTGAGTTGTGATTTGCGGTTTCCTCTTCTTTTCTTCTCCCCATGACTCTCCTATAATCAGCGAGATGCACGCGGGATGCTTTGCATCAACAGGAACAGCTCAAAACTGAACCATTTTTGCTGATTGCGTTTCTATCTCTTATGTTGAAGGAGGTACTGATACTTCTCTGGATTACAGATCCATTCGCCCTTTCTTAAAATATCGGTATACTGCTTGTCTGGGTTCATATCTAAGTTCAGTGTGAATTCTTCTGGGTTCATAGTTAAAATCAATGTGACTTCCTCTGTCCGAATAAAATGTCATCAAATTAAATGATTTAGTCAAAAAGAATCGGATATCCATGGGTCAGGCATGACAAATAATTGTTCAGCTCGGAGCTTCGTCGTACCAAGGCTCGATCGCTGGAGGAGGTTTCTAACTGCAGAGTTTGGCAGTGAAAAAGGCTGTTTGTTTATTTAGCTTCGTTAGTTACAGAATCATTTGAGCGTTGTTTACTTGCTCCGACGGAATTGGAGGGGAAGAGTGAGAAGGAGTAGCAAATGGAGCGATTTTTTTCCCCCCTTTTTGCCGAAGTGCCAGGTCAGATTAAATGATTATTTGAGTTGTTGTGTTGTGATCGGTGAGATTATAAATGACGTGGCAAACTAGTTTTATATAAGAATTCCTTACTAAGCGATTCATCCAACGCTCCAAAGCCTCTCACATAGAGCCCGGGGACGAAGAAGTGACACGCCGCAATAGTCGGGGCCCTGCATCGTCTGTGCTTGGTTTCCAACTTTCCGTCCCAACAGAGGAAGGAAGAATTATACCACTAATAAAAGGAAGAAATAATTATTACCAGATACCGAACTTCTTAGTTGGCGATACATTTGTTTGTTACAGCGCTGCAGATTAAATTCGGATAAAGGCCGTTTCCTGTAATCATTTGATTTTAGGTTCTGCACAAACCGCAATCTGATTGTAATGGCGAATTTGCGAAGGCTTGTAATTAACGTTTCTAGGGCGCTCAATTCTGCATCTACGCCTCGTACGAGCTCTGTCCAATCTGCTTCAAGGCCCCTTCTCAGGTTCTCCTGGAACCATATATTTTTCCTATGAATTTGAACTCTGATTGGTGTTTCTTTTTTAATCTTTCTCTGATGGAAGTGGGGGGGGGGGTTTAATTTCAGGCCTTGTTATGGATATGCTTTTTCTTCTCGATTCTCTTCCCTGAGTAATGACTCTCAATCGTTTGATATTGACTTGTCCAACGAAGAAAGCAAAAGGCGCTTGTTTAATAGGTTCCATTCTAGAATTTCTCTTTCTTTTCTGCATTTCTCCCCTTTTCTATTGAATGCGTTCCTCCATTTTTTGTTTTCATGATAGAGTTGACATGTTGATATGCTTCGCGTTTCAATTTATGCGTAGATTATTGTACAGAAGTAAACAGCGAGGGTTCCTGGAACTGGACTTGGTCCTCGGCAAATGGGTGGAGGAGAATATCCATTCCTTGGATGAAAATCGGATTAAAGCTCTGATTCATGTTCTGGACATGGTATTTTCAGTCATCCTTAATTTTTTATTAATAAGATCATGGAAGAATTCATTTCGCTCTATCTGGCCTGATTGATGTATTATTGGGGATCAAGTGTTTTTCACTATCTGCCGTTGCTCTTGTGTGTGTCTATCTCTTTGAACGAATGCTGCCTGCTAAAGATTTAATCTTGCTAATTAGAACCATTATCCCCCTCATGGACTATATATATGCCACTGATATCTAGTCAAACATCATCATGGTAGGAGAGTCGAGAGAGTAGTTCAAGTCTGGAATCTGATCTGGGAAGAGAATCCTAACTTAGTTTAATCAGCACCAGAATAGAAAGATTTCCAAGTCAAAAGCTAGCGGGTGTGTTTGGTTCTATAGAACATGATATTTGGAATGAGAGCAATGCTTCTCTGAAAACTCAGACCTTAATACCTTTTTAGTTCATGGAATTTCAAACATTTAATTTCTGTTCTGCAGGAGAATCCGGATTTGTGGAAATGGGTATCTGGGCAGGAGCAACCTCCAGAAGCAGTCAACTCAAATCCAGTTAGTTTCTTGTTATCAGTTTAATGATGAAATTCCAATGCAGATTTCCCTTCCCTGTGAGGTTCTTTGGGGATTTCAATTCTCATACCAACCATATATTGCCTTGTAGGTCTTTGTTGCTGTGCGGGAAGGAATCAAGAAGAACCTTGATAGCCATGCCGCCCCTGAAACAAGAGCAACGCCTGGCCAACCATGGGTAAGAGGTTGGGATGATATCAAGAAAGGTCGAGATGGTCCTGTTGCTGGGAATCAGTAGCTCCTCCTTCTTGATGGGTTGGGGTTGTTTGAATTTTCTTTCTTTGTTAGAAAAAGAATTGAATAAAATCTGCCCGGCCACTAATGTTGCAATTATGAAGGGCTGAACAACTGCAATTTCAATGCTTGTATAAGCTGCTTGAGACATGAAAAATAGGGTCTAAACTAGAATATTACTTAACTACTTTGGGGTGACTTTTGGTTTTATATCCTCTGTTTGTGTTCTATACGTGGAACTTGTTTTACAAATTGCTTGTATTTGTTGCTGGAGGCATGCTTGATTCTTGATTTCTCTTCTACCAACGGGGGGGATTCAAGTCATTTTTTAAAGATGTGGTTGGTAGGAGTGAGAAATACTACCTCACTACAAACTAGATCTATCTTATATTAAAAAGTTGGAGGTAGTACTACTTAATTGCATTCATCACAGGCCTATAAGTGAGAATACATACGACATAGTCCAGGTATTTCAGGTGTGTTTGGTTTGAGATGATGGAGGTATATCAGGTGTGTTTGGTTTGAGAGGAGGGAGGGTACCTTACTTTGTTTGGTTTGTCAGAAATGAGGGAGGGGAAGAGATCCTTAGTATAAAATAAAAAGAGGAAAAATAATTTAATTCAAAATTTATCCACCCAATCCCTCTCTCTCCCACCCTCAAACCAAACAAAAGATCTTGAAAGAAAAGAAATTATAGAAATAGTAAATTCTACTAGGCAAGAAATAGAATCATTTACTTTATGAATGTTAATTAACATCCGAACAAATATGGTTTTAAAAATTGATGATAGAATTTCCTTACATGACATATTTTAGGTATTTCTTATTAATCATATTCCATCAGATATCCAAGGTAACCCATGGTTTAATTCTCCTAAAAGATTATCCGACTAGAATGAGATAACTGGGGAAACACTTGATGACTGCGTTGGATTAAAATATTGACATATGTTATTTTAGTTTTAAATATAAGATCTAATTGATTTTTTAAAAAAATATTAAGAAAATTAATTAAATTACTTTAAAGTATCTATATTTATTCTTTTTTTTTAGATTATTTTACCTAACTTATAAACTGGTATAACTTATTCAGTTTTCTTAATCTCTCCAAAAAAATTAATCAACCCTTATATTTAAAACTATAGGTAGTAGTAGTATGTATTGCCTAACGGAAAGCAAACATTTTGAGCTGAGTTTTACTTCATCAATTTTAATAATCAATTATGCTGTGTATCAACTCATTTAATATTTTCAGATTTTTAAATAGATGAATCCACTTCCTATCATCCAGATGACATTTCTAACAAGTCATGAAAAAATATCATTGAAGTTTCAAACTACTTAATTTTTCATTAAAAACTTTTGCTCAAACAATCACCTGGATCTACTTAATAATCAAATACTTATTAGTTCTTGTTCTCAATGTATCTTAAATTAAAAGGACTAAACCTTTTGTAGATGTTAATATTACTTGTTAGAGTCTAATTTAATTATATAGATTAAAATTTTGCAAGTTAATATTAATCTAAAATGAGTCACACTATTTTTTTATTTTGACCTATAAATAAATAATATGATTTTCTTTAAATATTATATTATATTTTTAACAAATGAAATTTGTTATTTAAGTGGTATTTTTCATATTTTATTTCTTCTTATATTTTCAATAAGTAGAACTGTGTTTAGTTAACCATGGTAAGATGTAAAAAATAAATAACTAAAAAGGTTAAGGTACAAAAATACCCATAAAATTTTCTCAAAAGTGCACCCAACACCCCTATGAACTTTTTAAAATGGGGCAAAAATGGTCACATCGTTAATTAGTACAAACTTCTGTTTTGTAGGACCCATATTATTATTTTTCGAGGTGTAAAAATACCTATGAACTTTTTTCAATAGTGCACCCAACACCATAAACTTTTTTTGGGTGCAAAAGTGCTTATAAACTTCTCAAAATGGGGCAAAAATATACACACCGTTAATTGGTACAAATTTCTGCTTTGTGAGACCCACATTATTATTTTTAATAATTATTTAATTTTTTAAAAAAGTTCTTCACCCCCTCTCTCTCTTCCCTACCCATCTTCCTCAGATTTCCCGTGAAACCCTCGAACTTGTAAACTCTCCACTAAGTTTTAGGTTTCTAGTGTGTATTTAATGAATACACCAACATGATGATCACAAGCTCAAAGGAGAACCCATTTCAAAAGACTAGCCTATTGGGAGGGAGAACTCCTTGAACTTATAAGCCTCATTCTACTTGTGAGATTTTTCGATGTGGGACTCATAACACTATGCAACAATTTTTTTCGTTTGAATTCAAATAATCAAACTCTTAAAAATATTGGGGACATGTGACGGGACACTGATGGATGATTTGCGGTCAGTGACCTTGGGCTTTCTTTTTTCTAATGCTCTGTTAACTTAACTAAATGAAGAAATAGTGTTATTCTCTAGAGGACTAGGTCTAAGTTGATAAAGAAATATAAGGTGAAGAGATTGAGAGCGACGAAAAGTGAATCATTGAAGTGGGGAGGGTCTTAAGGGAGATCAAATAAATAGGGGTGGGAAAGAGAGAGAGGAGAGTGGAGAGTTTTTTTTTTAAAAAAAATCAAATAATCATTAAAAAACAATAACGTAGGTTCCACAAAATAGAAGTTTATACCAGATAACGATGTGTGCATTTTTGCTCCATTTTAAAAAGTTTATGGGCATTTTTGCACCTAAAAAATATTTCTGGTATTATATGAACTTTTGAGAAAAGTTCATAGATATTTTTACATCTTAAAAATAATAATATGAGTCTCACAGAATAGATATTTATACCCATTATGGTGTGAACATTTTTACTCGATTTTAAAAAATTTATAGATAATTTTTACACCTAAAAACAATTTATAGTATTGAATCCACTTTTAAAGAAATTTCGTTAATTTTGCAGCTTAACCTAACTAAAATGTTAAGAATTGGAAAGAAAGTTGAGGTCCGGGCCTCTATCCCTGGATGGTGAGCCAGAGCCTTTCTCAGGCAAGCGAAGATTGTCGAAGCAGATAGGCTGCAATCCCTCTCTATGCATCTACTCCCGTTAACTTCAATTTGACGAGCTGCTTTGGTTTTCTTCTTTAACCGTCTTCTGCTTCACCTGCAAAATTTCTAGATTATTTTTGTGCTTCCGTCTTCTCGTCGTGGGAATTCACGGAAACTTGGGTGAAGATGAAGACGATGGTTGATGCATTAAGAATAGTAAGATTTAGATGATTCATCAATTTCTCGGATTATTATTTGTATAGTGCGCATTTTACATGGCTAAAGAGCCGGATTCAAACGATTCCAATGGATGGAACCGTGCTCGGGGACTGGTGGTGAAGAGTCTAATTCTCCTTGGTGGTGCACTTCTGGTGAAGCGACTAAGTAAATCTACCACACGTTGGGACCATGCTCGTATTGTCACTCAGTCCCTCGCCGGCGAAAAGGTTAATCATCTACCTATATTTGCACTCTTTAGTGGTACTTGTTCGCTGTGCGTGTGTATGTGCACGCTAAATGACCCTTTTCTTTATGTTTGTGCTTAATTTTTGAAAAATTTTCCGTGTAGTATTCAAAAGAGCAGGCGTCCAGAGACCCGGATAATTATTTCAACATTAGGTACGTTATTCATTATTTTCAATTTCTGATTGGAAGTGTTACCATTATTTTTTATTTAGCAGCTTCTGTTTTGCCTATTTTACTTCCAGAAGTTTCAGATTATAATTTGTTTTAGTACCTGTATAATACTTAAACATTTCACCGATTCCGAAGTTGCATTCTCTGGAACCATAGTTTTCAGTTTGAGAAGGAGAAAAGGGACGATGGTGGTGACTGATTTTATTTTCTTCATTTGTTTTTGGAGAAGAAAGCTACTCATAAATGCGTATCATTTTTATCTATAATTTTTGCAGAATGCTCACATGCCCCGCGGCAGAACTAGTGGATGGTTCAAAGGTCCTGTATTTTGAACAGGTGAATATAATACAAGTTATTAGCGTCTTTCATTGTGAAGAATTTTTTGGTCTTTGGGATCTAATTCTTGTGAGTTGCTCAATGAATATTTTTGTGTTGATAGGCATTTTGGAGGACTCCACAAAAGCCCTTTCGGCAGGTAATACTCATGTTTTATGAGAATTTTTGTTTAAATTTATTGTCTCTTTCTTAATACTTGAAACCTGAACATGAACCAGCGGCCAAGAAAAGGTGGGAAAAAGAAAAAGAAAAGAAAAACCTGAACATGGGAAAGATTACTCCATAATGTTGACTTTCAGGGAATTTGCCACACTGCACCTTATTATTTTAGTTTTTCGAATGAAGCATGCTCTAAATTATCACCTTTTATCTTCTTTCAGAGGTTTTTAATGGTGAAACCTTGTCCAAAAGAGTTGAAATGTGATGTTGAGGTTAGTATGCAACCACTTTAAATATGTCCTGTTTGTGGTTATTTTAGCTGTTTGCATTTATTTGTTTGGAACTTGGCATTGCTGCTATTATATGGTTATACGGTGCTCCTTCCCCCTCATTTAATAATTATGATGAGTTTATTCTGTGATGATTGATTAAATTTTGCCGCGTTGTCCTGGAGAATGGTGATTTACATTGTGTAATTTATGTTGTCTTTGCTTTGTAATATCTCTAACTTCATAAAATAACAAGGAGGGCTTATTTAAAGGGAATGAAGCTTTATTTTTCTATGGAATAATATTTAAGGAGTATTTTTTCTCACGTATTTCTTCCCTGCTCTTTTGTTTTTGACCACTTATGCTCCCTTACCCAAAGGAATACATCTACTCTGAACGACTTTTGAATTTGTTTCTGATTTCTATGGCAACTAAAATTTAAGTGGTCTTAGATGTAAGTAGGTTTTGTTGAACTTCTCCTGGTAGAGGAAGCTGAATACCTCATATTTAGAAGATAACTGTATTCTTATTCATGTTACTAATTAAAGGACATCATATGTTGCTTTGAATTAGTGCCTGAATGCTAGCTTCTATTAATTGTAGTTAAATACATATGCCATTAGAGACATGGAGGAGTACAAGAATTTTTGTGATCGCTCAAAGGATCAGCGTCCACAGCAAGAAGAAGTCATTGGGGTGAGCATTCAATTATGTTGATACTAGGATCCTAGTTTAAGCGCACAAGGCTATATAAACTTTTCTGAACGATAGTTGATTTTATCTGATTTTCAGCAATAGTGTATACTTATTTCATACAATATTATTTAATCAAAACTTCATCACTGACCTCTAACCTCAAGTCAAAATTGTGTTTATGTGTGTGTGTGTGAGAGAGGGGGGGTAAATTAGGTAGATGATGAAATGATGGGTGTTTATGAAAGTATTGTATGGCGACAAAAAAATGGAGTCTGGAGAGAGAAGAGATTGATTAGAAAACTGAAAATCTCGTTCATAAAAAATGAAAATCGTAGATTTCAATAAAACATTATACAAGTTTTCTGAATAAAAAAAAAATCACAAGACAACATACTGTCAAAAGATTTAAAAAAAAGTCCTAGAATTTTAAATTGTAAAATGAATAATTATCAAGTATGTTATGGAAGTGATTCTAGATATGGATGGCATCCATATACTGTACAGGCAAGGTTGTCTTCTGAGTAAGTGTAGCGTGGCTTGCAGGATACTGCTGAGCATTTGACAACAATACATCTCAAGCGTTGTCCACGTGGAAAACGCTGCTTATACGAAGGTTCAACCCCTCCTGGAGGGTTTCCTAATTCATGGGTAATTTGTAGTTAAACTATTGCCATCTAGAACTCATCCCCAGTCTTATATACCATTTTTCTTTGTACAAGATGGTTTGCTGATGCGTTGTTGAACCTGGTTTTAGTATTATCAATATGTCATATAAAATTTAAAATCCTTAGTACTGTGCAAGCTTTGTTGACTTGGATTGTGAAATTTCTGTCTTTTTTCTCTCTATCTTTTTGTTCTGAATATTCAAACTCCCTATCATTTTTGAGAGGGTTATACTAATTCTGTATAATATCTTATCCTTTGCTATTGCAGAATGGAGCTTCCTACTGTACTACAGAACTTGCAGTCATGAAAAATAAGGAGATACATACCTGGGATAGGGGTTATGATGACAATGGGAATCAAGTTAGTTTCATTGCTAACTCGGCAATTTTTTTAGCTAGCTTGTCTAAATGGGTCACTGGAGTGGCTGCTCGGATATTACTCCTTCGGTCCTTATTATAAGATATATTTAAGGAGGAAATCTTGGTTCTAAATATAAGATAAAGTTTTAATATTTGTTATTCTTTTCCCAATTTACCCCTATTAATGTTCCTTCAACAATAATCAAAGACGAGAGAGAATGAAGGAATTGAGGAAAGTGGTTAGGGCAACTCTAGAAAATAAATATCATATAAACTAAGTCAACTAATTTATTTAATCTAATCAAATGAGGTAAATATGTTTTATATTAAGAGCTGGAAACATTATATATATTTTTGTCTGATTGCAGGTTTGGGGGCCAAAGGAAGGACCTTATGAGTTCAAGCCTGCAGCAACCTCCAGTTTCAACGATATGCTGTCTCCCTTGAATTTCCCCCCTCCACCGTCCATGGAGAGAAGAATAGAGGGTTCATTCATCTTGCAAGAATGAAAATGATTCCTCATGAATTTATCATGTTTCACGATCTTTTTGCGAGGAAGTAACTGCCTTCCCCAGCTGGTCTAGTTATACTTTGATGAAAGCTACTGCAGAGCTGCAAAGGCAACAAAGTTAGGAAATTGAGATCATTGAAGAAAATGACCTTAAATCATGGGGGGATAACCCCAAATCGTGCGTTCCATGCAAAATCTGTAATTGTTTTATCGTACACCGTTGCAATACCCATTTTCGTAAATCCTAAGTTAGGCATCAGTAATGTCTTACTGTCAATTGCGTGGCTCAATATTAAAAGCAACAATCAATAAATACTGTTTTATTGATCGGTCAAATTGTATGAATTGCCTAGCATATCCATGTAAAGATTTTATAAATGCTCCTGGAAGCTATTTTGTTCGTGTGGCTGCATATTATCTGCTTTCTTTCTGCTAGTCTATTTATTGGCAAAAAAGCCGAGGACCGATATTGCTTTATACTACTAGTTTTGTTGTGTTAGCAAAAGGGATGACTGGTTCTTCACCAAACAAGAGGGTAGAAGCATCTGTCAGGCAACTTAACCAAAGGGAGTTTTAGTATGCCTGCAACATTATTAAAAGCACACAATTAATTTACTCTATATTAAGAAAACCATTAACTTGGTAGGTGCCAATTCAAAATATAAAATGTATAGTTGTGAAAGATCATAATGGTGTTGACTGGGATTTCGGTATGTTTAGATCACGATTGAAGATCTTAAAAATATTAAAATACATAAATTAAGATAACATTCTTTTTATATATTTATCTCGTATATCGTAAATTATAATTAAAAAATTATTTTTAAAGACTTCAATTATTATTTTAAACTAGATGAAGAGATGAGAAGAATAATAGATCTTGAAAGAAAGGAGATGGATGGGGCTAAAAAAGGAGGCCGCCTGGTGGCAGTGTGTTCGTTTGTGTTTGTGTTTATTATTCTTCGACAAACGTAAACTACAAATTTATTACCTCGAGTTAAATTCCGTTTTAAATTATCTAAAGAAATTATATATGTTCCACTCGTCCAGATGAAAGTCTGCACATAAAAACGCAAACGAAAGATAGATACGCGTTTGTTGGAGGCGGTGGTGGGCATGACGGTACGCACGATTAATTACAAATGAACCACTTGTTAGTTGTTAGCATAAAATGATCATACGGCAGAAAGACAGATGCTCTAAGTAATCATTATTAGCTCTGCCATTATACCACCAACCAACCTCATGCTTTTTGAAGAATCAACACCCCTAATTAAATTTTTTTTTTTTTTTGCCAACAGTTAAATGGTGATTTAAGACACAAGAACTTTACACCTTCCTTTTATGCCCACAATAAGGGCAGGGGATGAAGAAACGTACAATGAAAGAAATATATCAAAAGCAAAGTAAAACAACTCCATCATAGCTGCAAATGGACAACATATCTAATATATTGTCTGGAAAAATTATCAAAATTTACAATGGGAAATTGAAACCAGCATCTGAATTACAACCAAACCCTATGAACACTTGGAGGATTGACCAAGCAAATATAAAGAATCCTAATTGCCTCAAAGAAAAAACTGTTATAAACCTCTACCAAGGTTTCAGGTCACCCACAGGGCCAGCAGTCCAATTCAAAATCTTCTCCCCTGGTTTCAAGTATATACTCTTGTCATGTGGCAATTTACGTGCGAGCCCATTTAGAACTTGATGGAAAGCATCTCCTGGTTGAGCAGGCTGAGGGAATAGCATAGCTTGCTTCATGGAAGGGTTTGCAAGCAATCTCTGCTTCCTTAGTATTACTTCTGGTGGGATAGATGTGAGTATAGTATCCAACTTAGGGACATCTTCTTCGTCAACAAACACACCAATCTCTTCCCATGGGATTGCATCAGCAAATGGTAGGACAATATCATCAGCAATGATGACTGGGATGCAACCAAATATCACAGCTTCAACCAATCTAGGACTCCAAGGGGCCCAGCCAAGTGGACACAGACAAAACACAGCTCGCTGCATGTCCTCGTAATATGTGGTTGGATGCTCGGTGGAAATGTCAAAAAGTGGGTTGTCCTTAAAGTTCTCCCACACTGCTGCCCTTGCACCTCTGTAAATTTTCAAGATACAATCACTTTGACCGATTAGATTATCTCTAGTTGTGTTTGTTTTACATTATGAAAACATGCATACATAGCACCAGACTCTAAACACATTTTTCCTTCATTTTCAAATGGAATCTCTAGAAGCAACTTTTGATCAACAAAGGACTAGGTTCCAATTTGACTGACTAGTTTTTATAATTCAATCATGATAACTAAATACATCAATTAAATTCTACTTGCATTTTCAATCATAGTATGCAACTACATTCTTAGGCATGTATGCATTGAAAACTACCTTGCATAGTATCCGCCTTCAGGATCATTTCCAACATCATAAAACAATCCTCGAAAGTAAACAAAAATGGATCTAGGGGTCTTTTCGGGAATTAAGTGGGTATGCATTTTCTGAGGTGGAGCATATGGAGGAATGGTGATTGAACCCTCTTTCAGGCACACATGATTCCTCTGTCCAAATGTCTGAACCAAGGTAGCACGCTGTAGCAATGACAGAATTCCTCTCTCAATCGCCTTCTCTTCCTGGAACAAAATAACATGAAGAAAATTCATAGTTTCATGTAAAATACTGACAAAGGAAACTGATATACTTGGAAAATATTACTTCATATGTACATAAATATAAACTTTTTTTTAAAAAAAATTACAATATGATATACTAAATTTCTTACTTGATAATGGAAACAAGCACCAAAGTCATGAGGAACCACAAAGAAATGATCTGCCCCTTCTGTCCGATTCCAATAAGGCCAGTTTGAAGAAATAAGCTGTATAGCACTTCTCATCATTCTCGGTGATTTAAAAGGTAAAGGAAGTCCATTCGGTGTCAAATCACAGGTGGTGTATACTGGGGTATAAAACCAATCAGCTTCTTCAGGATTAAGGGTTCGAACAGGACTAGATAAGAGAAACCTATGCATAAAGATCTCAGCTGCAAACATATGAGTGAGGCATCTTGGATCCTTTTGCAGAATTTTCTTATTATATTTGCTTGGAAGTTCATAAACAAAAACCTTCAACCTTCCCACTGGATCATCTTCTAGTACATCACCAGCACTACCTGCAATGGTTCCACCATAATATAGACACTGATGATTAGTCTCGGACATACAGATTAAACATAATATTGATTCTGAAGTAGTTCTGATCACATAGAAGTTTAACAGATTTGTATGTGTCAAGTTTATCACCATAATGAGTTTCATTATGGTTTTGAGAAATTTTAGAGGAGTCTGCTTATCAACGACTTGAAATCAAAATTTCAATCAACCAGGCATGTACCTGTATAGTTAGACCCATAATTACGAAAATAAACAACAAACACCGAATCAAATTCAAAGGACTACAAATAAAATTTCAATGAGGCCATAGATAGAGACCTTTTAATTAATAATATATCAAAATCTATGATTTTTAACAAAGCACAGTGGCGTCATGCGATCCAAGTAGCCAACTCCACCTAATGGGATAAAAGCTTTGTTGTTGTTGATGTCTCACTTACACAACAGCATAACAGAGTCACATTCAGATATATCAGATTAATTAGAGTATTTAACTTTCACTTCACTCATCTTTACCTTGACGATATATAGTGCCCCATTATTGCATTGCTTCAATAACAGTTAACAAAACAGTTGGTTTTTTTTTTTTTTAAAATAGCACTACACATAGGCAATGACTGATATTTTCACTCGCTTTTGCAAGAAATTAGAGCTTTTATTCCAACAGCCTGTTTGGTAGAAAGAATGTATTTTGATGGAAAGGAATGAAAGAGGTTCATGCTCCATCTTACTATGTAAACATTAAAATGTCTGCAAACCATGCAGCTAGAGTTTTTCCAAGCTCTTCAAATAATTGCTGACATTGGCTCAAGATGAATATCCTAGAAGAAAAGGGTCGGAAACAATATAAGCGTCTCCCCATAAACCTCTTATTCCATATATCAAAGTAATACATTTTCTTTGACACGACTAAAGGGTATGAGTTTGGCTGGGCATGACATCACTAAGTGAACAGAATGCTTTATTACCTCCTATGAGCCTGCATATCCCTATCTTAGTGAAAATACCATAACAAGAGCCTCTGCTGATATTGCAAACACCCAAGTACAGCAGATAGAACCACTCTATTAATTCAATTTTATTTTTTCAATAAATCAATTGAACGAGACTGATAACAGCTTCTATGTCATCTATTATCTATTACAACTGGAGCGGCTTCAAAACATCAGTTCCTAAAGCGATCCATACTTAGTGTTGGAGCCCTGCCCACGGCACCCAAGCTAAACCAACAAATAATTCAATGTGCGGGATCTAACTAGCACGCTAGCAACTTCAAAATGTGATTTTAGGACCGTGGTGTTTCACGCGATACAAAGATCTATATCGAGACCACTAAACGTAAATTTGGCAAAACACAAAAAAGAAAGTCAACAGCTCATACAGATATCCGAGTGAACCTCAATCTAGAGTAGATCTTAATTAAATACACATCAGAAGAACCCGAGACAGAATCCCTGAAGACCACAACTCTAAAGGATTCAATCATGACGAAAATGAAATTGATTCAACAGCCCTAAATCAAGGGAAGATAACAAAACTGCCAAAATAAAAAGAACATGGAGATTAAATAAACCGTAAAACGAAATGGATCAATAAAAGGAATTGCACCTGAAATTCTTTCAGTAGGTTGATTTCGACCCCGCTCCACAGCATTAGTTGTACAGAGAAAAACAACACAAAGAAGCCCAAAGAAACCCCATTTCCTAATATTCATTTTGAATTTTTGATTCCCCGGGAAGTTTTTGATTCGAGGAATCTCACTGATAGACACAGAAGAAGAAGAGGGGAAGCTGGTCACAGATATAGAAGAATGGAAGGAAGTCAATTTTAGTCAGCAGGAGAAGAGGAAGAAGGTTAAGACGTCACAAGGCAAAGTAGTTGTGGGAGATTTCTTAGCATTTGGGCTTGTGAGCCTCTCCGCTCGAAGAAAAGGAGTATTGGGTTCTTCTCAGCTGCAACGAGAGAGACAGATTTGGCAGAATAGGAGATAGAGAATATTGGGTTTGAAGAAACAGGGCTAAAAGGGTTTCAACTACTATTGAAAATTTACGTGAGAAATGGTGGATTATTGAAGAAGGAGAAGCAACTGGATTTGAAAATTTCAGATTCCTTTCGATTTCTTTATCGGCGGGTGGATGAGCAGTCCATCTCAGACTACCATATACACACCTAAACCCACCTACGTCACTCTCTGAAGTTCATCCTTCGTCGTCTGTCTTCTACGATTTTTTTTCAACCAATGACTTCCTTCCACATGTGAAATTGTTTTTGACAGAATATCAACAATGAAATAATATCAAGAAAGTCTTTGAGAATGTTTGAAATAACGGTTGGAATTTTCAATCGTGATTTATGTTTTATAAGGTAGTTTTTATGATTTATGAAATAATTTTTATAGTCTACAAGGTAAATATGTAAAGAAATTTTATCTCAATTTACATAAATCAAATTTATTCATAAACCCAACTAAACATTATCTTTATTAATTTATTGATAAGTGGATAGTTACCATTAACGAAATAAAAAAAGAAAAAGAAAAAAACGCTACTGAAACTTGTTAATATTATATTATTTCTTTTAGTTGGCATTTAAATAATATTCTCTTGTTGTTAGGATTGTCCTCGGCTAAAAACCTTCGTATTTAATTATTACAAGTGATAAAATTTTACCATAAAAAGTAGACATAAAATGGTCTAGATTTCTTTCCATGCTTCGCTACGTAATATTTATGTTTATCGCATGAGTCCCGCATTTAACAGAAATTTCCCGACATATACTAATTTGTGAACCGGATGTTTACCGGAAAGAAAAATATTCACAGAGGTTTTGAATATTTTTTTTATATATAGGGTAATTTTAATAACCAAGTTTTTTATAAAAAAAAGAAAAAATTTGATTGTTAAAATTACACCTTAACCCTATATTATAATTAAACATGTTTCGTATATCATATAAAATCTAAAATAAATTGGACGTTTTTATTAGGATTAATAACAATAATTTTTACTTGTCTTTTTTTTAACTTTGTTATACTCAGTGTTATAGAACCCAGATCAGACCAAGCGGTCAAGTCCGATATTTTTTATTTTTTTAAAAAAATCATTTTTAATTTTTTTATATATTAATAATCATAAAATCTTTAATTTTTTATCGGTTTAGTCCCGATTTAACTCTAATCTAACACACTGACCCTTAACCCATTAAACAAACCGATTCAGTGGTCAGTCTGGTTTAACTACCTTAGTTATACTTATCAATCTATACTTCATGGTTTAAACAGTACGTATTCTATATCATGACAGAAGTTTATTTCCGTCTCGCAAATTTACTAAACGAAGTATATATCCAATCTAACACCACAATATTCAGATACATATTGCGGCATTCTTGTTTGATCAATGAGGTTTGGTTGAGGTTGATTCACATTTTCATGCCATGTAATTGGATTAAATACCCGTTTTTGGTACAAATCAGGGCTATTACTGTGGAAACATAAAAATAATTAAACTAGAAAAAATTAAATCTCATATGCTCATTGGCCATGAAGGTCTGTAGATGAGAAAGACATATGCTCCTCATCTGTACAATAATCGAATTACGTAATTTAAGAAAGTGATTAGAATTAGTTAAAAATAATAAATATATCTAAAATAATTTTTTTCTAAGTAACTTTTATTTATAAGGGACAAGTAAAAGAGAAAAACAGAATAGATATAAGTATCAATAACCTTTAATTAATGTAAAATATATGTAATCAATTAGGGGTAAAAATGAAGAAAAAAAACTCATTAAATGTTTAGACGATTTTTATCGTGCTTTTATAAAAAAAAATCAGAATAATTTAAATTTTAGAATATTATAAAAAAGGCTGAAGGGAGTATCTAATTAGGAGACATTTGTTGATCCATAAGAAGCTGTACCACTAGTAAATATGTTCGATTCTCCGGAGATGTGTTGTTATTGCAGCTCCCAAACAAACATAATCATACTTTGGATATGAATATTTAGGAGATTTAACACAATTGTGACTTAGTCGGATTTTTCAAGCATGTAGTTAGGAGTTTGATCCGTAGTAGTGTGCCCAGAGAGGGATTCATGGTCAATACTAAAGCACTGTATCCAAGCGACTGATTATTCTAATTTTAAGATTTGGAGATAATTAGTGTTGTCTTTGTTTAGCAGTCAATCAATCAGGGTCTAGTTCCAGCTTTTGGGAAGCTTCTATTCGAGCCTCGTTCCAGGTGTCTGATACTCATGCCATACCCATTACCCAGTAACCCAACAGCTCAGCTACAGAAGGTGATTAAGGGCCTTAACTGTCTGTGAAGCCGATTTTAAAATGCCCAACATATATTTCAAAGGATACTGCTAAGGTTTTTAAAACTTAAGAATATTGTATAAAAAAAAACTTAAAAATTAAGGAGGTTTTATAATCCGATGGTGTCCAGGCCCAATAGGCCACTTTAGGCTTGTGGTCCACAGTCAGATTTTTTTTAAAAAAACATGTGTCAGTGATGGAAGGAAAAGGGATTATGCTGAGCTCATCTCAATTTAATGTCTGCTTCTCCTATCCTTTTGAGCCACACTTTGGTTTCTTCTTGTTTTTTTTGCCAATCTTATGCTATATACATAAAGCTGTCACATGTTTAGCTCGTTTGTATTAGTTTATGAAAGTTTCATAAGTGTTTATAAATTATGATTTACAGAATACGAAGTAACTTTTACGGTTTACGATGTTACTTTTACGGTCTACGAAGTAAATATGTGGATGAGATTTATCTCGATTTACGTAAATCGGGCTTATAAAATAAGCCCCATTATTGATAGAGTTTCCAAACATGCTAAATATAATGCCAAAATTTTAAAAGCTCACGTAATCCACAAACAATAAATACCGTAGCTCATTATAATTAAATTTAATGCAATGCATTTTTTTAACCTTTAATCTCCTTATTTAAAATAGCGTTTGTTTGTGGTATTCAAAAATAAATTTTTAATTATGATTTTCAGTATATAAAACAAGTATATAAAATGAGTGTTGTTTCGACTTATATTTACTTGTTTGTTTGAATCAGGCTTATACATAAATCTGATTCACATAAATTGAAATAAACATCCTTCACATATTTACTTCATAGACCATAAAGTTACCTCATAGACCTTAAAAACTACCTCATATTCTATAAATCATGGTTAAAAAACAAAAAGGCTATCCAAACAGCCTATACATATAAATATTTATAATCCTATGTACCACCAAAACATATTTAATAAATGCAATTCACATCTCATGAGATCCATCCACAAAATTTCTTTAAAATATCATTTAAAAATGATATGATTGATTTATGAGACCTAATGGCTGCCAAGACGGATGATTTACGGAGAGACATATGGATGTAAAATATAAGGGACGTAGGTATATGGGCGCCAAAAGAGAAAAGGACAAAGAAGCGCGTGGGGATCAACAAACCACCATACCCTTCACAAGGAACACAGAGAGAGAGAGGGCGCGGAAAAACCATCATAGTGCCAATCACCCGCTTACCACCACACGTGCGTTTCTTGCCCTCCTCACCCCTTCTGCACCAATATACGGGTATATTTTTTTTGGTGTGTTTTTAATAAAATAGAATTTTAACAATAACGTCGGAATTAAAAAAATCAAAAGTAAAAAATATAAGGGAGAATTCCAAAAAAAATACCATTTAAACTTCAAAATCTAAAATAGGTGATTTAACAATAAAATGATTTGTTAATTGCATTACCATTCTTATTAATCCCATTACCGAACTTGTTAACGGGATTTTGAAATTTAAATGGTATTTTTTTAACATTCTCCTAAAATATAAACCTCCAACAAAATTTTTTTAAAAAAGGAGAAAATATAAAAATAATCCCAAATATGCATACATTGTGTCATGTTAAAGTTGTATAATTGAGATTTGTAGATTTCGCAATATTCTCATATCCTGCTCCCAAAAACTAATCCATATTAAAGATCAACCGTATTACTTCCTTCCATACCACAATTATTTAATTAATTTGAATGGATTATTAAGATTATAGTTCCGTTTTTAGTAGATAAATACGGGAATTGAGATTTTATATAAGTTGAAATTCAACCCCAAACTAGTGTTTCTACCAGGAAGAGGAAGAGGAAGAGGAAGAGGAGGTAGTAATATTCTACAGCTATTAAATTATTAACCCATATCCAACCTTTTTCTTTTTTAAAGTATTCTCATATGTGTGTTGATATCAATGGATTAAAAATTGGATTGGACTGGCTGGTCGGACTGAAAAACCGGCCAATTGAACCCCAGTCCGGTCTGATAGAGTAATTGAGCCGAGGGAAGGTCAACTCGATCAGCCCCAAGTCAACCCCGTCGAGTCGATTGAGACTCGGGCAACTTGTCGGGTGGGGCGGGTTGGCCGAGTTAATATTTTTTGTTTGGAAATGTCCCAAAATAGTGTACTTTTGGGACATTTCCAATAATTAAAAAAAAATTTGAGTCGGGTCAAAGCGGGTTGACCGAATGACCCGACTCTCATATCCATAATCCATTAGCAACTTAGGTTCTTGCTTTGTAATCACTGAAACACTAAAACTTGAAAGGGTTTTGTAATCATGCCCTAGGAGCTGAGAATCTCCTCCTCCTTTCGCTTCTCATCTCTACAATGCCCAATCGATGACATTGAAGTTGATGGCAAGCAACAGAGGTAAGCCTTAAAGTTGCAACGATGAAGTTGAGCCGTGAAGTTGTGATAGAGAGCGAAGTTGCAGCAACGAACTTGTGTGTTTCCACGGTGCAGTTGCTCAATGCTCATTTGTTTTGGTTTATGCTTGCGACTATGGAGTGGTTGTGTACTATATATTATGCCTTGTTGAAGTTGTTTAGAGTTTAGACTTTAGATTGCAAATACTTGTTGCTGTCAACGTTATATTTAAATTTTACTATTATATGTGACCAATTACTAGGAGAAGGAAATTATGAGATTGCTCTTTGTCTGTGTTAAGAGTTATGACAATTAAGAATTAACACTTCAGCGTGGCAGTTTTAAGCAAAAGACATAGGCAATATTTGAAGTTCATAGAGATGTATTGAAATTGGATATAATTCCCATATAAGGATTTATAATGCCTGGATTGTATTGAAACTTCAGCCTATCAGTTTTATATAATTCCCATATAAGGATTTATCATGCCTGGAATGTTAGCACATAATAGTGATTTCCCATATGGTGCAGGTGTTTTAAAATATTTGAAGTTCATAGAGATGTATTGAAAATTATGAACATGACTAGGATTTGGAAATCAGTTCCGACAACTAGCTCAAGTAGTTATGATTAAATTAAGAAGCTTCATCTTCATATTGCCTAGTTAACTAGATGCATTCTTGTATATTTGAAAATGCTATTTCAGTTTGATTGATGAAAGGTTGATAAGATGTTTTTAAAGTGTCATTTTGTTTTCTTACGATAACATAGTGATCTTTTAACAACATAAATGAAGTAACATAGTTTAGTTAAGTAAACTAAATATTATTTGCAAAAATCATGTTTCAATTTTTGCAGGGATAGATCTATCGAGTTTCAGAAATGAGAATGTCACTCATCCTACTACCAATAACGAACCTCCTACTCCCACTTTCAATACCAGTTTCAGTCCTACTCCTGATCCTACTCCTAATACCTCATTTCGTACCAAAACTAAGCCAGCATAGGCACATGTTGCCTATAAGAAATAGGGGACACAAAATATATACACGTGTCTTCATTGTGGTAATAGCCATAGAGGAGGTGGCATAATCAGGATGAAGCAGCATCTTACTGGTGTTGTAGGTTAAATTGCTTCTTGTAAAAAAGGTTTCAGTTGATGTATGTCATCGGATTGCAGAGTCTTTGAAAGAAACTTTAAAGAAAAAGGCAATTAAAGATATAAGAGAGAAGGAAGTTGAAGAAGAGGAGGCTGATAGTGGAGCTAAGAAGATAAAACCTCCTGCACCAGTGGATAAATATTTTGCTCTTAAAACAACTCCTGGAGTACAACCAACCATCAAGGGTGTCTTAGCATCGAAAGAAGCACAACACAATGTGAAGATGTTTATTGCTGAATGAGCTATAATGTACTGCATTCCATTTAAAACATTGGAGTGACCTTTATTTCAAAGAGCTATAGATTAAATGTGTTCTATAGGGCATATGTTTAAAGGCCCTAGTGCTTATGATTTTAGAAACAACTTGTTAAGAGAATCGAAAAAGGAATGCAAATTATTTATTAACGGTCATATAGATAAATGGAAGAAAAAATGTTGTCCACTTATAGAAGATAGATGGATTGATGTGAGATAACAAACTTTGATAAACTTCTTAATTTATTCTACCCACAGAATGATGTTTGTTAAGTTTGTTGATGTATCAAATTTAGTCAAAGATGCTAAAACTTTGTTTATATTGTTTTCTGAAGTGATTGAATGGGTTTGTTCTAAAAATATTGTTCTTGTGGTGACTTACAATGTTGCTAACTTTGTGGCATATAGAAGGTTGATCAAGGAGAAATATAAAAATATTTATTGATTTTATTGTGCTGATCATTGTTTAAATCTTGTATTGAAAGATGTTTTAATCATGTCTTATATGTCAGATATTGCATCAAAGGCATTAAAGATAACAATATTTGCTTACAATCACATGATATTATTGTCTTGGTTAAGGAAAAGGGTAGGTTGGAAAGAAATTGTGCGTTCTGGTGCTACAAGGTTTGCCACTACCTTTATTACATTGCACATCATATACATGCACAAGCATGACTTGCAAGCCTTTGTTGTTGATAAACACTTTGTGCACCATAAGCTACCTATGACTATTCCAAGAAAAAAATTTATTGAGTGCTATCAAATTGTGAAGATTGTAACTCATTTGAAAAAATTGTTAGGAATTGTTGACTCGGATGAGAAACCTTCACTGCCACATGTTTATGAAGGCATGCAAAGGGCAAAAAATGGAATTAAAGAGATGTTTAAGATGAATAAAGATCACTACAAGCCTTACACAAGTATCATTAAAGCGATACGGGATAAACATTTGAAGATCAATCTCCATGCAGCTTCCTATTTATTGAACCCGACATTCGTATATATTACAAATTTTGTTCACAAGGGAGGGTTAGTGCAATCTTTGATTGACGTGGTGGAGTCTAACTCAGATAAAAATGTTGACTGCTTCAAGATAATGAAACAAGTGACATTATATCTTAAAGGCAATGAATATTTCACCAGAGAAACATGTAAAAAGGGAGATCAAAAATTAGATCCTTATAAGTAACCAAGTATTCATCTTTATTGTTTAATGTTTAATTAACATATTAATTGATTGCAACTAATATTATGTACAAGTTTTATTTTGTAGATGAATGGTGGATGTACTATGGCTATTCAGTTATAGAATTGCAACGTGTTGCAATATGTATTCTTAGCCAAACGTCTGCTTCATCTGGTTGCGAGAGAAACTGGAGCTTATTTGAGTGCATCCATACAAGAAGGAGAAATAGATTGGATATCAAAGGCTAAATGATTTGATTTACACTAACTATAACTTGCGGTTAAAGCATATGTAACTTTAGATATTATGAAAAAATGCTTTTCTTTACTATAAAATAGATTTATTTTTAAATTTTAACTGAAATTATTTGTTATTTGAATTTTGAAGGACTGAATTGAAGAAAATAAGACAAGTTATGATCTTATTGACTATTAGTTTATTGATAAGGTGGATTTTTGGGTGACTGGATAAGATCTCATTCCATAATTTAATGATGAAGATGCATAAAATCTTGAAGGTGTTATTAGTAATGAAGGCATTGCTCTTTCATTAACTCTAAATAGGATTAATAAAGATTTATATATCTTATTAATATCATGTTATTAATTTATTATCCATACATATAATTATTTGTTACATATAACCATTGATATTAATTATTGTTGTGCACATACGTAGGTGGAGAAGATATGAACGTTCTTGATCCCTCGGCTTTGAATGATAATATTATTACCACTTACCATTTCCCCAATCCACCTCCTAATGACTCATATCCAATAGATCACCATAATGAGTTGTAGAGTTTGATGATTAAAATTGTTATCTTCTGACTATTTTGATGTTGATTCTTGATTATGTTTGATGAATGATAATTGACATTGTTATGTTTTAACTATATTTTCATGTTAATTATGAGTTTTGCTTGAACCTGGAAGAACTAACTTGATGTTAGTAATGACTTATGAATGATGATTATTGTTATTGTCAATTAAATTGTAATATTTTAATATCACCGATTCGACCACTGGTTATACTCTGATTGACTTATTGACCTTTGAACCTGTACCACTACCGGTTTATTGCCCCGTTTGGTGTTTTATTCCTTGGTTCATATACTTGAAATTCTGGCTAGCGTAAATGAGTGTTTGGAAATCATTAAAATTGTGGTTTTAAGCTAAGATAATTTTTTTAGATATTTATCCGTAAATCATAAAAATCATTTTTAAAAAAATAATCTAATATTTTATTAATTTTATGACACATCTTAACAATTTTTAAAAAACATACAATTTACCGAAAATGTTTGAAATGATCATGCAGCCTATGAATGAGGGATGTGAAGTTAAACTTGAATGAGGTTTTTTTAATTTTTCCCCAGGGGCTATAAATAATTACTGGAGGGAACATAATTACTGACATGGCCATAAACTCAACTCTACGCGCTCACCACCGAGAAAGCTGAAACCCGCCAGTCCAGGCCTCCCACTACATCCCTCTCCTCCTCCACCTTCTTTCTCTCTCACCGTTTGTTGCAGGTCGGAGCGGGCACTCGTAATATCCGTCCGTAGTCAGAGGTGCGACATCTCTCTCTCTCCCCCTCTCTCTGCGTCAGAGGCCTAGTACTACAATAGTTGATGTAGGTTGGCGTCTCATTAATACAATGGCGGAGTGGTATCGGCTTTTTCACCATTCTGTGTGTTTTGTCATTTCTGTCTCTGCTATCTTTGTCGCTTCGACCCCTCCCTTTTGCCTCTGCCATGCATCGCTCTTGTGCCCTCCCTTTTCCATCCACGTATTCCAGTGATTCTCTCTCGTAGCTCCGGCTTTTATATTCCCCATGCTCCTCTAGTCTCTTCACTTTCCGGGAAAACAATCCTTTCAATTTTCTACTATCTCTCATGGGAAAATCAACTTTCCCGTTTCTCAAGGAACTCTTCTTCTCCAACTTCATCACCGCCGCTACTATTTCTCTCTCTGCTGCGTGAGCTAGCCTTCGATTTTCGTGAATTTCTTCATTATCCTTCTTCACGGTTTTCCCGGGACATGCATGAGCAAAGTTGAATTTTATCGCCTGCGAGTTTTCCTGTTACAGCCACTTGATCGAGAGTCATAAATCGCTTGGGCTTCTTTTTTTGGAGTTAGCTGGCTTCTGCTTCTTCCCGATTGCTTTTATTTTTGGCTAGTTTCGTTTCCAACTTGCGGTTGCCTTGCCTTTTCCTTTTAGGTCTCTCTGTCATCCTTGCCCCGTGACCGTGAGTGACTCTCTCTCAGTCTCCACGTTCAATTCAAGTCAAATCTGAGCCTCTCTCTTTTTAGGATCGACGGCGATTCGTTTGACTGATTTTTTTTTTTCTTTCACTCTTTTCGTTTTTCAGATGATGTGATGTTTTTTTTAATCAAACTTTATATATATCGTCATTTTCTGCAGATCTGTGATAATCTCCTGGCTCTCGCTTCCATGGTATTCTAGGGTTTCGAGTCTCACTCACCATCTTACCGTGTTGCGTTTTCCTGTGAGGAAGCAGCGACTGCGAACTAGACTCGTTTACTGTGCTGATATCGTTAATGGATGCGTGTTCGATCAGACTAATCGTTATATTCTTAGCGTCGTCCTTCTTGCTCTTTGGAGTGTTTCCTTGTCTTGCAGGTGAGTCTGCCCCTCTGAATCTCTCGGTGATCCATACTTTAGACATTCCATTAGGCATATTCCTGGTTACCGTTGTTTTTTTCACTATTCTCATGATGTTATTGAGCAACTTCCGCGTTAGCTGCATGTTCCTTTAATTATTATTCTAATGATGATTATGATATCCATGACAGATGCGGATGCTTGGACGGGTAGTATGGGTTTCAAGGAAGAAGGCGACGATCTCTCTTCGACTCATCGCAAGCTTCTTCGTCATCGTGGTAATTTATATATGCAATCTAATTAATTTTTTTGTTTTTATTCACCATTGATAAGGGCTCTGTTGAACTTTCAAGATTACAAAGATGGGTTGATTTGGGTGAACGAATGGGTTTTACTTTTTCCCTTTTTCGATTGTTCACCCCCGAAACAGTTGAGGTGAGGCGTTATGACGGGAGCATGTATCAGCGGAGACATTCAGAATTTGCTTCTGAAAATGACGTCTCGGCCCGTTCGACACCATACTGTCTGATACCTACGGGTACGTCGTCACGCCAGAGCTTCGCTCTGGAATTTCATTGAAGGGCGGCCAATTCCTTGCTCAAGTCTTCCATTGGGGATGACGACCAGAAAAAAACAAATCTTCCACTGGGGACGGTTTTTTTCTTCTGGTTATGCATTTATGCTTTTGATTAGATATTAGAGGCTAATTAAATTTATGTGTACTTATTATGATTCATGTGGAAGTGCTGGACTTAATTATTAGGATGCACTCCTGGATAATTTGTTTTTCTTTTCGGCCAAAAAAGTATTTGTGTTTAATCAAATGATCATAGAGCACAGCTTTTGAATTAGTTTTTCCTCCACGGGAAAGTAACAGAAAAAAGCAAACTTCCGAATTCAAAGAAATTCGAAAGCGAGGGGGCCTGGTTTTGAGTTGTTAGTTTGCTTTGTTTCCATTTTGATACAAAGCCTCAACAGTAGTAGTGTTTTGTCGTTGTGCGACTTCCTGATTAATCCCTGTATGTAATAACTATGTAACATGGAGGGCTGTCTAGCAGTGCAACTTTTGAAGCATGATCATTTAATTTCCTTTCCCATTATTTTACCATTTTCTAAGTTCCTCTTTCTTTTCCTCTATTTGTTGAGTGTTGACCTCCTTTATCCTGCAGCCACTGCTACGGCGGAGCCGAACCGAATGTGGGGCGACAAATGCAGCAAGTCTGATATTGTAATACACCAAGGTCCCACAGCACCTCTCCCTAGTGGCATTCCCACCTACACCGTTGAGATCATGAATCTGTGCGTGAGTGGGTGTAACATTGCTGGTATTCACCTCAACTGTGGCTGGTTTAGCTCAGCTCGCCTCATCAACCCAAAGTTGTTCAAGCGTATTCACTACAATGACTGTCTCGTTAATGATGGGAAGGCCCTCAAGAATGGCGGTACTATCTCCTTCCAATATGCCAATACTTACCTCTATCCCCTCTCAGTTTCTTCTGTGGTCTGTGCTTAATTACCTCGTGAATAATAGAGGCCATTGTCATTGTCAATTGGTTTTAGCTTTTTGAGGCACATATTTTTGTGATGTACATATAGAGAGATATAGGTATATGCCATATTGCTTTTTCATGTGCAGGCTGTGTGAGCCTTGAACCGTGATTTTAGAGGAATGCTTAAAATTGTTCTTGATAGTGACTATAGATGAAGAGATAGAGTTTCCAACCCCTAACAGTTTGACCTGTTTGCCTATTTTTGATTCCGCTGGCATCTTATTCCTATGGCTATCGTGTACATTCATTAATATAGAACTGTGCCAGCATTAAGTTTTTGCCCTCTGCAAATATTCATGGCGTGCTCCACACCACTTTTATATATAGTAAATTGGCTCTTCTCCATTCATAAATATTCATTAACTCTTGAGCGCCCTTTTGGCTGGGCATCAAAAGAAAATGATTTTTTTTTAAAAAATTTTATTTTACGTCGCCGAAATGAAAAATGTTAGTACTAATTTCGTTCATGATGGCGTAATGGTATAGAATTAGAAACCCGTGTCTTTTTTGGGCCACTTGGTCCCTGGGGGAGTGGGTGGCTATCACAACTCATCATGGCCTGTTTTGGATGACAAGTTTTGATTAAATGATATATTAATCCGAGAGCATGATTTTGTCGCTTAATTATTAGATTCCATCAAGTTAATCTTATTGGCAATCATAATTAGGCGGGCATATTATGCAATTAAGTACGGTATTGATTAAACATCTTAGTGGGTATTGAAATCTTCAGGGGGTTCAATTATTATTTCACGTTATTAGATTAAATTATGTTAAAATACATTCTTTGATCTTCTGTTTTTTTTTTAAAAAAAGAAAAATCAATTTGATTCTTATCCTGTCTTTCTAAATTTTATTTTGGTCGTTTCTAAACTTGTAAAAAAAGAATAGTTACTATTAAAATTCGAGAAAATACTATCAGTCAATTACAAATGGGTGGCATGTAGAAAATATATAAATGTTTGAAGAGGACAAATGGGCGGCATGTAGAAAATATATAAATGTTTGAAGAAGAGCCTAGTCTCATCGTACGTAGCATCATTATTTGTCACTCATTTAAATGAACTCAACTACTCATGTGCCTTGCAAAGATTGGGGTATTATTGGTCCTGTCCTCCCCGGCCCTGCTTATCTTCACGCCTTCTTAAATGCATATTCCTCACACTTCGCAGAACATGAAGTTCACTTGAGGCCTGAGGGCTTGTTGGGGGAAAAAAAAGAACTTGAGGGTTTAACTTCTTTCCAAAAAAGAAAAACCACTGAGGGTTTAACTGAAAGGGACCTTACAGTCTTTGACCTCGTAATTTAAAAAAGCAAAATAATAATAATAAAATATGGGAATACCCCAACGAATAGAGGACAAAATCCCATACAAAAGTCAAATGTATGGTAGCAAACCACCCATACAGAAACTCATCTCCCCAAATACTTCATTCTTTTTCTGAGAAGGGGGACAGTATCTGCTATGTTTTGGAATAGCTTTTTATAAATTTATAAGTATTTTTTTATGTAAATCGAGATAAAACTCTTCTTATATATTTATTTTATATACCGTAAATCACGATTGAAAAGTTGTTTTTAAAAATTCCAATCGATATTTTAAATAAACTAATAATCAAATCTTGTATCATAAAAATGCAGAATCAATGAGCACAACCCAATTATGAGTATATTATATGCATATATACATTTGCATACATGTATGTATATGTATGCGTGCATGTAATGATTTTTTTTTGATAAAATGTTATGATTTAGTAATCAGTTCATTTTATGCAGATGGATACAACAATTCTTTTCTTAAAATTGTATTTTTTTATATTTAATCTTTGCTTATATATATATATATATATATTGAAATTTGAACTATTGACTTTTACACATATTTGCGTATTTTTCGTTTTTTTTGAAGTTTTAAATATTTAAACTTGTACCAAAATATTTAAAAAGCTAAAAAAATTCTACAAACACTAATTAATGAGGGGCATGAAAAGCAGTTGGAATTTCTTTAACTAAAACAATACACAGAACCAGAAAAGAGTACATTAAGGACTTATTTGAATTGGGATTAGAAGAGTATGTTTACGTAAGTTGAAACAAAATTTTTTTTACAAACTTATTTTATATACCGTAAATCACATCGAAAAAATAGCTTCTGCCACTAATATAAACAAACAGTAATTCAAAACTTAAAGATACTGAGAATTCCTGTCAATAAGATAATTGTTTATTCGATATTGATTATCAGAGAAAATTTATCTAATAGAGTAACCCAGTTAAAAACCGTAGGTTTTAACATTAAAAGTCTAAATGGAGCCCGCGCATAACGCACTTGACAAGGTATGGTTCGATCCCGGCGGTGCCAACCAAAAAAAACAGAAGTCTAAATAATGGAGAAGTCATCTCCGAGGAATAAAATCAAATCATTAAATTGACCAAAAAGCAATTCACATTGTCGACGATAGAGGATACGGTCCTTTCCCTCGATGAAGTGTAACAAAATTACCAGTCTTGCATTCCTGAGGCATATCATATCATACAAATCATTAGGGGGGAAAAACTAAAATAAAAACGTGATGCCCATAGATGAAATCAATTGGCCGCTATCAACCCTTTAAAACTCGTAATGAAAGAATGCAATTTCTGGAAGTCATAATCAACACAAACGTTTTTTTTTTTTTTAAATACATAACTGCACGTAGACTTTTTTTTACACATGAATGCTGAAAGTAAAATGGTTTTGGCACCAGACAATGATTTCTGTAGTTTACGGCTAACTGATGGTTTATAGATAAGCGTCTCCAACTTAAGGAACTGTCTTCACAATATGGAACAAGAGCACATAACCTTCTTGGGTGAATCATCAACCTTCTTCTCTGCTCAGGGAAATGGGAATGCTAATGTTAAACTGAAAGCGTCTTAACCTTCGAACAAAAGTGGAGAACGGCTAATTGAAAAGGAACAAAAACAAAAAAAATTCCACAATTTTTATAGCAGTTCATATTAATCTATCTGATGCAAGATCCCCTCTCTGATCTCCTAACTTAGAATTGCCCTTGGCACTTTTACCCACATTAACTTTTAACAAAAAAATATTAAATCGATGGTTGCATCAATAACGGAAATGAAACTACTGGAGTACAATGATATCAGCAAGCAGATCAAACTGCCAGCAGGCAACATCTTTTTCTCCACTAAGCTCAAGTTAGATTGGAAACCATTAACCATACAACAGTGATAACCTTCAAATTAGATAGGGAGTCAAAATTCAAATCCATTAAAAGTCTAGTTATCTTCATATATAAGAAGTTAGTACGAAATTACCAGCTTTAGTTTTTGATAGAGATGGCTGTACAACAACATGCATTATTATGCCTCCCCCTGCAACATCACCAAATGGTACTTTACAATGACCAACAGTTTTGTTGTTTTCCAAGATTTTACCAGAATTAATCAGTTTTACTTCATTTGCTGCCTTTGGGACGACTGTTTTACCTACAGTAGGGGAAAATTTAAAAGAATCAAATGAAAGAACACTTAAAAAAACAATAATCTAGCAGAAGAACAAAGAACCACTTGTATGTAGTCCAGAAGGTGTCTTGAGACAACCAATGATGTGCTCTGTCATTGATAAGTCATGAGAAAACAACTCAAAGAATCCACAGTATCAACAGTCATAAATAGTTGACTAAATCAATAGAAGCTTTAACACTGTTATGGAGTTATTAACCACCAAGGGCAAAATAATATTTAGTAGTCCATAGTCCAACACATATAAATAAGAATGATGAGTGTGTTCAATTTCATCCTATGATGTCTTGGTGCATTAAAAGCATCCAACGGGCATACCCTCTCATTCCTTCTAGCAAGCACAGAAAAAGAGGGTTCTTCTAGGAACCTCATTGTAAATGCATGAAAGTAGAGAAATGACCCTAACAAGCAATTCAACTTGAGCATAAATTTAGTGAGGACCCTTTAAAGGAAAAATGTCCTTGCAAAGAGTTTGGCTAAGAGTTGCCGATGCAGTGTGTATTAATCTAATGCAGAACTAGTGCAGTTAAAGGCGATCACCTAAGGACCTAGGATGCTCAAGTGAGGTGTCATACATCTCCCGCACCTCTCACCTTGAGAGAGGCACTGCCCTCACACTGCCAAAAGGTGCTCGCCTTTTGCACCTTTTCCTTGTGAAAGCCCTTACTCATGTGAACACCCCAAGCCCATAAACCAGAAAACACACCTGGAATACTCCAGTCTAGCATTTTATAATAGTGCAAAAGAGTAAATCTAAATCTCACTTTAAAATATTATTTAATATAGCATGTTTTGTATGAAAAACCATGGTCTGCCCCACCTCCAGTTTGCTAGAAAAAGTAAACTAAAAGTTAACACCATTATTATTTCAAATTACGTTTAAATATATATTGGTTTACACATCATATTGTTTCTTACTTTAGTGCCTTCATTCACCAAGGTGAGCGCTTTTCTTGCAGCACCTCTTGCTTGAGGCGTTTTAAAAGTCTAGCGCCTTTCACCTCTGAATACCTTGTTTCAAAATGCTCAACATTGAATATAAATTGGCTTTAATTCCTTTTAAACATCCAAGCAATCTCTCACTTGTTTTATAATTTTAAAGCAAGGCTGGCACAGAAAATAAGAGGGAAATTCATAAAATAAAATAAAAAGGGGAAAAACACTTGTTTTGTAGTTCTAAAAGGGAATCAAAGGTAGAGATCTAACTCACACTACGACTTGTATCGTTCAAAAATCAGAGCTTCTCAGCTATATGCATGAGAGTTAGAGGTGAAATCAATTTTCAAATATGAACTGATATTCAGGTCCTTACTATTACACTTAATCAGAGACATGCGAGGGGTAAAAGATGAGTCTTTGCATGTTCATGATGATGATAATGGAATGACTGTAACAGTCCAGAAAAATATTACTCTTTATCAGATGTGTTTCAGGCTAAACCAGGAGCTGCATGCCTGTATGCCTGTATGAATAAGAAATGTCATGAAATGCTTGTATCCTTAATCTTCACACCGAATCAACCCAAATCCAATTACCTAAGGCATAACAGATAAACGACAAAAGAAAACAAAAGTTTTCTGCTACTTTGATAACAACAGCGGTTATTTATTATATCAGCAACAGCAATATAATCCTTAATCATGTATGCATTCATAAGTCCATACGCGAAAAACTGGCTTTACTATAACAATACAAGTCGGACTAGACCTACTACAATTTCCTTCACGTCATCATTTCACTGATAGTTGTAAATACACTTTCTAGGATGAAAAAATTAAAACAGATTTCCTAGAATCCCCAAACTTAAATCCTAGTGACCTCATGGTGGAATTTCTTAATACAACAGTGAATTAGAACAAGGATGCGATACATGCAAAAGTTTAAATTAGACTTCCTAAGTGCTTGCTTAAAATAGTGATTTACGCATTAAAAAATAACTTTCCAATCGTAATTTACAACATACAATAAGTTACGGAAGAGGAGATTTTGTTTCAATTTGAGTGAATAAATACTTTTGGTTGTCCAAAAGTAATCCCAAAAAAGTATCAAGTCTCGTTAGACTTAATGGCCTAAGCAGGTGATGGAATGTGTCTGCCTGAAAATTTAGTAGTCAATATGAAATCACCCAACAGCCAGCTCGTGACATTTCAAACTACCTAAAAATTCTTTTTATACAAACAGCGCTTAGGACTATAAAATCACAACTACAAGACCTACTGAGTTTAAAATCTCAGATAAAAACGAAATAATGATCAATCCCATCACAGAACATACGAGTAATATGCTATCAACAAATTTGTGAGAGCTAAACTGACACTGACCTTTGGGCCAATCGGACACAATCCTTTGCTTGAGCATATCAACCGTGGCGGCCGATGAGTACCTGAAAGGTCCCATATCGTACCCATCGTACAACCTGAACTTTATGTCAATCAAATCCTCTTCAGGCATTTGAATTAACTTCTTTAATTGTACCCACCGATCACAGATAAATATGTCACTGCTCTTTGATCTATAGCTTGTGCTTAACAATATCACCCCCGAATACCTAAAATTCAATCGAAGTGGTTTTACTTAGACAGAAGATAATATATTCAAAGATCTATAATTGGATCAACCAGTGTATTAATATCAATAACTCAGAGAAATCAGGACGAAAATTACTGGAATTTGAATGGTACCTTTAACAGTTTCACCGAATTTTTCCCTTTCAATTGAGGTTTTTGACTAATAATGAGAAATCGGTGTGCACGCTCTTGTGGAGTTGCTGAAACCGTTTAACTGAAGAAGACAAAGCAAAAGTCTTCACGCCTATGAACGGAAACCGAACCAAATCAAAACGACACAGTTTAATATCCTCGCCAAAACGACGACTTTTAGTTTATTGGCTACAGCCGTTAGTCGATAGGGTCTTTACAACGACGTCACTTGCATTGTCGTTGGCATTACGTTCCACCTCGCTCCTTCGAATCTGAGAAATAGAAGGGTACAGTTTCAAAGCAGAAAAAATGAAGAGGAAGTGGGAAGGCGAATGCATGGATATAGTGTGGCAAACTCCTGCGAATCCCCCTGAACCACAAGACTATATTTTTCGAAACGGTAACATCATTATAGCAGAAGTTTCAAAGATTCATAAAGAAGAAACTATCAGGGCTTAGTTTATTTACGAGAAAGATAATCTTCGATTTTATTTCCCCCTTTTCTTTATGAATTTGCAGGTAGAAGGCATGTTAGACCGTACTACTTCGAATTTATTGCTCACGTTAGTTCTTTCTGTATCTCTCCCTTATTTTGGCTGTTCTCAGTGGGTTCTGTAAATATCGTATAAACCCTGATTAAACCCTAAGGACGGTTGATTGCTTGAGAGCAGGTGAAAAATCGGTGGGCGGGAAAAACGATTGTAGATTTGTTTGCTGAAGAGTTTAAGGGCCGACCTTATGAATATTATGTAAGAAACATGTATAGCTTTTATTTTTATTTTAAAACAAGTCTCCATTCCCTAATCTGATTGGATATATAATGTGATTGGTCTAAAAACCCGAGAAATTTGATTGAATCTTATTAGGTTTAGCTCAATGAATAAGTTAAGCTAGAATATAAGTTAATTGGTTTTCATGTTGAACATTGTAGGTTAATGCAGTGGAATGTGGAAGGATACAAGTTGATGGGGAGATGGTGCCAGTATCATACATTGTTAAACCATCTCAAAAGATCAGCCATTTCTTACACAGGTTTTCCCCCGTCGCTTGATGCTCTGTTTAAAAGGAAATGATAGTGCTTGGACAGGAAACTGATACCATAATGGTTGTAGGCATGAACCGCCTGTGATGGCTTGGGGTGTTTCTGTTATTCAGAAAGAGCTGGACGTGGTGACGGTCTGTAAGCCAGCATCTGTCCCTGTAAGTATGCAGTGACTATTTACATTCCCTGAGTCACCCCTGAGCATCACCTAAAATAGTGCAAAAAGAAATCGAAGACTGGTGCCTTTCATTGTTTTTCTATTGCTCTTCAAATGCAATATACACCTTAAGTTTCCTTATCTTCTGACTTCCCCTCTCACTTGCAATTACTCCATAACTTCTGCTTGGTGCACTGAAATTTGCCAGTCATATTGTTGTTTCATCACTATATTTAATAATAAGTTATTGTATTGACATCCTTTGTCAATTACATGAAAGTATTGCTGCAAACTACGCCTCTCACATTAGCATGTACTGAACTTTTAAGGTTTGGAGAGGTGGATACATTTTCATGTATCTTACGTACATGCCAACAGTCTTTCAGAATATTCATAGTCCATTGTGTCGAGTTTTTAGTTATTAACATATTCTCAGAAGACTCAAATCAGTATTCCTATTATCTGTTTCCAATCGTCTATTTCAATCTCAACATCAAGACAGAGCTTTTGTCAGTTTTTTTATTATTTGCCTTTACAATAATAAGCCCTCAAATCCTGCATGGATTTCTTGTTAGTTACCTAATTGAAGATGTATACTTTTTGATACACTGTGTTACAAGCTAAAACTGTCAATTTTAGCTGTGACGTAGGTCCATCCATGTGGTCAATATCGTAAGAACACTGTTGTTGGCATCCTCCAAGCAGAACATGGGTTGGCACCTCTATTTCGTATCCAAATTTTTAGAATTAAAATGTCTGATTCTGATTATTTATATATATATTGCGTCTTTAAAAAGTAATTTAGTATTGAAAGTATCTTCTTGTACTTAGTTTGGTCTTTGCATCTACCTTGACTTGATTATGGCAGCGGTTCATCGACTGGATCGTCTTGTCTCAGGACTTCTCATTTTGGCCAGAAGTGCTCCAAAAGCTGATTTTTTCAGGCAACAGGTGAATCTTTATTTTAGCTCAATTTAAAATTGTAATAATTGATGAGTTCACTTTCTTTAGTCTGTTGGCATCATGCGACTTGTCTAAAAAAAGAATAATAAGAGTAAACAACGATGTTGACTCTTGTTGGTTGTGACAAAGGCTTCTGAGTGCTGAGTTGTATTTATGACAAATTTTGAAGAATGACTTTGAATTCTGAAATGAAACGCACATATACTAAATAAAGATATTGGCTTTCCTGTCTTCATGGAGGATTCAATTTCTGTGTCATGCCTTCAAACTGGAACGATAGAGATTTATGACGTTTAATTTATTTATATTTCTGAAAAAAGAATCAGAATATTATTTTTCTTTCAGTAAATTTAAATATTGAAAGTGGGTATCACTTCGTCACAGATTGAAGCTGGTTTAGTGCAGAAACAATATATTGCAAAAGTAGTTGGGGAATTTCCTAAGGATGAGGTATTCATATATTTGAGCTTGATAATTTGAGTTATATATGACTGTACTTTGTGTTGTTTTCATGAGATAAACCCTGCAAGTATATCATCTAAGATATCACCTTCAGACCTTTTTTTTTTTGTGGTAAAGGGGCCCCAAGGCCCAAATCAATCTTCAGACTTATTTATTCATGCAACTATCTACCTATTTCTGGACCATCCTTAAATCAAGCTTTTCTTAACGTTTTAGGAATCTCTCCATAATCCAAAATTTTTTTATTTTCTTTTTCAATCTGTCAGTTTTGGCAGTCAGCTTGTAGTTTGAAATGTTAAATGTATTCACAACTGAGGCAAAATTATGCAGAAGGTAGAGCTGGAAAGTGAAAGTTTGCATATCTGAGATATAAGTAGGCTAATTTTTCATTTTCTTTTGATTACAACTTTGCCACTATGGAAAAAATTAAAATGAAATTTGTGTGGATGAAGGTATTTCTAAAACATTATTGTTAAAAATGAAAAATCATCTGTAAAGGAAGTTGTTTTCATGAAGCTCTGTTTGTGCTGTTTATGGGGTCATTGAGAGCAATTTAGTCTAAGAAAGTGTTGGCTTAGATGGGTGCAAGTAACATGATTTGTTTTGATGAGGAAAAAGGGCTTGTTCTGGGAAAGTTGCTCACCTGTCACATTGGAGAGGACCGTCTAATTGCTTTTTGCCCCTTTGGTACGTGAAAGTTATTGATTACAAGATTGGCAACACGGAAAAAACTGTAGGAAAATATATTTAAAAAAAAAAATTTGGGACGCAATGGAAAAGATTGTCAATTTGCTCATAATTTTTGTGGTTGTTTTTTCTAATTGAACATCTGATTTATTCTTCTTCAAAACAGCATTTCAAGTGAATTTTTTAGGGAGGTTTCATCTAAAAGCATCAAGTATTCTTAAAAATAGAAATTATGGATATCATCTATAACTGATTCTTTTGTCCGATTCAGGGAACTCAATATGTTATCCGAGTGAACATTTATTTATAAAATAGATGATAGCTATAAATAGTCAACTGTTATTCTATCAGTAAAGATTGGGATGCTTCTCTCCCCATTTAACATTTTCCTTTTTATATTCATCTTCAGCAAGTTGTTGATGCCAATATAAACTATAATGCTCGAGAAGGAAGAAGCACAGCAGAGGTGAGGCCTTTTTGTTCTAAGGTTTACCATGAGAGAAATACAATTTTTAATTTGTCAAAAGTTCAATATGGTTAATTCATAAATTCTTGGTCTTCCAATGTGTTTTTCATAAATGTAACAAAGACTAACTATTTTGAGGGACAGTACTAATTTCTTTTTTCTAGTAATCTATTCTTGATTGAACTAAAACCTTTAGCATTTTTTGGTACTTAAATTTAACCTTATAAATTACAATGTCTTGATTTATGATAGGTACTCAGAATAAAAAATTGAGCCATTATCATAATGATGCCTGTTATAATTTTTGAATAATTATAGCAATTGTTGGAAGAAAAATAAAGTTGATGTATTCTACCCTTGATGAATAGAGTATAGCCAAGTTGAAAAGACTGGAAGTTGATCTAAAATTACAATTCTGATTAAAAATATCTTTCTTTTTGCAGATCAAAGGCTCTGCAAAGGGAAAGGCTGCCCGCACAAAATTTACTCGGATAAGCTCAAGTGGCACTTATAGTATTGTTTTATGTGAACCAATCACTGGCCGAACTCATCAAGTAAGAGCTTGCAGGCCAAAGTAGGCCAATAGTACTTCACATTGCGTCGTACTATTAATTCCATATAATTAGCATTCCCCTCTTTGCCTCTCAAATGAAGATGATTAATCCTTACATTGTGCTGTATGTTGTATTCTCTTTTTTTGTGTCTTTACTCAGCATCTTCAGTCTTAGCCTCCATTTCCTTTCTCATATGTACTAGCTGTAAGCTTCTGCCTTTACATGAATGGCATATCACGTGATCTATTCTCTGTGACATATGACTCACCAGTATTGTCACTTTTTCCCATTTAGATGTTGGCTGATGCAGGCTATGCTGTCTCTGTGTAGGCATAAGTAGTATCTCTCTACCTTTTAGATAACATGTTAGTACTTGGTTGCCAATCTTTCATTCATAAAACTGGTTGAAAGAGATGCAGGAAAGAAAATGGCATAAAAATTACACAAGTAATTTAATGCTTTTAAGTCCGCTATAAAGTCCACAGCTATCCTGCACACCTTTTACTATTTTAGTTATTGTTGCTAATGAAATTCATTTTTTATGCTCACTCATAAATACTCAACCTCTGGTGCAGATACGTGTTCATTTACAGTATTTGGGACATCCAATAGCCAATGACATGCTGTACCTCTCAGAAGAGACTGTTGATAGGTCTAGTAAAGGGTCAAGTGCTGATAGATCTGTGCTTGTGTCAGATGCTTCTCTGAGACCAAGTTTTGATGAAGAAGTGCTCCACAAAAGTGAAGGCGACTCCAGTGCTGATTTTAGCATTGATCCCATGTGTACAAACTGTCCAAATTTGGCTCCCAAAGGGTACAAACTCAAACTTCTTTGTCCTATAATGTGATGAAAAACATATTAAAGTTGAATTGCCAAAAATGCATGGCTGTCTTTTAATGAAAAGGAAGAGTATACGTCCTGTGGTGATTCTTTTTTCAAGTTGCAAAAGCATGAGCATCATGCCAAGCTGGTTCTTAGACTTTTTTGGCTATTTATAATGTGCCTGTCATAATCAAATCATGTTACCATGATGAAACGCTGCTAAAAACCTCAAGACCTAAAAGAGATTGATGTTTCACTGTGTTTCGAGCATGGTGAAAGCGAAACTGTTGCAATTTCAGGATGTCTTGAACTCAATGGCTTAACCTTTACCTGCTCAGACTTGCAGAAAGTTGTTCAACAAAGCTTTTGATTATGTTAATGATGCCACTGATGATTCAATAACTCGTCTGTTTGGTGGAATTATATTGATCATCATGTTACGATTAGTTAAAGTATGCACATTTTTATGTAATTTGATACATTCTGTGATTACAACCAGTCAGTAATATTATCTAGTGACCGAGGACTGTATTGTGACTGACCTGGGTGGTTATGAATCTGTGTTTGGTAATTGCAGATACGATGGTCTTGAAGAAGGTCTGTGGCTGCATTGTTTTCGGTACACTGGACCTGGATGGACGTATGAATGCCCGTATCCCGATTGGGCAAAACTTAGCTGATCAGTCAATTTTTGTTTTAATTTGCATTTTTTTTCCTTTAGGGAGACCCTTCTAACAATTGTACCGCACATATTGAAACTGGACACGAATGGTGACTTATCCCATCATATTATTATTATTATCATATCATTGTGCTTTTTTGTTTAGAGGAGTTTGGAACAAGTCTTTTTTGTTGGACCACATATTTTCCGATTTCACATATATTATTATTGCTCAATGTGAGTGCATTGTCTTTGTCAATATAACTTGGAAAGCAGGGAAGCAAATTTTATCAAGGCATGTCGAATCTGATGTCTGGAGCCTGGACCATCTTCAAAGATGGCTTTTGAGTGTTTTGAGTCTAAATTGGTGGGTGCTACCTTTTCTAATACTAACTTGTCACGTAAATTTGTTATTCGCCAGAAATTAAAGGCAATTTTTTTAATTAAAAAAAGATCATCATGTTTTGCAATAAATGGGAAAAAAGACTCACCCTTGAGCTGTAGAATCGGACTTTTTTGTCTTCACTGCGGTACAGAGGTTTGTTTCCGTGTGTAAGAAGCTTAGGAAGAAATTTATATAGCCCGAATTTAATTTCACATTAAAATATTAATTTTGGGTCTAGTCATCAAGGATAAACATTAGAGTTCATTTTTAGCCTAATCCTTTATTACAGTTCACTTGTGTGGTGGTGGGACATAAAACTTTTAATATTTTCTCAAGACATTTGATATAATAATAATAATTATTATTATTAATAAGAAGAAGATGAATTCTGCATGGAGAGAAAATGAAGTAGGGGCTCAAATTCTATCCTTGATGGCTGGAAATAGCATAAAATCTCTGATTGTTCATTTGGCGCAAAATGATTGGACTGAATGAATATGTTAAAAATAAGATGGCTTCCCCGCGCTGTGTAACTAAACTGAAGGAGACGTTTGAAATTTAAAAAAGAAAAAGGGAACAATTTTTTTCTTAAGAAAAGTAAGAAATACAAAAAAAAAAAAAAAAAAAAGTGAAAGGGAGAGATTGTTAAATTAAAGCATGAGGTCAGCAAATGAGGCCCGCCTCAAAGCTGATGCAGACACACATGGTATGGCGTTGTCCATCTCTCATAAATCCAATTGAGTCAATGATTTATAAGATTAGCCCTTAAAAAGTTTTTTTTTATGAGGCGAAGATAATTTTTTAAAATTACGCTCAGTGCCGACTTCAGACTCACAATTTCATTATTTTAATTAATCTTAATAATTTATTAAAGATAAAAAATTAACATGTAACAGCAGTAACCTTGCGAGTTACCTCCACCAGCAAGAAATATATGGAAGAGTTGGTTGGAGCCCTATCCCAGAATAAAATCGTATCAGAAACTCGGTCTGAAACTTCTGAAAAATTGGCCATCCTGTCTCTAAAAAGAAGCCGAGAGTGCAAAATGTTATAAAATTGAGTGAAAAATATAAAGAGGCTAATAATTACGTAGAGGCTATATGCAAATGAAAGGGATTATTTGTTTCACCAAAAAAAGGGGGGGGGGATTATTTGACATGAGGATGATCCACAAAAACTTATATAAAGCAATGGAAGATGACTGGGTTTAATAGTTGAAAATTACTACTCCTACGGTGCTTAATGTTGGGTTTAATTATAAAATTGATCTTGATCCTAAATATAACATATATTTCTCATCCTCAATCTTTTGTGAAATTATTTTCTTTTCATGCTCACTCAACAATAATCAAGTAAAAAAGAGATGAACAAAATTAAGGAAGATGATTAAGGTGTTTTAAAAAGAACATATTCCTCTGGTACTATATAAGGCAAATAGAGAAACTTTTTTTTGTCTTATTTATAAGCCATCTCATTAAAATTTTGAGATGAATGTACAATTTAACTCTTCATTTATTATTGTGCTAAATTTATTTTTATTTGGTATTATGTATATTAAATAAGGGTAGAGTTAGAAAGTTGTTGAATTTTATGATAAAGTTAATGAGATTTAAGGCTTTCCTTTGTTTGTGTGAAAAATTGTTAAAAGTGTGCCCTATATATAGGATTAGATGAATATCTTATTAATTAATTTAACTAACATTTTTAATCTAATAAAATTAATTAAATAATTCTTACATTATTATCGGGGCAAAAGAAGTCTTACATCAAAGATGTGAAGGTATAATATAATATAGAGAGAGAATGGAGAGAGGCTTTTGCAAGCAAAGTGCTGGATGATGCATGCATCGAGCCTGAAGCGCGGGAACCACCAATATTAAAAAAAGCTCTCACATTACATTACATGTGTTGTGCATGCATGGCATCCTTATCTTCCTACACAATCACACACACACACACACACACAACTTTTTAAACCTTCGTCCCATTTTGCATAAAGTTCTCTAACCCACCTTATCTTCATCACTATATACTACGTACATTTCATCCTTTAATTCCCTCCATTATCTCCTCCTTTCTTTTCTTTCCTGGTTTTAATTTAAGTACGTACGATTTGCCTTCCTCACCTATTGCATGTTATTCGTTTCAATTGAGTTTATTAATTGATTTTCGTCACTCTGATCATGACTTCTCATTCTAGTGTGCTCAATATACAACATTAGCTAGAATATCAACTACGTACATAACCCTCACCATACACAAAAATATAAATAAATTAAATAAAAGGTTAACACTTTTTTGGAGCGGAGATTGATAGGAAGGCAAAAAGGAATAAAGATATCATTACCAAAAACACTCCTACTTTAATGTATTTGTCTTTTTTTCCCCCTACCTTTTGGATCGCTATGCATAACTTTTGTTTTGAGATGTTCACTTCGCCCACCTTGCATATGGGAAAATACCACACAATTATCATGTGTGGCTGTCATTCATATGATGATCTTGTTTCAAACTCATTTGATTCCAAAAAAAATTATAATCAGGGAGATTTACTAGGTCTTATATTAATCATAGTTGGATTTTGAGAGAAATGTGTGTGTGTAAGTAGATTTGAAATCACCTCTTTAACCAAAGTTTAATTCAATAGAAATACTGTTACGGGCATAATTATACGTTCATGCACTCAAAACTGTAGCTTAATTTAGGCCAACATTGTTCATTGAATATCAGAACTTTTTTTTTTTTCCTTCATAGGCTCAACCATATTCACCAACTAATGTTCGTCCTCCCTGTATAGTATGATTCGAGGAGGGAAAAATGTGTATATGCGCGCGCGTGAGAGAAAGAGAGAGAGGGAGGAAAACCAAGATTTTTCTTTATTTATAAAAAATAGCAAAACTGGTGGATTATGATTATATTATTATTAAGCACGCACAAATATATTTAATTCATTATTGATGCGTGAGAAATTAGAACACACATGCGAATACAATACTCGATCCACGACGGGCGAGAAAAGAATGCAAAGACTCTAGTGGGTTTATTATTTTAATTTAATGTATTATTGGCAATCATTAATTAGATAGTTGCGTTTAAAATTGATACATAAAGTGTGAATATAAATGAATAAATTTTAAGTGGATTATATTCCTTGGCCTTGTGAAATTAATCCACTTTTAATTACCACAATAAAGAAAGCACTTTCATTCGACTTTTGACTTTTTCCTATGTGTAGTATCTCGGACCTTGTCTTTTATACTCACTTTAATTTGATCACCTTGGTAAATGATAATACGAGTTAATCACAGTTTTTTGTTGTTCTGATCCGCATGTTTATGAATCTAATAATTGGGATCTTTTTTTTCTGGTTACAATGAAACCATTTGAATTCGAATCCTATGACTAAGAATCTGATTAATCCAGCTCAACCTGACTGAGATCCCTTAAAGGGATAGAGTCTCTCAACAAATTTTTTTTTTTTTGTGCCCGAGGATCAAGCCCGATACCTTTAATTACTTCAGGGACTAAGATACCTATCTCATTTAGCAATACCACGTTGCTAATAATTGGGATCTTTAAAACGATAGACTTTAATTCAACTTTTGATGAATGGTTTGGAATTGGAGCAGATTAGCATCCTATACTCTTAGGTGTCGGGTGCTTTTGTCATCTTTTGGTATCAGTGGCGTCGATCGATAGATGCATTTTGCTTTTTAGCATGCCTTTATGTGCCCCCTCGTCCTTGACATTTTTATATTTTAATAAAATCAATCAAACATATATAAAAAAAGTCTAAAGATAATGATGATTATAGATAGTGCTAAATAAAGTGGCCGTTGATAATAGTAATCAGTTATAGAATCTAAGGATGTAGGTCTATTTACAATTGCAAAAATTCATGTTTTCTTGAGTTAATTATACGATAAGAAAAAACATTGTTTTCACAAACATCTTCATGTATAATTGCCAACAAAAATTGATCCAATTATACAATGAATATATAGCTCGTACTCCACGAGGGTATGAGTTCAAGTTTTATCAACAATGTCAATATTATTGGTAGGTTGGTAAATATATTTGTAAATACAACCTTTAAGCTGTAAGACTTGATTGTATGTGTGCAATTCACTTGCTTTAAGCTCTTTATACACTCCCTCTTATTCAAAATATAAATCACCATCTAGAAAATTATTGGTTCATAATATTAGTCACCTGAGAAATAATTAATATTTATTTGTCAACTTTACTTTAGTAATTAATGTTAAAAATGAGGATCCTCTCATTTTTCTATCTCCTTAAAATCCTCATGTAATATAGATAAAATTGTAAAAATATTTAATTTAAAATGGATTTAACGAGTTAATCATTATTCCTTAATTAGTTCTAATGATGAGCTAGTTGAAAGTAACTTATATTTTAGATATGAATATACTATTTTGTTGAAAGTGCTTAATAAACTTTGTACTATATTTGGATGGAGAGAAAAGTAATAAGGAAGTAGGGGAATGGAATACTAAGAAAAAAAACTTATAAAAATGATTAAAAAAAAGTTTACTATTTTGAGAATTTTCACTCTTAGTATTCTTTCTTTCTAATTTTCTCTCTATCCAAATATAAGTTAAAGTCTTGCAGTAAATTTGTCATCATCTTTAGTTGATCATATATCAAGAGGCATTATTGCGTCTCTTGCCAATTAATTTCATTAGTTTTAAACGTAACATTGATTTTTTTTACTAAGATAGGAGTAAATTAATGTAAATATGCAAATTACTGAAAAGAAAAATGCATGATATTTTATTGAGGAAAAAGAGGATACATCATATATCCGTGGATAGAGAATATACCATACCAACACGTACTACACGAGTGTAAGAGCTAAGAGATTCTAACAACCTTAATTATTGCCTGAGAATTAGTATTTAGTACTACTACTTTACAGGCAAATAAGAAAATCCCCCTTACAACCTTTTCACATACACTAATTAATCAGACGTTACCATTATCAGCCGTGTTATTTTGCTTGTTATTAGATTCAACATCGTCTTGTGTCACAGCATCACTTTTATTATCTGAACTCAGCTTCACAACCTCAATGATATGGTCGCTTTGTTGATTTTGAACCTTCACTGGATCTTCCATTACTAGTGGCTTGGCGTTCTTGTACATCAAATAAAGTACCATTTGCACTATTCCAAACAAGAATCCAAGTGTGTTTGGGAGCTGCGTTAATTAATTTAAAAAAGTTAGTGCCAATAATCTCGAAAGGTATATGAAAAGAATCTATATAATAGTCACATGGGGCCCACATTCGCTCAAATATTGGGACTAGCTCGGCCACTAACAATAATAAAGCAAGCAAGGCGCCAGCGTCTAATCTTTGTATTAAACTTAGCAAGCAAAGTGGAAAAGAGAAAAAGGGATTTGTACCCAGAAAAGAAATAAGAAAAGCCAAGTTGAAATGGACACGACTTTGGCAATAAAATGGAAAGGTGATCATATATTACTAATTGACGTATATGGTTTGTGTGTGTGTGTATAAATAAATAGTGAGAATGATAATGATATATTAATGAACTACTTACAGCGATATAATAGTCCTCGAGAGAAAGGCCATAGAAGAACCACATGACGGCGTTAAGGGTTAAGCACATTGATAAATTGAAGGGCATGAACTCCACACTCTTAGTCTTTATAACACGTCTCTTCATGCATCACAACAAGCATATATATATATATATAAGTATAATTGTGTGTATAAATATATCAATTATTTAGGTTTAAACATATATTAGAGAAAAATTCTAACCATGCTGGAGAGAGGGGCAGCGAAGACGCTAATATTAAAAACAAGAGAAATCCAGCCTACAATATTGATGCGTTTTGACCCCTCAGCCAAGTACAGAGTTGATAGAAGCATCGATCCGTATCCAAACACATTCAGCAACAACACAAGCTTTATAGTCGAAATCTGCTCCAATAATTAGAGTGAAGTTAAGCTCTATGTATAATTATAGACACTAAAAAAAATTCAATCTAATCCATTCAAATTAGATCGAGCGTCAATCTACATTGGTGATTCGCTCTTAGTGCTCATCATGATACTGAAACTGGTTTCTGCATATTCACGTACGTACCTTGAGCTTCTTGGAGGCATAGAAGAGGAAGATGGAAATGTAGATGGATTCGAGGACGCAGCCGCAGGAGTTAATGGTGATGAGGAGGAGTCCAGTGTTCTTCTTGAGGAGTGCATAATAAATCCAGATCATACAGCTTAATAGAGTTACCACATAAGGAAGTGACTGGAATCCCTCTGTAGATTTCTTCTTGCATATTTTGTAAAATGTTGGCCTGCAAAAATCATTCGTAACATATTATTATTATTATTATTATATATTGCTCATCATGATATATGGCTCCGAATTCATTAATTACAGAATATTAAGCAAGATGACTTACACAGGAGCAAGAAGCACCAGGAAGGAGATGATGTTGCCTACATTAGATATAGAAATAAAACAAATTAATCAAGCATATATATATATATATATATATATACATATATATATTTCAGTACAATCTTGACGGAAAGTCATGAAGAAACTAGCTAGTGCATGACTTATTATTACTGATCAATAACAGTATGAAGATCAGCAGCCAGAAGAATGGAATATAATATATAATATTCTTTTAAGCTGTCAATACTATTTGACGTTCTTTTGGGTGCCTAGAAAGGAAATAAATAATGAAAGAAAGACAGAAACTATAAAAGTAAAGAGAGAATATAGCACTAATTACGATATGTACCCAAAAGGCCGAAAACAAAACCAAAGTGATGAATGGCCATCTCTGCAATGTTAAAAATTAATTCAACCCCACAAACAAAACTGTGTTTTGGAGTGCTCTTTCTCTCTCTTTCTCTAACTCTATTCTCTGCAAATTAAAGGATTGAAAATGATATATTCTCTCCCTTTGGGCTATGATCTCATCTCTCTCTCTCTTTCTCTCTCAATCCCACGATTCCATAATGCCAAGGGGTTCTCACCTATTTATAGTTGGGAAAAAGTGAGCAACTTGTCATTGAAATTTTAAAGAATATAATATAGGAAGGCCAGTATCCATCTATTATATATTGTGGCTTTATAGTTCTATTTATAAACAATTTTTTATGGGTTTTATCTTTTTTATAAGTAATTTTTACTTTGTGTCTGAAAATATAAACTCTTTTTTTTTCTATTTTAGCCTTATTAAATATATATTATTTATAATTAATTATCACACACACCAAAAGTTATATTCAGAAGAGAGAGAACTCATTGGGTGAATGAAATTAACAAAACATTGGGAAAACTTATTTTACTATCTTTCATACTTTTTATACATCATCTCTCTATTTTTATAAATAGGGGCATATATGAAAAAAAAAAATAATATTTTTAACATATTTATTGCTTTTAACTACCAATTTGTTTTACACAATAAAAAAAAAATACTTACAAATAGGACTGAAGGGAGTAGTAGTTGTTTCTGCTTAGTTATAAGCTTCAGCTTAATATATAAACCTTTCCAACACAAAGTCTCAATTCTATTGCTTTCAGTAATAACCTTGTTCAAGTTCACATTTCCATTGAAAACCAAAGAGGTCCTCATGCACTGCCCAATGCCATTAATGGTACATATATACCACTCTACACTTTTTTATACACCAGTTATACCTCATTCTCGCAAATTAAGAAAAATACTAAATGAATAAACTTTTTTATATTTGTCTTTATTTATAAAAGAGTACACATTTTCTCTTACATCATTTTATCTTTATATATTTACACCTCTCTCTCTTTTCTCTTTCCCATATGCCCAACTAATAATGAATAAGTATAAAATTGACAAAACATTATTTATTATCTACAAGTGACTTATATTTTAAGTAAAAATTTTTTGGTACCAGTAACTTATAAAAGGGTATATACATCAAATTCTTGGGGCCCACTATAAGGTGACTTTATTTAATTTCTGATATGTTTTACCCACCAAGAGCTTCTTTTTAAGCCTCTGGCTTTCAGTTTTAAGGTCTCCTTGCTCTTTCTAAAGGCCATCTTCTTCCTCCATGTTGTTACCAAAAAATTCACTAATTTGGTACCATTTATTAGTCCATCTTCGCTAGGCAAATGAACCTGGCTCTTAAAGCATCTATGGCTATATTAGTTATTCTTTTGAAAAATATCTAGACTTGATTAGATACACTTTACTCTCTTATATGGGCAACAAAGAAATATCAACTTGCCTCTATATCAGTTCCAACTTTCTAGTTTTTTAATTTTTTCCCCCTTCCCTTGTGTATATGTTCAAAATTAGGTAGACCTCTAGGCTATCGCAAAAAGTCTGAGAAATAGGTTGAGCTTTAAATGGTGTAGTTTGTTATAGATTTTTTATATTATTTATCAATAATCAATAAATTATAAAATTTTAGTAAAGTTGCGAGATAAAGAAGTGAAATTCGATTTGAAGGCCAATAAAATTTTTATAGAATTATGAAGCCAGAAAAATAATTAACTATGCTAGAAATAAATAATTGGTAAATACGATTTTTTTCCCATTGGATGTGGTGACCATAAATTTGGCGTATTGGGATGGTTGGTTTCCACTTGAGGACCACTTGGTAATATATGGTCTGTATAATTCCCTTTATTTCTAAATGAATATAATGTTACCGTAAATGGCTCAATTATAACAAATTATTAGTAGAAAGAAAACGAGGGTATGGGAAAGATTTATTTTCAAATCAACCTAATTAATTAATTATATTCCATGAAAAAATCAATTACAATCATATGCTAATTAAATAACTTATTTTTTTAAAAAAATAATAATAAATATCCATAATTGGCCCTGGTCCCTCCACCCTCACCCTTAGATCTTGCAAGTTTCTTTCTTTTTTTCTGGTCATCACAAAAGATTTAGGATCATCTAACATGGGCCAAAGTCGAATCAAACTGATTAATAATGGCTAGCTACAGATCTTGGCAGAGGCTAATGTGTCATTGTGAACTGTAATGCACTATATCAAATTACTTGCATGGAAGCTTCCAGAGAGATTGAGATTCATTACTTTTTCTATACTTAATATAAATGTTTGATGTATTAAGATTAAGTGAATTAGTTAAGTTAGTTATTTATAAAAAAAAATATGCATTTATTTTTCTAAAATAACTTATTTAATCATTTGCATTGGATATGTTTTTTTGATGGAAAACCCTTTAATATATATAATCAATTTTAATAGGAATAGTTGTGGGGGGAAATATATAATTTTTTTGAGATAAAGTGGTTTGAAGATTTGAAGTTTTAGATTTATGACCAACATAAATCCCTAAATAGCTTATATATTTAGCACGGGGTTGGTTAATTAAAATTAGAATTAGGATGAGACTTAACAGGGGAAGCTTTTTGACATGGAAAAATCGCAATGGGCGTTTAGATCTGAGATTGGGACAGCAAGTGAATGAACGGTTGGATACAAAGCCAACACAGCATCGCATAATATATCGTCACGCTGTACTGCTCAAATAAGAAACATCTTTACTTCTCCATATCTATCATCACATTTCAATAATATCAATGTAGTGCGAGTAGCTAGCCGCGGACCAGCTAATCACAAAATGATGGTTGAACACCTTATTTAAAAAGATTCTTAAAGAAAGGTATTATAGTCGTCTAAATCTGAATTAGTTGATTACTCGAATGCTTTATAATAAATTTCAGAAAAAAACATTGAACACCAATGATCCAACAGGTCATAAAAAAAAAATCAATGCTAGTGTGTGTAAAATATAAAATAATAAAAAAAATTATAACGCATTTTAAATTTGTTGTGAATATAATACTCTCTACCAAAAAAAGAACCTGCTTATTATCGGGACTCCGCCACCGTTCGAATTTAATTTAGTTTACTTTTTATGGTATTTACTGTTTAGCCTCACGTTACAATCTCGCCTCACTGTCGCCATCACTCATCACTCCTAACAACAAATATTTAGTTTGACTTCACCATTAAATAATTAACAAACTGTGCTATAAATTGAATCATGACATACATGAAATTTTTTTATAAAAAAAAGTACAATGTTTGGATTGATTAAAAGGTGATATTTTATTAACAAATTTTTTCTGAAGAGCGTTTATTTGGCACAAATAAATTTTGTAAGAGGTAAAAATATCAATAAACAATTTAAAAAGGTGCAAATTCACTAAAATCGTTAAATTTAACCAAATGGCCGTTAAATTATAAGAGAAGAAATCCTAATGGCATTTCGTGAAAATTAAGATTTTGGTGAATTTACAACTTTTAAATTGTTTATTGGTATTTTTTTATTTTCAAAATTTATTTATGTGCGACGCCCCTCGAGAAAAATTTTATTGATAAAATTACACCTTAATCTTTGATTTTATCATTTTAAACTTGTTTTATATAAGTACATGTAAATCATAGAGCATATTTTTCAGCCATCCTCAAATAAATCCTTCCCGTGCTCAATCACGATATGCATCTAATTAAATTTTAACTTCACCTTTTTTGTTTTCATATTTTTTGGGTTGTCCATATCTATATTTATCTATTTATTTTTTTTAAATTTTTAATACTACTTTTTACTCTGATAAAATATTAAATTTGAATCATTGAAATCTGATTTCTAAATAACAATATAAAATGGGAAGTCGAAATGAAGAAGATGATTTGTGCTAACCAGCTCAATGCTTTATCAGATACTTGGTAAATGAAAAATAATACAACGTGTGTGTGTATAACAAAAAATTAAAAGAGGAAGATAAAGAGAAGGGAAGAAAAGTGTAATTAAAGTTGAGGTGTGCGTTTTGATGATTGTGTGGGAGGAATCAATCATAAGGGTTACCTACCAAACATATATAAAAATGAGATCTTGCGGAAAAAAGACGTACAAGAGAAGAACAACAATGTTGGGCATGCAATGGATTTGGAGATTGTTAGGTACACAATTTCAAAGGGACTTTGAATTTGAACTGATAACGAGGTGGTAGTAATAGTTGGGTTAGCTGCAACGTTATCGACACTTAGCGATATATGTATCAACGAGACAGCTTTGTGACTTCGATTAGACCCGGAAAATTAGGTCCCGCGGGCAACAACAAACCCTAATCATATTCACATTTATATTCATAATAGTCCCCTATTGTTTTCTTTCATGTGTTGGAATCCACTCAGCAACTTCCCCAACCTAGCTAGCTACTAGTAACATTTAGGGTTTCCATTCACCAATAACTGAGGGTCTTTAATTAATGCTCCTTCACTAAAATTTTGTTGTTTGGACTTTGAATAGGGGCCAGGTCAAAAAAAAAAAACTTTGAATAGGGGGAAAATATTTGGAAGAGAGAACATTGCGAGTGAAAAAAATGAAGAGACATCATACTCACATACACTCCTTCTAGTCTTATTTATAAACAATATTTTCTTATATGGGGCTAATCCTTTTTATAAGCAAATTTCATTTTGTGTCTAAAAATGTAAGCTTATTTTTCTTATTTTACCCTTATTAAATACATATTATTTATAATTAATTATCATACACAATAAAAGTTATATTCAAGAGAGAGAGATAAAACTCAGTAGGTGAATGAAATCAATAAAGTATTGGGAAAACTATTAAATAGGGAAGCATGGAATCACTGAAAAATACAGAAAATCTTATTGAATGATAAAATCTTACAACTAGTTCCAATATATATATGTGTGCGCGCGCGCTCTCGCACACAACAGATGCAAATAGTCACATGTGCCTAACAAATCACATAACTAAACAAGTCACGTGTGTTCTAACCAATACAATTCCTAACACTCTCCCTTAAGTTAGGAACTCTATAATCACATGTTTCTGACTTGCTCAGAATATATTGATGTTGAGGACCTCCAAGACCCTTTGTCAAGATATCTACCAGCTGTTCTGAAGACTTCAAATAACCAAATGCAATAACTTTCTTCAACAACTTTTCAAGCACAAAATGATAGTCAACCTCAATGTGTTTTGTTTGCTCGAGAAAAACTGGATTTGTTGCAATATGAATTGCAGCCTTATTGTCACAATAAATCTGAACTAGCTCAATATCATGACCATGTAACTCTTTCATTAATCCAACAATCCAAACTAATTCAGAAACAACCATTCCTAAGGCCCTATATTTAGCCTCAGCTGAAGACTTGGAAACCGTACTTTGCTTTTTTGATTTCCAACAGACCTAGCTTTACCAGAAAACCAGTAACCGATCTTCTTGTATCAGGGCAGTCGACATGATCTGAGTCACAATAACACTCTATGGATAGTGAACTTGCTGCTGATAGGAAAATACCACATCCTGGACAATTCTTTAGATATGTAACCAGCCTTAGTGTTGCAGCCATGTGAAAGTCCTTTGGAAATTGCATAAACTGACTTAGAACCTACACAGTGAAAGCAATATCAGGTCTAGTCAATGTTAAATACAATAATTTACCAATCAGCCTTCTATAAGGCGCTGGATCTCGGAGGAAGAGATCCTATTTAGTGTTTCCTTATCCAACATATCTGGTTTAATTTCTTTTGCAGTGAGCTTAAGGTATTGCTCATAAGGTGCCACATAGTTTACTGAATCATTAATTAGTGTTAGCTCAATCAATTATGTTGCATACTTTCTTTGATTGAGAAATATACCTTGAGTAGACCTTAGAATTTCAAGACCCAAAAAATACTTTAAAGTTCCTAGGTCCTTAATTCTAAATTCACTATGCAAATATCTTTTGACTTCATTTATAGCATGAATATTATTTTCAGTAATCAGTAAATCATCCAATAAGCTAAAATAAATACAATATCAGAACTTGTCCTCTTTTGAAACAAGGCATAATCATGTTTACTCTAGAAGAAACCTGCTTGGATCAAGAATTGTGTCAATTTCTCATTATGCCACTGCCTCGAGGCCTGTTTGAGGCCATAAAGCGACTTTTGTAACCTGCATACATTGTAACCATACTCCCCGTTTGACTGATAACCGGGGGTAAATGTAATATCCCAAATTTTAGGATAAGAGGCTTGAGATTAAGCCTGGAGTAAGTGGACTACTAAGTCCCGGTCTAACAAATGTCCTAGTAAGGCATAATTGCATTCTCCAAAATTCCTTTATAATACCCTTGGGGGTATTAAAGGGAATATTGTGGTAGATTAAAGAGCTTGGGGAATGATAAAACAATACAATTAGAAGTCACACACAACATAGTTAATTGGAACACAAAGTAGTGTTGCTACCGGTGAAACTCCATGTGTGGCAGTCATGTTGTGTGACATCTTTCAACGGGCATATGATCTCCAAAAATTTTGAAACTTTTCAAAATTAAAGTAGACTTATCAAGATTTAATTTGATAGGTCATATGAGTCAATTGGAGCTGTACACAAAGAATTATGTATTTTTGAAGTTAGCCCAATGAAACTGACGTTTTTCTGTGTCAGCTTCCAAAAATGAGAATTCTTGGAATGATAGGCTTCTAGTTGGCTAAAAACTATATTTTTACTTAAAATTAGACTTAATAAGGGTCGCATAGCCTTTAGAACCACCCCAATTGGACATTTTTATAATTAAATATGAATTTTCAAAGTTTAATAAAAATTCTGTCCAGTTTTGCATTAAATGCGAAAATGGAAGAAAATGTAAGGGCAAAATGGTAATTTTACCATAAAACAAGGAAATAATTATTTTCCTAATATTCTTAATAATTTCAGTTAAATAGGAATTAAAAAGATAAAAATGGCTAATTGGTAATTAATAAGCATATTTTAGTGAATTATTATCAAGAAATGTCAAAGAGTCAAAAAGCCAAAGGTGCAAAAGTCAACAACTTGCAAGATGACATTAGGAATTCAAAGAAAAATATTTCCTCTTATTTCTCATTCATTTTTTCAGTAGGAATGAATAAGCAAAAAGGGAATTATGTTTTATGAAATATTACACAAAATAAAGCAAAATTGGACCAATGAGATTCTTGCACTTGTAAAGCAATTTAGATGACTTCTTTAAGTCATATTTCCTTGCCATTTTCATGCAAAAAATGAACCCAATAGAGAGAGGGAGTTGCTGGGACGAAAGGGAGCTTCATCCACATAAGGAGCTAGGGTTTTTGAAAATCAAAGGTAAGAAGCTTGTAATCTTGAGGTTTAAGTTTCCTAATCACTCTATAAGCTCTCCTAATTTCTTCTACTCTATCAAATTCATGGACTCAAGGAAAAATACAAAGAGAAGAGAGAGGGGGCTAACATTTTTAGAGAGAGAAGCAACAAGAATCAAGAGGTAAACTCCAAAACTTGCTTCTTTTGCCTTTGTTGTTGTTGCTGCTGGCTTGGAATTGGTTGTTTTGTGAAGATTTGATGATGAAACCCTAAGGGGTCTTGCTGTTTAAACTTTTTCAAAACATGTCAATTTAGTGTTTAAATGGTTAATCATGTGATTAGAAGTAGTAAGGAAGTGATTAAGTAAAAGAAAACAAGAAAACAACATAAGTCACCTAAGAACCTAAACTTGCTACTATGCAGGTGACATGATGAAGAGGTAATAATTTGACAATTTTGATGCTTACATTGGCTTTAGAAGGAAAAATTGTGTAGCTATTCAAGTAAAAATTTCTAACCTGTTTTTGGCTGCGGCCAAGACCCAAAATTTTCAATATTTCATATTTTTCAAGAGGTTTTGATTGATATAGTGTTTTCCAACCCCATAAACCTTTGTTGGGACTTCCAAGAGCTATCTAAGTGACTCAAATGACAACCAACAAGCTAAATTAAGAATAATTTAGCTTACATTATACCAAAAAGGATTGGATTATGTAATAACTAGTCATCCATAATTCTAATTATAGGACTTGACGACTGTCCGAAATCTAAGACTTGTCCTAGCTCAGGAAAGCAATTAGATATCGCTCAAAGGAAGCGACAAGGTAGTAACGCTGTCTTTCATATGTTATAAAATACACTGCATGTTTTATAGATTCATCATGAATTGTCTGGCACATTCTATGATGCACGAGTGGATGCCCGGGACCGATTGCACGGGTATCACTCAGGGCGTTGTGATATACCTAGCGTTATGGTGATATTTGAACTGTATGTTATGCACTGAATGCTGTTGTGATAATTCTGTTGTATGATGATTGTGTGGCATGCTTTATGATGTTGTAACTGTATGATTGACTATCTGTTACTACTGAGATTCTTTTGAATCTCACCCTTTTTCTATAAACAAACTTACAGTACATGCTGGTGGCTCAAAGGGCAAGAACGTATATACGGACAGCTAGAGGAAGAAGCTGCAAAATCTGTATTTTTATGTTGGTTGTCTGTTTCTGGTTTTGGATATTTTGATCTGTATATGGTGTGTATAACTTTGTAACTCTGACAACTGTACAATGGAAGAACTAATAAATGGACGGTAATTTAATATTAGGTTAACGCTTCAGAACTAACAGAAATTATGACTAATGTATAAATGTAAGACTTAAGCAGAGAATCACTCGCATACTCTGATATGATAAAACTAAGAGCCGATGAGACATAGTGATATAGTGAAACTTGTGGAAAAAATCAAAAAATTTCCCCCCTCTGAAAAACCCGCTCAATCCTAGGTTCGATTCATGAGTTGAGATTGAGGATTTATGAACATTATCAAAAGTTGGGTAGTCCGGGTTCAAATCCTGGTTCTACAACTGATTTAACTACTCATTTGTACTCATATGGGGCTATTGAAAATAATGTATTACAGTAAAGACATATACACCTCCTCATGGAGGTCTCCCTGCAAGAAAGCGTTATCGACATCCATTTGCCATAATAACCAGTTATGAATAACATCAAGAGAAATAATAATTCGAATAGTGACTATCTTCACAATGGGAGAAAATTTTTCATAAAAGATTATCCCTTCCTTTTGACTATGACCTTTAGCAACCAGCCGGGCTTTAAACTTATCCAAAATACCATCAGCCTTATATTTGACTTTGTATACCCATTTACAACCTATAGGTCTCTTACCCATAGGTAGGGAAACTATTTCTCAAGTCTTATTCCTCTCTAAAGCCTCTATTTCATTTTCCATAGGCTTGACCCACCGAGGATCCTTGGCTGCTTTTATATAAGTTTCTAGTTCCACAGTCTTATCAATAGAAGAAATAAAGTGTTAGTACTGATAAGAAAGATCATTAAGACAAACATTGTCAAAAACAACATTCGCATTTACTAAGTCATGTTGATATTCTGTAATAAGATATAAGGAAGGTAAGTAATTACAATGATAGTCTTTAAGATATGAGGGGGGACGCCTTTCCCTAACAGTTCTTAATTGAGATTGTTCTTGTGAAGGCAACTCATTAAAAGTATTTACATTTTCTCTCAAAATATCTTCTGTTTGCTCACCATTAGTTCTACCTACAAGGTTATATTGATGAGGATTTCCTAAATGAAGTGGGTGAGAATCATACAACATTCTAAATAGGTCCGGATGTAGCTCACAGTTTCTATCTCAACTTTCACTCTCTCTGTCCTTAAAAGGAAACTGTTTTTCCAAAAATTTGACATGTCTACTCATAATTAATGATTTAGTAGTGATGTTATATAATATGTAACCTTTCTAAGTAGATGGATATTCTAAGAAAATGCAAGGATCTGCCTTATGTGCAAACTTATCATTAGAATTCAAATTGGCAGTAAAACATAAACACCCAAATATATTCTTAAATGTGACAAATTAGGAGGTTTATTATGCAACAACTCATATAGTGTTAAATTACCTAGATTTCTGGATGGAGTCAAGTTGATTAAACAAGCAGCAATCCTCACTGCCTCTCCCTAGAATTTAATGGGAGTGTGAAAAGAAAACATGACGCTTCTAGCAACGTTTAGAAGGTGCATATGCTTCTTTCCACCACCTCCGTTCTGTTGTGGTGTCTTTGGGCAAGTTCTTTAGTAAAGAATGCCCTTAGAATAATTGAATAGATCTTGCACATCTCAGTTTGTAAACTCGGTCCCATTATCAGACCTTATAGCACTACTACAAAAATAGGCATTAGTGGCGCACCTTTTGTGACGCTTCTTTTGCTCTTCCTTAAGGAAGCGCCACCTAAAGTTTTTTAAAAAAAATAAAAATTGAAGCAACAGCTGTGGCGCTTGTTCAAGGAAATGTCACATCTGTTACGTACTTTGTGTGACACTTAGCCTAGCAAACGTCACACAAAGTATTATTTTCTTTAAAAAAAAATTCAGACCCTTCTCTCTCCTGCAATCTGCTTCCATCACCTTTATCCTTTTAGTCTCCAATCTTCATCCAACACGTATCATCACCCTTATCCTTTTAGTTCCCACATTTCCTCCTTCTCCTATACTCATGACCGTCCAAAAGTTCGATTTACACTTATCTCATTTTTTTGTTCCATCACTTCTCATATTTTCTCTTCCTCCTCTTTTTATTTTTGCAACACTCCTTGCTCATTTCTTTTTGTCACATTTCTTGCACCAAACTGACCATACTCCTTCACCTCTTGGTCTCATTTCATCCTCCTTATAGTTTCATTTCATCCTGTAAGTTGTACCCACTTATTTTTTCCTTTTTTTTATATATTTTCAAGCTACGTATAGCACATTGTCTTGTTAACCACTTTTTTTTTAATTTAAACATATATGCAACTTTGTCTTTGTCTTTTTCCTTTATTAGTTTTTTTTCAAGTGTTGTGTTTGAGATTTCCACTCACTCCGTTCAAGCTTCCTCTATATTGTAAGTTTTTTTTTAGCTTACAAATATAAATTTATTAGTAGTTAATAGTTTAATTTGCTCAATATCTTTTATATTTAATTTATTATAAAATATGAAAAAATTATTCTCATTTTTATATGTTGAAAAATAAATGAGATAAAATTAAATGTTATTATATATAGGTTATATGTGAAGATATGTAGTAGTTATAATTTTTGATTGTTGCAATAATTGTTAACATTATATTGATGAGTTGCATAAATAATATAATTATTTATTTTAACACTTGTATTTTACTTAGTAGTGATTTTGTTAATTAGTTATTTGTTAATTTATATCATTTTGGAGTTATTTGATTTTGATTTGTTTTCCTTCATTTTGTTGTAGAGATATAAAAATATGTTTAAAGTGTATTATTAATTATAATTATAGGTTTTTAAAAGAAAAATACAAACAAAATTATTGTTTTAAAAAAATGGTCTAAGGTGGCGCTTCCTTAAGAAAGTGCCACAAGAAGTGACTTCAGGAAGCGCCACCCTAGACCTTTTTTAAAAAAAAAATTTAAACAATAAATTTTAAAAAATAAAAATAAAAAAGGGCCTAGGAGGAAGCGCCACCGTAGGCTCTTTTTTAATTTTTTTTAATTTTTTTGAAAAAATTATTTTTTTTAAATTTTTTTAAAAAAGGTCTAGGGTGGCCACAGGAAGTCACTTCGTGTGGCGCTTTCTCAAGAAAGCGCCACCCTAGGTAATTTTTTTAAAAAAAGAAAAATTTTAAAAAGGCATAGGAAGTCACTTCTTGTGACGTTTTCTCAAGAAAGCGACACCCTATGTGGTATTTAAATAAAAAAATATACATGTTGTGGCGCTTGTAGGTAGCACCACAACTTCTTTTAGTGGCGTTAGGATATGTGGCGCTTGTCAAGTGCCAAAAATAATATTAAAATAAACGTCGCAGCTATATTTATTTGTAATAGTGTAGTTTTTATCTTAGCTGAAAAATGATTCTTAACATAAGCAACAAAAATCTTTAGGAATTTAACAACTTCAAACATGTGAGTTAATAAGAAAATCCATGTATGTATAGAGTAGTTATCAATAATAGTAAAAGGAATCGATATCCTTGGTGTGTGGGAGTCCTATATGGACCTCACACATCAACAATTCAAAAGATAATGTACTTTTAGAAGCGTTATGAGGAAAAGATAATTTTGTATGTTTAGCTTGAATGTAAATCTCACATTTATTGTTATTCAAATAATCAATTGGACCTAAGTCCTTTCTTACCTCCGTATGGTATTTCAAAACATGAAAAGGAGCTTGGCCTGGCCTATGATGCCACATGGAACATTTGTTATTACAATGTTGATCTACTAGATTAACAAGTCTAGTACTACTATCACGCTTGAGTAAGTAAAGTCCTAAGGATAATCTATCAATCTCTTTGTTCATTCCACTCTTCAAATCCTACAATAAACAAAAGTGAGGAGAGAAGGAAATTGCACAAGAACAATCTAGAGCTAACATCGCCACTGAAATTAGGTTGTGGCAAAACTCTTTTGTATATAACACATTTGTTAATTTTAAATGTTTTGTTAATTGAACTTCTCCAATATGGGTAACTCTAATTCGTTGTTCATTTTAAATATTTTACTATCTCTCATACTTTTTATACATTATTTCTCTGTTTTCATAAATATGGGCATATATGGAAAAAACTTGACATTTTTGACACACTTATTGCTTTTAACTACCAATTCGTTTTACGCAATCAATGATAAAGTTACTTATAAATAAGACCGAAGGGAATACTTATAAAACCAGGGTTTGGTTATTTCCCAAACAAACACTACGTCATTGTTCACTTTCTCCGTACTTCCATTCATACTTAACTTAAACTCAACTTAGAGTTTATTTGAAATGATGATTGGAACTTTTAGAAAGTAATTTTTTAATTGTAGTTTATGGTATACGATGAGAGTATAATATGTAAGATGATATTTGTATTATTTTACATAAACGTGCTTATAAATTATTATACCAAACAAACATTTAAAAATATATGAACCAATACATATGATTGAAAAGATTACAAGGATGTAATAAAAAAACTAAAAGGACTTCATAAAAAATGAGATTAAATTATAGTGTCTTGCATGTTAATTTTTCCAAAAATATATTAAGAATTGTCATGATACATAGTGTGCGAAGCTTTGAAAGTGGAGAACAATGACGCATTTGTTTTTGATTGGTGAAAGGGAGAATAATATAGGGACTGAATGGTTGGATTAGAATGGTCAAAAGGTAGGGTTGTTTAATTGAAAATAGGGAATTTTAGAGGCAAAAAGTCAAATAAATTAAGTGTATGTCATGTTGATTGATTATCATTATTATTAATCGTTTTAGATTAATCCATCATGACCTTGAATTCAGGAATTTGGTCGCTTCTAACTCACTCTACCCTTTCGCCCTCTTGAACCCACCACCATCATTACACAAACTAATTAATTTAGTTGCTTGCTAATAGCTTGATTGTTAAGACCCAATATTGAATGATTAGGCGATTATATAAAAAAAAATTTGTTTTTTTTTTGCCTTAAAAAAAGTTGTTTAATCAGTACTAGTACTTTCAAAAAAATTTATCAACTCGAAAATGATTATTCGCTTACTAAAATTTTTGGTTTTTTTGTTTAAATAACCATTCTTATCTATCTTAGGATTCCACTCCCTCCTCTTTTTAAAATTTCGATATGATCACTTTAAAATATTTGTTTTGTTTTAACATACTTGTCATCACTTTAGAATTTCAATTTGTGGCATTAAATTTTAAACCTCTTTATTCTTCATTAATAAAAGCAATGACATGGGGAGTAAGTGTTTCTTGAGAAAATAAAATGAAATAAATAAAAGAACTTTAATCAGATTGCCATTAGATCTTGCCGCCATTTAGGCTTAATTAATACACTATATTTTCTTAATATGTGTTCATAACTTTAAATAACACATATACATGCGTACATATGTTGAAATGGGAAGAGTAATAAAGCATTTTTTTGTTCACACTTCTATAGATTTAACAGGATATTCTAGTTAAATATTTCTTCCCTTTGAATTATTTAATATGTATATAGTTTCTTCATGCATGGCTTTAATTACATGGATGTTGATGTAAACAGTCTGTCATATATATATATATGATTTTAAGGAAAATCTTAGGTTATAATTCTCCAAATTGATGAGATTTTTCATGGGAGGCTCATAATCAAGATTGTTGAATATATTTTCTTCCACGCATATTAATTGTTAAAATGGTTTGGTTCGATGTACATGGCTTAATTAGTGCACAACAATTCACAGGTTAATTAGTGGGTCAAATTAATCAGGTCCATTTGTTTGAATAAGGAAAAAAATTAATTGATCATCGTCCTAACTCACTAGACAAAAGTTTCACTTGTCATAAATAGCAAGGATGTGATTCATACTCCACAAAGACGGAGTTTGAATTATGCTACCGATATGAGCGAGGACTTGATTGATAGATAATCTGTCAAAATTTAGGAGTTTTTTTTAGGTTGTGAGACTGGTTATCTTGACATAAATAGGACTGTAAGGATTGGAGTAAATTGACCTAAACTCTTTAATATATTATTTTGTTTGTTTTTAAATGACAGAGAAATCATATTCAAAGCCATGAGTAATGAAATCATGCATCTGAGTCTTAAAACAATTAAATTTGATTAAGGATTTCTCTTTTCAAGGCTTAGAGTGAAAATGATTTTCCTCTCTCTCAATAAGTGTGAACTTCTCTAAATTTGAATTTTGTTCTCCCTATTATAGGGTAATTATACTTACTAACAGCTTGTTAATAACATTTATTTCAAATAGTAAAGTTTGAATTCGAAACACTTGCATAACTCCTTCAATGTTCACGATCATCATGTCATCATCATTTAAAACTTGAAGTAGCTCATATAACCTTAAGTTCAATATCTAAAACCAAAACATACCAAACAAAACTGATCTAGAAAGTATGAAAAATAAATTCACTAACAAAATTTATACTTTTCTACACTGGTGAAACTAGTAATTATTTGAGGTACAAAGTCAGATGTCATACTACTACCTCCGGTTCTTAGTAAGATTTACTCAACTAATTTAAATAGATTGAGAAAATTAGTTATTCATAAAAAAATGTATATAAGTTTCTTTAAAATGCCCTATTAAAACATTTTTACTAAAACTAGCTACCTATCGATATGCTAATTTCCTTTAACATATACTCCCTCCGGTCTTTTTTATGGGCAACGTAACTTTCTCTTTTTTGGGGTTGATCTTTTTTATAAGCAAGTTTCTCTTTATGTCTCAAAATTTAAACTATTTTTTCCTTTTATACCCCTATTAAATACACACATCTTTATATTAATTATCCCCACTCACCATTAATTCTCTTTCATTTATTCATTTATTACACATTTTCTCTCATATTTGTTACTCATTCTCTCTCATATGTTCTTTCCATAAATATGGGCATATTTGGAAGAAACTTGATATTTTTGACACATTTATTATTTTTAACTAATCTTAATTGTCAGTTTGTTTTGCGCAATAAGGATAAAAGTTGCTATAAAAAGAATTGGAGGGAGTAGATGATAAAAAAATATAGGCATATTAAATCATCATCTAGACCAAGACAAAAAAACCAGACCGGATCGAACCGGTCGTTTCAACTGGTGACCGGTTCGGTTGATGAATTAAACCGGTGAATCGGTGGTTCGACTGGTCCACTCGGTTTACCCTTTTTTTCAGAAATATTTTTTTTTATTCTTCTAACTACTATTTCGCACTATTTTTTAGGGAAAAATAAAAGTTTAAAGACCAAGATGAAGAGAAAAGTAGGTAAAAAAAGAACAAATCTTAAAAAAAGAAGATTTTAAGGGGATATAATAATTAATTAATTATAGGAAAGGAGATATCATTACATAAATATAGGCACCATAACTAATACTAATAGATTTTAAGCATTTTTTGTCCAAAGATCTTTATGTTTATCTATAGAAATTTAAAAATATATTAATATATATATTACCACTAATAAATTGTAATATTTAAATATGACCGGTCTTGAACCATTAACCCTTGAACTTGTGCTGTGACCGGTTCATTGCCCAGTTCCATTTTTTGTTCATTAATCCAGACTCATGTATATTGTCATTTTTTTTTCACGGCATTAAACATGACTGGATGATCCGGTTATATGTCTAGCGAATATTCTTTTAATCCTATTCATAAGACAGAGGGAAAAGAACATTTGTTATCCTATTTATAGGTTAAAGATAAAATTTTCATATAAATGAACAATTTTATTCTTTATATATTTATTATTGTATTAACTTTCTTTTCATGAGGTATAATGTATATTAAATAGGGATAAAGTTATAAAGTTATTGAATTTTATGAAAGAGTTAATAAAATTTAAAGTTTTTATTGGTCTATGTGAAACATGTTAAAAATATCTTATAAATAAGACCAGAGAAATATTAAATCACTCTCTTCGGTCCGTATTATAGGTAATCTCTAGCTAATCTCTAATTAAATGGCAGAACCATGAAAGTTAAATTAGTTTACTTATTAATTTTATTTAAAATAATGAAACATTTTTTCAACCTTAAGTCTTTGACCATTCTTTAGAGGACAGAGAAACACCTTATTAGACTTCAAATATTCTCTTAATCAATTATAATAGGGGTAATATTTAGAAAAAAATACTTAATGGCCCGCTAGGCGATTTATATTATTGATTAAAAATTTCAGAAGATATCCTATATTTAGAGCTGGGAAAACGGGCCGAGCCCGTCGGGCCGGCCCGTTTAGGCCCTGAATTTATAAGGGCCGAGCCTGAGAATTTTGCCTAAAAAGTGAACGCGGGCCTAAAAGGGCCAGCCCTGTGGGGCTGAGGGCTAGCCCTTTAGGCCCTGATATACTTTTTATTTTTTAAAATTATTTATATGATAATAATATTATTGATCATTTATATTTTGTTAATGATGTTGAAAATATTTAGTTGTTATTATCTTTTTTAAAATTAAGTTTCATAAGAATATTTTGTATTAAGAATCATAAAAAATTTATAAAAGATATTTCTTATTTTATAAGAAAAATACGTTAGATATTTCTTATTTACTCTAAAGTTTCACATATGATGGTAATTTACTAATTTATTTGTATTTTATGTTTTTATAGAGTTATTTGTCATTTTAGATTATTCTTTGTTGTATATAAAGATTATGAATATATTTATGATTTGCGAGAAGAAATTGTTGATATTTTTATCCTCAAGTAGAGCCTACTACTCAAACTGAAGCACAATCAAATTTTCTTAAAATTGATGATAGTGGTGAAGAAGATGAAAATGATAGTCGTCATACTCATGTTGCTTAGAGTATTTAACTTCTTGCCTTATTATACTTTTGTGCGGATTGTGAATTATTTGTTGATACTATTTTTTACCTTTGAATATGAATTAGTAACAATATTTATTTTATTGCATGAGGCGTGTAGACGTGTAGTTAAATTTTATGTAAATATGTTCAGGCCCTACGGGCCGGCCCTGACCCTCATGCTCTCGGGCCGGGCTTTGAAAAACAACAATTTTTCTTACCTCAGGCCTTGTAGAGCCGGGCTGGCCCTGATTCCTAGCTCTACCTATATTCCTTCTGATCCAGAATATAAGTCACTTCTAAAATAATGGTTTGGTCCATAATATAAATCACTTAGGAGCAATTAATATTTTTTTTATCTATTTTACTCATATAATTAATGTTTAAATATGACTCATTGTATTACTTTTTCTTATTCAAAATCCTATTTAATATGGGTAAAATTATAATTTTTCTTCAATTTAGGACATGTTGAATGAGTCAATTAACTACAATTTCTTAGTTATAATGAATTGATTAAAGCGATTTATATTATAGAACGAGGGGGTATTTAAAATCAGAAAATCTATTTTTATCTATAAATTAAACTTTACGGTAAAAAAAAAAAAAGGCATTAAAGGCAACATAAGAAAAGAGCATTGGAGGACACTTAGCCCACCATATATTCACATTACGTTGAGAAAAGATCATCACTTTTTAAAATACTTTTCATATTAGATTAAAAAACAATCCATCATCTGCATTATTATTTTAATATATATTGGCTTTCAATTATGTGATTAGCTCTGCAAAGCAATGAGAGTCTATCTTGGTTGTTCCCACTGTTGTGGATATGAACCACGCAAGTAAGCACTAAACATGGCGATATGTATGTGGTACCTACATGACATAATAAAACGTAAAATATAGCCCTAATTAATGTGAACTTGCTTTTCTATTTTATTTTTCCCAAAGTAATTGCTTTAGGGAAAAGTTCTTCGCAAAAGTGGAAGACAAGATCACGTTCAACTTTAATTTGAATTATCATTCCTGACGTAACTCAATTAAATCAATTATACTATATATCATTATTTTTTTCCTGAAAGCATCCGATAGACATGCAATCATGTCCACCAATTTTTATTGGAACACGTCAATTTTATTTTAAGTTTATTTTCTTGAATTTTCTTATTCGTTTTAAATTTTAAAAATATTTGTTTTTTTAGCACATAAAAATAACACAACCAATTTCTCACATTTTTTGGGGTCAATTTCTTGATAGGCCATCCTGTCTGAATCTAATTGGCCCGTTTTAACACTTTCCGCTTGAATTTTTATTGTTCCAGAAATATTGGAATTTCATTTTAATGTGAAATGATATATAACAAGTTAAAACTCTGAAGAAATTACATTTTCAAGCACATGCATTACAGAAAAATTAGTGTTAGTTTTTTTAAAGCACCCTTTTAATTATTAAAGACGCTTATGAAAAAATTATAAATTTATATGACAAGTAAATTTAGTTGTTATATTTAAAACTAAATTGAACTCTTTACTATATCTTAAATTTAGAATCAGCAGAAGTATATCATTAATTGTATAAAAAGCGGGAATACTTTATCTTAAAGCTGTAGTTTTTTTTATTTAATTAAGAGTTTTTCCATCAAAGCTTAAAAAAGTAAAGGGTTCTCACCTAATAAATACACTTTTTGATATTCGAATTTATATTATCTTTCTTATAAAAATAAGATATTTTACCACTTCAATTAACAACTTATTATATTAATAAGTGGAGGTTTATTTGAACAATGCTAGAAAGTGAGGCCTATGTAAACCATAAAAAAGAGTGTGTGTGTCACGTGCGCGCTCGCGTATTCGAGTGTGGCATGCATGAGTGTGTGCATGCGACTGCGACTCCTCTGGACATGCGTGTGGAGGTCGAGGCCGTGAGAATATAGTCCATGTGAATTTTTTAATTTCCATCTTTTAATGGAAAAAATTATATATGTACACCATTTTAATATTTTAAGACATTACTATTTATTATTTTTTTAACTACGCTCACATTAGAACCAAAGAAAAGTAACTAGCTCATTAAATCAATACTCCATCCTTCATGCTTTTTTTATAAGCAACTTTCTCCTAATGTCTCAAAATATAAACTATTTTTTTTATTTTTTACCTCATTAAATACACATTTTTATATTAATTATACCCTAGTCATCATTAATTCTCTTTCATTTATTCATTTATTATACATTCTCTCTTATATTTTATACACATACTCTCTCATATTTGTTACTCATTCTCTCTCATGTGCTCTTTTCATAAATATGGATATATTTGGAAGAAACATGACATTTTTTACACATTTACTTTTTTTAATTAATCTTAATTGTCAATTCATTTTACGTAATAATGATAAAAGTTGCCTATAAAAATGACCTGATGGAGTATTATATTATGGGCCAAGGGAGTAGATAAATAGAAATTAGAAACTACTCCCCCCAAAAAATACATTACTCCTTTGATTATAAAATACTAGAAGAATTAGATAACTAATTTGTAGAGGTTAAATAAATTTGTTAAGCTAATTATTTATAAGAGATGTGTGTCGGTTTTCTAAAACACTCATTTAATAATTTGTATTGAAAATGATCTCTAATGGGAACTCATTTAATAAGTATAATTAACAGGATCAATAGGCATGAAATATTATAAATGTGGGAGACAGGATAAATTAGAGTGTCATATTTATGGACTAAAACAAACATTTTCATTATTTCTTACATATAGGACAGTAGAGTAACAAGGAAAGAGAGGGAGCAATAATTTATGAATGTGTGAGTGGGCGCAAGAAGGGCGCACAGAAGTTTATGCTTATTCTAGAAAGAATTTTTGAGAAGATACGAAACATTCATAAATAAATGTTGCTGGGATAAAGATTAAAGTTCCAGTAATTTGTCATTCTTTTAAGATTTAATTGCAGGGAATGTAGAACGCAGTTTGTAAATAATTTAACAGTAACTTCTGTGTGTATAACTGTATATAAGTTGCACAAAATTTGATATTTCATCTAAATATAGTTGTTGGAAACATATACACAAACACTAATACCAACCTCCCATCTTAAATATAATATCTAATTTACTTTTTTTGAAGAGATTAAGGAAACTAAGCTACTTAATTATCTCATATCTTGTATATGATTAAATTATATATATATATATATATATATATAATTTTAATTTATAAATTAAATAAATTAATTATATATATATATAAAATATAAATACTTTAAAGTGATTTAATTAATTAACTTCCTTAATTCCCTAAAAAATCAACTGAGGCTTAGATTTAGGATTGGAGGTAGTGGTTAATTTTTTATAGCTAGTTCCAATAAATTGTGAATATTGTGATCCAATGACTTTGGTTTTAAAATTATCAATCTTAATATATATCAAATATGTCAAACCCGCGGCCGGGTTATCTAAACATACATGTGATAGAGAAATTAAAGTAGTGAGCCAATGGCCCAAGTCCAAATTATATTCTTTAATCAAAATAAACTCTGACATATTAATTATATTCCTTAATCTATGCAATATGTCAAAAGCCTTAAATGACAAATAAAAAAGAAAAGATGGTCGGGTGCCGATCGAAAATTCACAAGTCACTGAAGAAAAATCCGTTTATTTCCCTTAAAAATTACACGATCCGACATTTTTTTAACTAACATTCGTGAAGATAAAAATTATATTTATGTTCATCGATCCATCATGAATAGATAAACTGGAGGAGTAATTAACTTTTTGACACAACTTTTGGATATTTACTTTTATGGCCAATAATTTGTATATTGACTTGCCGCACAATCATCAACTATACTCCATATATATAGTAATATGTTACAAATATGGGTATACTGATAATCAAGCTAAAGTTAATTACCAACAAAATTTGGGTAAGTCCTTATATATCCACGTGCATCTAGTCCCAGCCTTAGAGATAAATTATCACAATAATAGTCCGTAATTACAATCTTATTCCTGTCTTTGATTTTGTAATGGTTAGATTCAAAATCCACTTGGCATGGCTCAAGGTGAAGTCATAATGCAAAGAGATGAATCAAATTAAATGATTACGTCTCTTGAATGTTACTAATTGATTATTCTTGTGAGCTCGTTTATTTGTACTCCTACGTGCATATTTTATTTTACAATTAATATCATAATTAATATTATTATTTTGGCATGTGTATCCTTATTACTAATTATTTTCTAAATAATAACATCTGAGATATATAGAATTAGAATCATCATAACTGTAGAAGTGCAGTACTAAGTAATTTCGTTATACTGTTATTACATGTATTAGTGTGTACTTAAAGAGGGTGAATCAATTTTGTATGGTATTATATCAAAGATCTTATATAAAACAAGATTGAAAACCCTATATATAAAATCATTAAACAGTTCAAACCATATATATCACTTTTAAATATACTGTTCTACCAATCATTACACAATATTATATTCACAACCTAGTTTGAATGTGATTATCCTTATTGTTGAGATCAAATTCAGTCATCACTATCTCCTAAGACAACAATTTCAATCTTTTTTTAACAGTGCTATTAGCAAAAAAACTCACGTCACGTGCAATTCTATGTGACTAGCTAAGTAGCCAAACGTTATCGGTCACAGTTCACACACACACACGAACAAGAAAGCTTTTAACCTATCATGGACTAAAATATCACAGCACGCACAACGAATTATTCCCGTAATAAATCTAGGAAAAGAGACGATAGGAAGAAAGTGGTAGCTAGCCAAGATTACATTTACTTCCGTTTTCACTTACTTTTAATTGTTTCTCTATCATTGAATAAAAATGTGTGTTGTCACTTTCAACATGTTTTTGTCCATTGCTCTAACATCTTAATCATAATTTATGACTTGGGGGGCATTTCACACGAACGGTACGGTGCAAATTGCTTTTGTTGATAATCTTGAAAGAGAGAAAAAAGGGAAAGGAAAAAAAAAAGCAAAAGCAAAAGCAAAAGCATCATCAGAGTCAGAATCTCTTCATGCAGGCTAGCTAGCTTTGAGCTTTGACAAATAACATGGGCACAATTCGTACGAGACTGCCTTATGAGGGCTTTTGACTTTAATTCATAAGTGTAGACAAAAACATAAATTACATGAAAATATGGAAGCATATTACAAAGCATTAATCATATATAGAGAGATCATAGATATAGATACGTAGAAATCTGCATCGTCTCTTCTCCCTATATAAGTTTCTTAAATGGTACATGCAAGCATAAAGGAAGTCTCACTGGCAGACGCAGAGAGAGAGAGAGAGAGACATCCAATAACACCGGAAATTCCAAATCTTAATTTCCTCAAACCTTGGAACTGATCTCCCTCTCTCCTTCAGTGTTGTTGTTGTTGTGCTCTGTTTGATTCTTCCCTCCAACCTCGATATCTCCAGCTGGCTGAGAGATCATGACCAGTTGTTTCTCGTCCACGGTGGTCACGGTCGTAATGACGGCGTTCTCAATGTCCCCTTTGTTTTCTGGGAGCTTCTGGTCCTGTGCTGCGGGCTTGTGATTTCTGTACACCGCATACAGCACCATCTGAATTGTCCCAAAAGCAATACCCACAAGGTTCGGGAGCTGTCCAAAAAATTATAACACAAGATAATAATTAAGTATCACCATGTTAATTATCATATACTTAAAAAAAAGTGCATAAATATATATTCAACTCAGCTTTAATTTAGTCCCTACATTTTAAAAATTGATTTATAATTGAGTCAAAACTATATAGACTAAGTTATAACGAGTTAAAGTATAAATACTAAATTACAATATAGTTAAAACTATAAAGATTAAAAAATTAATTTTCTCTATAACGGAGAACTTACAGAGATAAAGATATCTTTGAGGAGAACACCATAGGCGAGCCACATCATGGCGCTGACGGTGAGGAGGAGTGAAAGAGTGAAGGGCATGAACTCCACACTCTTGGTGCGAATAACCACTCTCTGTGCAATTACAAATATGAATACGTAAGTAACAAGGCATGTGGGTTGGTGTTTATATATATATCTTATGCGCGCGTGTGTGTAATGAAAAGTAAAAGGTGATATTATGAGGAGTAGGCATTACTCACGATAATGCTTAAAGGAGCAACAAAAACACTAATTGAGAAGACGACACAAATCCAACCAAGAAGCTTGATACGAGCAGCACGCTCTTTGGAAAGGAGATGAGTAAGGAGGACGATGATGCACATGCCACCAAAGTTCAAGAGCAGAATCATCCTCAACGTGAAGACTCTAGCTTTCTTGGGGCAGTAAGTGATGTAAATGACAAGGTAAATGATCTCAATGACACAGCCCACGGAATTTATGGTGATGATCAGGAATTCACCAGTCTTTATATAAGCATAGAATATCCAAAGCATTGCACTGAACAAAGCTGCCACATAAGGAATAGACTGAAACCCTTCCGTTGTTTTCTTCTTACACACCCTGTAAAACGTCGGCCTGCATGCAATAATATCTCTCCATTTAATAACTAATACGCAACTCACAGAAATATATTAAGAATCAGAGGTAGTATAATGAAATGATGAATGAATCACACGACCAAAGTATATATATACTTACAGTGGTGCAAGGAAGCACATGAAGGAGACAATGTTTCCGACGACACCAACGATGAAAGCTGCGGGAGGAGCCATGGTTGCTTGATTGGTATATGAGAATCTCTCTCTCTCTCTCTCTCTCTCTCTCTCTCTCTCTCTCTCTCTCTGAGTCTGAGTTTGAGAAATCCCTAATGGAAGGGAGAGGAAGGAAGGTAGGTGAGAAGCTTTGGAAGCTTGATGATGATACCCTGCCACGGAAGAAACACAAAAGGGAGGTGCCTTATATATAGGGCAGGTCGCTCGAACATGTCATGCATGCTAGCTAGCGAGCTCTATTATTAGTAATATTATTGGCATGGGATTACATGGACACCATGCAATTCAATTGGGTATGAATCAACAGTGATAACATCAAAGAGGGATCGCTTTCAAAGAAACAAGTAGTATTAGTAATAGCCATTTGGGTGTACAGAAGACTCATGCACCCAACTATCCTCCCTCAATTATTGGCAACTCAGCACATTATTATTGGAAGTGGTTGGTGCATTGTAGTTTTGCATTTAATGCTCCGGCCACCCCCTTTAATTTGCTTCTACGACGCGTTACCTGTACCCCTCATCATGCATGCTTTAATATTTACCACTCCAAAATGCTCCCTTAAATCAGGCTTCAATTAAATCATCTGAAATGAACCGACTCTTGTTTATTATTACCTCTACTACTCCTAGTATAAGAGTTGATTGACTAATTTTTGTGGATTAATGAAGTTATTATTTATAATAAATATATGTTGATTTTCCTAACATGTCATTTTTATCACTATTCTTGAACAAAAAATCATTAATATGTGAAATTGATAAGGATAATCAAAGAAAAAAAATCATAATTTTAAGAAATAAAGTAAAGTGAGGTTGATATTTAAAACTGAATTCAATCACAACTATCTTTTATATTAAAGACTGGAGAGTGTAGTACTAGTTAATACTCGTACTTAATAACGTAAGTGTCCATTTTTTTCTTTGTGACAAATTAAATCACATTTTTTTACCTTCGTATGTTAATTTGGTTTCTCATTTACTACATAAGCCTCTTTTGTCTTTCCTCTATTAACATTCAAATTTTGTGCATATATATTACAGGGGGATAGGACGCCATAATTTCTTGAAGAGACTAAATATCATGATAATGAGTAGGTAAGAAATGCCTTGCTAAAGAAATATACTACTACTAAAAAAAACACAGAATAGCTGGTCACGTAATGAGGAGGTGAGGGGTAGTAATAAGATGATGAGGTACAAGCTGGCTCCAAATCAGCCAAAGCAAAACCACAAGCCACCCCAAATTCAGGCTACCAAATTTTCATGGATAGTAAATATAACGAAGACACGTGTAAAACCAAGCGAAATGGTCCTAGTTTTCGAGTGTAGGATCTGTTTGGAAGGTGATTAAAGAAGATGTTGCTGGAGAGAAGAGGGAAGCGTTGTAGGTAGTGTGGCGATAAATCTAGCCGCTGATAACTTTTTGACTGATCACGCGTGACCATAGTGAAAAATTCAAAGTCTATGTATATGCATCTCCTTTCAGATGAAGCCGTGTGTCACCGATCTAGTCACACGACAAGTATAGGTATCTGCCCATTCCATTATACTCAGTATACGTGTATTTTCACCTGCTTCGTTCACAGGCATGCGTTTGCATTCAAGAATATGCCCATTCACACCTTTTTTCAAATATCTCTCTTAAATTATTGTAATATGGAGTAGTATCATCATGTAAACATACAAAATGAGTTCTGCGTGCGTCTTCCGCACTTAATTTCGTATAAAGTAGTAGGAGCAGCGATAGTTTAATTTGCATTTAAATGCGTAGAAAATTGCCAAGATGAACAAAGTGAATATACCATATATATATATATATATACACGGGTGGACTCGTGAATTGTGATGACATTAAATATATAGTTGGATTTCTCGGTGGAAGGTGCGGATGACAAGAAATAAAGGATAGAAGGTTTCACATTTGTGCCAAGTCTACTGCTCCTAATGACACGTAAATTTATTTATATGATTTTACCATTAATGTGAAATTGTATCTAGATGAGCTAGTAACAAATTATTGTTCATTCGGGTATAAAATATAAATCTTCAATTTCAATTGCTTCACCAGAATTAAGGAAGAGCAGCTCACTCATTAAATATGTCTTAAATTTAAAAAAAAAATAACTTTACCCATATGAAATAAGATGTCTTAAATTTCTAATTTTGCCATTATTTATTATTGGTTTCAAAAATCAACATGAATAATTTTTTTGTTTATTTCAATTAATATGGGTAAAATTGTAAAAATTGCATTTACTACACTAAAAATGGACTTATAATATAAAGACCAAAATTTTTTATCAAAATAACTTATAAATAGAATCAGCGTGGTAAATATAGAATCTGAAAATTGAAAAACCCCAATTAGGTTTGTTGTCTAGAATTAATAAGGTAATGACTACATTTAAAGAGCAATTCGCAATTTATTTTATGAAAAATATCTTATTTAAGATTTTACAATTTTCAAATATTTTTTCCTGTGATTTTTCTAAGATTCTATAACCTAACAATATGCTCTACCTCACACTTTACACAACGCGTTTGGTTTCGTGAAAATAGATAGGCTTATATTATTGTGTGAAAAACAAGTAACCTAACCCGTATAAGTGCCATGATCAGGGAATATAATTAATGAATAGCGTAATTTGTTAATTGATGGTAAATCGGAGAGAATGGGAAGTGGGAGATATTTTTGGTGTGCGTGCACGTGTTGTTTTGTTCTGATATGTATGGAAAGTGTAATAATATGAAATGGCGTTGCTTAGAGAGACTTAAATGCCAGTATATACCAGATATTTGGTTTAACTTATATTTATATATAAATTCGATTTATGTATAAATTGAAATAAAATTTTTTCATATATTTACTTCGTAAACCGTAAAAAATACATCGTAGATCGTAAAAACTACCTCATATACTATAAATAATAATTAAAAAGCATTTTTATAGATTCTAATCACTATTTCAAACAACCTTATAATTGGTGATTAACTGTGTATATATAGCTGGATGCATGATCTCTCTCTCTCTCCCTCCTCCAACTAAAATTGCTACTTTCCAAAATTCAAAAGATTTCACCTCTTTCTAAAGAAAAGTGCCTTCATAAACTTTAACATGATAGTTACAACCACACCGCCACCACGTCACCATCTAAATCACCTTTCTTAGAGTTTAGACGAAATAAAGCCGAGGCTCGAGAAATGAGACCCGCACAAATTAATAATTTGCTTAGTAGCAAAACCCTAGCTAGGGTTTGTGGATGTCTTATTATCAAAAAGAAAAAAAAACAAAAAGGAAGAAACTCTAACTACTATAGTCATATTAAACGTTAATCACATCAATATAAAAATCGTATGAAAGTCTCTTTAATTACTGAACAGGTGTTTTCATTGTGAATACTAGCTAACCCAAAAAAAAAAGTTATTAATGAACAACCATGCGTTTATTTAGCATCTTCACAGTTCCATAACAACATAAGAATTCAAAGTAGATCTTACGCTAAAGACCGAATTTCTTTGTTATGCAGATAAACTGATTTTTACATTGCATCTAATTATATGTATTTCTCTGTTGTGTGTGTATAGCAATTAAGCGAATTTCTTTGAAAGTCAATATACGAATTTTTATCAGTGCTTATTATGCATGCATGGGGCATATAACTAAGCAATTGGAAATTTTGGTTCATGACGCTAGCTAGCTTCTGCCATAAAAAATGGGTGAAATGGCACTAGGCTTAAGGAACACACAGAAAGATAAGAGTCGTAGGGTCCTGATTTTCATGAGTGGTACATTACCTGACGAATTTAATTTAATATACGTGTGATATACATGTGGATGAAATTGATGCGTAGCTGTTTCTAAATCAAAATTCAGCCACGCATATATATGTGATTGCCAGCTGATTTTATCTTATTTTATTTAGTAGAATATAATATAAGCCTCTTAATCTAAGGGGTTTTTGTGTGGCGCTCGAAATTCCAATAACAAGGACAACACCTGAAACTTGCTCAATTCGTCAACATAATCAATGTAGAACCTATTTGAAATGAGATTGGACTAAAGCTATGATTAATTAGTAATGGGACCCCCTCTTCTTCCTTCTGTTTCATTCCATGTTCACCAAAAAAAATTATTTAATATTTTAACACTCTTATTTCTTATATGAATGGATATAATTGAAGAGAAAATAATACTATAAAAATATATACTCCCTTTTGTTCAAAATATAAGTTATTTTCAATCATCACACTCTAATAAAAAAATAGCGGTAAACTTATTAAATATGTTTTAAATTAAAATTTTTTCAACTCTGCCCTATTCAAATTTGTCCCACGTACCTTCTCTACTCTTTCTAATATCTAATGTGCGACACTGATAAATATTGGTAAAACTAAAAATAGTAATTAATAACTCTTCGGGTGGATTTTATTATACCCCAAGAATTTATTCTACAAGGCACTCTGGCTATATTATGGACAGGATGGGGGATATAACTTGTAATGTTTACATTTATTATTTTCTTGGAATGTGTTATTTTTTTATATAAATGTAAATGTGATCGAGTGACTCATACACATATATGTGCAGAGATATGACAATTCATATATCTGATTGAATGCATGTAGATGGAAAACTAGGAAGAAATATAATGGATTGAGATTAGAGAAGTGGGAATAAAAGGTATGTGGGCAAATGAAGGCCATAAGGAAATGGAGGGGGTTTTGTGAGATTTGCATTAATTATGAGGCGAATTGGGAAGCGTCATTATTAATGGTTAGCGAAGGCCCTTTCACTTTTGGTTTGAAATTTGATAGATATTTTGTCTTGTGTCTCACCTCTTTCAAAGATCCTTGGCCACTTTCCCATTTCCCAGCCATGAACTCACGCTAGGAAAGCGACAACACTCCTCTCATTATTTCATTTTGGCTCCATATATGTACGTTCAATTCACAACTCTGTGTTATCACAGAATTTTAGCTAAATTCTTTATTTCAGAATTATGACTGTCATACATTATTAACTAAGTTTATGCTGCTAATGAATATACGCCTTGAGCAATATAGTATAATTAAGGGGTTGGATTCAATGCGCATCAAGTCATGTTTTTTGTTTAATTTGCAGAGATATAGGGCTGGTTTTGTGTATGGTTTAATTCAATCAATAATATGGTCTGAATATAATATTTAAATTTAATTACATCCATTGAAACGCAAATACATCAGTAATATGCTGCCAATGAATATACGCGTATTATGATTCATGAGGATTATTGCCTAATGTCGTTACTCAGAACGCGAGCAGTAAAGACTAAATTATATATATGTATTTTTAAAACTCATCTCAAGTCACAATCAAACGGTTAAAGACTCAATTAATTAAGATGAAATGAAAACAGATCAAATATGCACAAAGTATAAACTAGTGTAATTAAAGTATCACAAGTCAACAGACGTGAGGAAGAAAACGACGTGGATAAATTAGTAAAATGCGTGAATTATAAGGCTGATATCACTTGCGGTGAAAAGAAAGAAGGAATTGACATGGAAGTCCTTGTAAGAATAATGATGAGAGGAAGACCCTGCTATCTCCACAAGACACGCTGGTATTGAAGAAAAAGATCCCTAATGTCAACACCATACAAATACTTTTCACCCTCTTCAATTAAATCTCTCTCTCTCACGCACACATCACTCAACCCTTCTTTCTCATATCATAATTCCTAGCCCACTTGGGTCACCCCCCCCCCCCACACACATTTAATTCCAGCCCCTCAATTATATATACAATTCATTTTTTTAAAAAAATTCTTTAATCTTTATAATACAAGTCACTTGGAGATTAAAGAATATTTATTTATCAATTTTTTTAATATAATTAATGTCTAAATATGGCTTCTTGTATTTTTCTCTCATTCAAAACCTCATTCAGTATGGTTAAAGTTGAAAAAATTTTCAGTTTTCAAACAGATTTAACGAGTTAAATATTATTTACTTTTTGGTTTGAATTAATTAAAGTGAGGAGGGGTGTGTGTGTGGGTATGGACATGAACGCACACACTGCACGCACGCTTCTTCTCTGACGCCACAATGTCTTGCATATTCTAACTAAGTTTAATCAATTAGCTTAGGTAGGGCATATTATGAGTCATTCGTCTTTAATGGCAACTACAGTGCATTTTCTAATTCAAGAAATAAAAAAGAGTTTCGTGTTAATTAATTAATGTTTCTTTGATTGACGTGATGACAATTAAACTTCCATGACTCCATGATTACTTGCGCTATTTTTTTTAAAAAAATAATTATCGAGATTATGTGGCTACTATCTTATCACATAATTTAGGTTGACGTTGGCTTGTCCGCGTATAGTCTCAATTAAACATGCATGCACCCGCACACACACGTACGAGAGGCATCTTTGCTAATTTTTGTCTTGTACGTGGATAAATTCATATTCTTTACGTGATATACTTAAACCTCGATATCTATTAAGTAATTAACTACACGGTCAAGCATTTGATATTTTTCACTCTGATGTGGTGGTCACACACAAACACATTATCCTGATAATTAAATCAGTAGTTAAAACATGTTATTATCTTGACAAAATTTAAGAAAATTAAATAAACGAGATCTGGATAAACAGGTCGGATCGTCCGATACACTGCTCCTGCCTGGCAATAAATTGATAGTACGAAGTATTAATGTATATATATCGTTGGTTTATGTATTACTAATAGATTTGGCAAAGAGGGTGGATACAAGGATTATTGTGGCTGCTATGAAACTCATCATTAATATATTAAGCCATTATTAATAATACGTCTTCCTGCGACCATAGATTACATATACTTTGGCTTTAGCTTAAGGAAATTATTAATTACCTCATCTGATACTCCTGTGCTCAAGCTCTCGTTATCATGAAACTTTATAATAATTCTAATAATGAGGCGTGCTAAATCACTTTTTTTTTTTGGCCTAACAATCATTTGCCTAACGTACTGTTTGTATAATATTGGAACATATTGTGAACTGAGTTGTGAATTTAGGCACAAAAGAAAGACTCCAAAAGAAGAGTCATATTCGAGAGGGAATTATTGGTGAGGTGCCTTAAAAGATCTGATCTGGCTGACCCCATTAGCCACATTATTATTGATGACAAAATACAATGAACTCCACAAAAACTCTTCGTAGCTAGTGAGTCTTCAACGTTTTGACAAAAAATATTAAATTATTATTCGGCGTGTTTAATTCTCTTTGTTGTTGACATGAAGAAGCACGCAAATTGTATAAAATCAGTGTGACAGTATTTAAATAAGCGTGGTTCCTTCATGTTCGTCCTTTTCATGTCTACTTCCAGAATGTTGTTGTCAGTCATAAGAAGGGTTGGCGCGAATCTAATTTAATTCCAGAATTTTGATATGTCCTAGATTTTTGTGCCATTATTACGAATCCAGCAAAGGTTTTGACACATAAACCTTCAGCCTCCAACCCAACACAATGACTTACGCTCCGAGGCAGGGATTATTATTGGTTGGGTACGAGACAGGAAATAAATCAGCTCTTTTTAAGGCCCATTTAAACTGGTTTTTCTGTTCAGGCCCAATTACATTGTTTGTCTCTTTGTTTTTTTCAGCTTCTCTTTGTCACTTTCCTCAATTTCCCCCGAAACAAAGAGGAGTGTAGAATTGGGCCAACCCGCTCGACAGTTTATCACTTCTGGGGGAATTATTTTGCCATTGTTTTTTTTAAAAAAATTTGTCTCTAAGCTAGCCCTATTTAATGGGATCTTTTAGAATTATTTTGCTTGTAAACGAACGCTGAATGGTGTATATTTTTTCATTCATAACAAAATTTACAAGTACTCAAAGGTAACTTTTGGCTAAAAACACAAGAGGGAAAAGAAAATTTGAAATTTTTTTCTATTTGATAAAACAAGTGACTCACTTGAAATTGAAAACACAAGCACAAGTGACGGCAGACAATGGAGGAAGGGATTTTCGTCCGCTTTAAAAAGAAAATTACTTATTCACTCAAAAAAATTATTTCTCGCTACAGAGCACAGACCTCATATTTGATAAAATCAAGTACTAAAATTAAAATGTAACGAAAGGTCTTATGGGTTCTCAAACATAAATTTCCTAATTTGTTAAAAAAAAAAACATTGGTAAGTTTCCTAATATATGTTAAAGGAGGACCAGTAAGATGGCAATGTCAAATGATTCCTTTCCAAGGATAAAGCATGCGCAGAAGACGTCAAAGTCGAAAATCTCCGGCGGAATGACAAGTTGACATTTAATTTTAATAGTCATCAAATCATTATTATTGTTTAGAATATTAAAATTTTTAAAAATATTTTTTAATCATAATTTATATTATATAAGATAAATATATAAAAAAATTTATCTCAACTTATTAAAAAACACTTATAAAATAATTCACCGTTTATCTAATCATAGGTGTGATTTTTTCTCTGTCCTTACTTATGCGTAATAATCATGTCATTGATATTTTTTCCCACTACTACCACCATTCAGTTTCTGGCGTCTCTTACCAATCCCGGTGAAGCCGCACCCAACAAAACATCCCCGAGTGTGAATTATGTAAATAATTATTATTTTCCAATTAAAAAAAGCCGCCTTCCCTCTTTTGACTTTCCATTTAATTACTCAGCGTTGTGATTCCGTTGCGTGGCTTCCGTTTCCGTTGTAGTTTTCGAACACAATCATGCAAGCAGTACAGCCTCCGCCACCTGTGCCGGTGTTTCCGGACTCTTCCGCCGCCGGAGTCACTGATGGCTCTTCAATGATTAGAGCTTACCGCGCCTGGAAGGGCAGTAACGTAAGTTGCTCACTTCTTCAAACGCAATTTAATTTTTCTTCCTTCCTTCTCTATCTGCTACTCACTTTTTTTCTCCTTTTTTTTGTAATTAAGCTAGGGTTTTTCCCGTCGTCTGGATTATTTCTTTTATATTTTAGTGGAGGTGGAGCTCCTTTTAGTTATTTTTTCTTTTTCTTTGTCGCCTACGGGTTGGTCGGACTTACTCAATTCCTGATAATACAAGACCCCCGATTTCTGGGTTATCCTTGGACATAATTTTTCCCACTTGAAGCAGAAGGGATATGTTTTTCTGATTTTACGTTATGTTATCTGTAGCTGAAAACTTTTGAAGCTTTAATGGTCGCATGATATTTATGTTGTCAATTTTGCAACCTGCGAAAATAACTCATGTTTAAATTAGCTAACGAATAAAGCAGTGCAGCTTGTGGCTCTCAGTGAGTCAGATTAGCAACTGACATCCTCCTCTGGTACATACAAATTCAGATTCTTAATAGTCGTTCTAAGATAGCACGTTGACTTCCTGAACAATTCTGGATTGTCTCAGGGATAAAATGAGAGAAAAGAAGAATATTGATATTGGTCTAAAAAGAAGGATGTGAAAGAAGATACGCATGTGTAATCTTCATAATCATCTTAACTAAAAGAGAATCTCGTGAATTATTCAGATTTTATCCCAACGCTTCGAAACCAGAGCAAGATAATAGTATATTCGTTTTATACTGATATGGTTCAAATCCATGTTTCACATTATACTTTTTTGGCATAAAAATTTCAATTTCGTAAGATCTATCGCCATGTGGAAACAGAAGGGTAGGGTACTGGACGTAAATATTTTTTGTCAAGCTTCTGTTGTTCAATATTTCATAATTTGAATTTACACTGTAGGGAATATAACAATAAATGCTTTATTTTTTAAAAAGAATAAAGATCAAATTGTTTATGTGCATCTTCTTGTTCTTGAACTCATTGTGGTTCTATTTTGCCAGGTATTTTTGCTTCAGGGGAGGCTTATATTTGGACCTGATGTAAAATCTATATTCTTAACAATATTCCTTATTGTCGCCCCTGTTGCTGCTTTCTGTGCTTTTGTGGCCAGAAAACTGTTGGATGATTTTCCTCATCACTCAGGATGGTTAATCATGGTCATAGTTATTGCCCTCACCATGTTTGTAAGTTAACTTATCCTCTGTGACCTTTCCTAAGTTCCTGACTCACGTATTAACAACATAATTTGTAACTAGCAATTGGTCTGATCTGATATTATGTTCTGATAATTCCTAATGGTTTCTTCTATGTTCAAATTATTGATGCTATCTTAATAGCCAGAGAGTTAGAATCACCTAGAACTGGAAGAATTTCCATTGTTCTTATATTTGAGACTTAACCATAAATTACTTTGCCCCTTCCCTTTTTATTCCAATTCTACAGATCTGTTACTGCACTCTTAAATCCTTAAGTGTATCCCCAGGTTCTGATCGTCCTTCTGCTGACTTCAGGAAGAGACCCTGGCATAGTTCCCCGTAATGCTCATCCTCTGGAGCTAGACGGTGATGATGGGAGTTCTAGATTCAACAACGAACAAATTCCCCGGCTACGGTTACCACGGACAAAGGATATAATTGTCAATGGCATAACTGTGAAGATCAAATATTGTGAGACCTGCAAGCTATATAGGCCTCCCCGTTGTTCTCATTGTTCGGTTTGTGATAATTGTGTGGAGCGATTTGATCATCACTGCCCTTGGGTGGGTCAGTGTATTGGATTGGTAATGTTCATTCTTTTTCTTTCATATTACTGTGTTATATTTATATTTTCCAGCTTTAAAGTGATATTATTTACTGAACTTTATCTGAAATTTATGCACTCCATCTTGTACATCTGTCTTCTGTCTTTACTAATCTATGGACTACTAGATAAAACATACTTCTTTTCCCCATTGTGGCGAACCACTTAAGCCAAAATTATTTCATGTACTCTTGTATTTTCTGCTCTCTCAATGGCACGAGCTCAAGAACATTTACGATTAATTAGCAGTTATATTAGTAGCTGATATGATGATGAAACTGCTAGTTCGAAGTTTTCTTTTTCATAAATGCTTCTATGTACATGAATGCAGCGAAATTACAGGTTCTACTTCATGTTTGTGTCCTCTGCAACTCTGCTTTGCTTATATATACATGGCTTTTGCTGGGTCTACATCAGGAGGATCATGGATTCTGAAGAGATTTCAATCTGGAAAGCAATGATCAAAACTCCTGCTTCTATAGCACTAATCATCTACTCCTTCGCCAGTGTCTGGTTCGTTGGTGGCCTTACTGCTTTCCACACGTATCTTATCAGCACAAACCAGGTTTGCATGCCTTTCAAATTCATGCTTCCCTCAAAACTTTGAATCTTAGCTAACTGCATTCCAAGTCCAAAATGTTAGTAACTACTCCTTCTGTTTTTATGGGCAGTCCACATATGAAAATTTCAGATACCGTTATGATCGTCAACAGGTCAACCCATATAACACAGGAATACTTTGGAACTTGAAAGAAATATTCTGCTCTAGTATTCCCCCATCCAAGAACAATTTCAGGTCCAAGGTTCCAAAGGATCTACCATCACCTTCGTCAATATATGGCGACGGAACTGTGGGCCCCATGATGAGAAAAACCATGAGTGAGGCGGATGAGGAGGGAAGTGAATATAATAAAGGTGGGTTTAGCAACAATGAGGAACATAGCAAGGATAGTAGTGGATTGGCTAATTCTTCCCTGGAATTGAGCATAACTATTCCCAGACAAGGTGTGGAGGCACATGATGCTTCATATGTAATGCATTCTAATTGGGAAAGAAGAAGCAGAATGGAGGACATTGTTCCTGAAGTTATTGATGGACTACCTCAACCTGGTGAACCAACAAAAGCAGCTTCATAGACTCGGAAAATTTACAAATGTAAGTAAATTTTTTTTTTTTAATAAAAAGGTGTACAAGATACATTCAATCCACCAATCAATCAAAAGTTTCTTTCTTCTTTATTTATAAAAATGTTGTTTAATGTTTAATTGGGTTATATGGCGTTTTATCCGCATTTAGTTTATATCAGACTCCCATCACTCATCTCACTTATCTTAATTTCTTCATTTCTCAATAGGTCCACTGAGCAAATATCTGAAAATAAAATAATTTTCATCCATCCCATTATTAAACAGCAAAGTTAACCGTCAATGTTGAATATTATGTTGGTTGGTTGAGAGAAAGAGATTCATCGCCCATATGATTACGGGTTTGAACAACATGGAGTTGAGAGAGAGCAAAAAAAAAAAAAAAAGAATAGCAAAGTTAACCGCCAGTATTGAAACTGACAAACAGCCCCACTGAGCTAAGCTCGCTCTTTAATGGGCTAAGGCCTGATAACACCATCGTCACTTTTTGGGCTACAAAAAATCCATTTCAACTTTGTGGCGGCCGAATTTCTGGGGTCCGCCCAACTTCAGAGAGGGGAAGTACAAAGAAAAAAAAGGAGCCACCAAGTGTATAAGGTTTATATTAGTGGGGTATGAAGAGGGATAGATATAGGCAGTTTTAACCTCAGATAATGAAAAAAATTATTTTTAGGATTTAAACTTGTAATCTAAGTCACATGACAACCACTTTACTCTGCATCAAAGCTCACCCTCAAGGTAAATACAAAGAAATTGCCCCAAAATTTAATACACTTTTGAACGAAGGATTTGACCATTGTTTAATCTGAACTTAACTTCAAGATCAGTAGATAAAGATTACTGGTATATCATATCAACATAGTCAATAAAACATCAAACATCAAATACTGTTTTAAGGAATGTTTCAACGTCGTTCTATTGTGTTTTAAAATTCACATCTAAAATTTGTAATCAGGTTTTAATACAGGTAAAACGAAATTCTTTTATCGAAATAAAATTAAAAGATGAAAAACTAATTGCATGGTCAAAATATCCACTTCCAATAAATTATTTTTTTGGGAGTCTAATATCATACTTTTTGTAATAATTATATAACTGATACTACTAAATTTTAAATAAGTATTGCAAGTATACGTGCCGTTAAAATAATATAATAACAAATTAAGGTTGTCTTACCAAAATCTAAGGTAATAGATAATTAGGTATTAAAATTCTCATTTTCAATTAAATTGAACAAATCAAAGAAGGGAATTAATTTAAAAATCAATTTAAGCAAAAATAAAAGTACTAAATTTAAAGTTTCAAGATTTCAATAGAAGAAAACAATCTAGAGTGGCTAATCCATTTTTCAAGCCTTAGAACATGTATTTACCCCAAAATAAATGCACTTAATGTTAATTTGTTAATCTAGAGTTTAAATGGATATAATTATCTTCCAATTATTCAAACATCACTCTCAAGTTAAAATTGTTATTCCTAATTAATTTACTCAAGAGGCAATAAATATCCAATTTCACTCTAATATAATTATATGGGTTCAATAGGTATATTCTTATCCTATTGACAAATTAGAATAAATTATAATCCCACATTATTTAACCATATGATCCAATTAAGATCTCTCTTCCAAAATTAATCTAAATTCTCAATTTATACATTAAGCATAAAATAGATAAAATAATTCAAAATTAAATAAATTAATTAACATTAAACACAAATTAATAAATTTATATATACTCAAATCCTCAAATTACTTCCTAGCTATCCTAAGTTCAAATAAAAATCAGCGAGACATCGCTTTAATCGGAATCATCATCTTAACAACAATTTAATTAAGTTCATGGCTATAATGAAAATCAAAGGAAAAGGAAAATAAAACTGAAGCTACTCCAAATTTCAATTGCGAAAATCCCTTATCAATGCTCCAAGCTCCAGCCATAATCCTTCCTTCGCCTTTGATTCAGCTCCAAGCAGTGTCTGTGAAGTTGATGAGGAAAGAACCAGTCTAATCCTTTCAATCGCATTCTGCCACCAGTTGAAGGAAGAACAACCCAGCAGTTCCTTCAATGGATTTCTCCCTTTGTGGGTCACACGATGCCGACGGCGCCACCGCCGTCGAACTCTCTATCTCCTCGCTCTCCTCTGTCTCGGTCTCTGGTTTCGGCCCCCAAGAAGATGATGATCCTTGCAATGTCGGCTCTCTCCTCACTGGTTCGGCTCCACCGTCACTCTTAGAGAAGACGATCCACAGTTGCTGCCCCTCAGCTCTCAAGCTCTGCTCTCTCGGACTCTCAGCTCTCTCTCTCTCTTTTCCTTTAGGTCTTCTCTCTTCCTTTTCCCATCGACTCTCCACGCTGTCATCCCCAAAAACGGTGCCGTCACTTGTAATTGCTTGGTCCATAATTTCCCTTCTCTCCAAAAACGATGACGTTCCCTAACTCCATCCATCTTAAAACAACGGGGAAATTACAATTAAGTACTAGAAAAGGGAAAATGCAAAAAATTGGTTTCAAGAAATGGCAAAATTATAATGAAGTCTTATAGGACTATTTTGTAATAAATTGAAAATGATAAAAGTCTAAAATACCCCTGTCACATATATAGAGAGAGGGAAGGGAAAAATTTATCAAAGTCACGTAACACCTCTGGTAATTCGTGCGCAAAACTTAATGAAGGTCTGATCATCAACCAAAGTTGAAGAGTAAGGTATGAAATTGATGTCAACACCTTTCTTATCTTCATTATTCAATTTGATTCATGTTTTATGTTAAGTAGGTAAACAGTTTTTGAGGGTTTCTTGATTAATCTTCGTTTTGGTTGAAAAAAGGGAAAAAGCTGTCATCTTTTATGGATATTGTCCTATATTATATTTATAAACTATAAAGGTAGACGTAGGTAAATGCAATGTATATGTTTTTTGCTATGATTTCAATGTGTTTAAGTATAATTTAGTATGCTCTGTTTTCAGGTTTGTTATGCTATGTTTCTGCAAAAGAAGGGCTAAGGAATGAAGATGAGGGTGAAAGCTAAGGCTTGTGGCCATATAACCTGGTGTGCGAAGGAAAAAATATATTGTTAATAGGTGCAAAGATAGTTGTTAATATGTGTGTTGAACTTGTTAATGACAACTATAAGTAATATTTAAATGTTTTACTTATGGTGTAATGATGTTTGGTAAGGGTTTGAAAAGTTTGCTATTTTTTTTTTGGTATTTTTGAGCTGTTTTTACTCATTAAAAGTAAGAGTTAATGAACATTGTGTGAAAGTTGTGTAGCTGGAAGTCCTGATGTACGAAATTAGAATGTCTTGTTCATAGGGGCAGTGATACTTGTTAATATAGGTGGTAAACTTGTTAATGACAACTGTATTGTGCAGGTGGACAGCGGTGATAGCTAGCATGTGTGACAATAATCTACTATGTTTCCTTCATATAGGGGGAACGTTTGTAGTTAGTGGAGACAACGATATAACATATGTTAGGGGAAGGGTTAATTCAAGAACCATTAAGGAAAGTACAAGTTATGAATAGTTTAAAATAATGATATCCTCCATTTTGAGAAAAGAGAGTGGATGACTTATTATGAAATTCACATTGTACCTTGTACATGCATTTTCAGATGTAAATAAAAATTGGATATACTATGATTTTGTATTCCACTTTCATTTATGGAAATTTATAATTTGATGTAAATTCAGTTGTCAATGTATGACATGAAGTAGTCAGTGGACGCCCATAAAGTTGTTAATATATATATAGTTATATTTACACATTTGTATTCCGCTTTCATTTATGGAAATTTGTAGTTGAATGTTAATTCAGTTGTCAATGTAAGCGCATGAAATAGTCAATGGACGCCTATGCAATTGTTATTATATCTCCTGGTTATGATCACTTTGAAATATGATATTTTATGTGCATATATTTATAGATTGCTTCTATTGTTGTTATTCAACATTAATTAGATGGACATATTATATCACTTGTTATTTGTTAATAGACGGTATTAGACTTGTTAATAGAAGCTCATTGACTTGTCAATGTCGATTAAATGAATTGTCAATAGAGGCTCATCGACTTGTGAATAGAGCTCAATGGAGGGCCCTAGAGTCGTCAATGGAGGCTTCAAAACTTATCAATGGACGCCTATTGAGTTCCTTGTAGTTGTCAATGGAAGCCCTATGACTTGTCAATGGATGCTCATTGACTTGTCATCACAGTCTCATGCAATTGTCACTGGAATAAAATAATGTGGAAGAAAGAGCATCATAATTATATAACTTTAGCACTAACGTTAAGTCATGACAATGACTCTATAATTCATAATTACAACAAACATCTTAAGTACAAGAAGTTTGAATTTCATCATAACCAAAAACATCACATCTATACATTGTTACTGCACTTGATCGTTACCAAAAAGTTAGCCCAAATACAATGTGTGTACGCGATCATTACAATCCCATAATATGTTATTCATACAATCAATGTGTACTATGTCAAAGTTAACCACTACTGGAATGTACAATTCAAGTCAGCATCCTAATTAGTTCTCCTTCTCTTCTGTATGTCTTGAACCAAAGACATAACTTTTTTTGCATGTTTATTGTGAGAATGAGTAACTAGCCACCACAAGACCCCAACCTTAATTTCATGGAGTTCTTATATAGAATAGTAAGAAAACATAATAGATTCTTGCCACACGTGCTAACTATCACCGCTGTCCACCTACATAATATAATTGTCATTAACAAGTTTACCACATATATTAACAACTATTGCTACCCCTATTAATAAGGCATTCTGACATCGTACATCATAACTTCCAACCACACAACTTTCATACCATGTTCATTACCTTTCACTTTTAATGAGTAAAAATAGCTCAAAATACCAAAAAATATAGCAAACTTTTCAAATTCTTTCCAAACATCATTACACCACAAGTAAAACATTTAAATATTATCTATAGTTGTTATTAACAAGTTTAGCGCACATAGTGACAACTATCATTGTATCTATTAACAACACCTTTTTTCTTTCGCACACCAGGTTATATAATCAAAAATCTTTCACCCTCATCTTCATTCCTTAGCCCTTCTTTTGCATAAACATAGCACAACAAACCCGAAAACAGAGCATACCCACAAAGAAAACAGAGCATATTAAACTATATCTAAACACATTGAAACCACAGCCAAAGCATATCCATTACATTTACCTACGTCTACCTTTATAGTTTACAAGTATAATAGAGGACAATACCCACAAAAGATGATAAATTTTCCCCCTTTTTTCAACAAAAACGAAGATGAATAAGAAAACATCAAAATCTGTTTACCTACTCAACAAAAAAACATGAATCAAATGGAATAATCAAGATAAGAGAGGTGTTGACAACAATTTTATACATTACTCTTCAACTTTGACTGATGATCAGACCTTCATTGAGTTTTTCGTGCCAATTATTAGAGGTGTTGCATGACTTTGACATATTTTTCTCTTCCCTCTCTCTATTTATTTGACAGGGGTATTTCAGGCTTTTACCATTTCTAATTTATTACAAAATAGTCCTATAGGACTTTACTATAATTTTGCCTTTTTTTAGAACCAGTTCTTCATTTTTTTTCATTTCTTGGGACTTGATTGTAATTTCCCTAAAACAATCTAATCTTTTTTCATTCCCACATAATCCACGTCACCTGAGGGAAGAAAAAGAAACATTTAACAATAATAACAAAAACTAACATAAAGAAAAACAGGTATAATCTGGCACCTTTTTATATTTTTTTTATGTTAAAATTGTAAACTATTATTTTTTTACTAAACTATTTCATTTTAAATCTAAGATATTTATAATCTAAATATCACAAATAATGCATCAACTTAATATCTCATAAAATCTCAAAAAAATCATCTTAAATTAGTATTGATAACTCCCCAATTATATTAAAATATATCTCAAATATATTAAAAATGGGGATTTATCAATAACATCATGTGTTGTCAATCACTTTATATTTAAACATTGTCAAGTTTAAAAGAGAGAGTAGTTCTTTTAGCATAATCTTTTTTCCTACTTACAAAACCATGATTCCTAATTTTGATTCAAGAATATAATTTCTTTTACTTGATCCAACCAAAGTGAAAGCCATACACTGATGGACTTAATTAAGAATGTGACAACGGAGAGAGAGGGCTAGTTTCTTAAGAGCTAAGAATGAGTTGAGTTGCTTTTGTTTCTTTTGGAGGTGTTAATTTTGGTAAACACAGCACATTCACTATACGCCTCACTTTGTGATGCATAATTATTTATGAATCCTTCACAAATTATTGTTATTTATGGCCATAAAAGCAAAAGCATAAAGCAGATATGAGACCACCCCCATGTTCTCTTATATTGCTGCCATCTTAAGCAAACAAGCACATTAAATTCAAAATCCACCAATATTCTTCTCTTATCATTTTCTTTCTTCTTTGAATTTTCTTTCCTATCAATTTTGACTCTTTCCACATCTGTCACCTAATTATACACAAAATCTCCTTCTTAGGTAAGCAAAGTACCAATCTTTCTTCTTCTAGTTGACCTTCCCTCCTTCTTTTCTGGGTCCCCGTTTGATATTTTCTATTCTTTATTTCCCCTCAAATTTACTTCCAATTCTAAATCATAAGACAAAATAAAGAATAAAAGAAACCTATGGCTTAATAAACTATAATAAATAAAAGGGGGGGAAAAAGAACCTTTTTTTCCTTTGAAAATAATAGCAGTTGACATAAAGTGCTACTGTGTGACTCATCCATTCACTAGGGACCAAACACAGAAGTTAAAAGTAACATGTCCTCTTCCCATAAGCTTCCCCACAGAATACCTACAAGGGGATTAGCAATCTTTTTACTGTGAAAACGAAATTAACTGCCGATTTGTTCCAATTAAGGTCCATGTGTCATGTGGGGATATGAAGGGCACTATGAGAAGAGTCTGATTCAGGATTAAATGCTTGGATATCATATAATGTTAAGAAGATATAAAACTCAATTCGCTTAATTAAAAGTGATTGAATTTCAAGGAGAGTTCATGAATGAAATGAAAAGTCAGTTTTTTTTTGTTTTTTTTTATTATTAGACTTTTCATCTGAAATACATATGACAGTTGATAGCAACTAACTTTTTTTCTGTCATCCAATAGAGAATGCACAGCCTGACAAAGCTGACTTATTTTGCACCTTCAACTAAAAAAATTCACACTCCATGAACATTAAGCAAACCTATTCCTCAATGTATGTGGTTCATTTTTCACTCTTCAGTTTCTGTTCAGAAAATCAATATGCCAGCATTTCAGGGAAATTATTCTGAGCATATCTTATCTCACCAAAATGCTCAATCTACTTTTTTTTCTTTTATAAAAAAAAGCACAATTATAAGTGTTCATAACCTCTTTAATTTCTCTAAGGCCATGTCATCCAACATTTTTCATGCACATTAACTTTATCAGAACGTTCGAACTAGGAACATATTCCATCCTTGTCACTCTACACAGGATTTTGCTTGGAATGTTAGAATCTCTCTTTTCATCCTGATCATCTAGTATCATATTGCTCCAACAAGAATAACAAAGAAATCTTTACAGTATGGCCTGATAATAATAATAATCAAAACTGAGAGTTCAAGAAAAAAGACTATGAACTTTGAACTTTTCATGAATTGAACAATTTCATTGAAATCTTTCATATGTCAACTGAAATATTGCACTGCTACAAATAAATATAGTTGTGACGTTTATTTTAATATTATATATGACATTTTACAAACGCCACATATTCCAACGCTACTAAAAGAAGCCATGATGTTACCCACAAGTGTCACAACATGTATATTTTTTTTTATTTAAATACCACATAGGGTGGCGCTTCCTTGAGAAACTTCATGTGGCACTTCCTTAAAGAAATGTCACCTTAGACCATTTTTAAAAAATAATAATTTTTTATATATTTTTTTCTTTTAAAACCTTATAATTATAGTTAATAACACACTTTAAACACATTTTTATATATTTACAACAAAATGAAGAAATGAAAACCACAATCAAATAACTCCAAAATGATATAAATTAACAAAATCACTACTAAGTAAAATACAAGTATTAAAAATAAATAATTATTTTATCTGTGCAACTCATCAATGTTAACAATTACTATAACAACCAAAAATTATAACTACTACATATCTTCACATACAACCTATATACAGGAATATTTAATTTTATCTCATTTATTTTTCAGCATATAAAAATGAGAATAATTTTTTTTCAGATTTCATAATAAATTAAATATAAAATATATTAAGAAAATTAAATTATTAACTACTAATAAATATATTTGTAGGCTCAAAAACTAAAAGTACTCATAATATATAGGAAGCTTGAATAGAGTGAGCTGTTGAAACCTCAAACACAACATTTAAAAAATAATAATAAAGGAAAAAGATAAAGATAAAGTTGCATAGATGTTTAAGAAAAATGTGGTTAACAAAACAATGTGTTGTACATAGCTTCAAAATATTAAAAAAAAATTAAGTGGGTACGATTTACAGGAAAAAATGAAACTATAATAAAGTGAAATGGGACCAAGAGGGAGAAGGAGTGGGGTCAGCTTGGTGTAAAAAATGGGATTAAAAAATTGAGGAAGGAGTGCTAGAAATAAAAAGAGGAGGAGGAGAAAATGTGAGAAGTGATGGAATAAAAAAATGAGAAAAATGTAGATTGAAGTAGGGACGGTGATGAGTGACAAAAAGAGGAGAATAAGGAAATATGAGAACTAATTATAAGAGGATAAGTGTGATAACATGTGTTGGATGAAGAGTGGAGATTAAGAGGATAAAGGTGATGAAAGCAAATTGCGGGAGAGAGAATGATTTGAATTTTTTTAAAAAAAATAATACTTTGTGTGGTGCTTGCTAGGCTAAATGCCACAAAAAGTACGTAGTAGCTATGACACTTCCTTGAACAAACGCTACAACTACTGTTTCAATTTTTATTTAAAAAAAACACTTTAGGTGATGAGGAAGCGTCACCTAAGATCACCAGAAAGCTGTAAGGAAACATCACTTAAAATGTTTTTTTAAAAAAAATTAAAAAAATCTAAAAGCACAAAAGTTATTCCATTAATGGCTATTTTTGTAGAAGCGCTGCTTCAACTATGAATGAAGGAAAAAAAGACTGCTTTTTTCATACACAAGCTTCATGTACAGAAATTTTTCTAATTTTGGAACATTAATCTGTGTAGATTTTAGCCAAGTGTACGGTTCTGGGTTTATCATATTTCAGAGATATGTGTTGAATCACAGTACAGTGGCTTTGAGATATTTCTAAAAGCTGAAACTTTAAGTTTGCCAATTAGAAAGCAACAGAGGGGTAAAATAGACCAATTTTGAGGTGAATGTAATTTTCCAACTGGGCCAGATTAGGAAAGCATGACTTCATGTGTGACATCAATCATCATATAAAGGATATAACTTATTAAAGGGAAGAAAAAGGAAAATAATCATTTAAATTTCACACAGGAAATTCCAATCACTCAACAACCCCAGAAGTTGAAATTAGTCAGTAACTTACCCAATATTAGATGAAGGAATAGCAATAAACACCAATTTAGTTTTCAATTAGGCTCTTAATTTCAAACTAGGAATTAACTATTTACTTCTTTAAACGCATGTATGAGATTTCAATACTCGTAAACACGGCATTGAGGGGCCATATAATAGAATCTCAGGAGATACTTTAAAAATAAAATAATGAATTAATAAACTTGACGTTTTGGTTTTGAATGATCACTTTATGGAGACATAAAAAGCTGAGACATAACAAACAATAGGCAAAGCAAAAGACTTTAGACTATCGATTACTTCTCTGTTTAAAATAGTTGTCAAACATCAAACTTAGTCTGTTAAGTATTGTCCCCCTTTATATATTGGTCTGGTCTCCCTCCTCGAATCATTGGCTTCAACCTCATCGTTTTGTGAGCTAGATATTCTCCAGTTTCTTTCTTTTTTTCATTTTTTAGGCGAACAAAAGAGCCCAAGAAGAATTTAACTTTTGAAGCGAATATATAGTTAGGTAAATTGATTAGTTAGAAAGAATGGAAAAGATGAATTTTATGAAGAATGGAATTTGCAAATTGCCTCCTGGATTTAGGTTCCAGCCAACAGATGAGGAGCTTGTGTTTCAGTACTTGAAATGCAAGGTTCTTTCATGTCCATTGCCTACTTCGATCATTCCCGAAGTCAATGTCTGCAACTACGATCCTTGGGATTTGCCAGGTAACTATAAAAAAACCTCTACTTATTCAAAAGGAATATATAATCATACATGTATATACAGACATATTTCATTTTGTATGTATTACGCTGCATCTGCATTAATGATTTGGTTCATGAATGTAAATATAATGTTGTGTGTATTTAGGTAATTGTGAAGAGCAAGAGAGGTATTTCTTCCATTACAAGGAAGCGAAATACAGAAATGGCAATCGAATGAACCGAATGACCAAGTCTGGGTATTGGAAGGCAACTGGTTCAGACAAGAAGATATCATCTCCATCAAATAATAACAATGACAATTATAGATTTTCTGGGGTGAGAAAAACCCTAGTTTTCCACCAAGGGAATGCTCCAAACGGCTCTAGAACTTACTGGGTCATGCACGAATATCGCCTTGTCATTGCTGAAACCAGTGATCCCAACCCAACTCGCCAGGTACGTACGTCCAAATATGCTCTTGAAGTTTTTATTGATAATCAATGTTGTATAGGAAGTATTTTTAGGTTTAATATTATCTTGGATTTATTAAAATGAAGTAATATTACCACGTACCGTTTGAAAGTTATTGGTTAACATCAATTTTTAAATAATATGTCTACAAAATCACTATGTTTTAAATCTATCAAAGTGACATTCAACTTAAAAAATCTTCATTACTTCTAAATAAAAATTTATAGAGTAAATTTATACTTTAACCCAAATTAAAATGCAGTGATAAGGAAGTGTATGTTAATATGAATTAGCAAAGAACTAAGTGGATGTTTGGAATAGAAATTGAAACCTTAAAAAGTATTTTTCAATCGTAATTTACGGTATACGAAATAAGTAATGTGAGAGGAGTTTTGTCTCAACTTACATGAATCGTATTTATAAAATGAGAAAAAGCTATTTCAAACAATGCCTAAAACGATGGAGTATTGATTTGCAGAGTCAAGGGAAGGAGGTAGGAGATTGGGTTGTGTGTCGGATAAGCATGAAGAGGACAAGAGAAGGTGGTCATGTGTTGGCGAGAATGAAGAGAAGGTCAGAGATAGATGTTGTTAATGTGGGAGAGACAAGATTCTTTGATTTTATGAGGGTTGCTCCTGAACTTCATTATTCTGACACGTCATCGGCTTGTTCCAGCTCAAGTGACATTACAGAGGTGTGTTCAGGCGTAGCATCATGAAGAAACCAGTGGCTATAGCTATTCTGTTGACTTTTAAGAGTTCATTATAAGACTTCGAACCCCATATACATGTGTGTGTGTGTGTAGAGAGAGCGCTATATATACACATACATGTCTGAGTATGGATGCATCTCGTGAGATTCATATGTAATAAGCTCATATTCATCTTGTCGTTTGTTTGATATACGACCTTGTGTGCATGTGTACAAGGGTGTTTTTGGGACGGACTGGATCGGAAGAAGGTTTAAGGAATGATTTTTATTCTCAATCACAATCTTAAGAATCTTCCGTCCCCGCAAGATTGAAAGGTAAATTCATGGGATTGGGAATTTTCCAATCTCGATCCCTTTCTCTATTTAAGAAAAAATTCATATATGAATTTTTTGTTATGTTTTTTTAGTCTAATATAAATATATAATTTATTCAATATCATATTATACTAAATTAGTCTAATAAAAATATATAATACAATTATTTAAAATGAATTAAAAGAAACTATGAATTTCATTGCATGCCTAAATGGCTGAATCTTTCTGGTACTAAATGAAAGAACAAGAAAATTAACTATTGTTCTTATTTTAGAAATCAAAACAGCATCATTTGATTAGTTGTCCGATGTTTGCTCTTCATGTGACATGCTTAAAGTTCCCGATTCAACTACAAAAATCACAAGGATAAGAACAAAAAAATTAAAATTATTTAATAAATAATAAATAAAATTAACTAAATCAATTAAAAGAATAGATATTACCTTAAGAGTATTAATATTTTTACATTTTCTTTTATATTTGGTCTTGATGTCTTAGATATTTAAAAAAAATGCGCATATATATATATATATATATATATATATATATATATATATATATATATTCGAGATCAGAAATGAGACTTCCTTATCTCAAACTTTTTCGTCCCAAAATTTTTAGAACGGAATATTTACTTAAAATTGGATCGGAGAACATTGAACACCCTAAGTGTGTATATTCTTTTCAGGCGGACTCAATTTAGTTATTTTGCCCCATTGACCAACATTTTCCGATTTTCAAAACAAAAAAGGGGGGCAAAATTAAAAAGTCAGCTTCTTTTTTGCCAATTAGCTAAATAGATTGAAACAAAATATTGGGTGACAGTAGGTGGCAGCTAAAGTCTACTGCAATTTAATCACAGTATTAGGTTATCAGCAAATTAATTGATTTGACCATAAACACCCACATATATGGGTATATTATGAATTTTACTAGGCCGTTTTTCAATTTTTTTTATCGGTTTTTACTAAGTATATCATGAGATTTCACATGTTTAGTGTAAATTCTACGTTTTAACAAAACTGAAATTCAATCTCCGTAGGTAGAATATAAGATAGACTACAACTAAGTGTGTGTTTGGATTAGTTTTTGAGAATAGCTTTTACGATTTACGAAGTAAGTATGTAAGAAGAGTTTTATCTCGATTTACGCAAACCGTTGTTTGAAACCACGGTTTGGGGTGTTTCCAAACGGGCACTTAAGAAAATAACAGGTCAAAATATACATAATTCAAGCATTCATTTCGGACTCTAATATCGTGGCCTCTTTAGCCTCATGGGCCTTTGTGGCCCAAATTTTATAGGCCATTCAGGCCCAAAAGTCTTGCACATTCCCCATTTTAGCCAGGTTATTTTGTATTTTTGTTACGTGTCATTCCCGGTCAAGGAACTAATTGCGATCAAGCTTTCAAATCAAGGGGACCAAGCAGAAACAAAATCCGTTGTTCAAATCTTTGAATTGATGAATTCAAGCATTTTTCAAGGTTGTCACTCTTGCCATTTCATTGCCGCCAAAAACGTCGTAGGATTGTTACGTATACCGACAAGGCAAAATCCAAACCACATTCTAAGTGAAATTCATAATACCTTGTATCTATTATTATCCACCATTACCTGTAATCACAATCTGTACCTGCAAAACCACCACCTCCTTATATTTCTCCATCTTCTTCCACCTATTCTCTTCATCATCAACAACAACAAACTTTCATGTTCTTTAGAAAGTTGCAGTAGAATAATCCTTCTGCTCGCAACATCTTCTTCTTCCTACAATGGGGTGTGGTAGTTCCAGGATGAATTCTGCTGAAGAGGTGGTACCGGAAAAAATTCGCCCCCTCTTATTTCGTCGTTATGAGGAGCTTAAAAAACGGCGACAGAGACCGGCCGCCGCCATGCAGAGAGAAACCACCCTCTCCAAGAAGAAGCTGTTGAAGGAAGATGAAGATATTAACTCTAATAATTCTTCTGATGAAGCTGAAGCAGAGTACAAGCCGGCGGTGATTTCTCCGATGAAGGTTGAAGCCACTAACAAAGTGGCCCCATTGCCTCTTGAATCAGGTTCAGAACATGAAAAACAAACGCTACCGGATAAAGAAAAAGATGCCGCCGGCGAAGAGAAAGATACTGAGGAAGCAGAGGAAACAATTGCAGAAAAGAATGAAGATGAACAACTAGAAGAGAAAAGCGACGACGACGACGACGACGGCGATGATGATTTTGAATTTGGCGACATACCCGTATGTCCAGCCTCCCCAAGCTTCAGAATTTATTGTCTTTCTCCCCAGAATGACAAGGACGAAAGTGAGTATTTTCTGCAAATTCAAATAAATCTGACTTTAAACATGCTTTTATTTATATATATACTTGGCTAGATCATAGATATTGTGCGAATGAGATGATTTTAATGAATGAGAAAGGAGAGAGAAGAGGGCTTAGGTTTGAGTGAGCGGCTAACGGAAATTCGTAAGCGTGTGGATCTGCATTCAAGAGAAGGACTCACATCTAACGTAACATTGAAAACTGAAGGATTCAATAAAATGAAAAAGAAAAATGTGAGGGACCTGATTCAAAATCAAGAAAAATTATAATAACCTCCAAATTAATTTCTCAATACATAATTTGTCTAATAATTTTTGAATTAAAATTGCTTAAATTCAGTATGATATTAACTATATTATACATGCCATTGAATAATTTTGGGAAAATCATTCTTTTGGTATCTATTATTTTGATCAATTTTTACTTACTTATCTTTGTTTTACTCGCATTGTTAAATCATTTAATTTTAATCTATTAGCACAATTAGCTTCTATACATGGGTTAAGAATACTAACCTAGCAAATAATATACATGAGCTAATTGTGTTGAAAGAGTAAAATTAAAAGATTTAATAAGAAAAAAAACACATTTTAAATTAAAAATTAAATGAAACTATAAGTACTTTAAAAAAAGATTTTTCTAATAATGTTTTCAAAATTAAGAAAAAAAACTAGAGCTCAGAAATTCTAAACGCGACAAATATTCTTTGTCATGAATAGTTTTGAGTCTAAATCACAAAGGTTGCGACATTAACTTCTAAGAGTCTATCATTGTTTAGTCATCAGATGAAACAAAAGGAGAAAGAAGAGAGAGTAAAGATGAGAATATCAATATTTTTAGTCATGATATTGTGCTTCTGCAAATTTAAACACAATCTTGTGAGCTAAATATAAATGCAGGTAAGAACCAACAAGAAATGGTCGCAAGACAGAAATCAAGCAGCGTTCAGAGTGAGCAAAGCCTTGCTTCAGGGCACGTCAAGACACCAAGTGTTGACAGTATACATAGTGTTGTATCATCACAGAACTCAAAAATCTTGAACGAGGTGAGCAATTTCTACTTCCCCTTTCAATTTTATCTATTTATTGTTTCCCCAAATACAACAACCCATAACAAAATGTTTCAGGATATTTTTTTCCTTCTCATGCTTCTCTTATTTTTTTTGATTCAGTGTGCTGAAACACAATCAGCTAGCAAGAGAAGAAGAAACAGGAAGAAGAAACTCCAGGCTGTGAAGAACATACTGGTTGCTAAATCATTATACACGAGTTGTTCTTGCGCCGGCGCAGACAGAGCTCGTCTTGCCGCTGCAAAAACAATGAAATGACTGTTACATAATTATATATATTAGGAAGAATGACTTCTCATTATTTCATTTTGTTCCCGAGTTCCCCTCATTAGGTGGATTATTGGGGCCCATTCCATTATCTGTAATACAAACAACATAAATAGCTCGTCTGTGTTCTTCTCGTAATATGGGCATAAATTATGTGTTTTATAATTCTTTCAAATGTTAAATTTATTTATCCCTACACAATATTTTGTCACGAGTCAATTTCTCTTGTCCAGACCAAAAGAGAAGGACTACTGCAGCTAATTGCAGACGTATGTTGATTAGTATAACAATTTATTTAGAACTCATTGACCATAATCAAAAGTAGCATGTCCAAGCCTTACATATAAACACTTAATATTATATTCTCTGAATATGTAAACGCATACAATGGCAGACATGAGAAATCCTTAACAATTTATGAAACTCAAATATAACATAGACTCTGCTACAGAAACAAGAAGGAACAAGCATAGCAGAAATTATTCCCAGCAAACCTACTTGGATGGAAATGCATCATTGAGAAATTCTTCATCTTCCAAGAAAATCTGCAAATCCTTGGATTCCATCAGAAAGTCAACTGCTTCCTCATTGAACTTGAGTAAAAATCCCAACTTGATCAGCTCAGAAAGTGCCCCTACATGATCATCATTCTCACACAGTATGCCCACAGAGATTGCTTCAGAGAAATAAGTTGCATATTTGATCATGCTCGCATTCCCAGTTTCCAAGTCCATCTTCTGGATATAAAGTTTGGAACCTTCCCAACGCACCATCCTGTTCGCCTTCTTAGTAATGGTCCTGCCTGATGATAGAGACAAATTATAGCTTACAGTGATTGGCTCAGTCATCTCATAAACTTTAAGGCCAACAAGACCTTGTACAGCTTTGTGCCTCTTCTCTGCTTCCATTTTGAGGCTAGAACAAGCAAGAAAACCAAGAATAAGCTTAACCAGCCCATTTCCGATGAAAATACTACTTGGCTCCACCTCTTTGAAATCCGCACCATCCAGTTGGAATGATTCTTCCTTCTGTACACATTCAGATATAGTGCAAACACCAATTTCCTTGTAGATGCCTAATAATTTATGCCTGTCCAATGATGGCAAGCTTGGCTGAGGATACCACACAAATACTCCCTCTTTCTCAAAAAGATTCTTCATATAAAGATTATCAGCAACAAAAACATCTGACTTGTCTGACAAAAGTATTCCATTGGAATCTGATGTAACCGGTAGTTTCATCAAGATCTCGGAGAGCTTGTTCTTTGTCTTATGGCTGTTGTGCTGCAAAATAAAACTCCAGAACTTACAGCATTTGTCATGTGAAAATTGTTCAACTGAATTCTCCCATTCTTTCCAAAGCTCTATGTAGTCATCAACCTGAGGATTGCTTCTCACACCCAAAGCTGAGGAGAAAAAAGGAAGTAACTTCTTTTCATAGTAGCTCTCCAAAACATTAAACTTTGAACTGAAAAGATTATCCTTGTCATGGATGACACAGTCTTCAGGATTGACTAATTCTCCATTATGATCTCCATTAGGGATCCAAATCATTTTCCTTATATCAGTTTCTTTCTCTGGCATCCAATCATATTCACTCAGGTACCTGTAGATTCGCTCTATGGTAGATAATTCAGAATGGTAGCCAAGGTAACTAGCCAATACTGAGCGCCCTTCCAGACAATCACCAATAACCCCTATTGCAATGAGTTCTTTTTTGTAAGACTCAATTTTCGGTCCATAAAAATTCTCATCGATAAAGGGTCCATCCATTGGCTCCAATTTCCACTGGGAATCAAACAATAAACATCTTTTTGGGGTCTCATAGCCGACTTTGGTCTTCAACCATTTTCTCGACAACTGTTTTTCAAAGTCATCATCAAAGGGTTGAAGACGCTCTTGCATTAAGCGAATGCATTCCAACAGTGAAAACAAATGTTTAGGAGTTATGGAGGAAGGATCTGAAGGAAACCTTAGACCAGCAGAGATTAACTTGAGTCCATCTTTCACTTCAATTGCAACTCCCAAGCTTTTCAACTCTTTCTTGTACTCATGGATGCCCTTGCCATAAAAGTTATCTCTATCATTAATGAAAGGGAGACAAGTAATTGCGGAGAGAGATTCCCATTCTGGACCAAACAAAATGCAATCTTTGGGAGGCTTATAAGCACCAAGGCGAGTTCGCAACCACTTAGCAGTTCTTAAAATTGTCCGAAACTCTAAAGGAAGTGGAATTTCAGCTTCCTTCAGTTGTCTGTAGCAGGAGAGAAATGACTCAACATGCTGCTTGGTCAAAGACTTTTGAGAAGCCTTCTGCTCAAACACAACTCCAAATTTTTTGATTGCATCCTCAAAATCAACCACCACTCCCATTCTCCTCAACTCATTCTTGTAAGTCATAATCTTGCCCCCATAGAATTTATGATCAATCACAGGGAAACTATTGAATACCTCTAGAATACAACCCCATACAGGATCAGATAAGTAACAATCACGTGGCGCTCTGGACCCCATGGTTGTCCTTAAGCAATTTGATCCTTGAAGTGCACTAACAAGCTTGCCAGATACGTCTGAGAATTGCATGCATTCTAGCATAAAGATAATAGTCTCCGCTGTGAAATTGATCGAACTAGAGGGTGATTTTAAGTGGTCAATAACAAGTCGGTATCTTCCACTAAAGCCAACCATCACACCCAACAAATGAAGTTCCTCCTTGAAATTATATATTTCTTTACCATAGTAAGATATGTCTATGAATGGGAGGTTGCTAATTTGTAATGCAGTTTTCCACTCAGAATCATAAAAGATCGCTTCAACAGGAGGCCTGTAACCACAATATGTCTTGAGCCACCTTTCATTTTTTATGCTGCCCACAAACTCATCCAAGGGAAAATGATTTTGCCTCAGATATCTGATGAACTCAAGTATTGAAACAACTTGCACTCTACTTAAAGTGAAAGAAGCTGCCCGAGACATGAGTTCTTTCCCAATAAATGCACATGCCTCCTTAGAACTGAACATCACTCCAATTGTCTTCAACTCTTCCTTGTACTCACCAAGTTTATTCCCATAAAATATCTTATCAACTAGTGGAATGTCAACAAGAACAGATCCATTTTGCAAAAGGTTTCCCAATGTTGATTCGATTAAGAATGACTTTGATGGTGGCCTATACCCATCGATTGTAACTTTCAGCCAACTTCCTTCCCTTATGGATTTCAGAAACCTCTCTGGTAGAATTCCCCTATACTTCAAATTCCGAATCCAACCCAAAAGCAAGAAAGCATTTTCCTTCGTCAGAGGATTATTCACAGAGGAAAAGCCGGCATTCGGAGGAGATATGTGAGGTATATCACAGGCTCCAACATGAGTTTCAAGGAAGCCTATGAGCTGCTTCTGGTTGGTATATTGGCCTGCATAGAAGCGTGAGTGCAAATAGTCTTCTTTCAACTCAACATATCCTTCATTCCTCCATGGATTAGAACCAATCAGATCTGCCCATTTGCTCTCTTTGGCTGGCACAAGAACCCCCTGTCTGCATGTGGACACGCGACCGTAATTGTCTACTAGAGGCATAGATTTGCAAAGATCATCAACCTGCCACTTTGACAAATATCTCTTTGAGAATGAGTGATATAAGAAATGTGAATATGCAAGGGCCAGGCGGCAGTCATTGCTGATAGAATTGCAAATGAGAACTGCATACTTGTCTGCACTCAAAGTAGAAATATTCATTTCTTTTTCGAGCCATCCCAACAAAGTCTGTTTCCAAGGGAAACGGTGTATTGCCTTCTGTGTGATTTCTGGCATAAAATAATAATTGCCTGAACAAGAGAATTCCTTGTTCCATGAAATTAGCCACGAGACAGGACATGATTGATTCGGATCAGCAAAGAGAATCCTCACTGAACTGTAGTTCTTTTTGCATTGATCAAGATTGAAATATGACAGAGTTCCATCCGAACCAACATATTTGATTAGAGGAATGGACTTCAAGTTGGAGAGCCAGACTCCGGACCCCCAATGCTCAGCAACAAACAGCAAAAGTTGCAAGTAGACATCTTCTGATACTCCCATCACGAGATTAGAACTCTGAATACACTTTGCATACCATTCATTGTTGACTTGCTTTACACCCAAGAAGTCCAGTATGTTATTATACTGAACTTGGTCAAGTGAAGAACTTAGAACATAACTTCCATGGGAGGATAGGTTTCCCAAGTGTACTCCTTGCTCTTGAGCCTCTGTTAAAATATCCCAGAAAGCAGGCAATAGTCTGCCAACTTCACAAGGCTTATAAAAATGCTTCTGTTTCGAATATGTCTCACTTGGAACAATACTTTCTTCGACCACTTTTGCTTTGATTTTATCCCTCACATCATTCAACTCATGATAGGAAGATTCATTGACTGGTAGGAATTGAAAGAAGCGTGTCAAACTGGACACTGGAGCATCATCTGATGATATAACAAGTGATTTGAATGCATCCATGAAAGCAGAAGAAACACAATTGAGTATACCCTGGTTCCACCTGTTATCCAAGAGAATTGTCTCTCTTGATGAAGCCAACACAAAATCTGCTTGAATTATGAAAGGAAGGTTGGTTACCATCTCTGTGGGAAGAAATGCGTAGATCCCAGGTGAACTCCTTCCCCTATTAAGCCTCTCCTGATTTGGAAAGGCTAATGTGACGACCCACTCCTCCACATCCATTCTTCTTTCTACTCGATTTTCAGGCTTTACAGGAAATCTTTGCCTCCACATGTAGTACGTGCATTCTTTTTCAGAATCCCCATTCTCCTCAGCAGATAAATGGAGAATATAAGACTCAGCACTCATGTTTTTTCTTGTCATAAGATCAATCTCACTTGAAATGGCTATTGCAGTTACAGTATTAAGCCTTGGATCCTCATTATCTTCCTTAACTGAAAGTTGTTTGATTTTTGAGAGGAACAGAAGAACCTCTGGATGAATTATAGAGAGCTGTTGTTTCACTGGTCCTACTTTGTCTGGCTTCAGAGGCAACACAAAGACTGTGGTTGGAAGAGAATCACCCTCACCACATAGTTGCTTTAAGTCTTCAAGTGTTGGGTTGTCATCAACCCATTCTGGAACTATATACCCAAGACCGCAATGTGGACAAGGCTCCTCATTGAACCGTATCTGATATCCATTGCTGAAAATATAAGGCGTAGCAGTAATCAAGAACACACTCTTGAAACCAATCCCTGAAATTTAACCATAGAAGAGCTTTTATCAACAGCACACAAGTTAAAACTAAAACTATCCACGTAAATATATTCCCCTACCCTCTCTGGTCGGAACAAACTCAAAAATACTGTTAAATTATTTACTCCATCGTCAGTAATTAAAAGCACTTGAAAACTCAGTTCTTGTTGAAAAGAAATGATCTACTAAGGACACATCAAAAGAGTAAGAAAGTACCTTTCTCTCCAATGTAACCACTTCTTCTGCTGCCCTTCTTGGTGGAGCGTCCAACACTGCAGATGGATTCAATGTTTTTGGGAGAAAAGCCCCTCTCATTGTTCAGAATCAGTAATGTGGCAGGAGCTCGTGTGGCTGTTATGTCCTTTGATGTTATGATGAACTGAAGTTTTGGATCAACCCCTTCATCGTACTGGTTATCTTCTGCGTTCTGTAATGGCAAATGCAAGTTAGTGAATCAACCACTCTAATACTATTACATGAATTCATCGTTCTGTAAATCAGAAATGCAGCATTATATATTCATGGACAGCCCTTCTTATTCGTTGATACTTTTGCCATGCAATATGAAGATTAAATTAATGAAGCAAGAATAGATTCTATGCACAATTTATTTCTGAAAGCTTAACAAAGTAACAGAGCAATAATGGTAAATTGTTTATGGTAAGAGGCAGTAAAGTAGATGATCTAGTTTAATTGAAGATGACATTAGGGTGAGGGGAAAAGAACACTGGCAACACACTGATTAGTAGTCCTTTTTGTTTATCATATTTAATGGATATGGCTAGAACACATCCATCCATTTGATAGTAGAATTTGAGTCAAAAGAAACAGAAAATTAACTTTATAATGAATTAACAAAAATACTTTTTAAATATAATAATTATATTATAAAATATTTTGAATGCAGTAATTATCAATATTTACATATCTATATTTAAATCTGCACTGCTCATTTCTCCGATGCTATAAAGTATAAACCTTCCTGGACTCACTAATAGCAATTTTCCATTATTAAAAATTTGGATTGACAAGACATAAAAAACAAAATTGGCGAACAAGGAGGGCCTTAGCAATGGTAATAATCAATACTAAAATATATATTTAAAAACTCTACCGATCTGCCCATCTTGGATAATTCTGGATATACTTGCCTGACACTTTTAATTTAAAGATGGGGATGAGATTTGACTATTGAACTATTGAATTAATGAATTAATTTGATGTTAGAATCAAAAGATTTAAAAATATTAAAATAAATATTAAAAGTCTTTAAGTAATTTGATTCAAATATAAATTACTAGTATGTTGTTTTAATAAAATCACGAATTTTTTTTGTAAATTAATGATTATAAAATTATAGTTCAAAATTAATAGGAGAAAAGTGGTGAAAAATCTCAATTTAAAAATCTAATGACAAGAAGCATTTGATGCGTTCCTATAAACAAGTACCACTCTCTTTCTTGCCAATAAAATTTAACAGTGACTTTTCACCGATTTCCCCAATTAAAAAAATAAGAATATTAAAATACTAGAAGTCATATGTTTAATAAGTTAGATGATTCATCTTCTTTTATAAATAGGTGAATATTACAAAGTCACGAACAAAAAAACCGGAGTAACAAACTCCTAGAATTTATATATATCAGTCATGAATAATCTTTTAAGTTTTTTTTTTTTGGCCAACTTAAATTATCTTTTAAGTTAAATTAGCAGTTACCAAAATATTTTTTGATAATATCTTACGCCTTTTCTAGATATTATTAGCAGGTATTTAAGCAACTAACAATTCTATATTTGTGATCTGTTTGGTTCGACGGAGGGAAGGGATTTTAATAGAGGGGAAGGAAGGGGAGGGGATAGATTTTTATATTACCTTGTTTGGAGTAATGAGAGGGGAGGGGAGGGATTTTAATATTACTTTGTTTGATTTAGGAGGGAAGGGGAAGGAAAATATTTTAATTTGGACAATTTTACCCTTTTATATAATTTTTTTAAAATTATGTATAATGTTTAATAAAATATATTATAAATCTAAAATTATAATTAAATAATTATAAAAATTAAATAAATATAACTATAATTATACTAATAAATATCTAAAATTATATTACATGATTTTATTTATTTATTATATATATACAAATGGTTAAGAGCATTTTTATCCAATTAAACAAAAAAATTAACCTCCCCTCTAAATCTCTCCAAATCTCCAATTTGGAGGGAGGGTTTAAAGGAAAAAAAAAAAAATTTTCACCTCCCTCCAACATTTCTAATACCAATTAAGGGGAGGGGAGGGGAGCAAAATCCATTCCGCTCCCCTCAATTCCCTTTAAACCAAACATACCCTTAAGATTGGTGGTTGCCCATCCCCTAAATTAATTTAATATTTTGATCCTCAAATGCCATTCACATTTTACACTACCGTGGACGGCTGATGGGTCACAGGAGTTTAATTTTAACAGAAGTATTTTAAAAGCAAATTTGCAAAAGCAGTATATCAAAGCGTACAAAGTTATACAATCACACTGGAATTTCATAGAGCATAGTGCAGACATATTAAAAAAAAAACCTCCTATTTAGAAATATAAGCACCTTAAAGTTTAAAGGAAAAAGCAAGCTTAATACATACATATATATATATTGTATTACAGTAGCAAGCTTTGAGGAATGAAATTAACAAAGAAAGAAAGGGAAACCTGAATGAGCTCCATGAGAAAGTGAACATCTTTAGCATAGAGTTCAGCAGAGAGATTCTTGACGGCTTCGTGAAGGTCGAGGATCAAAGGGTTTTCGGTGCCTCCGATGGAAAACTTGTTCCTACGGATCACCTCAATGTGTTCCTTTGGACTTGGATTCTCCATTGGAAGAAGTATGAATGAACATACACAGTTCACAGAGGATAGTGTTAGAGACAACGATCACTATGAACGATGAATGATTATATATACAGAGAGAGTGAGAGAGGGTATAATGGGAAAGTGAGTCGCCTCAAGTCTTTGTCTTCGTCTTTTGAGACTCCTTCGAGGAGAAGAGAAGACGAAGGCTACTTCGTGGAGAAGCTAAAGGAATGGACTTGGAAAGTGGGAAAAGCAGAGCAATAAATTATAAGCCCACTTTTCCCATTCCATGCTGTACGGAACTATAATATGCCCCTTCGATAAATCCGGAATCCTTTTTACTTGCAAGCTTCCCATTTTCTTCTTCTTGTTGTTTTTTTAAGATTAAAGGGCACTAACGCCGTATGTTACGAGCGGCATTTATCCCGCCACCTCTCACTAATTAGGTTATTTGGGATATTTTTTCTGGATCGGGTTTATTATATAAGTTTAATTCACATAAATCGAGATAAATCTTCTCTACATAAGCACCTCGTAGATCGTAAAAGCCATTGAAAAAAAAACCGGACCGAACTGGCCGGTGATCCGGTCCGGTTCATAGCAAAACCGGTGAACCGGTTTCGACCCGGTCAGAACCGGTCAAAACCGGTGGTTCGACCGGTTTGACCGGTTTTCCTTTTTTTTTTTTTTTAAAATACATTTTTTTATTCTTCTATCTACTATTGGACATTATTTTTTAGGGAAAAATGAAAGTTTGAAGACCAAAATGAAGAGAAAAGTAAGTAAAAAAAGAATAAATCTAAAAAAAATGATTTTTAGAGGATATAATAATTAATTAATTATAGGAAAGGAGATGTCATTATATAAATATAGGCATCATAACTAATACTAATATATTTTAAGCATTTTTTACCTAAAGATCTTTACCACTAATAAATTATAATATTTTAATATGACCGGTTCGACCACCGGTTCGACCCCGGTTGAACCATTAACCCTTAAACCAATGCTGTGACCGGTTCATTGACCGGTCCGGTTTTTTGTTCCTTGGTAAAAGCACCTCGTAGATCATAAAAGTTATTTCATATTCCGTAAATTATAATTCATAAGCACTTATGGAGCTTCCATAAGCTAATACAAACAACCTCTTAATTCCACTATGATGTCTTTTGCAATAATTGGCTCCTCTATCCTATTTATACATAACTTCTCCCATATTTTCACACATACAAGTTGAGAGAAATTTTAAACTTTATCAAATCCACCTTAAAAGTCAACAAATTATACATTTATGTAAAAATTTAATGGCATACCTTATAAAATGACCGAAAAATACTTTTCTCTACCTTTAAGCTATGTTTGGCTCGATAGAGGGGAGGGGAGGGATTTTGATATTACCTTATTTAATATAGAAGGGAAAGAGAGGGGAAACATTTTCATATGGATAACTTTACATTTATTTCATTTAATTTGCATTTTATAACTTTCTAACATATTTAATAAAATATAATTATAAATGGTATTCAATACATAAAATTATAATTTTATAATTATAAAAATTAAATAAATATAATTATAAAATGTGTGACAGTTTTGAGTAAAGAATGGAAAAAGAATGGAAAGGGCACTGTGAGAATATTATAAAATAGTAGGGACATATTAGTCAATGTATATCTAAAAATTAATCTTTTCCTCCAAATTTCCTCAATTTTGGAGAGGAGAGTTAGGAGGAGAATTTTCCCTCCCCTCCTAAAAATTTTAACAATCTAAATAAGGGGAGGGGAGCAAAATCATCTCATTCCCCTCCCCTCGTACCAAAAAGACCCTTAAATAAGAGAAGAGGAGTGCCATACAATGAATCGCAGATGGAGAAGATGGCAACAACTCTAAATTCAAGAGAGAGGTACTCTAGTCGGTCCTTGATGTTTGATATACAAATACAATACAATGGAGAAGCAAAGTTGCATTCAAGTATGAAAGTAGTGCCAAGTCCGCGTCCATGTTTAATTTATATGGTCCAAAGAGTAACATCCTCAAGTTATGCATTATACAATATTGCTGTTCCGGCTTCACTAATTTACTTGCGTGTCCCTTTCTTACTTTTTTTTTGTGTCAGACTTTTTTTTTATGTGTCAGCTTGACGATCATTTATTTGACCTTTGTTCCCCGGCACAAGCCAAGAATACTGCCTCTGTACAAAGTTTGTTTCAAATATTCTAATCACGGGAGAATAATATTAATGTTGTCACTTAGTTTTGCATTAAAACGTTGCTTCATCGATCCCTTAACATAATTGATGAAACACACATACACACACATGCAACTATCGGTACTTGAAGTTCACCATAATCAACTGAACTGGAGAAATGTTTCATCCCATATGTGCTCCACGCTCATGAGTTTGTGCATTGAAGAATGGGTTAAGGGGGAAAATGTTTGGGAAGTTTCACATATGGGTACTGAGTGCTTGAAAGTTTTCAAAGGGGCAGAATTGCTTGGAAAGTTTAAAAATAAGGCAATGATATCATTTTCATTTAAAGGGTTAATTTTGATTGTCAAAATTGACTAATTAATCTATATAACACTTCTTGCATGCCATCTCATCACTCTAAATATGTCACCTCATCTCCACCTAACCCTTCCTCTACTTCCTCCCCCCCCCCCTTCCAACACTTAATAATACCCTTAATCAAAAGAATTGGAGTGTGTTTCTGGCTCTTCCCTCACTCTCTTCAGCTTATTCCCCGTTCATTCTAGTTCCTCATATTTCTTGTTAATTCTTATAATATTTTGATGATAACAAATCTTGATTTATTAGATTTAAGTAATGATTAAATTCTTTCAAAAAAAATAAGAGTGGATTCCATGAAATTGAAATAAGTCATCAATAGAAGATCACTCGAGTAATATTGATTCACTTTTAGAAAACTTTAAATCTCTTCATAGTGATTCAACATTGTAAAAGTTTTTTTTATAAAAAATCACTCGAGTGATTGGTAAGCACTCGAGTAATGACAACATTTACAGGTGACCCTAGAAGAAATAAAGAAGAATACACAAAGATAACATAAATCACTCGAGTGATTGGTAAGTGCTCGAGTGAATATTACATGTAAAGGTATTCTGGTACAAGATCACTCGAGTAATGAGGATAAATACTCAAGAGATATGTAACTAGAAGTAGATCACTCAAGTGATAAGGTAAGATCACTCGAGTGATATGTGTTGGGAAGCAGATCACTTGAGTGTTGAGGCAAGTTCACTCGAGTGAAGCAACAAATTACTCGAGTGATGCAGACTTTCTGAAAGAATTCTCAAGCAAACTAACAGATCATTTGAGTGATATGGTAAATCACTCGAGTGATGACAATTATTTTTGAAAGCCTCTCTCAGATCATTTGGAGTGATGTGATCTTCAACGAAGATCGCTTGAATGAATTGGAGATCCACTCGAGTGATCCATGATCACGTGCAAAAATCTGCAAGTGAGCAGAAAGTGATAAACACTCGATAGTGATTTCTTAAACTTTTCAAATGTCATAAGATAACTCGAGTAACTAGTTCTAAGCACTCGAGTGATGCTTAGTTTTCAAGACTATCACTACCAAGTTTGTTGTGCAAGATCACAAAATCACTTGAGTGAATGGGAACAACACTCGAGTGATTGAAAATCACTCCAAGTGATTATTAGACACACTTAAGTGATATTATCATAAACCACCATTCATCGTCTCGTAAATTTCAAATCACTCATTTTACATTGATTTTTTTCCTGAACTTCTATATTACTCTTAATCATTACTAATATCATTGTTGAGTAAGTTTTAGGTGATTAAATGACGGATTAGCTTCAAAATCTCCGAAAGCATAAATCTGACAGAAGTATTAAATGCATAACAGAGAGAAGCGACGAATACATTCTCTTTCATCAAACAACTACAATTACTTCTTAACGGACAAATTTAAATGCTCTCAATAGTCATCAATGACATTCCACCTATAAATACATAAGCATTTAAGGAGTAATAAACCAATAAAAAAATTAATTTTGCTCATTAAGTGCTCTATTTTCTGGTTATCTGTCGTTCTCTGATAAACTCTGATATAATCTTTGCTCCTCAATTTTCATCTATCTACTCTTTGAGAAAGTTTTAAATACCTTCATTCATTATTTGTAAAGTGATTCTCAAAGTAGTGGGACCTTATGAGAGATCAGCTTATCAAGTGTAAATGGGAATGAGTGTCCTGTTGAGGAGCTTATTTATATTATGGTGTCAAAAACCCATCGAATCTTGAAAGTATAATGAAAATCTCATAGACGCTTTAAAGACTGTACGTTAGTCAAAAAGGCTATAACCGAACCAATATAAACCCCGGTGTACACTTTAACGATATTTTTCTTAACTCTGTTTTAATTTTTATTAATTATTAATTTTATTTAAAAATTTTATTATCACCTACTTCACCCAATTTATTTAGTAAAACACTTGCACTAAAATCTCTCCCTCCAAAAGTCAGAAAATCAAAGACGCGAAAAATCATATTAGCGTAGTTACAGTATATCGTATACGTATGAAAGAGTGAAATGAGGGAGATTGAGCTTCAAAAGTGGAACCCTCGCCACTAGTAGCAAAACCATCGACAGGAAGGGAAAAAGAAGAAGAAGAAGAAGCACAGCAACGCTCCGACCGATGGTGAAATCGACCCTTAGAACCTCGAGAACTAGTCGGAGGCCTCCGACGTCGACGAAGGAGGAGGAAGGTCAGGAGAAGCCTACACGATCGACGCCGCAAAGAAAATGAAGTACGAGGAGCTGTTCCCGGTTGAGGCCAAGAAGTTTGGTTACCAAGCCAAGGCCAACTTCAAGTCCATTGAATTGAGATTTTAGTACTAATTGAGAATTTATTAATTGCTACAATGGTTTTCTGAACTTTAGGTAAAGAAGTTAATATGTTCTTCCTCTAATTTAATTATGCTTGGCTTTATCTACGTTAGGAGCTGGAGAGATAAGAGGGTTTGATTTTCTGAGTTTGAAAGAGAGAATAGAGGAAGGAAGAAGCCGAAGAGAGGGAGGGAGGACTGGAGGAGCTAGAGTGACGGCGGTGGGTTGGAAGAGAGGGAGAGAGAGGAATGGTTTGGTCGAGATGTGACATATTTGGAGTGATGAGGTGGCATGTGGATTAATTAGTCAATTTTGATGGTCAAAATTAACTGTTAAAATGGTGAGGATAATATTATCCTATTTTTTAAACTTTCAAGCAATCCAAAAAAAAAAAAAAAAAAGACTTCCAAACAGCTAATATCCACTTATAAAAACTTCTAATGCCCCTTAACCTCGAAGAATTCCATACTTGAGTAACTTAACTGTATATTTATTATTTTCCTTTCCGTCATTCCTGAACTATGTAGGTTTTGAAATAACATGTCTAAAATGTTGGTAAAAAGAAAGAAAGAAATAGACACAGAAACAAGAGGGTTAATTGAATTAAACCTAAAAATCTGTTCCAGTTGAGCCTTACAGTTTCTTACCATTAGTGACATTCTAATGACTAATCACCAATCCTAATGTTTGTGACAAAGCCAATCAACAATTAACGCATCTGGCTAGCGTATGGACTTTTTTACTTTATGGTTTTCAAATGGATTATTTCTTCCTCATTCATAATGAAAAGCCTGTGAAGTCTGAAGTCTAAATCCTTTTTCCAAGTTTAATGTAAAGTATCAACTACAGAATGACTCCTTCCCTCTCTCTCTCTCTCTCTATATATATATATATATACATACAAAATGTTACTTTGTCATACATGGTGGTCAAAGACCAAGGAGTAGGAGCATTAGAGTCATTATTATACATATCAGAATGCGAATACTCTATCTGTTGTCTTAAAAGCAATCTAAACTCTCATTCATGTCCATACAAGACTATAAAACAACAAGAGACTAACAAGAGGCCAAGACTTAAAATAGTTTAGCAGATTGACATTTTTTTAAAAAAAAATAGAGAAGCAGCTCAGCTAGAACCTCTCACTAGAATTCTAAATGGAACCTAAAGCTCATGATCATATCTCCACTAATATTTTGTTGCTAACTTCAACTTCGAATTATTTCTCATTTCCACTAGTATTCTAAACGGAGTCAAGAAATGGTCGCGCAGCAGAAATCATGCAGTGCTGAGAGTGTGTGATAGAGCCCAAGATAGAAGAACAATAGGAAAATAATGCTGAAATTGATATAGATTTCACAAAATATTTCCCCCTCAAGAACAGAAGGAAAATTACAGCAGAAGGTACTCACCCTAATCTCATACACAAGGTACAAAAGAACTAAGCACACTAAAACAGAAACAAAATGATGAAGAAAGTAACCCTCAGTTCCCGACATAACCCTCTCATAGCCCTTGCCTACAACAACCCTATAGCAACTCTAATGCTTAGTTTCTTTCTCCCAAAAGAGTAAATATCTTGAGGTCAAGCCCTGGACATCAGAAAGTGGCTTTCCTCTTCCTTGGATCTTCTTAGTTTTACTTCTATAATTTTGACTAGCAAAAGCAACTCTATCAGTGTGCAAAGCCCTGAACGAGGCGAGCAATTTCTACTTTCCTTCCTTATTTTTGTCCATTTATCTAATTGTTATTCCCCCAAATGCAAAACCATGCATAACAAAATGTTTCAGGATATTTTTTCTTCTCACGTTTCTCTTGTTATTTCTTTGATTCAGTGTGCTGAAACACAATTAGCTCGTAAGAGAAGAAGAAACAGAAAGAAGAAATTCAGGGCTGTGAAGAACATACTGATTGCTAAATCATTATGTGCGAGTTGCTCTTGCGCCGGCACTGACACAACTCGTCTTGCTGCTGCAAAAACAATGAAATGACTGTGACACATTTATAGATATTAGAAAGAACTGAGCACAGCCAATCTATACTCTCCATTTCACATTCTCAATATTTCATTTTGTTCCTGAGTTCCCCTCACCAGGTGGATTATTAGGGAGCATTCCATTCCATTATCAATAATACAAACAACATAAATATATAACTCGTCTTTGTTCTTCATGCAATGTGGGTATTATGTGTTTAAACGCCATTACCAAAAAAAAAAAAAAAACATAAATAGCTCAAGCAAGTCTTTTTGCTCTTCCCAAAGAGTACAAAGGAATTAGTTGCTCCTTAACCACCGCCATAATAAGTCCCTCAAACATGTCTAATATGCACCAAACTTCAAAAGCCACGGATTGCTTTCAAATGGTGGGAAGCATAAAGTATTATCCTATAATAAAATTTAAAGCAAATCAGGGAATGGGAGTATATCATTCAAATCACAGAATTGCCTTCACCACTTCACCCTTCGTTTTACATTACTTTTCTCCTCCTATTATTTTTCCTGCAAAACAAGATGAGTTATGAGAAGACTCTATAGAAAATTACACATGTCTACACCTATTTAATTATAAAATGTGCACTTATCAATATAATAATATGTATTAAAAAATAAAGATATTGGGTAACAAAATTCACTAAAATTATAACAATTAGCCACTAAAATTCCCAAAATATCCTTAGACACAATTAGGCTCAAACTAGCAATATTTAGAGCACAAAAAGCCCTAGATAAGACAATTAAGTATATGAAAATAAAGGGAAATATCATGCATATAAGGACGAACATGAGAAACCCTTAACAATTTATGAAACTCAAATATAACATAGGCTCAGCTAAAGACTCAAGAAGGAATAAGCACAGCAAAAACTATCATATTCCCAGCAAACTCACTTGGATGGAAAGGCGTCGTTGAGGAATTCTTCATCTTCCAAGAAAATTTGCAAATCCTTGGACTCCATCAAGAAGTCAATTGCTTTCTCACTGAACTTGAGTAGAAATCCCAACTTGATGAGCTCAGAAAGTGCCCCTACATGATCATCATTCTCACACAGTGTGCCCACAGAGATTACTTCTGAGAAATAAGTTGCATATTTCATCATGTTTGCATTTCCAGCTTTCAAGTTCATCTTCTGGATGAAAAGTTTGGATTTTTCCCAGCACATCATCTTGTTCGCCTTCTTAGTAATGGTCCTCCCTGATGATAGTGACAAACTATAGCTTACAGTGATTGGCACAGTCATCTCATAAACTTTAAGGTCAAGAAGACCTTGTACAGCTTTGTGCCTCTTCTCTACTTCCATTTTGAGGCTAGAACAAGCAAGAAAACCAAGTATCAGCTTAACCAACCCCTTTCCAATGAAAATGCTCTTTGGCCCCACCTCATTGAAATCCGCACCATCTAGTTGGAATGATTCATCCTTCTGTACAGATTCAGATATAGTGCAAACGCCAATTTTCTTGTACATGTCTAATAATTCAAGTATGTTCACTGATGGCAAGCTTGGATGAGGATGCCATACAAATACTCCCTCTTTCTCAAAAAGATTCTTCATATAAAGATTATCAGCAACAAAAACATCAGACTTGTTGAACAAAAGTATTCTACCGTAGTCTGATGTAACAGGTAGTTTCATCAAGCTCTTAGAAAGCATTTCCTTTGTCTTCTGGCTGTTGAGCTGCAAAATAAAGCTCCAGAACTTACAGCATTTGTCATGTGAAAATTGTTCAACTGAATTCTCCCATTCTTTCCAAAGCTTTATGTAGTCATCAACATGAGGATTTTTTCTCACGCCCAAAGCTGAGGAGAAAGGAAGTAACTTCTTTTCATAGTAGCGCTCCAAAACATTAAGCCTTGAGCTAAAAAGATTATCCTTGTCATGGATGACACAGCTTTCAGGATTGACTAACTCTCCATTATGATATCCATTTGGAATCCAAATCATTTTCCTTTCACCAGTTTCTTTCTCTGGCTTCCAATCATATTCACTCAAGTACCTGTAAATTCGAACCATGGTAGATAATTCAGAATGGTAGCCAAGGTATTACCGAACGCCCTTTCATACAATCACCAATAACCCCTATTGCAATGAGTTCTTTTTTGTAAGATGCAATTTTCGGTCCATAAAAATTCTCATCGATAAAGGGTCCGTCCATTGGCGTCAATTTCCGCTGGGAATCAAACAATAAACATCTTTTGGGAGTCTCATAGCCGACTTTGGTCTTCAACCATTTTCTTGACAACTGTTTTTCAAAGTCATCATCAAAGGGTTGACGACGCTCTTGCATTAAGCGAATGCATTCCAGCAATGAAAACACATTTTCAGGAGTTATGGAGGAAGGATCTGAAGGAAACCTTAGACCAGCAGAGATTAACTTGAGTCCCTCTTTCACTTCGATAGCAACTCCCAAGATTTTCAACTCTTCCTTGTACTCATGGATGCCCTTGCCATAAAAGTTATCACCGTCATCAATGAAAGGGAGACAGGTAATTGCAGAGAGAGATTCCCATTCTGGACCAAACAAAATGCAATCTTTGGGAGGCTTGTAAGCACCAAGGCGAATTCGCAACCACTCAGATGTTTCTAAAATTTTCGAAAACTTTGCATATTGAGCCCCCTTTAGTTGTCTGTAGCAAGAGAGAAATGACTCAACATGCTGCTTGGTAAAGCAAGTTTGAGAAGCCTTATGCTCAAAAACAAATCCAAATTTTTTGATTGCATCCTCAAAATCAACCATCACTCCCATTCTCTTCAACTCATTCTTGTAATTCATAATCTTGTCCCCATAGAATTTATGATCAATCACAGGGAAACTATTGAATACCTCAAGAATACAACCCCATACAGGATCAGATAAGTAACAATCACGTGGCGCTTTGAATCCTATGCTCGTCATCAAGCAATTTGATCCTTGAAGCAGACAAACAAGCTTGTCAAAGACGTCTGAGAAATGCATGCGATCTAGTATCCAGATGATAGCCTCGGCCGTGAGATAAACCAAATCAGAAGGTGATTTTAAGTGGTCAATGACAAGCTGGTATCTTTCACTAAAGCCTACCATCACACCCAACGACTGAAATTCCTCCTTGAAATTATATATTTCTTCACCATAGTAAGATTTGTCTATGAATGGGAGGCTGCTAATTTGTGATGCAGTTTCCCACTCAGAATCATAAAAGATCGCTCCAACAGGAGGCCTGTAACCACAATATGTCTTGAGCCACCTTCCATATTTTATGCTGCTCACAAACTCATCCAAGGGAAAATGATTTTGCCTCAGATATCTGATGAATTCAAGTATTGAAACAACTTGCACTTTACTTAAAGTGAAAGAAGCTACCCGAGACATGAGTTCTTTCCCAATAAATGCACATGCCTCCTTAGAACTGAACATCACTCCAATTGTTTTCAACTCGTCCTTGACCTCACCAAGTTTATTCCCATAAAATATCTTATCAACTAGTGGAATGTCAACAAGAACAGATCCATTTTGCAAAAGGTTTCCTAATGTTGGGTCGACTATGAATGACTTCGAAGGTGGCCTATACCCTTGGATTGTAACTTTCAGCCAACTACCTTCCCTTATGGATTTCAGAAACCTCTCTGGTAGAATTCCCCTATACTTCAAATTCCGAATCCAATCCAAAAGCAAGAAAGCATTTTCCTTCGTCAGAGGATTATTCACAGAGGAAAAGCCGGCATTCGGAGGAGATATGTGAGGTATATCACAATCTCCAACATGAGTTTCAAGGAAGCCTATGAGCTGCTTCTGGTTGGTATATTGGCCTGCATAGAAGCCTGAGTGCAAATAGTCTTCTTTCAACTCAACATATCCTTCATTCCTCCATGGATTAGAACCAATCAGATCTGCCCATTTGCTCTCTTTGGCTGGCACAAGAACCCCCTGTCTGCATGTGGACACGCGACCGTAATTGTCTACTAGAGGCATAGATTTGCAAAGATCATCAACCTGCCACTTTGACAAATATCTCTTTGAGAATGAGTGATATAAGAAATGTGAATATGCAAGGGCCAGGTGGCAGTCATTGCTGATAGACTTGCAAATGAGATATGCATAATTGCTTGCACTCAAAGTAGAAATATTTATTTCTTTTTCGAGCCATCCCAACAAAGTCTGTTTCCAAGGGAAACGGTGTATTGCCTTCTGTGTGATTTCTGGCATAAAATAATGATTGCCTGAACAAGAGAATTCCTTGTTCCATGAAATTAGCCGCGAGACAGGACATGATTGATTCGGATCAGCCAAGAGAATCCTCACTGAACTATAATTCTTTCTGCATTTATCAAGATTGAAATATGACAAAGTTCCATCCGAACCAACATATTTGATTAGTGGAATGGACTTCATGTTGGACCCCCAATTCTTAATAAGCAACAAAAGCTGCAAGTAGACACCTTCTGATACTCCCATCACGAGATTAGAACTCTGAATACACTTTGCATACCATTCATTGTTGACTTGCTTTACACCCAAGAAGTCCAGTATGTTATTATACTGAACTTGGTCAAGTGAAGAACTTAGAACATAACTTCCATGGGAGGATAGGTTTCCCAAGTGTACTCCTTGCTCTCGAGCCTTTGTTAGAATGTCCCAGAAAGCAGGTAATAGCCTGCCAACTTCTCGAGGCTTATAAAAGTGCTTCTGTTTTGAGTATGTCTCACAAGGAACAATACTTTCTTCAACCACTTTTGATTTGATTTTATCCCTCACATCATTCAACTCTTTATAGGAAGATTCACTTACTGGAAGAAATTGAAAGAAGCGAACCAAACTAGACACTGGAGCATCATCAGCTGATATAACAAGTGATTTGAATGCATCCATGAAAGCAGAAGCAACACAGTTGAGTATACCTTGGTTCCACTTATCATCCAAGAGAATTGTCTCTCTTGACGAAGCCAACACAAAATCTGCTTGAATTATGAAAGGAAAGTTTGTTACCATCTTTGTAGGAAGAAACACGTAGATCCCAGGTGAACTCCTTCCCCTGTTAAGTCTCTCCTGATTTGGAAAGGCTAATGTGACAACCCATTCCTCCACATCCATTCTTCTTTCTACTCGATTTTCAGGTTTTACAGGAAATCTTTGCCTCCACATGTAGTATGTACATTCTTCTTCAGAATCCTCATTCTCCTCAGCAGATAGACGAAGAATGTACGACTCGGCATTCATGTTTTTTCTTGTCATAAAATCAATCTCACTTGAAATGGCTATTGCAGTTACACTATTGAGCCTTGGATCCTCATTAACTTCCTTCACTGAAAGTTGTTTGATTTTTGAAAGGAATAGAAGAACCTCTGGATGAATTATAGAGAGCTGTTGTTTCACTGTTCCCACTTTGTCTGGCTTCAGAGGCAATACAATGATTGTGGTTGGAAGAGAACCACATAGTTGCTTTATGTCTTCAAGTGTTGGTTTCTCCTCAACCCATTCTGGAACTATATACCCAAGATTGCAATGTGGACAAGGCTTCTCATTGAACCGTATCTGATATCCATTACTGAAAATATAAGGCGTGGCAGTAATCAAGAATACACTCTTGAAACCAATCCCTGCAATTTAACCATAAAATAGCTTTTATCAGCATTACATCATATGCAACTTATGAAATAGAAACATGCTCAATTGCTCATATAGTTGTAAACATGTTAAAACTAAAAGTCTAAAACTATAAAAAAAAGGTTGTCCCTGTGCACAAGGCTTTGACCAGGTGAGATCTAGGGAGGGATAAATGTACGCAGTTATACCCTCACAATCCGAGAGACTGTTTCCAAGATTTGAACCAGTGACCTTCAGGATATAAACATATATATATTGCCCCGTACAACCTCACAATACGACCATTTATTTAGGCTTTATATATAATATTATTAAATTATTTACGTCAACTTTAGTGATCTTAAAAGTACTTGAACTCAGTTCTTGTTGAAAAGAAATGATCTTATTAAATTATTTACCTCAACTTTAGTGATCTTAAAAGTACTTGAACTCAGTTCTTGTTGAAAAGAAATGATCTACTAAGGAAACATTAAAGAGTAAGAGAGTAGCTTTCTCTCCTATGTAACCACTTCTTCTGTTGCCCTTCTTGGTGGAACGTCCAACACTGCAGATGGATTCAATGTTTTTGGGAGAAAGGCCCTTCTCATTGTTTAGCATGAGTAATGTGGCAGGAGCTCGTGTGGCTGTTATGTCCTTTGATGTTATGATGAATTGAAGGGTTGGATTAACCCCCACATCATACTGGTTATCTTCTGCGTTCTGTAATGGCAATGCAAGTCAGTGATGTTAGTGAATCAATCATTACGATGCTATTATATGAATTCATCGTTATGTAAATCAGAAATGTATGTGGTTCTTCTGTGTGTTGATATTTTTGCCATATGCAGTATGAAGAATAAATGTAAAAGCAAGATGATGAGATTCTATGCACAAGTTATTTCTTAAAGCTTAACAAAGGAATAGAGTAATAATGGTAAATTGTTTGAAAGGCAGTGAAGTAAATGAGCTTGGTTCATTAAAATTGGCGTTAGGGTGAGAAAAAACACTCACAGCAGTACACTAATTTGTGACCTTGATTGTATATAATATTTAATGGCTAGAACACATACATTTGATAGTAGAATTTGAGTAAAAAAAAAAACAGAAAGCTAACTGGCACTTGAATGAATGAATATTGAGTTTTTAATTTATTTTCCCATATCCAATTCTAATTATAATTACTACATCCGATACAGAAAGCTACTGATGTGTGGTTATGATATATAGCCAGGGTGAGCAAATCTTAACCGAAACCGAAAAAAGAAACGTACACAATTCGGTTATTCGGTGTGGTTTTTATGAAATTAATTCGGTTTTAACCGAATAACCGAAATTATCACTGGAAAAAGGAAAGCTATTAAGAAAATATCATTTTCTTGTATAAATATGATAGTTTACCATAGGAATTGAATTGTAACAAGGTCTTTTCCTTTTAAAATTTTTGGTTTACGATTTGTTTCTTAATTAAAAGGCCCAAAACGTGGACAAACTTGAACAAAAAAGCCATTATTTTTACATTTTTTGAATTGGATATACTTAAACAAAAAAGGCCCAAACACCCAAAAAGAAAAGGAACCCAAATATCCTCCAAAAATATCCTGGTGTCCAGTTTTTTACTCATTTCGGTTTAGGTTTGGTTGTGAAAATAGGCATATTTCGGTTTTTACCGAATACCGAAGCAAAAAACCGGTTGCCAACCTCTATATATATAGCTAATCCGATACACTATATAATAATAATAATCTTTCAATTAATTTCTCAATCAAATCGATATGGCGGTAATATTTTAAGTATTTAAAATCAATTATAATCTTCTAATTATTTAGTATAATCGTCCCAATATTAAAGGAATCAATCATAATCGAGTGGGTGGAATAGTATTTGATTAAAACAAAAATAAATAATCAATATGTCCTTAAGAGGAATAGCAAAATAGACCAAGCTATTTTTGCATTTGACTACACCCATTTGGGAAATGAAAGGAAATGAAGAGCTAGTTGCTTGATTTAGGAATACTAACGAAGTTAAATAAATTTAACCATAACATATTTTTTATGATTATAATAAAAGTGATAATTTATAAAATATTTCAATTGTTTATTAAAGTTAGGAGATAATGTTAGTTTTTCTCATCCTAATTGAGTCTAGATGATATTATAGTAATGGTGCAATGGCGTTGAGGGATAGGGAATAGAGGAATGAAATAAAGAGGAACCTGAATGAGCTCCATGAGGAAGTGAACATCTTTATCATAAAGTTGGGCAGAGAGATTCTTGACGGCTTCGTGAAGATCCTCTCTCAACGGGTTTTCTCTGCCTCCGATCGAAAACTTGTTCCTTCGTATCTCCTCAATGTGCTTCTTTCGACTTGGATTCCTCATTCTCACTCACTCAACGAGAGAGTGATGATCGATGACTGATGACGGAGACTACTTGGCGGAGAAGGTAGCTAGTAACTCACCTCCTTTAATAGCTTGTTTGGTTGAGATTTTTGGTATGTTTAGATAGCTTTTATAAGTGTTTTTTAATCATGATTTATAAAATATGAGTTAGTTTTTACGGTTTATGAGGTATTTTTACTGCCTACGAAGTAACTATATAAAGAAGATTTATCTTAATTTACGTAAATCGAATTTATACATAAATCCGATCTAACCAAACAAACTTTAAAGCTTGCAACTGCGGGATAACATTTCTCTCTCATACATATGTTATATATTATAAATTATAATTAAAAAATTGTTTTTAAAATAAATTAGTCAGGTGCGGGTTATTATTGATGGAAAAAAATAAATAAATAAAAGAGAGGCAGGAAGTACCCATAACCCTTTCTCTCTAGGTACTAGGGTGCGGCACCTGCACCCTTCAGCCGCCTCGGGACTCACTGAAAAGCCTATACGGAATACAGATTTAGAAATAATAAACTAATACGTAATAAAATCCTAAATTATAATCAATGATAAAATAATGACAATTTTAAACTGTCTACGATGAATAATTAGAAGGCGAAAAAATAAAAGATGAATAATTAAGTCCTAGTTATCAGTAAATTGTATTAATATTGTATAATTAGATAATTAAAATATAAAAATGAAAATAATCTGGTTTAAATTATTTGAAATCTAAATAAGTAAATTAAACTCATCAATGTTTATAATTTATCGTATTCAATAAAGAAATTTTTATAAAATTTATATATAAAATTATTAAGTATAATCAAATAAAAAAATTAGCATGGTTTCAAGAGTAGGTTAACACAGGTGGAAACGTTAAAACAATAAAAGCGGTGAGCTTGAAAAATCAATTTATGAGTTTGAGAATAATGAAAAAGGGGGCTCTCTACCTTTCAGGTGCTTTGGCTGTCTGCAACTGCAAGGGAAAATGAACCTATCAAGTACCCAAACAATGAGAGCCTATTTGTTACGGAGAAAAGGAGAGAAGGGAAGAAAAGATAAATAAGTTCCTTTAGAAAAGATAAAGTTTCTTTAAATATAGGAAGATTGGTTTTCTAATAAAATTGGTGGTAACCCATCTTCTTTTATAGACGGGAAAATAAAAAAAAAACAAACTTTCTCTTTAAAAATTTAAATTAAAGAGTCAAAATCAAATGGGCAGTCGAGCAATAAAGGATGGCTGGTATCTTAAGTAAGTCTTAGTGATGCTCAATCTACTCCACAATGCAAATCCATGCCTCATAGATGGAGAAAGTTAAGAGCGGCTTTACTGGTAAAAAAGCCACTTTTGATTCCAACGAATAAAAAAAAAAGCTCTGATTTGCTCACGCTCCTCCAGTTTGCTGATGAAATGAAGAAAGTAAGAAGAGAGGGAACGAACAATTTATGTATAGAAAAAAAAAGTACATATCAGAAAAAATGGATGAAAGTAATGTTAAAAAAAGGACATGGAGTAATCTTCTCAGTGACTTCAAAGAGATTAAGAAGTGGGGGATAAACGATGAACGGAGGGAGAAGAAATTGCCATGGCAAGTTTCTTCGACAGAGAGGCGTACAACATCTTAAATGGAGAACATGCACTGCAGCATTTCCCCTGACACTAATTAAAGTCGTGAAAGCTTATGACTTGTATGCCTACTTCGGATTGCTCTGTTTTAGTAACGGTAAAATAGGACCAACAGAATTACATTATCAAATTCGAATTTTGTTAACCTTGTTGACTAAATTCAAATTTGAATTTTATTAATATATTCAAATTTCATTCAATAAAAATACCAATTTCATTAATTATTAAAATACATTTGATTCAATATCTCAACAAAATGTAAAGTAGGTTTTTGAATTTGAAGAACAGAGTTAGGGCAAAAGAATATGGGAGACTTGGGATAAACTAACTTTTTATTGTACAATATCTATAGTTTTTTTAATATTTATATGGAATATTCACTTTATTTAAAATATTTGAAAGTAGTTGCTAGAGAGTTGTTGGAGAGATTTTTGAATACACTCATCATGGTTAAAGCCGCAAAACTCGCACAATCATACTAGATTTTTTGTTAATTATTTTATTTTATTATTGTTAATTACCACCATAATACCATGAGTTTTGAAATAAAATAGATTTAATTCAATATATTAACAAAACGCGATATAATCTTCCATTGTATTTTATATTATTTTTTATTTAATTTTTTAATTACTTAGTCGACATGGCATGCCTCAAGTTTACATGCCCATCGTAAAACACAAAATAATTTATATTATTATTTATTATATATCACCTAATCTTTTGATTTCCCTCTTTCCCAGACACTCAGGCGAGACAGGGTATGCGTATGGATTTACATGCCCAGGGACCAGGGTTGTGTCTTCGAAACTCGTGCATTAACTTTCCTTCCCTACTCCTCTCGAAATGCACCTCTGGAACTAATAAAAGTGATGATGCAGCCATCCTTATTTGTTCCATCTCCGTCGTCCTTCCCACCCCCGTCCGCCATACTGCTCATCACTGTCGAAGATCGCCTCTGAGTTGTTTCTCTTGTCTTTCCCCGTCATTTACTTTATTACCATTGCTTCCCTCCATAAGGAGTTCCTACAGTCCAGCAAATTTTGCCTAGCTCGCTCCAAATCTCCAATGTATTGTCAAATATTTTGATATTGGGAAAATAATATTAAGTAATATTCATGTTGTCTCTAACAACTTTGCTTCATCCTCTCTTTTTTTTCCCCCAGCAAAAACGTTGCTATATCGATCCCTTAACATATTAATTAATGAAACACACACACACAACTATCAGTACTTCCAAGTTCACCGCAATCATCTGAAAAATTATATACTTGGGTAACTTGATTATATATGTCTCATTTTTCTAGCATGTTTGGAAATTCAATTTACAATCAGTTCTGATTTATATAAACTGAGATAAATTTTCTCCACATATTTACCTGGTAGATCGTAAAAATTACTTCGTATTCCTTGAATCACGATTTATAAGTATTTATAGAACTTCCATAAACTAATCCAGACCAACAAACGTCATTTCTGAACCATGTAGGTTGTGAAAGAATTAATGTATCTAAAATGCTGGCAACATAAAACAGACAAAGAACATATCTAAAGAAGAGACACAGAAACTAATAGTAGTATTTTATTGCTAACTTCAACTTCGAATCATTCTCATCTTAACATCGCTTCAGTTCACCTAATTCAATCCATCAATGGTTACTCAAAGTCAGAGTCAAACACGCATGATGGTTGATGAAGCAATAAAATATTATTTGTTTATTTTATGTATGAATACGAGATCGTTAGCAATAACCGAGAACATCATGCATTCCTAATTTAAAAGTGAGAATGAAATTATTGGAGATCGACAGTGATCCGTGGAGCCATAAATTTTGACATCATCAGCCTATTTAATTAGGCCAAACCAGACACCTGGCAGCTCTAGACATAATTTAACAATTCAATTTCTTTGCCACTCAATTGGTACTTGGTAGCAATCTATTTTATTACGGAATCATTAAATTTCATCGTTAATCCACTGTCTCGTTTTTTAGTACAATTAAGCTCTTCTGAGTTCTGAGAGACTAGGAGTGAATTAAAACAAACACAAAGGCACACAGCAGCAACATTCTTAGCTGCAATGAGTAGTAAATATCTGAATATAAAGCATCGTGTGTTCCATGCTCACAGCTTTCTCTCGGAGGTGTTTCTGCATTTACCCATTTTTCAGCGCATGACATGGACGCGTTTTACAGACACGCAGAAAGAGCTAGGCGTGTCACCGAACAAAGCCCACTTGAAAATTTAAGAGTGGAGTGAAAAATCAAAGCCTCGCTCTAGTCCTGTATACAGGACATAGAAAGAATATTTTTTTTTTAATTCTGTTTATAAGCCATCTTATTAAAATTTGATGATGAATGTATAATTTATCTGTTTATTTATTTTTATTTATTATTATGTATATTAAATAAAAATAAAGTTGAAAAATTATTAAATTTAACAGAATTTATAAGATTAAGGTTTTTTCTTTATTTGTATAAACAAATTTATCCTATTGATAAGACTAGATAAGACTAGATGAGTATATTATACTCAAATTCAAATTTAACGAACGTACGTGTTTCACAGTTTCATCCTTGGCGTGTTGACTTGTACTTGTGCTCTCGCATGGATTTCTGTCTTTTAACTAGCGTGCATTCATTTGTGGATGGAGAAAGAATCCAAAGCAAATTGTCGTTCCTCGTTTTATTGAACAGCTGACTTTTAATTTTCAGACTCCTTTGCTTTAACTAACATATATTAATGATGTGAGAATGTTATAACTTATAACTCATTTGTTCTTACTTTTCCTATTTTTCATGTTTCATGTGTCAAACTTAGTGGGGCGAAGAAAACATTCGCTTAATCTTAAATATAAGATAAAGCTAATTTTTTTTAAGAGAGTAAAGAAACTAAAACCATGTTTAGATTAGCTATAAGTGTTTATGAGTGTTTTTCATGTAAATCGAGATAAAACACCTCTCACATACTTATCTCATAGTAAATCATAATTGAAAAGTTGTTTTTTAAGGCTTCAATCACTACTTTAAACAAAAATTAAATAAATCATTCACTTATATTATATATTGTATATCATTTGATTATATTAGTTTATAAGTTAGGCAAAGTAGTTTGGAGAAAAAATGACAAATATAAATATTTTTAAGTAATTTAATTAATTTTCTTAATATCTCTTAAAAAGTCAATTATATCTTATATTTAAGATAAAAAATATATTAAGGGTTGACATCTACTCATTTGACCATTGGTAGCAGTTTGTTGACTAGTTGGGGGTGTCAGATATCCCTTATCAATTGCCCCTTAATTTTAGAGTCAATCCCATATGTTTTTTTTTAATTCGTTTGATTATTAGATTTTATATAGAACAAATAATTTTTTCATATCCTATAAGCAAATTTGTTTTCATTTTTTTAACAATTTTTTAAAGATTTGAGATTCTGAAATTGTGTAGTTTCTTTTTAATTTAGAGTTTAAAATTATTGAAAAATTGTAAAAAAAATTAAAAACAACTTGTTTTTTATTCTATAATTTATTAAAATATTACTTATTTTATGTAAAATCTAATGATGAAGAGAATTACTAAAAATTATTTGGGAGAGGCCCATAAAATTAAGGAGCAACATTGACGTAGCTAAGACCCTAGCCTGTTTGATGACTTGTTCATTTCAACAATCATACACCTTTTTGTCAATGAGAAGACTGAATAAATGTTTACCCACAAAAAATGTTTGTATTTTGCAGATTTTGTACATATGGTATACTTTGATTTAGATTCTTCTAACTAATTTTTTTAATGAAGAATTTTCCCCAATCTGTTAAAAAAGAAAATACAAAATAACATTGGCGGTTAAAAGTAAAGTAGAATAAGATTGAAGACTTAGAAAAGCTTCCTGACTTTAGCCAGACCCATTGGACAGAGATATAAAATTTGTTTGGTTTAACTTATATGATTGCATAAATCTGATTTACATAAATTGAGATAAAACTTCTTCACATATTTATCTTATAGATCATAAAAACTACCTCATATTTTATAAATAATAATTAAAAAATATTTATAAAACTTTCCATCATTATTCCAACCATATTAATAGTTGAGATGGTGCACTAAAACGAGTACGTCTCATTGCTTTACGTTGTCTTTACCGCATTAAAGGAAGATCCGTTATTTATTGCGCTTGGGCAAGTTTGGTGGAATTCACTTGTTTTCCCTCCCATATTTTAATGCCCTCTCTTATGACCACTGTAGCTTTTTCATTTTGGAAAGTGAATTAATTATTTCTTGTTTTTTATTCAATCAGCACAGAGACATAAAAAATAAGTGAAATAATACAATTAGATACTTTCGCTTAATTGTATTGTATTTTGCATTTCGTAGCTTCACACAGCCGTGTTTGATTGGGCTTATTTATATATAAGTTTGATTTATATAAATTGAGATAAAACTCTTCTATATATTTATTTTATAGATTGTAAAAATTATCTTATAAATTATAAAAATTATATCATATTTTATAAATTACGATTGAAAACACTATTTACAGCTTGTTTGGAATAACGGTTGAAAATTTCATAAGTGCTTATGAATTGTAATTCACGGAATACGAAGTAACTTTTACGGTCTACGAGGTGCTTTCACGGTCTACGAGATAAATATATAAAAAAAATTTATTTCAATTTACATGAATCGGGTTTATATAATAAACTCAATTGATAAAAATGATAACAAACAACCACTTAAACATATCTTAACGACGCCATCTCAATGAACGCAAATTGAACCTTTTTTTTTTTTTTTTTTGCCCTCCAAGATGCAAGATCTATGACTCTGACCTCGTCATGCTGTGTCGTTTTGGACTTTTCGCGCCCTGCGGTCTCCTGTCTTACCCGTTTCACTGACAGCACCAACTCAGACTTTCAGAAACGGAGAGTGGCAATTCCGTTATTGTTTCCAAAGCTATGGCTGCTTTCCTCATATTCTGTGTTATTAGAAGTCTCGGTAGAGTCGTAGTGAAGAAGCCCGCTCCTTTGGTGACTCGTCCCTTCCCAGAGAGCTTGTATTTGTCTTCCGTTTCGCGGGCTATTCCAATTTCCATCTCTGCCTACCCATAACCGGCGATTTCTGCGACCCCTACTTCATCGGGATCTGCTTCCAGTTCTGGCGTTTTGTCATCTTTGCAAGGTCCCTCATTCTTTTATTCCCATGTGATTACGATTTTTCTGCCGCCACACGTTGCTGACGGATGGGTTGCGTGCTCGGAGCGGCGAGGGATGATGCAGTCCGAAGGGCGGTCTCCGGAGCTCAGAACCTTCGTGAGCAAAACTATGCTACTGACGGAGGTAATGCTGTTAGCGTTGTGAACGGAGGGAAGGTGAAGGAGAAGCAAAGGACTCGGCAGCATGGTAGCGAATTTGTTTATACTCTCCCGGGACCGGAACGCCGGAAACCTAGTCTTGATCCATACGCTCAAACTCCTCAGGGGTGGCCATCTTGGTTGATGGCTGTGGCTGGCGACGCTATCCGGGATTGGACTCCTCGGCGCGCCAACACGTTCGAGAAACTTGCGAAGGTGATTAGAGAGATTGAGTTTATTTCCGTGATTGCCGAATCTCTTTTCCTTTTTTTTAAAAAAAAAAATTAAAAGTTTAAGAGTGTTGGTGTGCATTTTTTTTGTCTTTGGTTTTCAGATTGGACAAGGGACGTATAGCAATGTATATAAAGCGAGAGACCTTCTTACCGGAAAGATAGTAGCTCTAAAGAAAGTTAGGTTTGATAATCTGGAGTCAGAGAGTGTGAAGTTCATGGCCAGAGAGATTCTTGTTTTGAGGCGGCTTGATCACCCAAACATCGTTAAACTCGAGGGCTTGGTTACTTCTAGAATGTCATGCAGTCTTTACTTAATATTCGAGTATATGGAACATGATCTTGCTGGGCTTGCTGCTGGGCAAGGTGTTCAGTTCACTGAGCCTCAAGTACGACAATTTTTAGCTCAAGTTGTTCGCTGTGAAATTATTTCCGATCTGATTTTTTTTGTCGTTTTCAATTTGGGCGTACTAGCTGCATTTGGGCTTGCATCCTTCGGTGGTGTTATGATTTAATTTAGGTTATCATTTTGTTTCCTTGCCAAGTTTAAACTCAAATCCTCTATTATTTTTCAGTGATTATCAGTGTGGGGCGTAGGTGTTTGATGTTGCTCTGAGTTCTGGATTCTGGACTGTATTGAGTCCCGTGCATAGTGCTATAAATGTCTAGTTTAGGTATTTCTCTCATAGCCATATGATGCCTGAAGATTTTCGTGTGGTGTTTTTAATTACCTTTCTCCTTCACACACTTTGAAAGTTCCTTTGAACATGGCTCCCTAAAGTAAGGTCATTTAATTTTTACTTTATTTATTAGGATGTGACTTGTGAGCACTGAGTACTGAAATGATGGAACTTTCCTCTTCTTTTGTCAAGAATGTCTCCAGTTCTATATCCACAAACACTGATATAAGGTGCCTAATTGGATATTCAATTGTGATGCTAGCATTGCTATGTGTTATCTACCGCTAGAAGTTTTTTTTTTTTTTTGGGAAAAAAATCCCTAATGCTGTTAACGGGTAGCAAATGGGGATGCATTATTTGCTTCATGGCAATTTCATTCTTGACATATGCCTGATGAAGTGCCAATAAGACTACTAGAGGTTCTCCTCGTTTGTTTGTCAAAAGGAAGACAAAAATAAAGCTATAGTAAAAGGCTGATTTGTTTCCCATTTTTTTCTCTTTGGCAGGTGAAATGCTATATGAAGCAATTACTCTCTGGCCTTGAGCATTGCCACAGCAAAGCTGTCTTGCATCGTGATATCAAGGGTTCCAATCTGCTTATTGATGATGAAGGAATCCTTAAAATTGCAGATTTTGGACTGGCAACTTTCTATGATCCTGAGCACAAGCAACCCTTGACAAGTAGAGTTGTCACACTTTGGTATCGTGCTCCTGAGCTACTTCTTGGGGCTACACACTATGGTGTTGGCATTGACCTCTGGAGTGCTGGCTGTATCTTGGCAGAGCTGCTTACTGGGAAGCCAGTCATGCCTGGCCGAACAGAGGTATTGCTTTTTGTGTTGATCCTCATGTGGCCGTTTGCATACTGAATTGCCCTTAAAATGTATAGTGCTAGTTTGATGCTCTTCTTGTCTTATTTCATTTTGACGTGTTGCTATTTTATTGGACATTTCTTAGTTGGTGGGAAGGCAATGGGCTCATGTTGAGCTGTTTCATCGGCCTGATTAGTTTATGAACGTTTTTATTTTCAGCACCATACCCACTAATGCTTGTATATGGCTGAATTACTATGACTCCTGAATGTAAACTTTGATATTTCTGTTTTGCAGCAAATTAGCCAATTATTTTTCTGCAATCCATTCATTATAGACTTGCTTTTTGTCTGCAATTGCATTTTTCAGTTTGTCTTTGACTGATTTTGAATCTTTTTTTCTGGGTAGGTTGAACAACTGCACAAAATATTTAAATTATGTGGTTCTCCATCTGATGATTACTGGAAGAAATATAAACTGCCAAATGCTACACTCTTTAAGCCACAGCAGCCATATAAACGATGCATTTTAGAAACCTTCAAGGATTTCCCTCCTTCTTCCGTACATCTAATATGTACTCTTCTTTCAATAGATCCTGATGATCGTGGCACTGCCTTGGCTGCTCTAAATAGTGATGTGAGTGATTACTGTGGGATTAACTTTATGTTCAAGATGCAATGCATTTACAAGCTTTTTCTCTCTGCAGTTTTTTACCACTGAGCCGTATGCTTGTGAACCGTCAAGTTTGCCAAAATATCCTCCCAGCAAAGAACTGGATATAAAACTGAGAGATGAAAAAGCTAGAAGGTTCTTATTCTTCTCTTGTGCTTGATAACTTCTGGTACTAATTTTGTCCAGGTTCTGACAATGGTAACATTTATTTCATTTTCAGGCGAAAAGCTCTAAATGGGAAAACTAATGCAGTTGATGGTGCCAAAAGAGTCCGAGTACGTGAGCGTGGACGGGCCATGCCTGCCCCTGAAGCTAATGCAGAGATTCAATCAAACTTGGATGTACGTTTGATATGTTTTCATTATAATTTTATGTTTCCCTCGACATGGCTCAGCTCACTTAAGATATGCATTGATTTTCTGGAAGACTTGTCATTTTGTCTTTAACAACAATAAATTATAACACTGATCGGCATCTAAGACGTAGTTATTTTTCAGCATACTTTGGATTCTCTGATCTTAGGCTATCCTGACGGTTTAAATATTCTTCTGGTCTTTAATATAAGATATATTTGATGAATTGATCTTAGTCCTAAATATGAGATATAATTTTCATATTTGACAATCTTTTCTTAATTTAGCCCTATTGATACTTCCAACAATAATCAAGTAGTAGGAGAGGGGAGGAGGGAATTGATGAAGATGACTCGGATGTTCTAAAAAATACATGACATATTAAATAACTTAACTAATTTTTTTAATCTAATCAAATTAGATAAATATGTCTTATATTAAGGATCAGACGAGTATCAATTTTTTTTTCAAAATGACTCTCTATTTTTATTTCAACCTTAAAAAATCATAAAATTTTGAGTCACATTGTTTTATCTGATCAGTCATGGTAAATTGAGCTTTGGACCAGAGTATGTTGTCCAATTTGCTACCTGGAACAACATCACATGTCACGTGTTTCTCTCTGAATTTCAGAGGTGGAGAGTTGTGACACATGCAAATGCAAAAAGCAAGAGCGAGAAATTCCCGCCACCTCATCAAGACGGCACCGTTGGATATCCATTGGAAGCATCTCATAAGGGACCTGTTTCATTTGGTGCCACTGATGCTTCCTTTAGCTCCGAAGTATTTAATTCAAAACCTGCTGGATCTGTCGAAGGCCATGCTGCTTCAGGACCTTACAGAGGTAAGAAAACAAAGAAAGCAGATTCTTCATCATGGAAATTGATGCGTCCATTCAAGTAATCAAATCAATTCATCAAGTAGGGCCTGTAAATGGTTTTTTTTTTTTGGGGGGTACTTTTGGGGGCAAATAATCAGTCTCTGTTGTTCTTGGCACTCAAGGTGGGGCCTGAATTCTTTTACCCCATTCATATTGCTGTCATTTTTTTTGTTATAGTTTTTGCTGTATAATGTACAATGGGGATCCTTAGATTTGTATATTTAGGATGGAATCCCTTTGCTGTACAGTTTCCAGGAACACCCTCATCTCTTTTATGACCCGCAAGTGTTCTTATTGGGAAAAAAAGTGAGCAATAAATGTATTTCCATTTATTATTTTGATATTTTCAACTTAGAAGTCTCCTGTTCTTCCTACTTTCTCTGGGAAAATAAAAAAGCTTTTGGAATTTATCATGGAGAAACAAGTCTCATTCTTTGCAGTGACGTTTAGGATTGTTGGAGATAGATAGATAAATAAACGGAGTGAAGAAACTTGGCATATATTTTCTTTCGTTTCACTTGAGGTGCATGATATTAATACAGGTTAAAAAGGGCACATGTAATTAATAGTGTTAACAGTTTGAGATGGAGGAGGTTAATAAGATTTAAGTGTGTATTTGGATTAGTTTTTGAAGAATAATTTTTACGATTAATAAAGTAAATATGTGAAAAGAGTTTTATCTCGATTTATAAAAATTTGAAACCACAGTTTTGAGGTTTATCAAACATTCACTTAAGTGCAATTAAGCTTGGAATCGTTGGGAAGAGATTAAAGAAAATTAATATTGAAAAAATATATAGAAGATTTTTGACAATTACTTTATTCTCCCTTCTTTTTTAAAAATTAAAGATACAGACACTAGGGGCTTGAAGTCATATGCAAGAATGAACCCATGACCTTCCATTTTAAAGGAAGCTCTTGTCTTATTAAGTTACCGCCAACAAGGCTATTAGCTACTTTATTCTCACTATACACAAGCGTGTGTGTGTGTGTAATTCCAAAAACAAGATGTATTCAACTCTTTGTCGATGGGGATTAGACTTCTCTCACTGTAGGAGGGATTCAATTCATCAGAATGTCGTGGCCCCGGGGCAGCTCTTAAACTTTGTACCAAATTCATAATGTGACATTTAAGAAAGTTTTTAAATGAGGTGTTTGGTGTTATTTGTATTATAAGCACGTGTATGTTTATGAGGCTATTTGAAATGGCTTATGAAAACTCCATAAGTGTTTATGAATTGTGATTCACGGAATACGAAGTAACTTTTATAGTCTACAAGATAACTTTTACGGTCTACAAGGTACTTTTACGGTCTACGAGATAAATATGTAGGGGTTAGACTTCTCTCGGGGTGGGGGGCCTTCTTAAACATTTTACCAAATTCATAACGTCAGGTTTAAGAAAGTTTTAAAGGTGTTTGGGGTCATTTGTAATAAGCACCAACAATAAAAAGTAATAAATTGAATAATATTTTGAGAAAATTCAAGTAAAATAAATTTTAAAATGTTAAAAGATAAAATATGTTTTGAATATTCATAATATAAGAGAAGTGTTAAGCCTAATTTGTCTTTTTTAAAATTAAAAAGAAATGATAAAAATGCCCTTACACATATTTGTTAAAAATATAAAAGCAAAAAACCCGAGAGCTAGCGACCAGTCGGCCACTGGAGCTCCGGTGGGAATATATTCCCACCCCCACCACTTATTTTACCAAAAACATTAGTGGCTCTTGGTCATCAATGCTTTTCAATATATATTGTGCAAACAAATATATATAAATCAATGCTTTTCAATATATATTGTGCAAACAAATATATATATAAATAAACTCTTTAACTTTGACTCAAACTCATTCATAAGTTTTATTAAGGAATTTACAACATTTCATTAAGTTTTAATAATTTTCGTTTACCCAATAAAAAAGTTCTTGTTATTAATTTATTCACAAGTTTTGTTAAGGAATTCGTAAGATTTCATTTGATTTTAATAATTTTCATTTATTTAGTAAAAAAGTTTACACTATTAGCTCATTCATAAGTTTTGTTATGAAATTCACAATATTTTATAAGGTTTTAACAATTTTCATTCACCCTGTAAAAAAATTCACACAATGGGATTATTCACAAGTTTTGTTAAGGGAAGTTACAACGTTTTATTAAGTTTTAACAACTTTAATTCGCTCAGTAAAAAATTCACACAATAAGGTCATTTGATAGTTTTATTAAGGAATTCATAAAATTTTATTAGGGTTTAACAACTTGTGTTTACTAAGTTAAAAATTCACACTATTAGGTCAATCACAAGTTTAGTTAAGAAATTAACAACATTTTATTAAGTTTTAACAATTTTCACTTACTAAGTAAAAAAAGTGGCACTCTTGAGTTATTCAAAATTTTTATTAAGAAATTCACAATATTTAGTTAAGTTTTAATAACTTTCGTTAAAAAAGTCACACTATTAGATTTTAACAATTTATTGATTTTTTTTATGGAAAAATGAAAATTGTTAAAACCTAATAAAATATAGTGAATTTCTTAACAAAATTTATGAATGACCTGATAGTATGAATTTTTTACTTGGTAAACGAAAGTTGTTAAAATTTAATCATATGTCGTGAATTTCTCAAAAAAATTGTAAATGACTTGATAATGTAAATTTTTTACTTAGTAAATAAAAGTTGTTAAAATATAATGAAATGTCATAAATTCTTAAACAATACTTGTGAATGAATTTGGGTTAAAGATAAAAAATTAACACACACACACACATGTCTTGAAAATAGCCACTAAACTTTTAAGCAAACCAAGTGGTGAGGTTTCAAACCCTACCCACCACTTTGAAAATATTTATTCACTCTAAAACTCTGGCAGCCAGCAAGGGTGGTCGTTGACCGGTGGGTGTAATATTTTTTTTCAAATATATATATATGAAAACATTTATATCATTTTTTTAAAATTTTAAAAAAAAATCAAATATTGACATTTCCCTTTTATTATAAATATTTGAAACACTATTTTAATCATTTCTATCTCTAAAGTTACTGTTTTCCCCCTAACATTTTTGAACAATCAATACCAATATTACTGTTTGCTCAAAAAAAATACCAATATTACTGTCATCAATATGTGTGCATAGAGCTGGGAATCAGGGCCGGCCCGGTCCTATAAGGCTGGCCCTTGACGGGCCAGGGCCTAAAAAGGCCGGCCCTACAAGGTCCGAGGTAAGAAAAATTTCCGTTTTTCAAAGCCCGGCGCGAGAGCATGAGAGCTAGGGCCGGCCCACAGGGCCTGAAGCTATTTATACAAGATTTAACTACACGTCTACACGCCTCATGCAATAAAACAAATACTGTTATTAATTTATATTCAAAGGTAAAAAATAGTATCCACAAATAATTCACAATCCACACAAAAGTATAAGAAGGCAAGAAGTTAAATACTCTAAGCAACATGAGTATGACGACTATCATTTTCATCTTCTTCACCACTATCATCAATTTCAATAAAATTTGATTGTACTTCAGTTTGAGTAGTAGGCTCTACTTGAGGGTAAAAATATCAAGAATTTCTTCTCCCAAATCATGAATATATTCATAATCTTTATCTACAACAAAGAATAATCTAAAATGACAAATAACTCTATAAAAAACATAAAATACAAATAAATTAGTAAATTACCATCATATGTGAAACTTTAGAGTAAATAAGAAATATCTAACGTATTTTTCTTATAAAATAAGAAATATCTTTTATAAATTTTTTATTTTTATGATTCTTAATACAAAATATTCTTATGAAACTTAATTTTAAAAAAGATAATAATAACTAAATATTTTCAACATCATTAACAAAATATAAAATATCAATAATATTATTATCATATAAATAATTTTAAAAAATAAAAAATATATCAGGGCCTAAAGGGCTGGCCCTTTTAGGCCCTCGGCCCTACAGGGCTGACCCTTTTAGGCCCGCGTTCACTTTTTAAGCAAAATTTTCAAGCCCGGCCCTTATAAATTTAGGACCTAAACAGGCTGGCCCGACGGGCTCGGCCCATTTTCCTAACTCTATGTGTGCATGCCTAACATCTATTTTGAATATAATTCAGTCAAAATCTAAAGACATTTATTTAATAAATAATGTATAGATTGTTATAATAATCCCTCGTTTTTTTGTGGGACGTAGTAATAATCCATATTGATGGAGGCATAACGGAAAAACAAGAGGCGCAAATGGGCACACAAAGAGAAGATATGGTTTACTTTTTGCGAGCAGTGGTTTTCAAAGGGACAAACGCAGACAACCAGAAAATTGTGGCTAAGCCATGCCCCACATTCCCTTCCTTTCTTCTTCTTCTTCCCACGCTTCCTACAAATCCTTCCTCCCTCCATTTTATCACCCCCACGTTTTACGTGAGAAATGGAAAATCAAACCAACATTGCCTTCTTCTTCTTCATCCCCTGTGAATCCCTTTGATTCCATTTCTTTGTGAGACTTCCAGAGGCTGCATTCTGCCCCTTTTCTTGATCGTCGTTTTATTTGCGTTTTCTCTGGTGCGTCTTCTCATCGCACCCCTTCTTGGCCCCTTTGTTACTTTCATCTTTTCTCTTTGTTCGATTTCGGAGTAACGTAGGAAGGCATTATCACTGTTCCATCTCTTGGATGTATGGCAATCCAGATGATGGAAAACCCATTTTTTTCCGATCAACAAATCAGAATACTTGTCTGTGTTTATGGGCCTTTCTATTTAGTTTTCCTTGTGATTGTTGTTTGAGTCTTAATATGGTTGAACTTAGGCCACTAATTTCGAGGTTTTAAAATTACGTCTAACTTCATCATTTCTACTTCTTACTAATATATGATAAAGTGGAGGGCTGAATTTTGAAACTCGCTGATTTTTCTCATAAATAATTTATTTGTACCAACTGCTAAACCCGCAAAAAAAACTGATAAACAAACATTCTTTTGCAATAATTCAGCAGGAGATCGCATCTGGTTTTGATAATGCTGTTCATAAGGCTTCACTATTTGCTTTTTGACATGGAATGAAGTATCTGAGTCTTCTTTGTAAGAATGGCTTATTTCACAAAGAGGGAGTAAGGTCATTCTGTGCTGCGCAGGAGTAGGTCTGCTTGGTTTTCCTGGTACATCTGGTAAATGAAATTTACCAATTCGTATGCATCAATGTGCTTAAAACAATGTGTTGATTAAAGGAGGAAAGTTCAGTTCAAAATTTTTGAAGAACTGTGTTCTTAAAATAGAAATATGGGGTTACCACATATAACTTCAGGCTGTGTTGCCGAAGAGGTGGCTGCATCACTAGGCACTCTTGTGCAAGCTCCTCCAAGAATTGCCAACTTGAGCAGCTATGATTTGAATGCATTGCCTGGAGAAGACCTAAGTAATTGCTTGCGTCTTGACATACTCACCAATGAGAGGAAAAAAGTTACAGAGCTTTCAAAGGAATCACATTTTTTAAATATGCATAATGGTGATGGTAGCTCCAACCTGCAAAAATTGAAGCTCAAATCCATGGAACGAGTTGGCAGGTTGTCTGCCAAGGCTGGGCGTGATACCATGCATGTACCTGATTCAAGGATTGTAGGTTTTCAAATAAGGGTATTATCATCCCCTGCTAATAATGATTGTGGTGGAAGTGGATATTCCTCAACCATTTTTAATGTCAACAGAGACACAAGTGAGGCTACCAATTCACATGTCAGAAAGCGATTATTGTCGCCCTTGAATGGGATGCTTCTTGCAGATCATTTCAAAGGTGATCCTCTGGTCATTGACACTGGCACATATAGGAGTTCTCCAAATAGTGGTGATGATAGTTACAAGGCTTCTGTTCTGCAAGAGTATAAGAAGGTTCATTTTACAGACTCTAACTGTCTCCACTCCCATATTTGGTCTCAATCTTGCTTTCTGGGTACAACAAATTCGTCCAGTACCGACTCTAGAGAAAACCATGTCCTACCCAATCACGACCTTTCACTTTGCAAAAATGAGAAGCCATGTTCTTATAGTAAACTTGATAGTGCTGAAGAGACAAGTAACATAAGTTACCAACCAGCAGTACTGTCTATACCTCACAAAAAAGTGTCGTCGTCGCCATCCTTCCCACTATCTCCTCTAGGTCCAAAATTTTCTGAAAGAACGAAATTGAGAGGAGAACGCGGGGATGTTTCGATTATGTTGGATGATGACAATGTCAATTTAAAGGACATGGAACTTTCACTTGATAAAACTCTTACAGGTTTTTTATCTGCCCCGAAGGACAACTTTAGCACGCCGAGTAATTTACTGCAAGAGTCTAACAATTTGCACCATACATTCAACATGTTTACTTTTGATGACACCAGTGGAATAGAAGAATGTTATCATGGTGCAAGTTTCCCTCCTCGACGTGCCAAGTTTAGAACTTTAAGTGGACTCCCAATAAGAAGGTCATTGGTTGGTTCATTTGAAGAATCTTTGTTGTCTGGTCGTTTACTCTCTGGGAAAGTTATTCAGGTTGGCAATATTTTTATTTACAATCTTTTTTTATCTGCATTTATTTATAATGAAGTTGGCACTTTTTGAGTGATCATCTTTTTATTCTAGTCTTAAATGTTGCCACCAATTTGCAGAGAATTGATGGCTTCCTTGCTGTGCTGAATGTAACTGGGGGAAACTTTTCGCCACAATCACAGAAAATTCCATTTGCAGTAACAAGTGTGGATGGAGATAAGTACCTGTTGTATTATTCATCCATTAATGTTTCAGGAAAGCTGACATCAAGCAATTCTAGAGTAAGCAAAGTTCAGAGAACCCTTAAAATGGATGAATCCCGAACTGAAAAGAACCGCATACGTATACCTATGAAAGGACGTATTCAACTGGTAATTCACCTCTAAACCTCCCAAGTTCTTTAATTAGTTGAGAAATGAAGGCATAACGAGTTTTTTACCAGTAGCTTCTTGGCTACATGTGGAACTGTTCTTGGTGTACAAGATTTGCATGCGGATAATGACTGACCGTCTAACTGCAGGTCCTCAGCAATCCAGAGAAGACTCCCATTCACACCTTCTTTTGTAATTATGATCTGTGGGACATGCCAGCTGGTACTAAGGTAAGGAATTTTATATTCAAATTTTAACAGCATGCAATCATCCATTTGCATTTGATACGCCTTCTTATTTTTCATGAAAATTGCAAGATTTAAGGTGAGGTTCATAGTTTGATCAGCTTTTTATGTGAATATCTCAACCAGACATTCTTGAGGCAAAAGATCAGTTTGACGTCATGTGGTTTGAATTCTATGACGGGTAAAGGATGCCAAGGAGATTCTGAAATAGGAGTGGATGCTGATAAGTCCTCGATGATCTCAAAATGCGGTGGACATGCTACGGAGTGTAACAATGGAGTTCTACTTTACGCTCTTCACCTGCGCTTCGTATGCCCTTTGCCAAGGAAACGTTCAAGGGCAGTTCATAAGTGCAAATCTGCAGAGATGAGGAATATTGCAGACATTGAAGATGAAAGGCGTTTCTACTTGTATGATGATATGAAGGTAGTGTTTCCTCAACGTCATTCAGATGCGGATGAAGGCAAGGTGTGTGCAAGTTTTTTTTACGAGTAATCGTAAAAGCATTTATAGCTTTAAATTCAAATTCTTTCTATTTTTACTCAATGTCTCATCATCTAATCATGGCTTTCTGTCCCTCTACTTTGCAGTTGCATGTGGAATATCATTTTCCTTCTAATCCAAAATACTTCGACGTCAGCAGCTGAAACAATGTCGTTTCCCTCCCAAAGTGGTTATTGTAAATGCAGATGTAAATATTTGTACATATCCAATTCATTTCATCTCCGATAAACTTGTAAATAACATAGCTTCTGTAGATAATTGATTCAAAATTTTTGATAAATGGCGTAATGTCTTCTCTTCTCTCTCAATGTCTAAAGAAAGCCCTTTTATACACCACACAGCCTATCAATGCCACATGAGATACAAGGAGGGGAATATTAGGTGGGAAAAAATGAGAAAGAAAAGTCCTCTTCAACAGGCTATCTCTGAGAGCCTATAGGAAAATAATGGATTTAGAGAAAATAAGATTAAGGTCTTAACAAAAAAATATATATATATATCTAAAAAGTCATATTGATAAGTGAAAGAGTACCATTGATAAATTATGAGACTTTTTTTAATATTATTTTTCTTGACCGGGATCTTGATCATATTTTCCAATGGATTTTTAACAACTGGTAGGGATGAAAAAAAATAAAAATAAAAGCGCACACTTGTAGTGTGGGCAATCTAGACAACTACATTTACAAAGATGGTAGTCACAGAAATCCACATTTAGGAAGAGAAGTTGGGTCAATCTATACCAGTAATTTAAAAATTAAGCAAGAGGACCAGCCTTGCATTGAAAAATTCTCTTGCTTCAACAAACATTCAAGGATGTCGTACGTGTCAAGACATAATTTCAACTAAGGGCCAGGAAGAGGAGACGAAAATGGAACACATAACTCAGTGTGGAAGGAAGCTTTACAGGTTACTTGATCGTGATGTAGCGATTTGTTCCATGTCTAGCCCAATAGTGCTTGAGATCTAATGGTATAGATAAATCACGGCCTTGAGAGGCTACCCTGCTAAGAAGCCTTGTAAAGACACTTCCACTCATCTTTCGCCCTCCGACTCGTGCATGTCGCTTGTTTGGAAGCTGTGGTAATGGATACATGGACAAGGTGGTGGTACAACAAGATGATTGCCACCCACCATGCCCCCATTTGTAGCATTGCCTTGGTACTCCAGTACATGTGCAAACTGGGGCTGGCATGGTATTTTCATCAAATTGAATCAAATTTAATCCAACATCTTGTTTATCCCACTCAGATTTGATCTTTGTCACTTCAGAAGAAGCTCGCCTATTTAAGTCCTCACTCACTTTTTTCCCTTTGCCTAGTGGTTTTGATGCCTTAGAAAAATCTCCCTTGTTCTCCCTTGTTCTCTTGGCCTGATTATACTTGCCCGCTTCAGAAGCTACAACAGTTACCGGGAAGGTATCGGTTGCGGTCAAATCCTTTGTTCTATAAGCACCTTCTGCCATTTGACCGAAATGATTTGAGGAATGGTGCATCCGCTTTGATCCACGTTGAGTGCCACAACCCAATGAGAAGTTGGTGGCATTATCCTGGACTTGAAGGGCTGCAAGAGCATTATCCCGTTCCATCAAGGCGTTATCCCTCTGCAGAAGTGCTTCATCCCTCTGCCGAAGGGCTTCATCTCGAGCAGCCAGGGCTTCATTCTTTTCAGATAAAGCCGCATTCCGCTCTCGAATTGCAGCTTCTCTCTCTGCAATAACAGACATAATTTTCTTATTCATGACCAGGGCATTCGGTTCCTTTACCTGATGCTGGGGAACCATACTCCACTGCACAATCAAACTCCAGTTAATGAAATGATTCCAGAAGAGCATGCTTAAGAAAAACATGGCAAAATTCAAGCATTGTATCTACCAGGGAATGAGCTCCTCTATAGTAGTCCACCTTCTGTCTGCTATTTTCACGCTGGTGGTCATCGTCCATCTTGCATCCAGGGGATTTAGCTACAGATGTAGAAGTTGGTGCAAGCAGTCTCAATCAAAATTTACAGCTGAAAGACATATTCGATTAACAAATCTAGATAGCAACATCAAGCAATATGGTCAATCAACAGCATATTGGTTGAGACAAATTTTGGAAGGGATGAAAGGAACAAGCTTATAAAGCAGTCTAGTATTGGTACAACAACCAAAACCTTAGGTAGTAACAGTTAAAAATCCCCAAACACAAGTCTAGACATAAAGTTATATACAAATTCAACTCCAGTAAAATATAAACAGAACAGAAAACTTCAAATTTGACCATTCATCAGGAATCCAAGTTTACAAAAAATAACCAAATTTTTTAATTGGAAAAAAACGAAAGAAAAGAAAAGGTCAGTTTTACCCCTAGCCACATACCTTAATAAATTCCAATGACAGACAATCTAAACTCTTTAATATGAAAATACTCGAGTAAGAGACAAAAGCAACCCAAAAACACATGCAAGTGATGATTAAAGTAACATTCTTAGAAAATTCTTTTCTAAATTGAGTTGAAAGTTTCGCATAATCACACAAGATTTTGGTATAAGTTTCAACTTCTCCACAACAGGTCTTACCATTCTATCAGAAAATTCAAACTCCAGGAAATTTCTGACTTTTAAACTCTCACAAACACTTGGCATAAGGGAAGCAAATATATGTGGATGATAACCATTCAAATATAATCAAATAATATTTGAATTTGTGGTCACACTGCTGTGCTAGCCACTTGACTTATGGTCGAATGGGATTCTGGGAAAGCTTGAAATCAATCCTTAAAGCCTCAAACTAGCTCTCCAGCACTGTTGCACACCAGTATAGCCCTAGCAAACCATATAACATGCGTAGCTCTAAATTTTTGCAATTTGCAAACTCGTGCATAAGCTAAAACAAAAAATGCATCCAATCTACAAGTAAAAAATATAATACAGAATTTCCAACTTTCCCTAACTGGAACTGAAATGAATGTTGTATTGCAAGTAAAAAATAAACAAACAAATAAAAAAAGCATAACCATACGTAACTTGCACTAAAGTTAGGGCGCTAAAGCCAGGGTCAAAAGCAGACAAATAGTATACCTAGAAAGCTAAGAATACGTACAATCTGATAATTAGGAAACGAGGGCGTTAAAAGGCAAAAAAAGGGGTAAAGCAACAGAAGTAAGCTGAAAGAAGACTTACAGGAAAGTCACCAGTGACAGCGTAGGCGCTAGGCAGCGCAGCAAGACCCGAATGGCCGAATCCGAAAAGGGAAGGCTCAATTCTCTAACTCGACAGTGAGAGGAAGGAGAAGGGAAGAAGACTGTGCAGATTACATTCCATAACTAGCATGAACAAGCCTAAACGACTTGTCGTTAATAGTAGTACATTATTAAGTTGAACGCAGCCTTTTCCAATTTCCAACTTGCCGCCCCAACGAACAGGGTTTGCTCCAGATCCCCGGGTAAAAGCCTTGCGAAGACAATGCCGTTTGGGCCCTTTCTTTTCTTTTTCCTTTTTAGTAAAGTTTCAAGCTCAGTCAATAAATTGTTGCTAACAAAAAAAAAAATTTTTGATAAATCATGTTGTGGTCCTAAATGTGGGGCTAGTTGAATTGTTAACTGGGAAACTTCAATCTCCTTTTTCTTCATTATTCATTTATCATCTTTTTTTCAAATTATTTCTATTTTTTAATGTAAATTAGTAAAATGATGAATATTTTTGAAAAATAATACATATTATGATAAGTCATTAACTTATTTAATTTTGTAATTTAAGTGAATTAGTTAATTAACTTTTACCTTCAAAAGTCGAGAAATTAAATATTTTAAAATGTAGAGAAATTGTGTGGTGGCCCGGGGGGTGGAGTGAGGGAGAAGAAGTAAAATAGAGATTATGAGTATTGTCACTCTTTATATGATTTTCTTGTCATGGAAATTTGGAAGTTGAAGATTTTTCTTAAAATCTGTCAATAGTCTTACTATACAACGCGTGCCTTTTAATCATGTACTACGGGAATTTTAGTAACAATATTTTATGAGTGGAGAATTTGTGTGTGTGAAGTAATAAAGGGAAGAGATGAAAAGAAGGAGTCGACAGTCAAGAATAATGAAAATTATAATATGATTTTATTTGGGAAGCTGATCCTTAATCATGTCATCACGTTGTAGGAAGCGCAATAAAGAGTTGTGAATTTGGAGGAGTTATTATTAGTGTCTGAAGGATTCAACATGATATTCATCACAAGGCAGCCAACCACACAGAAACTGAAAGGAATCTTAAGGTACTGTACCTCACTCCCAGGGGGAAAATATGTGCATCAAAAAACCTCTCATTATTTTGCGTGTATGCATAGCAATCCTACTTCGAGCAACACAAGTTGGCCTTTATTACGTTGACCAGTGACCTTGGTTGCGGGTTGTACATATTATTCTAATCTCTTACCCCCGACATTATTTTTAGTCCCTAAAAAATTTACTCGTTAATCATCAAAACAAAGGCCAAACACACTTACACACACACACACACACACGTTTCAAGAACTCATAAATAATAACTCTAACTCGTTAAAGACAGATGAAGTAAAAAATTGTATGATTGGAGCATATGTTTCTCACTAAACAAAAATTGCATTTCCTCTGTTAAGATATTTAGACAAACTATGGACAGGTTTGGGGCTTAAACTAATAAAAAAAATTGGTAGCTTTTGGCATTGCCTCGAATGGGGAATAAATTATGGCTGTCAAAAAGAGTAAATAGTGAAAACCAAGAGGGTGAGCAAAGATATATAATTCAAAATAGAGAGAAACATCCATTATTTGGTCACCGTACAGTAATCCTGTGAACTTACCAAACATGGACACATTGGCCCCATCCTCCTAGGCATGTTGTTATTCATCATAGAGGGCAAATCAGATTACAATTATTAGCTTCCCACTTGACTTTACTTGCTTTTGCAGCCAAGGATGTGTTCTCAAGTACTTCTTATTTCAAACTATAAATGATCTTCCGCATCTGATAATCTAGATTTCAAGAAATTACCAGGCATATATCCTAATTAACATTGCCAATATATACAGAAATGTGATAACATTTTAAAAATCTGTTCATTCTAAACCCAGAACGGAAAAGGAAAAAAAACAGAGAAACATGTATTACTGACATTCAATCATAAAATCAAAGGTTTCTTAATTCTTTTTCTCCTTATTTCACGCAAGAAACACTGAAATTCTCGGAACTGCACACTGAACTGATATACAGTTGTCATATAGTTGGTCATATGGTATATCGATTTTGATTGAGATAATGACAATGCAGGCAAATTGGTTCATCTATTTGGGTGAGGAAGTAGAGCAGACTATTCCAACAGATAATCTTCCAAATAATAATAATAATAATAATAATAATTTGACGCTATAGCAGTCAAGAGCCAACGGGTTTAGGTAGGTCCTTGTTAAGGCAACAGCCAACAGAAATGCAATTTTTGGGCAAACCATAGACAAGATGCACATGATCAAGAACAAATGCACATGGTGCTCACTGAAAACTTTAATGAAATTTCCACACTGACCAACTCTTCTAATAATTTAATCAAATACTAAGGCAAAAGCAGAGAAAAGGACACCCCCAAGGCAATCTGTCACGATGATTAGGGTCAAGTGGCCTCTGGGGTAAGTATGTACTCAAGAAGGCAATACCTAAGATCATCAATGTTCAAAACATAGGTAGAAGTATGATTTGTCACAAAATTGTCTAGAATGCAAGTGAATATTTCCATGTATACAAATTATCTCAAACTGGATTAGATCACATTCTACATCAAGTCTATAAACAAAAGAGAAGTGAACACAAAGCATTAACATGAGAAGAAGAAAGAAAGAAAGACTGAATAAATTATCATACATACAGGTCAATAAATCAACTCTTGCTCCTTTATCCATAGTTTGGAATTTGAAGGAAAAGTTTCATCCCAAGGATCTTGAAAAAGCTTCCCATATCTTTGCACGACCAAGGCTATCCAAGAGTTTCTTAGATCCCTCAACATTCATCTCTACAAGTTTTCGTGTATGTACACCAGCACCAGCTGCTGCAATTTGTTTCCTACAAGTCTTAGAATGCACAAGTGAGAGCAGAATAGAAATTGGGTATTTCTTATCCAAATTCTGTATTGAAGGATCCAAAAGCTGAACTGCACTAACTATACCCCTCTCATCCTTCCGGAAAATCCTTCTATTGCCTGTATATAACATGAGTATTGATAAAGCCATTGCAGCTGCTTCTTTCTCTTCAACAGCTTTGCCATCTAACATCTGTATCAATGGAGTAATGCATCCAAATTCTCCCATCTCTTTCTTCGCCTTTGTGGTGCTGGACCCGAGAGCATAAACAGCTCGAGAAGCTGCAATTCTCATCCTTAGAACACCACAACGTAACACGCCCGCAAGTCTCGGAATGAACCCATCTGAAATAAGAACTTCAGAAATCGGTGGACTCGAAGCCAGGCTTATCAATAACTCAATTGCTACTTCGAGACAATGAACAGACGGAACGGAGTCCCAGAAATTCTTCAAACACTCAATCCCTCCTTCCTTAACACTCGTTAATTTCAAGCTTTCGTCGTCAGAAATTAGATTAGACAAACAACCAATTGCATTTTCTTGGGCTATTGCAGTACCCGATGAAGTGAGTTCTAACAGAACACCAACCGCATTTTCCTCGACGAAATTTTCTGTGACTTCAGGGAAAACCGCAAGATTTCTCAGAACCCTAGCCGCGGAAGCTTGGGAACCAGGCGTGCCTACTTGGCAAATGTCCAGTAGAGAAGAAATTCCACCTCGAGACCCGATTGCCCTCGCGTTCTCCTTAGAGAACGTCAGAGCTTGGAGGGCAATACAGGCTTTCTCTTTCGCAAACCCACTTCCATGGTCAAGAACTCGAAGCAGGTGATTCAAAAGCACCAAACCTTCGGAAATTAACGCATGCTTGCTGTTATCTACCGTTGAAACTCTGGATATCGCAGCAACGATCTTCTCCTTCATTTCCGAAGAGCTCGTATCCAGTAAGCGAACGAGCACGGGAACCACACCCTGTGCTACAGCTATCATCACATTCTTATCATTCTCTTGCAGTAAACCCAGAAAAGAGTTCATAGCCAAAATCCTAGACTCAGAGGACCCAATTTGCAGACGAGCGGTCAAATTCCTAGATTCAGATCGAACGGCGTCCCTGTTAGACGTAGTTGAAACGGCGTCGTCCAGGAGGATGCCGCTTTTGAGGAGAACATCGGAGTCTGAGAGATAGCGGTCGAGGGTGGCAAGGAGGGAATCAATGAGGCTCTGGGTCTTGAGCTTGCCGTGGGACAAGGTGGAGAACTGGCAATCCTTGACGAGGGAAACGGCATCCCTGAGCGTCTTGGCTATGGAGAGAAGAAGGTCTCTGGAGAGAGAGTTGGAGGACGAGGAATGAGGAAAGTGGGAGGAGAAATCGGCAAGTCGAGAGTGAAGGAGGTGAAGTTTTGAAGTGACGAGAGACCACTTACCTTTGAAATGAGGAATGGTGGGGATTTCGCCGAGAAGAGAGGAAAGAAGCTGATCGGAGAGAGTGATGGGATCGGAGGCGTCGGTTGTTTTCATAGTGGGAAGCTGTTGCAGGGAAGCGCGAGGAAGAGCGAAAGAGAAAGAAGAAACAGAGGAGAAATGACTTGAAAATGGTTGAGAAATAGACGCGGTTACTTGAGGCAGTGTTGATACTGAAAGCTAACAGATTACGGCTGTCTCGTTATTTTTGGCATGCATCATCCAGGTTTGATTTGATGAGAGGTTTATAATTTATTACATTTTCAATGGAAAAATAGCGCCTCCACAGGCCCTAGTTATAATACCTGAATATACAATGTAGTTGATTTATTTAGAGGGATTAATAAAATTAAATAATTTATTTAATTATATTTTATATTATGAATTATTAGATTATATGATATTAGATAATAAATTATATAAAATAGTTTAGGAGAAAAATGATAAATATAAATATTTTAATTCTAAAAAAATAATTGAGTCTTAGATTTAAGATTAGATGTAATAATAAAAAAATATTTAATTTTATAAAGAAACTACTTTTTTTCATGAAACCAATAGGGCTTCTTTCTTTAATAAATTAATATACAGAAACTTCAAGCTCCTAGGAAGGAACACGCAGACATGCAGTGAAGGTTCAAAACTCGTCAAGGCAACCAATAAAAATTGTTAGGTTGATCCAGGTAGTAAAAAAGTTAACTTGTAATTATAAAATTATGAGTTCCAATCCCACCAATATCAAAATTTTATTGATGAACAATCTATAAATATATTTATAAGTGTTCTTTAAACATAATGATACACACTAATTCTGGTGAGCCCAACCCAAATTATCTAATATTTCATTCCCAAAAAAAAACTCATCAAAGCAAATTGAGGTTGTGAAGCTAAGTTAAAAGAAATTAAAATAGTACTACAGAAATGATGCTGTGAGGCTGAGACACAAGATGATGTTCAAAAGAGCCTGGCTGTGATGGTATTTTGTCGTTCTAAATATGGCTTTTTTTCAGTGATAGCTGATTTAAGGTGTTTGGGTTGGTATTTTGGTAAATGGACTTTTTTTTTTTAAAAGCAGCTTTTGAGAAGAAGCTCAAGAGTTCGGCTTTTCCAATAAAAGTTACTTCTATCACCGTCAATCCAAACATAAATCACATTTACAATCTAACTTTAGTAAAAGTCTGATTAAAAAAAAATAACTTCTGCCAACGCTAACCCAAACGGACCCAAAAATAATAATAAAATGTCTGTCTGTAACTTTTAATCTCACGAAGTAAAAGAAATTCAGCAAAAATACTTTTATAATAGAAGTAAAATATAATTAAAGAAATAAAATGAATATATAATAATAACAAAATTAAAAGCTATTGATCATTTTGAAAAAGTTTAGAATTATATGTGCAATTAATCAAAAATATTCTAGTTTTTCTATCTTTAGGCTTTGTTTGGTTGAGGGTTTTTGGAGGGGAGGTTAGGTGAGGGGAGGGTTAGAGATTAAAAATAGGTGTTTGGTTGGGAGTAGGGGAGGGGAGGATTTTTGTCTTTTAGTGGCCACCTCCCCTCCCTCTCAAAACCTCCAAATTTGGGGTTTTTTCTAGGAGAGAGAATATTTGTGTCCAACTTTGACTAATTTGCCCATGGCAATTTTTCAAAATTCCGAAATTGCCCTTACTAGTTAAAACCCTTTTTCCCTTTTGCCCATAGGAAAAAAATGTTTTTTTCCCACTTTGTATATGTGAAAACATTGGGAAAGAGATGATATGTTTGTGAAACAAGTGTATATAATTGTTAGAATAATAGTTTTATAAATAATAATTATTAATAAATACATTGTAAAAGAAGAAGACAAATGTGCATAAGGGTATTTTTGTCCACATATAATTAACTCCCCTCACCTCCCCTTCTAAACCAAACAAGAAACCTCATCTCCCCTCCCCTCCCCTCCCCTCTTCTTGAACCAAACAAAATTATAACCTCCCCTAACCTAACTTAAATAAACCTCCCCTCCCCTCCCCTCCCCTCTTCTTGAACCAAACACAACATTATGGTTGAGAGAATTAATTAACACTGTAAATAAGATATGTTTAGAATAACGATTGGAATCTCCAAAAGTGCTTTTCAATCGTGATTTACGGTCTACGAGGTAAATATGTGGAGGAGTTTTATCTCGATTTACGTGAATCGGGCTTATACATAAGTATAGCTGGTAAAACGGACTAACCCGTGGGCCTCACTTTTGCAAACTGGCAAAATGCCAACACTAACCTGCAAATATGCGGGTTGCGGGCCAGCCGCGGGCCCGCATTTTTTTAAAAAAATAATTTTATATTTTTTAAGACAACCGAAAATATAATATACATATATGTGATTATTAAATTTATTTTCCTAACATCAATCATTCCTCTTATAAAAATATAAAATATAATCTACAATTTAAGAGATAAAGTTATCGAATCTGTCAAAGTTTGTACATAAAAAATATAAAATCATCCTCAAATAATCAAGATATAATAATTTTGTTTGAAGAATAAGAGAAAAAGCTAATATTTTTTCTATTTGAATTGAGAAGTAACAATATAAAAGTGAACAACTTATACGTTTTTTGAGATTTTTTTTTAAAAAGCGGGCCAATCCGCCATCAACCCGCGCAGGCTAAGCGGTGTGGGCATGTGCGGCCTGTATTTTTGCGGGTTGGGATTTTCTCAACCCTAACCCTGTCTCAACCTGCGGGCTCACAGGTTGAACCCATATTACCAGCTCTATACATAATATAAACTAAATCAAACACAGTTCCTGACTATATTAGGACCTACCTACCCACTATTCAAGGGGAACCGGTTATAAATATTCTCCTGAGAAATACTTTAAATCATTGAACCAAAATTTTGACTCTCTAATTTTCAATGCCTAGTGTAGGGCAATGGAATGGTGGACAGCATAAGAAAGGAAAAATATTTTTCAGATGCCAGATATTTGTAGTGATGTTTATTTATTAATTTATTACATCAACCAAAAAAAGGAAGTAAAGTGAAAAGCATTCGAAGAGTTCATCCCTCAAATATACTTCCTTATTGGGGAAGCTTAGAACAATGTATTTTTTCCATAATTATGGCCGTGCTTACTTCCTTCTATCCTTCAAAACTTGTGCCTGTGACTACAAATTTGAAGTCAGCCCCCAACCCCTTCCCCCCCCCCAAAAAAAAAAACTCTTTTTTCTCATAGGACCAATAGCTAGAAGGTAGTTAATTTGTAGACACCTTTATGATTGTATTTGATTTATTTCAATTCCAAAATTATTTTTTGTTGAATTCAGATGAATGAATTAGTCTCTGAAGGGTGACAAGAGTGGAGCTGATTGAAAGCTTGAGATTGGCATTTTATGTTGCGGCGTTGGTCAAGAGAATTGGATTTGCATGCAGGGTATAACCGTGTAAGAATAATGAGCTCATAAAGATGTCTCTGTTTGCGCTTTTTGCAAGAGATTTGGTTGATTCTAGAGAGCATAGGCCCATAAGAACGAATGTGCGGAAGGACAATTACCAAGGGCCATTAAATATATTAATATGAGCTTATCCTCCACATTAATGAATAAACTTGTAAGTTTCAGAATTATACATGGCAAGCAAGTTTTAAGTTTAAATTCTCTTTATAAAATAAAACTTGTATCAACCGTTAATTGTTGATCATCCAAAGCAACACTAATCTTCTGTGTCTCTGTTTCTCTCCTTCTATTCCGTGCTTGAGGGAATCTCACTTTGTTGTGGATAAGTTTGATTTTGTTAGCTTCAACTATACACACACATGAAATCGATAGAGTTTACGACGGAGATGGATGTCCCAAAGAGAAATGCGGAATTAAGCGAATGTCAAAACGAACAATACATTGTTGAACCTGCCATTTGGTTTGGTCCCTCTTTCCTCGATAACATGTTCTCACATTGTAATGTAATGCAATTAACAAAGTGTAAATACGGGGGCGAGGCATCAGATAAATAATGAGCTCAAATGTGATTTTTATATATATATAAAGAGAGAGAGAGAACATGAAGAGGAAGAGAGGGTGTTGCATGGAGACAGAGTCAATTGTGGTAGCCAAGGATGGCTTGCCTAGCAATATATAAATATATCCATTCATTGAGTGCTTTGTGTTCGCGTGTGGTCTCTCTCTCTGTTTTTTTTTTTTTTTTTTTCGGCTGGCAGGCATCCTCAGCTACTTCATTCATCCTTGTCTTTCATGCCACTCCCTCCATTCTTCCAACATTCATTACATTTGGCACTAAATGATGCCATTGTGTTGTGTTAGTTTCAATTCTTTCAACAAAATTTAATCTCTTCACTGTAATTTTGAATGTAGCATTTGTTTGCGTGCGATCGTATCTTTCTAATTTTGGCAATAGGATTCTGACGAGAGATCGAACCTAAGTGGAGAGATATGGAGACATGTATATAGCAACTCAACTCCCATTTTTCGATCGTGAGATTTTAAACAACCAATCTTCAGATCCCATATACATGGAATCAGAGTATTTGTTGTACATGAAGTCAATACTTATTTTAATCCATTACTTTTAATCTGATTGTCTGTCCTGTGTTCCAGAGACCACGAAACTGTTAAGTTTAATCCTTATCGCCTAATGTGTAATTCATTAAGGTTCTCATTTTGATTTTGAAGCCCCCGGTGATAATTGATTCTCCAAGAGCGAGAGAGTGCATATTTCTGCAGAATTACTTGCTTTCCCATCGTTTCTACGAAACAGGCCCTGACAACTATTGCTAGAAATATTGCAGCTACCCTCCAGTTTAATTTAAACAAGTAAATATAGAAATGGTACAGTTTTTTCTATTGGTATTGGCGATTAGAAATTGTGAATCGCGGCAATCCCCTCTCCTGAATCCCCCCCACCCCCCCCCCCCCAAAAAAAAAGCCCTGAAACCATTTTGTAGTTTGTCAAAATACGCCATGCTTGTGAGATGTTTGCCAAGCTCAATAAATTAGAACTTCGTTCAAAAAAAACCTACTTTGGTGTAATCAAGCCACTCTTTTACATATCGATTTAGCAACAACACGAACCAGTACATGGCACAGTGGATTCAGTACTAGTCTCCGTAATCCCCCCCCCCCAAAAAAAAAAAAGCAACTAGTGACTTGATGCATGGTGACATCGGTGGGCAATGCAACTCTTTATTTGCAAGCTACTGATAATAATCGGATCGGGGCTAACACAGGATTTCCAGATGGCAAAGTAAATGTTAGATAATTTATTTTCGTGGGTCATTAATGAAAGTTAATACATAGGTTCCTTCATTTTGCCCCTATGCATTTGAATTCCTTACCCCAAGGCACACACATACAGCTTCCCATCATCTATCTATCTATCTAGCAGGTGCCTGGTTTCAATTGATGCAATCATTTGACACTTCACATATTGACCTTCCTCATCATCACCTGATTGCTCTATGATTAGCAAACCTTCCCACTCCTTCAACTAGTAAATATGGCCAACGGCATGAGAAATTATCCAGTCCTCTTGGCACTTGGGAGGGCCCACATTGCTTTGAAGGAGAGAGGGAGTGACACAGGGGTAGCCTCACTACAAAGTACAAACTAGTAAACACTTCAACAGTAAATCCTGAAAGGTAGATGTAAGAACCACGGCCCCCCATTTATACAAAGCAAGCTAATTTTCACTCACTGTCCAACAGTCAAACACCATCTTCTCAACTAGCAAAGTTGCCAGTGCAGTAATTGCAAGTAACAGTGAGATTCAAAGCGTACTAACTCCAACAAATCAGTCAAAAATAGGGATGGAATTATAACTAAATTACTGGAAGAATAACACCTTGTATGACACGTGAAGCGAAACAAATTTGGCTTTTTATTATAGCTCCTGCCTTGGGAACTCTTCCAAAATTATACGCATCAAATGAATACAAACAGGCCAACAGTTTCGAAGGCGCCTAATGAAAATGGTATGAAGATTTATTCGTGTCAAAACATACAGCATTTCACTTCCTTTTCTCTTTCAGAAAAACACTTTTCCCCATAATGGTAGCCTTTTGCACTTATCAATGATATCATTAAAATTAGTTCATTGGAGCCAAAAACAAAACTACTTCAACAAAATTAACATCCTCGTATGTACTTGCACTGGATTGAAAAAAGATGTTTGGAAGTGAGAACATGTGAGGGACTAAAATTAGCTATTCTAAGCCAAACAAGTTATAGAAGAACATACTAGAGCTGGGTTCAGACTTCAGACATCCATCTTAATTTGCTATGGCTGAGAATACTCCAGTGCTACATTAGGCAAGAAAGGTAAAGAACCTTATGAAAACCCCTTCCCAAGCTTCTGAATGGCACAGTACATTTTTCTTCTTGATCCAACTGCGTTTATTCCCATATCTTTAAGATCCTCCAGCGTCAACATGGGCAAAACCTCATCATCGACCTCATGAATTTCAAACACAGGAGCATATCTACCAAGTCCTAATCCATTAAGCCAAATCCTAACCGCATCTTCTCCACAACTCCCTCTTCCAGCATTGCCATTCCTATCCCCACATTTCCAGTCCCTCACATCCGTATCAGATGGGCCAGATAGCTCAATGCCATCGTGATGTTCCCTACCGTCTGAAACCCTAGCCCTAATTGATCTCCTATTGCCGTGATAATGCACCTCTCTGTCATTTCCATGACCTTCAACACCCAAATTCTCTAACGAATGAATTGGACTTTGGTCTTTCAAGGGGCTATCCGAATTTTCTTTATCAAAATCCCTATATACATCATCAATGTCTTCGCCGGCGCTGTATTTTTCGTCCCCTTCCCCTCCACCACCGCCGCCGCCTCCTTCGTCGATTCTGGAAACCCAATTTGATCTGACCCGCTTGGTGGCCGTGGTACCTCTCTTTTTCGACTCTTTCACTTTCCAGCTACCAATCGCCACGCAGTCCAAATTGCTTTCTTTCTCGTCGCCCTCTAGGGTTTCGCTAAAATCCACAAAACCGCTTCCAGAACTTAAATTCGTCAAAGGGCGAGTCTTGGAGGCTTTACCTGAGGCATTAGAGTCCTTCCTTTGATCGAGACCGATCTTCCATGGTTTATTACTCCGACGTACATGCGAATCGTACGGCTGGTCTCCGATGTCGCCTAATCTGACACTCGGCCTCCTTTGACGCTTGGATGAAGGGACAGGTTCGCAAGAGTTAACCATCAGCGTTCCTGCACCATTATTCATCTGCCCCTCCGGAGGCTGAATCTCCGCCATTTCCACCAGTTGGAGAAGAAACCGTGAGATTAATAAAAAATGCCCAAGATTCGCTAATGTTTCTAGAAAGAAGGGTTCCAAGGGAATATGAAGGGAAATTATGATTAAGATTTCGGGGAGCGAGATGGATTAGATTTGAACACAGAGAGAGAGAGAGAGTAGTAACTGCGGAGAGTAGAGTGGATGAAGAAGCGATTCGAGTGCGTGTAGCAGAAGACCTCGACCCTTGGCCTTGGAAGTTTGAAGAAATTGCTTGATTTACCCTCGACCATCTACAGTCGTCGATTTATATGGACGCGTGTAAGCACTATCGCTCGCCCAAATTATTGAAAATTACTAGTATTAAATTTGATTTATGCAATATATAATTTTTTTATTTTTGTGATTATAATTTTATTTCTTCCTAATATCTTTATGTTATGATCCTTTTTATAAATTTAGTTTGTAAAAATTTTTACCCCTATTAAATATAGAAGGAAAAGAAAGAAGTGAAGCACAATATATAAAATATTTTTTATACACATTTATAAATGAGTTATAATTCAAAAAATATATCAATCTAAAAAATACTTAATGAGTTAACTATTTTTTTTAATATGTGAAAATTAGATAAGTTAAACTTATAAAAATTATTAGAGTGGTAGTAAATTATTTTGGCTATAATGCACTACAAATTAACTCATATATAAACAGCGATGGTTAAACGTTGTTGATAAATGAAAGCAGTGGAGTTTGGGGAGAGACAAAGTTTGCCTTGTTTGTTTATGGGATAGTTAAGGTTTTGCATAAGCAGACAAATAGCATGTGTATATGCACTTTCTCATGAATGATGTAACTCAAGTTAATGAAGCTTCATACGCACCACTGTGCTGGACAACTAATAATAATAATAAAACATGCCCACCATTGGATTTGTTATGCACAACGCAGGCATCAACCTTTACAATATGGCTTCTCTTCCCCGCTATTTCCCATCTAATAATGCTATTTATTTTTTATTTTTTTTAAGTATAAATATTTTTTTTATTGAAGACAATTTTATTTAAGACATTGTTAAGTCCTAAACGTAGACACTTCTTTTAACTTTTAACTGATATTCAAATTTTGGTTCGGGGACTTAGACCGTTATGCAAAATCCAACCTCATTGGTAATTATGCTATTTCCAAATGTAATCAAATTTATTGGTCCAACAAAAACACCACAACATTTAGGGGCTTGTTTCCAAAACATCCTACAACATTAGGCTCAAGCCCAGCTCCATTTCAAATTTAAACTGGGTTTTGGGCTTACAAGTACGCTCTTAACAATATTAACCCTCTTTCATTTCTCTTGAGTCGGACAGCTGAGCCCAATTATGTCCATTGTACATTGGGCCCAAGCCCAATATTTTGTAACATACTTAGTGTCTGACCCATCTCTATTAGGTCTGATATTATCAAGGATAATTCAAACCCAAAATGAATGAAGGTTCATTCTTGAACAGCTTCGGGCTAATGAATGAATTTCAAGTTTATTTTCCCTACAAGCTTAAGAAATTCTATCGCTAACTCCGGTTGGGTCAAGTGAATATGACTTAATATTAGGCTTGTTTGGTTTGAATTGGGTTTATATATAAGCCCGATTTATGTAAATTGAGATAAACCTCCTCCACATATTTACTTCGTAGATTGTAAAAGCTACATTGTATTTCGTAAATCACTATTGAAAATCACTTATGAAAGCTATTCAAACATGCTAATTATCTTTCTAAGCAAATAATTAATATCTGAATCTTATTGGGAGAAATATCCATACTTAATACCTGACAGTGGCTTGGATAAAAATGTATCCAGTAAAAAGATACACAAGTTTAGCTCACCCACACAGGTATCTTTTTAAGCAGATGACTATTAACATGTTTAGATAGCCTCCATAAGTGCTTATGAATCATTATTTTCTGAATATGAGGTAGTTTTTACTGTTTACGATGTAGCTTTTACGATCTACGGGTAAATATATAAAGAAAGTTTATCTCGATTTATGTAAATCAGGTTTATACAATCATGAAAGCTAAAACAAACAATCATTATATCAATAGAGCCTGGGCGGCTTGTAGCTGGACACTATTAAAATATACATGATTCGATAGTATTAGAATTTAGATGTGAGGCGCTTTTTTCGGCCAAAAAAGAAGAAGAAGATGTGAGGCGCTTTTTACAGGAAAGGACAGTTTATGATTTATTTTATTGAATAAAATATAAAAGGAAAATTGACGAGAAAACCCCATTGAAAAATTTTATTTTGGATTCCAATAGTAATACTTTTCTTGTATCAAATAATACAAACTACCGGGTATATAAAAATATATCAAATCCTTATAGCCAATAAGATATCTAAAGAGAGACTTTCATCGATTTTTCTAATAAAAAAGCCATAGTACTTAAATGAAGGGGGACATGGGGAGGTAAGGACAAAAAGAGACAAAGGCAGTTGAATGGGCAAAGAGGCCATACCTCGAGCATGCGTGTTTGCTCTGTGGTCTGACCCTCCAAGTAGGGCCCATATCGTGGGCCCCATAGGCCCATTGGGCCAATGTGGTCGCTTCGTAAGGCTGGTCCCTCTCCCTCTTATCGTCTTCTTCAGTATGTGAATTGAACAGTATGATCTCACGTCATTTTCTTCCCCCGACACAACACTCCCAACTTCTCTGTCACTTTCTCTCCCACCAAACGCCACTTGCCTTCAACATCTCCCTCTCTGTTCTTTTTCTCTCTGCTCTCTCTCACGTTTCCCTTCTTCCCAATTTCATGCTCTTTCCCATATCAACCTTCTACTTCTCCACATATTTCATCACATGTTTCTGTCATAGTTGGCTGCACACAAATATATTTTTATTTTCCATTTTTCATATCCACTCCTCTTTTTCTTTTTTCTTTTTTCTTTTTTTTAATGAAACTGGCTCTTTATATTTTTTTAAAAAAAATTCAATTATTTTTTTCTTTATTTTTTAAATCATCAATCGTTGAGATGCAAATGGTGCTATTTCATTGAATTTTTATTAAAATTTTGATATCAAACTCCGGGATTTGTTGATCTCTTTGTTTTTTTTTCTGTTGACCTTGAGGGGTCTAAAGTGTATTCAACTTGTAAAAACAAAAACAAAAAAACCCACATAGTTAGATTGGGACCAACAAATGTTGATTTTTGTAAAATGAGTTTTGACAGCTTAAGTTAAGTAGGAGGTTTTAATTTTGAGTCCAAAACGTCTTTTATATGGACTACTCTTTAATGAGTCCAACCATGTTTGAATATAAATCCATCAAATAGTCACGTGAAAGGATATAAAATATGATTGAGACGTAAATTTATTCCGGAGGTTTTTGTTGAGAAGTAGTATTGTTTTTTAAGTTTAATATCACCTTTGAAATTTTAAAAAATAGTAATGTCGTCTCATATCATTAAAAAACTAGTGTTGACCGTTAAAAAATTAATATTGACTATGAATTTTTTAATTAAAAAAATAACATTGTTTAATTTTAACACTTTTTGAAACAACGTTAAATCTTAAAAAAAATTTAAAGTAATATTGCTCTTTAGCGAAAATTTTCAAAATAAATTTACAGCTTAGGCTTATAAAATAAGTAGTTGCTAACGCTTAAGGTAAAATGTCCTTGAGATAGAATGGATCAAATTAGCAATATCCTATGTTAACAGGAAAACTTTCATATTTCTATAATACTCATTTTGTTCTTAAATGAAAGCTTTAAATTTGAGAATAGCTCCATCCTAAAATATAAACTTATTTTTAGTTTTGTCTCAACAATTATTGCTTCTTTTTTTTCAATTTTATGCTTGTTGCCTGCATTTTTTTTCTGACTGGTGTGTGAGTGTGAGTTACATTGTTGTTGTTGTTATTTTATTTTTTTGGCCAAAGTGTGAGTTACATTAACTAAGAAGGCAGATGTGATTTATATTTATAAGAGAGGGTATAGTTGAAAAATGACTAGAGAAAGAAGGAATTAAGAAAGTTTACTAAATTGTTTTAGAAAATACATGTCATATTAATTAATTTAATTATCTTGATTAATCTAATTAAATTATATAAATTAAATATATATTTTATCTAGGAGAGGGAGTATTTTATAAAACATCATAAACTTTGTAATAAAATATTATAAAAGGGAACAATGATAAAATAAAAGTTAGACGTTATACTTAGGAATAGAGGGAATATTTTACTCCCTCTCGTCTTAAGCATGAGTTCTTTTTAACTACTTCTAGCCAAGAATATGAATGACTTTATGAAATAAAAAATTGTTCATGATATTGTTCATGCTATCTGTCACTTGAAGATCAATGAACCATTTACTTTTCTAATTCCATTTACAATTCACTTCTAAATTTTTTATACGCAAATTAAAAAAAAAATCTAAAATTTTATTAACTCTATCTTTAAAGTTAATAACTTTTCAAAGTTTATACATGACACCCTAATAGAATAAACTTAGCACAATAATAAATTAAGGGTAATATTGTATCTTCATATGAAAAAATTAATGATATAATTTATAAATAGGATAAAAAATTTCTTCTCTCTTTATCTTATAAATAAGACTAAGAGAGGATTAATCAATCTTGTTCCTAAAGTTAATACTCAGATATGGTTCCCCGTATTTCTTCATCGTTCAAAAGCTGATTTATAAGGGTAAAGTTGATAAAGTTAGTTTTTCAGTTGAAGACATAGCTAATGAGTCAAATTGTTATTTTTCTCTCTATATTTTCTTACATATCGAAGATGAAGGCAAAACCTAAATATAGGAAAATTAGGAGTAGATGCCATAGGCTAAAATCTCCATCAATAATTGTGGATTGAAAATTTGCAATCCAATGATTCCGTCCAAAGCCCTTTTTGCAATAAAATTTTTCATGACACTAGTACCTCTACTTCTAAAGTTAGATTTCCACTTACCAATAACGTTACATCATATTTTAAATTTCATATATCACTCCCCGATATTTATAAATTACTGTAACCTTATTAAGAATCAGTTGAACATTTTTAACGAAGTCACTTCTCACAATTTTGTTTTTAGTGAAGTGACTAAAAAGGGCTTATATTTTAGATCAAGTGAATATTTCATAAAATAAAAAATAGTTAAGATGGCCATTTGCAATTAAGTTATAAATGACATACTATCAACTAAGAATTCTAAAACACAAATTAATGTAGTTTTTTTGTTTTTCTTAATGTGTGAAAAATGACTTATAAATAGGATTAGATGAGTTATTAGAATCAAATCAAAACTCTAAAATAAACTTGAGAACGAGGGAGTATATCATGATCCAAATTAATTATAAAAAACATTGTCCAATGTCCCCTTTCAATTTCATTTATTAGTGATCTCCTTGGGATCTCAAATTTGGGGAGGGGCTGTAATAAAGTCAAAGAATAAAGATCGGATATGAAGCAAGGCCGACCAATTAACTGTAGGTACCGACAATTAGATCCTTAACTAATGATAGCCTTAATCTTCTCACTAATAACTAATCACCATCATACGATAGACAGACAGACAAAAAGGCCATGCGCATAAATTTACAAACAGGGAAGAGGAATAGTTACCCACGATCTCAATTCATGATTGGTGCACAGAACCATTAATTAGTAGGAGTACGTAATTAGTGGTGCTTATGATTAAATGACTTCATTAACCCCACACGTTCTATTCATAGTACGTGATTTGTAACTTATGATTACTACACAAGAGACGAGGTTTTGTGATTGCCCCATAGCTTAAGGCTGTATTAGACCTCCAATCATAATTAAGCCTCTCCTTTGTTTTTGGCCAAACAATCATAATCAAGTCGTATTATATCGCAGATAATGACGATAAGACTAATCATATTTCAGTCAACATATTTAATCCAAGATGAAGATTGCCCCAAAAAGCAAAGATATCTGGTTTGTATCCACACACTCATGTCGACTAACAAGACAAACGACTTGATTAAGCTTAACAGTCTCCTGTCATTCATGTATTTATCAGTTTATTACACCCATTTTTGGAATTACAGAATTTTCCCTACTTGTAAAATTGTAATACTTCCTCTTTTTCTATTTACTTATTTTCATAGGGAAAAACATACAGATTAAGGAAAAAGCCAGATATATGTGCCGTGTAAGAATTGTTTCCCCTTTATTTTTTTGTCCTCCACTTAATATCATGTTAGTTAGTTTAAATCTTAACTACATATCTATTTAATCTATTTTAATGTATATATCTAACTGAGATATTATTAGAAATAAATAAGGATAATAACACAAATTTTGAGTACTAGGAAACCAGGTTTTTAAACCCGGATTGAACAGGCCAGTTCGAAATTTTTAAAAAAAATTGATTTTTTTTAATTTTTATTCAGAATTTCATATCAATATTCCTAAATCCAAGGTTTTGAGACCCAAACCGATCACTGAACTGTCCGGAGTATTAGGTAAATGGTCAGTGGGTTATACAAGAGTCAAACCGAAGCTAACCCAGGGCCAAATTGGTGAGAAATTGAAGATTTTAGAGTTATTAATATGAAATTCTAAAGAAAAGTAAATAAAAAGATGATTTTAACAAATAAAAAAATGTTCAATCGGACCAGTTTACAGCATGGTTCTCCGGTTTTCGCCGGATCGGTTTGGTCTGGGTTTAAGAACCTAACCAAAATCTTCAATTTCTCACCGGTTTGGTCTCGGGTTAATTCCGGTCTGACCTACTAACCCTTGACTTAGTACCCCGGTCTGTTTAGTGACCAGTCCGGGTTTCAAAACCTTGCTAGGAAACATAATTATTGGAGAGACGGAAAGTCAAAAACTTTTCGCCCTATGATCTTTTTTTTATTCGATTAAAAAATTTTCATGTCAAAGCTTAGAGTATAGACAATACCCTCTAACCTTTAAAAGGGATTATACCATGACCTTGACCAAATTAAAAAAGAACATAAGTAATTATATTTTTCAAATTTAAAATATGATGTATATTTAGAATGAAGATCAGTGAATCATCACATCCATCTCTATTTATATTTATTGGGAGTTTGAGACCACACACATATTTCTTATATTTGCTAAGAAAAATGTTGTATATATTATACAAAACAGAAACAATTTGTACAATTTACCAAACTTTATTTATTATTAAAACATTTTTTTAAAAAAATAAATAATTTACATATAAATAAAATAAATTACTCCATCCAATCCACAATATAAAACACTTCAACTATATTACAGAAAATAAGAAATGATATTTAAGTCATTTAATATGTCATAAAATGTAATTTTTTTTGTCACTTTTACTCTTATTGAGAAATGTGTTTAAATTGTATTTGGAATGTTATTTTAGAGGATAATATAATGAGTGAGTAGGAAATTGAGTATTAATCATCAAGGCAAAATATAAAATAGAGTATTAATTAAATTAGAATTAATTTATATTTTAAATAATACTTTCTTTTTAGAAATGCCCTATGCAATATATTATGGACAAAAGGAGTAAAAAATATTTATATTTTATCCCTTTTTCTTTCTTTCTTTGTTGTTATTTTTTGCCAAAGTTTATCCCTTTTCTTCTATCTTCTAACTGCCGACCGTCATCCCAAATGTGATTTTTTTTTTGAAAAAAAGTATGATGGAATTGGAATGAACTTCTTTTTTAAAAATAATTTTTGAGAATAAGTTTAAAAGTATAGTTTTTCTAAAAAAAAAATCATTTTTACCACCATCAATCTAAACACAAATCATATTTATAATTTAATTTTTATAAAAATTAGATTAAAAATAATTTCTGCTACCGTTAATCCAAACAAACCTTAAAACGGCAATACTGCATCATAACAACGTCACCAAATAGTGACTCAACAACACATATTGAATTCATGCATAACGATAAAAGTTTAAAACTTTATTGTTTGCACTTATAAATTTAATGTGTGTTTGGATTAGCTTTTAAGAATAACTTTTACGATTTACAAAATAAATATGTGAGAAGAGTTTTATCTCGATTTATGTAAACCGTAGTTTGAAACCATGGTTTGGTAGTTTTCCAAACACAACATTTAGTCAACTTTTTACTTTGTATTTTCAGAAGCCTAGAGCACCAATCCACGTCGCGCGCGTATGAGCTGGCCTCTCAATGACCCACGTGGCAGCTTCCCAATCATAAGAACACTGACTCAATCCTCTCAGATACTGTGCCTACAGTAACTTCTAAAGAAAAGCTAATTTATATCCAGAAACTCTAAAGCCCTTGTAATAAAGGTTACTGGTAGCATTATAAAAGTAAGAGAAGCCTCTAGTTGAATTTACCTACGTGGACACAAACTGATCACAGACTGTGACATTCATTCATTCTACTACACATTACACACTTGTACTCAAAATCTGATCTTTTCTTGTTGTTATTATTATTATTATTATTATTTTGCATTTCTATTTCCCCTTGGAACGTGCAAGATGGAGCGCGACAAGTGTCATATGTTTTTTTTAATTATGCAGTATTAAAAAAAAGTGAGTCTGGGGTTTGGACGATGACTTGTCATATTGATGAGCATGCAAAAACAAGAGATCTGCAATATTAATGAAGCTGCTTGTGGTATTGGGAGACAATTCCACAGCAAAACTGTAAATGTTACTGTCATCAATAAGATTCCTTTCAAACCCAATTTCCAGATAACTTGATCATCATAATAACAACAACAACGATTGATTGTGAGAGAGAGAAGAGGAAAGATTTTGCAGGAAGCCAGAGCTACCCCACCAAGAAAACATTATGAAAGATCAATAATTAATTATTTTTTTAATAATAAAAACATTGAATAAGCAATGATCATATAATATGGTAGTACCAGAAACAATGTCATTACTGCATTACAAGTCAGTTCAGAAGAGGAGGGTCCAAGTCTATATCATGACATGTTTAAGAACAAGCGGGGTCCCTTCTGTTGCAAATGGATGTGTTGGTGACCAACAAATATGATACAGCATTTACTTCTCTAGGTACTCAAAATTTCTTAAATTATTATTATATCATCAATTTGTATATTCCGTAGCATTTTGTGGTCTTATGAAATCGAGTTTTTTTTATTGATAGGACACATGTTCTTCCTGAAACCTCATCAGGGTGAAGGTATGTTTTAAAGAGTACTTATAAAAATACTTACAGATTACCCATCAACAAGATCTTTACACTAGCAATGAGAATTCAAAATCCTGATTACTGGGGTTGTGGGTTATAAGCCAATTACTCCTTACCAACTTGAACAACCTTTATTGGTCTTGTGATCTTCTTTCTACATAAGAGCTTTTCATGTTATTGCTTTTTCTTGACTTAAAACTCACAGGGGGCCAAATGGCTGATGAGCAATTGAGCTATCTACCAAGAGAAACACAACAAAATTTGTTGTGTTGTCCAAATCCTGCACGCATCGATTGGTCATTATTTCAGAATTTCATGCTACTCATGACACATTACTTTCCCTAAACTTTAATCGACTTGTGTATGGTGGACACCAAATACTCTGATTTTTTTCCTCTTTCTCAAGCAGAAATGAGTTGGTTCTAGAGTAGACTAGTTTCCAAGTGTACTTTGAGAGCATTTGTATAAGAAATTAGAAATATATTCAAGTTATTAATTTTATCATTTACTTGGTCTATATATCTATAAATCAAATTTATCTCAACATCAGACACACAGAAAAAGACGGTGTATATGATTGGTATGGAAAGGAAGCATGTGGGTCAACAGAGGGAACAGGTGGAACACCAAATCCACATGGATTGTCTTAAACCATAAACATTCAAAGCTTAATAAGAAAGAAAGGAAAAAAATTATGGTTGCTTAGGGGATGGATTTCTGTTTTCTCATTCATTTTCAATATTCATTGACTTCAAATTATCAATCTCTTGCTAAAAGGCTACTTTTCATGTTTTATCTAATCCATGTCTTAAAAAAAAAAGTTCATTTGAACCGCACAGAACTGTAGAAGAAAGAAAGCATGTTAATTAATATGAGTCATGTTCTTGTAAATACGTGGGCCATTTGAAAAGCAGAAAACAGTAATATATATGGGGAGAGAATGAAAATGAAATCCCAAAAATAAAGGCTTTAATTTACTTCTCTGTTGGTCTTTTTACGTTGATAGAGATTGTTATTTCAATTTCAAGGCGACATCCGGAAGGCATCTATGTTCTCACACACACCAGCATCTTCCGAACTAATTGATGAAATTCTGTTATTGATAGGGCAAATCTAAAACCAGTTTTCTGAAATATAGCTGAAGCTGTTAAAATACCTAATCTGAGTAGATATGTGGTTTGGAATTTATCATGTTCTAAGTAAACATCTTATATTCATAGAAATCCAAGTCTTGTGAGTTTTGAAAATACTTTTCTTCTGAGTAAGACTTTCAAGAGAACCAATTAATTAATTAATGAAGCAGATCTTTATGAGCTATTGGTGAAGTGTGTATTGTAGAAAGATGGGACATGACAATTTTTGGCAGAAGTTCAATTCACACCAGTTTGGTTGTTCTGTCCCACATACAGAGAGACAGGAGCTGCCCTGTTTACAGAGAAAAATTGTCCCTCTTTGTTTGTTTCATTTTTATTGTCTTTTATTGGGGAAATCGAGGATTGGCTTGTAATTTCATACAAACGAGTTCGGTTTGTGAAAAAACGAAGCTACTGTCATAAAAAAGTTCTGCTGCATATTAAAATTTGAAGGTTAAAAAAAACAGAGAAGACGTACATGCTCTGCTCTGTCCATGGCTGAATCTGATCCAATCCACGATAATAACTCAAAAGAAAAATAATATAATAATGACAAACCTCTGAAGATTCTGCAGATAACATATACATAAAAGCTAACTGAACAAGAAAACTGTCAAGAACATGATCACTGGCATCAACCTCTCATTTCTCAATAACGGTGAAATTAACTGTTGCAACGGAATAACTGCCACCACAAGAATCTTTTTTTTTTTTTAAATATATAATTTACATGATTGAAATAATCCATTCAAAGTCTGATTGATGTCTTTAAGATTGACCCAGAGCATCTTGGAATATGTGCAACATATCACTTGGAGACTTAAATAAATAACAGGAACAGAACAATGGATCTAGAAAAGATATGGTCTTGTTTGGTCGGTAGTATATGTCCTCTGGGTTCTCCATCCATTGGTTTTTGCTTCCCTCTTTATTCATGTCCCAAAGGCCACTTTAATCTGATGGACTAGGAACCAAGCCAGAAATAACAATAATAATAATATTATGGCGACCAAATTCTAATTTCTTCTTCAACTGATGATAATTACTGATTCCAAGCGTGGCTCTGGTTTTTCGAGCATAAGAACTACTACTTTTTTTTTTTCTCACTGATTTTCGTGGCCGTCTGGAGCTACCGTACCTACTGGAAAAGATAAATCCTCTGAAATAAAGAAAAAAAGAAAAAGAAAAAAGCGTGAGATAAAGGATAACAACAGATATGTGAATTTTGTATTGTTGTTTATTAGGCAGGATTTGAGATCTTACAACATGCTTGTTGCCTTGCAGGGCAGCTGTATATAATAAATTTATTTTTAATGAAAGAAACATAAACTGTTGCTGTTGATCCCATATGGATGAAGAAACTTTTGGCGTGGGTCTTCTATGTCCCAGAATTGACTAGCTGTGTCCTGAAAATGATGTTTTCATCAGAATCAGGAAAAAAGGATGAAACAAATTATTATTATTATTATTGTAAAATCTAGATATTGGACCCATATATATATATATATTGCACGAAATATTTTTTTTTTAAAAAAAGAGCCATACTAATAGATGACTTCATTTATATGTTATATTGATATTGATATGTTTTTCTTTATTCATCTCCAGAATACCTCAGATAAGACATTAGACCTCTGTCCTTGAAGGAAAAATGAAGCTGAATTGTCCAAAGGATAGTCATTAGCAGTGGGAAAGCCGGTGGTTGTATCTGCAAAAGTTGTGGCCTGGTTGAGGCTGCTGCATTGTTGCACAGATGGAAGTGGTGATGGCATGCAATTTGATTTCTGAACAATTTTCAAAAAGACAAAAATTTTGAGTCAAGGTTGTCATAAGTCATAATAATAACCTCACATAAAAAAAGCACAAGTAAAAATCACAAGGTTTTTAAATTACTTCACCTCTGGTCTGACCATGAGAGAGTCAAGGTCCATTGTGAAGTCATATAACATGGGATTCACAGAAGCAAGTTTCATTGACAAAAACTGCAAATATATAGCCAACTTGTTAGTTTTACTCATTTCAGGTAATCAACAATGTGGAATCATCACCAGAAAAGAAACTTGAGAGTTCATGGTACCTCCACTTGATTTTGTAGGGACTGAACATAATTGATTATTTCATCCAACATGAGGGCTTTTCCAGTCACCTATATATATATAAACAAAACCACATAGAGGTATCATAAGATCTGAGAGAAACATGAAGATAAAGTTTGAAACACAAAGCTATGAACTTCAATTTACCTTGTCACAACCTGGCACAAGTCGCTGCAACATCTTCATCCTCTCACTTATCTTCTCTCTTCTTGCCTAAAACATCCAAAACCATACATGAAATTTTTGGTCGTTTTAGGAATCTCCATGTCCAAACAGCTCTATCTATAAAGGGGACCCAGAGTTTAAAAGATGTTTTTAGACTGTATTATTAATTTACCCTTTCAGCTAGGCTATGGTTGTCAGTTGCCTGACCCCTTCTTGCTCTTACATGGATATAACCTGTTGGAGGTTCTTCATGACTCTTCTTCTGATTCTTCTTCTCATCTTTTGACTTATCTCCTTCCTTCAACTCACCATTATTGCTCTTCTTTTGTCTCTTGTTTCTTGCTCCTGTAGATTCCTATTGAAGATAAGCACAGAGGATAATCAGTCGTTGGCAGCAAAATCACCATAAAGAAGCTATATAGCAAAGAAGTATGAAAGCTCAAAATTTTAACGTTAATCTACCTTGGATTGAGGACGAGTCAAGGAAGAAGAACGATTAATCCTGTTTCTCTTCTTCTTCTCCATAGGAGTCACCTTCTGAGTGACCTGCTCACCATCAGGTTCAAGCTTATCCAATACCAGAGAGGTCTCAGGACTCTGGTTTTTAGTCACAGAAGAAGGCTCATTATCACTCATGTTAAACTTGGAGCTTTGATCAACAACAACAAAGCAATTTTCTAAAGATGACTCGTGAAACTGGGGAGACTGTTGCTGCTCAGTGAAAGCTGTCATCTTAATGGGAGCACTAGAGAAAAATGGAGAGTCAACAACGAAAGGGTGGTATTGGAATGAAAAAGCTGCCATGGACACAGAGGTTTTGGAGGATTTTTTTTTTTTAAAATGGAAAGTTATGAAGACAGTGATTGAAGAAAGAAAGGGAAGGAAACAGAGTGGATGATGAATTAGAATGGGTCTGTGACAGAACTAAGAAGGAAGGTCTCAATATATAATTGCTCAAATCTTTAAAGGTAACCAGTTCTCATGCAAAAGCCTGTCAAATCCAGTCCATTTTGACTGGTCCAATCTCATCGACTCAAAAAATTACTGATGCTAATAATTTTTTTTTTTTCAGAATTCAAAAATTCTTTTTTTTTTAAAGGGAAATAAAAATCAGATGCTGAAAAGATAGGTTGATTTTTGGACTGGTTCAGCTGGTGGCTATGATGCGTCATTTTTACGAACACCTTCAGTGCGTGAAGTATCAGGGTTTCTGCTGTCCTTACCCGAAAAACGCGGAGTTGTTGATCTTGTAAACAATAAATTGAATTTACAGGCAGTATTGTAAGAGAGAAATTAACAAATATCAGATGGTGAAGTACTGAAGAAAAACATGAGTAGGATTTGAAAGAAAAAGAAAAATGGAACAGAGGAAGATTCACTACACTCGGGGATAAGATTTTGTTTGGATTTTTACAGAGAAAATGAAAAATACTGTCAGAAATAAACAATGAACTCACCCAATTTGATATGAGCAGTAAGCCAGTAATGACTGCTCAATATCTGTGAGAAAAATTATTATTTTTTATTTCTGATAAAAAATATTTGAGAAAATAATGGCTTGTAAGATAGAATTTATATATCATAACACGCCTCCCTCGAAAAAAATGAACAAATAAACGAATAGAACAAGAGAAAAGGTCAGCGAGGCGTAGTCAGTAGAAAACAGCAGAATTATTTAATGAGGCATCAGAGTCAGAGACGAGCGATGCCGTAGCAACAATACAAAACAGGTTAAAATCGACTAAAAGTAAAAATAGATACAGAGGTATGGAGTTATAGACGGTGACAAATAAAAATAATTAAAAAAAAAACAGAAAACAGTAACATTAGAATGACCTATCATTAACATGTTAAATTTAGCTTTTTTTTAACCCGAGAGTTAAAATTTGTAAGTTTATGTATTGTGCATATTTATTGAGGTTAGCTAAATTGAAGAATGAATGCAAATAAAATACTTTATTGAAAACAATTCAATTGAGTTTTTTTTTATTTCTAAATTATATAGATCTTTTTTTAAAGCTCTTGAAATTTCTTACTACATTGTGCTGAAAAATTGGTCTAATTAGTAAGAAGTTGATTTATAACATACAAGATTATGAATCTAAATTACGCCATTAATAGAAAGATTTTATTGATGGGCGATCTGTCAATACTTTTATAATTGCACTTTAAATTTAGAAGCATACTTCGTCTTTAATGAGCCTCATTGATCTAACTCAACTAAATTTGTGTGTGCAAAACAAATTTTCTACCACACTACCATCTAAAACATGAGTTGGAAATGCCACAGTTAATTTTTTAATGCGATCAAGTGCATTGTTGGTCATTCGGTATTTTGTTTTTACAATATCAACAAATAGAGGCCAAGATCTCTAATGAACCTTTTAAGATAATTAAGGGTTTATTTTAAGGCTTATATAAATTTGTTCTCTATTTTTAAGTTCTTAAAATAATTATGTGCAGTAATTTTTCAGGATAAGTTGTTAAGAAAAATTAAAAAATATATTTAAACCAAGGTAATTAAACCTAGACTGGCCACTGAACTAACTGGGGTACTGAGTCAATGGTCAATGAGTCAAATTAGAGTTAAACTGAAACTTACATAGGACTAAACCGGTGAGAAATCGAATATTTTAGGGTTATTAATATGAAATAAATAAAAAAATCAGTTTTTTTTTAAAATAAAAATACCAAACCTGGTTGATGACCAGACCATACCACTTTACCAGCAGTTCGAGTTCCAGAACAATGGTTTAAACGTTATTTTAAAAAATATCTTAAATGGTGAAAGAATGACTTACTTTATTATATGGCGTTTTCCAGCCTCTTTTCTAGTTTGAACTATAAAAAGTAACAAATTATATAAAAATGTTTTAGAACAATTTTTATTTTTTAGAAAAATGATGAAAAGAAAATTCTTCTTTTTTTTAATTCTGAAAATAGGAAATGAAATACGCCCTAGTCGTTGTTCTTCCAATTTGATCAAAATGTGTCATTTTCCCCGCTGCTTGTTGGGCTAGAGATGTTTGCTCGGTTTCTTCGGCGCTCGTCGCCCCACACCGCATTTACCTGAACTATCACATGGTGCCCCAAGATGCCATTACAACCAATATAATATAAAGGTGGTTTATCGGTCTAAAATTTTATTAAGTCTTTTTAGATTTTGAATTTGAGTTTAAAAAAAGAAATATGTCTTGAAAGGGATACTTATGAACTAATAATAAATAAATAATACAATTATAAAATAAGACACATATGTTGAGAGCGGCAGTCAAGAACCCTAAACCAAATAGTAAATAATAATATTTAAAAAAATAAATTACAAAACAATGAGGATTAGCTTAGTGAAAGGGGTTAGTCCTTTAAAACATGACGAATAAATGTTTAAATCCTCATTGGAAGAGGTGCTCATTGCACATATTTAGTATTCATCAATGTTTTGAATATAATTGTTTCTGATAAGAGGATAGATGTGCCAGGAAAAAAAAATGCAATTACAATATGATATACTTATATGCTATAATAATAAATAAAGTATACATACTTTAAATATTTGTTAAATTATAAGAGTATTTTTTTTATTATTTGAAAAATGAATGTGTTAGATTGATAATGATTTTTTTTTTCTGGTCAAATGATTATGAAATTGTTGGTTAAAACATGTATATCGTGCACGGAATAGGCATCAATATTTTAGCTCAAAAATTGAAAATTGAATTAAATTATGGCACGAGACTTAAAAAAAAAAAAAAAATCGTGCAACTTATTCTTGTGTGCGTGCGTGTGTCATAACAGGTCAGATAATTAATCTTTTAGCTCACATCCCTCTACTTTTAGTATGTCTCGCAAAGCCAACACACACACACTCACATCATTCTTTGTTTTTTTTTTTTTCCTTTTCAGTTCACGCCTTTAGGTTAGTATTTCGTGGTTTTGTCATTAAATTCTATTCACTTTATTATAAAACAATAAAATCATGTTTCGCGTTAACATTAGATGCATGTATGTATGTATTGTTATTACACAGCTTAATCAGATAAGATTTATATCATGTTATATAATCACGATGGGTATGAGTCAATTTCAGTTTAGAATAATGGGTGTGGGTATATATATATATATATATAATACACATATAATAGAGCAAGTATTAGTGCATGGTCAAAGTTAAGAATTCAAATGATTGAGAATAGAAGCAAAGACTTAGTGGGGAAAAGTTGAAGGAGAGGCGTGATTCACATTGAGAGGCGTAGACTTTTAATTGGTATGAGAGATATGAATGAAGAACAGGTTCCATGAACGAACAATGGTCTAAATTCCAAACTCCAAAAAGAAAGAAGAGAGAAAAAAAGGACACTTTAACCTTCCAAGACTTCCAAGACACTGTAGAAATCACTCTGTTAATTCACTGTTCATTTACACGTACTTTGGTTTCTCTCCCCTGTCACTCCTCACATTCATGCACATGTCTCTCTTCTCGTATCATTTACCATTATCCATATATCACTCTCTCTCTGCATGCGTACGTGTCTGTGCAAATACAAACACACACACACAGAGGTTTTAACTTCCTCGGAGTTCACAACCAGATCCAGAGGCTTTTCCCATCATTATAATATTCCATGAATCCTTCAAAAAAATCACTTATTTCATATCAATCTAGCCCCCTCCTTCATCGCTGCCTCACCGTCTAGTTGCATTGTCCCCAGCTATGCATTCAAAAAGTACTACACGTGCCTTTATATATATATATATTTTTTTTTCCTTTTAAAAAAATGGAATATATATACAATTAACTTCAAAACATCATTGTAATATATTGTTAAGTTGAATAAAGTAGTCGTGTATGTGTTTTGTGAACGCTATGCGTGATTGGAGTTGTATTTCATTGTGATGGGTCATTCTTGATCAGTTAGCTGAGCTCGCTGTATATATATTTGTATATCATCATCCTCTGGATTTTTCCCTTTTCGTTTCGTTTTGTTGCTGTCGCTGTTTATTTTTGTTTCTGTGTATGATTCCATTTTGACCTATAGCTTGCTTCTCTTGTTGATATGTGTGTGTGTCTCTCTATATTTGGTGGTTTATCTAATGGTCCAGTCAGCGGTATGTGACCGCGTGATTAGCGAGTCTTAGATATTCGCATTATATCACACGTTAATTTTAAGCTTTTTATTCTAAGTTGAATTTTTCAAAGTGTTCGTTACGTTGATGCAATTATGCAAAAACGAGATGGTGATGATGATGAAAAATGAAAATGGAAGTAGGACAATTATTCCTCTAGTTTTTAATATAAAATATATTTATTTAATTTAATTAGATTAAATAAATTTATTAAATTAATTAATATGACTATTTTGATAAAGAGAAAAATAAAAAATAAAAAATAAAAGTATTTAAGATTAAAACTACCTCCCTAAATATATCTTTCTATGAGTGAGTCACAAGTTTCTTGTGGAAAGACTGTATAGCCTCCTTAGACGTTCTAATAGGGTTAACCATTTAATGAAAAAATCATTTATCTACTTTTTTGACTTTCTCATTACAATGATTTAAAAGTACACCTGTCATTAAAAATTGAAGTTTGCAACTGGAAAAAAAATTCATATTCTGCTTCAACTTAGTCCGTGTTCCATTGGCCCCAAGAAAAATCTCGTATGTGATCAAGTTATCTTTTGATCTATATTTTGAGTTTTTCTAACAGATAGACAACAAATGATATAATCTATACCTCTCAATATAAAATCTCATTTGTAGTATAAATCATATTATAAATAAAATCTTATATTAAAGATGAGATATAAAATCATGCTTTTCATAATTATATGCTAACTGATATTGACTTTTTGAGTATTTTTAAAACGAAACTGATCTACATGACATTTGTCGGTGATCTATATGAAGGTTGAGCTTCATTAATGTTTAGGTTTCGTTTATGCTTGTTCCATAACAACATGCAATTTTTGACCATCGATCAAGTTATTAATATTCATTAATTTAAGATAAGAAATTTGTCTTTGAGCATCTAATCCATGATTGTTTAATTAATAAAATATCAATTGATTAGCTCACGTATATTCAAGGTTTTAAAATACAGATCGGCCACTAAATTAATCGGGGTATTGGGTCAAATGTTAGTAAGTCAGATCAGAGTCAAAATATAGTTAAACTTGTTAGAGCAAGCTTTTCACCCAAGAGGGGGGGTGAATTGGGTGATTAGAAAATAACTGGCAAATTTAAATTCAATATATATAAAGCTTAAAGCACAGTTAATGAAAGAAGAGATATCACCAAAGTCCACACAAAGATTTATACTGGTTCGGTCTCAATCACTTGACCTACGTCCAGTCCTCAGAAGTCCTTCTGAGCCTTTCACTATCTTCCAAGATTCAGTGGGTTCTTGGCACCTCAGTACACACAGCAAGTTCCTCCAGACACTCGCTCCCCCTTACACAAGGTAATTTCAAATCCCTACTTAAGGTTCCTCAACCTTAAGTTAATACAATTGAGAATGATTAAGTGTGACTGACAAATCTCTCTTTCAGAGTATGTAGATAAAAACTGAAGTACAGATGAAGAGTTAAAGCCTTTTTGAGAAGATATCACTTGTGGAAAGTTCAGGTGTATTTCTTCGTTATTGTATTATTCAAATGGCTGGAAATATATAGTGAAGCCTTTGAATGCCGTTGTGAATATGTCCGTTGAATCAAAAATGCTTCTGTCAAATGTAACAGTATTTGTCTTCCATTGCTTCTGAAGTTCTTCTGCTCCCATGAATAGTTGTCGTTTCAGTGGAGGTTCAGTTGCATGTTAAGTGCGTCATAGTGGAGTACAGCTGTAACGCACTCATGAATATGACCGTTAAGCAATATTTGTATCTCAACAGATTAATATGGATCACTGGAGGTGTTTCATAAAAGAGACACTAAAACCATAGAGAGTGATCCTATTTTCGCAACTAAGTGTCAAAATGATATATCATATGATTTTGAAAGCTATTTGGATAAATCAGTAATAATTGAGTTTCACTAGCAAAATCAATTGTCGTTGATGAAGTTAAAAGCAAATGAATCAAATTCAATGTAGGAAGATGTATATTTGAACAAATCATTATATGAGAAGATGTAAAATCACTGGAAGTGTCATTGGAAGTGATTTTGAAAACTTTGAAAACTTCTGAGAGTGATTGCTGGTTCACTGGAAGTGATATTAAAAATTTCATATTTCACTCGAGTGAATTTGGGATCACTGGAAGTGATTTTGTAAACAGTGATTTCTTCTTGGAGTGATTTCCAATTCACTGGAAGTGATTTGTAACTTTGCAAATATCACTCGAGTGATTTATGATCACTGGAAGTGATTTGGTGAACAGTGAAATCTTCTTGCGGTGATTTACAATCCACTGGAAGTGATTCAGCGAAAATCCAACATCACTCGAGTGATTGAGGATCACTGGAAGTGATTTGAGAATTTTGGCGGATCACTCGAGTGATCTCAGCTTCACTGGAAGTGATTTGTAAAACAGTAGATTTTTCTTGAAGTGAAATCCTAATCACTGGAAGTGATTTGCTTCATCACTCGAGTGATTTACAATCACTGGAAGTGATTTGGCGTATCACTCGAGTGAATGAGAATCACTGGAAGTGAATAGCAAAACCGTGGGAATTTCTTGAAGTGAAAACAAAATCACTGGAAGTGATTAGCCTGATCACTCGAGTGATTCACAATCACTGGAAGTGATTTGGCGGATCACTCGAGTGATTCAGAATCACTGGAAGTGATTTTCAAAACAGTGAATTTTTCTTGCAGTGATTTCGCGATCACTGGAAGTGAAATAGCGGATCACTCGAGTGATTTCCCATATCACTCGAGTGATCTGTTATTTCTCTCAATCACTCGAGTGATTTCAGCGATCACTCGAGTGATCTTGAATATCACTCGAGTGATTAATAAAATCACTCGAGTGATCTTGCACAGATCACCAGAAATGATTGCTTTGCCTATAATTAATCCATGAGCTTCCAAAACATGATTTGTTATCATCAAAACATAAAATCTAACAAAACTGAGGCAGCTAAGTCTCCGGTTTATAATATTTATTTGGTTATCTTTTTCCAGTACAACCACGGTATTGAAAATCATATCTAGCAAGATTTGGCACCATTTGGATTTAATGGGAATTGGGTCCCACAATTTTTTTTTAAAGGAAGACTAAATTGGAAAAAGGCACAACTTAATGAGGATAAAAGGACGTGAAGGAGCAGAGGCGCAGGAGCAACACAAAAAATAAGGAAGGAGGCGCGGCTTCCCTATGGAGTCATCCTTTTCCTTGGAACGCATTTGAACCAGTGAAGGAGAGAGAGAACACGATCGCACAGAAGGGAAAGAGCAGCTGCTGCCGTCATCGATAGAGAAGGAGGCAGCCGCTAGTGGTACTATTCATTGTCTTCATCGCATATAACCACGGACATCGAATAGGGGAGCAGCCGTCTATTATCTCTCTCCATCTCTCTCTGTAAACGTCAACACCGCCGTCCATTCTCTCTTCAATCGACTTTTAAGAAAAAACAACTCTGTGACTCGGTCAACTGGGCTGGGTTAGGCCGAGTTGACCCGGGTCAACTTGGAACCCATGTTTCCCCTTTAACTCGGACCGGTTTTTCGGTTGGTTCTCTGGTTTTTGATCTGAATTGAGCGATCCGGATCTGAGTTTCAAAACATTGCGTATATTTCATAGGTTGCAGCAGTACATATTATTATATGCAGTAATTCTTATTTTGGGGGACGCTGCAATAATTCTGGCGGATTTTATGGCGAGTTCTGCATGTTTTGTATTAATTCTAAGAATATTCTTGTTCTGACCAAATTGTAAAGTGCTACAAGTATGTGTATGAATGTCAAAGTCTAATCTGTATACTCATAAAACTAATATTCTAATCGTAATAGCCAGATGTAGTACAAACAACATAATAAAAATACCTTCTCTATCTCTCTGGTAATAAATCTGTGAGTCTAACAACCATCGGAAATACTCATTATTCTTCTATTCATTCATACATGTCTGTGCTTGGAGGAATGACTCATCGCAATGACGAGCATCAAAAGCTAATCATTATAGAAAGATCTACTCAATTCAAATAAAATTTTAACGATTTAAATTTAAGATTTTCAATTAATAATCTTTTATTCAAAAAGTCATTTTAAAAAAAACTGACAGTTAAAATATTTTTTTTTTATTTTAGACTTTATACACATTAAAATATTTTAAACAAAAGTAAAAGTAAAAAGAAAAATCAATCTAATCCATCCAAATTAAATTTGAACAATGTGCAATAACAAAAAGTTTTCAATACTCATCATTGTGATGTTCACTGAAACTGGTTCCGTGCATGCTTAACGTAACTATCTCTTCCTTGCTATGAAATCTCTAAACGAGGAAGCTGCTCATTCATGAAGCAAGACTTTGAATGATGTGACAGAAATTCAATTCCATATATTAATCTTCAATTTGAATCCCTTAATCTTTATTTTTTTCCTTTTGTGATGATGGAATTAGGGCTGTATCAAAAGCTAAGCTTTTAATTTCGTTGCATTGCGCTATACACTCTCATCACCACTGTCGAAAAAAAAGGTGGGAGTCTTTTCGAAGCCACCAAATCCCGGCAAGAGATGCACAGGAGGATATCTTATTTTGAATTCCAAACACGTCTGAGTTTAAAATCTATTTATTTTAATTTGTAGTTTTGTAAACAAATGGATTGATTTGCTACTCACAACCACAAACAAGCGTAATTGCGCGTATACTTCTTTTGACCTTCCCATGTGAACTTCTCTTTTGATCATGACATCCCTCATTAATTAACTGTCACCCTCACTCTCTTCTCTTATCTCCCTCCTCCAACAATAACCCAAATAAAATTTTGCCAATTTTTCTCTTTAAAAATCTGTGTCGGTAATTCTTCATGAAATATTTTCATGAAAATTGGAAAAATAGATTTTTTTTTTTTTTGGTGAATGGTCTAATCCTTTCTTTTTCTGGTCACGCGCATCGCATAAGAAGTACATGTACATTTGAGAAATATCTTTTTTTTTTTACATCAATATAATGTATACATTTCGTAAACTTAAGATTTACTTGTTACTGTAAAAGAGTATAATGGCGTAATGTGATGGACATGGCTTGTTGTTGTTGTCCCCATTACTTAAACTTGCATCAGCTTAATCTCTCACTGATATTCTGCCAAACCAGATATTCAATGTACAGGCCAGACTAAATTATCACAATGTCAATAATTTGGAATTATTGAATTTCTACAGGAAGTGGAATTATGAAAGTGCTCGTTCGAGAGTGGATGACTAAACTTTTAGTCCAGTGAATTTTTGGCCAGCCTTGTACTTTTTTTGCCTTCTATTCTTTATTATAACTTACTTCTATGAAATGGTGGCCATGGGTTTTGTTATACTTAATAATTAATTTGATCATAACTACAAAAATACAGTATGAACATACATGACCCTTTTTTCTGGCTGGGGAAAGAAAAAGACCAGTATAAAAAAAAGGCCCAAGCTGAAAATGTGGGATGCTTGTATAACCAAAAATGGAGCTGGGGAGGACCCAGGCCCAGTATAAATATGTTTTCCCGAGACCCCATGAGTGAAGTGATTGATTGTTCAAAACTTGAGGGAAAATGAAATAGTACGTCCCTAATTTCCTCACCTTTTTTATGTCATTATAAAAAAATTCAAATAAGGTTAACTGATAGCTCTGTAGTTAACATTACTCTTTTCCTGGGGAAGATGCGCTACTGGTACTGAAATATTTAGATAAATCTCACAGGTTAATAATTCTTGCATCATTGATCATCCACCACCTCCCTTCCAAGAGGAGGAGGATGATGATGAAGGAACTTAGTTTTTCTTTTTTTCTTTTTTCCCTTTTTAGTACTTTAGTTTATTAGTCTGCTTTTCTAGATTGTTTTGTACTCTCTTTGAGTTATGAATTCCAGATTTGATACCAAAAAAAGATTAGATAAAGGAATGGCTTGAATGCTCAACCTGTCGTAATACACTAATATTAATACATACTTGATATCTCAGCGCCATTTGACTGCTGAAACAGCATAATCAAACGACAATATAAAAAAAGGAAGTTTAAAATAAAATAAAAAATGGTATGGTGAGCCCTGGCAATAAAGCAGACATCAGCATCCTTACATTATTTGCATCTCGAAAAATTTTGCCTCAGCAGCGCACCTGTTTGCGTGTATACTGTTATCTGTTTCAATTTCTAAGCCTTTGCAGCCTGTGCTGCTGCAGCAGCAGGAGCACCTCCTCCAGTCGTAGGCCTGAAAGAACAACCCAACATAAATTCATATTGGCCGTAATGTATTACTTCCTTTCAGTCCTTGGTACAAGACAAATGTAACTTATTTGATTAGATTTAAAAAATTAATTAAATTAGTTAATGTGACATGTATTTTTTTTAAAACACCTTAGTCATGTTACTTAATTCTCCCATTCCATTTTTTCTTTAATTATTATTAAAAGAGTATTAATAAAGATAAATTATAAAAAATTTAACAAATATAAAAAATATCTTATATTTAAGATCAAGATTAATTTTTCAAATATGTCATATATTAAGGACTAGAAAAAGTACTATAGAGTATGTACTATAACTTGAAGCGATACATCACAACATTATGAGTGAAGAATTATACTCCATCCATTCTATAATATAGAGCATATAAATCAATTCATGAGAAACAATAAGTGACAATTAACTCATTAAATATACCATAAATTGAATTTTTTTTCCACTTGTACCCTTATTAGAAAATGTGTTTGAAAATGTAATGAGTGGACAAAATGGAAATGAGCATTAGTTATAAGGATAAAATTAAAAAATGAGTATTAATTATCTTACTAGTAACTTATATTTTAAATTAAATCATTATTCTAGACCAAAAGAAGAATTACGTCTAAATGTAAAATGTCGGACAAAAAGGGACAGGCGTTACTTGTTTTAAATGTACAAGTGGTAAATGCAATTTCCTAAAAGCAAGGGGGAAGCTACTTACAGTCCTACAAATACTTTGAAAGCGTCATAGATTCCCCACTGAGCTCCAGTGAGTGTTCCAATCATGACTATACGAAGTGGAAGGCCACGAGTGAAAAGCCCCCATAGCCCCAACTTATTAACAGCCTGCAAAATCCAGCCGTTTAAGGACCTCAATGAGCATTATCATCCACATTAAGATGGGTGTTCATATATATATATATATATATATATATATATATGGTTCCACTCACATCGCCAACAGTGGCTCCCTTGGCATTGTTGAGGAATGAAACGAGGTTATCAGCAGGGTGAGAGACAACGGCACAGAACACTCCAGCCACATACCCTGCTGCAAAACTTACTCCCAGCTGAACATTCTTGCTGCATTGCTCTTTAGGTTTAGGAATGACGTATTTGTAAAACATCTCCACTACCATCTCAAAAGATGCAAATTTCATCATTGTATCTGAAAGAGATAAGCAAACAATGTTGGCTGGTATCAGCTCAAGTATTTCAATATAAGCAACAGGAAAATTTGCTTCTGATGGACCAATAACGTGTGTGCAGATCCAAAACCCAAACACAGGGTAGAAATCCTTGTTGCTTCAGTGGATGTATATCTTCACCCTAAAGTCTTTTGAGCTTGAAATGTAAACAGAACACTTGTTCATTATATCTTATACTGAACTGTCAAAATTAATTAAGAAATGGGACAAGAAGTATGGAGTTCTTAATCGTTTGGCTATTGATAATATTTTATATCAACCATCAAGGATCACTCTGAACTAAAAAGCTTTAATGCATGGCATAAATAACTTTTATGATCTCTAACACAAACAGAGGCTACGTTTTGTCACTTTCTCTGGTTGTATGGATTATAGATTTATCCTTGTGCATATAAAGGCCTAAAGTCAAAATGTTCTGGCTTACATGGAATCTGACGACCCCAGAGAGGAACAAGTCCTTTGTACAACCTGCACATTAAAATTGGAACAAGTTGGAAAATCCAAGCACTGCCAATAGTAATAACCAAACACGATAATTAATACGTAAAATTGAGAAAGATCGCGTACCCAAGAGCACCCTCGGCCTTGACAAACTTGGGCAATCCATCAGACAAACCTCGAGCAAAGCCAGGCTGAGTTTGAACACGAACTTTGACAGCCTCCATGGGGCAAAGAGCAACATCTGCAATCACCTCCGCTGAAGCAGAACCAGCCAGATATATCAATGTTTTATACTTGGCTGCATATTCTGGCCCTGCAATGTCTGAGTAATACTTCTTGAAGAACTCATAAAATCCAAATTTGCACGCCCCTTGAGCACTATAACCAAGCAGAGTCGGCACCCACCCTCGGAAAAAACCTTTCATTCCCTGCTCCTTCAGTAAAACTCCAAATCCCGATGAGATGCTCTTATACTTAGCTGGGTCAATCTGAAAATACCATAGGTGGTACAACAAGTAAAGAAATATTACTTTCCAGCATATAGGAGGTGGGTATGCATATCTTCTTCTTCTTCTTCTTCTTCTTCTTTTTTGGGAAAAATAAACATTTCATGCTCATGAGAGAAAATGTAAAAGTGTGATAGTGATCCTAACTCCTAAAATTGGTGAGAGGAATAGAAGAGTGGCATATTGCTCGCTGTAAGAGCCATTATCATCAACATAGAATTCATTCAATTATAAGTTAAGAAAAAAAAATACGTGAATCTTTTATCAACATAGAATTCATTCAATTATAAGTTAAGAAAAAAGTACTTGAATCTTTTCACCCTCATTTTAAAAGGAAAAAAAAAATCAAATACAATGTATCAAAATGCAGAGAACAAAGTCAGAGTTGAATAGAATGAGTAACGAAGACATAAAAATAAGAATATATAATCATTAATTTTATAGACACTTCAAAAACTTTTCTAATTCGTGTAGAAAAGAGAAAGAACCTGCATGTTACACTTGACAAGATCGAGAGGAGTGACGGTCATGTGAGTAAGGCCACAACTGAGGATCCCACCGACTGTACACGCTCCATAGTAAGCCGGAGAAAACATCACAATCTTCTCTGACGGTGCAGGGACCAAGAAATTTCTCGCCGGCGGCGATGCCTTTGAAACAAGGGGCGACGTTGGCCGCTGCAATCCAAAATTCGTCTTCGCCAATGCATCAAAAAGGGAAAATGATTTTGTTGAGTATAGGAACCCAGGGACGAGAGATTGGCGAGATTCATCGCTCAGAGGAGCCATTGGCGAAGGGGATGAAGGCAGCTAGGAGTTTATTTAATTAATTATTTATTATTTTCTGTTGAATTTTTTTTTTTTTTTGGGAGAAGGGGGAAGAAATGTGAAAAGAAGGAGAAGAGAGTTTAATAGAGTTTGAGAAGGTAAGGCGATAAAAATGGAGGATGTACGGTTGGGAGATGGGAAAGGGAATGTGTGTCATGGGCGTGAGAGGAAGAGAACGTTGATACCGTGATTGCCTTGCGCGCGCTTCGATCGCACCTTCTCTTGGGAATGGTCCTCCAATTGTCATGTAATCTACGGCGTTGACTCTTTACTATTTAATTCCCTCCCCTCTCTTCATCTGTCCTTTTCGCCTAATGCATTTCTGCTTACTAAATTAGATGGCAAACTTTGTTCTTGTATTTCTTTCATGTATTTTTGTATGGTACTCATCTCATTTTATTTACAAGAGCTCGATTTAAAAAAAGAAGAAGTTAAAATTAGTTAAAATTAATGATTATATTTAAATTAAACTTTTTTTCTTTAAGTATCTCTTGTTTATGATGGGATAAGTAAGAGAAATAAATAGAATAAATATAAGTATTATCAATTTTTTAAATAATGCAATATATATATATATATATATATATCTATATATATATATATATTTATGGATAAAAAAGGAAAAAAATGTTCAAACAACTTTTGTTGAATTCTTATAAAAAGGATTAGAGCAATTTAAATTCTGAATTCTTCTAAAAAAGACTGAAGGGAATACTTTCAGAAGATTAAGGAAAAACTGAACTTTAATTAACTTCTCTATAAAATTCAATAATTTTTTAATTTTATCCTATTTTATATGCATTATATCTTATGAGAATAAATCAATACAATAATAAATAAAAAATAAAATTATATGTTCATATAATAAATTTTTCTCTCCATCCACCCGTTATATAGGATGAGATAGTTATTTAACATCTGATTGATCAAACTTCAACCGATCCTTTATCCCCGACGACAAAAATCTCAATTAGTTGTTCCATTTTGCATGTTTCCATTTCCAATAGTTTTTTGTTCAAAAAAAAAAAATTCCAATAGCTTTTTTCCTGGGCGCATTTAATTTTTTATCGAAGCAATTCTATTTGACATCTTATCCAATGTTAAATATATACACCCCTTTCAGTGACAGTTATAACATTGGTTTACGTTTAGTTTTTTCTGTTAGACCATACTATCGAGATAATTTTCACCACATAACTTACTTCATATTCTGTAAATTATTATTAAAAAGTACTTTTCAAGCTTCCAATCGCTATCTCAAATTAACAAAATGGACCTCCATTTGTGCTAAAGAGGTTATTAGTTGTTTCATTTGGGCTTCCATTTTGGTCTATGACTATTGGGCCGGCTCATTTACATGGATAAGGTTCACATTAAAGCCATAGCGAGGCCTAAATTCAGCCTTCAGGGAAAAGTGAAAACATCATTCGGCCAAAAATAACGAGTAGTACCCATACGGCTATACTTATAACATCAGGTTTACTTAATTTTTGAATTATTATATATTTTAATGATAAAATTAATCTGGAGGTCCTTACAGTTTCTCTCAATAATTTCGAATCAGATCCCTAAATTTGTTTTCCTTTTTTTATTGGGTTCTTTAACTCTCCATAGTCAATAAAAACTAATGGTGTCAAAATTTGTCGTTAGAAAGCATTGCCTCCCGGATAGAGTCTGAAACGTTCTTCTCTTTCTTTCTCCTTCCACCATAAGCTTTCTCCTTTCCCACTCTTCTCCCGACCTGGCTGTTGCTTCCCACCTATGTGAGCGACGTCTCATAAGCCTTCCCCAATTTGTCATCATCATGTGCACTTATCCTCCAGATCTATTTGAATGAAGATAGCAACCAAGAAAAGCTATATGAATTTTAATTACAGAAAAACCAAAACAGTCAAGCATATATATATGTGGAAAACATATGTTATATAATATTTGAAGTTATGCATTTAAGCGATGGTGGGCTATTATGCGAGGCTCCTCTTTGGAGGCTTCACTGACTCTGCGTCAATATGTATTGCCTGCATTGCTGGTTTACTATATATCATCTCCCTCACCATGCTGGCTTGCTCTTGTTGCGGCGTCGGGTTATAACTTCCAAAACAGCTCTTTTTTTCTATCATTAAAACAGGGAGCTTGGTTTGAGAAGGGTACGGTCGAAGGAGAAAGAAGGTGAAGAACGTTTAAAACTCTATCCAGGTGGTAGTGCTTTTTAGGGGCAAATTTTAACTCCATTAGGCTTTATCTAACGTAAGGCCTAACTCATCTAACCGTGGAAAGTTAAAGGATCCAATACAAAAGGAAAAAAAATTCCAGATACCTGATTTAAAATCGAGAAAAACTGTGAGGACCTTCAGATTAATTTTTCCTATTTTAAATCATGTTTCTTTTGGGCCAAAATTATCTTGGTTGAGAAGCAAATAAGAAAATAAATGGGTCTATACTTACCATTCAAGTCAGTGCACGTCAATTCTGGTAAAAAAAAAAAAAAACGAAGATTGTGCATGAAAAAAACTGTTTAAGGTATTATTTATAGGTGCAGGGGAATTGTGCCCACTGCCCATATTTTCTCCCCAACAATCAACAATTTGGATCTTTTTGAAATAAAGGAAAAAATAAAAGGTCAGTCTGAAAACCCAGATGGGACAGAGTTTATGTGCGAGTATAATCAGTTTAGCGCCCACTAATAGGGTCCAATAGGGTCAACTTGTATTAAAGGAGGGCCCACAGAAAAGGTTCCACGTAAGCTTTAGATAGGCATTAACATTCCGGAGAGCATCGTAGACCACTCACAATCTCATCCTTCCAATCGCCGCCGATCCTATTGGGGTCTGGGTAGGGGTAGGCCTTCCCATTTACAGCCTCTCCGTTTCTGTATTTCTATTTCACAGTTTCCGGTTCATAAACCCTATCTCTATCCTTCTCTTACACTTATCCCTTGCTTTCTCTTTTTTCACTCTTGGTGTTTTTTCTGTGCCCCCTTCAATGGCCTCTGTTTCTGCTACTTCTCTCAAGATTTTCACCACCACTAGCCAGGTTCCTATATCATCCCTTCTACTCATCCTTTTCTCTCTTTATGCCTCCACTCTTATGCCTTGTATATTCATTCTTAAATGTGCCATTGCTGGGTTTTCACACTTTCTATAATGTTTGACCCTTTTGGTATAACGCTCTCCGCTGTGTTGTAATAGCGTGACTTTAAATTAAACTGTCCAAAGTTTGGCTCTTTTACGCTGATATGAATAATGAATGTGTTTGGTCTTACCATTTCATGCAACCATGCACACACATATAAAACTTCATCTTCACAAGGTGTTTGTGAAATTTCCCCAACTAGTGCTGGGACACCACTAAATCGTTATTCTTATTTATTTATTTATGTTAGAATAATCACGTATATATCTTCAAACTTGCCACCAGGAGGCCCTTTTCCATGTTAGTCCGGTACATTATAAATTTTGCTTACAAAGCAATTATAGTCAATGCTGTTACTGAGATGTGTTTAATCTGAGTGAAATCGCTGTCTTTTGGTTGTTCTGCAATTGGAGAAGGTAAGATCAGCTATATACATATTGTGGTTTGCATATTTTCTTCCCTGAAAAACCAGAAAACAGAACATTTTGCTCAGATCAAGAAAAGGGTATTGGCCCCGAATTTGAACTATGTGACCATAAGGCTTGATTAGGACACAGGAGTGTGTGCTTCTTTGACTCTCTCTAATGGATAGGCTGATAAAAAAGAAGGGCACTGACCATGAAATAGAGCTAAGTTATTAGAACTAAACTTGATTTGGACACTTCAATCATGCAGGGTTCTTGGAGAGGTTCAGGCCTGAGGGCTGTGTCAATAAGATGGGCAAAGACTAGATTCCCTTCCTTGAGAACTTCTCGTTTCCGCATATCTTGTGCTGTGGGTTCGATTTCCTAATATAGATTTTATATTCACACGTTTTTGTGTCCCTTTTTCATGTCAAATTTAGGAAACGAAAAGGAACATGTAACATTGTGTAAAACGATACAGGCAAAACCTGAGACAATGCAGAAAGTGTGCGAGATTGTGAGAAGACAACTTGCTCTGCCTCCCGAATCTGAGCTCACTCCAGAAACCAAGTTTGCTGCCCTCGGTGCTGATTCTCTTGACACTGTAAGTTTCAAGTTTTGTTAGTACATTGTTAGTTATATTAACAAAAAATAGATTAAATTAATATAATTTTGTTTTGGCTGGGTGGGTGGGTGTTGTTGCAGGTGGAAATAGTGATGGGTTTGGAAGAAGAATTTGGCATAGCCGTGGAGGAGGATCCTACCTCTGAGAACATAACAACAGTGCAAGAAGCTGCTGATTTAATTGAGAAGCTTATCCAAAAGAATGCTGCTCCTTAATTTTAGTCATTCAACCCAATAGTCTGATCAAACTCAAAATTTGTAGTAATGGAGTGATAGAGTAGACTGTGATTTATTGAATTCGCCTATTCTTTCCCCCCTTTTTTGTCCCCTTTACTATAACTTATATTATTTTGGCGGTTTTTAAAAATGCTTATTGATTTTTGGGCTTACTAATTGTAACTTTTTATTTTAGCGGTTTCAGATATTGTTCTACTTGTGTTTATGTTATTTTGTTATAATATGTTAGTGAGTGTTTTTGGCTAACACTAAAATCGTAGTTTCAGAAATAATTTTTTTTAAATTGAGATAAAACTCTTCTCACATGTTTATTTCGTAGATTGTAAAAACTATTCTATAAAAATTAATCCAAACACACACTTTAATATAGACTTTATACCTCCAATTTGATCTTAATTCAAAATATAGCATTATATACAAATTGTTTTATCCTTTTGTCTAAGAAAATTTACCTTTTGCTTCAAGCTAGATATGAGTATAAACGTTTCTTGCATGCTCTCTTCCCCTCAAGTTAGGCATCAATTTTCTTTAATTTGATTACTTCACTTTACGCCCAAATTAATTTATGTTAGCGTATCCTTTGTTAGAGATCTGATCATAGATGTCGCATTTTCAACTTTCATTTTGCCAACTTTCTCAAAAACAATAGACTTCATTTTTTATATGTTTTCAAGGGTGGGTTGGTATTCATATTTTTCATAAAATAAGTTGTAACATCTTAGATTATTTTTATTTAAAATACCCTATAAAATGCGATCACATGTATGCATAGTGCCTTAGAGGTTTTAGGCGTACGTATCAGCAACTGAAATTGATTAGTTTTAAAACGTGTAAATAATGGGAAAAAAAAGGTGAACTAACAAAGTAATTGTCATTTTTGTATTGATAGTATTTTTTTGGGCAAAAATATCTGCACAATACTCTAATTATTTCTATTGATAGTTTTTGTTTAAGGTGTTCAAATCTGCGCATCCCATGGGACTCTTGCTCGCTGCACAAGTAATTAATGTAACGTACATTCCACTTTTTGATCATTAATTAACAGATTTAAAAACTCTAAACTCGTATCCTTTCGGCATAATAGGAATTGGGAATGATGGGGCAGGAGAAAAAAAAAAGAAAAAAGACATCACATGATAAAGAATGATAGGATGAGTTGAACATAATCGTGGCATTTTATCACGAAAGCATTAATTGCATTACCGAGTTAACGAATTCATTCTTGGCTAAGCCGAATTAAGGAATTCTCCTGATATATTTTTTAATTGTTTGTCTCCATATCTTTAAAATTATGATTTTAAATTATGGTTTATGTAAATCGAAATAAAATTATTTTTATATATTTATTTTATAAAATATAAAAATTATTCATAAAAATTAATTTCAAACACACATCCCGTCACCAAAAGCGAAATTAGCTTCCACGACGCCGCTTTTTTCCGGCCGCCAAATGGTAGAGCGAGGGCAAAAAAGTAAGTATACTGTAAAAAACCAGTCACAACACTTTTCATTTCAGTTTAACATATTCTGATATTCTCCAGGATTTCTGAAACGGTGTCGTTTTGACGAGATCTTCCTCGCGTCTGACTACCCCGCGACTCGAAAAAGCGCTCCGTTTCTCCCTCCGCCACAATCGGTCCCATCTTTCTTCGATTTTCTCGAGAAAATATAGCGCCGAGGTAATCTCGGTCCTTCCCTGAGCAGAGCAAGGGGCGTTTTTACTTATATATACATAGCAGAAAGCGATGGATCGGAGGAGAGCTGCAAGTCCTGTGTACACGCGGCAGTGGAGCGGTTCCAGCAGCACCGGCTCATCATCTCCGGCGATGTCGCCGGCTCATCCTCAGTCCCGTCTTGGTCCGTCTTCCACTGGCCTCTCTACCATCAAGCGGACGCAAAACGTAGCAGCCAAAGCAGCTGCACAGCGTCTGGCTCAGGTCATGGCGTCTCAGACAGCCGATGACGACGAAGAAGATGATGATCTCGGGTTTCGTTACAGTGCTCCGACTCCTCCAGCCGTTACTTCTTACTCCAGCAACTTAAATAATAACAAGAATGGCGTCACTACCACTATCCCACCGATTTCGCTCGCAAGACCTAATAGATCTCCCTCTCCTGCGGTAATTCTGAAAACAAATGTTCTCCGAAGCTCATTTCTGATGCGTTAATGATTTTATCTGGCTGAATTCGGTCTTTGTATAATGGATTACGAAATTGGACGAGGGCGATTTATTTGAATTTGTTAGTTGGACCCTGGAAAACGAAATTGGGCGGGGAAATTTTTAGTTTCGAGGACTATTTGGCTTACTGATGCGTCACCTGAATATATTCTTTCTTCTCCCCTCTCCCCAATTATATATACGGAAAATTGGTAGTGTGTGGTTTTCTTCAGCAGGCGTCACGCTGCTTCTAATTAGCTAAAACGATTTTGATCTTTTTATTAGTTAGGTCGGAACTTTGTAGAGCATGCTCAGTCAGTTCGTTCAACATCAGCTGGAAGACCAGCAGTGTCTGCACGCACGACAACGTTGGTGCCACCCAGCAAATCCACAATTAGAACGCCAATGGCCATACCTCCTATCGATCCTCCATCCAATCGAAATAGAGATCACAAAAGGTAGAGCATGTTTATCCCTTGATATGTCTGCTGCTTACAACGAGTTGTATCTTTTTTGAGATTTGCATGTTGGGAATGAGCTAATAATATGCACCTAAGCGTCATAAATATACTGGACAAATCATGTGATTCTCGCGTATGTTCATTATACTGTGGATGACTTGTGCCTCTGAACTTTTTTATCCTTGGACAATGATTTCAGGTTTTCATCAGATATTGGGCAACTCAACCCAAAAGCCACAGGAGATATGCGTGAAGCTTCTGCACTCCGTGATGAAGTACATTATATATGCCATAACCTTTTCTCCACAATTAATTTTGATGATCCTTATATTAGCAAATCTAGCTCTTAAACTGTACTTTTTGTGGATTTTGTATTGCAATCTTTAAATGATTGATACTGAAGCTGATTCATTGTTCCTACAGCTTGATATGCTACAAGAAGAAAATGAGATTGTATTGGACAAGGTTTACTCCTTCCCCCAGAAATACTTTGCTTTATATTCATGTTATGTAATGATGAAGTATATCATGATTACATTTACAGCTAAGACATGCAGAGGAAAGACGTGAAGAAGCAGAGGCAAGAGCTAGGGAGCTTGAGAAACAGGTGACTTATTCTAGATGCTCACTAAACATTGAAGAGTAGCTTAATGCTATACTGTCGATATCAGATTTTGAATAATTACTCTACTTCTAAGAAACACTGTGTAACTAGACGTGGAATGAAGTATGAGCTACTTAAAAATACAAGATGCTTAAGACATATTGTTGTTTTTCTGTATGCTGATTCTTAAATGATCCATGTCTTTGTACTCTTTGATTTTAATCTTGGTAGGTTGCCTCCCTTGGAGAAGGTGTATCCCTGGAAGCCAAATTGCTGAGCAGGTAAACTTTCTTCAAATCTCCTTATTCTTTGTTGGCTCCCATATAGATTTTAATTTCTGTGAGGTGAATTTGCAGGAAGGAAGCTGCTCTGCGACAAAGAGAGGTATTCTTAATGAAAAAAATTTAAATATGCAAGAAAAATTTGATTAATAATGGTCGAAACTTTTAAGTTTTATTTGCTTTGATCAAAGCTGCTTCATAAGCCACTGTGAGTTCTTTGATGTTCTAATCTTGCATTATCCAGTAGCACTTATATGCTCATATTCATGTGAGGGACCAAGAGTCATATTCAATTATGCAGATAGTTTTGTAATCTTAATTTTATAGTGAAAGCTCTATTTCCAATTTCAGTTTTCTGTTAATATTGTGTGATTTGAGTAAGAAGATTGTTGATGCATGCCATTTGGCCCCTCCACCCCCAAAAAAAAAAAAAAACAGAGACAGAGAGAGAAAATTCAACAATGGGCTTCTTTCAAACAATGTTATTTGACTAACCAATATTTTTGCTACAGGCTGCTCTCAAGGCTGCACAACAAACAAGGGATGTGAAAGATGATGAAATTGCCGCCCTTCGTGTAGAAATTCAGGTAATTTTTAACTAGCTGTGCATTGTTTCTTGTTAAAATTGTAATATACTTGTCTGGGCATTGTTTCTGGTTAAAATTGTAATATACTTGTTGTAGTCAAGTGTTTCCTGGTCTGGATTGTAATTCTCTTTATTGTCTGTATTAGAATCTAAAAGATGATGCTGCATCAGCTGTGGAGCAACAGCAGGAAGCAGAATCTGAAGCAAAGGCTCTTCGTACAATGACTCAGAGAATGATTTTGACCCAAGAAGAAATGGTTTGTATTTTTTTCAATGAAATGAGTATTATTGACTTGTTCTCTTTTATTCATCTGCCTTCCTACATTTCCTGTCTTTTTTCAGGAGGAAGTTGTCCTGAAGAGGTGTTGGCTTGCTCGCTACTGGGGTCTTGCTGTAAAATATGGTAATGGAATTCCTATGTTTTTGCATTCTCTTGTCTGCTTTGCAAAAAAAAAAAAAGTTAAAAAAAAAGAAAAAAAAATCAAGGGTTCAATTCTTTTATCTGAGATTGGTTATTTACAAAATCTTGATGACAAATATTTTGTAGAATTCCTTGTGCCTATTGATATTAAAGTATTTGTATTTGTAATTCTTTGGCATGTTCCTCCCATGGTTTATAGGAATATGTGCTGATGTAGCACAGTCCAAGCATGAACATTGGTCTTCTCTAGCTCCTCTTCCTTTTGAAATTGTCATTTCTGCCGGGCAAAAGGCTAAGGAAGAATCTTGGAACAAAAGTGAGTCGACTCTTAAAAATTCTGATTGGACTTGTTTTCTCTCCTAAATTAGCTAAAGTGAAGTCTAATTAAATTGCATCGCCCAGGTGCTGATGATCCGGATAGGAGTAAAGTTGTTCGTGACTTGAGTGATCTCACTGGGGAAGGAAACATTGAGAGCATGCTTTCAGTAGAAATGGGTTTAAGAGAACTTACTTCTCTAAAGGTTCTCCGTTAACATCATTTAAGTTAATGCTGAGTTCATTTATTTTTTTTCTAATATTTAACACTACCCTTTGGACATCTTAGATGTTAGGAAGCACATTTTTAAGCTATAACTTTCTTAAAACAAGGATTCTATTCTAATCACCCATACATTTGTATCATCTCCTGTTTGTTTGAAATTTGATTTCCTTTTTATCTTTTGGATTTTCCTTTTCATTGAGTTCATTTTGATAAAAATTCATACTGTAGGTTGAGGATGCTGTTGTGCTTGCATTAGCCCAACACAGACGCCCAAATTTGGTTCGGCATTCCATTTTAGGTATCTTAATTTAGTCACTCCCTTATTTAATGATCGATTTTTTAATATTTTAATTTAATTTGATTTCAGAAATCTGTTTGGTTATTCGTTACTTCAGGTGTACTTTTCTTTTTCCCTCTTTTCATTTTTTCTCTCTGCATTTGGTCTGGTTTCAGGCGCTATTGTAGTTTTATTAACCAATATTTAGACCTAGATTGTAAGCTAGAAACCCTGGTCTGAAGCTTATGGGATTGCTTGATGAGCTCGATCATGATTGTAATCTGAGAATTAAATATTTTACCAATTTAGTGTTACTTGGTAATTTATGGTTGGGCATATTCTTAACTATAGGGACTTGTGAACACCTTGGGCTATCTGTGTTGGAATGATACACAGTCAGTCCAAATCCTAACAATACAATGTGTATACAGCCTCCTCAAGCTGTTTAGACCTAGCAACTAATGCTTAATTGTTTGTCTAAAGGAAAACCTGCATATTAGAGATGAATTTGATCATATAGAGGGTACAACAACAACAACGGTGAGAAGAGCCTTATCCTACTAAATTAGGTCGGCTACATCAAGAATTTATTCCTTAGATATATTGTTCACATTATGATATATAAAGGGTATGGATGAAAAATAGTTGATAAAAAGGGGACAGAAAAAGGCATGGGAATGGGCTTTTTTAGAGTTGGAGGGTTTGAAAGATGATGGTTAGATGAATTACAACTTCAGAAAGTAGCATGTGTTAAAGTATGTTTTTTACACAATGGGCAATATTTATTGTTGACATTATCATCCTCATTGTTATTTGCTAATAATAATAGTGTTCTGCGTAAATTTTTTTTGGGTGTTTAATATTATGTTCTAATGCTCATTTGTGATATTTTCATGAGGGCATATTTGATTTTAAGCACTACATTATGTTGGAAGTAGGGTGTTATGATCCTTCACCTGATCTGGTTGAATAATGTGTATGTTTCTTTGTCTTTTTCCCTTCCAGATTCCAAGTCACATGGTGACCCTAAATTTGTGGAAGCATTTGGTAAGAAAATAGCTGTCATTGCTCACCTTGGTGTTTAATTTGGCATGATTTTACTTATCTAAAAAGTGAGAGATCACATGTTAGACATCTGTGTTATATGCTGTTTATCATCTATGGTTCATATGTCAATTGTATATTCTTTTCCGGAGTAAATTATTATCTCTTCCTTTGCGCGAATTACATGACCCCCCATCTTTGTTCATGACACCTAAAAGTGACCAAAATAACCTCTAGCCTCTAGGATTTGGTCCCCCCCAAAAAAAAAAAAAAAAAACTCTTGGATAATATTGCTTTCTAGTATTACAACAACAACAACAAAGTCTTTATCCCACTAGGTGGGGTTGGCTACATGGATCACACGACGCCATTATGCTCTGTCAAAAATCAATATTGCTTTCTAGTATTAAATTATTAAAAATATAACTTACTTCCAAATGTATATCTTAAACCTTTATTTCAATTTCGATGTTCTTTATTTTGTGTTGAGTTTCTTTGTTTTGAATAACTATTTAATATTTAATTATTTAATTTCATTGTCAAATGATTTTGCAGTTGATTAAATTTAGAAAAGTAACTTCTATATCATTCAAATATATATTTAATACTTATTATTTGAGATTTGTAATAGATGAAGCCACTTTTGTCAAAATAAATATACTTGCAGCTTATGGGTTGTTGTGGGTAAGGTAAGTATAACAGAGTTTTGTGTTTTCTTCAACAAAGGAGAGGGACATGTAATTCAGACATCCTTTCGGGGAGGGGAGGCTAATTCAAATTTTTTCCTTTTATGTGAAGTTGATATAGTTGCATGCCTGGCAGATGACCGAGTCAATCTGATGATTTTCTATTATGCTGTTTCCTACAGAATTAAGTGAAGAGGAGGCAGAAGATGTTCTTTTTAAAGAGGTCAGTTACTTGCTCTTGGTCCGAGCTCTGTAAAATTGTAACTCGCACATCCATACAATGTCATTGTATATTCATCTTTGCTGCCATTTGTCCCATTCCCATATTTAGCATATAGAAAGGACGAGTGTGTCCAATACGATTACAGGGGGGCTTACGCGTCAATATGACAAAATTTGGAATAAATTATTTTGAGATATCTGTTTTTATTTTGTCCCCCCCCCCCCTCTGTTCAAGATCAGATCTACTGGTTAGGAAATTCAGGTTATTGTTTGTCGTGTATTTATCCATTAAACTCAATCCTGTGAAGCGAATACTTAAAATGAAGGTTCCTGAGGAAACATGTTTTTGCCTGATTTAATACTGGAGTTAGATTCAAAGAATTGTTCGTGAAATATAGTTTGCGCGTATAACCTATTACATTTAATTTATAAATTCTAAATATTTGCAGGCATGGCTAACTTACTTTTGGAGAAGAGCCTTAGTTCATGGTGTAGAAGAGGATATTGCAGAAGAGCGGCTTCAGTTTTGGATTGCCCGCAGTGGGCAGTCTACAACTTCACATGATGCTGTTGATGGTAAGCCTTATCGATCTTAAATAGCGTTAAATTGAACTGAAATATCATCTGCTTTTGGCTAAGTGCATCATAATAGATTTTAACACAAAATGGATTGGTTAATTAAATATGTGCTTATATTTGTTTGTCTATTTGTAAGTTCACTTCACTGTTTATCACAGTTGAGCGAGGTTTGTTTGAGCTGAGAAAGCTGGGGATAGAACAGCAGCTTTGGGAAGCTTCTCGGAAAGAAATTGATCTGCTTCCAGGCTCTACGGTTGCTAATCACAAGCCTACCCCGGAGTCGGAAGCCTCATGGTGATTTTGGTAGCCTTATTTGTTGATTGATTATTTGTTCCATATGTACATGCGTTTTTCCCACCTACTTCCTGCACGCTTTGTCGTCTCCTTTATATTTGGATCGCATACAAAAGAAAGCAAGAACAGAGGTACATAACAAGAGGGACATCGTGCATTGTATTTTTGGAACTGAATATATATTATAATTCTTTTTGTTTACTTTTGCACCTCCAGAAATCAATCAGTTTGTTGTGCGATGAAAATTTCACAAGTATGGGTAATTATTGGTTTTCCTGTTTAATGTGTTTTAATTTCATTATCAGTTACCTTAGTGTCAACTTCCTTGTTGGACAACATAATCGCAATCTTTCCGTTACCTGTTTCCTTTAAGTGCTTCACGCTGCTGAACTGCAATCGCTGCGTTTTCTCAACAATAACTTGCGAAGGGCTAAAATTCCCTTCCAATTTTCTATTCAAGCTATACAAGTACAAATATAATCCTGAAAACTTCACAGGGTTCTTTTTCCTTCTTTTAATAACCACTAGTATCCTCTTATTAGAGGTAATTCTATAATTTTATTTGAGGCACTGTCAAATTTCAAATATAAACATTTCTCTCAACACAAATTTGAACCTTGATTGGAGGGACTGGTCCTTTTTGTTAGATACTTCTGTTAGTAACTACACAGTTTCAAACGTGAGTAGCATGTAATTCTGTAGGCCTAAAGATTTCCAGACCTGGATCATCCGTTAGAATTATGCATGATGTATATTAGTATATACGATGAAATGGGCCTACCCGCTATCCAAAGCCCTGTCGTATGAATGGATCCTCCAATCTTCACGGGTGACAATTTTTTTTTGCTTGCATTCTTATTCTTATCATTTCCAGCTCTAAACTATACCCATTAGGTTTGGGCACAGTTATTCATATTTCTCAATTAGAATATTTAATTGGAAGCTAGCTATATATACTTGTAGTGATGTGAGAGCCGTGCATGGCAAAGCACAAATCGTCTCACCATCCATCTGGAATTCTGGATAATATATGTTCATTCATGTTGTGTTTCACAAGTGGAGATCTTGTGGAACCCTCTCCCAGGCACTGGCAATAATAATAATGATGAAGATGATGATGATGAAGAAAATGGTGGCAATTAATTTATAACAGAACCCATGCCTTTAGGCTCAATATTCATAATGAGCGTGGCTCAGTGTGTTTGCAGGAATTGTGGATATATACTCTCGGATCAGATTGGAATGGGTATGGTGCTGAATCACGCGTAGTTTTGTTTATGTTAAAGGCAAACCCTTTTTCCTAAGCCAACCAAACCCATTGAAACGGACACTCCTAATAGTGCCTGCTCCCATTGATCATGAAAAGCACCAATGCTTCCTTATTCTATTACTAAAAGTGGATCACCTTTTTCTCTACTCTCCCCTTTTTAAATATTATCTCTCTTCAACTCAACAAGAACAATGTCTTTCTTTGCACATAAATGTCATGAAGGTGTGCAAAAGAAACCCAAAAGGCATCCCCTTTGCTCCTTTCACAAGCTTCCAAAAGCTTTGCATAACCTTCCTTCTCACTCTTCCTCACATTTCCCAACCCTGATGCTCTCTCTCTCTAAACTTGAAACCACTCCTCCATTTTGTTATTAATCATGATGGAGCTCAATAAGATTTTTTTTTTACTTTTATAAATTATTTCATGTTTTACTTAATGGTTTTTTTTTATGATAAGTGATAACTAATCTTGAACTTTAATATGTTTGCGTTATTTGTTGTTCCAAAAATGAAAATCAGGTACGAAGGTGGCCATATAATAATATGGAGAAGAGAATAAAGGAGGAGGCCAAGAAATCAGTGAGAGAGAGAGAGAGAGTAGTGCAGCTAATGATTAAAAATCTGAAGCCCTTTTGAAAAAGCTTGCAACGTAGGGACCATTCCTCTGCCTTTCCCACTCCTCTGAGCATCACATATAAAAGAATACAACAACAAAATCCACTAATATATATGGCGTTAATTTGGAAGAGTTTTTAAAAGCATTTTTTAACTGTGAAGTTTGTTTGGTTTGAATCGAGTTTATATATAAGCTCGATTTATGTAAATCGAGATAAATCTTTTTCATATATTTACTTCGTAGACCGTAAAAACTATCTCGTATATCGTAAAAGCTACATCGTATTTCAAAAATCACGATTGAAAAGTACTTACAGAGGCTATCTAAACATGCTATTATAGTATATAACGTAAATAAGTAAGAAAAATGTTATCTCGACTTACATATATAAATATTTATAAACCTTTCATAAATGATACCAAGTATCAACATAATATATCTTATAGTTTGTTTGTTGGTTTTATCCCCCACTTTTCCCTTATCATCCACAAAGCCAGCCACATAAAAAGAATATATCTACATCTGTATAAATCTAATCTATTTTACCTGTCTATCTTCATCTAGCTAGACAGAGGGTGGTCCACTTGGTATAGGAATGAGATGATAAAATAGGGTGTGTGGTTTGTCTTCAGAAGGGGTCCATTATAGGGAATGTAAGCCAAGACATAAGCATCCATAAATTGCGGGTATTTGGTGAAAAGAAGGGGAGTTAAATACAGCTATTATGTGCTTGTTTGGTAGAGTGATCTTGAATCGGGTTTATTATATAAGCCTGATTCACATAAATTGAGATAAATCTCCTCCATATATTTATTTCGTAGATCGTGAAAGCACCTCGTAGACCATAAAAGCTACCTCGTAGACCGTAAAAGTTACTTCGTATTCCGTGAATTACAATTCATAAACACTTATAAAATTTTTAACTGTTATTCCAAACCAACTCTATGTTTTGTGTGTGTGTGTGAACTGTAAAAGTGATATGATCAGTGAAGTGGCGTGAAGGAGTTTGAAGGCACTGTGGGGAACATGTGGCTCCATTCACATCTCCATGTGATTCTGATTTGAGTTTTGTTGGCTAAGGAAGATGAGAGAGCTGTTTGCTTACTCTGTGGGGACTATGCTTTCAAAATTTTTCTCTACTCCTCACCTCCCATCCATTATTGAATTCAATTCAATGCACTTGTCTATTGTTCACTCTAACCCTTTTCATTTTATATTAATTTCCCTACAGATGTGTGAATCACTCCATTTTTAATGCTCAATGCAAATACTATATTGTCTGATATTTAAAGTTTATACTCCCTCCCATTCTAAATATATATAGGATAAAGCTGACTTTTATAGAGATATTAAGAAAGCTAATTAAATTATTTTAAAATATTTATATTTATCATTTTTTTTAAAATTATTTTGCCTAACTTATAAACTAATATATAATCTAATAATACACAACATATGATATGATTAAGAAATTTATTTACCTTCCTTAATCTCTTCCAAAAAAAGTCAACTCTATTTTATATTTATGATCAAAGATAGTAGCAAACTAATGTCTAATTTTACGTAACTAATTTAATCACTAACAAAACATTTACAGAATACCCACTAATTAAGTATTTAATTATTTTTATTTCTATTTTTAAATTATATATATATATATTTTCAAAGAAATCCTTACTATTCTGAATTTTATTTCAAATATACCACATTTTATTCTCTTTTGGGAAGTAGAAGAAAGAAAACTTCACCTAATTTAAAATACATGTAAAAAACAACGATAACTGCAAAAATTATGCAAGGTTCTCCTTGTTTTCACATGCATTTGTTGTATATATTATGTTTTTTTTTGTTTCAGGAGACTTTATGTAAATTTTGAAAATAAAAAATATTTACAATTTTTACATTTACTTTTTTTTTTTTGAAAATAAAGGGGAGAGTCATAGTGAAAACACTAATAAGCTTTCTAGTAAGATTAGATAGATGCTAAAATTATTTGCTTTTTTAAGTATCATGGGACAAAAGGGTTTTCCTAAGAAGAAAAGAAGATAAGGCGTCACACCATAATTATTTAAAGAAAGAAACTTTTCACAAGTGGTCAAAGAGAAGAAGTTCATCCCAACATAAGTACATAAAGAAGAGTCTTAAACCACCACGAGCAAAAAGTTAATTAGAGGTGGGCACTAAATTTTCACTAAAACCTTTCACGTTTGGTTCTTTTTAGCACCATTACCTTGTGGCCCTATATACACAAAACCTTGACCCCATATCATATTCAATTCTTACCTATAACATATTCTTTGAATATAATGAAAGTTATATAAAAGAAAGGAAAAGTCTTGTGTATATGTGTACACATGTATCAATTTTTATAAGGTCAATGAAGCAATTGAGTGCCCTTTAGATTTATCAAGCGTACCTGACAAGGCCCTAATGCATTTCATTATTTTTTTTTAAAAAAAAAAAATACAATGAAGCTGGATTGCTCTATTTTACTTCGAATCTTCACACTGAAACCACTTATTATTGTCAGTAAGCAGATCTTACTCGTACTTGTCGAACCAGAAAAGTTGATCAATCAAACAAATTTTTTGGAAAACCACGAAGAAAGAAAACTGTCCATCTCTCTTTACACCCTCCATGATCCTATCAAGAATCAAGTACTCATATTCTCTCTCTCTCATAGGCGCACACGATATATTTTAATTTAATACCTATCTTCACATTAAAACAAATGAAAATAACAGAAAAATATTATTTAAATTATAAAATTCTAAAATGTCTATTGAATTAATAAAATGATAATTACGTGATATGTTAGGAATTTTGGGATTTTGAAGTTCTGGCATTGATAATTTAAGAATAATTGTGCTTGTTTGGATCATGTTTGGAATTTTTAGTGTTTGTTTGGAATATCGATTGAAGTCTTCAAAAACAGCTTTTCAATTGTGATTTATGATATACAAGTTAAGTATGTAAGAAGAGTGTTGTCTCAACTTACGTACATAAGCATTTTTGGGATCACCAATCGTGATCCCAAATATACTTACTTCATATACAGTAAATTATGATTGAAAAGTTTTTTCTGAAGACTCTAATTTCTATTCCAAACAACCACAATTATATAAGAATATAAATTAGCAACTTGAAGAGTTCAAGTTGTTAATATCTATATATAAGTTGCTAATTTATATAGTCAAACAGTCAACAATCAAACTTCAAAATCTCACATTTTTACTAGATTACATATTTATTCTTTTACTAATTTAATAGACATTTTAAGATTTTTATAATCCAAATGATATTTTTTCTGACATTTTCTCCTTATAAAAACCGAGCTCATTTTGAGTTTTTGACACATTTTCTGAGAAAAGAAAAGGTAAATGCTGTAAAGCCATTTTCAAAGGAAGAGATACTCCATCCTGTTTTGTATAGTCAAAAGGGACACAAGGTAACTGTGGTTGGTGAATCAGCAGGGGAAAGAAAGAACAAAGGAAAAATTGGATCTTTTGTTCTGTAATTTCTGAGAATATTTTCAGGTTCCTTCAGTATCAGTGGCAGCTCTTTACCTCATTTCCTTTTCATACCCACCAACTTTTATGCCGACTCACCCTCCCTCAACCTCAAGTATTCCAAACAAAAAAAGTGTTTAACTTTAAATATATATACATCCTTAAACATATAAAATAGGTATAAAGTTGAACCACAAATCATTAGGTTAAATGAAATTCAGGGACAATTTTGTTATAATCATGAAAGGTTTAATGATGGATGTGGACAAAGAGTAACAGACCTAGCACACAGGACATTACCTCTCTCGCATCTCTTTCCTCACCAATTTCACCATTTTCAGGCCTGCAACCGAAAAGCTAAAACTATAATGATAATCAGAATAGAGAAGGTCCAACCACCTAGAACTGGACCCCACACTCACACAACACAACACCTCTCAAGTCAAGTCTCAACCCAATGCCCCTACTTCTCATTGCTATTTTAAATACTTGGTCTGATCTCTTTCTTTCTTGCTCATTTCCCTCACTTTCTTCTTCTCTCTTCCTCAGTGAAACAATGGACTGGAAAACATGGAACACCATAGCTATGGCTCTAGTGTTGCTTCTTCACTTGAGCTTAATTATGCCTGTCTTCTCTTTCTCGTCTCACCCAGACAGGATCCTTCGGCTTCCTGGACAACCCCACGTAGGTTTCCAACAGTACTCTGGATATGTCACAGTTGATGACAAGAAAAATAAAGCTTTATTCTACTATTTTGTTGAATCTGAAACTGACCCTGCTTCTAAGCCTCTTGTTCTCTGGCTCAATGGAGGTCCGGAAAAATCTCTCAGCTGAATCAGAATTTTTGAATGAAAGATGTTAGAGAATGTGTGTGAGTGAGCTGATTCCTCCTTTTTTTTAAAATGCAGGACCTGGCTGTTCTTCACTTGGAGTTGGGGCATTCTCTGAAAATGGACCCTTTAGACCAAATGGTGAAGTTCTGATTAGAAATGATTACAGCTGGAACAGAGGTAATCTGTTATGGAAACCCATTTTTTTCATTTTTGACTTAAGTATTGGCCAAAATTATTTCTTTTTCTCATTGGGTTGATTTATTTTGTGTTACAGAGGCAAATATGCTATATTTGGAGACACCAATTGGAGTGGGATTTTCTTATGCCAAGGATGGATCTTATATGACAGTGGGTGATAAGGAAACTGGTATCTTCCTCTGCTAATGTCGATTACTTTAGGAACCTTTTTCTATCTTTTGACTCAATTAAGGTTTCTCTTTAGGAAAGCTCCTTTTCTAATCTCAATCATCTGTGGACAAAGGCACGTATAATATGAATGTATTCTGCTTGGGCTTTTTTTGAAAAGTTAGAGAGACAAAACAGTGTTTAATGACGAAATTCTTCTCAACTTTTTCTCTGGCACTTTCCAATTTCCCAATATTATTTCTCCTGTTAATCCCAATGGTTGGCATTATAGTAATGATGTACTATATTTATTCCAAATTTTTGACAAGTCCTTGAGTACTCACAAACAGTCATTATTTCGTCATCTCAAACTGTGTTTTTGATTTCTTTAGCCAGCGACAATCTCATGTTTCTGAAATTCTGGTTCAACAAGTTCCCTCAATACAGGCAAAGAGATCTGTTTCTTACTGGGGAAAGTTATGCAGGTACCTTTGTTACTTCCACCAATCATTTCTGGAAATCCAAATTCCAATTTCATATTTTTTTAAATCTTTCTTTCTCAATATCAGGGCATTATGTTCCTCAACTTGCAAAGCTCATGATTGACTTCAACAAGAAGGAAAATATATTTAACCTTAAAGGCATAGCTGTAAGTAACGCATGCCTAAACTATTTGAACTTGAAACTTTGGATAATGCTAATATCAAAGTTGTTCTTTGTTTCTCAGTTGGGTAATCCAGTTCTAGAATATGCCACAGACTTCAACTCAAGAGCTGAGTTCTTCTGGTCTCATGGATTAATATCAGATTCAACGTACAAAATGTTCACCTCAGTGTGTAATTATTCTCGGTACGTTAGTGAGTACTATAGAGACTCAGTTTCGCCTCTTTGTTCAAAGGTCATGAACCAAGTAAGCACAGAAACAAGTAAATTCGTGGACAAATATGATGTGACGCTTGATGTCTGTATTTCCTCTGTTCTTTCACAGTCCAAGGCCATTTGTCCTCAAACACAAGTGAGTCTTTCTTCTCTCCCCACACTTTCCTCTTGATCAAACTGGCCTTGTTCACTATGATTTTTAAGATTTAGACTTTTGTGTTTTACAGCTAAAAAGTGAGAGGATCGACGTATGTGTTGATGATAAAGTTATAAATTACTTGAACCGAAGAGATGTTCAAGAGGCACTTCATGCCAAACTTGTTGGAGTTCGCAAGTGGGATGTCTGCAGCAAGTAATCTTTTTTTTCTCAGCTAAAAAATCTTACCTTTTGATTCAGTTTCATGAACATGAATATCTATTATATACCCAAGTTCTCCAATGAACATATGATTCATCATGTTCATCAAACAGCGTCCTGGAATATGATATGCTCAATCTGGAAATACCTACGCTTCCTATTGTTGGGTCAATAGTCAAAGCTGGAGTTCAGGTCTTAATTTACAGGTAACTATAAATAACTACTGTTTTCCCTTCTTCCTACATTTCTTGTCGTATGTTTGAGAAGCTAAACATAATCCTGTCTTTCATTTTGTGACTACAGTGGAGATCAAGATTCGGTTATTCCTCTAACTGGTAGCCGTACCTTAGTTCAGAAACTAGCAGGACAATTAGCACTAAACACTACTGTTCCTTACAGAGTTTGGTTCGAAGGCCAACAGGTAATAAATACTTTGAGTTTCAATCAAGCGAGGTTTGGTATTAAAATAATATAAGTCCCACATCGATTAATACAAAGATAAACAAAAAAGTATTTAACCATAAGGCAAGTTTCATCAAATTCATCAAAGTTATTTTGCCAGAAGGACACCCTCAACCTATACTTGTATATTACCTTTGATCCTAAATGTAAGATCTAGTTAACTTTGTTGGGAAATTAAGGGAGCTAGATAAGTTAGGACCGGTATAAAATTCAACTCATAGGTTGGTTGTTAATTTTATTAAGCGCATTTTGTACTCAGCACAAAGCGAAGTGGTTCATAATCAACTGATATTGGTTATATGAATCTGTGTGTGTTTAGGTTGGTGGGTGGACTCAAGGTTATGGAGATAATAAGCTGTCATTTGCAACCATAAGAGGTGCTTCCCATGAAGCTCCTTTCTCGCAGCCTGAGAGATCGCTGACTCTGTTCAAGTCTTTCTTACAAGGCAGGCCTTTACCTGCTGATATTTTCTAACACCATTTTAATGTTTCAGTGTTTCTGTGAGTTATTGAAGTTTGAGGTTGTAATTAAGGCAGTCGTTTTATAGTTATTATTATTATTATTACTAAAGCAAATAATGTGTTAACTGTGCAGTATGTCAAAACAAGAATGTAAAGTAGTGAGTTTTGTTTCTTCTTCTTTGATTACTTTCCTCCCCTCCCAATAGTTCGTATGTGTTGTTACAAGGGCTTGCTGGTTTGCTTGTTGGGCTGTCACATGTAATAATGCATCGTTTAGACAAAATAATAAAATGCATTATCATTCTCTCCCTTTATGCTTCCTTCCGTGCAAATATCAATCATTTTGTTCTAATTCATTTGAATTTTGTATGGCTAATTTAAAGTACTCCCTTCGTCTTAAATATAATATTCAGTTAACTTTTTTTCGTAGAGATTAAGGATACTAAATAAGCTACCTAATCATATCATATATTGTGTATTATTTGATTGTGTATCAATTTATAAGTCATGTAAGTTAGTTTGGAGAAAAATGTTGAGTATAAACACATTAAAGTAATTTATTTAGTTTCTTTAATTCTTTCAAAAAAATTCAACTGAGTTTTATATTTAAGACTGGAGGTAGTATGATATAAGAAAAATTAAGATTTTTAATTTAAAATAAAAACTAACTTCAATTCCAGTAAATTTATACAGATATTCATTTTTTACAAAATTATTGGATTTTAAAAATAAATAAATCATTATATCAAAAAATAGTAAAAAACGTTGTAACAATGTTTGTTTCTTTTATTTTTATATAGCATATTGACAATAATTGAAATGCCGCTATGTTTTTTCTTGTGAAATATAACATGTTAAGTTTATCGGTTTAAAAGGATATTTGGAATAGCGGTTGGAACTTCTAATCGTGTTTTTTCAATCGTGATGATTTATGGTATACGAGGTAACTTTTACGATCTATGAAGTAGTTTTTACGGTCTACGGAGTAAATATGTAAATGAGTTTTATCTCAATTTATGTAAATCAGATTTATACATAAGTATAAATCCAACCAAACATTCTGATTGAGGAAAACTGTTTTTAACTCAAAAAAGATAGAGTGCTTTTATTATCAATTAGAATTATTGACTTCTATCCACGTCTTGTTCAATCTTTATTATTTAAGATAGTCCAAATGCCAATAAATATAATTTTTTAACTTTATATGCATCTATCTTGTCTCAACACTTTATATTTTATAATCCACAAACAAAAAGATTTCAAAAGACAACTTTTTCCTCATTGACTTGGAGCCCAACTATAGCTGGGCCTCAATATATATCTATCTGTTTTAGAAGATATTCAACCAAGATAAAAATATGCTCTCAAGGTTTTCAAATATATTTTTTTGAATTACAAAACAGATATTAATCGCCTGAGTTAAAAATAGGATTGAACTCGTGGGGAGGCATCCATATTACTAGGTTACAAGCCCTTTAGGCTCTGTTTGGTTGGGGGGTTTTGGAGGAGAGGGGAGGGGAGGGTTAGTGATTAAAAATGGGTGTTTGGTTGGAGGTAGGGGAGGGGAGGGGAGGATTTTTGTCTTTTAGTAGTCACCTCCCCTCTTATGTAAAACCTTCAAATTTGGGGTTTTTCCTAGGGGAGAGAATATTTGTGACAAAGTATGACTAAATTGCCCTTGGTAATTTTATAATATTCCCAAACTACCCCTGACCCTAAAATAACGTTGTGGTTGTTCATACGTTGTGGCTGTTCATTGTACGTTGTGGCCGTTCATTGTTTCATGCACATATAGATAGATGCATTAGCCATAAAGGTATCTGTTAACAAATATCAAGGCAGAGAGATTGACTTGAAAAAAATCAAAATTACCTTCCAGAGCCACACTTTATATATAATTATCAATTCAATGTAAATGTGTTGTTTTATATATGTTCCATGGGTATTAAAAAAATGTTTTTCCCCCACTTTGTATCCTCAAAATAGAGGGAAAGAGATGACAAGTTTGTGAAATAAGTGTATATAAATGTTAGAATAATTATTTTACAAATAACAATTTGATAAATAATAATTATTAATAAATACATTGTTAAAACATAAAAAAAATGTCTAGAGGGGTATTTTTGTCAATTTATAATTAACTCATCTCCCCTCCCCTCCTGAACCAAACAAGAAACCTCCCCTTCCCTCTTTTTGAATCAAACAAAATTATAACCTCCCCTAACCTAACTTAAATAAACCTCCCCTCCCCTCCCCTCCCCTCCTCTCGAACCAAACAGAGCCTTAGTTTTCAAATTGAATTGTCCTCATTCATTCTCTATTTCACTCTGATCTCTCTGAATTTCTCTTAACTTGCCTTTACTTTTGTGAATGCGTATATACAAGACGTTGGTTTTTTTATCAGGAGGATCATGCATGAAACTGTATACATTACACATCAACATCAGCCTTTTGTAGGAGATCGATATGTTGTAGGTTCAAGTCAGAATCTGCATGCCCTATCTTTGTCAAATGCAAAAGGAATAACGTGCCATACTTGACAGAACATGAAGATGACTAGTTCTAATCATTTTGAACGTGAAAGTTGATATAACACACATACTTGTCTTCCATCTAACTCACTTTCAAGAAAAATAGTGTAAAACATGCTCTGCTTTCTATAGTGAACTCTGAACTCCCAAAAGTGCAAGAATCTCACTCATCAAGAGTCACCTTCAGGTGACTGTTTCTGGCTTTCATTCAACATTTTTTTCCCCGTTTTATCAATCTTTTTCAATGACATCTCACTTTCACTTTCCACAACTCTCCATCAGCTTATACATCTTAGCTCCAGTCTTGGAAGATTGGCTCAATTGTTTTGTTTAATTTCTAGCATTTCCCTACCACGTGAAAAATTATCAAGTCGAAGTTGATATATAGGACAATGCATCTAAAGACAGAGTCGTGTATAGTACGAGCCGCCGCCTACAACATTCGATTTCAGTTGCTTTAGCTACAAGCTGGCAAATATAATTGGACGTCCGAAGAGCTTTGTTTATGACCAGCCCCAAGAACTGAGATTGGCACTAATCAAATTATTCCATTTGGACAGCAATGTTTCTTAAAGACACAGATTTGTTTTCTTGTAACATCCACCTCGAACTTTGTCAACATCACTAGTCTAATATATAAACCAAGACATCACTCGTCTTGAACTAGGTGGTCCAGCTTTCATTTGAACACCCCAAAGATGACCCAATTCCAGCATCATCCCTTGTTCCTCTTCATTACACTCGCATTTTCACTCCTATTCCTTCAATCTTCTGGTCTTTTTTCCTTGTCTTTTAATGTCATCTCATGTTTGGTAACATAGTATAATTCGGATATTTTTCAAGTGTGGCATGAACTCATCACCTTCTTGAAGAATCGAAGTGTTACGTTATTTCCATAGCCACCATTGCTCCTTACCATCTCACTGTTGTGCCTTACATTGAACTTTTCAAAGGTTACAACAATGTTATCGACTATGTGAATCACCAGTTCTATACTGACAAGGTTCTGATGACTCCTCTGCTTTGCTTGGAGGATTTTGAGATTCAAACCGTACAATTTGATAAGAATGAGTTGCTTCCAAGCTATGAAGTGAATGGAAGGGGTTCTTTAATTTGCGACTTTAAGCTTGTTGGAACAGAATCGGTTTGAAGTTAACGTCGTTATGATTTTCTCGGCGGACGCTAGTGCTGCTGCGGCCAATGACTACTATTACGAGAGAAAATCACTAGATTTATTGCTTAACACTACTCGTGTGAAACAGCTCGAGCTGAATATATAATTGTAATAGCCAGAAAGCTAATTAATATATTCAAGAGGCATGCATAAGACAATATTTCAATAAAAATTAGCTAGTACTAGTATATTTTTGGGAGAATTCTAAAAAAATACTATTTAAACTTCAAAATCCTAAATAGGTGATTTAACAATAAAATGATTTGTTAATTGCATTATCATTCTTGTTAATCCCATTACCGAACTTGTTAATGGGATTTTGAAGTTTAAATGGTATTTTTTTGACATTCTCCCTATATTTTTCCCCTTCCGTTTACATTTATGATGATGCTTTTCATCTTATTAGATAAGATTGTTAAATTCGTGGGAGTGATGTAAACTCACATAGAGATTTACTTTATCATTAAATAGATATTTCTAATTATATAATTAAAATATTAAAATGAAAAAAATTGATTTAAATATATTTTAAATCTAAATAATTGAAATTAAATATATTAACATTTATAATTTATTTTACTTAATAAATAAATTTATATAAAATTCATATATAAAGCTATTGAGAATGATCGAATCGAAAAAATTAATACAAGTTTAAAAGTGAGTTAACATGATTTTGTAAGCTAAAAATGTAAAAACAATAAACTTAATGTATAAATTTGTGAGTTTACCAGTGACTCGACACAATTTTACAATATTGAAACGTAAAGACTTTAAACTCGTAAATTCAGAGGGTCAACTCGTGAGTTTGACAACAATATTTTTAACAGATGTACATGTGGTATTTAATTACTTTCTTGTTATATATCTCGACTCAAATCATTCTTAACATGCAAAAATACATATCTTAATATGTGTATTTGGGATTAAAAAAATACATGATTTTAAATATATAGTTTTGAATTCAACTTCTATGAATAATAGGAATCTAATGTGAATTTCACTTATATTTTTATATTACTCTGATTCTTAATATAAGATCTATTTTAATAAAAAAAATAATTATAAAGTGAATCTTATATTAAAAATAAAAAGAGTGAATGTAATGATAATTAAGACAATACAACCTTCTTTCAGCCTGTTTGGCATAGCAGTAAGAGAGGGAAAAAGCCTAACGCACAGTGATTTAAGCCTAGTGGAGAAAAATAAACCGTTTGGGATTGCGGTGGTTTCAAATGGACTTATTTAAAAAAAATGACTTATGATAGAAGTCACTTTTTTCAACTTCTGAGGTGACTTTTTTCAACTTATAGAGAAAAATGTTAGAGAGAGGTGATCCAATAAATAATGTACTATTAAATATACATTTGTATGCATTCTAATTTATCTATTAGAATATATTTCATTAAGTACTTTAAAGTTTTTTTTATTTTTTAATAATAATTTAAATTTTTTATCAAATTTATTTTTAAATTTTTATCTTCAATTATCACTATATATATATATATAGTATTCAATAAGATTCATATTTTTTAAGTCATTTTTCATCTAAACGAGCTTTTCAAACATTAATTAAAACAAGTTCAAAGTTAGAAAAAAAGTCACTTTTACGACCGTCAATCCAAATACAAATCACATTTACAATCTAACTTTTATTCTATTTAATTTTTTAAAAATCAGATTGAAAATAAAAACTACATCTCCACGTTAATCCAAAAATGCTTTTATCCATCCACCGGCCCACCAACTTTGCGCCGCTTTTGTGCTTGTTTGGAATAGCGGTTGAAAATTTCATAAGTGTTTATGAATTGTAATTTACGGAATACGAAGTAACTTCTACGGTCTACGAGGTAGCTTTTACGGTCTACAAGGTGCTTTCACGGTCTACGAAGTGCTTTCACGGTCTACGAGATAAATATGTGGAGGAGATTTATCTCGATTTATGTGAATCGGGCTTATATAATAAGCCCGATTCAAATAAATGATAACAAACAAGCTCTTTGTCTTTTTTATATAAGTACGTTGCATGAAAATTTCGAATCTGTATTCATGATATGAGTTATAGAAATATGGCCACACGTATTTTAACAATACACATAATTCGTTTAAAAGCATCCAGATTTGATTAGTTCAGAGTGTTTCTGCTAAAATACAAATCTCGCATTGTGAAACGGTAGACGTATTCATTTCGCTCCGAAAAAAACAAAAAACAATAAAAACCCAAAATCTTACCGATTCTTGCTCTCTCGGTCTCATTCGGCTTCTATTCCTTGCAATATTCTCATCTCTCACGAAAAAATCGACTGTGTGCTCTGCAAACGCCAAAAAGAGCACAAGAAGGTTTACACCTTCACCACCCTAATCCTCCCTTTTTCGTCTGTGACTGGCTATACAAAGATTACATGAAGAGGAGCAACAATAATGACGCCAATGATATATATATATATATGAACTTAGCGTTATCATACAACGACGATCAATTAAATACCGTCACCCTGCTTGTAATATGATTCTTTGGCAACTTTTGCTTATCATATGAGGAATTTGCAGGGCACTGACGAAGAAGAGGATCCCAAGGCCACGCTACCTCTTGACGCTGCCTCTCAGGTCTGCATCTCACTAAGGTGACTTCGATTTTCCAACTTCTACGTTTTTTTTGGGCTCATACGAAGCATGATACTCCGATAAACACATTAGATGCTACACGAAAGTTTAAATTCAATTTGAACGCTGTGTTTTGTTGCTTTGTTGAATTCGTGTCGCGTATTGTGTTCTTGCATATCTTCCTTTAAATCTGGAGCTCACATTGCATCTCGGTTGCGGGAATTGGCTTATGCAGGTGTTGTAGATGTTGGGAGATATCTCGTCAGGACCTGCGATTAGCTTCACGGAATGGCTGGACTTGGTCCGCAAAAGAACCGCCATGTACCGCGCCTCTGGCTTTCCCCACCGCCATCCGAGGCCCCTTGATCCGATGCCTGCTTCCAGGTTTCTCTCATTTCTCCTAATTCCCCCCCCCCTTGCTCATTCATATTTTTCTACAATGTTATCTTATGAGCTTCTGTTTCTTTTATATACGTTTTATCTGATAATCATCATCATAAAATTTGTTTTCACTGTTACGTTGAAGCAGTTGAATGACAATGCCTATCATTTTGTTTTCTTTCCTCTCATCATAAAATTTGTTTTCAGAAGTGACCTTGTTATGCTAATTTTTTACTCAGCGCGGGAGAAGCAAAATGTGATACTCTTCGTGAGGAAACAACAGAAGTCAATTTGTCAGAAAGGCTTGGTAAAGCTACAATGCTGGATGTTGAATCAAGCTCCTTTTCATGGGATGGGCTATCTTCATTGCATAATGTTGAATACGGCGGCAGCAATGACCATTCTGAGGACGACATGAACAAACCTCTTGAGGTTCGTCATCTTCTATACTGGTTTATATGCAAAACTACGTAAGTAGGGGCCAAATGTGTGCTGCTTGTATGGATATCCTTTTCCAACCTTTCAGTCAGGTTCATTAATTTAAGTATAACTTGATCCTACTATTTTTAGCTTAACCCAAAGTGACGGATATAGGGAGAGAAGATGTTTCTGAGCATGCTCATAATTGTTCAAATTACATTAGATATTTCTCCTTAGTTTAGCTCTGTTAAATATATCCACCAGGTGCTTCAGTGCATGGCATCAATGCCTATCCCGTTTATTTATCTGGGTGCAAGCAGCAGTTCCAATATATATGATTACGTTTTGGGAAAATATCATATCAAACTTTCTTTTTTTCTTTTTTGATGCCAAAGTAGAGAAAAAATGTGTGTGAACTTCTTAATTTCTTAACTTCTGCCTCAATTTCTCCTCAGTTGTGTACACGTAGGTAACGGTACATTCTGGGGGAGTTGTCTTCTTTGCCTTTTTTCGTCGCTTTGGGAATGATGATACTTTTCCAAAGGAGGAAGCAGCTGTTATAAAGATATCATCAACAAGAATGGCAACACAATCTGAACGTCTTGGTTATGAGTTTGCCAAGTGGTTGGGAGTCCGAACTCCACAGGTGTGCCCTTGACTTCATCAGCATGCCTCCGGCTATCAGGCCATACCAGATTCATTCTCTCCTGTTACTTGGAAAATGCAGGGTAGAGTAATTCATAATACCAGTCCTGAATGGCTCCAAATAAAGGGTGCAGCAGAAAAGGCAAGAGATGCCGCTAATTCTGAAGGAGATGAAACTGGCAGCATGACATGTTCAGAACTCTTGGAAGCACTTGAGCTGAGCCGATGCCTCTTTTTTATGGGGTATGATCCAAATCTGGGTTTGAATTCAATTCGGTCTCATAATGTAACCATCTAAATAATTTTGCTTACTTCGTCAATTTCATTCATTCTAGCATAAATGGAGTGGACACAGCTAATTTGTCACTTGCAGAACTTTCCATTTAACTTCAATATGCCCAATGGGGAGGATTGCTTTGCAGCGTATTGGCATGCCCTCTGTAAATCTTTGAAATGGATGGATAGATTCTTCCCACATAGCTAAACCAAACCCACTATGACTATTTGCTGGGAAAATCAATAACTGAGCTAATATGATATCCTTTAATCTCTTCTGCAACACAACTTTCAACTGATTGTTCTAAGGGTTCAGCATCTTCTTGCAGCTACGTGCATGGATCACCTTTACTTGAAAGTTCTTGTGCTTTCGAGTCCCAGGAATCAGTAGAAAGAACATCTGCAGCTCTTGGCAGGGTATTGATGCTAGACCTTGTTATCCGAAATGAAGATAGGCTCCCCTGCCGTGAGCTTAGATGGCGTGGGAATTCTGCAAATTTGTTGTTGACTGAAAAGGTTATATCTGCTAATGTTGATACACTAGAGGAAGCTTTTGATTCTGCAATGAATCTATATAGACCGAGGGTGATCAGCGCATTTCAAAAAGAAAGAAGGTCAACTTCACCGCATAGCAGATTGAGTTCTCATAACCCTGGACTGGTATCACAGGTTTCTGATATTTCAGAGATGGCCGAATCACCAAGATTGTCTAACACGAGCTCTCAAAGCCACACATCAAGTGAAGAACTCTTTAGTGACATCAACATTGTGGCTATTGACTCCGGTGTTCCCCGCCGACCCCCTGCTGGTAAACGTGCAATAGATCAAGCTATTTATCCTAAACTGGTTGAGTTAGTGCTCAATAGTTCTGAGTTTGCCTCCAATCTCTTACATGATATAACTGGAGCTAAATTAGGATATCCTTTGCCAGAAGTCCCAAATTCAACAACTGATGTTCATTCAAATGACATGTCATCAGCAGTTCGTGCATTCCGTTGTGGTTTTCGCGCTGCTCTTAGGGATCTGCAGGGATTCCATATCTTCCTATTAACACTTCACCAGAAGCTTGATAGTTTGTTAAGATCATTTCTGAACATTATAAGCAAATTATCAATGGGGGAATTTGACAAAGAGGATTCACTGGTTTCAGCTGACACCACTGCCCAGGCGGCTGGAGGTGGCAACTGTTCCTCTCCAACAAGTAGAGAGAGGTTTGTTAATGATAACCTTCTAGATTTTGATCCAGAATCACAGAAAACTTCTCAAAGGGCATCAGGTTCTGGCAGCAGAGATAGTCCTGAATTTTCTGCTATGTCAAGAGAAGGTTGGCATGGGAAGTTCTGTAAAGGAAGCGGGGAAACACTTCGAAGTCTCCGCTTGACAGCAAAGCTCCGTGACTTCCATAAGTATGCAAAGGTTGGTTTTGTGAGTATTAACCCTGTATGCCAGTCCCATGGTTGTGGTGTTGCAGGCACAATTGTCTAAATATCTGGTTTTGATGGTTTTTTTTTTTCAGTATATCATAAATAAGCAGTCAATGGCTTGTTCGTTTCAATATGCGTTGAGACTTCTCCCCCCAATTATATTTATACAAAATTGATTCAAGTGGACAATGCTCATGATTCTGACCAGGAGATGCTTGTGTTACTTTCTTAACAAAGAGTATGGACTTTGGTGAATCAGATAGAGTAGTTTTGGTTTAGGAGACATGATTTCTCCATTCAGTTCATGTCTGCTTTCTTATTGTTTAAATGTTGAACTTCTCGTGTTATACTGGAAGGTCACCAATAATTAAAACATATGTGGGTCTTCAGTTAAATATTTGCTACCAATTCCTTTTGTTGTTGATTGTGTTTCACAATTTTTTGTCTTGATAATTGGCTGATAACAAACTAACATTGTGATATGACTTAGCCGAACAAATAATAGATCAGCACAGAAAAATATAACAGTGGAAATAAATGAAAGAGAAATCGTTAGGCTTTGCAATTAATGCTCAAAAGACACCGAATGAGTGTTACAATGACACACACTGATTCTGGCCAAAACCCTACCTATTCCCCCGATACAACTCCAAAATATACTCTAAACAGCAAAAAGCACTCAAACAGAGAATACACACTGAAACCACAGCACATACACAACATCCTCTGGCTTTCGTGAGGCAAGAGGCTCTCCCTTATTACACTCAATCCCAAAACAAGTCCTAAACTACCTCTGGAAGTCGTAACTTTCATTATCACTAACACACAAGCCCCTAGACTACACATAGAGTATACTAATTCAGCCTTTCTTTTTACTTATAGTCGGGAGCTGTAGGATAATTTCCTGGACCGGTAGAATTATCCCTTTCTATTTCTTGTGTCTCTAATTTCCTCTTGTATGTCTTGGTATACTCAGCAGCCCTATCACATTGTTAACTAGCTCTGTCCTTGACATATTGAACATCATTTTGACCTTATATTTTACACTCTTGTCATAATTTCCAGGTCGATGCAGAGTCTAACAAAGAATTGGAACAGTGGAATGAAATGCTAAAAAGTGATGCTGTAAAGCTGTGCCAGGAAAACAATTTCAATACAGGATTTTTTGAGGGGAGTGATAATTACTGTGTTATTGATGCTTACGAACTGAAGGTTTCTATCTTTGACTTTGATCCTACCTAACAGAAGTATTTTGGGATTTCTTTCATTCACACAAAAGATCTGCCCGTTACATGCAGGTCAGACTCGAGCATATTCTTGAGAGGATTTCATTGATATCCGAGGCTGCGAATTCAGAGAAGCCATCTCGGGTCACAAATAATCTGTTCATTGGTGGAGCACTAGCTGCAAGATCTTTGTACACACTTCAACAATTGGGAATCACACATATTATGTGTTTGTGTGCGAACGAAATAGGACAATCAGATTCTCAATTTCCTGATCTATTTGCATACGAAAATTTCTATGTAAGTCGTGTTATTTTCTTGTCTTATTCTATCTGTCTTGTTTGTATAAGCTTAGCTTTTTTTAAGGACATAAATAGTCTTTGGTCACGCTTGTCTTCCACGGCCGAATCATTCATTTTGCATTAGAGGACCCTAGACTTCTGTTCATCTCTCGCCCTCACTGTAATTACCTGCAGTTCCCGATAATTATGTAGCATGTTAATTCTGCAACCGTGAACAAAACACACGTTTAACCAATGGCAGATTTCCTAGGGTAATTCCAGTTGAAGTTTATCATCATTTATAAACATTGATTTGGGTCGCAGAGTTAAATTCAGATCCAATCCTTTCTTTCTCCTGTTTTCTTCCCCTCTCAGCAGTCACAATTGTTCTATAATTTGATCCCCTTGGCTGAAAAAGCACCTTGACTCCGAGTTTTTGACACAGCAATGCGTTAACATAATTTTATCTGCTAGATACGGCCAGCTTCGACATTTTTTTGGCTTAATCATGCGATATGTACTTCTCAATTTGGTTTGTTGTACTCTCTGTTCTTCATGTTAACGAGATACCCAACATACATGTATTTTTTTTTTCCCAGGAGTATGTATTCATGTAATTTCTACTTGTCCTCCCACTTGAACAGGTAAGTGACGATGAAGATTCTAACATCAGTAGCATATTTGAAGAAGCTTGTGATCTGATAAGTAATGTTGAAGGAACAGGTCAGAGAATTTTAGTCCATTGCTTTGAAGGGAAAAGCAGAAGCGTTACATTGGTGCTTGCTTACTTAATGCTCAGGAAGTAAGTCACAATATATAATTCTACAATCCTAGGTGTAGTGAAAACCGGTACTAGCATTGTCATGGAGCCAACTGATAGGTACTGATTTTAAAGATTAGTTAAGTAAGAATTTATTAGATGAAATTAGTGCCAGGATCAGAAAAACTAAAGTACCATGTAAGGTATATTGAGCTGAAAGTAATCGTCAAGAATTGTGAGAACAATACAAATAGTGACTTCTGGTACAGTTTTGAAAGAGAAGCTTGTGATGCAGGAAATACAACTTACTTGAAGCATGGAATGCTATGAAACGGGTCCACCGGCGAGCACAGCCAAACGATGGTTTTGCAAATATCTTAATGGAAATAGATCAGAAACTGCATGGGAAAGTGTCCATGGTGTGGCAGCATAGGAAACCGATGATGAAAACTTGCCCTATCTGTGGAAAGAATGTAGGACTAAGCAGCAGCTCTCTTAAGCTGCATCTGCAGAAATCGCATAGAAGACTATCATCAGGGAGTGTAGATAGTGGCATGAAAATGGAGATTGAGAAGGCTTTAGCTGCTTTGAAGATTAGTCGCGGTGGAAGTGTCAGCCCTACACAAAGGCAGTCTCATTCAATCATGGATGAATAGAAACCGCAAAACAAATCTTGTTTCTTTCCAAATTAATCTCTGACCTTCTCACTTGATGCCCTTGCTTCCTAAGATGCAAGGAAATAAAAATGTTTTTGTTCCGCATTTCCTATCTCTTGCGCATTAACCGGGTAAAATGTTTTTTCCTAGGGTCACGTCGGATTTTGATGTTCATGCCTTTGCCATTTTAGTTATTAAGCATTCTTGAGGTCGTATTTTCGCTTTGCTGGAAAAAGTGAACGACCGTGGAGCTTGTGACTGACTGATTATTTTTCTGGAGAACACATTATAGTTACGGTGACTAAATATGTAGACCCATCACATGATACAAACCAGGCTTAAGGGAGAGAGCGTCAACATTTGTGCCCTCGTGTATTTATAACTTAAGAAGACAATAAAATTTGACCACGACATTAACTCTTCAAGCAAGAATTGTGTTGTGAGACTTGAGAAATGGGAACCAACCAAATAAAACTACAACCTCTAATAATGGCATGCAAGTGTCCCTTTTTTCTTCAGCTTTCCTTGATTGGCCATGCTCAGAAGTCAGACACGCCTTAAACAGCCAGAAGAAAATAAAATAGTTTTTCGTTGAGTGACAAGTAAAACTATGTCTAGGGTTATAGAACAAATTAAATTACAGACATGATCTTGGCGAAGGCAGCAACAAAAAGCCCATTCAGTCTTACACGGGAAGAGCCTCAGGTAAGGATTCTGGGGCACCACTGCTACCGTTGAGGACAATAACATTGCCATCAGAATCGACATCCACTATAACAGAGTCTCCTTCTTTAATTTCTCTAGCAAGCATCTTCTCCGCCATGCTGTCCTCCAAAAGCCGCATTATAGCTCTCCTTAATGGTCTGGCTCCATAACTAGGATTGTAACCTTCCTCAACCACTCTGTCCCTAAATCTTTCCGTCACTTGCAGCTCGATATCTTTGACTTTCAGTCTGTCAAAGACCTCCTTCAGCATTATGTCAGCTATCTCCTTCACTTCCAGCTTGGTGAGTTGCCTGAAAACAATCATTTCATCCAACCTATTCAAAAACTCTGGTCTAAAGTACTGTTTTAGCTCCTCAGTCACCAAGCTCTTGATACGGTTATAACTACTATCCTTCTCATCATAATCTAGCTCAAATCCAAATCTGCGGCCTCCTTTCTCAATCACACTGCTTCCAACATTTGATGTCATTATAAGAAGCGTGTTCTTGAAGTCTACTGTTCTACCCTTACTGTCTGTCAATCTTCCATCTTCCAGAATTTGAAGCATCATATTGAATACATCTGGGTGAGCTTTCTCAATCTCATCAAAGAGTATAACAGTGTACGGTCGACGGCGAACTGCCTCAGTCAGCTGACCACCTTCAGTGTAACCAACATAACCAGGAGGTGAACCAATAAGCTTAGAAACAGTGTGCCGTTCCATAAATTCACTCATATCAAGTCGAATCATTGCTTCTTCAGAGCCAAAGTAGTATGCAGCCAATGCTTTTGCTAACTCAGACTTTCCCACACCTGTTGGACCAGAAAAGATAAAGCTGGCAATGGGACGATTAGGATTCTTCAATCCAACACGAGCTCGGCGGATAGCCCGACTAATGGCTTCTACAGCTTCGTCCTGACCAATGACTCGCTTGTGCAGGGTCTCTTCCATCTTGAGAAGACGATCAGATTCATCTGTTGATACTTTCTCAACAGGAATACCAGTCCAGGAGGATACAATATGTTGGATGTCAACTTCAGTCACAACTGGACCTTCATCCCCTGCCTCACTCTCTGCCTTGCTCATCTCCTTGCCTTTCTCTACAAGTGCTGATATCTGGGCCTTAAGATCCATTTCTCTATCTCGTAGCTCTCCAGCCTGTACAGATAGATATTCATGTATCATCAGCCCAGAGTTAGGTTAAAAAAACCGACGAATTTGATTGTGTAAAAAGTACATCGACACAAGAAACAAACTGGGACACTGTTCTCCAGATAATCAAATTAAAAATAATCTAAGCAACTATAAAAAACCTTCCATCCTATCTGTTAGTTAAACTAGATCCCCTCCTTTAATTTGATTTAGCAATATAATTCTCATCAGATCAAGGCAGTCGACTGACTTGCTGAAAATTTATTTAGTGAAAAAACTACACAATTAAAAATCAATACCTTTTCAAAGTCTTGGTTGCGAACAGCTTCTTCTTTCTCCTTCACAATTTGTCTCACCTCCTTGTCCAGTTCTCTTGCTTCTTCAGGTAACTGAAAGTACATATATCTAGTACAGTTAGCTTAGTAATTGAAGAGAATAATCCAAGGGAAGATGTATAATATACCTGTGCATGTTGAAGCCTGACACGAGAACCAGCCTCATCTATCAAATCTATGGCTTTGTCAGGCAGAAACCGATCACTGCAGGGAACATCATGGTTTTAACAAGAAATACTGTGAGATATAAAGAAAAAGAATCCAAAAAGGATCATCTGTCCATCTAAGAATACCAAACAACTTCATTAAAACTCCAAATTAGTAATGTGAAACATATCAGAGAGGCCTACCACTGCTTTTTCAAAAGGTTGATACAAACCGAATTAATTTGTAGACCAGTGCAGAAAAATGGCCAATGAAATACCTGATATACTGGTATGACAGCTTTGCAGCTGCTACAAGGGCTTCATCGGTATAACGGAGCTTATGATGAATCTCATAACGTTCTCTAAGTCCTTTCAAAATCTGAATGGTTTCGTCAACAGTTGGTTCTGGAACTTTAACTGGCTGGAATCGCCTCTCCAAGGCTGGATCTTTTTCAATGTGTTTTCTGTATTCATCCAATGTTGTGGCTCCTATACACTGCAGAAATAATGAAGCAGAACAATTTTTAGTACCCCTGCCCTATAGGCAACAATAACAATATTTATTTGACTTATCCGTTCTATTTGAAAAGAAAATGTCCATAATTAGAACTCCATCATGGTAGGCATATCATCATTCTAAGGTCTAAAATTCAAATTGCCTAAATGTACTACGGCAGTCGGCAACTAATTGCCATACCAAATCATCTAAAGCTGACCACAGCAATGACAATTACTGGCCCTACATCTGAATATATTATTAATATCCAACCTCTACTAATCCTATTATACATCTCATGTTGGTTTAACTGAGTACAGACATGCACAACCAATAGAGAGACAAGGGCTAATTTACCTGCAGTTCACCTCTTGCAAGTGCGGGTTTCAATATATTTGCAGCATCAATTGCTCCTTCAGCTGCCCCTGCTCCAATAAGTGTGTGTACTTCATCAATAAAAAGTATGATCTCGTCACTTTGCTTGATTTCTTCCATCAACTTCTTTAATCTCTCCTCAAATTCCCCACGATATTTAGTGCCAGCGACCAGTAGACCCATATCAAGGGTTATAACCTATATAATGCAGAACAAAGTAACAACGTAATCTATTTAGTAAAAAAATGAGGAAGATAAAAAAAAAATTAAACTACCTATAAAAATCTACATAACAAAATGACAAGGCACATGCAGTGAGTATTGTTCTTCTCAATTCATATTTTACAATCATAGCCCGTGAGTTTGATATGATGATAACAAAAGGCTTTAGAGACATGAAATTGCCTAGAAATAGAATGTCTCAACCAGATAACCGAATAACAAACAAAATTTGAGGACAGAAAGCTTTTACATGATTCAGGTCTAATCAAAAAGTATGTCAAACCCTAAAAACACCAAGAATACAAAGCAATGCTCATCCTAAACTGCAACACAATTGAACAATTGAAAATAAGAAAGTGAATTCAAATTTCCTTTACAGACGCCTAGCAAGTTTAATGTCAGATCTTCCTGATAAAGAGGACAGCAAGTTCATTAAGTTGAACTTAAACAAAAGGTTTTCATTTTTAAATGTAGTGACAGAGATAAACTGACTTCTACTAACCTTCTTTCCTTCAATGGTTTCAGGCACATCGCCATTTGCAATTCTCTGAGCAAGGCCCTCGGCAATAGCTGTCTTCCCCACACCAGGTTCTCCAATAAGACACGGATTGTTTTTAGTACGACGACCTAGAATTTGAGTGACGCGTTCAATTTGTGGCTGCCTTCCCACAACTGGGTCCAATTTTCCCTGAAAGGGGCCAACAGAAATTATTAATGATTTTGCATAGTTAAGTATCATATATAGAATCCATCGTGAAAGAAACTAGGAACCATCAAATACCTCTTCAGCTAACTTGGTCAAATTGGTACCATACTCCTCCAGAGTTGGCATCTTGTTGCTACTGCTTCCTGGGCCAACATTAGCAGTCACACTGTCTGCATTCTCACCAACCATGCGAATAACCTGAGCTCAGCCAGAGGAAATTTAGATGATTGGCACAAAAATTCGAATAACATGAGGATTTGTGTAAATTTACCCATCTGGTGAAAAGAAGAATAAATGAAGAGTTGGTACTGACCTGCGTACGGATATTAGTAGGATCAGCACCCAGGTTCTCAAGAACACGTGCAGCCACACCTTCACCCTCCCGAAGGAGACCCAGGAGCAGGTGCTCAGATCCAATATAATTGTGACCTGAAATTTACAAGGATCAGATGTTCTGGCAAGCCAAGACAAAACACTACACAGACTATGATTTCTATCAAATATAATGGAAATCCATATGAACAGAAATTCACAGATTGCCTCCTAACTCAATTTTAAATGAATTTAATGCAAGACGAGTCAAAATCTAAATCTGTACAAATATCAATGAGACACATTTGGAAACAGATGTATTCGGGAAAAAAAAAACAAAAGACTTTCCATTTAAATCATTGCAAGTCATGCACTAGTCATATCATTATTGAAAAATTATACGTCATTTTTTCAAGCAAAAACAGATATCAAGAATATAAGAACCCGAATTAAGTCTAGTTCACAGGTAAATCAAAAAAATGCACAACACCAAATATAAATATATTACTTATACCGTTATAATTAAATGAAGGAAAAAAAATGCTAAGTTAGATAAATGAGCAAAAGGAAGAAAATCCCAATTGTGACATATATCATGATTCATGAAAATATAAAACATAAGAAAATGTAAACAAAATGTTTACCAAGTTGGCGGGCTTCCTCAAGCGAGAGCTCCAAAACACGCTTTGCCCGAGGAGTAAATGGAATCTCAACTGCAACAAAGCCACTGCCCCTTCCGATTATCTTCTCCACTTCCACACGGGCATCTTTTAAATTGATTCCCATGGACTTTAAAACCTTAGCAGCAATTCCCGTGCCTTCACCGATGAGACCCAACAGGATCTGCTCAGTTCCAACAAAATTGTGACCAAGCCGCCTTGCTTCCTCTTGTGCCAGCATAATTACTTTAATAGCTTTTTCTGTAAAACGCTCAAACATGGCCTTAGGTGCAAATCTTCTGGCCTTTGCTCGCCGTGAAGAAGTTAAAATTGACACTTTTGAATGAAGATCGCGTCCAGGTCTCAACATAGTATCCAAAGGATTAACAGTACGTAGTCCAACGAAGCTTGAAATTCTTAGTCCAGGCACCACTGCAGCACTCATCATTTTAACTGATCTTCTTGATTTTCCTGATCCCTTAAGTTGACCCTGCCTTTTCCCAGCCACCAAACCGGGAAGATTAACTGACTGAGCCAAAACCCTATCCATGATTCCTGAATAGCCGGCTGCAGTTGTTGATGCTAAAAGTTAGCTGACAATTACCACGCTTAAAAGCCAAAAGTATCAGAATGCACTCAGAAACAGATAAGAATGAAACCCATAGATTTTAACAAACAAATAACTATAACTATGTTCACATTCATAACAAAGCCAAATTAGAGAAATTAAGTTTAAAACAAACTTTACATAATTCCTATTATGCACTAAAAAGAAAAGGTGTTCCTGATGGAGGGTTCAAGAGTCTGTTCATATTCTCCACAAAAGATATCTTTAAGATTATCGTAACTGAAGTGAAGATATACTGGACCGTATCAAGTATTCTGGTGGGGGCGGACAGGGGGAGTCGTTCTCTATTTGTTAATCTTGGAGATCATCTATATACCGTATATTTCTCTCTTAAGGAAGCTAAAAACCAAGAAGCAGAAACCTTGGAAAATATCAACTTGAAAACAAACTTTACATAATTCCTATTATGCACTAAAAAGAAAAGGTGTTCCTGATGGAGGGTTCAAGAGTCTGTTCATATTCTCCACAAAAGATATCTTTAAGATTATTGTAACTGAAGTGAAGATATACTGGACCGTATCAAGTATTCTGGTGGGGGGCGGACAGGGGGAGTCGTTTTCTATTTGTTAATCTTGGAAATCATCCATATACCGTATAAGGAAGCTAAAAACCAAGAAGCAGAAACCTTGGAAAATATCAACTTGAAAACGAATATGGCTTCAGAACCTCTACTGCATAGAAGTCCTCAAGTCCAGCAGCTAAGGAAGAGATGACTAACAACTCAACAAAACCAATGACGGAAGAAAAGAAAATAACGACATATTTCAGCTTTGTCAAAGTGTCTGAGGACGTACTGGACTAAAGCCGGAGGATTAATTTACTATTTACTAATTAAAGCAGAAGATGCCTAGAATGCAAGCTGTTGAGAGAGCTTCAATTAGTCAGGAACCATAATCGTACAAATCACAATATAACAAACATCAGGCACACTAATCCAGTAAAAGCACGGGTTAGAGGAAAAAAGTCAAATCCAAGCGAGAAGAGAGACGAATCAGCCGGCCAGAAGCAAGCTCAAAAACCTAATTCAGGCGAGCTTGTGCCCCAACCATAAAACACCACAAGAAGGCTAAAAGCAACAAGACATTCAAAATAAACTCACCAGTAGTCGTCCCCAAATTATCCGATCAATTAACTCAACCAAAAAGAAAAACGAAAAAGAAATCGTAAGAGAAAAGATGAAAATGAAAGATAGAATTTCACCGGAAAAAAAAAATGAAAGGAAGCGACCAGACGAGGTAGGCGACTTCGTTTAAATGGTCGACCGAAGAGAAAGGATGATGGTCTGATGAATTGATGGATTGGGCGCTACTCCGCCCTTCTACACCTATCTATCTTCCAAGTTCCAAGCGTTCCCCTCTATGATATACTATGCCACAGTATCAACCACCATGTACTCGACCCTATCCTATCATTTCTTCAAAAGCGATCTTCACCGCTGATACATCACTGAGCTTTTAGATCCGTCGATATGGTTGCCCCACGATGTTCATTTTTTAGGGGCTGGAAATGGGACCCGTTTTCTTTCTTTGGAGTGAATTTTGTTTTAATCTCAACAATAACCCTAAACATTTGAGTGTGAGTGCTATTTTGCCCTTAGCTGGGACGTCCTGATTAGCCGTCATTGCATTCACGGACAACGTGAGTTTTTCATTTTGCTATAATTGTTTTGTAAATAATAACACAATAACTATATAATTTTTTATAATGAAATATGGTTTGAATATTTTTATCATTAAACTCTTATTCTACAAAAAAATATAAATTTTATAATCGATGATAACCAAATTTTATCATTTTTATTGATAAACATACTATCTTTACATTTTTAAGGTCGTATAATTATGTCTTAAATTAAAATTATATAAAAAAATTTAAGCTGGGTATTTTTCTCAATAAAGGAGGGATAGAAATTTAAAACAGGAAAAAATGTTAAAACGAGTGATTTCTTTTTTCTATTTGACCGGAAAAACGAACGAATTTGAAACGAAAAGGGAGATAAACTCATGAATGGAATGGAAATAAAATATCTACGTCATTGTAGCAAAGGCGTGGACGATTCCTCTTTTTATTGCTTCCTTTGTCAAGTTTTGTTTGTTTATTTGTTCTCGTAATTCGTTGATATTTGCTCAACAGTCGGACAATTGGTTGAAAAATTCATTGGAAACTCGAATTTCCCACATATGACCATTTTTAAAAAAACTACGTTTACATTTTATTAAAATTCAAGCATGAGCCCACTAATAAATGATGAATTAACCCAATATCTGATCTAATTTTAAAAACAACGATCAATATCTTGTGGGATTTGGTCCATAGATCCAGGCCCATGTAACGTAAAATGTTGGAGTTGCATTGCAACAAGACCGCCCATGACACAAATATGTGAATGAATCGTCCAGCTCCCACGGGCCCAAATCCATGCGTCAATCTAGACAAAATTAGGATAAGTTTATTTTGAATGATTTTGCACGGAGAGTACATGAGAGGAGGAGTTTTTATATGAAAACACTCTTTTAATTGCTTTTGAGGGTTTCGCAAGTTGGTTGGCTTATATTCATTTGATCTAATTCTTCAATCAAATTTTGTCATACATAAATAAAATTTTAATTTTATTTTATCCATGAGTATTATTAAAAGAATTAATATGCTAAAATTTGATTATAAAATGGGACCTAACGAGTATAAATAAATGGACCAAACTATTGTCCATCTATCTACCGGTGTGTATCTATCCATATATAATGTTCCATAATGTCCTAAATATAAACACTAATTTGTAGTAATTGCTACAAACTATATTTTATGTTTAGGACTAAGGTAATACAATCATCGTTAGCGCTCTTTGACCCAGTACAATTTAATGTTTTGAGAAAGAGTTAATATAATTTTTGATCCATGAAATTTGAATCGATTTTAATTTTAGTCCCTCAAGTTTAAAATCAGTGGTTCTTATCTGTCAAATTTACTCCAATTATAACTGTTGGTCCTACAAATTTAAAAAAGACTTAATATATTACCTTAAAATTGAGAGACTGACAATTATAAACGGAATAAACTTAAGAGACCAACAGTTATAAACAGAATAAACTTAAAAAACTAACAGTTATAAACGAAGTAAACTTAAAGGACCCAAACCACAGATTTTAAACTTAAAGGACCAAAACCAAAATCGTGCTAAAATTTAAAAACCAAAACCACCGATTTCAAACTTGAGAGACTAAAACAAAAATCATACCAAACTTTAAGAACCAAAAATTATATTATCCTTTAATAAATTAAGATGGATTCAACCAACGCTAATAAACAAAGTTTTCAGTTTTGACAGAATACTGTTGCAGGCGATACTTGAATGTCGGCAGTGTGAGCCTCGTTCTAAAGATACAATGCTTGTAGCACAAGAGACATATATAGTACGCGCAAGGATATTATTCATTCTCCTTTTTTCCTTTTGTAATGCTCACCTCATATGTGTTGTCTTCCATTCAAAGCAAACGAGAGAGTAACATGGGCAGCACAAGTGAGTGAGTGAGTGAGTGACCTCAAGCAACAACGAGGTCCACTGCCAGCCATTACAGCGTAGTAAGATTAAGTTAGTTATTTCTGCTAATAATTATCCTGCAACATGGAAATTGGAGACATGGGCTTCATCACTTGACCCCACGCCATAACACACATGCCTCCTACCAAGATAACCATCACGTACAATTCATTAATCCAAGTTCAGTTTCTCTAACTCAAATCTACCATCTGCTACTCACAAGTCACAAGGCTGCAAAAGTGATTAATATGGCATTTGAGCCACAAAATATAAACATGTTAAGCGTTGGCACCACAAATTATATTTTATTATAAACCCATGCAAATGGATATTCACTACAATTTCCATTTCAGTTCTTACTCAGTGCTACTACTAATGAATAAACAATCAAAATTTAAAATAGATAAACTGCAAGGCAACTGTGAGGTAAGGCAGCCTGTATATGAACTTGGTTACATTAAGAGGTTGGGACTTTTGGGGATGGGGGAACAACTATGTACAAAATAGGATTGTTGGGGGAAAAAAATATAAGGCTCATATCACCTTGCTCAACACTGATTACATACATACTATACTAGGAGTAACATATAAATATATATGGGCAAAATATACTTATTCCAGGGTAGGTTCAAAATTGTATAGATGCTAACGCGTACCAACAATGTTATGCTTCAAGTCACTTCATTAGCAGTTAGGAATCACAATTGGTCTTCGTCATAGTTCCCAACTGGAAGGCCTTAGAATCTCCTGCTTCTCTAGAGCGGAGCTGTGAATCAAAATGAAATAGCATTTCAACATCAGATATTTGAAGAAAACTAGCTATTGTTCTTTTGAGTGAAGATGGAAGATTCAAATTTCAGAAACAACACGGTAAAACTGATGGCTATTGTCAATGAAACCAGCGATTGAAATGGGAGTCAAAGAAGTCACCTGCAAGCTATGGCATCAAATTTAATCATCATGAAGCTGAAATTAGACTTCTTTGGCATCCATGCAGCCTTCACTAGCTGACAGATTCTCTTCAACCCCAGACCTTAGTGTTCCCGGGCTCATTTTCTGAATTTCCTCTTTGGGGTAGATATATATTTTGCGAACCATGGCACAGAACTCCCTGTTTAGATGTAAAATATGAGTTACATCCTATTGTTAAGAAAAAACAATTTTCAATATAATTTGTAAACCTATGACTAAAATTAGAAAGAGATCCTTACTGCCACGGATCATCCCCAACAAGCATCATGTCACCCTCATTATCAGTGTAGACAATTAGCCAATCCTTTTTCAAAGACCTTAATTCCCCTCCAAATTCAAACAAGTCATCTAATTCAGCAACTAATTCATCATAGTTGCTGAACTTTGTCAGGTCAACTGACCTCCCAAGCGCAATCCCCTTCTTGTGAACCTACAATTATTAGATTTTGATTTGATTAATTTTCCTACAAACCATTAGCTTGTATAGTATAGTTACGTGAGAGAAAATTATCTTACTTTAGTGCAACTCCTAGCAGAATCACTGCGTTGTATGGCTTGAACACCTTTCATATGTGGCTGAAATGCTTGTGATGGCTTTTCATGGTCATCGGTAGCAACTACAGCATCCGGCATCTTTGATCCGCTTGATTGTTCTGATTTCAAATCACAGTCATTGGTATCAGGCCGTTGTGATGTAAGATGCCTGTGACCAGCTGGCTTACATGCCGTATTTATTTTTGATGTGGAAGGCTCTGGTGTACTTGGGCCACTGATAAGTGAGATGCCAAATAGCTTACAGTCCCCTTCTTTAGCTTTAACAGTCTCGCATGATCTTGCCTGTGTTGGTTTTTGCATCGGGTCTCTTGATCCAGGACTATCATGTTGAGTTGGGGGTGGAGGTGGTGGCATCAACAGGCTTCCATGCCTCCTATGCTCTTCTTTCTGAGCAGGAAGCACAGCGTAATCACCAAATGCGCCATACCTCACAACATTCCGCCTACCATGGTAAGTTACATCACTGTCTTGTGAACCTTTCATGTTAGGGTCCAAGAAGTTTAATGATAGACTAGAAGGCATTACAGGCCTTGGGCAGGCTACCACATTAAACTTGCCTTCATGACTTAACAAATGTTTCCTTCCAGGACTAGCCATAGGGCTAGTTTGATGTACCAAGGATAGATGGGTTCGATCTCCATTTGTCCCAAAGCCTGAGAGCAAGTCTGAATATGAAGGCTCATGCCTCCCTGTTGGTGTCCAGCTCTCCGGAGCAAACGTACTTGAAGTAGACACTGCATCATTTTTTTCATCAGGCTTTTCAGCGGTATCAGATTCATAGCTTTCCGCCAAATTGCCTCTCAAGGTCGAGAATTCTTGACCTCGCAATACCCTTGGAAATCCACTTGCTGGCAAAGGGTCTATACTTACCTTAGATGACACTGTAAATAAACCCCCAACAGAATAGTTCCATTAACTAAACTACAAATTCTCCAATAAGGATAGTTCTTAAAAAACAAAATTATGAGCTACTTAAGCAAACCTTCACGAGTGAGAACAGACGAATCAGGTGATGATGGAATTGCATTAGGCCGAGGCCTTTTAGGCCTGGTCAGTGTAAGAGGATTTAGAGCTGGAGGAGCATGAGCAGGTTCTATTTTCCAAGGGGGAACTCTCTCAGGACGAGGAATGCTAGATGTTTCATCCCATCTCACCTGGAAGGCATTCAAGAGAAACTATTACAGCATGCCATATTCAACAGGCAAACATAGTGACACAAAAACCGGTAATAGAACCTTGAGGCATCTCCATTTGGATTTTGGCCACCTTTGTGGATCAGCATCTTCAAGTCCAATAACAGTACCAGTAAACCTACAATATAAAAAGTGACATGATGAAACTTCGTCAAATTAATAATTAAAATTGCTGAATTACTTTGGGTGAAGGAGGTGGAAAAGAAAATGACATTGAACATTCATACCTCTGCTCTGGAGCCTCTTCACCTTCAAACCTCATTTTGAACCGCATTCCTATTGCATAATTATTTTTAAGGGACTCCATATATTGTTCGTAAGGAACAATAAATTCAGCAGGACTGGTTCTGCAAATATAATAATTTACAAACGTTCTGTAAATTATGCCATGGAAAATCATCAGGAAAGAAACGCTCAAACTAGATATACACCTGCACTCAGAATCCCTCATCACCTAGCACATAACATTCCAAGGTCAAACTGAAATTACTCATATAGCTTGCTTGATGGGTATAATTTCAAGAATATGTTACTGACCTGGGCTTGTAATACACAGTGAACATGGTTCCAGTCGAAACCGCATGCCATGCAGTTGCAAGGACACCAAGATGCATGCTGTGACAAGAGATCACTGAGGAGGGAACATTACCCTGATGTCTCATTGCACGTCTCACACCAACACGAAGTTCCCCATTCTCACCCCTGGGAATTAGCGGACATTATTTAAAGAAGCAAACGCAGAAAACCATGAAATCCAAAACCCCAGTCAGAAAAAACAAACCTCAAAAATATAAATGCATCACCAGCAACAAGCCTCTTAGAGCTGACAAAAACACTCCAACCACTTTGTAGTAAATGTCTGCGTGGTTGACCTGAAATTTACTGAGTTGTCAGTCGCAACCAATAAACAAAATGGAACAAGACAATCATACAAAATAAAAATAAAAAATACCCATTTAGTCTTGCCAAGTAATCAGGAAAACAAGATATTTAAGAGAAACAAATGGCTATTATAGGATGGGGAGAACTCGGCTAGTGGATTTTAGTGACGGATATACTATAACTTTCAAGATGAATAATCAATTCATATCATTACCTCTAAAGATATGCCTGAATCTCCACTCGTTACCGAGTAGATCCTTCGCCACCAACTCCTGGTTAGGTGGCTGCTTCGACATATCCTGTCAACAGACAACACGGAGAATTCCTCCCACTCAGCATCTATGATAATAAAACAAAGCACAACAAGGAGACAAAGGCCACGGAATAAACCAGAGGAGGAAGGCATTCATCGGCATGACGTCTCAGTACTGAAAATCCACCATGAGTGCTTGTATCAGAGGCCGTCAGAGTTTTACAGAACGAATGCACCTGAAACCGTGGCGTTGGAGGAGGCGGGGCCTCTTTCTCAACGGCGTTTACATCTTGCTGAAGATCGGACCCGGATTTAAAAAGAAATACCATCAGGACCTTACTTTTTGCCATTTATTACTCAGATGCTAAACAAGCAGAGGACTTACATTTGGCTCCGGAAGCAAGGTCACCTGGGCAAACACCTCGTCGGTGTCCGGCTCAGCCTGAAATTTATTTTTCAAAAAATAAGGAAAGTCACTTCATGTGCCATGCAAAATACAAACTCCAAAGTTAGAACTCCTTTAAATGATTACTTTGGTTTGAAAGCTTCGAAATATATGAATTGAATGAGATAGAACAAAGCTACCTTCAACAACACGTTGATCACTCGACAAAGGATTTTCGATGGGAGATCGTACACAGGCATATGCTGGTCCGCCACTTGATTTGTGGACGCCTCCACCTAATGAAGCAGGAAAACAAGCGCTGATGGTTAGCAAACTTCAACGAAAAAACCCCGTCCATTAGCAGCAGAAAAGGAACAAATAATAGCCTTCAAGACCGAACACATTATTTCACGCATTTTTTCAGTATTAAGAAACAAGTTCACAAAAGAAAGCCAGCGACAGCAAAGACTTCCTACTCAGAATAGCATAACCCAGAGAGGAAACGTTATAAAGGTAACTGGATATAGATGAGGCTAGCAACAACGAGTCACAGACAAAGAGTTTCCATCTGAGGCCTGTAAATGGCTTAGGAATTACTTGCTCAATATGTCCTTGAGGAAAATAGAAGACCCGTTCCCCTTCACGGGGCACTGTAACGAGGGGACCAGCACAAGCGTGCCATAGCTCCCAGTAGAGCGCTGCTTCCGGGTCTATTAGAACAGAGAAAAACATATTGTGAGAAGCCGACACTCTAGATATGCCAGAAAACACAAATTTCTGAGACTTAACGAAAGTAAATACACCAGAATCACCTCTCACAGTTGACGATGAGTGAGCATTATGACACTCTGCAGGTTTCCAAGCATCGTCATGGTTGTTGTAAACAGAGGAGTGGCATCCCCCCGTCCCGTCCACGCGATTTCCCTTGATCGGTACCTCTGTTGATCCCATTTTTCAGAAATCTCACTATAGATCTCTCATCCGAGAGATACCTTGTGCAATACACGAATTATATCACATTCACAAAGGTTTTGGCACTGCCTTCACTGCTTCACGCTTTCAATTCTCCTCAACTAACTCAAAAGAAACAAAAATCACCGACGTCTTCTTCCTTAGTAGACTTTATCGTCTTCCTCTTAAATCAAACCACACAAATATGCAAGCTCCTTCCACCCAAAACAGCAACCAATTCAGTCTCCTTTCCCAAAGATTTTCAACCTCTTTCTCTCAAAATGACCGTCAAATTCCCAAATGGACCATTTCACACAAAGCAAGCAATATCTTATATAGTGCTTGTCTGTATATATTTCTCTCTCTCTCAGCTAAGACGCTAGCAGCACCAGAACCATGTCTCACTTTCTTGCTGTATGAACGAGGAAGGAGACTTTAACCGGAGTGATAAAATAAGTGCGTGTAACCACTTCAAGCGCGGTCAATCCTTTGAAACAGTAGAGGCCACTGGCATTTGCCGGTAAAGTGGCTTTTTCAGATGGGCTACGACCGGTGATGAGATAAAGTCCTTTCAGTGCGGGGGACCAACAAGGAGGAGCCAGCGCTGTGAGGAAAAAAAAATCTGAGAAGACAAAAGAGGGGCTGTGACGGAGAAGAAATAACGACGTTAGGCTTATCCTTGGAGTTGTCGAAGAAGCAGTGGCTTGGCAGGTAACGGTGGCGGGAAAGTTAACCGTTTCAGTCTGACATGACATGAGGATGATTTATTATTATTATTATTATTATTATTATTATTATTAATATTGAAGGAAATTGAATATATTTAGCTTCTGCAGGTGGTGTACCAGTTATGGTGAGACTAAGGACATTCATGTGCCTGAGTGCCCCAAGCCCCACACCTACCCAGCTGTGAATAGCAGGTGTCGCCCCACCGGGGTCGTCCTCGTCCTATATCTCGTCATGATATATTGCCCACGTTTAATTTTTCGCATGCGAGTGTATTGTATCAATACTTGTGCTGGCTCAGTGCACGTTTGATTTGGGTCTTGAAAAATAAATTTTATAATTTATATATTAAATATATAAAAAAATTTATCTTAATTTATAAAAAAAACTTCTAAAACTACGATTTTATGACCCCCACACTCACTAAATCCAATTCCAAAAATATACTCGTATCACTTGGAAAAAATAATACTCCCTCTGTTGTTATCATAAAATATAAAACAATATATTTAAATATTACTTAAACTTCAAAATGACAAATCAATGTTTTTTTAAAAAAATTGAGTTGTCAACTACTATACTTTTTTTGTCAATCTAATTACTTTTATAGTCAATAAAATCAATTTATGATTTTAAAGTTCAAGTGGTATTTAAATATATTTTTTTTCTAAAATATATTTAAAGAATTAGCATTAATCTTAAATATAACACCAAGTTTTTATATTTATCAATTTTTTTTAATTTACCCATAGTAATGTTCTTTAAACAATGATAAAAAAAGATAGGAAATGATGGAATTAAAGAATATAACTATAGTATTTTATAAATATATATCATATTAACTAATTTAACTAAATTTCTTAATTTAATAAAATCAGGTAAATATGTCTTATATTAAAAACTAACGGGAGTAATAATTGTAATGTTAAATAAATAATAGCACAAACCCTCATATAAAGAGTTAGGTAACTAGTTTGTAGGTATTATAAATATTGTAATATTATTTGTGAATGTTTGTAACCTCTCAAAAAGTGTCTTTTTCAGTTATATACTTAAACCTATATAACCTACAGAATGAATAGCTTATTGGGAGTTTTCCATGTTTAATACACATAACCTCTTAATGTTACATATTGTACGATTATGTAGATTTAATCTTTATTATGACTTTTGGATAGAATTTAAGGACTTGTGATCTATAAATAGTGGCGTTATATCAAGTGATTGTAAGCATCTAAATGGATAGGATATTTGCTCTATCTTTCTTTCCAATTTGTTCTCATCATCTCTTTCATTTCATCTATTATATTTTTCTATTTTCATAATACGTTATCAGCACAAGCTTACTTTAAAAATTTAAGTCATGAGTTATTTATAGATTAGTATGTTCTTGTGGTATATGGTGATGCTCTCTATTAGCTTTCCTCTACTTAATTATCCCTTTTAAGCAATTATCATGCATGTGCAAATTTAATTTTCTATACATTATGGTATACTTATGCTATATATCATGTTGTTTGTTTTTTTTTTCAATCCTTCTTATTATTATGTTCATTATCTATATTAATTATGCTGTTTATTGTGTATTGTGCGGTTTTATGTTGTCCTTCCAGCCTTTGCTTTCTCTTTCACACACACTATATAATTTATGTTGTTGGTTTATATCTATCTTAGTTATTATTGTATATGATTATATCATGTGATTTATACTTCTTGTTGATTATAAATTTGAATTTACTTAATTTATTTTCATCACGGTATTATTTTAATTTTATTGAATCGCTAGCAATTATAATACTCTTAATTTTGTTATTAGATGGCCAGTAGCCATTTTAATGATTCTTTCGTATTTGTGATTATATAATTATAAATCATATCACTTTGAATAATGGCTTAGGCATAATACCATCTAGTTATTTCAATAAATGGCATGAAGGCCTATGGTTAGATAAAGACATGATTAAAGAAAAAAATTGTGTTACTTTGATGTCTTGATTATAAATATTAAAGTCCTAAAGGACTAGGGTTTAAATATTGAATAACACAAAGGTTTTGTAGCCTTGAAAGATCTTGTTACTATTTCCTTGAAAACAAATAACTTATAGATAATTATGCCACTGGAAAATAATAGTATTGAAGACTAACTAGCACATTTTGCTATGATCACATATGTTTGGTGACTTTTTAGAAGGTCACTATAGTAATCTTAATAAACGGCATATATTTGCAAAAAATTATTGACAATGTGATGGTTATAAATAGTACTTCTACCATATCTTAAGACCAATAACTTAAAGAGAATTTTATTATAGTCTTAAAGATTAATGTTATGTTTAGTCGAGTTTTTTTAAAAATTTATAAGTGCTTATGCATATAAATTGAGATAACACTCATTTCACATACTTATCTCATATACCGTAAATCATAATTGAAAAGCTATTTTTAAAGACCTCAATCGCTATTCCAAACGAGCACTAAGTATATATGATAGAATTAATGTCAACAAAAGGCATATAGACAATATATAGAATGAAAATCCATGACAATGGAAGGAAATAATGTATTTATCATATTGAAGTACATAAAGTATATATATTACCTTGATCGTTGAAATAGAATTATAAGTAAAGGTTGTGAGGAACAGGCTCAAAGCCATATAAACAAATGGCTATGAATTCATTAAAAGTGAAAACAAGTGGTTATTAAGTCATAAGTACCCAAAGTATTTACAAAATTGAATAGCTAAGAGGTGGTCTTATCATAATATTGATACATTTGATTGTGCTATTTGTGTGCAAATTAAGAAAATTAAAGTTTTCCAACGAGGGACTAGCCGTTCTCCCAAGATACAACAATACCATATTAATGTTTTGGGTTAATAAAATATTGTATCTTTATAATTTGTCCTTGTTTGATTTCTTATAATCCCCTCTAAAACTTAAACACAGAGTTTTCGTTTGTTTTAACAAGTGTCCTCTTAAATAAAGGGAGCAAACCAATGTTAAACAATATATAGGATTCGATTTTTAAGTTATATATGAAGTTGCTGGCTGTGAAAAGTCACCCCTATTATAAATCTTTGGAGTGTCCGAATCCAAATTAATCGAGGTCCGTTGAGTTTCCTATCACATATGGGCTGACTCGAGATACTGAATGCCAAGCAAATTATACCACCAAATATTATATTGACTCTTAATATTTTTTTTAATAAAATTACGGAATGTCATTCTCAATTATATTCTCAAAAGATTTGTAACTTAATTTTAATATCCTATTGCTACAGAGTCCTAGGCCTTAAAGCTGGGAATCCACTGGATGTCTCCTAATTTGGTTACATATAATCCATATTGTGGGGCCCGGCTGAGCTCTGCTTCCTCTCTCACAGGCAAATTCCTAACCCTCTTATTAAATTCCCCTCCGGCTTCATTTTATAAGCCCGATTTATATAAATTGAGATAAATTTTTTTTATATATTTATCTTATAGATTGTAAAAAGCACTTCGTAAACTGTAAAAACTACCTCATAAACCGTAAAAATTATTTCATATTCCATAAATCACGATTTATAAACACTTATAAAGCTTCCATAAACTAATCCAAATCAGCAACCTGTTTTCCCTGAACGCGCTTTGTTTGATTAATTTATTTAATCACGGATCAACCCCCATACACGTCATACATTTATCCTGACGGGCGCGAGCCAGCATATATCCGTCATCCAATAACGGTTACGGACTTCAAACGGGGTTTCATTTTTGTTAAGGGAGGAAAAAAAGGCCCTTGTTGAAGCTGTTGGGTGGGGAAAAGTTGAGGATGATTCCTTTCCAGACGCTCACTGTGGACCCGCCACGTGGGGATGTCAGTTTGTGGGACACGTGGCATTTCTCAGATGGATCAGAGAGTGGGACCCCTTTTCTGGAATGGGGGTGGGGGGTTAGGTAGCTCGAGCTAGTGGTTGAGTAGCGCTTGTCGCGTTATCATGAACGGCGTTACGGAAAGTGACGTCATCCCCTCAACTAATGCTACGTGGAATCCCTTTTATTTGTTTTTTCCTTGCAATCTTTTTTTTTTTTAAATATATTTTTCTATCCAAAGGACGAAAGGAAACAGAGGGTGTGGTCGGAAAGTTTACCCCTTTCAGTGGTCAAAAAGTTTTTTCACCCATACTTTGATCCATTTTATCTGTATTAAGTGTTAAACTAAACTGGGTTAAAAAAAATTTATCATGAGAGGGATGAACGAACCTCATAAAAAGATTAACACTACATTAAATTGGCACTTCATCACAATTTAAAGTTCTTAAATTCAGTACTCACTTTCTTATCTTTCTGTAGATTTTGTTTAAATCCTGATTTTGATATAAACTTTTTTATGAAGTTTTCAATTGTTATCCCCCTTATTATATTCTTTGTAAAAAATTTTAAAAATAAAAATATATAATCACAAAATAAATTTTTTTTTTGGTGATTGGTTTGTTTTTTAGTGAGTGAGATGGAAGTTTTATTATTATTTTTCATCAAGAGTGTGTATGAATTTTGATCATTACCGACAACGGCCTATATTCTTGTCATCTAGCTATCCTTCTATCTAGCTAAGAAAAGATATTTTGTTACACAGAATTGGAGGAGTACGGAGACATAAAGAAGGAAAATGAAAGGAAAGAAGAGATAGCACTAGAATGACGAGGGCCATACAATAATGATAGCAGACACATGTATACCCTTGTTTAAAATAACGATAGAAACATTTAAATATATTTTTTAATCATAATTTATAAAATATTAAAAAAAATTATCTCGATTTATATATATAAATATTTATAAAATAAATTACCGTTGAAACAAATAAATAAATATATGGCAAGATAGTAAGTTTATGATGTGAGGAGGGGGGGAGGTGTGGTAAAATGAAAGATAGAAGTAGTGCAAATATTTAAACTTTTAAGAATTTAGTAATTGACCCTACCCTTATGGACATAGTTAAAAAGGTTGAAAGGAAGCGAGGAAAGAAAGAAAAGTAATGAAGAGGAGACAATGTGGGGCATGCAAGGGAAAGAGAGGGAAATCGTCATTGGTGTAAGGAATAAAGCAGAGAAGGAAAGTAAGAAACAAAAAGGAAGAGATGAGTTTGAAGGAGGTTTGGTCCTTTGTGGAGGTTAGGTATGTTATTTCATTTATTTCTCAAACATTATGCGTTTTTTTCTATCCAATGCTTATGTTTAATATAAAATATATATTTTTAATTTAATTAGATTAAAAAAATTAACTAATATAACATATATTTTTTTAACATCATGATCATCTTTCTTAATTTCATTATTCACTTTTTTTATTAATTATTATTGATGAATCATCAATAAAAATAAATTAAAAAAAATAACAAATATAAAAACTTAATCTTATAATTTAATATTACCCGAGGGTATAGTGTCCATCCATTACGAGACACCACTTCACCCATATTTCAGATTCCATCCTAATTTTCTCATTCCATATGCTAAAGTTAGATCTCCCGCGTTGAATGGTACTAATTTATAATTATTATTTAATCTTTTTATGATAACGAGTTTTTCTTAAGTTCGTTTTAAATGAAGTTTTGAGAAAAGAAATACAGATAAATTAAGGTTGTTTGATTTCCATGAAACTAGATTTCTTTTCTTTTACTTCCCTCACTTTTTTAACTATATCTAATATGAAATTCAAATCATCCTAATTTCATTTTCTTTTTGTTGATTTTAATAAAAATATGTTTAGAAATCAACAGGGGTGGGTCTAACTGTCTGTATAAAGGAAGGGGTTAGTTCTCACAATATATTTTAAATTCTAGTTGAGAAAGGTATCGGATTTAGTGTTTGTTTGTGATAGTTTATTTTTAGTTTATAAGTATTTTTTATATAAATTGAGATAAAATTCATTTCACATACTTACCTCATTTAATATAAATTATGATTGAAAAACTGTCTTTGAAAACTTCAATCACTATCCCAAATAAATACTTAATTTTTAATAATACTTTATATAAGATTATCTTTAATAAAAGGGTTACCTGAGCCAGCTGGAAAAAAAAACACAGGTCATCGGTACGGATTCACAAGGTGGAAACAATATTAGGAAAGGAACAAAATGAATGCCTTGAAATTCGGGAAACTACAATGAGGCATCTGCAACTATAGGAGGCTGGTTTGATTAGTTTATAGAAATTCTATAAGTGTTTATAAATCATGATTCATGGAATATGAAGTAACTTTTATGGTTTACGAGGTTGCTTTTACGATCTACGAGGTGCTTTTACGGTCTACGAGATAAATATGTAGAGGAGATTTATCTCGATTTACATAAATCAGGCTTATAAAATAAACCCCATTATACATTGAGTTTCCAAACATACTTTTGGTGGGTTAGGTTGAGTTGTAAATCACTCATGCGATATAATAAATTGTTGAAGATTATTGATTGTAAAAAAGGAAAAAAAAACACCGTATTCAAGATTTCTAACAATATCGAGTTGCAAGTTATTAAAAATTGGTTATAATTAATTACTTAAGATTAGCTGTAATTTGCCGAACACCAGTTAGTAAATGGGAGACAAAATCAATCAGCTGATAAAAATTGGTTTTTGTTTTGGTAATACAAAGAGCAAACACCAAAAGAACAGTCAATTTATATTGATCTTCCAGAATTTACAACGTATAAAGCATAAGAACTCAAATCCTTCATTGGATTCTTTTTTTTTTTTTTTCAGATTTCAGGGCCTTTTGACGTGGTTCAATGTCATTTTCCCTGTAATATTTGCCAACTTCAAGATTAAGAAAATTCAACCATCTCAATTCTTCATAGTTCATATGTTTAGTTTGTTTCTTTTAACAATCACAATCATAAAGAGAGATAAGAAGCTACAAAGGATCGCACATTTGGGTTATCATCAGCATAATAATAATAATAATAATAACAAACAACTCCTTCATCTTTGGATGGCTCCATTAGTTGGTTGGTAGATGATGGGGAATAGTGGAGAAGTGGGGGCAACACTTGAAAGGAGCTCACTTAAAAAGGTTTATAATTCTAATTGGTCCGTTTTTCTGTTCTATTTTAAGAATATATAACTATATTTATAGTTCCGAAAGAAAATCAACAGTTGCTACATCAATTTAAGCATAATAAACTTTGACAGATATGAGTACTGATAGTTTGATTTCAAGTCAAAAAACAGGAAAATAATTATCATTTTAATTATAAATCTGGTACAGCATCAAGTATTATGTATATTCTGTCTGCGATGTGAAAGTAATATTGACTGAATATGTGCATGCACAAAAACATAGTTTGATTTCTACCGTCCAAATGTGGAATTTTAAGATTTAAGCAGATAAAATAATATATTGGTTTTGACTAATGAAATACAAAATCCAGCGTGCTGTGGGGAAGTCCATGTTATGCTACACACTAGGGTGGGGTTCTAAAAGGCCAATAATTAATGGCACTCAACATCATGTACATGGAAATATATAAGGGTAATAATATAATTTAAGATCCAAAACGTCAATCGCACTTCTATTATTATTAACAATTTTTTGTTACCGAATAAATAATATTTTTTCTGGAATTTTTTTTTTTAAAATACAAGTCTCCCTGGTCAAGGTGGGGTTTGTAATAAATCATTGTGTTATAAAATTCACGGAGGAAGAAAAACCCTTTGAGAGATATGTACGAATCAAGTGGTATACCACGATGGGTATACATAATCTTATCTTTGTAAGTAAAGTAGTTTCTAAAATTTAAACATATAATCTTTAAGTCAGATGACAATAACCTTTAACATTGTTCTGAATTGATCTCTTTATTCTATAACTCACCTTATGACGTTGTACTTATCATCAATATATTGAACAATTTAACAGGAAGAGATAAGGGCATTATTAATATATAATATAATGATGATAACCTTTTAGGTGAGGATGGGATTGTTTTTGTTAATGGACTTTCAGAGCAAGTGATTTTAAATTAATTAATGAGGATGATGTGTATCATGATAATGATATCTTGAAGCATACTATTCCGGGGGAAAAGAAGTATCTTGAAGCATATGTAGTACCTCAATTTCTTCATTGTTTAGTTTGGCCGGCTGACTTATCAATTAGCTCGTTTAGAATAGCTATTGAGTTTTCAAAAATAGTTTTTCAATCATTATTTATAATATACGAGGTAAGTATGTGAGATGAGTGTTGTCTCGACTTACGTACATAAGTATTTATAAACCACCCAATTACTTAGTCAAATATACTAATGTCTATTTGTAGCCCGCAGCTATATATATGTATGTATGTATCCACGTGGAACCTAGAGGGTCAAAGTTTGTGGTTACTATCATAAAGACACCAAGGCTAAGTATGAATTGATCAATTATTCGTTCGTTAGTGTGAGGATTCCAAATAAATAAACTATTTATAGCAAAGTTCCGAGCTAGCCATCCAATAAACAATACATTTTCTCCATATACCCATTCAACATTTGGCGTTATTCAAACTTTTATTTTTTCTATAGGATAGTTAGTTTTGGTATGCATTACTAGTTTGAGGTTACAAATGATATTAAAACCTACTATATTCTATTTATAAGAGAGCTTTCATATTATTAGATTACAAAATTTTGAGTGAAACATGCACCAAATCCCTCATGTGAACTGCGATGCACATAATGCTTTCACTTCCAGACTACATATAATTTGATATGGTTCAAGTTATAACCTTAGCCACCAATTGCTAGCTGTGCAACATTTTCCCTATACTGCCTCTGGATTGTTTTGCATGTATGTTTAAGATGGCCTTCATATGAATTTTATAATACCGAAGAAACCCTTCATTTCTTTGACAATTTCAGGCTTCTACAGTAAATAACAAAGAAAGGAGAGTTAAGAAAAAGACAAAGAGGGGGCACACGCATATTGCATACACACACAAGGCCATGCTTCCCTGTGCTGTACAGACGAAATCAAAGATTTAATTTCAACGAATCATATGGGTTGAGAGAAGTAATATTATTATTTAAATGGGAAGAAGATAAGCTTCAATATATTTTTTGAAACAAGACGAAGCGATGTTATATTTATCTTTTCCGACTTAAATTAAATATACTAGATTGCTTTTAGCACCATCAAACCTGAGAATAAGGAATATCCACATGTCTAAGATTTTGTGATCAGTATGCTTTATGCAACATCTATATGTATTCTCAATCTTTGATTATAAAAATGTTGTGCAGCAAACATGGAACCATTTTGATGGAGCCAATTCAATAAAACATAAAATAAAAAAGATATTAACAAACGAAAAGACTGTATAAATATTAATCAATTGTTTGCTAATCTGGTCAGATACACAACACGTAGACAAACTTAAATGTAATGAAAAGGAGGCAAAAGGCATACATAATTCTGAGACACTTGTCACACAATATCTTTCCTAAACAAAATTAATAAAGCAACAATGGACTAAGAATGAGGTTGCTCACACGTCACAAGATACTAATTTCAAATAATTGCACCGCCTTATGACGCATATTGGAGATTAAAATTCGGTATATGGTTGCTATCTTAGTCTTCTAGGCCGTAATTTATAGACCAATTATTGTAAGACAAACCAAAGTTTTCTGAAAAGTTCACTATGTTTTTACCCTTGCTTGGTTGGTTGAGAGGGAGATTGAGTAGATGAACCAAACATATCTGTTTTCAAAGGTCTCTCTATGCGATAAAGGGATAATGTCGAAGCACATGAATAAGAATAATACGATGTCTTTTTCAACATAGTCTACATCAAACTCCTAGAAATCAAATTAATTATATGCAAGGCCAAAGTAATGCTAAATATAGAATTCCCTGTCCCATGACGAGACTCAAATGTAGCAACGCTCAATTGGTCCCTTGCCTTTGTCTTCAATTTGATGAGGTGAAAAAACAAGGGGAAAAGGTACGGTCAATGAGGTCGGCCATGTCATATATAGTTGCCCTCAGGGAAAAAGCTTGACCCTCTGCAAAACTATACTGTACTAGGGTGGACAACCTTTTTTTTTTTTTTTTCTTGGTCTTGTTAGTACAGGGGACAACATTTATGTTCAGTCAGCTTCTCTTGTACATCCTTATCCATGAGGTCTATACACTATATGATCATCGGTCAATTTTCAGTTTTAAATTTTAGAAATTTTTTTATGCACTGGCATCCTAGGTCAACCTCTTGTCATGAGGAATTCCACGGGCTTAGACTAATCCAGATTCAAGGCATATGAGGCATGACATAGCCATTTTTCAAGGTTATTGGATTCAGACTGGCAACTGAACCGATCGAGGTATTGGGTCAAGGGTTAGCAGGCTATATCAGAGTCAAACTAGAATTAACTCGAGGTCAAATCGATGAGGGAATGAAAATTTACAGGTTATTAATATGAGACTATAAAGAAATTTTTAAAAGAATCAACCTTTTTTAAAAAAAGCGACCCGGGTTGATAATAATACTAGAGCGGTTTAATGGCTACTTCGTCCATTTTTAGGCCGAACCAGCTGATTCGGTCCGGATTTAATAACCTTGCCATTTTTTTATTCGGCACCCTCACTTAATACTGCTACATTCTCAAGTCTCAAACTCAAGACCTTTAGTTAAATTAGAACAATCCTCCATCAATTGGTTTAAATGTTTGGTGGTTGAATGTTCTTAAAGTAATGGGAATCTTTTTTCTGTGTTTAAGAAAAAAAACAAGAAGAACCACATGGCTGTGAAGAAGGGGCTAGTAAGTATTATCAAAAAGACAAAAGCATTTAGACATGGAAGGGTCATATTTGGATTATTGACATACTGTAGGTCAATCAACCAGCTAAAGAACGCTCTGCAAAATTGAGCATCACTTGTACAACCCACTCCTATACCAGCGGATGCAGCCAAACTGCGCATGCAACCAATGATTATATTGAATTAGAGTGTACGCTAAAAGTCTAATAAAGCAGAACAAATTAACAAAAGCATATAAATCATACATCTTCCTCTTGATATTTTATGTTTCCTAGTTAAGTGTGAGACGCATAAAGCAGTTTTCTAGAGGGGGAAAAGTGTCAAGGTAAATAAGCACTGACAGCTATTTATGAGTTTTAACATATTTTCAAGTGGTAACCACTAAAAGATTAATTCCATGCCATCTCCAAACAGAATCCAAAAGAGTAATGGTTTCACACCATAAGCGGAATCGATAACAGAATCTTTATTAATCCAAATTCCAAACAGTGATTTGTGCTTCCCTCTAAATCCTTTTTCAGGCAAGTCTCTCAACTCAAAGGTTTAGACTCATCATATTAGCAGAACAAAGGACCACCAGATTAAGAACATACTCCCATCTATCTTTAATATAAGATATATTTAGGGAATTGATCTTAATTTTAAATATAAGATATAGTTTTCATATTTATTAATGTTTTTCTAATTTACCTCTATTAATGTTCTTTACATAATAATCAAGGAGGAGAGGGAATGAGAGAATTAAGGAAGATGACAGGGTATTTTAGAAAATATATAACACATTAACTAACTTAACTAATTCTTTAATCTAATCAAATTAGATAAATATGTCTAATAATAATAAGAAGGAGTACTATTTTCCAGATGGACAACATTCATAGTACGCAAAATACAATTTCTTGTGACATCGAAAGGGACCATACATATTTATTATGTCAATCACAGCTACATATCAGAAATACCATGTGCTTTGTCATAGACAAAGTTTGGTTCTGCTGCTGTTCCTACTCGAGTATTGGATGGACTAGCATAGATCCAAATGAAGCCATAGCCTCACTTTTCGATTCTCTAACCTCTCCTCACGGGTCAGCATATTTGACCCTCAGAAGCATGCTTTGGATTCTGCTCAAGAACGGCTTAGAATCTTGACTCATCACCAGTTGCCGATTAGTTTTTCTTTTTCTTTTTAATAAATAAGCATATTACGGGCAGCTCAAATGGTTAATTGACCAAGGGCCTAACCGAACCACAATAAAAAAGACTGACAAGACAACATATAAAGAAGGATGCTGCTATCGACAAAGCTGATGACTAAACCGGACAAATGTACTTGCTTTGTTACATGCACGCGTTCTCGTTCATAGTTTGATGTTACCATTATACAATGCGCGTTTGTTTAATCAAACAGTTGAAATGCCACCAGATTATGACAGAAAATTGCTACTGGATTGCGACCTTACCATCATAATATCGATGTATTTGGATTCAGGAACTGATGAGGTCTTCTGCCTCGATCGTCTTTTGTAGTTCGTTGACTTGTCTCATCAATGTTTACTACAGCTACAGGAACGTCGCGTGGAATTGCTACCAACTTTCTCTCAAATCAAACAATGACCATCCATGCCTCAGTTGCTGCTCATAATCAGAATATAATGTAAACATTAGCATTTTTTTAAAATAAATACTCAAAACAAGTAAACCAGTTTCCCTGGTAAATCTGGAACCAGTTTAGTTATAATCACAATGATGAACATTGAGAGCTATTCACTACTAAAAACCGTTCATATTTAATTTAGATTGTTAAGATTAAATTGTTTTCACTTTTTTTGAAAATAAGTTATTTTAATTTGTTTAAAATATAAAATAAAGATAATTTTTTAAGTATCAGTCTTTCAAAAAAGTGATTTTTTATTTAAAAGTTATTAGTTAAAAATTTTCAATCTCAACCATTCAAATTTTATTTAAACTGTGCAGATTTTATGATAATAAAGAGCTCACAGTGCTCATTATGGCAATGAGCACTTAAATTGGTTCCAATCAGCCTCTACCTCCTCTACTTAAAAAAATGAAAAACAGGAGGAGGTAGTGGTGATTAAGGATAAAAGACATCCTAGCTAAGTGATCGGCTAAAACAATTATGTCTTTTCTAAAGGTATGAGTGACTTTAACATTCTAGTTTCTGCGTAATAACGTCCTAGCATCCACTTTGTCCCTAAAAGGGTGAGCCAAATCGCATCCCTTTTGTAAGCAAATTAATAGCTTCTAAGGAGTCAGTGTAGAGGCTAATGTCCCTGTATTGCACTTCCCAGCATAGATTTAGACCCTGAATGATGCCAATGTTTCGCTTAGAAAGTTTGCAAGTGAAACCACATAGCCATCTATCCTCTTTTTTTCTCTCTCTTGCGCTCTTTCCTTGATATATAAATAATTTTTAGAAAAATTATGAAGATTTCAATGTTTGTCAAAGCGTGGAATATAAATTTATGAGAAACAGGAATTGGGAATAGAATCGAATAGCACGGATAATGAGATATGACTGTGTTTGATATGTCAAAATATTTGTTATTAATTTTTTTAAACAAATATAAAATGAAATTATAATTCCTAATCGTACAAAAAGAACTGTTTTCGTTAAACAAAATAGTGAAATGATTTTTACCAATCAAAACACAAGATCCCAAGTGTAATGTTAAAAATGAAAGAAACAAAGTACAATTCAATAATATTTTTTTCAAAATTATCATAATGTAATGCATGTAACCCGTAGAGGTCTAAAATGAAAAGTAAGAAATCAAGGAAAATGCATGAAACTAAATGAAAGCGGGAAACACGTCTGCTTGACATTTTCCTGTGAATCCCCACGAGGGGCGGCGACCAGGCCATCTTTTTCCTTGTTTAATGGAAACTTAAATTTTTTATAATAATATAGTACTACTATTACTGTTAGATTCCTCTAGAGACGCAGAAATCATAAGTGGGGAAAAATTTGGTCAAAGAATCTCTCAAGTTCAATAGAATTGTCTGATTGACGCAGAAGCAGAATTATTATAGTCAATATGTCGAAATTCACATAATTCTTACTCAGCCCAGAAAAACAAAATCACTCGGTCCACGGGACATTAATCCTAGCAAATTCTGTCAAAATCATCACAATAACGCCTTTCAAATCAAGATCCCCGTTTCAAGAACTTTCTATTGCAGATGTGCATATTTTCCATCTTTGTCACGTGACCGAAGTGGAACTTTAACCTAGCAGAATAATAAACATGATGGTACATCACATACCGCCCTTAGAATTAGAATACATGCCAATTAATCAAATTATCAACGAATAATAATAATTAATCGTCACGCACTCCCAAAATTTTTAAAGAGGATGGAACTGTTCTCCAATAATAATAATAAAAAAAAACAACCCATCACATCCGTCAACGATGAAAATATGAAAACACTATACACACATGGCCCGGCAGGCCAACCCACCAATTTTTGCCCCCCTTACATGTCAAAGGCTGCTTCTTTCACCTCAATATTTAGATAAGTGGGCAAGTTAATTTCCTCAGGGTGCAATGCCACCAATGTCTGTTAGGTTCGATTCCGCGACATCCATTTCGTGACTACTTATAAAAAATTAAAAATTATATTCTCTGTAGACATGTCATCTTCTTGTAATGAGGGCGAGAACTTCATTGCCAATAGATGCGGATTCTGATGCAAGTTTAAGAGGGGTATTGCCTTCATCGTCTGCGGCATGTGGATTGGCCCCCCTGCAAATTATTGGCGAACTCATTGATTGGATGAGATATTCTTGAGTAAATTTAGTCTATAAAATGATTGATAGATTGAACCTACTGGGATGAACTTATAAGCATGTTATAATTACAAACTTTGTAAAAAAAATACTAATATGTTTGCATGTTTATTAGTTCTTGGTTTGGTACCCAGAATATAATACAGCATGAACTCGAATGTTCAGCACATTAAACTCAAGAAAAACAATAACTGCAAGTGAATAATGTATTTAGAAACAAACTGCAGCAAAAGGAGGTAGCCAGATCTTATTAGGCACGGTGTCACATTTGAGTCATATATAGGACAGATGATACTATTACCTCGTAAGAAGCAATTTTGCAGTTGCATTCTTCCCTCTAATAATACAGTAATGCAGTGGCGTAAGACCTCTTGAATCGGAAGCGTTTATGTCTGCGCCGTGTTGTAAGAGCAGCTCGACCATGGCAATGTCAGCAGTCAGGCATGCCAGGTGAAGCACAGTTGAACCATCAAGTATGTCCTCTATCGGCTGATTTTCGCTCTTAGCTGAAGATTTTGAATTGCTTGAAGAAGGCATGTCAAAAGCATCATCTGTAAAATCACTTATTAAAACCATCACGAGCCTGTTAAGTTTACAGCATTAAAGCCTTTCCTGAAGTTAAAGAGGTGAGACTAAGACGTACCAAAATATTCTTGTCCACAGACAGCATTGACATCCAAATCAGACTTCACAATATGCCGGTACGCTGACTTCTTGTCATTGGCACAGACGCTTTCCCACAACTGTTGTGCCACTGACAGGAGAAGGTTGGTATTCTTTATCTGCTCGACAAAGATTTTCTCAGAATACTGCATTAAGGGAAAGCTTCTAGTTATATATCCGAGACATAATATTACATCATATAATAAGATTACTATCTACCAACTACTAGAATTTTTTTAATTATTATCAAAGCAGAAAAAGTAAGCCTCACGAATTTTAAATAAGCAGCAGCAAACATACAAAGTAGATGCAGTCAGCAATTACCACTACTTTAACAAAAATGGGAAGGAACAAAGTGTAGAAGTGCACACTCTCAGATTTGTAAAATGTGTGGATAAAGAATAGATGGCCACTTCTTTGTCTGTTCACATGATAACTTAAATAACGTGGATAAAAATCACATCAGACTCCATGAAGATGAGGTTGATAAATCACATAAGCTTTTGGGGTTGACTGTTTACATGATGACTTTGAAAACTTCATCAACATTATTTTAGTATCAATATGATATGGATAGGAACTAATAGTTCCTTATTATTACCTTTGCATGAATGAACCTCTCTTTTAATGAAATAGAATCATCATGTTTTGGTTTCCTCGCACGAAGTAATTTGTTTCTGTCGATGTTGGAAGAAGTACATCATTATAGCCTTATTAACATAAGTCCAAACATTTAAACCCACAAATCTTGGAAACACTTACTCAACAGTCATGTCAACAGCTTGCATTTTACTTGCTGAATGCAACTTTTCTTCCCAAACTGAGTTTGCAAAATGATTGCCCAGGGACTGAAACATGGTTAGGACGGAAGGGTCCCAGACTTTCACATCAAGTGTCAGTGATCTTACCTGCAAAAATATGGTTTTTCCACTTCAGCTGCAAAATGAGAATTAACTATAGCTAAAACTCTTCATTGTCATAATAATAAAATCCTCGTACAAAAATTTAAACAGAGTTGTTGGGTGGGTGAGAGAGAGAGGAGAGAATGACAAAAAAAAAAAAAAACTGCAAAAGCATTTCTTGAAGACAATTGATAAGCGGTTGTTTTTTCAATCTACATTTTTTTTATGTAAACATGTATTTATAGCCACACAATATTTCCGTAATTCCCAACCTAGATATAAAGTTTCTAGAATCCAAAAAGATTAGGTTGAGCACAGTTGCGTAGTCTGAATCTATTAATTGCAGTCTTTTTATCTTCATATTTCGCAGTGTTTGGTCCTTGCCAATCTTAGAAGTCATCTTATGTAATTTTACTTTCACCTTATTTCAGAAAGGATAGGATCAACGTTATTTTCCTTTTAACATAACGAATGACTGTCATTATACGTCTCCCATGAAAAAGTAAATAGCAAATGCTAAAAACAGGCAGTTACACGCACACACATATTATTTGGTCTGTTGTTATTTTATAGTCAGACATAGTGAGTGCTTTCAGATAACAAATCTTTATGCCTATCTCTAACTTTAAGTAAATCTTAATATTCCCTCGGTTCTTAATATACGACATTTGAGGAGTTGATCTTGGTCCTAAATATAAGACATGTTTTTCATATTTACCAATCTTTTCGTAATTTACCCTTACTGATACTTCCTCAATACTAATTAAGAAGGAAAGGGAATGAGAAAATTAAGGAAAATGACTATGGTGTTTTAGAAAACATATATCATATTAACTAACTTAACTAATCTAATCAAATTAGGTAAATATGTCTTATATTAAGGTCCGGAGGGAGCATGACAGAAGACATAAACATAACTGGGAAATACTTAAATGTGCAACCTGAACTATTTACCTTCGATATATGTACACCAAGATTACGATGAATGCCAGAACACTCGATGCATATGAGAATACCAAGGTTTAAGGATGCCCAGTCTGGTTCCGGTTTACCACAATCAGCACATCTATCATTTCCACTAACCCTTCTAAGAACATCAATTGGTATGTCACCTCTTGTGCTCTCTTGAAAACTTTTATATTCACGCAAATGATTATTTGAAGTGATGTTCTTGGATGCACACTCCTTACTCATCGGTTGAATATCGTCTTGAAAGTTTTCCAGCTTATCACTCTTGCTTGAAGAGGAACATCCACCACTTTCAGAGTCAGCTGTGAGAGGCTGTCATATAATTATTTTCATGATTATAGTAATCACAAATAACACTGGCATCGAGGGATGCGTTTTTAAGAGAAATATACTATGTACCATTTCTACTGACTGAACACTCAACAAGGAAGCAATTACTCCGGTCATTTTTTCAATCCAATCCATCTGGTCCACTGCATTTTCTGCCTGCATTCTCTCACTTTAGTATGTCTGAAGTAGTAATAAAACTCTAAACTATGTGTCAACTAATTTTTGGAATCAATACCTGCAATGTATAGTTCTTTACTGGTGAAATAATCCGGAAGCAAAATCTTAAATCAGACTGATCAGCATCCACCTTAATTGTTGATGTAAGCAGGTTCACTGCATGGCGTGCGACAGATCGCTCATCATGGACTCCCCCATGATAATGAGAAGAAAGCCACCGGCTCAGAAGTCCATGACCATTTTCATTGGCATTATTTCTCTGTAAAGATGGTGGATTGCTACTCTGAAAAGGTATGTCCAAAATTTATTAAGTAAAGAGGCTGATGGAAGATGAGTATTATCTGACTCAGAATATGATATAGCCCTGCCAACTAGTCACTGAATAAAGCAGAAAAGAGAACAGCAGATATAAATGAGGGAAATCCTTATGTTTTGATATTGATACTCGAGAAACTGAAGCAAAGTTATGGGTGGCTTCACCGATTCTGACCAAAACCCTATTCCACTTCCACAACTCAAAAGATATTCTAAACAGAAACAAGTACAGAAAATAAAGACTAAACACTGAACAAAAGGACCAACAAAACACAATGAACCTTCTCTGGCTTTCAAGAGGCTAGAGACTCCCCCGACCAAATTCAATCTCAAAATAAGGGATAAGACTCTCTCTGTAAACCACAAGGGCAACATATCCCAAACCGTAACTTCCATACCTCCCAAACATAGCCCCAAGCCCCTAGACTAAGCTGAGAGCAGACTAGTTCATCATTTTGGTTCCTTATAATCTGGAGCGTTAGAATAACTCCTTGGACCAGCAGATTTGTTCCCTTCTATCCCGTGTCTTCCTTGGTTTCCTCCCATGTTTTATTAACACCAGCAGTCTTATCAGAATATAGCAATTTAACTTCAGTCAGTGACTTACATGTGCCAAGTTCCATGGTTTGCGATAATAGAACAGCATTCCTCGACTATCAAGAACAAAATACCTTCTCTTCCAGTCACCCCTCAGATTGGAAGAGCGTTTTGAAAGAAATCCTTGTCGAATAATTTGAACCTAAAATTGTGAATTTTTAGATAATAATAGCCAATGAAATGGTCTCGCATGAAAATATGTAGAATAAGTACAAATTCTGTTAGAGAGAGAGGAAAACATTAGACATCACACCAGAAAATACCTTCCCATTTGCAGCAGATTCTTTGACTGCATCTACCACTTCATTTGATATCCTAACAAAAGGCTGTACACATTCTCCAGGAGAACCATGGGGACCATTTAAGGACAATCTACTTTCTTGGTGAATTTGTCGTTTGTACTCTTGCATTTTTTCATTTAGAGAGATCTGATCCGTATTGTAACTTTCTCTTGACTGCTGTGCGTAACCCAGGACCTGAAACCTAACTGAGTTATATATCTGGCATTCAAACCCTCCCACTATTAAGCTGAGAAAAACATTTAACAGAGTTGCATCATTGTTTGTGTGGTGACAACAGACTCTGCAACAATAACTAGCATCTCATGGAGGACTATAACATTTTAGCAGTTTCTCACTTAGCCGCAATTAACAGAGATTGTTTTGTTCCTAATCTAGTAATCTTCTATATGACTATCGAAAGAATATAGAGGAACCTCGTATACAGGAAAATAAGTCTTCCATTCTGCAAATAAATCAGAAATGCTAATAATATTTTCCAAGTACTTCCCTCCCTACTTCATACATACATTCCCTTGTGGCATAAGTAATGAGTAACATCAAGGATGATCCAATCAATCATTCAAGGATATAAATTTTAGGGATACAGTCTACTTGTATTTTTTTTATCTGCTATATTTTATAACCACAAGCTATCCCGTTTCAGCTTTTTTTTTTTTTTTTTTTTGGGGGGGGGGGACTATAAACAAAACAGAAATAACTATTTGTACAATCAGCGTCAAGTTAAAAGCAAAAGAATGAATGAATTAGTGGCAAAACCTCCGTAATGAAAGGTTCCATCTGATGCAATAGCTGGTATCCCTGCAAGAGAGAGAAATTTCATTTACAAGCAGCGTAAGTGCAGTACTAGTAAGATAATGTGCCAAACATATCACTGTCATATACCTGTTGAAAGTATCGAAGATGAGCATCCATAATTCCGCTGACAGCCTCTAAAAATTCAAATCTCTTCTTGGCCTCAACATTGTTTAGAGCACTAACCTGTACAATCATATATATATAAGATGCTGTTATGACTAAAAAAACCATACATCTGATAATCATTCATAGAAACGTTTGGAATTGAGATTACCAGATTGCAACGGGCTTCCTCAAATGAATCTCTTGCACTGTGCCATTCCTGGAATGTCTCGCTACCAAATTAGATTTACTAGAAACTTGATAACCCAAGACAAGCCATTAATTTAATTACTGGGCCAAAATTTAACTTAGCTTGATGGCACAGAGAAACTGGACATACCTCTTCGATGGCAGTAGCAACATCCATCCTAGTGCTCTTTCTCAATGACAGAAACTTGTCGCGTGCCTGAAGCACAAAAAGCACACCTTATGTCTGTTAAGTTATCTCCTTTAGAAGTATTAAAATATTAAACGTGCATATTTCTTTTACAAAATCTTGACCACAATGAGTCAATGACACCAAGGACATTTTCTATCATTTCTCAACAGTAGAAATTAGGACCACTGACAAACATAATTCAACTAGTGCCTTGGAGATTGATACAGACTTGCCAATAGTTCCTTCTTTCCATTCGCAGATGTACATGAGTGGCCATTCCTCCCTTATATACTCAAGAGGCTGGCTAACAGTCTTTTACGGCTTACAAGTAAGACCATTGGTGGTTAGTTACAAGCCTACCCATTTATTCTAACATTTATCTCTTCTATCTCACTTGTCTCATACCAGAGATGTTGTAAACCAATCCGTGGAGATAATTTACTAACGCATATGAGTTCTTTCAAGCAATTTGAGGCGCCCTAAAAATATTTAACTCTCAACAATACAGAAATTGGCTAAACATGATTTGTGAAACATGAATTATATTAATAATCCAACTCCTAGTATAAACGATTAAGAGAATGTTTCAATCAATTTAATAAGGAAAGATAAAAAGGGAATAAAGGAGACACTCAGTAAGCATATATACTTCTTTTATTACGAATGGCACAGCTCAAGAATCATACACAAATCATAGAAGAAAAGAAAAAAAACACTGCATGTAGAGTGAATATGCTGTGATACGTTTAAAGGAAGATGAAAAATACCTGATCATATACAAGGGAAGCCTTGTCAAACCGCTTTCGAGCTTCCTGCAAGCATCACTAAAGCATTAAAAGAGATACCAGTTCGGGAAATTTTGTGACAAACAAAAGCTAACTTCAGCAGCATTACTTTTTGCGAAACAGTTGTTCCATTTGAAACTAAAGTCAATCAAAGGTCAGTCTCCATGGTCTAAACTGATAGATGAAGTTATTTTAGCAGTGTTTATCAATTAGAGTAGTCATGATTGACTCTTATTCCATTAAATTTACAACTGAGATAAGATTGCTTGAAGCAAACACTCAATATAGGATGAAGTCTTTTAAAGAAAATGATAGCAAAAGAAAAGGGACTTCTTTTTTGGTCATTCAAAAACTTTTAACTGATAAAATCAAGTGACTTCTCCTCATAAGCCTAGAAAGTAAAGTATGTACATTCAATTGGCCAAAAAAAAAGTGCACACGTTCGATCTCTCTTTTTTTTTTTTGGGGCATAAGGTATACAAACTATGAAAATGCATAAAGCTTCTACCTTCACATCAATGATGTCAACATTGAGAATGTGTAACAACCGGTCACTAAGCATGTGCTCCACCTAAATAGTCATATTAAGGATAGTTAGTCCAGCAGTATCAGTAGGGATAATCGCCTCTAATCAATTAGGGGGGGGGGGGGGAACAGTGTTTGTAAAACTATGGGGCTGTCTGGTACACTATCATTTTTCATCCTGACTCTTAGATTCAAAGGCATCCGAAATGCCTGTGCTTGGCATACTAGCATCCAAGATGTCCAGAAGCATAGGTCAACTGCTTAACATTAATTTCAGGGTAGGTGTTGGGTAGTTAAAAGACTGGAAAGCCAAAAGTTTTAATAAAGGTTTTGTTTATTTATATTACTATCACTTGTCAAAACAACTTGTTACAAGCCATGAACAAAACTGGCAAAGGATTTGTGTGTGTAAAAGAGGCTATAAAGGAGGTATATAGTCTAATGACAAGTTTATAATTGATAATTGCATAACTGTATCAGAATCTGAAATTTGTTATTCTTCAAAATTAAATAAGTAGCAGTACATATTTATAACATATATGGATACCAAAAAGGCTTTCCTATTCTAGAATTAGCAGTTAGAGAGGAGAAAGTTTTAGCCTTTTGTAAAAGAAAAGGTACAAAATGGCTAAACAGTTGACAAAAATAAACTATATATACCTGCGACCGTAGAACTTCTTTGTAGGTACCAATTTCTCTCAAAGCAATAGTGAATTTGGTCATAACAGGTCCTGTGAATTCCAAAAATAAATTAAAATTAATAACAAGCTACACATTATATGGATTCATATTTATTAAAACAAGTTACACTATATTCAAAGGAAGCATGTTAATTAGAAAACCTAGATGAAGAGATAAGTGAGACGTGCTTTAGAATAACTCAACCTTGACCACATTTCCTAAATATATCATGCTCAAAAAAGAAAAAAGCTTCAGCAACAATACCTTGAATTCTTCAACCTAAATTTTCGAGTCAGTTCAGGGCTAATATATAATCCTGAGTACAACCTCTAAGTATGTGCATCTCTAGTTTCATCTCATTTAAGCATACCACAAGCGAAGTCATTCTAATTCTTGTTATTAAAGTAAATATGAAGGAGGAGGAAGAACAGCAATGAGATTTACCTCCCAAAGCAACAAAAAGAGGATCACCGTGCCCTCCCCCAAAAGTTTCAAGGGCACTTGCAAAAGCAATGTCCCCATCATATCCCTCTCCAAGACCTTCCCTAAAAAACATTATATAAACATAGGTGTAAGTCTCTTTGCAGAACATGAGAAATGTGACTAGACATCTGTAATGATCAAATTCATGACTCAAACCAAAAGTGTTGATCTAAACTGTACAGGTAAGAGCAATACATGTATTTAGCTTGCTCCTATAAAAAGTTCCTCTTTGCTAGAAGAATTTACATATATATGGAGGACAGAGATTTTCTTGTTTCTTTTCCGCCCTCTAATCTTGCTTGCTTCTGATATAATACTTGAAAATACTCAAGACCTCAAGCATTCATGCTGCAAAATATGTTTCCTCTTGCATTTGAATTTTCAAAACTCTTCAAAGAGAAGTGAGCAAAAGGCTATCTTGGTGCATTTATGTTGTCTCAAATTTGAACGTTAGCGCGAGAAAAGTGCACTCAAATCACCAGGCGGTTTGCGTGTGCGTGTGTGTGTGTGGGGGGGGGGGTTGGTTGAGAATTTTTACTGACTTAGGTTGAAAGATGATCATAGCAGAGGCCTTCAAAAGGCGCTTGAACTATCTCACTCGCCAATACAGAAATCAAGGTTTGCTTGCAAAGCTTAAATTATTTCTAACTAGTATTAGGACAAGCGAAAATTAAATATTCCGTAACAGTTTGCTTTCAATGACAGACTCAGACATCACACGGTGACTCATTCTTGCTTGAGTAACAAAATATTAGTGTCTACTTTGGGTTAAAGTAAGTCCGTCTTACAACTTTTAGGCGGGTGGGATGCTCTACATTTTTAAATCCCCACCCCCCCAGGGTCTTTATCCACTTAGGAGGATAAGTATTGGGGGTCTCCTTCCACTAATATCAACTTCAAGCGCTTCTAAACATTTTATTCCAAGTTATTCGCATAATAATCTTCCTCAGACAGAGTAATAATACATGAAAATTCACAACACGTGCAAGAGACTGTAAAAGCATAACTTGTAAATGCTAACAAAACAAGGGGGATGTAGGGGTGAGTGCAGAAGTTCAATAAATACGAACATATATATGAGCAAAACATACGTGTACTTTCGACATCCTTTGTAGAACTTTAGGCATCTCCCCCGTAATGAATCTACGCCTTCTTCCAAGCATTGCAGCTGCATCCACAGCCATTCAAAATAAGCATTCCGTAAGTGGGCAGCTCTCCCATAAAACACATTCTCGAGGTGTTCAACATTCAAAACATCCATGGCAAGACACCTCTTCTCAGCTTACATATAACACCAATAAAGAGATTAATAAATGGAAATCCACAATATATGCATAAAACCACCATTTCACACTCATAACAACATGAGATTGGAAGAACCACAATTACATTAATGCTTTATCCGTACTCAATCATTCCATTGAAAAAACAAAGCGCAATATCGATAATGACACAGAACCTGTTGCCGGAACATTGGCGAATCATCAAGTTTAGCGAAATGCATTTTCGAAAAACGAATAAATATTCTTCTTCGTCCTCGTCGTCTTCTTTTTGTTCTTTGCAAACAAGGGAAAAGAATTGGTTGTAGTTGAGTTAAAATTAATATTATTTAATATTTAGAGCGCATTCGAAGGAAAAAGGAGGGGGGGGGGAGATAGTGTGTGTGAAATGCAGAAGAAAGTTGACGACTAAGGAGGAGCGAATTTTCGTGCCTGTCGCTCGAAATCTCTCACCCGCCTTTTTGTTTTTCTCTTTCTAACTGCTTTGTTCTTTCTCTCTCTTGATCGTGCCACAACATGTCGTCTTCACGTATCCCCATAATCTTCTTTAGGACAAAAAGAAAAGAAATAGTGGCCTTCTTTATTCGCCTTACTGTTCCAACGCAATAACTTGTTTGTTTGGATCCGTTTATTGGATAATTACGCTCATTCTGTTATAGTACTATCAATTATCATGTTAAATGTTGGTCAAAAATATTAGTATGTTTAAATAGTTTTTATAAGTATTTTTTAATTATATTTATGAAATATGAAATATTTCTTACGATCTAAAAAATAAATATATGGAGGAATTTTATCTCGATTTACGTAAATCAAATTTCTACATAAATATAACCCCAATCAAGTCCTTATAACATGTCAAAACATAGATTTAATAGCTATTATTTTGGATAAAATTTCCTATTCGTATTCTTTGTCGAGTAAAAAAGAAGAAGAAGCGTCTTTTTGCATGGGTTGGACCAAGAGTCCAACTTCCTCCACGTTTTAGAGAGAAATTCATACAATTACGGCAAAAATGGAAAAAAGAGACAGTTAGAAAATATTTTATAACATTAAAAGATTATTATTATTATTTTCAAGCGCGCGCGTCGGGATCTGGTATGGCGCGTTTTGGTTTTGAGGCCGGGCCTGTGTATACTCCTCGCAATTTTAAATAATTTATTCAAATATCATCCATTTGTGTAGGAAATAACCTCAATAAATATCATATGAAATTTTAAAACTCTCAAACGCTTGTTAATATTTGTAAATGATATAAAAGTGATATGGATCAAATTAAAATTTTAAAATATTGATGAATTTATCATTATACCTTTATTTTTTAAATTAAAAAAATGACGACAGAGACTCGTGAAGATCGAGTGGCATGGATGGTGGAGCGAAAGTGGAGGTAGAGCGGAGTGAAAATGGTGAAAGATAAAGGTTTCCCGGGTTTAGGTGTCTGTGGCACTCCCCTGGTCTAAATTGTCATAAAAAAAATGGAGGAATTTGATGGTGAGGTTGTGAAGGTCTCGAGTGATTATGATAGTAGAGGTTGTGAAGTAGGAAAGAATTGATTGGGTGTTGTGGGTTCTGAGAGATAGTGCTAAGAGAGAAGATTTATGCAGCTCAAGAAAGAGTTTGGTTGAGGGTATTGGAGAAATCCAAGAGACTGAGGAAGAAGAAAGTAAACAGTAGAAGGCGGTGAACAGTAATAAGATTGACAAAATTCGTAATGAGATTGACAAGTTTAATAATGGTTTTGAAAAAATTTGTAAAGGTTTTGAAAAAAGAGTTTGCTGATAAAAACATGGAAGTCATAATCCATCAACATTTGTGGCATTTTCTCAAAATTCGTAATGAGATTAATAAATTTAGTAATGGTTTTGACAAGAATTGTAATTTTTTTGACAACAGAGTTTGCTGATGAAAACATGCAAATCATGATTCATCAACATTTGTGGCATTTCACTAAAATTCGTAATCAAATTGACAAATTCAGTAATGATTTTGACAATAATTGTAATGGGTTTGATAAAAGAGATTGTTGATGAAAACATGCAAGTCATTATTCACCAATATTTGTGACATTTCACCAAAATTTGTAATGGGATTGATAAGAATTGTAATAGATTTGACAAAAGCGTTTGCTGATGAAAATATGCAAGTCAGAATTCACCAACATTTGTGTCAATCTCGTTACTTATTTTGTCAATCTCATTACTCATTTTGTCAATCTCATTACTCAATTGGTGTCAATCCTTTTACACATATTGTTAGTACTTATGGATTTTATTAATCTCATTACTAAACTTGTTAATCCTATTACGAACTTTGTCAATCTTATTATTGTTCACTGTCTTCTACTGTTCACATTCTTCTTCCTCAGCCTCCTGGCTTTATCTAATATCCTCAATCAAACTATTTCCACATAACCATGATTTCCTTCCCTCCGTTTTCTTTGGTGCCAACGTTGCTGCCGCCTCCATTTGGGAGAAGCACATCCACCCATCCTTCACCCTTCCTCACTGGTGCTGCTAGCTTTATTGGCTAAGGGGATAATCGAAAACACACTTGAAGCAAAGCTAATCTTCTGAAAGCGACCATGTGACAATGCAGATGAAAATATGTGAGGAGGGAGGGAGGAGTGAGGCATGTCGGTACAAAGAATGAGGGAATAAGAGATAATGGAGTGGAGAGAGAAAGAATGAAGGAGAGGCTAATTTTTTCTTTTGTCAAAATATTCAAAACTCAGATTCCTACCTGCATACCTCTCCGTCCTTCTCCTTTTTTAGTGGACTTTTTTTAGGTTTTGACATTTCATATGGTATTTAAATGTCATTCTCTCTTTATACAAACTACAAATAAAAAAAACACTCATCATCCTTTTAACATAAAAATAGTTTTATATTAAATATAACAATTTTTTTGGCATGGCATGAGGAAATGCTTGACCATAAGGAGAAACGGGTAGAAAAAAATAATACTTGCACTACCTCACTCACATCGATAATATAAAAACTAGTTTGTGTTATATTTGATCTTAAATATATTATATTAATTTATTTTATCTCTTAAATTTATAATTCATTCTTTAAGTATTCTATTAATGCAGTCATGATTTAAAAAATTATTTTAAGAAAATCAACTTATATTTATTATAAATAATTAACTTAACCAATTTTTTTTTTGATACATAGGATAGTTCAGAAACTAAAACATAACATAAACATCAAGGGGAAATGATTCCCAAACATTCCTCAGACAGTAACATCTGAACAAAAGTAGGACTTGAAGTAAAAATAGAGGATCTAGAAATACCCTCCTTAGCTAGAGCGTCTGCAATTCTGTTCTTTTCTCTTGGGATATAATCAATCTGCAGGTCCCATGAATATTCTAAGAATTTCTTAATCCTTAAGAATAGCAAACTGCAAGAAGCTTGAATAATCTTGTTCCGCAACTTCTCCACTGTATTCTTTGAATCAGATTCCACAATAACTTTCTTGAAACCCATATCCCAAATCAGTTGGAGACCTTTAAACAAACCCCATTCTTCAGCCTCATCAACACTGCAGGTGCCTACAAAATGAGAAAAGCCAACAATCCATTTGCCTTCATGATCTCTTAAGACACCTCCACAGCCCGCTCGATTTTGCCTCTTAGAAACAGCACCATCCACATTCAGCTTAACATATTCACCAGGAGGTGGTCGCCATTTATCATTCCTGGAAATGCAAATCTCCTCACCCATAGGATCTGCTTGTACCTGTACATATGCCGACCAGCTATTTAGAATAACAGCAGCAGCATCATTCGGTTTCTTGAAGTTCTCTTCAAAAACTACACTATTTCTCCAAATCCAGAGCTTCCATATGGCCACAGCCCAAATATGCTGCCATTGAAGATATGATATTCTCCCCAACTTCCTTTTTAAATATATTCTCCCCAACTTGCACTACCTCACTCACATCGATAATATAAAAACTAGTTTGTGTTATATTTGATCTTAAATATATTATATTAATTTATTTTATCTCTTAAATTTATAATTCATTCTTTAAGTATTCTATTAATGCAGTCATGATTTAAAAAATTATTTTAAGAAAATCAACTTATATTTATTATAAATAATTAACTTAACCAATTTGTTTAAACTGCCTAGACTCTTATGTTAAGCACGCAAGGAAGTAAACAAAGATATGATGGATTGCATGGACAAGAAAGAATATTAGAAAGAAAGCGAAAGAGCACTTTGGCATGCTGTGTTGTGAGTGAGTGCACGGACACCTTTCACTCTCAGCACAGGAGCTGTTGATAATTGAAGAAGCATCCATCGTTCTCTTCTTCTGCCATTGTTGCCTTCTCAACAGAGAGCTGAACCCATCCAAAGCACAGTCACGGTCTCAGATTTTGTTGTTTGCTTTACCCTCAAACCCTTCTGCTTTCTCCTTTTTGCCCACCATTTCTGGGCTCTCAACTTTAAAATTAGGATTTTGCTCCCACTTGATAAAATTAATAGGAAAAAAAATCTAGACCGGCAAGTTTCATGCCCAAGCAAACAGATTTCCAGTAGTGGTGCATTGTGATATTTTCTTCTTTCACCTTTCTTTTTGTTAAATTCAAACAAGTTTCAATTTTTTTCTTTTTGGAATAGACACAAGTTCCAGTTTTCAAATTCAAACTGCACTAAAATTCTAGTTGAAGACATTCATGTTTTAATTAAAGCAAAGCAAAAAGTCACATTGCAAGTAACTTTTGCTTTTGCTTTTGCTTTTTTGTCACAATTCAAGATACTGTGCATTGCCATCATTTTTCTTTTCTTTTTAAGTAAAATTATATATTCTTTCTCTTCTTTTCTAATTAAATTAAAATTTACGAACTTTTAAGTCTTAACTACAGAAGTGCAAGAAGTCACTAATGCCCAAATCCGTGCTACAACTGTCATTTTTTAATTACATATACCTACTAAATTATTTAACGAAAATCTGCTAAATTACTCCAAGCAGCATGTCTCCATAAGATTATCCGCGTACTCACCACATATTTTGATATTAAATGTGAATCTCTTGCATTATAGAGTCTAAAAAATAAGTGGCAATCTTCATAACTTGTAAACGATATATTTTGTTTCATGTTAATTTTTTTATATTTTATGTTGATATTGATGAGTAAATTGATGTTGTTCTGCATGCTGACTCCTGAGCAAATTCTATCAGAAATGCTGGTTACTAGAGAAAAGTAAGCTGCTCCGAACAATCATAACGCTGAGCCAATGACAACTTACTAAAGTGCTCAGCATATAAGCCACTACTTTAACAAAGTTTGTCGACTACTCACTGCCGGTGTAGGTTTATAAAATGATGAGATTTTTACTGCATCATTGATCTGATATTTAACTCAGTTACTTGTTCATACGCTAGACATCATTACCATGATCTTTTCACCTTAATGCGACTGTTCCTGGAACAGTGTTGGCTCTAGATATTGAACAAAATTCTTTCACCATATACTTTTAAAGACACAACATTTCTAGCATCTGATCATATGTCATGAACAACCCAACCTCGCAGATTATAATCCAACTCTGCATTCTGACAAAGCAGTGACAATACACAATCATTAGGCAGAAATTATTCATACACCTGACCAAAATTTTCATATCAACGTCTCAAAATTCTCAACAATGATTAACAAAACAAGAGTAAACGACGGATTAGTTGTCAAGAATTTTAAATCTAAAAACAAGAACACTCTCGGATGCTCATCCAAATATTCTACTGATGAAACCTTTTCTATCCTTCTTCATCCTATTTTCGATGGCTGGGAAGTCTATCATATCGAAGGCCAGGTCCAGCACAATGGGATTGCGTGGGACTGCAGTGAAAGCCGGTGGGAAAGCTACAATGCGAGGGGCACTTTTTACATTAGGATCACCGACAGCCGACTCATAGACATCAAGTTTCTCTGTGAGGAACTTCTCCAGCTGAAACAGGCATTGACATGTCATCAGAATATACAAATAAAGGTTCATGCAAACAGTGAAATGTCTCCTAAATTATAGCTACTGAATTTCGGGGAGTGAAAGGTAAGCAGTAGTGGCAACTGAATTATGTTTACACGAGAAAAACAGAAGGATCAGTAACAGGAGAAGGAGAGGAACTTGCAACGAGGGAATCAATGAATGCTAAATATTACCTGCTTATCTCCAGTCAATGACATGTTGGATATCCCTTTAGATAGATTATCTGGAGCTCTCTTTTCCTCCATAATCCCCATGGCATGCTCTATGCAACTGTTAGATCTGCACTCAATGCATAAGCCCTCCAAATCCTTCATCATCGTCTGTCAAACCCCCCAGGTACAAAAAGTGAAGAGAACCAAAAAACAATCAAATCAAATCATAGTGCTTCACTACTGCAGCTTGTAAAAAAGGTTTTTTTTCCAAGATAATACAGTGTACTAAATTTAAATATGATAATAAGACAACAGTTATAAACCCAACAGTTTCTCATCATAAGTTTCCCCAAACATCAGCATAGTCTGAATCCAAACCAACTTAGCATAGAAAATGAAAAAGATAAACAGAATTTTCCACTTGAAAACCAAGTGCTTTGCGCTGTAAAGGTGATCAGGCAGACCACAACCTGGGGTGAGCCGAAGAAGGTGAGCGGCAGCCAGATCTTAAAAGATGATTAATCTTACCTGATTGTTGCCATTTAACGTTTTAAGTTTTCTTAGGGCATCCTCTGCCAAATCACGAGCACGACAATACAAAGCATAAGCTTCAGCCCTTTTTTCAGCCCTGCTGTATGACTTTGCGACATAAAAACACCTGCACATTCAGTTGAAGACACCTCAATTTAGATCGGGGGCAAGATCCCTTTAGGCTCAGCAATCAATGACAGAAAATATAATTTCTTGTTCAAGAGCCAGATGCAGATTTGGCTGTGGATGGGAGAATATAAAATTGCATGACAAATTTCAATAAAGACCAAATTAAACCGAAACAGTTAGCCTGAAAAGGCCAAAATAAAAACAACGCAGCTACTTAGTCATGCTCATAAATACGTATGGAGGAAAAAATAATAATGCTAATTTACATAAATGGCTTAATTTCATCATGGCATTTGGAATATTGAGGTAGTTCCAGAAGCATTAAGAAGATATATCACTGCCAAAGGGTATTTAATAGATGAACATAGCTCTAGGAAGGAACAGTAACAAGTATAATTCTTATTAATGTGAATAATTTGCTAAATAAAATAAGGGGGAAAATCTTTTCTTTCTAAATAGTAATATAACAAAATTAGAGAGGGAACTGGGTTAGAAAATGTTGCCAGTAAGTACTAAAAAACACCTTTACAAAATGGAGGCGAGCAACTGCAGGATACACAAATAGAAAAGCAATCAACTAAAACAGGATAATTTGAAAAGTAGCAGAAACTACTATTTGGTTCAAGGAAGTTAACCTTTCTGCCCGAAAAGCCAAGGTTTTGCTTGCACACTCTTCTGCAAAGCTCACTTCTTCTGGTTTTTTATCCCTTCCAGAACTGACTAAATCTGAAAGGTCAGCAGTATTCTGCCACATATTGTTAACACAACCCTTGTCATTCTGAGATACATAACATTAAACGCACACAAAAGGCTGGAGGATCTTTAAATTTAAAAAAAAAAATCAAATGGGCAATGAATCAACAGAAGCACAAACATTAAAAAAAAAAAAAAATCAATGCCAACCTGCAGCAACAGATCACATAAGCGAACAAGCTCTTCTGGTTTCGTGACTCTCTCATTTTTTTCATCACGGCGCCTAGCAAGTTTACTTTTTGCAACCTTAACCAGCAAGAGGTTGCGCTCAATAGTTCTTTCCCCTAAGACAGCACTGACAGCCTTATCAAGGCCATATAACTCATCTTTGACATTTTCTGCACTTCCTGCAGTGGCCTAAAATATGCAAAACATAAAAAATTTGATAAAAAATTATATGCTATGGAAATAAAACCAAATGACATAAAGATATGACTCTTATATTTTTGTACAAGAGAATGGACCTAACAATCCTTTGCTCAAATCCCCACCCCCCAACCTGATCTAGATTCAACATATAGTAATAACTGAACATAATATACAAGTGATTTCCATTACCAGGTCAGCCCGAATATAGCCTCTGGCTTCATGATATGCTGAAAATATTTTGTCAAAAGTAGAAAGCCTTTTATCTGCTGGGATTGAATCAGCAGAGGGACCATGTATATCTTTCTCCAGCTCCTGAGCTGAGAAAATAAGTCAAATACAGACATTGCAAGAGACAGTTAAAACAAAGCTAAACCAAAATAAAATAAAAGAGAAATTATCAAATGTTAATATGCGCCCACACAATAATTTTATATATACACATGTAACATAATTGTTGCATGATTCATGAACAGATGAGCTAAGTAAAATTTTCATAAAAAAAGCACCACAGGGAGCATTAAGGATGTCAGTCGAAGCATAGAAGTGAAAAACATGCATGGATAGCACAAATACACTTTCACTTGCCAAATTATTTCACAATGAAGAATAAACGAGTTGCTTCCATCACATTTATCATAGTGAAACCAAACACATAACTCAGCAGCGGAAAACATACTAAAAAGTGCTTCAAACCAACATTATCAGCATTTATTTGGCATAAATGAAACATAGTCCAGAATTTGCATATTCCCATCCGCACAAGGGTGAAAGAGTTCCATTATTTACCATCTATTGCCTGCTTGTTTTAGCTTTTTAAAAGTGCTTTTATGATTTACGAGATAAGTATGTGAGAAGAGCTTTATCTGGACTTGTAAAGGGCTTCTGAAATCATGGTTTGGAGGTTTCCCAAACAGGCACCTAGACTACTCTGCAATAGCTGAACTAAGGCATACCCAAGGAAAAAGACAACACAGAAAGGACAGGATCAAAATTGGACGAACTAGCAAATGACATTCAAATTAGTGAGACAAACTAGCCGAATTCACACTTGAGAAGGATGAATATAAACTAAGCAACAATTAGCTAAAATTCTCAATTCAGTACCCTTCTGAGTTATGGGAGAAAAAAGCTACCAACCTTTTAAAATGGCAACCCTTGTTTTTGCATTTGATATTGGAAATCTATGTCCAAGCCAATGAAACTCTGTCATGGAAGCAGCTTGTTGAGATCTTGCCTCTGCCATAACAGCCTGGAATGACCACAATTTAATTTTTTATTTTTTCAACATAGAAATTGTAAATATTAAGCTCATTATCCTTCAAACAAAGAGCTTACTTCTTTAATTAAAATTCTCATGAATATTGTAGAATACATTGAACTAGAACCATACATGAAACTTTATTCGCTAATGGTTTCAGGATATAAAGAAATGTCTTCAAACTAATAGCATAAGCCCCCACACAAAATATAGGAATATGTTTATTTGCAAAAATTAAGCATAGTACCCAACTCAAATCATCAATTAAAAAATTAAAGATCAAGACCAACCTCTAATTTGGCTTTGAAAAGGTCTAGTGCAGGACCTTCCATATCACCAATATGTAGAAGCTCAGAAGCTTGCAGATTTGACTGGCCAATTTTGTGGAGACAGTATCTGATACTAGGTTCTAATTCCTCAACCCGTTCACGGCATAAAATTTGATTATCCAGATCTCCATATTTCCCTAATTCTTCATACACAGCCCTATAAAATAAAGAGGTGGTTAAAAACACAAACAATTTAAACAAAGAAGAAAAAGCATCCAAAATAATTGCATGTGAGGGCACACTAACAAAGGAGAAAGTGGGATCTACCTTGCACTTTTGAAGTGCATCAAAGCCACATCCCAATTCTTATCTTGTTCAAACAATAAGCTCCCCTTCATATAGGATGCATAAGCCTACAATTTGGTAACAAAACACAAAAAGCGATGGCATTTTCAATCTTACCAATAAAAATTGGGGGGGGGGGGTTAGAAAGTGGCTGAATAGAAGTAAAGAAAAAGAAAACTTTTGAAATGCTAAATTGATCCGCTCTGTATATGTGGACAGGAAAACAATGTAAGGGGGAAAAAATAATAAATAAATAAATCATAACCCCGTGAAACGTAGAAGTTAGAAAACAAGAATAATCACCGGATAAATTAATTGAAACAATGACTAAAAGACACACCTCAGCTTCCAAAGATGTTCTAGAATCTGCCTTGGCGGTGCAAAGTTGTGAAAACAAAGCTGCCCACTTTACCGCTTTCCTCAACCTGCCAATCAAGTAGATTCGTTGACGTGCATTTGGACCATCTGGAAGTTGTCTTTTCTCCATGGCATGACTCCAAGCTCTCTCTGCTGAATAGAGAACTATATGAAGAAACCTGAATTGAAACCAAATAACTTGCACAGTTAAGTATCCTCTTTCCAAACATCATAAGAATCTTTTGGGTACATTCTCAGGTAGCAGCAATCAAAGGAATGCAAACTAACAATAAAAACACTGAGATATACAAAAGATGCTCAAGTGAAGTGCTGCTTGACTAATTGGACATATATAGAACCAAAAAAGGATTCAGCCAATTGTCTTCATAAGGAACTCGACTTTTATTATAATGATTCTGAGATATACAACACTATTAAGAAGGAAGCCACTGTACATGTCCCCATTCAGCTCCTGTTTTAAGCACATGTAGAAAGATTGTCTTTGTTAAAAAAAAACAGTTTGTATGGTAAATTATAGTTACTTTAAGATATTTCCCAAAAATTTTTGTTAAACTCTATATTCATTAAATTATCAAGATGACCTAACATCTGAGAGTCCTGAGACCGAATCATGAAAGACATGGGTTTTTTTCCTGTGATTTAGTGCAGTCTCGTCCTAACAACAGGACAGCTAAAGCAGTTGACTTCAACAGAAAACTTTCAGACCAAACTTTATTCTATTATTTCTTTGAATGGCTTGTAATAAAGCTACATTTCATGGTTCCAGTCCTGCAGTTGGTGGTTGTTCACAGATCCAAACAATGCTTACTCTAACCAATATAATGTTGGACCCACAACAATCTTCGAGTTGGATTAGTTTTGATGGCTATATAAGTCTGTAATTCTTCAAAGAACCCAAAGACAATTTGATAGTAATGAAGAAACACTTGTCTTCAAAAACAATTTCAATCTAAGTCAATTAGACGAATAGGGTAGCAAAATTTATATCAAAAACAGAAAGATAAAGCAAAGCATACCTTACTTCAGTAACGGTAGATTCAGAAATGGCTTTCTTTGAGTATTTGCCACGACCATGGGTAAACTTCAAAGACCTATATAACCTCCTCAAACGAGCTGTGCAATACCTCCTACAGTATTGGCAGGAAACATTCCATCCTTTAGCAATCTATTGATAATTCATATTATAAAGCATGGCTTAATTCCATAAGTCGCAATGATCAGTTAGTCCATAAGACCACTTCCCACCGATGTAAAAGAAATGCTGTACTGTAAGACTCAAAGTTCATCGTGGCTCACTAAGGCACACAAAGTTATGAAATGTAAATTAACAAAGCAGGAGAGTAAAAGAAAAACTGACAAGTGAAAATATGGTGATAGAAGTAGCAAATTGCAGTATAATAAGGCGTCTCTCACGTGTTATTGGCCGGGACTTAAAAACATCTAAACACGGATAAACAAATTCCTAACTGAAATCATATCAACAATGATATAAATTACATACCTATAACGAGTGTAATCTCCGTGCCGCAAGCCATGCTGCATTTGCGCAGATTTTAAGAGTTGCAGTACTGGAAGACAAAATACAGAATCAAACTGAGTGACCAAAGTCCCATCATAAGCTGGTGCATTCGCAATTTAGTTGCCAAACAATGTATGCATAAAAGCGTTGATGATTTTGAAAATTAACAAACGCTCAGCTGCGCAAAGTATGGAGCCGATTCAAAAACAAGTGTATTAATGAAGAGGTATATGCAATGAAGGATAAAAGAAACTTTAAAAGGCAAACCGTTTATAGAGAATTTGGGAACGATCTGATCAGAATTCGATTTTGGATCGTCGACTTCCATAGCCGAAACTTCGCCTTCCTTGCCCATTAAGTCTTCGTAAGTTCAAACAATGCAATCAAAAGAGATGCAGATAAGGAAGCCGCCACAATGCGTTTTGGTTGGTGAGAGAGAAAAATTAACAAATCATCTTCTGGCCAATTAAGCATCCACTGTAGACAAATCTCAGAAATAAGATATGAAAGGAAAGGAAGAGAGACGAACCAAATCCAGGGAGACGTTGGGGCGCGGTGATGGATGTTCTCGGATGTGCTGGAGTTCGTCGCAGAAATGAATTGAAGATGACGGCCCCCAGACATCAGTCTCCAGGTAGACGAACCTTGGTGCGTTTTTTTTTTTTATCGCTTTCTGTTATTTTGGGTCTGATAGTTGGGCTTTTCTTCCGGCAAAAAAAAAAAAACCTTTAAATTCCTCCTTCCTTTTTCTTGGGTACAAATTGGGCATTTAATTTTTATTTTTCTGAAAAAAGGGCAGTATATCATTAGGCCTATGTCACAGTATAGATTGGGGCAAACGGGTTCATTGTAAAAATAATTTACCTTTAAGAACCCTCTAAAAACATGAATTACAGTTAAAGATCTCAAAAATTTGAAATTTCATTAAAAATCAAGGTTCTTAGTAGTTATGTTTCATATTTACACATTTCCTGTATTTAGCTTTTCAATTTTTTATATAGTAATCTTATATATTTGTATATATTATTTTTTCTTTGACCTAGAAGATATTTGTATTATTGAAACAAGCACAAATTCCCCCGTACTTTACGTGGGTGCATCAACCACATTACATATTAGCACATACTGACCTTCCACTCATCCAATGTGATCAACACAAATAATAAAATGAAATGCAACATCATTTTATCGACTACCAATAACATTACATTACAACACATCATCCACATAATTTTGAAAGCCATCTAAAAAAAGTAAAACATTAAGCACACAAAAAAGGGGGTAAAAATTCCCCACAAAATTCAATTGACCACAAAAAACATGCTCGCAACAAACATATAAGAAAACCTGTCAACCTCATGTCTTTTACAACTACTGCATCAACTATAAAAAATGTAAAACAACAAAAAGTTTACACCACAACACAAAAAGTTCTAAATTTGATATGTGTCCAGATCATCTAGTGAATGATGCTCTATCTTTCTAAATATCTCCATGTAAACCACATTGGTTGTTGTATTCTTTTGATGATTAGTCCCATGACATATAAGAATTTTTAAACTTTCAATATTCTTAACCCTCGATAAGGCAACATATAATTGGCTATGTGTGAATACTGGTGTTGGCAGATATAATCCAACATTTTGTAGAGATTGGCCCTGACTCTTGTTAATTGCCATTGCCAAATACAAAGCAATAGGAAACTGTCTTCTCTTCATCCGAAAAGGAAGACTACCGTCTGAAAGATTCATATCCATTCTATGAATTAAAACCTTTTTGATTTGGGTTCGACCAATTTAATGTAATTGCTTCAATAACATTTTTCCCAAGAAGTGTGATATGTAAATTGGTATCATTGCATAACCCAGTAGCTTGGTTTATATTCCTTAACAGCATTACTGGTACTCCAACCTTGAGATTAAGACTATGCCTAAGCAAACCTAAACAAGTAATCAAATTCAAAAAATTCGTCGTGTACAGATCTTCAAATCCATCAACCTCTTGAGATGACTTACAAATAGTATCACAACTATGATTATCCATCAATTCACCAGGCAATAAAGAGCACATGTACTCATTTACATAGTTTACACTCTCGATCTTATGGCATAAAATGGCTTGGCTATTGAAGTAATCTGAATGAATTAAATTTTCCAGCAAGTCTGGGTATGTCACTGATACAATAGCATGCATTGGATCCTCATAATTCTGAATAAGGAATTCCGCAGGAATCTCAACCTCTGTAAACCCATCATGTGGCAAACCTAATTTACCATTACTTATTAAATCCAATGCATATTCTGGAAAATAGCTGACGCACTCGAGTCTTGGAAGGAAACTTAAGTTCTGATTGATGAAGAACTCGAGTTTGGTATGTATATATCAGTATAACCCTTACAAGTTTGGTCTAACACTCGAGTTGTACACATTACAGGAAGTGATCATAAGCTGGAGCACTCGAGTTCTGGATGAGCACTCGAGTTCTAACCTGAAGAGAACTCGAGTCCTGAAAGTTTTGCTTTAAGAGTTTCTGCCCTAGAGTTTTGGTGTTATGAAGAGCAGGCAGAGAACTCGAGTTTTCAATAAGAACATGAGTTATGGACAGAAGTGCACTCGAGTTGGCTAGTTAACTCCCGTGAGTTTGTTCCAGAAACTTAGCTAGAATATTGCATTGACTGGAGAACTCGAGTTTTAGAACAAAACTAGAGTTGTGGTATAAAGGAAACTTGAGTCTGGTTCTAAACTCTCACAAGTTTTACATATAAGCTGAGTCAAAAACTGAAGTTGTGATGTGAACTCAAGTTCTGGTTCAAGTTGCACTCGAGTTTGCATTTGCACTCTCAAGAGTTTTATTTAGAGACTTGTCCAGAATCCTGCAGCACTTGGAGAATTTGAGTCTGAAATCAAAACTCGAGTTCTAGTGAAGAATGAACTCGAGTGTGAATTTGAACTTCCACAAGTTCTCATCTAAAAATTTGGTCAGAATGATGAAGTTCCTGAAGAACTCGAGTTTGGTGTTAAAACTTGAGTTATGGTCATAAAGCAACTCGAGTTTGGTTTTTCACTTCCATAAGTTTTATCCAGAGAAATACTCAAAAGCTAGCAATATAGGAAGAACTTGAGTTTGGGAGCAAAACTAGAGTTCTAGTGAAAGGAAAACTCAAGTCCATAAATGAACTCTCGCAAGTTTCAACCAGAGACTCATGCAAAAAACTTGAATTACAAGGATAACTCGAGTTTATGAAGAAGTGTTGACAACACTAAGAACCCGAGTTTCTGATGAGAACTTGAGTTTTCCAATAACTGGAGCAAGTGAATGACAGAGATCAACCCGAATATGGTTAAATGTTATTTATTCATTATGTTTACACTTGATTGAGATGGAAATACCAATTAGGTCATATAGCATGATTATATTCTGAACAGTAATTTGAGAATCATACACTGTGAGAAAATGGAACAACACCCTCTTCTCCCATGTATTAAACATTTAAACTACTTATAATGATAAAATATGAAGCAAAACATGTTTGAAGATAATTCCACATGAATTAACCACAACCATTGTTATTAAAAGGTAGTTAAAACATACATACATTACCAAGTATAATTATATATTATAGAAAGAACAGGTATACCGGACTAATAGCAGCATATATGTTGAAGAGTTACATTGTACTTTTAAGACTTGAAGATTGTTCCACCATGCTAAGACAAAAGTGAGTGTTGAATATATATGGCAGACCTTGACATCTCAGGAAATCTCCTTCATGACCATTTTCGAACTCCAACTTACATGAGACGCATGATTCATGAAAGTTGCATCATATGTCCTTCAAAAATCCTTAAGTATAGAAATTACTAAATGATGTTTGTATTTATCTTCCAAAACAATATTATAATCCTTAAAGAATATATCTACAACTTGACTTATCCAGCTAACCTTATACCAAACATATAGTCATTTTAGTCAAAGTGGACACAGAGCACACTAGAAGTCACATTGGGTCAGTTCGGTGTAATTGTCAATATAGTTTATGACACATGGTGCAATTAAAGACCGATAAAAAAACCTTGATTATGGCACCTTAGTTGATAGGCAATTAAGTTGTGCTTAGTGAAATGAGGAAGAACTCATTCTCCAGCTAGATTTAAAGGATTAGAACAAAATATGCTAAGCAGTTAATCATACATGTGAGTTCTTTGAGAGAAAATGACCCCCTTCATTGAATCTAGTTTTACCTTAGTTCATTGAGAGAAAATAGGAACAACATGTGAGTTTGATGGAATGCCTTGACGTTAGTACCATATTTTAAAGTCACTGTAAATATGCCTAGAGTAATCAACTGTGTATATATTTTGGTATGTAAATACCATAAGTTTGAAATTCAACATAATGAATATAAAAGCTTTGTCAATAAGTTTATACCTTTGATATTATTCAACATAAAAAGCTTTGTTCCATTACTTTGATGTATCGTAGTTAATATATTATCCCTTTGTGTATTTATGGCTTAACACTGGTCATTGAAGATCTACTCAGAAGTTATGAACCTCCAGAATATATATAAAGTAGCATGCTTCTAACTTTGATAGAACTTCATTTGCAGGTATGTGTTGTAATCTCTAGGTACAACAATATTCACTGGGCAAACATAAAAGATTTTCCTACCAGTCATTCAAAATCCTATTAAATCATAGAGAGTAAGATATAAGTACACTTTGACATATAACACTGGTCTATCCAAGTCTACAATATGTAGAAGCTACTTAGATAACAAAACCAATGAAAATCTACCACCATGAAACATATCTACGACACATTTTAAAATATGTTAGTTCAAAATTTCTCAAAGATACTATATGCTACAGAAGATTTTATGAGTACATCTACTGCATACCTAGTAGAAAACTGATTTCAAGCTATAATTGTAGAACTTATTTACTTAAGAAGGCATATATCTATTTACTTAAAGGAACAAAAGTCATAAAATTGCATCATATGACTTGTGAACTCATAGTATATAGCTTCTACCTTATTTTGTTATCCTATTAAATTAAGGAGAGTAAGATATAAGTTAACTTTAACATACATCAACATATATATCCACTCTCTAATATGTAGAAACTACTGAGGTAATAAATCCAATAAAAATCTTCAATTATGCAACATATTTTAAAGTATGTTAGTTCATTATTTTCCCAATATACTACATGCGATATTAGATATTATGAGTACACCTACTTGATACCTATTTAAAAATTAATTTCAACCTACAACTGTAGAAGTTAATTAATTGAGAAGGCATATTTCTGTTTTCTTAAAAGATTAGAACTCATAAAATTCCATCATATGACTTGTGAACTCGTAGTATATAGCTTCTACCTTATTTTGTTTATAACATTCTGGCATACTCTTGAATACAATCAACATGTTTTAAAAATAACTTCCCCCAACATAATGTAAGTATTTGACAACAATGACATTACTTTGTCATACTCATATGGTAAGGAATTCATCAGACCTATAAAAATTATAGGTCCCTTCTTATAGCTTAATCTCATTCATAACAAAAGTGCTTACATGACAGAATATCCATTCAAGAGCTGTTACAGAAATAGTAGATAAATAAAAAAGACTATTGATGTCCTAAAGAAGAGGTATGTTACACTAACCATATAGATAAGGACATTGGAAGTATATGACCACCAAAAAAGATAAGCAATACAAAGGGGAGAGGAAACAACTACTTAAAATACTAAATTAAAGTTCTTTTTTTACTTCATTCTTCTCTTGATTAATCAACTTCAATGGTTTTGAAGATGATTTTGCTGGAGATTTTGGGCCAAATGAAACAGTCTTTGAACCCCTGACCATGAGGTTTCTTCAAAATAACATTCCTCTTCCCTTTCAAAGGAATTGCAGGCATGACATCAGGAACATAAACTCCATCTAGCTCCATAGTAGGGAAAATTTGAGAGAGTGTAATGCATGGATCAGTATCCGGTATGCCCTTATCTTCGACAATGGCATTACTCATAAAAATGAAATATTCTTCCTCATCATTGGTTGAACCACTTGGTTGTGCCACCTAATAAACATTCAAATGAAACAAAAGTGAGTACATTATGATATAGTGGAATGGTGTAGCAAACTAATGTCGAATCAGTGGCACTGAACCTCAGAGGAAGCTTCATTAAACTTATCGATAAGGTTAGCACACTCAGCATATGTTGCAATCGATACACTTGAGTTTGGGTGCTCTTTGTTGTACTTGTTTAACTTCATCTTAAGAATCATTTTCTTCCCAATCAAGCTATTTATTTCATTGGAAAACTCATAATTGATTGCCTCCTATTTCTAAACATGATGAGTGAAGTCAAAATATGACTACAACATATTGATTGTCATGAAAAAGAAATATGCATAATCATACACTTTAGGAATATCAGCTTTTAACTCAGACGTACTTTTCTTCATAAGCTCATATGCATGCTTGTCAAAAAAGACAATTGATGCAATTCTAGAATCATCACCAATTAATAATTAAGCCTCAGCCTACAAAAAACGACATGACTGTGATCTATTCCTTTTCTAAAAACAGTAAGCATAACTGACCCTTAGGATACTTAAAAAAATATCATACCTTGATTGGACACTACAAGGTTTCCCCTTATAGTAATTGCTTGCATATGAAGGTGATCCATTAACAACTTTGGGCTTAGTACCACACCTTGCACACCCCTCATACACCCAACCATGACGGGTTTCAAATTTCTTAAATTGACACAAAACAACAAAATATTTATCATGCACATAGTTGTATTTCACTTAGTAGACATAACCCATTAAGTAAACATTGAATAAATGCAGTGTGGAACACACAACTTCCTGGTGAGGGATGTCAGAAACTTTGACTTTAAGTGTGTTCCTCATAATGCTTTCAATGGCAAAATTAGACTCTGGGTCTCAACACTTTGACTCAGTGAAGTAATCATTGGTGATGGCAATTTTTGAGCATTGTGAGCCGATGAAAAGAAAGTGAGCACTAAACCCATGCCAAAAACTAAAACTTTAAATGCACACAAAAGGCCTATTACATTATTAATTTTCTGTACCTTGCAAGAAATTGTTTAACCTTAGTGAACTTCCCATTCAAGTGGATTTTAGTTGCATGGAAAGAGCTGAAAATCTCCAATATACCTTAAACATGATATATAGAACTTAAGTAAGGGTCCATAACCATCATAATAGTAAATAACAGGAAAAATGAACATAAATGAGTTCAATTAATTTTTGCCAAAGCTGACAACAGACTAACCCCTTTCGTCAAAGCCAACCCTTGCAAGTTGAGCAACCAATACTATAGGCTTCTGCATAGCATTGAAGTCATTCATACAGAAATTCAAAGCACATTCATCGTATAACACCATCTGGACAGTATTCTCCCTGCCACACATACAATATGTAATTTAATTATAATGTATTAAACCATTCCTAAACCGAAGAAAAAGTAGTTAAAACATAGTCAATGTACCTCTCATCACCCAATATCAGTCACATCTTACTTTTAATATAAGCTCATGAATGGTACTCTTCCAAAGGGCCAATGCTTACCACAAAGCCAATGACATCTGAATGAGAACATCTAAGGTTAATGAGGACTGAAGTGAGATAAAAAATGGGGGAAAAGAGAGAACTCACCAAATAAATACATCGTATGCTTCTCTACAGTTTGACACAAAATGTCTTTAATGGGAAAGAAACTGAAAGAAAAAAGGAAATCGTAGCAGGCTCTTCTTTTACATAAGTGATCGAATTAAAAAGCAACTTAAACTTGTGTTTAGTAGCCTTATAATCCTTCCCATTAGGTATGACCTCCAGATTTTTAATAAAGTAGGAATGGCCTTCAACAGGGTCTTTCTCATACTGCTTGAACATATATTTGTTCATTATTGAAGCTTAGATCTTATTACCCTACAAACACACACACAAGAATTGAAACTTTGGTGTCACCATATACATCTAAGCTAAGTTATGCAGGAAAGTTAAGTTAACCTACTAACCTCTTGGTCTACTAGAAGGAAACAAATAGCAAACAACTATGTTGGTGAGTCTTTCTGATAACTATTCCACCTCCTCAGCACGCATACAACAATCCTCCACATATCAGTGCTATCATCAATATCCTTGATCATTAAACACCACATCTCTGCCATTGACCTAAAGGAGTAAACTCACTATATCATCATATACCAATATGCTAAGTGTTGAGAAAAATTAAAACCCAATCCGAATTATATAAAAGGATAGACCCAATAATGGCATTAAGCATTAGGCAGTTTTACAATATTTTGTTAACTAGAACTGTAGCAGGGACGGTAACTATTCATGCAAACTCGAGCATTAGTCATGTGTATCACCTACTTCCTTATCCATCATACTCAGAATGTACACCTAATTGTCAGAACATATAACCCCTTCTGCAATTACAACATATTCGGGGAAAAATCTTGAGCTAGCTACAAATAATGGCAGGCATTTATGTTGTAGTCAATTAAATTATAAAGCATTACCTACTCCATCGAGATTTAAGGATTTGAATACCTTGGTAATTGGATGAACTCCCGAATATGACTGCCTACCATTAAATTTGCTGGTTGCTTAGTTCAAGCTGAGAAAATAGGACTAAAATGTTAGTGGTAAAAAATGTCGTTGGAAACACACTGTATCCAAGCTTTCTATCAAAAAATGATCAGATTCTTGAAGCTGAAATGGATAATTTAATATTTTGGTCCTACCAGATATAACTAAACAATATACTCCATATCTGGGAATTAAACTCACAATGTAAACAAAAACCAAACATGTCAACATTGAGAAAACTTTACAACCAATCTGAATTGTATAAAAAAACTCAATACTACATAGTCATTAACTTGTTACAGGATTATGACATAGACTTAAGGGATTAGTCATTAGTCATAAATCATTAGGCATTAGGCATTTTAAAAATATCAAAAGTATGTTAGAACTGCATCATATCCGATCATTGTTTATACTGTACCCAGTATGGAGCATGTGTACCTCCTACTTCCTTAGCCATCACGGTTAGCAGTCATACCTACTTGTCATATCATGTAACCTGTTTTGCATTTATAACAAATCAGGTACAAAATCTTGAAGATGACACCTGAAATAACAAGCATTTAAGTTGTACTCAATTAGATTAGAAACAACCACCTACTTCACCGAGATTTAAAGATTTTCAATACCTTGGTAATTAGCTGATCCAACAGAAATGACTGGCATTGATTACCTCTACATCTTCCCTATATTAAAACATGATCAGTTTATAAAATCCTACAGTCAATCCTTATTTTTGGTCAAATGTATAAGGTAATTTATTTTGATTATGGTCAAATAAACTACACTTATTGAGAAGCTTGAAATTGTTGAAGTCGAAATGCAAAAGATAATTGATTTTTTTTACATGACCATATATCAATTGGTCCTTGTTTTTTTCATTGTGATTGAATGCATATAAGTACTAGAATGTTTTAAAGAAAGTATATAGATGTAACATACACTAACCAATTTGCATCCATCTCTATATACTGAATATAACTAACATGATAGTAACAAAGTCAAATGACTAATAACTGATTCATTAAATGTAGATTGAGGACCCAATGATGCATATTGAATTCAAGATTTTTTTTACTGGTAATTGTCCTATGAATAGGTGAGTTACTCATTTATAACCCCTTTCTTTAATTTTGCATATCACCAAAGCATGATGCTAGTGTTACGAACTTACAATCTGAACTAAATTATAAACCACATGAGTAAATTTAGTTAGAACCTTTATAATTGTAAAATTACTAATGTATGCAATCATTAGCCTTCATCATACCAATAAGCTATATAATACATCCTACCAATCTTATGGACATAAGTTTTTCCAATGTGTAACAACCATTATGTTATTTATCCAAAAGTCTAACATGATGGGTTTGCTGGTAATCTACCAAAATTTTCAAGAGGTCTATGAACTTGATGTGGGGGGAACCTTTAGATAATTAGACATAACTTTCATCTTAATATCATAAAAAATATGATTTCGTTAACATGTAATTTTAATTTGTCCCATTTTTTGCAACATTAGACTAATATGGCAGGAAAAACCTTTTAGTTTAGTGATATGCAATTCAGTGTGAGGCTGTGAGCATGTTTATTGCAACATACATAACTCTTCAAAATAAGGCCATGCATGACCATATATCTACAAAGAGAAAAAGACATTTGCCCATACAGATCTAGCTCCTACACTTTCTTTATATACCTCTTTGACAGTAGCAAAGCCCTCAACGGAAGTATATTATTGAATCTTGGGTTCCAAAAACCCCTTGTTACAGAACCATAGTTGATCATTAACACCTTCCCTATGAAATCAAAGTACCACCAAATCAGTACAAAGCTTGCATAAAACAGACTAAGCATTCCTAGTGTGGTTTTTATATACCAGGCACTTTGCTGATCAACCCAAACTGCACAATGAGAATCAGGTTGGATAATTGAGATACAACCTCAAAGTCCTTCCTCGCATCCTTGGCTAACTCACCATGAAGAACAATAGATAAATGATTGCCCCTGAAACAAAAAATTATAGGGATAAAAAACTTTGCCGCAATATGCAACTATACTTTAACTTTTACAACAGAAACTTCACCTTCTATTTGCAAGCACAAATGCAAGCTTATATGTCATCATTCCCCTAAACCTAACTTTCCTCAGAGGACCAATGCTAGAAAGAAAACCCATTACATATGAAAGAAAGCAATTACAATAGTAAATGACGACAACAAACCCAACTAAAAGACTTGGACAGAATCCTTTACATGTGACCATACTTAGATGACGACACTGCTCTTCCAAATTAGCTACATCACCGAGCTTGAAACAGTGCTTTGGCATCAAAGCTCGACATTCCACTACCTTCGAAGTCAGCATTAGTTTGAAAAGGAACTTGTCGTAGATGCCTTCACCACAACAAGTCACCGCAAAATATTAGACAAAAAACTCTCGGCCTTCCTTAAGCAGATTAGAGAATTGGTCGATAACCTCATCATTACCTAGCCTCATTATCATATGATCCCCCTTTTCACCATGCATTAACAATAAAAGCAGTATATGTCATTACATTTTCTGATCAAAAAAACATAAACAAGAGTTCATAAAAAGACTTATCGAAGACAACGTAATCAATAGAAATGATCTTCCTCGGATAACCACAAACTGACCCATTGATATCAAAATATGTCCTCCAAAACTCTCGATCAACCTGCACCAGGATAGTGGCTTCATTATTGTGAGGAGCAACAACATCAAGCCTTTGGTTGTGGAAAAACGATTGCAGGAAAAAGAGGAAGGAGTGTAAGAGGAAAACCAAAACCTATAAAAATAGAAATAACGAATTATCTATTGGATCAACCAAATACCCAAGTGATGGCCTCAGCTTGCGTCCACAACATATCCCCAGCTCCTAGAAGAAAGACATTATTGCCGGTTTGAACCTCAAATTCATTTCTTCACTTCCAAGGACTAAATGAAGACAATCGTTGTGCCTTGGGTTTAGTAAATGCTTTACTCACTCATACTGAATAGCTGACATTAGAAAAAGCATATAAGAAGTGACGTTATCCCGTAATAGTTTTTTTGCAACTAATCACTATTCATTTTTAGTTGAAACGGGACCAAGCCAATGGCTAATTGAATGACTTGGTAACATAGTTGTTACTATTGTTGTGTACAGTGTAACATGAGACAGGCGTGCGTAAATAAAAAGCAACGGCTTATTCCCCTATTACTCTTTAGTATATATTGATGATGCATTTAAAAAAATTTAATAGTCCCTTGTGGGGGAAAAAGTCAACAATAATCCCACTCTTCATCATCATCACCGTTTATCAACAAAACTCAATTTTGCGGGCATGACATGTCAAACTATAAACTATTAGTATATATGTATATGTTAGTGCTCATTTAAAAATCTTTAAAAAATATTTTTTAAATACATTTTTATAAATTGAGATAAAATTACTTTCAAATATTAAAAATATTTTTAAAAAATTAAAACCAACAGCCTCTAAAGCAACTTTTGTTCAGAAAATTTCAGAAAATATGGGAAAACGGATTTGTATCGGAGCAGCAAGAGCTGGGACCCACGAGAATCGGCCAATGCTCGAATGCTATCTTATCCTGGATTATCTTCCAATCTTCAAGTTTACACGTATTCATATTCCCACCACTCTCGCCGGCCGGTGAGAGGAACAAAAATTTTCTTAAAAAAAATGGCGTTCTCGTCGACCTTGGCGTCTCCCTTCAATCTTCCCAACAAAGTCAATTTATTTCCTAGTTTCTCACGCACCAGTCAAAAACCTCTAAAATTAGCAACAGCATTCGCCATTCCGCCTCTCTCCACCGCCGCCGCTACCGATATCGCCGGAGCAATCGACGGAACCACAATTGCAGTGATTGGCGGCGGATCCGTTGCGGCACTTGCTGCCGTACTTTCTCTCACTGACCCCGAGAGACGTCGACAGCTTCAGGCGGAGGAGGTCGGTGGCGATGACAAAGAAGTAGTGAAGGAATACTTCAACAACTCCGGATTCCAGAGGTGGAAAAAAATTTATGGAGACACAGATGATGTTAACAAGGTTCAGAGAGACATTAGACTTGGCCACGCCAAGACTGTTGAGAACACCTTGATGATGTTGAAGGATGAAGGTCCTCTTGAAGGAGTTACAATCTGTGACGCCGGCTGTGGCACTGGCTCTCTCACTATTCCTCTCGCAAAAGAGGGCGCCATTGTATCCGCTGCTGATATCTCCGCCGCCATGGTTGCTGAAGCTGAGAAGCAGGTTGGCTCTGAGTAATGTACACAGACCTTTTTAACTATCATAACGGTTTCAAAAAATGTGGTGAAATTTACAGCTGATATGTGTACTTTGAGCAAAAACGTAGAAAAGAACATAAATTAAAAGATTCCTTTATCCATTTTGTTGGTAAAGTGATACAAACTAGATATTCTGTTTTCTGTAGTTTGGCTTGCATTGCAATGGTGAAAAAACTCATTCATAGTTATACGAATTAACAAAGTCAAGTAAAAGTCCATTTATGTTTTTGACTTGTTTGCTTTGTACTGTAGCCTGGGACCTCAATTTTCATAAATTGTATATGCAGGCGAAAGAACAGCTTGTAGCCAGCAAAGATGTTTCAACACCAGCGATGCCAAAGTTTGAAGTTAAGGATTTGGAGAGCTTAGATGGGAAGTATGATACAGTGATCTGCCTAGATGTTTTGATTCATTACCCTCAGAGTAAGGCTGATGGGATGCTTTCACACCTTGCATCATTGGCCAAGAACAGATTGATTCTGAGTTTTGCACCGAAGACATTTTACTATGATTTATTGAAGAGGGTTGGAGAGTTGTTCCCAGGGCCTTCAAAGGCAACAAGGGCCTATCTCCACTCAGAGGCTGATATAGAGAGGGCGTTGCAGAAGGTTGGCTGGAAAATAAAGAAGAGAGGCTTAATCTCCACCCAGTTTTACTTTGCCAGGCTTGTTGAGGCTGTTCCTGTGTAGTGAGTGATGATGAGAGGTAAATTTTGATTATTCTACTTGTATAATCTAGAGGGGAATACAAATGTAGATTGTAAGGCCCATTTTTCTGCTTTGTATGCTACCATTCTCTGCATGTAATTACATATTTCTTCACAGCGTAGAAGATGTTGATGTATGCAACTATGCATCTTATTCTCAAAAGAAGAAAAACCAATTTGAAATTAAAAAGTAACTGATTCATCGAGTCTCCTTGACTTTTTTTTCCATTTCTTCTGTCATCAGTAGGCGTGGTTCTGGCATGTGCCTCTTAAAATCTCGAGTTCAGATATTTTATGCTGACAATTGTTCTAAACATTGGAAAATGTGAGATGTTAATGTAGAAATCTATAAATACAATCTTAGATAAAATGCTAATGCACTGGATCTTTCATATTGTATTCCTTTATTAATTATATGACCCGGAAAAGGAAATTACTCTATGGAGCAGAGGGAGAGAGGAGGACTGTAAGTAGCATTGCAAGACTAAATGGAAATCATGCGGACAGGTGACGTGAGGAATAAACTTTAGAAGCCTATTTAAAAGGAAGATAGAGAAAAGACAATCATGGACTCTAAGGCAAAATCAGCATAATTTGAAGATCCTCGTACTCAGATGTAACTCCATGTTGTTCTGATATATCATTCATAGCTTTTCAGCAATTTTTGTGAGAGCGTCAGTGAGCTTGCCAAGTGCAGCAACTATGTTGCTTGTTTGCTCCTTCTGCTGATCCCTGGCCAACTGGTAACTGAAGTTTTGATCGCTAAGATGAGCTTTCAGCAAGTTGCCATTCCTTCTCAGTACTTTCAACAACGGATTCCTGAAAGCTGCAGTGTCCTCGTGATTGTTAGGCGACCCTCGCCTTTTCTTGCACTCCTCTGGGGACATAGTCTCTATTATTCTCTTGCCTGAGCCTGTGTAATTTGCTTCAGATTTCCATAGAAGTGAGTGCTTGGGTTCTTTATGTGCTGCTCAATCATTTGTCACAGAGTGAGATATGGATAAGATGTGGAAGTTGCCACAGTCACCAAACTACTAATAATGAATAATCAAAAGCTGGATCAGGAAAGCTTCTTCGTTGTTTATACTTGAAATTCGTCAGCTTGAAGTCTAAAAAATGCCATGAATGCTTTTTTGGTAATAAAATAGTGTCATGTTTCGGTTCTATGTGTCGGTGCTGGTTCTGCTGGATGATCGGTGGTAATTACTGCTAGTTTGCTATTCCAAGAATTAGTTCATCGAAATATCTGTTTTCTCTAATATCTAACAAATTGAGTTTCAGATTACTATATTTCCGCAGTAAAATTGAAACTGAGATTGGTATGAAGTAAACAAAAATTAAAACCAGAGGCGATTTCTATGGGACTTCACATCATACCTGAACTAAGCCGAGGATGAGTGGGTGTCTTTTCTGGATTCCCTATCGTGATTGTTTCGCCAACACTTGAAGCATTCAATGGATCGGTGACTTTCTTCCCATTTGGGACTATCTCAAAGACTTCGTCCTCTGTGCTCCAAGCCATTTTCTCACTGTCAACAATGGCCTCTGCCTCCTCATCCTCTTCATCCTCATCTTCCTCACAATGCTCCTCCTCACAATGCTCCGATGCCATTGTTGCACCTCCATCACCGTTTTTCGCTTTTGACATTTTAATTAGTGTCAACGGAAATGCTGCAGCAGTGCACGCTTCTCCGTTTAATACGTTATACACCTCCCCGTCGAAGAAACCTGGCAATTTCTTCTCCCTCCGTTCATCGTTTCTCATCAACCAGAATGACTCAGACTCATGCTTAATATTCGTCTCCCACTTCTTAATCTTTTTGAAGTCGCTAAGAAGATTGCTCCATCTCTTTCGACACTGAACAGGTCCTCTATTCACGCCATGTTTTTGACAGAACGATGAGACTGAATCCCATTTTGGTTCGGACTGAGTGAGCCGGCACACTGGTGTGCCTCCATTCTCAACAATCTTCTTGGCACCTATGAGGATGATTGTTTCCTGTCTGCTCCATCGAGGGTGTCTTGTCGCTTTGGTTCTTTCACCGTTGGTGACATGAACCTCTGTTTGAAGATCTGCAGCTGGAGAAGGCGGAGATTTAGCATCTGCGCCTTTTTTCTCTGGTTCCAGTGCCATGAACTGATGTGTCTTTGAATTATCAACTTTGGGAATTAGGGTCACATGCATATAGAAAACAGAGGCGCAGGGTGCTTTTGTTGTAGGTCAATGCCACTTTATCTCCCTTATATTGTTCCTAATTAGGTTTGATTTGATATTATCCGTAAGGTAACTACCTTTCCTTTCCAAGCTGATTCTGTTGCTCGTATATAGAACTTAAAGACTCGATAAAATGGTACTATCTCTCTTCCTATTAAGCAGCGATTTACTCTATCCTGTGAGAAGTGGCTCAAATATGATGATCTGACTTGTGCAAGAAGAAAAAGGAGTTAAGGAAGTAACGGATGAGGATCAATATATTTAATTTTACTTTATTGAGTGACATATTTGAAGCAAGAATGAAAGATGGATGAAACAGTAATACTAGTTGTATTTTTTAATACTTGATAGATATTAATTTTTATGTTTAAATCCATGTTCTGTTTTATTTTGTCATGTAAATCTATTTTCAAACATGTTTAATTTCTTTAAAAATAATACGTAGATATTAGATGACTCATTAGTCATTTCATCCATGAACTTTCAATTTTTTTACTTACACTAAGAGTATATGACAAGTTTCTTACTCCAAAATTCATCCAAAAAAAAAAAAAGGATCCGCTTAGAGAATATCGACTTCCCAATAGAGTCTATTGCTTTAATGTCTTCTCTTCAAGTATTATCTCATTAAAATGGTAGAAATAAAATTTTGCGTTTCATTTTATTTATATATATCGAAGAATCAAGCTTACCTTAATTTCATGATAGCCGGTAGGTATCAAGTCGCCATTATTTCTTCCAAATCCATGACATTTATTGGCAATATACGCATTTAAGTTGGTTAATTGTGTAACCTTAATTTGGATATGCCATTTAATTTAATTCATTCAATTGATTTTTACTTCTTCTCGTGGGATTCATACGATCCAGGTGGCAAGACCCGGCCCAATATGCTGTGAATAAAGCCCATTCAAAATTGGGGTGCGAACTGCGAAGGCCTTCTCATTACAATCCCACCGCCATTTCAATTGAAATTCCCTCCCACCATAGACTAGAAAAGAAGGCACCAAAAACGAAAGGAATATCGGATCAATAGCAATGGAAGGTGTTGGCGGGGCCGGAGAAGTGGAAAGAGGGGAAATCAACTCGAAAACCCAAGTTTTGAGAGATAGGTTCAGGCTCAACGCCATCTCTATCGCCGAAGCCGAAGGTTCAATTCTTTTGTTTACTGCTTTTCCTTCTGTTTATCTAAATGCCAAAAATAAATAAATGCAAAGGAAAACGAACTTGCTGGCAACGACGTCGGAGATTTTCTAATTTCACTTCCGATTTTTTCTTCTAATTCGAGAAAACATTGCGCAGCTAAGAGGAACGGCATGGATGCTTCGGAAGTCGTGGTGGCTTGCATTGCTGATTTGGCCTTCAAGTATGCGGGTATTACTTTACTGCTTTCCTATTTCTTTCTGTGGTTAATGTGTTATCTGCTCCCTTTTGAGGATGTAGAATTAAAATTTCTAGTTTAGTAATAGACTAGCTTGCTAACTTTATCGTACGCTCGACTATGGAATTAAGAAATAACGGGAAAGTCTACATGCAAATTCATGCTATTTACCTGTGCTTGTGATGAAAATTAGTGAATTAACGGCCGTATTCTGCATTTTATGCTAATCAGTTGCTTACTGAAGTGCAATTAAAATAATGTCTTGATTATGGATAAGTGAACCTTTTTAATGGAAGTCTGCGATAGAGCAACAACGTTATCCTCATTCTTTTCCATGGGCAATTTTAATATGTAACATAGAAAACAGGATGGATTAGGAATAGTTTCAGTTTGTTGGCTTAAAATGTTTTTAAATTTTAATCTACTTACAGTGAATTGTACGTATCATTGGTATAAGCATCAAGCCCATTTGGATTTATCGAATTAATATGTTACCAGTCACGGGACAAGCAATGATGGCCTAGAATGTAGAGTTTGATTTATATTTAATGATCATTATTGGCTTATTGCTTATATCACTTGCCTTGTCACATGTTAAAGGAGGTAAGCCACTGATCTACTGTAATGTATGGATTCATTCGGGGAATAGCATGAATAAAATCATGTTCTTGTATATTTATTACTGCAGATTTTCCATGCTAATGAGTTTTAGTCTCTAAATAATGATATATCACATATTTTATTTGCATGCTGTCAAGATGTTGGTGATAATTGTTATGTTGTGCTTCGAGGGAAAATATTTATTGCGTATATGATAAAGCTGTATACTTCAAGGCCAATTACAATTTGGAATATAGCACGTAAGTACTGAGTGAAGCTACCCTCATTACTGTTTGCTGTCCATTATCAGATGGATATCTTCTAGAACCAAAGGTATAGTGATTTGCTTGGAATATAAGTCAGCTAGGTAGACTACGGAGAAAGGAATCTACAGTACTTTATCAGTAGGTTATAGCTGACCTTGGACTTTTTTACCGAAAGCATGAAAATTAAAGTGAACCGGTTGCATCTTATTGAATGCCAGTGAGCTTTAGTCATTCATAGGCGATGTGCGATTGAAGGAATGAACTCAAAGTTGCTTTCTTGCAAGCAGAACAGCTGGCTAAGGATGTTGAACTATTTGCTCAGCATGCAAATCGTAAATCTGTGAACATGGAAGATGTCATACTTTCGGGTGAGTTCCGTTTTACTCAGTTCTCAGATGGGACTTGTTTTTTTAATCTTTAATCCTCTTCATGGAATCTAAATTACATATGTTACATTATCACTCCACTGCTACCTTGGTCTATATCGTTCAATTACATACATTCTGTATATTGGTTTCAGCTCATCGAAATGAGCATCTATCCACCTTATTGAGGACCCTCTCCAGTGACTTAAAAATTAAAGAGCCGCAGTCTGAAAGAAAGAGAAAGAAAGCAACCAAAAAGGAAGACCAAGCAACAACTTAATGCTCACTCCAGTAAACATGGAGCCCTTGAAATGTAACAATTTTACTATTCAATACATTAGTTACGTATTAGTTCCCAGAAAGTTATTTTCTCTATTTGCTGCTAAGGAAGTACTTGTAATTCCCCTTTTCCCTCTTTTTTTATGTTGGAAGATATAATACAGATTGTCTCAGAAACCCCATCATTACGATAAACCAGCCGTACCTCTTCCTACCCAAGGCAGGTTGCGAGCACATAATTGACTTATCATAGTGTGTGTGTGTGTGTCTGAGCTTTTTTGGGCCAATGGCTTGTAAGCTTGTAGCATAATGATAGTGTCTGGCAAAAAAAAAAAAAGCATAATGATAGTGACCTATAGCCTCCCAAAAGTTTCAATTCAAGACCGCCATTATACCTCAAGCACTTATCTTGCCCCATCTAATTCCCCAAAAAAAAGGGTAAATATGAGCCTTTTGGTGCTCTAGATAAAAATCAATGTTGATGGCTTGGTGTGAAATATTTTTGACCTTTTTTTAGGCTTGGGCGTCTACATAGCGTATCTGCTAACAGACGTACGAGTATTATTCTCGCAAGTTGCGCGCGACGGAGATCCCAGAGTAAAATTTTAATAATAGTTCAACTAACAAGGGGAACAGAGATGCTTTGGGCAACACTAGAAGAAACAAACGAGGTTGTAAACTGTTACTTGTCCCCCTCAACAACGCTTCCCACCACGATTTATGTGCACCGTTATTACTCTAAACGAGGCACTCCATTTCTTCAGGTAAATAAAAAACGCTGCCTGCGAAGACCCATTTTTATATGACCATGACATAGCACAATATAAATTATTACTCATACAGTACACTTCAACCAATTAGTCTACCCATTTTACATTTGTGACGCTGAAATTTACATGTTCCAAGTTATTTTGATGCAACGAATGGAATGAAATGAAATAATAATTTCATATATGAAGAATAATATTTGCACAGGTAATTAAACAAAATACGAGGAACTAGTTGCGTTCAACTTTGGTGAGGCGGGAAATTTTGGGAATTGGTGGTGGAATGAGGCGCGGGGTGGGAGGGAAGTGAATCAAGGGTGGCAGGGAATCTTTCAATTTGAAAAGTGAAGTACGAAGGTTGAAATGAGGAAGAAATGGTTAGAAACTGTTGAAGCTTATTTTGGCAGCTTCTGCCTTCTAATGGGAAAGGCAAAAGCAGAGGGAGCAAGTTAAAGAGGGTGGGTCGGTCAGTCGCGAAAGCTCAAAACCCGGGAGATCAATCCATTGGAAAACGCAGCGTTTCATCGCTTGTTCCATTGCTGTTGAACCCCATACTTCCCCATCCTTATTCCTTATCCTCTCACTTGGGTGCATCAAAACGTGATCCCTACCCTCTGATTCTCTCAACCGCCTCCGAATAATAATCCTTTTAGAAACGTCATCCCTCACTATTCTTTCCGTCACTTAGATGTGTCAAATATCCAGTTTATTAAAAATTTTAAAAAAATTTAATATAAATGATCTATAAGAGTTTTTTTTTTTTTTTTTGTAAAAATTTTTTAGTTTTTGCCACATCTTATTGGACAGTTTCGCTGATAAAAACTAGGCGCGGGGTGGCAAAAACAGGTTTTTGTGGAGAAGACATAGAACGTTTTGTTTTTTAAAGTAGTAGCAAAGATACAAAAGAAGTTGCAGGGCGATGGTGAAGGCACATTGTTCCAAGGGGGAGTTGTCAAAGTGGGGCCCACGGATGAACAGTTTCATCGTGTTCTCATATGCTCGCAGTCGCAGAGTCGCAGTTCAGGTCATTTATCACTGTTCACGTGGGACTACTCTCTCTCTCTCTCTCGTTTCGCGTTTCAGTTGAGTTCAGTTCTTCCGTTTCACTTTTAACCCACCCCCTAGTTCTTACGCACATACAACAAACTATTCCCTCTACCCTCTTTTTCTCCTTCTTCTTCTTTTAATTTTCAACCCGACTTTTTCTTCTCAATATTTATATTTAACCTGATCTGATGTTTAGTACTCGTGCATTATAGATATGAATAAGTAGTGACAAGTCTCATGATCTATCGTGTAAAAGTTAATAAAAATGAGGTATTGTTGTAAAAACAGCCAATACAATACAAGGCATTCCCGTGTGAGAGTGGAAGAAGCACGTGAAGGTTCTTCCTTTGCTTCCCAAACATCCTCAACTGTTGTCATTTCGCCACCACATCTTCTTGATCATCTCAACTGACCCCCCCTCCCCCCAAAAAAGAAACAAAACAAATTCCCTGTATATTTTGCTACCCAACGCGTTCCCATCTCTAAAAATTTTAATACTAGTACTATCTTTATTGATTGTCTCCCGATGTTTTTCCCAATGAAATCATCCTATATTTGGATAGAGATAAAATTATAGGAGAAAAGAAAATTACGAAACTTTAGATTAAAGAAAATGTTGGAAAAGAGTGGAATGGAAATAAAAATAATGAAAAATATTTTGTTACAGAGACCTTTGGTTGACACTAGAAAAGAAAATAGGTTGATAGAAAAAAATTTGTTTCGTTAAAAGAAGATGAGTTAAAAGATATTTTTCCTCTATTTAAAAAATATTATGTAAAGGCCCTTATTTTAAAAATAATGGTTAAAGCCCTATGTTTTCATTTTAACTCCTCTAACTATATACACTTCATAGATAACGCATGATCATGAATCACTTTAAATAATTCACCCATAACCACGGCTTAATCGCTATATGATGCACGTTGTAAAAACGTGGAAGAAAAAACTATGTTTGCCCCTACTTTCTAATAACGTAATAGAGCAATAACTATGAGATACACATCACTCACTTGTGGTTATACATGAATGTAGGGATGAGCAAATCAATACCGAACCCGAAAACTGAAACGAACTCAATTTGGTTTTTTCGATTCGGTTAATTCGGTTTACGATTTTTGCTTTGGGTTATTTTTATGTATATTCAGTGTTCGGTTCAGTGTTTGGAAATAAAATTTGGTTATAACCAACATAACATGTAATTGATGAGCTTGCATGTATGTTTTATCTATATGTCTAATAGCCCAAGTCCAATACTCATTATCTTTCTTAAGAAAATATATCAAGTAGCCCAAGTCTAAACTTAAGCTAAACCCTAACTCCCTAAGTCTCCAACCCCAAGCTAACTGCTCTCTTGCCTGCTGCTCAGCATAGCAGTCGACGCCTCAGTCTCTCATTCTCGCCTGATTCACCTCTCAAACTCTAGAAGGTCAAACTCGAAGAACACACTGCATCCCGGGCTCTATGGGTCCTCGACACTCTCTTGCCTCTTAATCGCTCTCTTGAAGCCAAGGTTATGCCACGCATCCACTCTTCCGTTTTCACATTATCACCTACTCACCTTTGCTCTCTAACCTTTGTTTTCCAGTGTCATTTGAATGGATCTCTACTCTCTCTCTCTCTCTTTTTGTGAAAAGGGGCTAACATGGCCCAGTTATACTATATCATGCTTTATCAGTTTTTCTTTTTACTGGCATTAACTCAACTCTGGCTCCCCTTTTCAATTTCACTATTTATTCCATTTTAGGCTTTGATTTTATCATAGATAATATAATTCTTAGTTTCATCAGTGAATCAATATTATAGTTAGTTTAAATTGATATATTTGATTCTTTAGATTGTGCAAAGTAAGGGACATTTTTTAAGCATTTTCAGTATCATGACACTTGAAACATGAGGGTGTTGAATGTGATCTCGGTTAATTCGGTTAACTTGGTAACCGAACTGAAATATTTTGATTGATTTGGTTCGGTTATTATAGGCGGTTTAGTTTTAATTCAGTGTTTAAAAATGCCTCTTTTCAGTTATTCGGTTTTCACCGAATGCTCACCCCTACATGAATGAATAAAAACAACTTTAATCACATGAGTCTGATGGGAGGCTCATGATTACGCGCACCAAAATAATTTTACTCTAACCGTTACTTCCCCATCACCCGCATGTAGTCATAACCACTTTCTGTGGAATAATTTTACTCATGGGTACGTCATGGTTATATGATTGTTATCTAACTTTACTCTCAACCGTTGCGCATCTATCATCCGCATCTGGTCAATACCGCTTTCCTTGTGCGGAATATCACATATTTAACCACATTCACCACACGAGTATTTTTATGGTCAGGCTATAGTTGACCAAATTTTGTCGCAGTTGTGGAGTTTCAACCACCTCCAAATACTTCAAATCACATATTTAACCACGTTCACCACATGAGTATTTTTATGGTCAAGCTGTAGTAGACCAAATTTTGTCGTAGTCGTGGAGTTTCAACCACCTCCAAATCAGCTCCAAGGGGCAATGGCCTTTTTACTCAACTCAATACAAAAAACGAGGAACGATGGGTGCATCAAATTGAATGCAAACAACAATACGACAACCAAAAGATAGAGAGAATAAGCAACCTGCCTATTTTTTGGGATGCAACGTCGTCACTAGAAAAATGCCACTCGCCCTCTCTGTTCTCCACCACCATTTGTTTTTACAGCTTTAGCAATATGAATGGGGATTAAATTCTTCACCTTTTTATATCACATCGCCATCACATCAGGAGTTATGAGTATTTCGTCCATTTTCATAAGGGTTGGAAAATGGGCTCCCACCATTTTTTGTGGGAACCCATTTTCATTTAAATGTGGGAAAATGGGCGTTAGCTGGAAATTTTTTTCTAGGGAAAATTGTGATCCAAACTGTCGTCATCGGAGGGAAAATTCAATTTTCCTTTTTCCGCCTCTGTTTTTCTTCGATCCAAATAGGCGAGGAATGAAAACTTTCAAAAATAGTAAAAAAAAATCATTTTTAAAAGTTTTTACTTTAAAAATATCCTCTCCCCTTACTTTTTCCTCACTTTCTCTCTCCATCTAAACATAGCCTTTAGTTAAATGAGAATGCTTCCTTGTCTCTTGAGTTGGAAAAATGTTCATAAATATGAGTAATAGAAGTGATAATTAGAACCGCCTCAATTAATTTTCTTCAGTAAATAAGTGTTTAGGAAAATTCCATTAAAATATCAAATGAACTTCATTAATCCACAAAAGTCTATTATATAGTTGGAAAGGACATATAAGGGTTTTGGAATGAATCTAGGATTATCAAGTTTAGGGGTAAAGACCAAAATGCCCTTTACATCTTAGCCTTTTATGGACTTTTCTCCATCGTTCTCGTTCACATCTCAGCCTTCTTTGGACAGATAAGAGTTCTCGTTCTTGAACTCTCAGTGTCGTCCTATCTCGTTGTCACCCACTCACAGTCGCCCCTCGCGGTCCCATCTCGCATTGCCATTATCGGTGGATCAGTCCATCACTGTGAGGTATTCTTTCAACTTCCCACTTGATGTCTTAGGCATTTTTCTGATCAACCTTATGTGTTGAGTTTGCATATTATAAGGAGTTGTAGTCATGATTTTGGAGAAATCCAGGAGGGAGCCTGAGGAAGAAGAATGTGAACAATAATGAGATTGACGAAATTCGTAATGCGATTGATAAGTTTAGTAATGGTTTTGGAAAAATCTGTAAATGTTTTGACAAAAGAGTTTGCTGATGAAAACATGTAAATCAAGATTCACAAACATTTATAGTATTTCACCAAAATTCGTAATGGGATTGACAACTTTAGTAATGGTTTTGATAAGAATTGTAATGGTTTTAACAAAAGAGTTTGCTGATGAAAACATGCAAGTCATGATTCACCAACATTTATGACATTTCATCAAAATTCATAATAGAATTGACAAATTTATTAATGGTTCTAACAATAATTGTAATGATTTTGACAAAAGAGTTTGTTGATGAAAACATACAAGTCAATATTTACCAACATTTGTGGCATTTTACTAAAATTTGTGATGCGATTGACAAGTTTAGTAATGATTTTAATAAAAGCGTTTGCTGATGAAAACATGTAGGTCAACATTTACAAATATTTATGTCATCTCATTACTCATTTTTTCAATCTCATTACTCGATTGGTATCAGTCTTTTTACTCAATATATGAAGGGATCTAAGTCATTGTGCATAAATCAAAAGATGAGTTGCAAGATATTTACCCCCAGGTCATCAGGAAACGCTCTTGTGAAAACCATTACGAATCTTGTCAAACTCATTATTGCTCTTGTCAATCTCATTACGAATTTTTATCAAAGGCCACAAAATGTTGATGAATCCTGTCTGACGTTTTTGCAAATCACGTTATTCATTTTGTCAATCCTATTATGAACTTTGATGAAATGCCACAAATGTTGGTGAATCATGACTTGCATGTTTTCATCAGCAAACTCTTTTGTCAAAACAATTTCCAAATTTGTCAATCTCATTACGAATTTTGGTGAAATACCATAAATGTTGGTGAATTATGACTTACATGTTTTCATCGGCAAACTCTTTTGTTAAAACCTTTACGGATTTTGTCAAAACCATTACTAAACTTGTCAATTGCATTACGAAGTTAATCTCATTACTGTTCACCTTCTTCTTCCTCATGCTCCCTCCTGGATTTCTCCAAAATCATGATTACAAGTCCTTCTAATATGCAAATCCAACACATAAGGTTGATAAAAAAAAATGCCTAAGACATCAAGTGGGAAAGCTAAAAGAATACCTCACAGCAATGGGTTGAACCGTCGATGACGACAATGCAAGATGGGATCGTGAGCGGCGACGGCTAGTGGGCAACGGTGAGATAGGACGTTAAGAGTTCGAGAATGATAACGAGAACTCTTATATGTCAAGATAAGGCTAAGATGTGAACGAGAACGATGAAGAGCAAGGTCCAAAGAAGGCTGAGATGTGAAGGGCATTTTGGTCTTTATCCCTAAACTAGCTAATCTCATATTCCCCCCAAAACCCTTATCTGTCTTTTCCAACTTATAATAGACTTTTATGGGTTTAGGAAGTTTATTTGGTATTTTAATAAAATTTTCCCTAATTGTTTTGTATAGAGGGAAAATTAATGAAAAATCCCATCAAAAAGTTTTATTGAAGAAATAAACTTGGAAAATTTTTATACAAATCAGGCATCTCTATACATTTGACTCCATGTTTGGAAATTAAATTTTCTTTTTGTGCTTTATAAGTAAAATTTTCCTATAAATTTTATTGATAAAATTTTTGATATTTTTAAAAAATATCTAATTTTATTAATTTATGTAAAATTATTATTAGGAACTTATTAAAAGGATATGAGAAAGTAATATTTTAAAATATAATTAGACATTATCATAAGAACAAATGCAAGAGATAATAAAATAAAGTAGTAATGGAATTGGATTGGTAATTTAATTTGGTATAGTCTGCTGCCTACGGCACGGGATCACATGGAGGGATTTAGCTAAAGGGCTATGGTAGGGTAGTGGGGACCACATTGGTTTAGAGCTTACAAAATTGAAGGATCCCCTCTGCCCAATCCTGGGAGTCCCATGTCCCCCAACCTACGCAATAACACCAAAACATTAATTTCTCAACTAATCACCTCACGCCACGTCTCCCCTCTCCTACTCTTCCTTCCGTCTTTACACCACCCCCGCCTAATCTTCCTGTTTGGTAATTACTAATTACTCCCTTAGTTATAAAATATATTTAGGAGGTGATTTTGATTTTAAATATAAAGTAAAATTTATTAATTTATTTTTATTGATACTCCTTCAACAATAATTAATGATGAGGGGATAAGGAAATTAAGGAAGGTGGCTAGAGTATTTTAAAAAATATATGTCATGTTAATTAATTTAACTAACTTTCTTAATCTAATCAAATCAAGTAAATACGTCTTATATTGAGGATGGAGAGTATTTTATATGGTGAGTCTTTTTTATAAGATACTTGGTGGTTGACTAAAATTAAAGAAAAATGTTAAATATTATTAATTTTTATTTTAAAATTTAAAGATAAAGTTATATTTTTTATATAATAAATTTGATGTAATAAGATCAATGGTTGAGTTTAGTTGATTGGGGAATGTGTTTCCGTGTAAATCCCATCGATCTCATCATCACTGCGTACTGTTTAAATCTAAATTAATAGTTCATATTAAATTTTTATTTATTTATTTATTTAAAAAATATTTTAAAGTGAATAAATTTTAAAAGAAGGATAATCTCTTAATTATTAATTTAAAAAATTCTCAGAGATTATTAGTTGTAAATTTTATATCTTTATCACTGAAACCGTCTCTGAACCAATCAACATCCAAATTGGTTTTGTTGTTGGGCTCCTCTATTGAACTCTTGCAACATGATGAAACGCAACCATTTTTAAAATGAATTTAGTTAAAAATCAAATCACTATTCTTTTTTATTTACTGTATTACTCTAGTCGATAGAAAATAAGTCGGATTCATCTTGTTTCCCAAGGACGTCAAGCATGTAGAAAAATTTTGAGTGTATCCTTTTTGCCAACAATGAGTGAGATAATTATTATCAAATAGTACACATTTTTTAATCCGGATTGGACATGGCACAAGTTAATTATTATCACGATGATTTTAGAATAATTTAATGAGCACCAATGAGTAGGGATGTACGAATATCGCATATTTAATTATGTATACTTTTTTTAGCCAGAATAAAGATAGTACACTACAGAGAGGGGTGGAGAGAGACGTAAAAAATAAATTAAACTAACAAATCCATAACTTTAATCCTTTCAGTGATTCTCTGTCATGTCTTATTTAAAAACTACGCAAATAATATTCCAATCCTAAGAAATAAGCGTGGGAAACCGAATGCCCAGAAAAATCAAAGTGTAATGTGTTTCTCGTATACATTTGACTAACATATTTCTTTTGCATACAAAAACCCAGCATATTTTAGATAAATCATTAAAGTTAATTTACTTTCCCATAAAATAAGGTGGGAATGCGTATAAACTACAGTATATTTTTTTCATCATCCATTTTTGTTGACTAATGATCGATGGTGCGACCAAACAAAAATAATGATAGATGGGAACTTGGGAAGGAAAGGCACCCCTAGTTCCATTGGGACAAAATGCCATTTTTATTTATTTATTTAAAATAGTGATGAGAGTCTTTAAAAATATTTTTCAATCATAATTTACTGTATATAAAATAAGTATGTGAGATGGGTGTTATCTTGACTTACGTGAATAAACACTTATAAGTAAAAAAGCTATGTTTGAAATAGTTCATGGAAGCTCCATAAGTGCTTATAAATTATGATTTACGGAATATAAAGTAGTTTTTACGGTTTACGAGGTAAATGTGTGGAGGAGTTTTATCTCTATTTATATAAATTGGACTTATACGATAGGCAAACAAGCTATAAACTAATCCAAACATGCTAACAGAAGCCTAAATCTATGCACATTCTTATACGAGTTAAAGGGGAAAATTTAATCAGTATTGATTCTAACAGGAGGAGTTGCATCTGCTTAGATACGGTGTTTTGAATTTGAATTTGCTTGAATAAAGAAAATAGCAGAGGCACTTATAATCAAGATTGATAATATTTGAATATGGCTCATTCACCCAGTCATATAAAAAAAAGAAAAAAAAATTTAAAAGTAAAAGGTTTTTTTTACCTAAAAAAAAGTAAAGTTATTATTAGTCACACTTTTGTATATAATTAAATCCAGACTTTTTTTCAGTCATAAAATTGTAAAGAATCTAAAATCGACGGAAAATGACCAAAAAAAAAATTTGAATCACAAAAACTCTAAAATGCCTGTTAAATTAGTAAAAAGACAAAACATATTCTATAGTAGGAATCTAAAACTTTAAAATTTAGGTGTTGATAATTTAAATTTATAAATTAACAAATCGGGTAAAGAGATAGATAATTCGAACTTCTTAAATTGTCACTATTTATGTCAAAGTTGATAAGGGTTGTTTTTAAATTGTCATTTCTCATATTTAAGTTATCAATACTCAAACTTTAAAATATCAAATTTCTACTTGATTACATTTTTGTCGTTTTACTAATTTAATAGATATTTTAAAGTTTTTATAATTTAAATAATATTTTTTTATCATTTTTTTCTAAAATCTAAATATTAATTCAATGCGAAGCATAAATCTGACCAATAATTGCGGGTGTTAGGAGCAGGAAGTAGAGAAGAAAACACGCCAAGAGACAAAAACAAAAGGCAACTGATCCTCAATGACAGACGATAATACTAATTGATATATTATCTAAATTAGTTGTTGAGTGGTTTGCGATCAAACATAGGCCTCTCTAAGTTGATTAATTATTAATTAAAATAAAAATAATCATAACACAACGAATGAGATGTTCAGAATAAATGATTGGCGATATAAATTAAAAGTGGCTGCTGGTTGGTTACATCAACCGGGAGCAGGTCCATGTGCTGACATTTAAAAATAATTCCTCTTATTTATTTTCAGTAAATCCTTTTTTCTTTTACAAGTTGTTTTTGTTTCCACAATTCCCATTGGTGGTTTAAGTATAATATACTAACCCACATCCTAAATGGAAAACCTAGTTTATAAGTGAAGTTTGTTCTTAAATATAAGATTTTGTTTTTATTTTATCTCTCATATTTATCATTTTTTAAAATTGATATACATAACTTATAAACTGAGATATAATTTAATGACATACAAAAATATTTTAAAGAAATAATGTAATATATACTATAATTGAGTTATTTATTTAACTTCCTTAATATCCTCAAATTATATTTAGATGTTTTATATTTAAGATAAGAGATAATATTAGTTTTTTATTTAAATATTATTGTCAAAATTCATCCTCACAGGTGGCAACATCTGGAGGGAAAACAGTGAACCGAATGTTTGGAATAGCGATTGGAACTTTCAATCGTGCTTTTCAATCATGATTTACGGTATACGAGATAACTTTTACGGTCTACGAAATAAATATGTGGAGGAGTTTTATCTCGATTTATGTGAATCAGACTTATGCTACCAAACATCCTCTATACCTCAAGTTTTGTCTTGGAATCATCAGTAAAATAATATTGACAATTAATTAATAATTAATATTACTACTCTCATATTTATTACGTATTATATTTATTTGAAATGAAAAATATTTAAATTAACATAAATTTATAATAATGAATCATATTCAAAGAAAAAGCATTGCATCAAGCTTTAAAATAAAAATAATTTCTAAAAAATATGATTAATAAATTCCACTAGTAAGCAAAGCTTTTTCTTGGGGTGTCAGGCATAGAATAAAATGCCCGTATCCGATTGAACACGAGAAGGTTCCAGTCTTCACCACAAAAAATAATTAATTAATTATTGGAGTTAAGTGGTTAATTAATCAATGAAACAAAATAAAAAAAGGGTACATGATGCAAATCATTTTAAGAAAACAGAAAAGAAAATCGGATACGACAGTAACCTAAAATTGATGGACAACGGAACCCAAACCCAACACGAAACAGAAGAAAGGGGGGAGATAGATAACGTGTTGTTTGAATGGAATACGAAATTTGTGTTCGTTTTTATTATTGACCAATAGCCAAACGTTTACGTTTTACTTAGGGGTTGTGTACTTTTATTTTTTTTAGTATTTCTATTATTTTAACTGCAGCCCTGCACGTTTTTCTCCCCCCTAGGCCCCTACTTCTTACTCGAACATACAATATTAAAAAATAACTGTACTTGAAAAACAGATAAGAGAGAAACATAAAATGTTATAACAATAATATGGTTTTATTATTCTACATAATGTAATCAAATTAAAGTTCACAAGGCTATGACAATTGATCCTTCTTTTATTTAACTAAAAGGGATAATCTCTCCCATGATTTAAAATACAGTCAGTTTTCGCATATTTCAGCAAATATGTTATTTCTGATATTTTAATAGAACCGGTAAAATGAGCGAGCCCAATCTACCACCAGTAAAAAATGGAGGGTTTGAGTTGGCTACACAGACCCGCTCTGTTGAACCCAAAAGTTATTTTTTTCATTTTTTTATAAAATAAATTTAAATACCTTTATCGCTTTTCTTTTGATTATATGTTTAACTATTTTCTCGTATTTTTTATTTGACATTTTTATTTTTATATTATATTTATTTATTATATTCTTATTAAATTTAAAAGAAATGTGTTTATATGTTTTTGTAATGTGAATAAATTGAAAAAAAAAAGAAACTAAGAATAAAATTGACTTCCTAATATAAATGTATAAAAAAAAAGAAATGTTATGTGGGTGAGTGAGTGAGTGAGTGAGTGAGTGAGTGAGTGAAAAAAAGAAGTAAGGTTTATATTTTTTACAAAAATGAATGAAATAATTTTTTTAACAAATTAATCATGTAGCCCACAAGCTGCACCAATTCCCAACACGATATTTCAATATCATTTTTAATTATTAAACTTAACTCTCAAGGTAATTGTATGTAAATTTTTTTAACAAAAAGGTTAAGTGAGGACTGAGGAGTACAACTTATGGATTTCCTATCAATCAGATCCTTACATCTACATTAATATATAAGTTTGAAATAATGATTGAAGTTTATAAAAACAACATTTCAATTTTGATTTATGGTATACGAGGTAAGTATGTGAGAGGAGTATTGTATTGATTTACGTGTACAAACACTTATTATAAGCCTTTTAAAAACTTATCTAAACAAATTTATTGAGATTTAAACTTACAACATTATAGTTATGATCCAACTTCTTATCAATTGGATCAATCTTTGATGACTGTTCATAGATAATTTTAATAGTAAGTCAATGTTCTAATCACATTTAAAAGTATAAATTAATTTACACATGTAGTTTAAGCTTTAATTTTTTTAATAATTGTTTATGTTTTGCAAGGTCAGTCCATGAGAAAATAAATACATTGCCAAAATGTATTAGTACACATAATTAAACGAGTAACAGTAACATTGTAAACGGATCTTCAATATGTTATATATTATTAGACCCAGTGGCTGCTATATTTTTTGTTTTTGGCGGAACTGGTTGCTATAATTTTATTGGTCATGCATTACGTTGTAATTTTAAAAAATATAGGTTTTTGTCAATTTTCTTTTTCTTTTTTTTTTTTAATTTAGTTTTACTAATTAACTAATGCGATTTTCTCTTTGGAGCAAGTGTCCATCTTTCATTAATAAAAAATGTTCATAATTCATACTTATTATTTTTTTCGATGAACATATTTATTCTAAAATTAAAATTATTTATATTTTATGACTGGACTGTAAGATCATCACCGGTAACGGATGCTAATCTTGCTTAGAGACATCAATCCAAAACAAAAAATCTCTTTTAGACAATTATTTACATTTTTCATGAAATATTAAATGTATGACGACTCACCCCTCAAATGTAAGGAAATTACTGCTATTAGGCATCTTTTTAACTATTGTTAAATTTGCAAAACAATGTAATAATAACCATTATTTAATTTACATACGTGCATAATTCAGAATTTGAAATAAATGTGAGCGCAGTTTGAATGAAATCTGGCAATCTGCCAACACACAAATTACATGAACTTGTTGCAATAAAAATGCACCTATGGAGAGAAAAATACACGTTGTCCCGTGATTAGTCTAGTCACTTCTTTTGTTTAATGAAAATTAACCTCGTCTTTGTAAAAATTAAAGGACGAAAAACCTAAGGCTTGGAAAGAAGGCATTGCCATGTGTACATGGAGAAGAAAATTTATATCACATTTGAGGCGTATAATTTTTTACTATTTTCATATCACCTTATAAAAATGATGCATAGTTAAATTGGCCTATAAATAATATAATTTGCTGACCACATACCCGACTGTATCTTTAGTTGGGAAGTAAAACCAAATAAAAAAAAAGAAAAATAAAATATTGATGTTTTTGTTTAAATTAAAGCCTTGGAGCCTGTTTTGGATGTCGTTTTGCCATATCAAATGTAGCTTTTTTTAAAAAAAAAAAGTTTAATGCCAGTTGGTTTAGGTATTCGGGTTGATGATTTGGTAACTGAGTTTTTTTTTTTTTTCCAAAAGCAGTTTTTGAGAAGAAACTTAAGAGTCTGACTTTTTTTTTAAAAAAATACTTCTACTATCGTCAATCCAAACACAAATTACATTTATACTTTGACTTTTATTTTATTTGACTTTTGTAAAAGATGGATTAAAAAAAATTATTTATGCTACTGCTAATGCAAACCGACCCTTACACTATCGCTAAAATAGACTGATGGGCATACTATATTAACATGTTTGGAAACTCTATTTAGAATCGGGCTTATTTTATAAGCCCGATTTACGTAAATCGAGATAAATCTTCTCCACATATTTACCTCGTAGAACGTAAAAGCAACATCGTAAACCGTAAAAATTACTTCGTATTCCATAAATCACGATTTATAAGCACTTATAGAGCTTCTATAAGCTAATCCAAAAGAGCTAAATTGTTAGTGAAATACAATATTAAAAGATTTTTGATTCTTTGTAAGGAGTGACAAGGTACTACCAATGTGTTGAAATTATTACTTGCTTGGCTTACAAATTATATCATATATTTAGGATTGGTGAGCAATCCACCCTCAATAGAAATTTTATTTCGTGTGAATGAGTTAAAAGTGTATAATAACAACCATTTAATTATAACTATTATGTCATAACAACAAAACTTTATCTCAATAGATGATGTTAGCTATATGATACTATTATATTATATTATATCAACAACAAAATCTTACGATAGATTGTTAATCACAAGATCTAGCTCGGTATATTTATTGAGTGTCTTATTTAGTCTTCATCTAAGACTCCACTTAATCATAACCAATACATGTCTCTAATAATTCTGGGAAAAAAAAACCAGCGCAAATATGTAAAAGGATTTTTCTTTAAATTCCAGAAATAATCTTCCTACTTATGGGGTAATACTTAACTTGTTTGGATTAACTCATGAAAGCTCCATAAGTGCTTATAAATCGTGATTCACGGAATACAAAGCAACTTTTACAGTTTATGAGATAAATATGTGGAGGGGATTTGTTTCGATTTACGTAAATTGGGCTTAACAAACAAACTAAGTACTGTGTATATCAGATCTTCCGCAGACTCTATTTAACGGGAGCCTTATACACCAAACTGCTTTATTATATGGGCAAATGTAAGATGAGAAATACGAAGTTTACATAGGATTACGTTGATGCATATTTAAGTATGCAGCTAACTTGAAATTCAAGATGTGTAAAAGTATGGAACTCTTCTTTTCATATAAATTATAAGGCTTGGACTTATAATACTACTATTAGTCAGGGAATATTGGGTTGAGTAATGGAGAAAATAATGAGTGCATGATAGACTACGGAAGGAATCAGTAATTGGTAATTAGCAACAGAGAAAATAACGGGAAACCATCTGAAAAATCAATCAAGAAAATGAAGCTAAATAAATATAATCTAAATAAATCCAAAATCTAAAATAAATCAGACGGCAATGAAGACTGAAATGGCAGGGAAGGGAGCCAGAAAATAGTAATACGTAGTCGTCATGCTTTTCATGTTAAAACATATAAAATTCGCTCGTCGTATATATAGGGAATGCTCTGATTTGTTCCCAAAAAGTTTTATTTATTTACAACAAAACCGCTCAAAAGGCAAAGACATAAACGCATAACCTCTGCCTATATTCTCTCCTATTTTCCATTTCTATTTTCTCTCTCTAAATCTCATTTTCTTTCCTTTTCTCTTCTTCTTCTTGTTTTTTTTTTTAATTTCAAAGCCAGCTCACGCTTTCTTCTCGTTCCTGTCTCTCTCTTTCTCTCCCCTCTCTCAAACTCTATTGTTGTGTGGTCTGATTCTCTCCCCAAATCAGAGGGCGACCGGCGACCGCAATCGCCGGATAGTCGCCCCAGCTCGCCGGAGCATTTTGTTTCATGATTTGTGCTGCGAATTGTGAATTTTTGTTCACTTGTTTTCCTTTTTGCTAGCGTGGTTCTGGGGAAATACAGACCAACGGAAAGGAAGAAGAATATTCTTTTGTTCGCTAGAGATCGCCGGGAAGGCAATGCACTGAGAGAAGGAAGGATATTTTGAAGCAAATATACTGAGATCCCCTCATTTCTGAATTCTTTTATGCGGGGACCGCGGGTAAGATTCATTTCTTAAGAAGTTTCAAAATGAGCAGTTGCTGAATTTTGTGGAGAAAGCCAGAATTTTGAGTTCTCTCTGTTGGCCAATGATGTCTAAATTTAAAGGTGCGAGTCTGTTTGTTTGAAAACTCATGGTTTGTGAATTTTTTTTCTGTTGGTGTTACTGATTCCAAGTGAATATTCAATTTATAACTTCTTTATGTAAATCGCAACCCCTTCTTCCCTGGTAATTTGAGTTTCTGAACTTGATCTGTTGTTGATTGAGGTTTTCCTCTGAAGTTCCCCTCCCATCGGTTCATGTTGCTGACAGAATCAAAGGAGGAGGATTATGGGCTCAAGCTAGATGCGATTATCTCTTTTTGCCAAACAAATTTAAATAATTTTTTTCCCTGTTCTGTTTGATTTTCTTGGCTGCTAAATGGCCCAACTGTGCTTGGTTGCTGGGTAGGTAAGAAACGAGATTTGTTCTTTTCACAAAATTTTGCTGTGCCATTCGTGGTTCTGGTGATATTTGGGTGAAGTCATTGCTGTTTTCTGCTTACAACCCAATGCTTTTGTATTTTAAATGTGCTATTGCCTATTACGATCGAGGAAGCAGTTTTGTCTTAATTCCAAGCTGCTTTTTCGCCTTCTATTTTATTTTATTTTTTTGGCTGAGGGGTTTTGAAATAATGTCAGTGGCGGTGTATTTGTTGAGATAGATGAATAAATGATGCTTTTTGAATCTGTAGTTGCCTCGAATTTTCTTTCCGCCAAAAACAGGTTCATTGTGCAGTGCCTTGTTTATTTTCGTCTGCCTTCTTCTTTATCAAGCAAATGACCTTAAGTTTCCAACAGATGACGAGGAATAGGGCCCATCAAAGCCTGCAAGTGAGGAGCTTTTCGGTAATTGTTTCTTTCCAGAGTTTTGGACGGTGAGCTGCGCGATGCCTTTTGAAATAATGAACCAGAGGGGCATATCTGCCTCGTCCCACCTTTTTGATGACAATTCCTTTTTGCCTGAGGTATTTATTGTCCCACACTCGTATTTTACTTTCATCAACTTCTATCATTTGATCACCAGTCGATCCATGGTAAATATCACGGTTTAAGGCTCAAAATGTTCTTTTCAACCTTTTAAGACTTCCGTCTTCTTTTAGTCAAATTGCTCATGAACTCTATGACTTGAACGTCATTGCCTCTTTGATCTCATGGTTTTCTGAAGCTTTCTTGAACTTTAATATTTGGCAGAGGAGTGTTGGATTGCAGAAGCCAAAATCCTTTCATGATCATTATTTACAAGGTGAGGATCCATTGACTCTCTTCTTTTTTCCCCTTCATGGAAATAGTCACATGTATCTAAGTTTGCTCATTAGTCTAGTTCAACATTAATGCCTCCAGTTTTATTAACTAAATGCAAGAGGTAGAGTTGTAATTAAACAGATATTTAGTCTAGATACTGACGAATCACATATCAATGAGCTTGCTAATTTTAAAAAGGAAGTTTCCTATAGACATATATTTAGTCCAGATACTGATGAGTGCATGCTTGTGTCTATGTTCTATAAGTATCTGCTGTACTTGCAATTAATTGTTCAGACAAATTAAGCTGTACTGTATTTTTTTTGGGGAAAATAGGAGCATCACAGCGAAGCATTTCAAATACATCGTCATCTCTAGAAATGAGTGCAAACTCTGGCTTGCCAATGTCACAAACAAGTCTGTCGGGAGAAGCTACAGGAAAGCTGCATGTTGCTGGAGGGGGCATCATTGATGTGTTGAAGTCTACCAAGGAATCAACGAATCATCACCCCAGATCATGGTCTAATGTGCACATGCAGCCAGAATCTGCATCTTATAGTTTAACTGGCAAAAAGATTCTCACTGATACTACTTCTCACGAGAGCAGCCTATTCTCTAGCTCACTGTCTGATATATTTAGTAAAAAATGTAAGATACTGTTTCATGCAAATGCATCGCTTTCAAGCATGTATCATGGGAAATGCTGCAAACTTGGTTCATCCGCATTGGCACCTTCTTTTCAAGTCCTGTAGAAACAAGCGTCTATTGCATTAGTTTCCCTTGTATCAGTAGTTAAAGAACAGCTTATCTACCCATTGTCTTCCAACCTCTCACCGCCCTATGAGAAAAAGTTTTATCTTATTCTTTTAAAACTATGTGATTTTAGTGCGAGATAAACTGATCTTTTTGTATATATTTTGATATTATGCATATGTTTATGCAGTGAGGTTAACTCAGAATGATATCCTGTCGCGCCAACCTGTAACCATTGGTTCATTTCCTGAGGAAGAACCATATAAATCTCTTGAAGAAATTGAGGCGGACACTATTGGGAATCTTCTTCCTGATGAAGATGATCTGTTTTCTGGTGTAACTAATGAGTTAGGATACACTGCTAATGCCAGAACCAATGATGACTTTGAGGAGTTTGATTTGTTTAGCAGTGGCGGAGGCATGGAACTTGAAGGCGATGAAAATCTAAGTATGGGAAAGAAAATTGGTAGTCTGGATGTAGATTCTGGTTATTTTGGAGGTTTTAAAGGAAAACTTCCTTTTGGTGAACAACCTTCTAGAACACTTTTTGTTAGAAACATCAATAGTAATGTTGAAGATTCTGAGCTAAAGGCTCTTTTTGAGGTGCATCTTTATTCTTTCATGTTACTATATGTAATGTCAAGAAGCATTTCATACCACTAATTGGAAGTAAATGGTCTATTATGTTTTGTTCTGGCAGCAATATGGAGAAATCCGAACCATTTATACAGCCTGCAAGCATCGTGGGTTTGTGATGATTTCTTATTATGACCTAAGGGCAGCACAAAATGCAATGCAAGCACTTCAGAATAGGTCATTGAGGTCTAGAAAACTTGACATTCATTATTCAATTCCAAAGGTATAATTCTTTGCCAGTTGTGCAGCATGCATGATTCCTTTTCCTTTATAATCATTTCGATAAATAAAGTAGGTCGTATTATTAGTTACATTTATTATAGTCATATCACTTATTTGTGCTTTGGTTGTTCAGTTGTTTCTGTCTTCTATTTTTGATGCTTTGCTCACAAAAGTATCTTAACTTGCTGGCACATTAGGGCAATGCTCCTGAGAGGGATATAAGCCATGGTACACTAGTGCTATCTGGTCTTGATTCATCTGTTTCAAATGATGAGCTTCAGCAGATTTTTGGATTTTATGGAGAAATAAAAGACGTAAGATATTCATTTATCAGATTCACGTCCATTTTTTGTTGCTTGTGTATTATGAAGGCGTTCTAAGCAGCTGGACGCATTTGTTTTTGCTTGCAGATCAATGAATCTCCAGAATTAAATTATAAAAAAATCATTGAATTTTATGATGCACGAGCTGCAGAAGCTGCTCTTCGTGCATTAAACAGGAGTGACATTGCTGGTAAGCAGATCAAGCTTGAACCTGGCTATCCTCGGGGAACAACATGGTGACTTTTCCCTTTTCTTTTCTTTCTTTAGTAGCTTTAAAGCTATTTTCTGCTTTCTATTATGCTGCGTTCAACTGTTAACAGACTTTTGTCTTGTAAGTGGTTTATGAAGTGCAGAATCGTGAGAGATCACCTTGATTTCTGTTTTTAAATGGAAATAAACACTTACCCTTTATTCTAGTAATTCTTATTTTTTGTAAATAATCATGGAAGCCATGCTTTTGTAGTCTGACGCATGAGTCTCACAATGGCCAAGATGAACCTGATTTTGGTCAAGGTATCTGTGACAGCTTATCACTAAGACAGAAAGGTATGCTTGTCTCTGTTTCAAGTTGTTGTTATCAATATTTTTCCTTAGGAAGCCATTGCTTTTCTTGGTCTCACTAGACATCATTTACAGCAACGATGTCTTCTGGAGTAATTGCTTCTGGCTGCTTAGAAAATGGACCCAATCCAGGATTTCGCTCTGCAGTACCGCAACCTATTAATGCATTAATTGATAATGCTTTCTCTCCTGTGAATTCTAGCATCCATAAATCAGTGAGAGGGCCAACGTCAGGAAAAGTGCCCAGCCTCGATGCAATGAAATTTTCCCCTGTTCCAAGATTTCATCCTCATTCCCTCCCTGATTATCATGATAGCTTTGCTAGTGGTAGTGCTTACAACTTTTCTAGCATTGTTGGCAATGTGGCTGGCAACATTGGTACTGCAGTGACAGATTGCTCAGATAGCAGGCACAATCAGGGAATAGGTTCAACTGGGAATCTGATGGAATTTACTGGAGCAGGTACGTGGAAATGTGCGGTTGATGCGTATATACTCAAGCAGCTTCATGCACAACTGTTTATGGTTCAGCAGCTTTAGATTGGTTTCCTATACGATGAAAATAATGATAACTGGTTCAAAAATATTGAAAATATTTTAGATTTTTATCTGACATAGGTCAAAAAGATAGACGCTTCTGTCTAATCATCTGTGATTATGGATGTTGAAATATGTATGGGTCTCCAAATTAACATTTCTATCAGCTTTTGAATGGTTATAGGGATGGGAAAATATCAGCCGTGGATACTCTTGTTAGTGATGTGGGTATAGATTTACATTTAAATCTTGGTTTGAAATATTCTGTTTTGGATCTACAGGAAATGGTAACCATCAACGTCATGGGCTTTATCATATGTGGAACAACTCCAATTTGCATCAGGAACCTTCACCAAATCCCATGCTTTGGCAGAAAACATCATCATTTGTTAATGGTGCTTGTGCTCCCAGCCTTCCACAAATGCCCGGCTTTCCTAGAACACAGACTCACATGCTGAGAGCATCACATATGGATCATCATGTTGGGTCGGCTCCTGTTAATACTTCGCCCTGGGATAGGCAGCACGCTTATTTGGGAGTATCTCCTGAAACTTCTGGTTTTCGTATGGGTTCTCTAGGAAGTGCTGGTTTACCTGGTAGCTGGCAAATGCATCCTCCGGAATTTACGTCTCACAATATGTTCCCTCATATTGGTGGGAATGGTGCAGAATTGACGCCAACTGCTGGGCAAAACTCTCCGAATCAGTTGTCACATGTTTTTCCTGGGAGACATCCCATGACTTCTATGTCCAAACTTGATCCCAATGAACGAATGAGGAATCTGTATCCCCTCCGGAAAAGTGAAGCTAACACTAATAATGCTGATAAAAAGCAATATGAACTTGACCTAGGCTGCATAATGCGTGGGGAAGACAGCCGAACAACTCTCATGATAAAAAATATTCCCAACAAGTATGTCATTCGTCCAACAATCTTTGCATGGTGCTTTCAGGCATAAAGCTGCAAAATCTCTGTCCAACAATCACGTGCACGCATTCATACATGTTTGCGTACTCTTATGCGTATTTAACATGTTTGCATTGGCTGATTAGTGAAGCATTGAAACTTTTGGCACTAACTCGGTGATTTCCTTTCTTCCTCTATTTCTTGTTTCTGACAGGTATACTTCAAAGATGCTTCTAGCTGCTATAGATGAGCAATGCCGGGGAACATATGATTTTCTATATTTGCCTATTGACTTTAAGGCAAGCATTTATTTGTAGTCTGTTGCTTCTTTCCTCTGGAGACATCCTTGACGTATTTCTAATTCGAACATACAAACAATTGCAGAACAAATGTAATGTTGGCTATGCATTTATTAACATGATTGATCCTGCTCAGATTATTCCATTCCACCAGGTAAATCTTAGCTAACAGTAATTTGAGTATTTAATGGTGCTAGATGAATTCTGAGTTGTTGAAGCTGATATACAAGAACCATAATATGCAGGCTTTTAATGGGAAGAAATGGGAGAAATTTAATAGTGAAAAGGTAGCCTCACTTGCATATGCCCGAATTCAGGGTAAAGCTGCACTTATTGCTCACTTCCAGAATTCGAGCCTAATGAATGAAGACAAGCGTTGCCGACCTATTCTGTTCCACACAGATGGCCCAAATGCTGGTGATCCAGTATGACATAAAATCAGTTTGTTGTTTAGTTATTGTTTCCCATTTTTAAGAATAAACTAGATTAACTAAAAGCTTCCTATTGATTCTCTGCTTCTTAGATATGGTTAATCATTTAATGAATGCTCATGCTGTTGGTAGTAATATGTAGTTCAGGTCACTAAGTTTCTCATTTAATTCCATCATCTTTTGGCCTTGAAAAATTAGCTGATATATGCAAAGCTAAGAGCTTATATGCCAATCTAAGGCCGTAGCAACATTAGGGAAGATGGTATATGCAATTGATCGGTGTTCTTTATATGCATATGGCTAACCACTCATCTTAGGCATAATGGATCTGACTCAGAGCTGGTTTTGACTTTTGATGGCAATGCTATCCTTCTCGACCTGGTGGTGTGCGTTTAACAGAATGAGTTTTCAATATGGAGGCTCCCCATTTTCAGTTGGTTTTGAGGAATGAATTTTGTTATAACATGAAGATCCTTAAGTTTAAATTTCTGCCAACTAAACACGAACACATCTGATATCTGGTTTCTCAAATATTCTGCGCCGGGACAAATTTGACTTTATTTTGTCTCTGCAGGAGCCCTTCCCCATGGGTACTAACATTAGGATGAGGCCTGGGAAATCTCGTAGCAGCAGCAATAACGAGGAGAATCGCAGCCAGGGGAGTCCTTCAACTTTGGCAAGCGGAGAGGGATCTAATACTAATGGGACAGATTCTTCGTTGAGCTCTTCACGGAATTCTGACTGACTCTGCCTCAGGCACTAGGCCATGAAGTTCAGCTTGATTCTGTATATTGCCCTTTTTCTTTTTGTTGGAGGGAGAGTTAGACCAGGAAGTAAAGGGGCTCACAAATTTTGCCTATAGAGAAGAAGCCAAGCATAAGTTTTCAGAGGCTGAGGTACATAACCAGAAATGAATTGACTGATCGTAGTACTTTTTTTTTTTTTTTTTTCATTTTTCTTAAATTTTTGCATGGAGTTCTGTAACCATCTTATCGGGTTTTAGAAAACGAATAGCTTAATTGAAGCTCAAAATTTTGGCTAGCTGCGAAGGGACAAAGTTGCAATTCGCAGCAAGTTCCTTTGAGAGTTGAGACCATAGTCGCCGTAGGGGTTTCAAGGGGACTCTGCTGATTTTGGTTTTTGTTATCTTGTCTCTCTGTTCTCATGTAAATTTGCTGTTATACCCTCAGGCATTGGTCAATAGGACGATTCCTGAGGGAGTATAATTGCTATATTTAATTCGATGGTGCTATACTTTTTGATATAGTTATTACTCTTCAAATTTCTTTTATTGTTTATATGTCTGTATCATCTTGCGTTAATGAGGTGTGGGGTGAAATTATCGTATGGTAGACAATCCCATAAATGTCGTTTGGTTATACAAAATCTTTAAGGAGATAGAGGCGTTCGACAATGAATTTCTCGAGCAGATCATTTCGTACTTGTTCTTGAAATGCTCAGACGGCTAAAACATTGAAAATGATGCATGTGATTCAGGGATTCTACGTTGATACAAGTTCGGTAAAATTGGAAAAATACTGTTGATACAAAGAAACCAATTATGCCACCTCTCCTTAATAGCCAATTGTCTTTATTTAATTGATTTTATTTAGGGAGATTAATGAAGTTAAATAAGTTATAATAAATTATATATTTATCGTTTATCTCTAAATCTGAGTTATAAACTAATATATAATCTAATACTATATAACATATGTTATGATTATGTATTTTATTTAACTTTTTTAGTGAGTGTTTGGGATGGCTTTTAGAACCACTTAAAATGCTTATACACATAAGTCGAGATAACATTTCTTTTACATATTTACCTTGTATACCGTAAATCACGATTGATAAGCTATTTTTGAAAATTCTAACCGCTATTACAAACAAATACTTGATCATTTCAAATAATTAAGTTAACTGCATTTTATATTAAACCACACATTAAGTTTTATTGTATAAAAAACTTGGCCAAAAGCTTGTAATGACAAAATAAACGCAACGTTTACCAACTTTAGATACGAAGTGAAGGATCAAATCAATGTCACTGTACGAAAAATTGAACTGTGATTTTAGGAAGTACTTGTTTTCAGAGTCTGCTAAGGATAAAACAATAATAAAAATTTTTTATAATAGATTTCTCTATCAAAAAACTCCATAAGGGTTATAATGATATAAATTTTGAATGTGAAATTATTTTTTTACTCTCATTAATTAAAAAAAAGAAAAGAAAAGTAATGATAACTGATTAGGTACAGGTGCTTGTTAATCATAAATTTCAAATGCAACATATTCTAATGATACATTTTGATAAGTATATTTACCTATTTTAAAAAGTTATAAATTGATTAGTATAGGTGACGTAGGTGCCATCTTCCCCTTTTATTTTGCTTGTCATGGGACATCCTTCTCTAATTTGTACGGTCATTACTTTTTCTATATCGCGTTTGAGTACCTATCCGAAAAGGATCTTCAGGTAGTTGCCGCTGCTCTAATTTCTGAACACTAATGATTATTGCATTGCAAGCACTTTTGTCGTAAATCTTAAGGTAATGCTAGTACCAGAAAGCACCCAAAATTAAAAGGTGGAAAGGTATTATTAAGAAACGAAAGTTTCCATGCGGTTCCCACAAATCTTTAGATTCAGCAACAAGACAGACAATACAGCAGACAAACGAGAGTACATGTATATCTACCTTTTATATTCATTTTTCCATCTCATTCTTATAATTAATTTATTGCAAAATATAGAACTCTCCAGATGAAAATACTTCAATGTCTATCCCGCCAAATTTTACTCAGGAGGTTAATCCACTGTGAACAGTGTCTTATTATTATTATTGCAAAGATACCTTATTTGGATAAGATATTAAGACGCATAGATACATCTTTCTTGGAGTATAATCTGGCAACGTGTTAATGATGTTATGTAAACGCCATATATTTCCTGGAGAGATAAAAAAAAAACACTTTGCTTGCTATTTTTTCATTTTTTTTTGTCAATAATCATCATGATTATTATTTTTATTTTGCAGTTACTGTAATTTTTTTTTTAAAAAAAACTAGACACATATTTATTACATAAAACATGAGTTGAATAATATACTATTAAGTATTTATAACATGATTTACTGTGATAATTTGATTTAAATCCTGCTTTAATTAATTCGTGACCCTTCTAGATTATTTTTAGAGCTTGTTTGGAATAGCGGTTGAAAATTTCATAAGTGCTTATGAATTGTAATTCACGGAATACGAAGTAACTTTTACGGTCTACGAGATGCTTTTACGGTCTACGAAGTGCTTTCACGATCTACGAAATAAATATATGAATAAGATTTATCTTAATTTACGTGAATCAGACTTATATAATAAACCGATTCACAAAAGCTTGGCCAAACAAGCACTTATTAAACAAAAACACGCACCGATTAAAAAACTTCGTCGGGTTGCAAGGTACACCGTAACGCATTCTGAATTTCCGCATTAGAAACACATTTTGCATTTTCTGTTCCGTGCATCATACAGAGCGAAGGCAAATCAGGTTGGCGCAAAGAAACGAAGCAAATTTCTCAAGTTCTTGAATTCCATATAATCGCGGATCCTCCGATTTGTTGGAGTTGATGATTAAGCAGTATCAGTGGTAAGGCATCGAGAGCAAATGGAACAAAACGGTGCGCACAACGTCAATGGCGGCAGCAATAGCAGGGAAGAACAGGAGGAGGCTTTGGTTGCTTTGATTGATCATCGTACCCATGAAGTTAAAAATCTCCGTCAACGCATCGCCTATTACACATCCAAGGTTGTCGCTTCATCATCCTTTTCTCAATCTCGTTCTCTAGCCGTCTAATTTTTATGGACGTAAAAAGGCATATTTTGATTAATATTAGTCTTATTGTTCATTCATATGCTGTCACTGAGGTGTCTGATATGATGATGTTTTGCTCAGTTTCGATTCTTTACAGTTATCCAAACTCAAATGCCTCTAGAACTTGAAGATTTAGGTCTCTCTTTCTGAAGCTTCTGAGTTTCAAGCTTCAATGTAGGTGTCATTGAACTCCGTGATTGCCTCTGGAGTTGTTGGGCTGGGTCATTGTAATTGTGATATACTGATGACTTCATGTTAAATTTTCTATGGCATTAAGTATCAATTTATTTTCACACTAAAAATCCTGACGCGCATTGCCTTCATTGATGGAAATATATGTTTTTACTGCTTAATGTCTGAGCGTTGCATGTTTTCCATCAATTTTTGGAGACTGTAGTTAGGTGGCTTTCAAATTGTGGTCTATAGTAGAACCTGTTATTCAAAACTTAATAAATTTCCTTATTAGTTCACTGATACTTGATTTTGAGATGATGCTTATACTTTTTTTGGGTGCTTAGAGTAATAATATAGGATTTGCTTTGAAAATGAGATATGCTATGATTTCAATTATTTTGTCATGGCATATCAATTTTCACAATCTTTTTTTTCTTTTTTTTTTTTTTTACAACATGAATGATTAGCTGATTTCATGTTTGGGAAAGATGCGCAGCTTGAGGAAGCAGAGAAGATGTTGCAAGATTCTGAATCCCAATTGGCCCGCCTTCAAGGCCAACCTAATGTGGTATCAGGTACAAGTTCCTTGGATGGAGTAACCAAATCTGTGAAGATGGAGCGCATGTCAAACAGTCCCATTTGTAGAAATGAAGGTTCATCAAAAAACGAGCATCGGTCTAAACCAGAACTTCTTGTTCCTGCTGTTACTCCAAAAATTTCACAACCTAAATTGTTGCCAGGGTCTTCTGCAAAAGCCTCAATAAGTTCCAATTCTCAAGCCAGTCCATCAGCCTCTACTCATTCAGTCAGTGGTTCTAGAGTAAAAACTAACGAGTCTCATCGACTTCCCACTAAACAGGAAGATATTAAGATGAAGGAAAAAGGGACAAAAAGGAAGTTTGGTGAGACATTGATCACTAGTGTTACATTCATTAATACTTTGCTTAGTTATTGCTATCACATATTTAAGGTTATATACTTGTATCTGAATTTAACGGTTGTTATTGCCCGATTTTTCATATTTTTTATTCCAAAATTATTTGTTGTTGTAATAAAGTTTCACCAGAATTTCATTTTTTTTGCAGAACAGAAAGAACACAAGGAGTTGATCCCTTCGATTCGTACTAATTCTTCACCATGTTTAATACGCTGTCTAACAAGCACCCATATCTCAAGTCAACACAAGAGGAAATTGCGGAGTCTTGCTTTGTGTCCCGTGAATGATCAACTTTTTGTGACTAGGTATTTCTAAGAAAATATGTTTCAGTAATTTTTTGAAGGTCACTGATTATTTTAATTTTCTGGTTTTTTTCCTAGTATTAATTTGTACGTTTTACCCTTTTGTAAAGAAAACAAGTCTGCAAAAACATTGCATGCTGATAGATTGCTAGCTAGGTTGTAGTTTTCAAGTGTGTAGACAGTGTAGGTCAACTTAGTTTTTGATCTTCCCAAGATTTAAAAAAGTGCAAGTGAAAAAGATGGATAGTTTTGAAGTTCATCTATAAACTCAGATTACGTTTTGTGCCTTTTGGTCTTTAAACTTATATTTGAGTAATGATTGGACTTCTACGACAATCTCAGCAATGCTTTTTGGTGCAGTCTCGTCCTTACTGCTCCTTCTTCCTCCTTTGATCAATAATGAGTTCTAGAAATCAATTATTTTGAAAAGGATATAGAAATATTGGCTAGGAAAGTCCGTCTCAGACTCTCAGGGAATGCACTTTATTTTCTAGCCTTAAACAGAAGCATGAATTTGGTGTCACCATAGCTCTATCATTCCAGTTAAATCTTTGTTAGTTCTTTTGTATTTTTACGGCAAGGATCTTGATTTAAGTTGTATGGGTATCTGAAAATTCAAAATTGCTGATATAACATGTAACTCGCGGCATTGTTACCATCCTCAAACACACCCCTGGGGCCGCCTGCTTCCCCCCCCCCCTCTTATGTATGATAAATTTGTTCTTCTTGCTCTGATTTGCTGCGTTTTTGTAATTCTTGCAGTTCTTTGGATGGAATGGTTAATTTGTGGCAAGTTCAAGAAAGAGGGTATGCCTTAATTTTTTTTTAATTAATCCTTTCTTGGAAAGTGGGGTTTAAATAACCTTATCACGGTGTTTTACTCAAGCCTAAGCCTGTACGGCTCCTTCTACCCCAGTAACTACTGTCTAATCTTCCTTGCATATGAAGCTTTGAAGGATAAAATTTGTTGGCAGTTTGAAATGTTTCTAAAACTTCCTACAGGCTTATTATCTTGCATATTTCTTTCTGCCCATCTTAAACTATAAATCTGGCTATATGATGATACAATCTCCCAACGACATGTTTTCCTTTAATGTCTTTTAAGTTTTTTGTTTTTGTAAAAGGAATTTATAATTTCAAATTTTAAAACATATAAATTATTTCTCACTCATGTTAATTTCTGATGTTTCTTTGTCTCCATCGTTAACTGTAGTTCAGGAGCCTCTTTGCTTAGTTCAACCGATTGTTCATCATCGAAGCAGAGGAGATGGCCGGAAGATATAGCTTGGCACCCTGAGGGAAATAGCTTATTTTTAATTTACAGTGCTGATGGTGGGGACTCGCAAATTTCAGTTTTGGATCTGAATAAAAAACAAGGGGTAGGGCTCATCACCACAAACATACTGTCATAAAAATGGCAATTTAGATTGGGTCTCTTTTATAACTGATTGACATATATAATATATTTATGCTTGTCATTTACAGAACCGTCTAAATTACTTGGAGGAGAGGCCTCATGTTAAGGGTATTATCAATAACATTGTTTTCATGCCTTGGGAAAACACCTGTTTTGTCACTGGGGGAAGTGACCATGCTGTTATGCTTTGGAGTGAGAAGGATGGTGAGAACAAATGGAAGCCAAAAGCTTTGCACAGAAATCTCCATTCTTCTGCTGTTATGGGGGTTGCTGGTTTGCAGAAGAAGCAGGTTGTGTTGTCTGTCGGTGCGGATAAGAGAATTATTGGGTATGATGCTCATGTAGGAAGAGCAGATTACAGGCATCAGGTTGATAGTAAATGCATGAGTGTACTGCCGAATCCATGTGATTTTAATTTATTCATGGTACAAACTGGGTAAGATATTATTCTTTCCGTTGTCTTTAGAGTTTACTTTATAGTTGAATTTATTATACAAGTTTGTGTTTTTCCTTTTGTTTTCACATGCTCTACTATGTTTCACTGAGAATCTATAATGCGGCCCATTTTCATTTTTTTTTTGTCTTCCTTGAATGCTTACTTTTTTTGATTTTTTAAAATAACTTTATTTCAAAATGGAAATGTGAGAGTTGTTTGAAAACTTAGAACGCTGGATGGAATTTATTACAGCATTACATGATGCTGAAGTGTCATAAAACTATTCTAACATTTGCATGGGTTTCAATAATAGTTGAAATGGGTGCTATAACCAAATAAGCTCACATCATATTCTGTTCTGTACTTTACGGAATAGGAACTATTGGAATTCAGTTTGATTCTTCCAACAGGCAAAATAGTGATGAAAGTTAATTGTGGTTTTTTGGCTTTATTATTCTGTACAAAACCATCAACTTGTGAGATTGTGCCTCTGGGAATATTTTAATCTATGGAACTGCTATGTTTATGGAAGCATGCAAATATTATTATGCTTGCTACAATAAAGCAGTTATAAAGTTATTGTGGTTGTTACTTTTGGTGATTGCTCGTCGGTCTAAGAGGCTCATTATAGACATAAAATATGGTTAATACTTGCAAGATGAAGTGGCATTTTAATTAATGGAGGCGTTTTTGTTTTTCTTGTTTCTGCTTTGTGAACAAAGATGAGAATGTAACTGAGTCAAAACTCACTGCTTTCCTCACATTTTTCATTCAGTGTTAAGATTAAGTGGTCTCATAAGTTTATGTGGAACAAAAGCTAAATACTTCTCTTTTGTTATTTTTAGGTGGTCATGATGATTTCTGGCCATAATCTAGAAGAGAATGATTTTGATTGGGAGTTTCTTGTTTTAATCAATAGAATAGGAGACTGGGATAGACTATAGTCACATTGACCATGTATTCTGGGATCCCAACCGAGATCTGTTTTGCTATTAATATTCCTGGATGCTCTTCTACTGCTTGGAAAATTGAAAAACATTGTTGATTGTTGATTCTTTCAGGACTCCAGAGAGGCAGCTTCGATTATATGATATCAGACTGAGGCAGACAGAACTTCATTCTTTTGGGTGGAAGCAAGAAAGCAGTGAATCTCAATCTGCTCTGATAAATCAGGCTTGGTCTCCTGATGGGCTGTACATAACATCTGGTTCAGCAGATCCCACGATTCACATCTTTGATATTAGATATAATGCTCACAGGCCCCCCCAATCCATAAAAGCTCATCAAAAACGAGTCTTCAAAGCTGTGTGGCTTCAGTCTATTCCTCTTCTCATTTCCATTTCATCTGATCTCAACATTGGTTTACACAAGATTATGAAGAACATCAAGCCAAATGACTAGTTATGCCTAGGAAGCTACGCTATTTTGTTGGTGCTGACTGCTGAATTAGTTGTGTTTCAAGGGAAATATTTATATGGCTTCTGTTTTTTTTCCCATCGTAGAGCATTTAATTTATGGGTTTGGACTAGATAGCGGAGGATTTCAAGAAATTGAGAAAAAAAAAATATAATTTTGGTTGCCAAGGGCATAATCATCTTTCATTTACCCTCTGTTTAGATGAAAGAAAAGTGAGGAGAAAATAGGGGAGGGAATATTAAGAAGAAAAACTTCCAAAGATGGTAAACGAATTTACTATTTTTGGGAGTTTCCCTCCTAATATTCTTTTCCCTCTAATTTTCTCTCCCATAGGGTTAGTCAGTGGTGAATCTGACTATTTAAATCTAGTTTTCCTAGTTGTTTGGCTTCTGTTGGCCTTGAGTTTCATTAACATTTTGATAAGAATAATTTTACCTATATCTCTTTGGCTGGCAACCCTGATCTGAGTCCTATGTAGAAAGTTAAAAGTTGATTACAGTTAAATGTTGTTACCTATTCACCAAAGTGTTATGTTATGTAAATACTGAATAGCCGAACTCTCTAGGGAAAATAATCTATCTTTGATAATCCGATTCCATGTTTAATACTACTAATATGTGGCTAATCACTGTCAGATCTTCAACATGCCCATCAGAATATCTGAAATCCACAACCTGAATTTTAGGGCAGGGACATGCTTAATCACTAACAGATCCTTAAAATACACATTACGACGCTTAAGTGGTAAGCATAGACAACCTTAAAATACCAGAATAATCGTGCCTTGAACCTGAATCAACAAGTTGAAGTTCACTCATCCATAGTCATATCCCCAACACATTAGAACAAACTGAATCCACAATCTGGTTCTCTTTCCACGCCTATGATGAATATGGGCCACTTCAATCCTAAAACAGAGTAACATTCTTAATCTCTCAGATTATGCAGATCATTCTGCAGACGCTAAAAGGAATGAGAGAGCATTACTTTGATCAAAAAGTCGCTCCTCTCATTCATTCAAATATTAATGCCACTCTCTAGGTTGATCTCCTCAGACGGAGAAGTAGTGTTCAGATTAATAGGATCTAAGCAGATTCATATTCTGAGCCAGCTGCTCCATCACATGTTTCCATTGGAATCTTGATCTGGCAGCTTGAGATGTTACAGTGCAGCCTTTTGTACATATGCATGTGCCACCTAAACCTACTGTTTCAATGACAGAAGTGGGGTATCATGTCTTTGGACATTAAGCAAAAACTGTTTTCTTTTTGAGCCATGAAGTTGAGATTAATGTAATACATCCTAAAATTACTGTTATCACATTGATTGATATTGCTACTTGTTAACCAACCAACGCAATTTACCTAATAAAGCTTCACACCAATGAAAGAATTTTTGACATAATTTGATTACATATTCCAAATAGCATATTTGACATTGCCAGTTTTCCCATTTAATTGGCGTCAACACGTTGAACTAGTAATAAATTAAATTTTTAAGTATAGTTACTTCCTGTGTTCTGTGTGGCACTTGCTGATCTATACACTGCACATTCAAGAAATCATCTTGACCGAAACATCTCTCACTTGAGTGGTTGACTTAGAGTTCTTATAGTCACCAAGTTTCCCTGGTCTTTTGCTCCTTCTACAGAATGACCACTTGAAGATTCAAAGTTAGAGCAGAAAAATGTAATGCACTTCACCTTTCTTTTAGTGCAAAATGTTAATCAAACTGCTTTGGTGCTTTTGTCAAACCAATAAAAAATCGTTTTTTAGTTCATTTTAGAGAGAGAAAGATAGAAAAAGAAATTAGGAATGATGAATTGAAGGTGATGCTGCTGCCCTTTTAGGTGGTCAAGAAAGAGCAAGTCAAGTCAAGTGTGCTCCTTCTCCCTCACCGCAATAGATTCTAACGTATATTCTACTCCTGCACCACCATCTTCATTGTCTATTGCACTTTTAATTTATATTACTTTATGTATTTGAATTCTCTCCCCTTTGTGTTTACCTTCAATGCTCATTATATATTGTAATGCTGTTACTACGTACGTAAGGAAATAGGAAAATTATATGCTCATTAAAGAGAGATATATTTTATGATAGTTTCTACTTAAAGAAAGATTTATGAAAAGTAACATAATATGTTTATTGGCAAAAAAAAAATGTTTACTTGCTGCAAACAGATAGAGTATTGAAATGCAAAAAGGGGCAGGCCATTGTGGAGAGAAAGTGTGAGATTAAGGAAGAGAATTATTGGTGGGTGGTGTCTTTGCCTTTTTTTTTTTTAAAGCTTTTAACAACTTTCATGGTGTGCTGTCCACGTCTAGCATGTATAACCAAATAATAACCCACCATCATAATATCAGAGCATGCCTTCTAATAGAAAAAACACATTATTGTCTTTGTAATGAATGACTCGTATAATACGCTAAAATACCAAACACCAACTTGCCCCGCTATTATTTTTACTTGTTTTTGGTTAATTTCTATGCACAGACAGACAGCACAGTATAACAACATACCTTTCCATGACACTGAAATACAAAGTGAAACTAAAAATTAAGTGACTTGGCTTTGCTTCATTATTCCTTGCACATGCAATCTAACCACTTCGATGTTGCCAATAACCTTGACTGAGACTTCCACATACAAATCCCATATATTCCTATTCCCTTGGCAATGTCAAAGTGATTGAAGAGGAAACTTCCTGGAAATTTTGTTCTTAATTAATTAAAGGATTATTTTATTATCTGAGCGACATTTAATATCTGGAGACAAAGTTTTCAACATTTTCGAAGAACGAAATTAAAATCATATCATGATACTCTATTTTCAGAGTTTTTTACTTTTATTTTGCCAACATGATATTTTAAAGATATAGATTAAAATATTTAAAAGTTTACTGCAAAAAGAATTAAGTTTGGGTTGACCAACAAGACTTTGGTAAAAACGCGTTTCTTTTGGGGAAATGAACTGCAACTCATAAAGAAGAGTCCGCGAAAGAAATGGTTAGTAAATAATTGCCAAATTGCGACAATAGATAAGAAGGTGGTCTGGTTTTAATTGTCAGTTTCCTTCCTTTTAAAAATTTACGTTATTTTGGAGTTCTCAGCTTGTTACCTGCTGAGGGCAAGCTACTGGCACTGGTTTCAAAGCTCAATATCGAATGGGCAACTGCTGCTCCGACGTCGCCGGCGGTCGTGCGGCCCTCGGCGGCACCGCCGGCCATCATAGCAACCCCGCCGATGCTCCTAATGATGCCGTGGATAGGTTCCTCAGGTCTCGCGGCTACCATGGTCTCTTCTCTCAGATCGAGGTTCTCCGTTTTTCGCAATTATGTTTCTCTGTACTTTTGTATATTCTCTTCCTGTTATCTCGTGAATCGGTTACACTGACAGAGCTTTAATTCATGCCTTATTTTATTGGAATTAACTTCTGGTGGTGTAACTGTTGTCTCTTTTGTGATGTAGTTATCATATTCTGCTTCAGGCTTGCGCGACCGAGATGTGCTCTCCAAGGTTTGCTAATTAAGCATTTCGTTAGTCTACCTTCTTTGAGTAGAATCCTGTAGCTTTTCGTGGTCGTAGATGTTTAAAACTTAGTTCAAATCCATTTAATTTAGATAGAAGTTAGCTCCGGTTTTGGCGTTAAAATATTCTGGCTTATTTTTCTATATATCATTTTAATTTCGGTTTTATTCCAGCTCAACTATAATTTGGGACCTCTTGTTTTGACAAGCATATCATTGTGCATATTCCGGAATAATAAATTCAAGGAAAACTTCTAAGGTGACATTCGACTTAATGTGATCAGGATTGTGTAGTTATATAGATTATGATATCATGACCTACAATCTAGTTGATAGCTTATGACAAAGCACACATCCTCCAGTTGGTGTGAGATGTCAATGCAGAGGATGATGCGAAATCTGAAGATTGTTTGATATAAAACTATGAGCAAATTACTGTAGCTGCAGCATTGCTTCTGGTGTGATTAATACAAATTTGTTGAGATGAAAAATATAGGTGAATGAATGGACACGATTAACACCAAACGAGTAAAACGAGATGCAGTTTAGTTGTGCCCTCCTGTCATTGGCACTTACATCTTAACTTCTGGGGCATTCATATGGGCAGAGGCCTTTCATGCTTAAGACAGTACCAGACATGTCTTACGTCAAATTACATAGAGATATATAGATAATGGAAATCAAATATTTCAAGTAAGGACCTCACAACTCAGGCCAATTCAGATCTCTAATGGTCCGTAGATATATCAAATAATTTTTTTCTGGATGATCTTTCCAAAGAGAATGGGATAAAAATAGAGATTGATTAAATTATTAACCCTCAAAGTGTATCGTTCCATGCAAGATTGAAGTGTACATGCATTCAATTTTTACTCTCAAGTCAGAGATGAAGGAATCTAAGCTGAGCTTCATTAATATAGTTCAGCTTTTATGCCATATAGATGAAGCAAGACTGTCATTTTTAATTGTTGCGGATTAATTTTAATGGTTATGCTACTTGCTAACATTATTATAAAATTATGTCATAATTTTTATGCTTATTGTTCCCATCATTTAGTCAACTCTTGCAACTATTGCTAGAAAGTTGACGTATCATGTCTTATATTTAGCTCTTGTTGCTACAGAGTGATCCAATGATGATTCTTTATCTAAGAGGGAAAAACGGGGCACTTGAGGAATTTGGCCGCACTGAAGTAGTTCTAAATTCCTTGAATCCCACGTGGATTACTAAGCACAATCTCATGTACCATTTCGAGGTTGTTCAGTTTTTAGTGTAAGTTTAAATGCTGATATTTTTACTTCTAACAAATCATATGACCATCTTGTTGTTTGACCAGGAGTATCTTTGTTAAAATTTTTCCATCACAGGTTTCGTGTGTATGATGTTGATACTCAGTTTCACAATGTCGATGTAAAGGTACAATATTATGATGCATATATGCTTAAAAGTTATTCCCTTGAGTAACTTTAAACATATGAAGGCTTTTTTATTCTTTTTCTTCCATGAAAAGATAATAGTTCCTATATTGAATACTTTTGATGTGCTTACTAATTAGATGCTAATGTCCTATCAAGTTGATAGAGCATAAAGAGTTTAAGATGCTTGAGATTCTAACAATTTGGTTGACTTGTGCAGATGCTTAGGCTAGAAGAGCAGCAATTTCTTGGTGAAGCAACATGTGCATTATCTGAGGTAACATGAAGGCTAATATGCTTTTTGACGTGTGGTGTGTTATAAGTAGATGAAAAGTCTATACTATACATTGACTTGAAATGTGGGAGACGGAGAAAAGTTCTAGCAATGAACCTGGATCTTTCTGATCCAATACTCCTGATTACCTCATAGATTGGTTTCTCCCATAAAAAATGCATGAGCATTTGGAGGCATGATGATCTATGACCAACAGAAGAAAAAGGGGAAGGAGAGTAAAAAATAGGGAGATAGAGAAGAGAATGAGTAAGAAAAAGAGGGAAAAGGAGAAAAGAGGGAGGAAGAGGGAAGAAACTAATATTGATTATTTATTCCGTTCTTAAGCACCAAGAAAAGTGTACATGAAGGGTTTATGAAGGAAATTGGCAATACATGCTTAAAACAATGGAGGAAACATTAAGATAAGAGCATTACTGATGTAAGCTCTAATTGCTGGCTTACTTCCTGTTTTACAAATAATTAGACACGATTTTCTATGCATTGTGCAGACTTTGAAAAATGACACGCATTATTTACACCTTAAGAATATTGACTTGCTATAGATTTTATTATATCATACAATCAAATATCAATATGCACATATATATAAAATCCATAGGAAGCCATATAATTCATAAGTCATGAGTAGCGTGGCTCACCTTAAACTCCATGCAACACATGGGCACTAGAGGCTCTCACAGGAATAAGGCTTCCCTATGCGTTATGAAATTAATAAATTAACATCTCAACAACTTAACCTATTGAATTTATCATTTCGGTCTGTGCAGATAATTACGAAATCGGATCGATCATTGACATTAGATCTGTACAAAGATAATACCACCAGATCAACCCACTCCCAAAGTTGTGGAAAGCTATTGGTGCATGCAGAGGAATGTGTCAGCTCAAAGACTACGATGGAAATTACATTTCGGTGTTCAGATTTGGAAAATAAAGATCTCTTCTCAAAAAGTGTAAGGGCGTATTTTTTTCCTTTTTTGCTAGTATGTGGGGATCATGAGTTATGGTGTGTCAGCCATGTTTTTATTGGTCATGCAGGATCCCTTTTTATTAATTTCGAAATTTGTTGAGGATGGCGCCCAAATTCCCATTTGCAAAACAGAAGTTATAAAGAATGATCTTAATCCAATTTGGAAGCCAGTGTTCTTGAATATTCAGCAAGTAGGAAGCAAGGTATAAAATCTAAATGACAACCCTGCAATCATAATTTGTAATGATTATCTTTTGTGAAGATATCTCTGATTTTAGTCGTGTTTGAATAAATAGACATGTCATCTTCCTTCTATTTTTCAAGTGTTATTCATAGAAAGGTCACTGCTTCATGTTCTATTGTGTTCAAAATGAGCATTTTTTCATTAAAAAGTGTGCGTGCACGTGTGCTTGTAGATACCCTTTTGGGTCATTTTTTTTGTTTCATCTTACTAACTGTTATATATGACTTAAATAGAGTGCTGCTAAGTTTCGGCTTAGTACATGGCATGTTTCTTTGTCATAACTATATGCTGGCACTTGACTTACTTTATATTTCTTTAATGATATAAAAACTTTTAACAAGTACTATTCATGTGCCATAAACTGTGCGGCTTATTTATAAATTTCATGCAACACAAGGAGTCATACTAGTGACCATAAATTTGGGATTTGATCATAAATACCCTCATTATTCATTTCGTTTATTTAATTTCATGTTATATGAACTTTCTCTTTTTTCCTCTTTTGATACACAGGATAGCCCGTTAATAATAGAATGCTACAACTTCAATAGCAATGGCAAACATGATTTGATAGGGTAATCAACTATACTCTTTCATAGACATCCTTTTCCTTTGTCTGATCTACATGCCTAAGACAAAATGCAGGCTAATGATGTCTTTACTTAAATAACAGAAAAGTTCAGAAATCTTTGGTGGAGCTGGAAAAGCTTCATTCTGGTGGTCTAGGAGAAAGTTTATTCTTGCCGATTTCTGGTGGACAAAATTATCATAACAAGGTCTACAATATTAATCAAGCTTATTTCCACGTGAATACCTCTATCCATTAATCATAACAAGGTCTATTATTAGTCAGGATTATTTTCATCTTGAATGCTCATACCTGTCCCTGAAAAGATTCAACTATGATACAGGTATTAAAGAGCCAACTATATGTGGACAGGCTTACTCAAAGTATCCAACATACTTTCCTTGATTACTTGGCTGCAGGATTTGAATTGAACTTCATGGTGGCTGTTGATTTTACAGGTACTCCACATGCCCATACACCTGTGTCAAATTTCAATGTGTATATATATATGGTACTGCTGCAAAAATGGACATGCTTTTGGAATCTTTTTTTAATAAAAAAATGGTTTTTTATGACTTTTCTATTTGGAAAAATTGTGATATGTATAATGTAGAGGCTGCTGTGTAGGGTTTACCCTGTGTAGTCATTCTTCAATGTAAAATTATATACCTTTTCGGCATTCTGATTATATATGTGATACCAAAGATTCAAGATGATATTAAGGTCTAACTTCCTTCTCTCATTTATCAGCTTCAAATGGAAACCCACGCCTTCCTGATTCTTTACATTATATAGATCCTTCAGGCCGGCCAAATGCATACCAGAGGGTGAGAAATGAATCTTGATTCCAAATTTGACTAATTATTCTACTTGTTTTTTATCCATGAGCCATTAATGTTTTTTATCAGGCAATTTTAGAGGTTGGGGACGTGTTACAGTTTTATGATTCAGACAAGAGATTTCCTACATGGGGTTTTGGAGCACGACCAATTGATGGTCCTGTTTCTCACTGTTTCAACTTGAATGGAAGCAGCAATTACTGTGAGGTTGAACTGCAAAGCCTGATCTTCCTTTTTTCAGCTTTTCCCCACAATGTGATAGTTGTAGTTCTTCAATATTTATTCATGTCTGGCTATTGCAGGTGGAAGGGATCCAAGGAATTATGGCGGCCTACTCAAGTGCCCTCTTTAATGTTTCACTTGCTGGGCCAACTCTTTTTGGACCTGTCATCAGTACTGCTGCTCTTATTGCCAGCCAATCTCTCTCAAATGGTGGACGAAAGTATTTTGTTTTGTTAATTATCACTGTAAGAACTAATGATGTTTTTGCTTATTTATTTGTGGAAGTTACTGTTTTAAAACTCGCGATTATTTGATTGTTTGCTTGTTGCATGTATTATATGCATCCATATTATTCTAGGGCTAGGTAAAGTTTATGATTTTTCCACCTCGTTGATTTTCCATTTCTCCTCTGAGATTTAATTGATATCCTCCCAGGATGGAGTAGTTACAGATCTCCAAGAAACAAAAGATGCTCTCGTTAAAGCATCTGATCTACCATTGTCAATTCTTATAGTTGGAGTTGGTGGAGCTGATTTCAAAGAAATGGAGGTATTAGATCCAACTTCTCTTTACTTGTAAAGTTGATTTTGCTTTATTTTAATAAATCTCAGTAGTTTGCCTTGAAGTTTAAATAAATCGTACTTGATAACTTTTCTTCTTTAAAGATATTACTCAATCCGGTATTTAATATATATTGTGAAAACAATTTTTTAGTTTATTTCTTGTTAATGTAGTTACTTTTTTATGGTAAAATAGTTATGTATTCTTTTAAAATAAATGAAATTGATGAGCTACCTTAATTAATTTCCATATTAAAAATAGCATCATGATCTCGTTTTGAAGTTTAAAATCAACACAGCTGCCTTTTTAAGCAGGTTAAGGATAAAATTAGATTAGTGTGTCAAAAAGTTGATTTCACTGACCAACATATATAGAAAGTTTCTTCGAATTTAAATCAAATGGCAATGAGTTAGATGATGTTTTTGAAACACAAAGGGTGCAAATATAATTTAATTAAACTTATTGAGTATAATTTACTCTTATATTCAGTGGTAATTCCCATTCCTTGGGCAGGTTTTGGACGCCGACAAGGGGGAGAGGCTTGAAAGTTTATCTGGACGGGTTGCTTCACGCGATATAGTCCAATTTGTTCCATTCCGGGACGTTCAAAGTAGGTGTCAGTTTGCAAATTACAATAGAAATATTAGCAATGTACTACTAGCTTATTAACCGCCTTCAAACATCACACACGTCTTGCAGGTGGAGAGATTTCAGTAGTTCAAGCGCTACTAGCAGAATTACCTACGCAATTTTTAACTTACATGCGGGCCAGAAGTATCCAACCTAGCTAGTCTTTAGTCGTGTAAAGACTGTACATATAAAAATTCTTCATTCATTGATCATTGTGCAATTTCAAGGCCCTTTTCAGAACTGAAGGGTTGAAAACTCTCTGTTAAGCTTTGTGAAAAGGAGCCAACCTGGTATCTCACCTGTAAGACCACATGATGAGGTATGGGCTGGCATTTCTCGTGTGTTGTGAGTTTGGGCTTGGTTGGTCCCTTCAGAGTTAGTATCACAAAATTTTTCATTCTTCCCACGGAGCACAATTTTGTACTACGCCAACGATGGAAATTCCGTAATATTCAAATTCTATGATAGGATAGAATTTTCAACTAGGACCATTAACTTGTGAATTCTTTTATACGAGCGCTTGGACCTTAGGACCAATGAAATTGATTTGGATTGTTGCTTAGCTGGTGAATAATAACTCATGCACAGTATTATCTCTCACTCCCACCCACTTGGGTGCCCCCCATGCTTCAGTCTCTGACTCGGCAGTAATGAGGGCGACCCACAAATCATGCGGGTAGAGTTGCTATTGTCTCCCATAAAGATGCAAGAGAAAGATGTAATCATTGAATTTTTAGTGGTTTACATCCTTTGGGGAAAAAAAATTTTCCTTGCTGAGCAAAAAGAAATCAATGTGTACCAACACCAATACCAATAAAAGGTGGGAGAATTATTATGAGGTCTTAATAAACAAATATAATTATTAAAAAAATCATTTAATAAAAGAGTAGTATGTAACGTTTAAATATAGGTGTAAGTATATTCCTTATTTGGAGTTTTATAGTGTTTGTTTGGGATTATGTTTGAGATATTTAAAAGTGTTTATTTACGTAAATTGAGATAAAATTTATCTCATATATTTATCTTGTATATCATAAATCACGATTAAAAAGTTACTTTTAAAGATTTTAATTACTATTCCAATTAAGCACATAGTGATTACCCCAAAAGAAATATTCTGCCATGAAAGGAGTCCGTAGAGCAATTGTATCGGATTTGGCTTCTCTCATTGTTATTCCTCTCCTTTACTCTCCTATGCCATTCTCAACCATTTGATCAAAGTTTCAAGGTCTAAATTTAATATTTTCTAAAAATATCATAATAATTTTACTTAAAAAATATATACATAAATATAAACTGCTAAAATTTGATCTCAACAACTAACAAAATTTATAAAAGATATTTCTTATTTTATAAGAAAAATACATTAGATATTTCTTATTTACTCTAAAGTTTCACATTTGATGGTAATTTATTAATTTATTTGTATTTTATATTTGTTATAGAGTTATTTATCATTTTGGTTTATTATTTGTTACAGATAAAGATTATGGATGTATTCATGATGTTGGAGAAGAAATTCTTAATATTTTTACCTCTAAAAGAGACCCTACTATTCAAATTGAAACACAATTAAATTTTTTTGAAATTGATGATAGTGGCGAAGAAGATGAAAATGATAGTCATCATACTCATATTGCTTAGAATGTTTAGTTTCTTATCATCTTATACTTTGTACGAGACTGTGAGTTATTTGTGGATATTATTTTTTACCTTTGATTATGAATTAGTAACTATATTTGTTTTATTGCATGAGGCGTGTAAACATGTAGTTAAATCTTATGAAAATAGCTTCCGGCCCTGCTGGCCAGGCTTTAAAAAAGAGCAATTTTTCTTACCTCACCCTAAAGGCTAGTCCTTTTAAGTCCTGACCCTTCAATGACCGACCCTATAAGACCAGACCAACCCTGATTCCCAACTCTCCCCCTTTGTATTTCTCACTAATGAACAATTTATCGTACGGTCGTGTGGGGACCTCTGTTACCTGAACTTACGGTCGTGTGTCATGTGTGCAACCAACCTCTAGCCAGTTAGGTGACCTTTCCTTAGTTGCACGGCTTCGAATTAAAGAATTGCTATAATTGCTACTTGTCAATAATGCCACCTCATTTAAATTGATGTTGACTTGTATTTTTTGATTTTCTTTTGAAAAAATGACACTTATCTCTGAAAGGACTTATAATTTATTAATAGTAACTCTCCCATGTTAATAATAAATTATGAGATTTTTTTAATATTATTATTTTTATTTAGGACCTTATATCATTGTTCCTTTTCACTCCGTTTAAATTGAAATCTGCATTCGCATTTTCCCTACGGCATCAAGTTGCCTGAATCAACGGACCAGTGGAAAGTGTCGATGCTAAGCACAGACAGTTTTGTGTTGAGTGAATTGGGGTATGACATCTATTGTCATCAAATAATATAAGAAACCGGCAATTTATATAATTCTATATCATACCCTCATAAAGCTCTGATACAGTACAGATCTATCTAAAGGAAGAAGGGATTGATAAGCTTACATATATACTAGGAATAGTAGGTTTAATTGAGATTGCTCATTTAACTAGCAATTCTGGATGGGGATTAATGGCATCTTTCCCCCGTATGCCTCTGGAAGTTGATCCTCCTCTATATCTTCCAGCAATCTTGATTTTAACTCATTGTTCTTCACAAACACAATCTGTGCACACATATCATTCAACCATTAAAATATATCCTTAAAACATATCACAACCACGCGCAAGCGGGTGTTGCAACAAAAAAAAATCACCTTCTTCTTGGTCTTCTTGTCAATGAAAGGGTAAACAATCTTCCATGCTGTCATAAATATGGAGGGTGCGTTTACAATGAATAGCTTCCCCAGACGTTCTGGGTAATAATCCTGCAAACCACAAGAAACCCATCATGAAACTACCTGATCAAGATGTTGGAATTATAAAATTTTAGTGGCATTTCACTGTCTTGTTGAACTGCTAATTATCTTGCCCACAACGAGAGCAAGGAAGAAAAGATTTCAACTTTACCTGCAAAATCTTTAGAGAACTAAGATAACCACGAATATCACAGTTGGAGTATCCCCATCCTTTAATATCTCCTATACCCACAAATTTCTCTTGACCTGGTGGCATCCTGAGACACATCAAATGGTATTTTACTTTAAAAGTTTCAAACTTGAGCTGTTTTCACAGTACCAAGTACAGGTTCGTTCAGCATCATAACAACATAGGCCAAAGGAATTACCTTGAACATAGTTTATCAAGAGAATACACTACAAATCCTGTGCACGGAAATTTTTTGTTGTAAGAATTGAATTCTGGGGTCACAGTTATAACTGATAAGTGACTTATTGTAAAAACTTACGCTTGAATTCATCCAGACCACCAACTTTGTTTTGGAAGTGTCTCGCACCAAAGACAATTGTTATAGGACGTCCTTTCTTATCGAGTCCCTGCATGAACATCTTGTTCTGGGCAAGTTCATCTGGAACCTCTGATAGAGAAATATAACCATTTGGAACAAATGAACGCCTCCATTTTAAGAACTCCAGGAACATTGCTGAAGCCTTTTCTATATCTAGTTCACGAGCGCGCAAGAATCTTCTCATTGTTAAATCATCGTATTCCTGAAATATTACCAGTTCATCTCAACGTAAGAAAATGAACAACATCATCTCTCGGAATCATAGTTTGTCATAGATGTTGATTAAAGCTGCAGATACTTTCCATGGTCCAAAGAAACAGAAGGAAGGTGAATGTAACGAAGGTAAAGCTAAACACAAAACCCTCGAGACAGATCTGAGTCTGTAGCAAAGCAAATTTTTATTCTCACAAGTCTCAGAGATCTGACCATTTGAAGGTAAAAAAAAAAAAAAAAAAAAAAAAACTGGAAGTCCTCCAAAGAAGCAGCTTGTGTTGAAAGTACGGCAGTGTTGCTAGTAACTTGGGACTTCATTTTATTATTTTTGTGTGTATATCTTTACTATTTTCTTTTAACTTCATGATCATATGAAAACTGCACAGGAGAGAAAATCAAGGAACACAGACGTTGGAAAAATAGAAGAGGCAGAATAGACATAGCAAAAATGATTACCTTAGCAGAGGGATCCTTGGACTCAACGAAAGCTCTCATGAGAGGAATATTGAACAGCTCTTTGTCAGAGCTGTTCTTGTCGTCTTTGCCTTCCTCTAAAGCCATTATTACTGCTAGTGTTGCTGTTTCTTGCTTCACTTTAATGGCGGAGTCTCTATTCTAAACCTTCTGTTTACATCCCAGAACAAACTCAACTTTATGTACGTTCGTTCAATATCTTCCTTCTTCTTCCACCACTCTCACCTAAAACTTCTGCTTCTTAATTGAATGACACTGCTCTACTCCTGCTCCTGTGGCTCAGGCCGCAGATTTTTGTTTTACTTATCCATTCGTTTAATATAAGATATATTTAATTAATTTAATTATATTAAAAAATTAATTAACATAACGTATATTTTTTAAAACATTATAGTCACTTTTATCAATCTCATTCCTTCTTCTCTTTTATTATTGTTGATAGAACATTAATAGAGATAAATTAAAAAAATTGATTAATATAAAAATTATATCTTATATTTAAAATATTAATCAACTTTATAAATATATCTTATATTAAAGATAAAGAATATTTTCATAAACAGTATAGATTAAGAATTTCTCAAAATTTGAAGACTTGTAATCCGAACTAAATGCCATAACTTCAAATTATAGCGGAACACATCAAATTATAGCTGAACTAATAAGTCTTTTGATGTGAGTTTCTGCGGTGTCCCGTTAATTCACAGTGAAGAGATGACAAGTCATAAAGGTTTCGTGATAAGATTAGATGGGAAATAAATGTTGTATGATTTGTCCCACTTACATCTTCCATCCATTACGGGTACTCAAACTTTAAAAAACAAGTTTCTACAAAATAGGTTTAGAATAGATATAATACACACACACCCCCACATTATCTTTTTCCCCTGCCTCTCTCTTATTTTAAGTGTGTGTTTGGATTAATTTTTTAGAATAGCTTTTATAATTTATGAAGTAAGTTTATAAGAAAAGTTTTATCTCGATTTACGTAAACCATGGTTTGAAACCATGATTTGGAGAGTAAATTATTCATGTACCAAACTTCTGTGTGGGATTGTTGGCTGTGTTAAAAGATTAAAGATCACGAGATGTGATTCTTAAATCCAATAATATATATTTGGCATTAGACTTCTATGCCTAGCTGCATCTTGCATTACCAAGAAAAAAATAGACATTTTCTTTCGTTTCTCATCCTCATTGTTAGGCTTTTATAATCATCATTTGATAGCATTAAATATTTTTATATTATTTTTAATTTCAATTTTCCACCCTAACCGGACGAAATGAAAGGATACTTTATTGAGTAGGAAGGCCATATTTATAGAGTGTTTGGAATAGTAATTGGAATATCTAAAAGTGTTTTTTAATTATGATTTACGGTATACGAAGTAGTTTTTACGGTCTACGAGATAACTTTTACGGTTTACGAAGTAAATATGTAGATGAGTTTTATCTCAATTTACGTGAATCAAGCTTATACATAAATATAAATTAAACCAAATACGCTATTAAATATACCCAACATGAAAAGATACAGATAATCCAACCCTATCTACAAAAAATTAATGAGGGCCACAAATTTACAATTGTGCACGTCCGATTCTTGTTTCTTTTTTGACATGGTCGATCAACAGTTTGTTAGTTCTTTTTTTGTTTTTTAAACCAGCACACTACACATAGATACAACGTAAACAATATCATCACAAGTTCTTTTATTAAAAAGACTTGAATTTTTAAAAATCAAGACCTTTCTCTTAAAAAGGGAAAATGAAATGCTATGACAAATATGAGGATGATGATATCGATGGTTTGTTTGCTAAGAGAGGTATCAAACATTTGGTGAGGTGTCTTTAGTGAGATCGGCGTTTTTGGGGCACAACAGTTCTTAAGTTTAAATGGTTATCCTACAAGAAAACTCCGGAAAATTCAATGACAATAAAGAGGGACCATTTTAGTTTGGGTGATACTATGGTGATCCTAAAGATTGAAATTCACCCTTAACTTCTTTTTGTGTTCAATTTCCTTGTTTTTGCATGTATTAGAGTCCAATATCATGATTAAGTATTACATTTATGAGATCTCTGAGTATTCTAGGCGTTCGCATTGTTCATACAGAATTTCCAACTCATAGTTGATTGCATGCCTATTTTATTTAAACCCAATTTAGATAGATACCCGTTTTTCCTCTTTCAAGAGTGAAGTTAGTGGCATAAATTTCTTCATCAATTTGTTGTTGATGAATCTTTCATTATGTGGTGTTTCAATACCAGTACTTTTCAAAAGATGCTCTACTCGTTCATCTCTTGTTGAAGGATCATCAACTTTGTCTCTATGGCTTGACATGGTTTTAATATTGGGTAAAGAGGTGTATCCACTAACTTCTCTTCTCACTTTCTCTATATTTAATATCTTAACCATTGAATCATGTTTTAATGGGTAGGATTTAATCTCATGTAAAAAAGATATTGTTGCCATATTCCACATAATAAAAATCTACAATTAAATCTCATCCATTAAAATATGATCCAATGATTGTGATATTAAGTGGAGAGAAAGGTTAATGAAGACTACCCTTAATATTAATATTAATATTGATCATAGGCTTCCATATCTTTCTAATTCTATGGTTGGCTAGAAAAGTTGTACTAGTTGAGTCTGAAGCTTTTAGGTTTTAGTCTTTTATACTTTATTTTCAGTTGGTGTTTGGTATGTAAATTCGTCTTATGTTCTTTATTTCTGCAGTCTTTTATCTTGAACTAAAAATTTATTAATATATTCAATCATTGGATTAAGGTGTAAAATTAATAACCAACTATTTTATTATAGACACTCAACACAACTATTTTTTAATACAAAAATAAACATAATCAATTATTTAGTAGCACCTATAGCAACGCTGTTAACTTTCATTACTTTTTATATTATGGGTTCCACTGGTCTTCTCACTCTCTATTACTTTAATATATTTTTAGAAGGGTTAATGTGCAAATTTAGCAATAAACTATTTCCCTATGAGTACCTAACACAATTATTTTTCATAAAAACATTTAAAATATTAATATGGGCATTTATATTGACAAATAAAGGAATTTAAAAGAATTCAGGGAGTTAAAAAATTTTAGTCATTCACGTATTTATCTTGTAAATGCTCATATTTGTCATGTAAATGCTCTTAAGAAAAAAATAAAACAAAATAAGGGTATTATTTTCTTTCCACTAACAAGACTTTATTTTATTTTGACCCAAGGGATGCAGTAAAAAAAATTTTTAAAAGTCAGATATATGAATGACCAAAATTTTTTAATTCCCGAATTCTTTTAAATCCCTTTATTTTTGTCATGTAAATGCTCATATTTGTCTTGTAAATGCTCTTATAAAAAAAGTAAGGGCATTAATGTAAATACTAATATTTGTCGTATAATTGCTTTTATGAAAAATAATTATGTTGAGTGCTTATAGGAAAATGGTTCACTCTAAATTTACACTTTAATCTTTCTAAAAAATATACTAAAATAAAAGAGTGAGAAGACTAGTGAAACCCACAGTACAAAAATAACAGAGTTAACGGCATTGATATAAATACTACTAAATAAAATGATTATGTCTATCTTTCCATCCAAAAATAGTTAGTTATGTTGAATGTGCGTAGGAAAATTGTTGATTATTAAATTCACATATTAACCCTTGATCATTTTATTAAAAAAAAATCTATGACAAATAATTTTAACTCATTTAAATCCAACTCAAAAAAAATTAATATTAATATCCATATATAGGAAATGTATATTTTTAAAAAAAAAATCCCTGTGACTGAAAAAAATGATAACATCAATGCATTTCAGTTGGTTTTCTCGGAAGCTCTAATTCTCATTGGTTTTCCAATGACATAATACACATCCCAAAAAAAGTGTGCGCGAGTAATTAAGGGGAGGGAAAATCATTGCAACATGTCTCAAACAACGATTGCATCTTAATGACCTCTAAGGCCAAACTATAAAACAATGAATAATAATTAAATAAAGAGGGATCACCCTCAACCGTGCATTGAAACAAGTTTTTCAGTTCCCATTTTTTCCTAAAAAAAATAAAAAGGAGAAACCGGCTCCTGTTTGAATGTGAAAGATGCACGATGGCAACTACAAAACACAACATTGTTAAACAGCCTAAAATTAGTATTAGCAAAAAGCATTGTCATGTTGTGGGCTAAGGGTCGTGAGATCTCCCACTCTGCACAAACAAATGATGATCTTACCATATACACTAAGCAACAGACCACCATCTACTTCACTAAACGAATGCTAATCAAAACATGGCCAAGGGAACAGCAACAACCAATGGACTTCTAAGTATGAACAGAATCTAAATCAGCGAGCACCATCAACTTTCCACTTCAAAACTGGCCACCCATGACATGAGCTATTCAACGGTATGATATGAGCCCTCAAAATCTGATAAGCAAGGTCAGTCGGTCTGTATACGCTGGATCAACGATTAGGAAGCCAACGAAGTTGATGGACAAAATTAGTAAACATCCGCCAATCGTGTCAGGAGACTCGTAGTCAGAGATCATAGTGATCTCACCGTCCTAGTTTACCACTCGAAAGCCTCTTCTCTTGCAGCCTTACCTTGTCACGAAGTTCCTCGATGGTATCAGATGCATCCTGTAGCTTCTTTCGCAATTTTTTCTCCTCGGCATCTCGTCGATCCCTTTCTTCAGTGAATACATCAATTATAGTTTCTTGTTCCTTGTTCAATTCTTCAACTGTCTTCTCTGCAGCTTGGAGCTGGTAATAACATAATATTCAAGAGATGATAAGAAATAAGTGAAATGTGTCAGAAATATTGATAAAATCAGTGCTTTCACCTAAAAGCTTATGCTTGTGGATTTAAGTGATCCTCAGATAGGATTCTGCAATTTTACCATTTTACTAGCCAATAACAATTGATTAAGGCACAAATTCCTAGTCCTCAAATTCCATTCCAATTTTAAAGAAATATTTTCCTTTCTAACTCACTTCAGCCATGAACTAGATCACAGCTATCATCATTAGCATACCTAAAAGAAAGATAATTCAGAAAAGCAGAAATTATAAACAACCACCGAGTCCAGTTACGTATAACCTAAAAGAAGACCATCGTCATCATATGAAAACTACAACAGATTAATCATTCTTTCCATAATAGAATATAATTGGTCACAACTCAAACCTGAGTTTCAAGAGATTTGCACTTGTCCCTTTCATGCTGCAAATCCCGCCTCAATTGTCCTATAATTTCTTCCTCCATCCTATTTAATCTACACACAAAAAAAAGTGCAATTTATAAGAACCATGTCCAACAAAGTAACCAAAACAAACAGCGAGCATGAAGTAAAACATATTTAAAAAATTCAAGATACCTTTCCTTCAAGTCCCGGTTCTCTTCTTTCAACTGCTCCAAAGCACATTGATCAGGATCTGAAATTGGACAATGGCCTTCACTGGCATCTTTTCCCTGCAACTTAACCACAATAGGCACTGTTTTGAGTTTTACCACCCAAACCAAAATATTCAGAATGGTGAATCTAAGATAGTCATGACACAGGTGATTCAACCATTTCCACCATCCGTCACATTGCAGATGTTCATATTGTATGCAAATAACATCAAGGAAAAAAACAGAGCAACACTTTTTATTAGACATTGAGATTAAGCAAATAGAAGACAATCATGCTTTTACAGAAAAAAAGTGCATGAAAATGCATTACATTTGGCTTGGATCCTCTAGGGGACTTAAAGGTTCTTCCGTTTGATGCAATATTTTGGAGAAAACTGTCCTCATCATCAGAAGATTTCTCAGCTTGAAATGTCTTCTGCTTGTGTTCATTTGCTCGTTTCTTAGGGTGAACAACATGATCTTCATCACTAGCCTCCTCTTCAGACACTGCTGGTTCGTATAAACTTTTTTTCTTTCCACTTCTTTTACTTTCTTTCTGTTCCTCAATTGGTGTTGCTTTGCTGCTTGAAGCAGAGTATTTCCTTTTTAGTTGATTTGATACTGGAGCGTAATCAGGATCAGGAGACGTCTCTGCAAAACAAAGAATAGAAGTAAAATTTCACAAGTTTGTCCTTCCAAAACAACACAGATAAGGATTAAAAACAAATATGTAATTAAAACTAAAACCACGACTTTCATCTGATAAATAAAACAAAAGCAAGACCTCATAACTGACCTCTATCTGCCCTCTCAGCTCGGGGATTATAACTAGGATTTGGAGCATAACCAATTCTTTGGCGGTTTGAGTTCCTAACCAGAGAAGATTGAAATCGATTTATTTGAATTATTTTTAAAAAAAACAAAACAAGAACTGTGACTATATATGGAAATCATTAAAACTAATTCATGAAGAACCGAGAATTACCAATAATTCTTCTGCATTTGTACTAATCGCTGCTCCAGTCTTGATAGAACTATCGTACGCTCAAAACCTTGCTTATCATGAGCTGGCTCCACAAAGTTAGCTTCTAAAACTCCTGCATTTAGATGGTGTAAAACTTGTCAGAAAGGAGCATGTTTAATTTGGGAGAGGTAAAAAGAACAAGGCAAAAACACCCACCAATGACACCTCGCCCACCACTTCCTGCAGGATTCCAGATCTTCCAGAAGGGCTGAAATCAATCAAAATCATCTGTAAACAAAAACTTACTCTAAACTTTCATCTGATTTTATAAATTTCACTAAAACACTCTCCACTAACCTAAGAAGTGAAGGCAATAAACTTCATAAATAATGGAACCACATACAAAATAAAATGCTTTATAATTTTGTCCACAATCTTCGTCAACAATGAAAAACACTACCTTTATGAGTCGATTCTTATGATAAACATTGAAACCAGAAACATCAATATGATGAACTGCATCCTTGACAAATCCGATAGTCACAACAGCAACCATCTGTAACAAGATCTAAATGAAATTGTGCAAATGACATGTCATAAAAATAAAGTCAAATGCTCAACAGGCATGTTACATTTAAACTTGGAGCCCCATCTGGACCTGCCTGTGGCCTGTAAGTAACCTCCTGAGACATCATCATATCATTCACAATATTGTGATGCACAACATCTTTCCCACGAAGAATAATTCTGAAGCCTGGAGGAAGCCTCAGATATAAAATTGAGGCATAGCTCTGGACACAGAAAAATAATGAGAAATGTATGATAGTCTCTCTCGTATATTTAAACAAAAATCTGACTAACCCTTAACGAATGTCGATAAGTAAGGAAGTGCCTTGAGTTGGGAAACTTATCAGCCATCTCTATGTGTTTCTCCTCACGGTTCACTCCTCTGATTTGAATATCCTGCCATATATAATTAAGAAAAGTTAAAAATACTGATATTAATATTTCATTAAGTTTGCCTAGCTACGCAAGGATTGAATTCCCCATTTTTTGATGGGTAAAGGAGGTCTGAGTTGCAAATATCACAGTCATACATGTGGATCTGAATCAAAATCAAGTTCCAGTTGACCTTGGTCATCCTCCCAGAGATTGTATATGATTATTCGTGTTCCATGATCTTTCATCAGATTGAACTGCAAAGGGCAAAGTTAACAGAATTATTCATCCTTAGAAGAATAAATGATGACTCATCGTCAATAACTGACCGCTTAAAACCAGAAAATGAATCAATAGAATAGGACAAACAAAAAAGGGAACAAAATACATACATACATTGTGTGTGCAACTGGATATATATGCATGAAGGATCAATTCACACTGATGTCAATCAAAATTACTTTTAAGTCACTGAATAATTTTAATAGGATGAGTTTCTTGTAAAATCACAATTATATTAAATGTTTTAATCACAAAGATCAGAGTCGCAAAATTTTACATCAATCCAACATTGTTAGATACTCCATCAACGTATAAAACAATAAAATGCATATAATGTACAATATACTTTCCAGATATGAAGGCAATATTATCTGACCAATTACATACTTGTTACAACATCTTTCTAAAATTTTATAAACATGGTCAATATGATCATACTTCTACTTCAATGGTGATATCAATGAAAATCACTTCCTATGATGAGATATTGTGATGTTAAGTGTCCATTCTTACACAGGCAACAATATAAATTCATATGGATCATGATTAATTGTTTTCCCAAAGTATCAATTGATTACCTGCCGAAGAAGATCCTCTTCACTGGAGAAAGGTGACCACCGAACTATTGTATCAGCATTTTTACTCCAATCGCCCCAAGATGATCGTATCATCCTATTCCAGCCCTGACCTCCTCTTTCGTAATCAAGCTTTCAGTTCAGTTGACACGGAAAACAATAGTTAGATGCAATGTTAAAGAACAAGTAATTGCTACAACAATGTCTTAGATTAAAGTGAATCGCAAGTCAACATATATGAATTACATATTAGGTTAAGTGTTATCTAAAAGGTAGAACTTATGATAAGTACGAAAAATTACCATGGGTACTACAATGTCTTCCTTCCCTGTACACCTCAAAAACGAGTAGGACAGCAAGCCAATACTTTGTGTAGAGCTAATAACAACCACCATGTCACACAGTTACGGAAGCACCATGATCAATAATGAAGACAATAAACTGTAATAGACAGTATGAACAATTGACAAGAGGAATAAATACTGAAGTTTTCCTTCTTTTTTTCCTTAATAGAAAAGAATTGATGTTTGTAGTACAAACTGAAATCTGACCAACAGAGCAATAAAGCAATCAACAAAATAGTTCTGATAGATTTGTGTTTCCCCCAACACCAAAAATAAAAATCCCCTACACATCAGAATTCAATTATTACATTTTATAGAACTTAATTTGTAAGGGAAAATCAATAAGAAAATCAAACAAACCTCTTTCCATCTTCTCCTTGATGGCGTGAGAACACGATAACATCAGCCCCAAGTCTCATGGTACTTGTTTTAAAACCATTTCCATCTATCACATCAACAGTAAAAGATCAGCATGCCCTCTTCATCATATTATGCAATAAGATTTTTGCACGTAGAGAAGGGACATAACACTTTACATTGCCCAATAGTATTTGCTAATTTGCTTTTCACAGAGTAACCCAGTGACATGCATTGACGCATTTTATTTGGATCCATTCCACCTCCATTATCTGGAAAAGCAGTAAATAATTAAAATAACAAAAACAGATAGCCAAAAGAAAGATCACCATGAAGCTTTAAACAGGAAAGGAAAAAAGCAAAATGATAATGAGATGGGATAAGTATAAGGACAACAACATTACTACAAATCGAACATTTAAAGTTGCAAACAAGTCAATCCTATGAAACAAACAAAAATTATAGGTTAATTACTCTCCCCTCGCTCTACTCTCCATTATGAATCTTGAAGTCAAAATAAAGACCAAAAGTATAACTTTTTTTAATGGAATCAAAATATAACCTATTTGGAAAAATATATTTTTATAAAAAGTTTTAAAAAATTTATTCCAATGTTATTTAGTTTGTATTGAGAAGCACAAATTTAATATATTCTATCCACAAGCATTAAATCACATCAGCTCATCTAATTCACCCCTGTACATTTTTTTTCTTTCCCTTTCTATCGCCCTATAAATAAGAAATTGATAATTCAGATGCTATATAATCTTTTTAAAAAGAATGAAAATACCTTCAATCAGAAGCATCCTTGTACAATCTTTTCTATTTAGCACCATATCAACGTTAACATGAGTAGCCCCATTACAAACCTAATTCAAAATAAGTAAAGAAGTGAAATTATAGCAAGCAATATCCAACTCAATATACAACAACCAGTTTATCATACCTCATCCAATGAGTTATCCAAAAGCTCAGCAAATGCTGCAAAGACATAATTAATATTAAGCACAAATAACAATTACCAACTAAAAAAATACTGAAACTCATTCCTGTGATTGAACATGCCAGTTTACCTCCAAGGGCCCACTTATGACTTGTGGCATTAGAATGAAGAAACTTCGGATGAACTCTGACATGATCCATGCCAACTGAAGAATTATAATAAATACATTATAATTCCTTTCAAATAGGATATAAAGTGACTTAAAAAAATTTTAAAAAAAATATTCAAGTGCGAATTCAATTTATCAATTGCTTTATTAACCATGCTGAACGTCTTTCTCCTAAATCAACTTCGGAATCTAAAGTGTGACAAGGCAAAAACCATGACCTAGCATGGGAATTATAAAACCCATTTGCAATAAAAGCAGAGACTAAAGGGGAAAGATTCCTCTAAAATCCCAGTCCTCCTCTGAAACTTCTAATTCTGGCAGGAAAAGCCCCCTCCCCATCAGTTTCCCCAACATCTAATGTAATACCCACATGCAAACATTTCCTCAGTTAATTTGAACTTCCATCTCCCCCATGAGAAAGACCCCCAACCTTTCTAATTTCCAAACTAATAGCACTAGTTCACCGCACAAGTTTCCCTGTTACAAAGCCTACATAAAATCGTCAATACCTATCCGGAACTAGCAAAGTAAGGTAGGTTATACAAAACCTCCAAGAACTTACTGAAAACATAAACCAAACACGAAAATCCATGCAGAAGGCGTACCGGATGAAGATTCCCAACCATCACGGGTCGCTCCCTCGTAGTCTCCGGCCTTCCAGAATTGCTTGCAACCCTGAGTTTTGGACCGTGCATTTAGGTCTCCGTTCTCATTTGTATGCATGGAAGTAGAAGGCAACTCAGGAGCCGGCAATCCCAGCATCGGGGATGTCATTTCCGGAGGAGGAAGAGGACTAAGAAATCCGAGCGGCAAATCAACTCCACCCACATCCGTCTTGCTATTCTTTGAAATAGCCCCATGGTTGAAAACCGAAGCCGTTTCGCCTCTTGAAAGGGATGAGGCGATGGTGCTGCCGATTAAATTGTCCAAATCAACGTCTGAATCCGAGTCGCTGCTGCTGAGTTCGATTACTGTGTCAGGGATGGTCGAAGCAACTCTAGTTTTCGGCCTGGAGTTACTATTCACATTGGAAATATCACGGGGTTCTTCCTTTATACAAGCATCCATTGTTATTGTGGCAAGCCCGAAGGAAGCTCTCGCTTGGATAGCAGCGTCTGCGTTGGCTTTGCTTACCGCGAGAAGATTGAGCCGGTGGTATGCCGAGCCCTCTCTTTTCTCTCGCCTGTTGTAATGACCGGTCTCCTAGTTACCGCAGGGGTTTGGCTTCTCCTCGCTGCGTTTCCCTTCCGTTGCAGATCCGCTGCCACAGGACGACTTTTCACCTTAAAATTGAGGGAGGGAAGTGGTGAAAACTGAGAAGCTGGGCGAATCAGAGGAGTAAAGGGATGTGTTTATGTAAGTGAAATCCAGTAAAATATAATTAAAAATCGGAAAAAAATCAAATTGATGCTATCAATTTATCAAATCTCATGTTAGAATTAAAGTAGGAATTTGAGATTTTTAATTCTAATCAAATGATCAAATTACCCTAAGTTAAATTGTGAAACATGAAAGTCTGATATTGTTAATATAAATACAGATGTTATTATTGACCCTGAAATTTGTTAATTTTAAAATTATCCCTGAGCATATATTAGATTTTGGGATATAAAGTTATGAAACATGAAAGTAAAGTCATTAATGTAAAATATGATGTTATTAATGTAATATCCTGAATTTTGAGCTTAGAGATTTAAGGATAAGCCTATATCAGGCTGACTGCTAAAGCCAGTTTGGGAAGAGTCATAACAATGATGGGAGAAAGAAAGACTCTCGAGGACTATGTGATTTAGTTTTCGATAAGAGAATGGTTCTCCCGATGATATGAGGGCTCAAAGGTTGTAATTAGTTAGAAGAAATGTATCAGTGTATGTATACAAGGGGATACTTGGCACCATTTTATGGGACATAGGGGTTCAAGACGCTCTTGGGCAGGCCTCGATATACATATTGCAGTCCCAAATAAATCCTAAGTAAGATTCAGAGCAAGATCATGAGTAAACACCGATAAAGTAGTTTTAATAAAGTAAGTACATGGGTTCAAGAAGCCATTTGGCAGGCCTCGAGATATGTGTTGCAGTCCCAAGTAAGATTCAAGCAAGATCCTAAGTAAACACCGATAAAGTAACTTTATTAAAGTAGCTTTAATAAAATAAGTCATGATGAGTAATGATAGCATAACTTTATTGTAGGATTCAATAAGGGGATGACACATGTCCCTTAATGATGAAGGTCACTTTTTGACTTTTGTGTTAGCATACTCTGAAAACGCCACATGTCACCTTAGTTAGGGGAATCCAACGGTCTCCAGTTCGGATACATACTTGACTTCCTCAAGCATTGAACTCGGGAGTCGAGGGAATTCATCAGGCTTCCCTTCCCTTGACACAAAAAAGACGCCTAGGAGAGAGAGAAAAAGAGAGAGGATGATGTTAAAAGGACACTTGTCACTCTATGGCTTAATCACTTGACACATAGCACACTAAGAAGCTACCAAATACAAGATCAAATCCTAACCCTCCATCCTTCTTAAAGATTTCGTCCAAGGGCCAAAATTAGAGGGAAAATAGGAGAAAATCCAAGAAAAAGAAAGAAGAGAGTAGGAGAGAAATACTATTGAGTTATTGAGCTCACCCTCCAATTTCACCATCGAATCGTCGTTTCCACCTGATAAAGCCTTCACGAATGTTGTTCTTCTCAGTGAGAACAACATTTCTATGGTTCCGGAGTTCTGATCATAGGTGTTTAGTATTGTCTACAAGGTGGATGTACTGCCAGAATCAAGAATCGGCTATAAAATCGCTTAGAGGTAAGCCTAAGCTTCGTTTTGAACCGAATATCTTGAAATTCTTTGAGTTGCCTAGTTTCGACCAGAATAGGGCAGAGAGAGAGAGTGTGTGTGTGTGTAATATCCTGAATTTTGGGATTAGAGGCTTAAGGATAAACCTTAATCAAGTGGACTGTTAAGCCTCAGTTTAGCAAGAGTCCCAGGAATGCATGAAAAACAAGATGAATGATAGAAATTGCACTCGGTATAGAATTTGGATTTTGGTGCGAATTAGTCAAAAGAAAATACCCGATCCTTTAGGATGTGTCAGGATGACATAGAATCTGACTCGGATCCAAAGGAAAAGGGAAATGGTGTCTAGAGAGAATGAATTTGAATTTCAAAAGTTGAAATAATGATACCAATGTGTGTTCTATACAGGGCATTCAATTTGCATGATGCTTTTAAATAGGAAAATGATATCCAAAAATTGTGAAATTTTTTAGAATGAAATTAGACTTATCAAGCTTTAATTTGATAAGTCATATAAGTCATTTGGAGTTGTACACAGAGAGTTATATATTTTTGAAGTTAGTCAAGTGAAACTAGCAAGTTTCTGTGGCAGCGTCCAATAAATGATAATTCTAGAATTTTGAGTGTTGAATTGGCTAAGGACAACATTTTTTCTCAAAAATAGACTTAATGAGGGTCATATAGCCTTTGAAATCATCACAATTAGACATCTGTACAATTAGTTATGAATTTTCAAATATTGAAGAAAATTTTGGCATATTTGAGTATATGTGCGAAAATGAAGAAAAGTAAACAATTGTGGCTAGGCTTGAAAAAGAAAATTTGTAAGAACACCTGGTCAACATTTTCTCTCCCTTTAAGCCATAAAAACCATCCAAGTAAGGGCCAATTAGGGGGGAAATAGTTTGGTCAATTGGTCAAAGCTTCTTCATATTTTTCTAATTTGGAAAGTTTGATCAAAAAGCAAAACTAAGGTATCAAAATTGGTCAACATTTCCCCCTGCTTTTGAGAGGGGATTTCGGTCAAGAAGGATGAAAAGAGAGGGAAGGAGTGAAGTCAAATTAACCAAAGCTAACTTGAGTTAATTAACCCTTCAACTTTTCAAGAAGCCACAAGATCATGACACATCACCTCTTCTTGCTTTCTTAGACTCATTTTTGGCCAAGTATTTGCATGGGCTGAAGATTAATTATTTAAGCACCTCACATTCTCTCATTAAGCCCTCAAAGTCATGCAAAAAGAAGAAAATAGAAGAAAAATGAAAGAGGAAAGAGAAAGTGCAAGTTTGAAGAACAAAGAGAAGAGGTAAGTGACCTTGCTCAATTTTCATCTTCCAAATCACCTTTCTAGCTCTCGAGGTCTTCATAAATGTTGTTCCTCTCATCAAGAGCTTTATTTCAATGGTTTTTGTTTATCAAGGAGAGGTGTTTTTGTGCTACCAAGAAGAGTCAAAGTTAGAGAAACAAAGAACAAGCCATAAAAAGTGAAAGAGGTAAGATTGTGCTTCAATTTGAGCAAGCATCTTGTGTTTTTGTTGAGTATCTTAGATTTTTATGGTTGTCCTAATTTCGGTCAAAGTATGGGATTAGGGTTTGATGTTGTTTTAAGCATTATCATGATGATATATGATGCTTAATGATGATATAATACTAGTTTAGAAGCAAAATTATAAACTTGATTATTGTTGTGTTGGAAGGGCATTTTTGGTCTGATGTAGGGTGGCAAGAAGAAGTGGGATTTTGCCCAATTTAAGGTTTCCAATGGATTATTTGGGTAAATTTGTGTGGGAATATGGTGCGGTTGTGATTTTAGAAGAGTTTGATTAAAACTAAAATTGGAATTCAATGTCACTGAGATTAACACTGCTAAATTATGGTCAAGTTTTTGTGACAATGTTTTGGATGATCAAATTTTGTCCAAAAATCATGAAAATTTTCAGAATAATAGTAGACACATTAAGATTTAATTTTATATATAATATATGTCATTTTGGTTAGTAGATTGTAAGTTATATTTGTTAAAATTAGGCACTAAATCTATAACAAATTATGGAATAGTTTGGTTTATTGAGGATTTCTAAACTTTTTTTTGCATAAATCTGGCAGTGAGTGATATTTTTCATGTAAAAAGGACTTAAGGAGCTTCACATAAGACTTTAAACCACCCCAATTGGAGCTTTAGAGAATTAATTATGATTTTTCAAAGCTTGATCAAAATGCTGACATCTTTTAACTACCATACAAATTTAAGAAGAAAATGGCCAAATATAATTAGTATGAACTCTAAGGGTGGAAGTAAGTCTTTAGGGCTAATGTTTCCCATTAGGCATTTACTTTTCATGGCACTAATAATGTGATATTTATCTAAGGCCATGAGAAGCCAAGAAAGAAGAAGCATGGAATAATTTTTAAGAAGCTTCAATGGTTAGAAGAAAAGGGGACAAAAAGAGAACGCAAGTCCAAGAGGTAGTGAACTTACCCTACTTGCATGTATTTGGTTGCTTTACTTGATTGTGTAGAGCATATTTGAATAATGAAGCTATGCTTCTGTTTACGACATGGTCATAAGTATGTTATATAAAATATTGAGCACGCAAAAATGTCATTATGTGACATGCATCTAGTTAAGGCTAATATGTCATGCACTTAGCTTATATCATGCATGCATTATGATAGTTATTTACTATTGAAATTCTCCCGAATCGTACCCTCCTCAACCAACCATTTAGATAGGTGAACACAAGAGGTGTGCTGATAACAGAAAAGAGATCTGCACATAGAGTAATGTAGTAGTGGATCGAAGATGAGAATATGTCTATTGTTTTGTATTAAACTTAGACACTTTGATAGCCTTGTGTGGCTACACAGTTGTGCATGTAAATGAATAAACTAAGTTTAAGTAAAGAATCGGCCCAATTGAATTAAAGGGAAAAGATAAGAATTAATCAGTAATAACAAAGTTGTAAACCACTAGAATATGCTTCCGCAAAGTTTTGAAATATTTTTTTAAAAAAAAACCCACTTAATTACAGGTTCAAATCCTGTTTTGATGTTGGAATTTTTTTAAAAAAAAGCGTTATAAAAGAACATCGCTTAGTGGTTCGAATTCACTGCGTAAAACTCATCAAAACATGTGTAAATGTAAGGTGTTATAGAGAGAGTGTGTGTGGTTTTGATGCTTCCAATGAGTTTATAATGAAAAACTGTGTAGGATATTGGTGAGAAACCGGTCCCCGGAACCTTCGATTTTACCGCTGAATCGTCATTTCCAGCCTTTAGTATCTGATCCCTAACATGGATTTATTATTCAATCTAATAAGGGGAAGACAATATTTAGTAAATTTGATTGTATATCAGAATTTTTTTTCAACTAAAATTAAAAGAAGAAAGTAAAAAATATACAGCCTTTAGTACATCTGAAGGATTATATGAATGAAATGTATTACCAATGAGTTTTTATAACAGTCTTAGTATATTTCAAGAATATGTGTCAAAATTATTAATACCAATAAGAGATTTTACAGTAATATATATTGATAATATATTAATATTTTCTAAAAAATAAAGAAGAACATGAAGACCATTTAAATAAGTTTGTAACATTAATAGAAGAAAAATGATTAAATATATCACCCAAAAAGGTTGAATTAAGAAAAAAAAAGAATTCTTTTTTTAGGACAAATAATATCACCAAATGGAATAAAATTACAAGAACATATAAATAAAATTTTTTTAGAATTATAGGAAATTAATAATAAAAAAGAATTACAATATTTTTTAGGATTAGTAAATCAACCTATAAATTATATACCTAATTTATCAAAATTAACAGCTAAGATATCTAAGTTAGCAAGAAAAAAAATAGCTGGAAAAGGAATAAAGAAACTCAAAAAATAATATAAAAAATAAAATTAATGTGCCAAAAACTACCAAAATTAACTACACCAATAAGTGAAAATATAAAATGGATTATATATACAAATGCATCAGGTAATTATTGAGGAGTAGCTTTTTATTATGAAGATAAGGAAGAAAAAGAAAGAACAATGAGATATGCAAGTGAAAAATTTAATGATACCCAAAGTAGATATCATTCTAATTAGAATGGATTTGTAGTAGTAGTAAAAGCCGTAGAAAAATTTGAATTATTTATAATAAATACAGGATTTATAATAAAAATAGACAATACTCAAGTAAAAATGTGGTTAAATAAATGAATGAGAAATAATAAATTAAATAATAAAATAGCAAAGTGATTTATCTTATTATGACTATAAAGTAGAATATATTAAAGGACAAAATAATCTCATAGATGACTATCTTAGGAGATGGAACCAAGAAAAAGAATGACAAATAATGAAGAGTCTTACAAGGGATTTCTAACAATGGAACAACTAATAATGAAGGTCAATATTCTGAAAATGAATATGAATCTTCTAATCAACCAAATATCTACAAATATGTAGAATGTATCCAATTCTATTGCAGACCTATATTCTTAAATTGAACAACTGACAAATAAGGTGGAGAGTCTACTGAAAGACCCATAACAAGATAAGAAAGAATTCATAATGCATATTAATAAGATGAAACAATATAATTTGATAAGAAAAAATAGATTTGAATATCCATCACCTGTTATGATGGTTATAAAATATAGTAAAAAAAAATCAAGAATAGTGATAAATTATAAATGATTTAGCAGTAAAAAATAGATATCTGATCCTTAAAATAGATTTATTATTCAATATACTAAGGGAAAAGAAATATTTAGTAAATTTGATTACAATAGAAAATAATTATAAATATTATAATATATATACATATATAATAACAATAAAAATAATAATCAATAATTAAAAATGAAAAGAGGGCTCGAACGCCTTTCTTCCCCCTCTTCGATTCTTCATCAAGAGCATGGAGCCTAATATATGCCAATAGAAGATAAATTTTGAGTTTGAAATTGTTAGGATTATTAGGTTGTTTGGAATAGCGATTGGAAGTTCTATAAGTGCTTTTCAATCATGATTTACGGTCTACAATGTAACTTTTACGGTCGAGCTTGTTTGTTATCACTTATTTGAATCGGGCTTATATAATAAGTTTGATTCACATAAATCGAGACAAATCTCCTCCACATATTTATCTCGTAGACCGTGAAAGCACTTCGTAGATCGCAAAAGCACCTCGTAGACCGTAAAAGCTACATCGTAGACCGTAAAAGTTATCTCGTAGACCGTAAATTACAATTCATAAACATTTATGAAATTTTCATAAGCTATTTTAAATAACATTTTGAGGTAGTTTTTACGGTCTACGAGGTACTTTTACGATCTATGAGGTAAATATGTGGAAGAGATTTATCTTAATTTATGTCAATCGGGTTTATATAATAAACCTGATTGGGGTTTAGGAAAGATAAAGGAGGTGTCCAAGGTAAAGGTTTATTTGATTTGAGGGGAGGGGAATGGGAGTGAGGAGATCGACGTTATTTCCCTTTCTTTGATTAGCAATACTGAGGCCTGAGGGGGAGAGAAGGAGATGGGGATAGGAGGGAGAAGATGGGTATTACTTCCCTTTTCTTGATTAGCAATACAAAATATCTAAAAGGTGAGGGGATTTTTTGAATTTTTCTCCTGAGGGATTTCGAAGGCGAGGTATTATTTTAGCATAATCAGACTATTTTACCTATGATATTTTTTAATATTTCCCTGCTACCCCTCTTCATTTTAGTCTGTCATTGTGCGATTTCTCCCACTTTCACTCCAACTTCTCTAGCGATGGCACTTGGGATGCCTGCGTATTACTTTTATGATTGTACAACAAAGCTGCTTTTGAGCCCATGCTTGCGTGATCTCTCAATTAATTTGAGTTTGTAGGATGACGTTATGCCACGTGATTCCAAATGTGATTTTTTTTGAAAAAAAAAATCACGATGAGATTTGATTTTTTTAAAATTTTGGGTGTTTGAGTTAGCGTTTTGATAATTAGAATTTTTTAAAAAAATAATTTAAAAAAAAAGCTCAAACGTTTGACTTTTTAGAAAAAGTTACTTATAATATTGTCAATCCAAACACAAATCATATTTACAATCTGATTTTTATCCTATCTTAAATTTATAAAAATCAAATTAAAAAAAACCGTTTTTAACACCACTAATTCAAACACACCTCAACCCCAACCTCACCTTCAATCAATCCACTCGGCAATTTGTTTCACATAGTTCACTTATTTTAGAAACTTTTGCTTCAACCATGGTTTCTCAAGAGGAGTAGGCATTCAAACCACATCAAAGTCGTTTGGGATAGCGGTTGGAAGCTTTATAAGTATTTTTCAATCGTGATTCACGAAACACGAAGTAAGTTATGTGGTGAGGGTTGTCTCGATTTATATGTCCAAACCCATAAATACTTTTCAATCATGATAATAAGTGATAACAAACAAGTTGATCATGTAGGAACAGGTGCGTCGGATGGCCCTGATGCTTGCTTCTCCAGCTTGGGGGCGGCAGTGGGAAAGTATCATGGGTAGGGGAAGATGGTGATAGAATAGAATAGAAAGGAATATTATAAATAATAATAATAATGATTATTATTATTTTTATCATAATAATATTTATCATTTTAGTATTATATATATTATAAGTATAAATATAATTATTGGAGGTATATTATTATGTGTAATACTATTAATTATGTTTAATAATTATTTATTTAATTCATATATATATATATATATATATATATATATATATATATAATGCATTTATAAAGGTTTAACAAACAACTTAAATAAATTAAGAGCAAAGTCCATATAAAAATATTTTTTTCTTCTTTTTCTTTAAATTAAATAATATAATATTAAAATCACTTCTAATTCATTCTATTTATTCAAACATTAAAATTCTTCTTATCCCCTTCTCTCCATCCCCTTTCATTAGGATAAGGAGTGATGAAGCGAGAGGAATGGATAAGACACTGCAATAATGTCTCTTCACCCCCCTTCACCAGTAGTGATGTCTCTCTTCCCAGAAATTTGCAAGAGCCACCATAATTACAATGATTTATTTAATTTGTTAGAAGCCGGTCATGCATTGTTAACCACTAATGCGTTTTACACCTTTGCGGGGATAGGAGTTTCCATGTTGTGAGCCAGTTGCGAGCAATGCTTCTGATTACTATCATCATTCATTTTTTTTTTATATAGACTTATGTGTTAATTAAATGCATATTTTTTTCCTTTTATACATAATGTTTTACTCCCTATTCCTTTGTCATGTCCCTTCTAGGTTGGTTCTCGAATTTTCATATTTGTTTGCGCATTTTTCATGATATTTTTATTGATTTTATATTAAACCAGCTATATCTCCCGTGCGTCAATTCAAAACACTAGAAATACTGCATCTGTCTATAATTAATTAGGATAATCAAATATGGCAATATAGGTTTTTTTTTGTTCTAAAAAATAAGGAAGCTCCATTTTTTATACAAGTCAAATACACCGAAAATCACGATAAGGTTTGGCGGCTAAAAAAAGTAGCATGATCTCTGAGAAGTCCTTAATATGTTAAAGTCTACTTAAACAGATAACTCACGAGGCTTTATAAAAAAAAGAGTCTCATAGCGGGTCTAAAAAATCTTAGTCATGTGGATATTTAGAGGTGCTCTCTTAGCTGTAGAGTGGCTAATTAGGGGGTTTTCACCAAAAAAAAAAGAAAAAAGAAAAAGAAGAAGAGTCTAGAGGTGAGACATGAGAGAGCGCTTAATAAAAAACAAGATGCTCAAATAGAAATCAAGAAGCCTAATTATGAGGTTCAATCTTAAATGCTCTAAGAAATCCTAAAGGCATAATTAAGAAAACTAACCGATACAATTCTCTTTCATCTTTAAGAAAGAGGAAAACTAGCCACTCATGTGGCTAGGAGCCTAGGACACAACATGACTTAATAAAAGAAAGCAAGAAAACAGAGGATGAAGAGCGAAGAGACGATGAATGGCGCCAACAAGAGAGTGGATGCTTGTGAATTGTGATTGTATTTGTGTGAATTAGAGGTCAAAGAGTTAGAGATAAGAGGATGTTTGGAATAATGTTTGGAATTTTTAATCGTGTTTTTCAGTCGTTATTTATGGTATATGAGGTAAATATGTGGTGAAGTTTTATCTCGATTTACGTAAATCAGGTTTATATATAAGTATAAGTCCAACCAAATTGAAAATTCAGAATCAAAAGCTTTTTATACATTAGCTGTCTGGTTTGAGGGATTTTGAGGAGAAAGAAGAAGAGAGATTTTTTTTATAACTTTAATTTAAAAAAATTGAAGAAGTAATGTTAAAAATTTTTAATTAATTTTTTTACTTTTTTATTTTACATCTTATTATTATTAAAATTTTATAAACCCACTTCTCCAATTTTTTAAAATCTAATTTATAAAATTTTGTCCTCTTCTTTATTTACCTCTTGCCAAACAGACCCTTTTTAAAGAGTTTTGTCCATTGCATCATGCTCGTTATTATATTTGGAGATTTAATGAGTCGCATTAAATATTTTATAGTTTACCATAATAAATATGTGATTAAATGATGTGCAAAGGCTGCTTAAATCTTTTTCCAATCATTCATTCATTACAGAACTAATGTTTTATTACCTTTCCACTCGATCCTCGATTATATGATATCTTTTTAACTGTATAATTTTATCATTTTCATATAATTGGTCTTTTATAAAAGAATAATATTATTGTTGGCTGCTTTTCATGCTTTCAAGTGCATCCATTCTCGTTGGATGCCAAATATTATCAGATTATACACAGCACAAATACAATTATTGTGATGAGAAAAAATAGAAAAAAGATTATGAGGAACCGAATATAGACATAAGCATCTGCAATAGAACACTCCCAACAAAGAAGGCGACAAAAAGGATAGAAGAAGGTGAAAGTAATTATGAAAAGAAGACAAAAAAGGAAACTACTGGGATAAAGATAAAAGAAGAAAACGGAGAGGAAGACAATAAAGGAAGTTGTCAGTAAAAACAAAAGAAAGTAGAAGCGCACTTTTTATGTGTACTCAACGCACGTGTCAGTGTGAATGTAAATGTAGAAGCACGTGTATTTTCAACGGGGGCTGGGGTGGCCAACTACAAATTTGACTCTGCCATCAATTAATTTCTAATTCAATAATTTAATAATTCAGGTTCAACAGTCTCAGTTGGACCCGGTCCATTATTAAGTTGAATCGCCCACATATCAAAATAATTCGTGTGAACAAATATTTATAAATGTTTAACTGAAATACAATGTGGTGCAACTGTTTTAACGCTGCGCTTTTCTTTATTAAGAACTTTTTTAACACTATTTATTATTTTAAAATTTCAATTCAATATTAATTATTATTTTTCAATTATAATATTATCTCTCACCAAATTCAGAAGTTGAAGGCATCACTATTTTCTAACTAATTGAATTAGGAACATAAATTAAAGTTAAAAAATTGTCACGTATACTAGTATTAGTTATGTTCTTTTAACCTATCCTATGTGCTAAATATTAAATAACGTGCATTGAAAAAAGCCCATGTATACAGAATGCAAGTGGTGATTTTATAAAAGTATATTCTGATTATCTTCAAAGTCACCTAAAATAACGTGTACGCGCAAGAAATTAACAAGTAAGAGGAAAAAAAGAGAGGCTGGGAATGAACAAATTGCTGATAGTGACGCATGTGGCTTTATTGATATCGTCTATGTTCAAAAGTTACATTTTTTTAAATCCTTCCACTATCCATAATTCAAAACAAACTATCAAATCATCAAGTAATCTGTGTAAGGGTTCAAGGCTTCAACAAAGTAGTAAAAAAATGAAAGAAAGAAAAGATATATTAGAAAAAATACCTCTTATTAACCCAAAAGTCAAAACCACACTTAAATCTTTAATACTGAATTGATGTATAAAAAAATGCAAATTGTTATAAAAATGTTGATAATAAAAGAGTAGAAGAGAGAAATTCTAGAGAGATGAATTAGAGAGAGATTCTCATTCACTTGTACTTCTGAATACATAACTCAGGGCCCCTATTTTTAGAAAAAAATTTTAGTGCTACAGTACCTGCTACAGTAACTTTTCCGTGCTGTTGCAGTAACTCTTGTGACGCTACAGTAACCTCCTCCGTGTGCTACAGTGATGAATAGTAGAATCGTTAACAGTGATGCACAGTGCTATGTAATCTTACATATCATGTTGATTGAAAGAGTAGGTTGGCCTAGATATGAGCTAATGGACATCCACATAATTAATATTCATAACACTCCCCCTTGGATGTCCATTATGAATGTGCTTCATTAAAAACTTTTAACTAGGAAAAACCCAGTGGGATAAAATCCTAACCAAAGAAAAGAGTACATCATTCATTGATACACTGTCCAGTACTGCCTCATTAAAAACTTTTCTAGGAAAACTCAGTGGGACAAAACCTGGATAAAGGAAAAAGAGTACAGCGTGTATCGACTCCCCCTCTTGACAACATTAGTTGATATCTCTAAAATCTTTAAAGGCTAATGTCATAGACAAGATTTTCAAAGATTGTACCTGGAAGTGACTTTGTGAATAAATCAGCTAGATTTTCACTTGAACAAATTGGCTGGACATTTATTTCACCATCCTTTTGAAAGTCACGAGTAAAGAATAATTTTGGTGAAATATGCTTCGTTCTGTCTCCCTTAATATAGCCTTCTTTAAGTTGAGTAATGCATGCAGTATTATCTTCATATAGAACTGTTGGTGCCATTTTGCTTAAAGATAAATAACAATTTGTTCGTATATGATGTATTACTGATCTCAACCACACACATTCTCGACTTGCTTCATGTATTGCTAGAATTTATGTATGGTTTGATGATTTGGCTGATATAGTCTGTTTCATTGATCGCCATGAAATAGTTGTACCTCCATATGTGAACAAATAACATGTTTGTGATTTACTATTATGTGGATCAGATCAAAATCCAGCATCTGCATAACCTACCAGTTCATGCTTAGATACATTTGAGTAGTATAACCCCATGTCCATAGTGCCTCTTAGATAACGAAAAATATGTTTTACTCCATTCAAATGTCTTCGTGTTGGTGAAGAACTATATCTTGCTAATAAATTAACAGCAAATGATATATTAGGACGTGTATGATTAGCAAGATACATTAGTGCTCTAATGGCACTAAGGTATGGTACTTCTAGACTAATTAGTTATTTATCACCTTCTTCACTCATTACCCAAGGTCGAAATTGATCTTTATCCGGCTCCAAAGACCTTACAATCATTGGAGTACATAATGGGTGAGATTTATCCATATAAAATCTCTTTAGGACCTTTCTTGTATAAGTTTCTTGATATACAAAGATCTCATTTTTAAGATACTTAATCTATAATCTAAGACAGAATTTTGTTCTTCCCAAATCCTTCATTTCAAATTCTTTCTTCAAACAATGAATTGCCTTTTGGAGCTCTTCAGGAGTTCCAATAATGTTGATATCATCAACATAAACAGCAATTATAGCAAATTCACTATTAGATCTTTTTATAAAAATGCATGGGCATATTGGATCATTTTTTAATCCTTCTTTCAACAGATATTCATTAAGACGATTATACCACATGCGCCCTGATTGCTTCAGGCCATACAGGGACTTATTTAATTTAATTGAGCATTGTCCTCAAGAACCTGAATTGCATGCTTCTGGCACCTTAAGTCCTTTAGGGACTTCCATATAAATATCGTTATAAAGTGACCCATATAGATAGGCAGTTACGACATCCATTAAATGCAGATCAAGCCCTTCTCTTATTGCTAGGCTAATTAAATAACGAAAAGTAGTCGCATCCGCTATAGGTGAATATGTTTCTTCAAAATCAATAACAGGTCTTTGTGTAAAGCCTTGGGCTACAAGACGTGCCTTATATCTTGTTATTTCGCCCTTTTCATTTTTTTTCGTACAAAGACCCATTTGCATCCAACTGGTTTTACATATTCAGGTGTAAGGACTACATGTCCTAATACTTTTCGTTTTTCCAATGATTTTAATTATGCATTAATGACATCTTTCCATAGGAGACAATCTTTTCTTTGTTGGCAGTCGCTAATGGATTTTGGCTCATGACCCTCATTATTATTCATTACATCATTTGCTACATGATAAGCAAATGTGTCGTTAACGTTGACATTATTTCGATCCCATCGGATTCCATTCACAACATAATTTATTGAGATCTCATTATTTTCACATATATCAGGTACATGGGTCTCTCCTGAGACTATAACATTCTCTTCTAGAGATATCTCTACTGGAGATAATAACTCTTCAGGAGATGGCTCTTCTGGAGCTATTAACTTTTCTTGATTATCCTCAATTTGGCCATCTATATTCTTTGCTCCTTTTCTTTTTCGAGGATTTCCGTCTTTAGAACCGATGGGTCTGCTACGCTTCAGGCGTGCTTTAGATTTATCCATAGTAGATTGTCCTTCAGGGACATCAATTTTAACAGGAGTATTAGCAGTTGGTATATGTGACTTTGTCACTTTCTTTAAGTCAGTAAATGCTTCTAGTATTTGATTAGCTAAATGTTGTAAATGAATTATCTTTTGAACTTACAGTTTACACTGATTTGTACGTAGATCAAAACGTGCCAATGATAATTTATTCTAGCTAATTTCTTTATCCAGCTGCTTGTTTTCTCCCTCTAATGTTGGGAAAAGTGATTCATTAAAATGACAATCGGCAAATCATGCCGTAAATAAATCTCCCGTAGATGGTTCTAAATATTTTATGATTGAAGGAGATTCATACCCAACATATATTCCCATCATTCTTTGAGGACCCATTTTAGTGCGTTATGGTGGTGCTACTGGCACATACCACACACCCAAAAGTCCTTATATGAGAAATATTAGGTTTCTGACCAAAAACCATTTGTAAGGGGGAAACATTTAAGTAACTTGTTGGCCTAATGCGAATTAACATTGATGCATGTAAAATGACATGGCCTCAAGCAGAAATTGGGAGATTAGATTTCATAAGTAAAGGTCTTGCAATTAGTTGCAGCCTTTTAATCAATGATTTTGTAAGTCCATTTTGCGTATAAACATGAGCTATAGGATGTTCAACATCAATTCCAAGGGACATACAATATTCATTAAAAGCTTTTGAAGTAAATTCACTAGCATTATCAAGACGTAATTCCTTGATAGGATAATCAGGGTAATGTGCTATTAATCTAATCAATAGAGCAAGTAATCTTACAAATGTCAAGTTGTGAGAAGATAATAAGCACACATGTGATCATTTAGTTTATGCATCAATTAAAACCATATAATATCTAAATGGTCTACATGGTGGGTGTATTGGCCCACAAATATCTCCCTGTATCCGTTCTAGAAATGTGAGAGATTCACTTTCTACTTTACTTGGTGAGGGGAGAATAATTAATTTTCTCTTGGAACATGCAACACATGAGAAATAATGGGATTGTGGTATTTGTTTACACTTCAGGGTATATGCACTAGTGAACTTTTGGTTCTCAATAACATATGTTTCAATTGTATTTATAAATGTATAATACAAATCAGAAGAAAAAGTAGGAAAACTTTCTAATATACATTTTCTACCATCAACATTTTTTTTCATAATAAGATATTCCTGATTATTTTTAGTTATTGTTTCTACATGATATCCATATCTGCGGATATCTTTGAAACTCAACAGGTTTCTTCCAGACTTGGTAGAATAAATTGCATTATCAATATATAATTTTATTCCTTCAGGTAACAAAATATTAGCTCTTCTAGAGTCTTCAATCAAATTTATACTACCAGATATAGTCTGGACATTGGCTTTTTTCATTACCAAGTAAGAAAAATATTTATCATTTCTGAATATAGTATTGGTTGTTGCGGAATCAACGAGACATAAATCTTCAGGATTGATGCCAATATGATTCATTCTTCATTAAATAAAACATAAAAACATAATAAATACATTCAATAAAAGTAACATAAAAGTTCAAATAGATAAATAATTATGCTAAGAAATTAGCAATATCCAAATAAGTAAAATCCATGTCTCCATGCTCAGAATTCTCAGCCTGAACCACATGATTTACTTCAGTTGTTGATCATTTACCATTATTTTTTATTGATTCTTGATAAAGTTCAACTAGGTATCTTGGTGTACGACATGTACAAGACCAATGACCCTTACCACCACAACGATAATATGGATTTTCAGTATTTTTATTTTGCCCACTATTTTCTCTTTTGTGGTTCCTATTATTATTTCCCCACTTCTGGTAGGAACTTGAACCACCACGACCACGGATGTAGCCGCTTCCACGTCCATGTCCTCGGCCACAAACAGATTCATTGGTTACTACATTCGCTTCTAGGAATAGAGTCGAGCCAGTTGGACGAGATTCATGGTTTTTTAATTAAAGCTCATTATTCTGTTCAGCCACAAGGAGGCTAGAAATTAATTCTGTATATTTCTTGAATCCTTTTTCTCAGTACTGCTGCTGCAAAAGCAAATTTGATGCATGAAATGTGGAGAATGTTTTTTCAAGAATATCATTATCAGTAACATTTTCTCCACATAATTTTAATTGAAAAGGTATTTTGAATATGGCCGAGTTATATTCACTTATATATTTAAAATCTTGCAACCTTAAATGTATCCAGTCATAACGAGCTTTTGGGAGGATAACCATCTTCAAGTGATCATACCTATCTTTCAAATTGTTTCAAATAACAAGTGGGTCTTTCACTGTTAAATATTCAATTTTTAAACTCTCATGTAAATGGTGGTGTAGAAAAATCATGGATTTGGCATTTTCCTGATTGGATGCCTGATTCCTTTCTTTTATTGTGTCTTCTAGACCATGAGCATTTAGATGAATTTACGCATCCATCATCAAAGATAAATAATTTTTTCCAGTAATATCTAAAGCCACAAATTCCAGTTTTGCAAGGTTTGACATAGTTCAGACTAATTAAAGAAATAAATAAGAATAATTAAAAATATGAAATATAAAAACATAATATAATATCATGAACTAAAATAACAATAAATATGTAAAATAAATAAATAAATTAATAAGACAAGATAAGAAAATTAAAAATTTTATGGCTTCGGGCCATTTAGTTCTCATGGCTTCAGGAAAATTAATCTCATGATAAGGAATTAAATATATATGGCATTTTACTATTTATCTTCAAGATAAATAAAAATTGAATATGGCTTCCGGCCATACAATAAGTTAAAAGATAAAAAGGTATATATATGGCTTCTAGCCTTATAATAAGAAATCATATAGATATGACTTCTGGTCATATAATAGGAGATCATAGAGATATAGCTTCTGGTCATAATAATAATAATAATAATAATGAACTTGTAAATGATATATGTAAGATATAAAAACAATAGCGATCTCTAATTTTAGCCATGAAACCCGATGTTTATAACAATCGATAAAGATATATTCCTTAATTCCATATAGTGGCTCATATTATCTCAGATCTATGAAATAAATATACTGTAAAACAAGGTATATGAGATTGTCAAATAAACAATGAGAAGATCATACATTCGGCAGAGCTTCGCGCTGATAACGTGTTATAAAAATGTTGATAATAAAAGAGTAGAAGAGAGAAATTCTAGAGAGATTCTCATTCACTTGTACTTCTAAATACATAACACAGTGCCCCTATTCTTAGAAAAATTTTCAATGCTACAGTACCTGCTACAGTAACTCTTATGACGCTACAGTAACCTCTTCCGTGTGCTGCAGTAATGAGTAGTAGAATCGTGAACAGTGATGCACAATGATATTTAATCTTACATATCATGTTGACTGGAAGAGTAAGTTGACCTGAATATGAGCTAATAAACATCCGCATAATTAATATTCATAATACAAATGCAATTTTGCCAGCCTGTGCTTTTCTTTCATATTAGCATGTGTATTTCCTTTGACTAAAAAGTCACGGAAAAGTTGATCAAAAGTTAAACATGGTTAATGTTTATTGACTGAAATTTTCAATGCCTTATTAGAAGAAAACTCAAATTCCTCCTCATTCAAAATAAATGGGTCATGTACGGTCAAAAATAAAAAAGGAAACAAATGGGTCTTTGGGATTTATTAATTTATATTTTCTATTCAAGATCCAAAAGTTTAAATCGATTGGTGTCCTTAATCTTTTTTTTTTTTTTTTGGGAAGAAATTGATGTCCTTAATCCAACCTTATCATATTCTGCAGTCCGTTGAAGCCGACCATCATTATAGCAGAGCAGAGAATAAAATGGCCAAGACGACCAACAGAAAAACTTGCTTCTAAACTATTTAATTATTACTATTACTATTACATATGAAATGTCTTATTCGTTGATTATTATTCTTCAGCTGCTACGTGACCACTCACGGCTTACACATTACTTCTATGCAAACATTTGGCTTTTCAATCATACTATTTCTTATTTTAATTATAAGATTTAGTTAATTTTTTTAGAGAGATTAAAAAATCTAAACAAATTACTTAATCATATTATATATTCAATATAATTAAATTATATATCAGTTTATAAAAATTAGAAAAATTAATTTAAAAAAATCAGTTTATATATTCAATCATACTACTTCCTTAACTGATCTTACATCGTAGTCCGGCAGTAATAACCCTTTAACGTCACTATTTTTTTTTTTTTTTCTTTTGGATCGCACGCATTGCGCATCTATTTTTTTACTTCTCCTAATGCCTTTCGCCGTTTCGCATCTTATCAGCATATCATATTCTGCAATCTCGGTCAACAAAAATATTTATTCGTTTTTTCCTTGTTGTCTTTTTTATCATCTTTCCATTAAAATTTCAATAATTCAAATTTAATATTTTACAAAATTATAAAATTATCCACAATTATGAACTGTTTGAAAGCTTAAATTTATTAATATTATTTTTATATAAGAGTGCAATAAATTTATATAAAATATTAAATTTAAATTTTTAAATTTTTAATCCATAAATAATGGGAAAAAAATAAAAGAAGGGAAAGGGGGGGGGAAATCGGGGGAGAAGTTCGCCACCCTTGACCCTTATTAGTTGCTTGAAGGATATATTTAGCAATTCAAAAACGAACAGCAGGAAAATTCCAAATACATAAGAATAGGTCAACGTCCACGTGCGAATCAAATTAAAGTCCTCATACTTCCCATTATATATATATATAACGCCTTCATGCATGGTCTCTCACCTTTATCTCTCTCTCATCATTTTCCTCTTTCTCCGCCCATACATGCTCGTATCGTCGCCTCTGAACTTACCACCAGTGCTCGTGCTTGTTCTTCCATGGAGACTGTGAGGAGAAGGTTCCAGAAGATCAGGTGGAGTTATTGCTGTCACCGAAGGCACCAGAGCAGGGTGGTTCCACACGGTTGCTTCACCGTCTGCGTCGGTCCGGAGAAGCAGAGGTTCGTCGTCAAGATCGAGCATGCAAATCACCCACGATTCTTGTCTCTGCTTCAAGACGCTAACAATAATGAATATGGCTCGCCCATACATAACCATGGCCCTATATACCTTCCTTGCGACGTTCATGCCTTTTCCGACGCATTAACTGAAATGGACAAACCTCACTTTGATTCCTCGTCGTTTCGGATAGTTCCACGTTGTCTCATATCTCTCATCCGACGGCTATTACCTTTAAAGCTCAATAATCGTGGCTTGTACATGTCTTTGTAGTTTGAGAATTGTTCTCAGATTTTGTATCTTTTATATTGATATAGATGTTCGTTGTATGTACGTACATGAATTTTTTTTTGTCGTTATACTCTTTTAACTTTAATTTCTCTGTCAGTATCCCATTATTCTTCAGATTAGTTCAACTAATCTGTTGCTAAACTTGGTCAGTACTGTTTATTCTATACTCAGATCCCCTTTATTCAAGATCGTTTAAGCCTCAAATTGTTGTTTCACTTTTAGTAGCCAAAAAAATTGTTGACCTTTAAAAGAGATATATCACTGTTCCAAATATACTGAGAAAATATGTTGTTTTTTTTTTTCATCGACGAAACTGCTCAAATGTGAATTATACAATATAGTAGTAGATTCAAAGATAACTGTTCCAATTTGAACAATCAAATACAATAGCGGATCCCGAGATGCATGGCGGTTTAAGCTTAAAAATCAAAACTTACGTTGAGAGGCTAATTAAACTTTAATTTATATATTATCAATTGGAATTAAGTCTAATGGAAAGGACTAGCGCATACAACGTGGAGCTGTGGGGGAACCAATGTTGGAATCGTTGCAGGGTAGGAGAGTGTTCACATCTAGTGTCTGATAACATCTCGATATTAAATATTAAATGATAATAATATTTTTATAGAATAAATCTCAACTATTAAAAACTAATATAATGGTAGAGTAATTAAGTGGAGAGAGATTAGTGCATCCATTCTTTTCCTATATTGAAAAAGGTTGCCTCCAATAGGATATATGTGCTTAGGTAAAAAAAACCTTATATTGACAATTTTAATAAAACAAATCATATAATTCTATAAATGATGATGGGAGATTAGGGGTAGCCCACCACATCCACCCACACGTTATCCCAATATAATTTCATTTTATAGCATGGTTAATTTGTTATATATTTTACTTCTTTTTTTAATAACAAAAAGTCTAAGGGAGTTGGGTTTCGGGGCTTACCTAGGCCATCACATGCCTTCGAGTTCAAAAACAAAGGTACTTATAAATCACCCACAAATAAGATTCTCATATTAGTATTATTTAAATTCACAACTTTATAATTATGCACCAATTACTTTACCAACTAGACCAACCTTTCTCAGTTGACATATATTTTACTTTTATAACTAACATATTTTGTTCGATTTTCTCTACATATCCCTCTTCTATCAACTTCCGCCGAAGGCGTCCCTGCGTTGAGGTCGTTATAAGTTATAACTGACATATTTTCTTGACTTGACTTGAGTATGATTTATGAACAGTCTGGTTTTTCATGATAAAATGTGTAACTAATTATAACCAATAATATCAGAGGAAATCAGATAATTAAAATAATTTGAACTCTCGATTTTTACCCAAGAAAACAAAGAAATACAAAACATATTTATTTGTTTCTTATTTTATGAAAAGAAAAGGAAGAAAAGACAAAAAAAAAAGGAAAGAAGGAAAAAAGTGAGAATAATGAAAAAAAAGGTAAGTTTCCTACTTTATATTTGTATTGAGTTTCCTAACTTAAGGTTAATTGTATCTCACTTATTATTTAAGTGTTCACTATCTAAGTCTCTACTCTCATCTATCTACTCCACGGAGACTGTGAGAAGAAAGTTGCAGAAGATTTGGGGCAGCTGTGGGTGTTTCCGGCGGCAAGACTTGGACGACTACAGCAAAACGTCATCATGAGATAGTGAAGACATTGTTTTTTCCCCGGCGAAGACAACAATTCTAGGTCAGTGTTTCCGTTGTTCTGTTGCATCACGGTTTGGGTGGGACCGGAAAAAGAGACTTTTATGATGCCGTTGGATTACGTGGCCCACCCACTGTTCAAGGCTCTGTGGCTAGCCAATGAAGAATATTTCGATCACGATGACGGGCGTTATCCCTGGATCTGATGATCATATATGGCTTCCTTCTACCGATCTTCATGTGTTACGTCAGGCTTTGACTGAGATTGAGGCTTCTTTTCCTGTCCATCGCCCTGACGACGGCGATATACACCGTTGGGCTCGCCGGCTTTTCTATTCTTTATAAGTTTAGGATGGCTCAGCTCGTCGATATCTGTGGAGTTAGCTACACTACAAATGAGTTTGGATGCATGTAGTACTACATTAACGACTAGCAAATAACTAGATGCGATTTATTTGCTAATTTTGTACTTCATGATTTTGGGCTATAGTATGAAATAAGAAGTCGAGTCTTTCTCTTATACTTGTTTGAATTCTCTTTCAACTTTATTTTCTCTGTTAGCATTCAAACTTTTTTTTTTCAAGTCTGTTTCTTCACTTTTTTTTTACAAGATAGTTCGAGTCTCAGATTATATTGAGCAGTTAAATAATTTGTCCACATTAGAATTTGACATTTAAATTTGAAAAGGGATAATTAGACAATTAGTGACAGTAAGTTTTCTTAAGACTTTAATGAAAAATAAGTTGCAAACATTATTGATTCATATAGTTAGTTTTTTAAAAAAGAAAAATTGATCCGAAACCTTAATTTTATCTTTTAAATCTTTTGTCATTCTGCCTAAACAATTTAAAGAATGATAGCAATCCCTAGAATTTTAAGGAATCATAACAACCCACCTTTTGAGATAAATTAAATGAATTTTAACTAAGCTTCTTTTATTTTATTTATTTTTTACTGCACAAAGAAAACATTATTGTTTTTTTATAATGCCACGTGCATAAAAGGAATCCTATATGAGAAAGTAAAACGAGAATGGGGAGGAAAAATCACAAAGATACTTTCATACTGATAATGAATGAAAGGAAAAAAACGCATAAAACTTGAAAACGGAATTGTTCTTAAAAAGAAAAAAAAAAAAGAAAAGAATAGCATGCACAGAGAAAATCAAACAAACACAAAAACCGTACAAGACATGAAAATGTGTCCTCGATCATGAACTTCTTATAGTCAATCCCCAAATGTTTTCACTCTCAAAAAGTCCTTGGCTGCTAGGTCAATTCACTCAATCATAAGTTCATAACCCCTCCAAACTATTCTTTTTTTTTTATTAATGAATATTAGTCATTATTTGTTGAAAAAAGGTAGAAAAAAATTTTAAAATTGTAAAATCCTAAATTAGATTTATTATCAAAAGTTGATAAAGGAATGACGAAATTTGATAAGTAATTTATAACTCATTTTTTTTAAAAAAATATCTGATTTAGAATTTTTTTAATTTTAAAGTTTTTTCTGTCTTTTTTCCTCCTTTGTTTTTTATTTCATTTTACAGTATAATGCCCTGTGTTGTCAGAGTCACTGTTCAACTAGCCGATCCCACTCACTCGATATCTCAGCTTGAACTCGTCGAGGCATGGACTCTTCCGTCCCAATCGCTGACAAGTTGGAAATGTTGGATACCCTCCAACTGTATGGATGACATGATATGATCACTACTGTTAAAAAAAAGTTTTTTTGTTTTAATCTCTAGTGACATTTTTAAAAAAAAACTTTGTAGGTAATTATTTTTTTTAAGGAAATAAAAAAAATATTATAAGTTACGGCGCTTCCTATTATAAATATCATAATTTAGTGATAGGATTGTATGTCATATTTTTAAGAAACGTCATACTAGACTTTTGTTGTTGTTTTTTATTTAAGCATCAGCTATGATGCTTTATAGCAAAGCGTCATAGCTAGTGTAAGTCCAAAAGATTTAAAATTATTCTCAACATTATTAAATGCTACCAAAAGATCCTTGAAATATCAAATGAATAATCTGTAAAACAACAAAAAAGGTTATATAAAAAAAAAATCTACACCTTAGTCTACGCTTTCTCTAAAAACACTGACTAAGGTCCTTAAAAATTCAAAATGGAATAATTTGTAAAAAATAAAAAGACAAAGATATCAATAAAAAAAAATATAGACATTATTCGACGCTTCATGAAGAAACACTGGTCTATATAAGACTTAACCGGCCCTTCATTGAAGCGCCGGCTATTGTCTAACAATGGCAATATAATTGCCTTGGCCGTTGGCCAAGTATGTGTGTGTGTGTCTATATATATATATATATTATATATAATATTATATATTACTCATGTATGGAAAATCAGACAGGACTGGCCACTCTGGCCCAGGAACCGGCAACCAAACCGGTCCGGTCCAGTTCAATTTTTTTTAATTTTTTTTTAAAATCATGTTTTTAAATTTTTCTTTAGAATTTCATATTAATAAATCTAAAATATTCAATATTTTACCGGTTTAGTCCTGATTTAATTCCGGTTTAACTCCGATCTGACCCACTGACCCTTAACCCAGTATCCTGACCGATTCAATGACCGGTCCGATTTTCAGTACCTTGTATATTACCTTAAAGGCAATATATATATTTGAACGATGCTTAAATACCAAATGTTATTAAAAATTAATAATTTTGAATTTAAAGCCATTGTTTTTTTTGTTTTTTTTTTCTGATTATTGAAAGCTATGATGCTTCAGTCCCTACTACTCCATTACTCACTTTGTCTTATCCATTAATCGGCGCTTTACATAAAGCAGTAAAGAAGTCAATAATTTTTATTGCCTTATCTGATGCTTCATAAAAAGCATCGGATAATGCTATTACCTTATCTGGCGTTTTAGAAAAGCGTCAGAGCGAAGACAGTATATATATAATATTATACACACACAATATAAAAAATATATTTTATATTGTATATAATATTATATATTTTCTTTAAGGTAATATATATTTATTTTCCTTCAACGACGCTTGTTTAATTAAGGCTATTGCTTTTTTTTTTTCAATTATTAAAAGCTATGACGTTTGTTAGGAAAACGCTGGAGATTATCTAGACTTTATATGCCACTTTATATCAAATGCGATATAAAGTTCTATTTTAACTTTTCACCAGCCCGCCGTTATCATCTTCCTCGCGCGCCCTCCAGCTCCCAATTTTCTAGAACTCCACCATCTTTTCTTATCCCTTCAGTCCTCTAGTCTTGGTCCTTATTTCCTACAGAAGCCCCTTAGTTTGTAAGTGTATTTTTAATTTTTATATACAAAAGTTTAAATCTGTATGTTTTCTTCTTCTTCTTTTTTTTTAGTTAAAATCTGTCATGAATCTTATATGTATGCTTAATTTTTTTTCCAAACATTTACTTGGAGTTCTTCCATGCTTGATAGATGAAGATGCGAATTCAATCTTGTAAAGGATATCTGTAAGTTTGAAGATGAATTTAAATATAATTATAGATCGAGAGTTTCATTAGGAAAAAAAAATTACACAATTTTTTTTTAAAAAAAAAACCTTCTACGACTCTTCTTAAAAAAGTGTCATAACAAGTATATGGCCCCTTAAGGCGCTTCCCCAAGTGCCGTAGGGGCTATACATATCCTATAATACTTCTTTACAAAAGTGTCATAGGTAATGTATTTTTAAAAAAATACAAAACATGGGTCACACGTGAACATAATAATAAACAAAAGGATATCCTAAAATGCATAATATAATAAGACATATGGCTTTATGGCTAACACGTGAACATGTGTTCAAAGATGAGATTCGCAACAAAGTAACAAAGGATAATACTGCGACTAGTTATCCCAACAGGTGAGAGGAAGTATAAAACTTTTCATACTTAACATAAAATAAATTAGTTGTTTTTGTTAATATAATATGTATTTTTTAAAATATATAAATCATTTTTCTTAATTTCTCATTTTTTATCCTTTTTTTAATTATTGATAGAGTATCAATAAAGATAAATTAAAAAAAATTGATAAATATAAAAATTGTGTTTTATATTTAAAATTAAAATCAAGTCTTTAAATATATCTTATATTAAAAATTGAAGGAGTAATATAATATCTTGCCCCTAGAGAGAGAGAGAGAGAGAGAGAGAGAGAGAGAGAGAGAGAGAGAGAGAGAGAGAGAGAGAGAGAGAGAGAGAGAGAGAGAGAGAGAGAGAGAGAGAGAGAGAGAGAGAGAGAGAGAGAGAGAGAGAGAGCCCATGTGTTCCTCGTTTTGCACCCCGAGAGAGAGAGAGAGCCCATGTGCTCCTCGTTTGCCCCCATTTCTCTTCGCACGTATAAAGTCAGGCATAAAAAGCCTTGGTTTTAAAAAGAAACAAAGAACTTGTTCTTTTTAGCTGGAAATCACTCAAATCAGGATCTAAAGTCAAATAGTTGCAACCAAATATTATTAAAAGGGTGAAGGTTTAATTTTATTTCAGATTTTTTTGCGTAGGAATTGTGATTATCCTAGAGTTTTTTTGCATTAATATTAGAAGTATTAAAAATAAGCAAAATGTCCCTGATTATTAAAATGTTAACGTTCATTGTCAATACTTTAAAATAAATTTAATATTTTTAAGCCGTGGCAAGATTTGTCCAAGGATATATATTAGTCTCGCTGAAATAAATGATTAAAGACTAATAACAAATTAAACTCGTAAAGTGAATCAAACTCATTAGTATTAAACCAATAACAGAGACACACAGCTCGTTAGAACGTACCCTTTTACCAACACTTGAAGTGGGCTTACCATTTCACATTATCGATTTACAACAATTTTGTGAATCCCACACTTAGACAGGTACAGTAAATTGATCAGTTTCAAATTAACGTAGTAAATTTCATGAAACACGTCCATTTGCTTTGATCTTTTTAAATGTTGTAGATATATATCAAATAAGGTGGAGTGAATTGCATTACAAAAGTTATAAAACCACCTTTGGCACAAAAACCTAGCCGTCAGAGCTTTGGTGGTTGCCGGTGTCGGAAGTCTAGCGTCGGTAGCTAGTAACAACAGAGGTCCATGTGGTACGCAAGGGGGCTTGGGACTTTTTTTTATTACTAACAGAAAATTTGTAAAAGCACTAACATTTTAAATTCTTTTTGGGTAGGGGGACAAATATGTGATTTGATGAATTGAGCTAATCTTCTTTAAATTTCAAAATTTAAATGGTATTTTATTATATTTTTTATTTTCAAATTGTTTTCGAAATAAAACAAAAGAAAAATATGTTTGATTGTAGAAAGGATGAATTTCAGGTCCCATAGAAAATGCTCTAATGAAGTAACCTGGATGATGCTACAACAATCACGATACTTATCCTATAGTACTAAATAGTAACCTGGATATATGACACTACTGTAACCACGATACTTATCCCTATACTAAGTATATAACTACATTTTTTATACTAATCAAGTGTATCTCAAGACACTTTAAAGTATAAACTATAATCTTTTTCAAATTTTTTTAGTACGAATGGTTTTTCCTTCTTACAATAAATATATTTCCCAAAATTTAAACTTCCATTTTTTTTATGAGGCTGAGACCACTTATTACATTAATAAACAACTTGTTGGTAAGTAAATAACTATTATTTAACAATAAGAGTAATTAAAGATTTTTTAACCACATTAAGAAGATAATATGAAAAGTAACAACACTTTATCTGAGGAAATGGCACTATGTCTAATAATGTAAGACTAGAATAATATATTCACAACCAATATGTATTTTATTTATATCGGATAACTTAAAAATAGTTTTGTTTTTATAAGTTAAAAGAAATTCAGTTATGACATGATTGAGATTGAATAAAACCAAAGACCATTAGTTAAGTCAATTTAACAAATAAATCAGTTTAAAGCTAAAAGCCTAAATAAATATCAGTTCACGTAAATAATTATGCTAATCCATAAATAATTTTATTTGCTCGTAAAATTTTTCAACAAACAACGCCAAAACTTATGTGCGGGTAAATCGGAATTTGTGTCTAATGCTCCAGGTTATATGAATCTGGACCAAAACTGGCCAATAAACCGGTCCGGTCTAGGTTTTTTATTTTATTTATTTTAATTTTTTTTAGAATTTTATATTAATAATCTTAAAATCTTTAATTTCTTACTGGTTTAGTCTATGGCCCGATTTGATTCTGATATGATCCATTGACCCTTGATCCAGTACCCTTACCGATCCAGTGACCGATTCGAGTTTAATTACATTAGTAATGCTTCGATGATTCGATCCATGTTAAACAACAATACAACATACTCCCTACTAGTTCTATTTATATGGAACTTCGGGTGTATGAAAAAACTTTAAACTTTATTAATTTTATATTAAAATTCAATAATTTTTTAAATTTATCCCTATTTAATGCTCCTTTCCGTTTTTAGTATAAGACATATTTATTTAATTTGGTTATATTAAGAAAATTTGTTAATATAATATTTATTTTCTAAAATACCTCAGTCATCTTCCTCACTTCCCTTATACCCTCTCTTCTTTAATTATTGTAGATGGAGCATTGATATGGGAAAATTGGAAAAATATTAATAAATGTAAAAACATATCTTATATTTATAACTAAGACTAACTCCCTAAATATATTTTATATTAAAAACACAAGAGAGTATGCACTACATTAGAACAAAGCTAACACAATAATAAAAATTATATGATAAAATTTATACTACCTATCCTATCAGTTGAGAGCATGAATAGCAATGTGGCACCATTCATTTCACTTTTACTATACTTTCAGCCTTAAATATCTTTTCCTTATTTTTATTTCAGTTTGCTTGGAATGCAATTCCAAATCTTTTTACCTCTCCTAGACACATCTTAACTGTGATTAGTATCATATTTCTTTTATGTTAGAAATTTATAATTTCTTAACTTCATTATTATGATGATATTTGTTAGTGTGGATATTCAATTTATGCTTTTTATGTTTCACCTTCCTACACCTTTATTATAAATATCAGTTGACATGTATTTTCTTACTTTTGTCTTGCTAATCAACATTGTTTTCAAATCTTCATTTATATTTTTCAAAATATTAAATTGATTTATTTTTTTAAATATTTTTTTTTTCAAATAAAGCAACTAATGAGGTTGATTGTGATTGATATGCTTAATAAATTTATGGAATATATTGTAATATATTGGTGAGCCTCTAAAGATTCCGTGATGCTATGACTACTAAATGATGTCAAAGTAATTGTGTTATGTAGTAAATGAGATAGTATGTGCATCCCCAAAATTAATTTTTGTGGATTTGTTCCCTGATTATGATTTTGATATGGAAGTTCAATAAATATTGTTATTGTTGTGTAAATGTATGTTGGAGAATCGGTGTACTTTGTTTAAGGATTGTTAGGTAAAGTGGAATTATTTGGCGTAGCCTTTGCACCAATCACAATTCAGATTTTAGGTTGTGACACTTCATAATTATTAGATCAAAATCTAATCGTCTATATTTAATATATTTTTTACATCATTCTTTCCATTTTTTTCACATATTTATCTCAACACATTCACCGAGAGTGTAATGTTGCTGCAGATTTTTTGGCAAAGGAGGAATTAAGTACTTTTCAGGGATTTCATGCCTTCTCTTCTCCGCCACATGGCCTGGATAGATTCCTAGTTTCGGACATGCAAAGGACTCCGGCCAATACCATGGTTTAAACTCTGGTTTCATCTTTATGTTATCAAAAGAAAAAAAAAAAAAGCAAGAAAATCAGATATGTACGAGCAATATCTCTGGAGCAGTGTTTAAATTTTAAAATAAAAAATAAGTATAATAAACATATAATTCTAAAATTCCTCAATGCAGGTTCCATATTGGGCTTTCAAAGAGTGACTTGCCTGCATTTATCTTCCGCATCTTTCCTTCTTCATCTTCCCTTCTTCTGGGCCCTCCATCTTCATCACATTTCATTCAGCTGCTACTTGGAGGTAAGCTAGCTCAACGGATCTTTTTTTTTTTTTTTAACCCCTTTCTGTGTTTTTCTTTCTAACTCTGAGATCATTTGTCACAACAGTTAGTTTTTGGAGCCATTTCGACCGCGTCTTTCCTTCTCCTGCTACTTGGTATTTCTGTACTCGCTCCTTCTTCTCATGGCTTCTTCATCTTTCCATTTCTACTTGGATTTTCTTGCTCTGCTCATCAGCATCTTCATCTTTGCTTCTTGTCATTTTTGTTTGCTTGTTCTGTTTATTGGCATTTTCTTTTTATTCCTTTCCCATCTTATTGACACTTCTTTTTTTTTTTTTGCTTGTTCTGCTTATGAGTTGTTTCATCTTTGCTTTTCGTCATTTTTTCCTTGTTCTGCTCATTAACATTTTAATTTTTTCCTTTCCCAGCTTATTGACACCTTTTGCTCGTTATGCTCATCAGCATCTTCACCTTTGCTTCTTGTCATTTTTTTGACTTGTTCTGCTCATTAGAATTTTCATTCTTTCCTTTCTCAGCCTGTTGACTTTTTTTTTTTTTTGGCTTGTTATACTAATCAGTATTTTCATTTTTTCCTTTCCCAGCTTGTTGGTGTTTCTTTTGCTGGTTTTGTTCATCAGCACTTTCATCTTTCCTTTCCCCTGCTTCTTAACATTTTTTTTCCTTTTGATTTTTGCAGGTTTCCAACTAACGGAATGTATCATTTCCTCCATCACTACCGTCCTAATGGGTTTGTGGGGTTGCTGTGGTCCACTACTAGATGCTGTGCAAAACTTAGGAAACAATCTGGACACTTTGAGAAGCGCAGCACAAGAACTCAAGAGCCGGTTTTTGGATGTCAAGACACAAACCGAATATGTACAAAAGTATCCAGAGCTGAAAGTGTTAAACAAGGTGAAGGATTGGATTGCGAAAGTTGAATCCCTGCAGAACAATGTTGAGCTTATTTTACAACAAAGCCAGCAGAAAATTGAAGTAAGATGCTTTGGAGGTCGCTTGCCCAAGAACTAACTTTACTCCTACAAACTCCACAAGGTGGTAAGCCAAAAGTTGTCCTAGACAGAATCTTGAACAACAAAAAATTTGTGCTCATATTAGAAGACCTAGAGACACAAATTGATTTAGTGGGATTGGGAGTTCCTTTCCCAAACAATGGTAGCTCAAAAATAATTGTTAGTACTCGTAACGAGGGAATATGCTTTCAAATGGGAGCAAGAAGACTTGTAAGGGCAGACATCTTACCACCCAAGGAAGCATTTGAACTTTTCAAAGAGAAGGTGGGTGGAGATGTTATTTCCTCTAATCGACACATAAGGAAGCTTGCAAAGTCAATATCCGATAAATGTGAAGGCTTGCCTCTGGGTCTTTGTGTAGTCGTCCTAATAGGTGGGAGGAAGTGGAAAAGTTTTCACTATAGGGCTCAACATGGGGTACAGGCTCTGGGCGTCAACGTTTCTTTGAAAATGTTGATTCTTCAAATCTCATTACTTTGCTTATGAGCAATTTGTCAGAACACGACTTTGATGTAGAGCTTCCAAATACAGTAAGAGTCATTAGACAATTTACTTGAAAAAATTGGAAGGTTGGTTGATTTAGAGTACATGAACCTTTCACATTCTCGGATGATAAAATTGCCAGAGCAGCTAATGGATTTGAGGAAGTTAAAATATTTGTTGATGGATGGAATCCGTCACTTAGAGTTCCCAAGAGGAGTTATCTGCAATTTGCAATCTTTGGAGGCTTTTAGTATGATACAGAGCCAAAGTCCATGTTGTGTTGAAAATTTATTGCTTGATGAGCTCGAAAGCTTAAACCGCCTTCAAGACATACGCATTTCCTTCCGTGATACCTCCTCCTTTGAGAGGATATTGATGTCCCCAAAATTGAGAAGATGTATTTTTGAATTAGATGCTTCTTGCTTTTTGACTAAAAGCTCGCTCCATATGTTTGGAAGGTTTCTTGTAGAAATGGAGCATCTTGAAATACTAGTTGCTCATGATAAATCAAATGCAGCAGTAGAGGGTTCTGAAGCTGAGAATATTCTTGGGGGCTTTTTTCAAGGTTTTGAAAATACAATCCCTCTTTGCAAATTAGCCATCTCTATGTGGAAAAATTTTGACTTGAATTGGCTTAAACTTGCTCCAACCTTGAGTATCTTGAATTACATAGGTGTCATTTTTTGAAAGAAAGTATTACTGAAGGTTATTGGGTTGATGATGACTTTGAAAGGGATATATTTTTGGAAAAATTAGAATAAAGGACTAAAAAAAATGATATTTATTAGGAACGACCATAAAAATGGTAATTACTTAGAAGGGCCAAATACTAAAATATTAAATTAAAAAGACTAAATTATCCCTCACCAAATCTCCATTCTTCTCTCTAATATCTTCTGTAATTAACAATTAAAAACAAATAGATATCAATTCAACTAAGCTTCTTTGAACAATATCAGAGTCGTGGTTTCATAGAAACAATTTGTAAATTTTGCAAGGAAATCTCCCGAAACATTCTTGTTTCTATTGATGAACAACGTACATATGAGCGCGTGACTCCCTCTGCCGCAAGTTCTTCACCTCTATACACTTTTGTTGCTGAAGGCAAATTTAGAATAAGTGTTCTCCTTCCTTTTACTGACAGTTGGTTCGATAATAAGGGCTTTCATCAGAATCTATGGGTGAACCTAAAAAACCTTCCTTATTGTTTGTGGAAATGGCAATATGATATAGTATAAAAACAATATCTCTTTGGAACATCCAAACGGAATAAATACCGGTTCATCTGTTGCACTATCCTTTTTATGGATGAGTTTTCACTAATTTATTTTCATCATTGTAATTTCTAAATCATTATAGGGAGAAGTGACTTTGTAAGCTGATGAGCTATTTAAAGAGACGGTGGGTGGAGATGTGATTTCCTCTTGTTGACGCGTAAAGAAGCTTGCTAGATTAATGTCTGATGAATACAAAGGACTGCCACAAAGGCTCTTATTGAGGTTGGAAAATACATGCTTCGTAAAACTTCAATCAATTAACGGGAATGGGCTTTAGAAATTTTGAAGTGTTACCCTTCAAGGTTTCCAATTATGGTTGATTATGTCAATCGCTTGTGTGAATTTAGTTATAAAAGATTGTCAAATGATTCCTGTAAGTCTTGCTTTCTATATTATTCTTTGTTCCCTAAGGAATATAATATGGATGAAGAAGAGCTCATTTTACTTTGGATTATGTCTATGTTTCCTAAGTACTTTATTTTGTACTTTATATTTCCAAAAATGCTTTTTGAGAAGATTCCTTTTACCCTACTTTTCAAAGCCAAAAGCTTTTTATATATTGAGTATTATATCTAGAGATTTTATGAGTCGCATTAAATATTTTATAGTTTATCATAATATGTGATTAAATGCTCCTTTCTGTGATTAGATTGAAGCTATTAATTGACTAATTGTTGTTACATTTTTTACTTTAATTCAATAATATCATTGGATCATATGAACACCTTCACATACCAGAAAAATCTTCTCAATGTTATCTTGGGTTCACTTAAATTTTAATGGCACCTTGCAAAATGATGTGCATTGGCTGCTCAAATCTTTTTACCATCATTCCCTGCATAGAACTAATGTTTTATTACCTTCCCACACCTTGGATTACATGATATCCTTTTAACTGTATAATTTTATCATTTTAATATAATTGATCTTTTTATAACAAAAATAATATTCTTGTTGGCTGCTTTTCATGCTTTCAAGTGCATCTTCTCCTATTTTTTTTATCCGTATTGAAAATATAATCAACGGGATTAGGTCTACCGAAAGAAGCTAGTCCCTTACAATTAAGATGAATTAATATTCAAATCTTCGCTAAGAAAGATAACTTTATGCAATTAGCATTTGATAGTGTTTCGAATAACAAGACATTTATGCTTAGCTTAAAAAGATTAAAAAAAAAAAAGGAGGACAGAAATTTACCAATCGATCAGCCTCACATAGATCGTTTTAAGCATAATTGGACTGTAGTTGTGGCCTGTAGGGCAACCCAACTATCACTTGTTATTGAACTCAGCCCATATATATGGTCAACTCGATCTACCCTCAAAACGAATATTGGATGTCCTTCATCTAAAATCCTTTATTTCCTAATTGGTAGATGCCGCCCTATGCTAGAGTTTTGTATGTATCAAAATTTTCTTCTTGTTCCACAAATAAAGCATGGAAAGAAAAACGGGTAAAATTAAATAAACTCACATATATAATATATTTATGTATTGTGCGTATCAACTGAAACTAGAAAATTATTTTCATTTTAGATATAGAAAACTAGTTACGAGATTAAAAGTTAAAACTGGCCAGATCGATAAGGAGTCAAAATCTCAAGTTTGTTCATAATTAACCGGCGGTCTGCACAGTACTATTCTTGTAAGCTTGACAGTGAAATTCTTTTAGCTTTCACGAAATAAGTGAACCAGGTTTCTAAAAAGATGTCAATTTTTTTCCCTTTCTTCGTGATTAAAGAAATATTCTCCCTAATTCTAATTATAGAACAAAGTTATCTAATTTCACGGTTTTTAAAGAGCAGAAATATTCAATTAGTATTACAGAACTTGTAGGAAAATTCATGACTTTTTGATCTTGCTCCTCATTAAAATTAATTACCACGACTGTATCTATTATTTGTTAAAACCAAGAGACTCAAAATAATGGACAAACTGAATATTATTATTGAGTAAAAGTTATAACAACTACACAACAATGAGCATCGGGCCCTTTACATACACAAGTCATAGCCCTGAAAAAAAAGTGAATAAAATACCTTCTAAAATAACTACTAGCTAACTGGGCTTAGGCCCTTACAAGTAATACAAGATCATATATTGCTAAGGAAACAAGCTTCATGTATAATGTCCTGCCTTGAGAAATTTTGCTTAGCTTCAGGAGAGAAGATAAGTATAAGTAAATCGTCTATTTTCTTCTCCCCATGAGTGCTTAAGGAGTCTAGAAGATTAATTTGTGAAGAAACTGGCATGAAGGTATTGACCGAAATTGGGAAATACCTGGGTTTCCCAATTAGCAGAGGAAGAAAATCAACAGATACTTTCCATTATATTATTGAGAGAGTAAGAATAAGCTCTCAACATGGAAAGCTAATTGCTTATCATTAGCTGGGAGAATTACACTAGCTAAATCGGTATTAAACTCTATTCCCTTATATCCCATGTTAGTTGCTAAAATACCAGTTGCTGTGTGTAATGAAATTGAGAGATTACAGCGTAACTTCATCTGGGGAATAAATAATGCTAGACATACTTTTCATCCTATCGGGTGGGATCAGTTGGTGTTACCTAAGCTCTATGGTGGACTGGGTTTTAAGAGACTGACTTCTCTTAATAATGCATGTGGGGCAAAACTTGCATGTCAGTTGGTGATGGCCTCTACTGGGTTATGGGCAGATGTTTTAGTTCACAGGTACATTTTAAGAAATGAAGGGGATATGTTTGAAGCACATGCATGAGACTCGTTACTGTGGAAATTTATTGCTTAGAAGAAAGATTTAGTAGAGTCAGGAATGAGATGGCATGTTCGTGATGGTATGTCTACAAACTTCTTTAAAGATTATTGGCTTTTTCAGGACAAAAAAATTAAAGATTTTTGTTTGAAACCTTTAAGTCAGGAGGAGGAGGAGAGTAAAGTGGCATATTGGGTTGATTCTAGTACTTGGAATTTTCAGAGACTAGCTTCTATTGTCCCAAGCTATGTTTTTCACAGATTAATATCTGTATTGCCACTAATGTTGGAGGCAGGGAATGATGTTCCTTCTTGGAGTGCTACATCAGATGGTTCCTTCTCTATTAAAAGCGCATATTATCTTATAGAGAAGGGACCTACTAATGTTCCATGTTCGATTTACAAAGATATTTGGAAATGGAGTGGAGCTGAATGGGTAAGGGTATTCATGTGGATAGCCTTTAACAACAGGCTATCTACTAATGAATGGAGAAGTAAGTGGTCTTCTTGCTCTCTAATTTGTTCTTATTGTGAACAAGCTTCTGAGGATGTTTTACACATCTTGAGAGATTGCAATTATGCACGAAGTTCATGGCGTAACCTATTGAATCCCAGGCTTAATTCGCAATTCTTTAAAGCTGGATTAAGAGACTGGTTTGGCCTTAATCTAAAAAGGAATTTAGGTGTCACTAAGGATGGTAATTGGCATCTTATTTGGGGTGTTTCTATTTGGAAACTTTGGCAATGGAGGAACGGAGAAATATTTGATCCTGACTTCTCTAGGCCTCACGATCCTTCTACTATAATTTAACAGATTTGGAGGAGTTTCACTCACATACAGGACATTCTAGTTCCAGTTATTAATTGTCCATCTCCATAACGAACATGGCAGCCACCACTTTCAGGATGGGTCAAGTTAAATGTTGATAGGGCAGTCTCTAATAATTCAGGTAAGGCAGGTTGTGGTGGGGTAATTAGAGATCATAATGGAGAGTGAAAAGTGGGATTCACCCATTTTCTTGGAAAGTGCAGTGTTCAAGAAGCAGAGGAATGGGCGATTTATAAAGGTCTTACTCTTGCTAGAGAATATGGATTTTCAAAGTTGATCATAGAATCAGATGCAAAAAATTTGGTTCTAATGTTGTAGAAGGGTGTGGATTCCACAACATGCAGTCTGATGATTATACAGATACAGAATTTATTGAAGCAACCTAGAGAATTGAGTGTGATGCATATATATAGGGAGCAAAATAGGGTTGCAGATGCACTTGCAAAAGAAGGATTAAGTAATTCTGCTGTGCTTAGATCATGTCCGACTAAATTTAGGACTCTAGTTGTCAATGAGTGTTTGTGATGTAATCCCCTTTTAGATTAATTATTTTGATGTAATATGGGCTCATGCCCTCTCTTGTATATAAAAAAAAGGCTCCCCCTAAAGTTAAGAACTCTGTATTTTTAGGGTTCTAACTTGCTCATGATGTACTCATGTTGTGGTCCTCCAAACCCCTTAGTTAAGATATCTATTAGTTGCTTAGAGGACTTGACATGTCCAAAAACTTTTCTCTCACGAAGTGATAGTTTACTTTAATATGTTTGGTATGTTCGTGGAAGATTGGGTTCGTGGCTATGTGAATCGCTGCCCGGTTATCACAGCACACCTTAACCGATTCTATATTTGAAACTTGCAGCTCCTTAAATAGCCCCACAATCCATGTGAATTCTAAGGTTGCCTTTGCTAAGGCCTTATATTATGCTTCTACAGATGAGGTGAAAATTGTACTTTTTTTCTTAGATTTCTAACAAATTAATGAACCACTTAATCTAACCAAGAAACCAGTGACCGAACGCCTTGTGTCATTACATCCAATATGGTCTGAGTCACAGAAGCACTTTAAACTCATAAGACTTGCAGCTGGGAAGAAAATCCCTTGGCCAGGCGTGTCCTTTAGGCACCTCACCAATCTTAACGTAACTTTCATATGTGATTCTTTAGGACTTTGCATGAATTGAGATAAAACTTGCATAATAAAAGAAATGTTAGGTCTTGTTAATAACAAATATAATAACTTACCTATAAGCCTTCTATAGCTCCTTGGTTCTTGTAAGAAGTGATCATTTGTAGTTTTCTCTGTAATGAGCTTGAGATTTTGCTTAAAGGGAGTGGAAGCTAGATCTGATTCATCTAAACCTGTTTGATCAACAAGTTTAGTAGCATATTTTCTTTGATTAAGAAGTATGCCGTGGTTAGAGTGAACCAATTCCAAACTTAAGAAATATTTTAATGTCCCAAGATCCTTAATCTTAAATTCATTATGCAGATTCACTATACATATATCTCTTTACATCATTAATAATTTTCACATTATTCCCAATAATCATTAAATCATCCACATATGTGAGCACATACAACTTACCATCCTTAGTTTGCTTGTGGAAAAGTGCATAGTTATACTTACTTTGTTAAAAACAACCCTTAATCAATAAGTGGATTAATTTCTTATTCCACTGCCTTGAGGCTTGTTTGAGGCCATATAAAGATTTTTGTAGTTTACATACCTTAAAACCAGTCTCACCCTTTCGCTCAAAACCTAAGGGTATGATCATATAAACCTCCTCATGAAGGTCACCCTGTAAGAAGGCGTTGTCTACGTCCATTTGACATATCATCCAATTATTGATGGAGGTTAAATCAAGGATAACATGAGTAATTACAATTTTTACAATAGAAGAAAATGTTTCAAAAAAGTCTATCCATTCCTTTTGGCCATAACCCTTAGCAACTAATCATGCCTTGAACTTTTCTAAGGCTCCATAAGCTCTATATTTAGTTTTAAAAACCCATTTACATTCTATAGGTCTCTTCCCCTTGGTTAGTATGACAATTTTCCAAGTTTGATTAGTTTCTAGGGCCTTAATCTCATTTTCCATTGCCTTAAACCCATTTAGGGTCTTTGGCTGCTTGTTCATAAGTATTAGGCTCAATCTCCCTATCAATAGTACTAAGGAAATATTGATAATGCATTGACAAATCAGCATAGGTTATGGCATCTAATAATATAGAACCATATATCAAATCTGGGTGTTGTTCCGGATGTATTTTAGAGGTAGATGGAACATACTCACAGTGATAATCTTAGAGTTTGGCTGGTGGCCTCCTCTCTTACCTAGATTTTAGTTGGGGCTGATCATTTTGTAAGAGTCAAATCTATCCTGTTTGGTCAGATAGGTGACCTTAAGTTGTTTGATGATGACCTTCCTCTTGTTGTTTTGAATATAGGGTCAGATTATCTTGATGTGGCTCATGGTCCCTTCCTTTATTTCCTTGGTTGATATTGTGTACTAGACGATTCTAGGTGGAGGTAGTAGGGAAGAGCTCTCGGTCATGATCAATGATGAAACGATCTAGTTGTCTAACTTGCACTTTACGTACTTTTGGAAAAATCATCTACAATGGTTAGAAAGTACTTGTAGCCTTAAAGTGTGGGTATCCTATATGGCCCCCATACATCCATATGTAATAAGTCAAAACAACGAGAAGTCTTGGAATCACTAGAAACAAAGGATAACTTCGCATGCTTAGCACACATACAAACATCACATTTATTTTGATCAACAATGGATATGTCTTTCCTTACATCATGTAAAAGTTTTAAAACATCAAGTGGAGTATGGCCTAATCTATGATGCCAAAGAAAACTCATATAAGTATTACATTTAGTAGCAACATTCATTATTCTAGGAAAATTTTGTTTCTTGAGCAAGTATAGTCCATTAGAGATTCTACCAATCCCTTTGGTCATTCCATTCATTACATCCTACAAAACACAAAAATCAGGAAAGAAACAAACCATTTAGGAGCTATCTAGTATTAGTTTTTCCACAAAATCAAGTTATAACAAAACTCCTTAGCATAATTGACATTTATGAGGCATATATGTTCAATTATTTGTACCTCTCCTACATGTGTAACCTTAATGTTCTGTCCATTTGAGATCTTAACCCGTCTCCCTACTCCAACATAAGGTTTACATTTATATAGGTTACTTAAATTGTTCACAATATGGTAACTTGCTCCTGAATCTAATATCCATTTATGAGAAAGTACGGAAGAGTGCAAACTTGGCATAGTTGCTGGCACAATAACTGCAACATCCTTATAATCTGAGTCTCGCTTCATAAGCTCTAAAATTTGTCTATACTATTCTTGAGTAAACAAAGGAGCTAAGGATATGGAGGCTGCTTCTTGGTTGAAAGGAGTTTTAGAAGGAAGATTAGTTGATATTTCATTTGCCTGATCATTTTGCTATCCCAAACTCCTTTGGAAACTAGAGTTGGAAGGAAAATCGATGAGTTAATAGTAGGTGTCACGAAGATGTCCCTTCTTATTGCAATAGGTACATTGTTCTTGGGAACGTCCCTTATTACCACACCCCTAGCACGACATCTTCCTCCTCTTATTGAATTATTTGCCATCATTGACACATTAGGGGTAGAATAAGGAGATAAGTTACTAATTTGATGCTGGGTTTCTTCTTAAATTACCATAAAGTATGCTTGATTTGGAGTAGGCAATAGAGTCATTAAGAGAATTTGACTCCTAGTGTGTTGGTAAGACTCATGATTTAAGCCCATTAATAACTAAAAAAGCCTTTGCTCTTGATGAATCTTGGCATATTCTACTGTTGTATTGCTCTGACAGTTTGGAGTTGGAACAAGTGCACCACACTTATCCGACAACTCTTTGAGCCTTGTGTGCTATACCAAAACCGAAGTATTCCCTTAACTAAAAGAGTTAATGGCTCTATGAATTGAGTAAATTTTAGCCCCATCCACTTTGTTAAAATGTTCTTTTAAGTCTAGCTATACTAAGTAGGAATTAAGAGAGAAAACCAGTCCACTAGCAATCTATGTATCTACTAAATTGACTAACCAAGAAAGAACCACAAAGTTACAGCGATCCCAAATTACCTTGAGGTGTTCCTCTTGTTTCTCTCTAACACATGATCTATTAACAAACCCTAGTTCATTTTTCCATGAAGTGCAAGCATTATAGCCCTATTCCAAGTATGATAGTTTTCAGCTCCTGTTAACACTTAGGAAATGACAGTTGATGCCTGGGTATCGGTTGGGTGTAAGAAAAGTTGATGATTAAAATCAAGATCTGAGATGTTTTCTTCTGAGGCAATGTTAAAGAACAATCGTGACAGAGAGTTCTAGTAACCAAATTATTATGAGAAATGCAAGAATTTGGATCACCAATAGAACTTTAGAGGAATCAATCGTTAGGTAAAATTGATTGAACCAAGAATCGAGTATAGTGGAAGTGAACCAAGTTGAAGACATGTCCAAAACTGTAATGCTCTGTCTTCAAACCAGAGAATCAGCCAGGAACAAGATGAGAAAGAAACTCAGCCAGAGAATCGATGAAAACTGCTAGAGACTTGGGGAAAAGACATTCTCTATAATAAGAAAGTCAACAAGGGACAAGACGAAAACCAAAACTCAGATTTCAGAGCAAAGAATTGGTGTACACTTTACTCTGCAACTTGAAATAAAACGGCGAGCACCTTTCTCCTCCTTTGAACCAGGAAAATCAATGAGGATGAAGAGAGCCTAAAACTTTCTCTATCGTTGGACCAAGAAATTCACCGCCAATCAAGAAACCATACAGATCAAGAACCAGTGAGAACCAACCATGGAGATCCCTCTAGAAATTCGCCATCGACCAAGAGACCATCAATCAAGAAGCTAGCAAGAATCAACATGGAGATCTCTTTCTATCATCAAACCAAGAAGATTTCCACCAACCAAAGAAAACAATGAGAAGCAAATTTTTCTTCATGAATTTCGTGAGAAAACGCCCTTGAATGAGGAAAAGAGGGATTTTAGGGAAAGCTTTGAAATTACTGAAATTCACATAATAGAGAGAGAGAGAGAAATGCAATATGGGTTACTTAACCTAAATTACCATTTTAGGAAATCTAGTGCTCTGGTACTATGTTAAAATCAAGAAACCTAAAATAAATGGACGAACTGAATATTATTAATGAGTAAAAGTTACAACAACCACACAACAATAAGCATTGGGTCCTTTAAATATACAAGTCATAGCCCTGCAAAATAAGTGAATAAAAGACCTCCTAAAATAACTACTAATTAATTAGGCTTAAGCCCTTACAAGTGATACAAGATCATATACTACCAAGACTATCTAGAATATTTTTTGTCAACATATCTATAAATTAATTAAAAGCATGTATAGGATATTTAGAGACTAATTATAAGTCACCAAGCTGATTATTCATTGATCAGAATGTTGAATATATACAAATACTAATCAAGGTAGTTGAGATTTTAATAGGAATAAAATCTGACATAATAAAATCTAATTTGATATATTTACAACTAACCTATATAATTAGAACTAACAGCTCAAAAAATATCTCATAGTATATTAGTTATTAATTGTTAATTCCTGCACTTCCTCTCAAGTTAGAGTATAGATCGGTCGATCATCTCCAACTTGCCAACTAGGAATTCAAACTTGTCATTGGCAAGTCCTTTAGTAAGGATGTCTGCTGTCTGCTGCCTTGACGGTATATATCTGAGTTCGATTATCCCATCATCTATCTTTTCACGAATGAAGTGTTTATCAATCTCTACATGTTTCATTTGATCATGCTGGATATGATTGTGGCATATGTTGATGGCTGCCATGTTATCATAATACATCTTTATAGGCAGGTTTACACTTAGTTTAAGCTCTTGAAGCACTCTTTAAACCCAGATACCTTCACATATGCTAAGTGATATGGCTCGAAACTCAGCCTCAGCACTACTTCTAGCTACTACATTATTTTTCTTACTGCGCCAGGTAACCAGATTGCCCCACACAAATATGCAATATCCAGAGGTAAATTTTCTATCTTCTTGGTCACCTGCCCAATCAGCATCAGTGAACATTCTAACATTTCTCTCATTAGTCTTCTTGAATAAGAGTCCTCTTCTTAGTAAGCTTTTGAGGTACCTAAGAATTATGTATACTTCATTCAGGTGTTTTTGTTTGAGGTTATGGGAATGTTGACTTACCGTACTGATGGCACATGCAATGTCAAGGCGAAAAATGTAATGTCAAGGCGTGTATGTAATAGGTAAATGAACTTTCCTACCATACGCTGGTATCTTCCCATATCTATATCTTTGCGTAGGTCTTCACTGTCATCACTATTTTCGACCTTGATTGGAGTACTACTAGGTCTACAGCCCAACATACTTGTTTCCTTGAGAAGGTCAAGAATTTATTTTCTTTATGAAATGTAGATGCCTTTAGCAGAACGAGCAACCTCCATTCCAAGGAAATACTTCATCCCACCGAGGTCTTTTACGTGAAATTCTTGGTTTAGGACCTTCTTTATCCTTTTTATCTCATCTTCATTGTCGCCAGTGAGAACTATGTCATCTACATATACTGCAAGGATCGTAATTCTCCTCTTTATTAGCTTAAAGAAGAGAGTATGATCACTTTATCCCTGTGCATAGCCATGTGTCTTCAATACTCAAGTAAACCACTCAAACTAGGCTCATGGGGATTGTTTCAATCCATATAGTAACTTTTTTAATTTGCATACATGATCTCCCTTTTTCCCTGGGAACCCTGACTTCTTTCTTCAAATCCCCATTAAGGAAGGCATTTTTTTATGTCTATTTGATGTAGTGACCAGTCTAAATTCACGGCTAGTGAGAGTAATATTCATATAGTGTTTAGTTTTGCTATGGGAGAAAATGTTTCATTATAGTCCATGCCATGTACCTGTAAGAACCCTTTTGCAACTAGTCTTGCTTTGTATTTGTCAAGAGTTTTATCATCCTTGTACTTGGGCGTGAACATCCACTTACAGCCTACTGGTTTTTTTCCTTTAGGTTTATCCACTATGTCCCACGTCTTATTAGTTTCTAAGGCTTTCATTTCTTCCATGACTACCTGTCTCCATTTTGGACTCGCTAGTGCTTCATCTATATTACGAGGGATTCTGACGTTGTTGAGATGAGATGAAAAAGCACTATATTTAGAAGAAAGAGTCTGATATGACACATATTTCTCAATTGGATATCTAGTGCATGTTCTGGGTTGCTTTTTGACAACAATTAGAAGGTTGAGGTTACTTTGAGTCTCTTGGCTTATAGGTTGCAGTCTTCCTGAATCTGCTTGTGATTCTGACTCATGAAGTGTACAAGTCGTTTGAGGGGCAATCTTTATTTTGTGTCTCCGTGTATAGACTTTCAAGGTGTTACAAGTGTCTCCCCCTCGATTAATATTTTCCTTATGTGGGCTAGGGCCTGTTTCAGCTACTTGTATGACTTCAAGTTCAGGTGTGTACTCATGGAAGTGGGTTGGCTCTAATTGGTGTGTAGGATGGAATTCATTTTGAGGACTATTCTCCCCCTGAATTTCAGATTGAGAATAAAATGTGATATTTTCAAAAAAAGTGATGTTACAGGTAATGTAGAGTCGTTTAGTGAGTAGATAATAACATTTGTACCCTTTTTGTGTCGCTGAGTACCCTAGAAAGATGCACCTCTAATGTAACAAGGATCGAATTTGTTGGTGTGGTAAAGGTAGACATATGAGAGATATTTGAAGACTTATAATGGTAAGGTGTTTTCTAGGTAATGGTAGTGGTCGCAAAAGACTTGGAGGGGAGTGCGATAAGACAATGGCTTGCTGGGAATACAGTTGATAAGGAAGGAAGCGGTAAGAATGGCATCATCCCAATGATATTTAGGGGTGTTACTATTGAACATGATGGCTCGAGCAGTTTCTAGGATGTGTCTATTTTTCCATTTAGCCACACTGTTTTGTTGGGGACTATGGGGACAAATACTCATGAATAATGCCATGAGCTGTGAGGAATCTAGAAAGTGATTGATTGAAATATTCAGTACCGTTATTATATGAAGGATTTGGATAGTAGTTTGAAACTGAGTTTGGATCATGGTGTGAAAATTGATGAAGGTGTTGAACACATCATTTTTGTCTTTTAGTAAGTAGACCTAATATCCCCGAGTGTGATTATCAATAAAGCTGATAACCACTTTGAGTAAGACCTGTTTGAAGTACGAGAAAGGGCCTACAAATCACTGTAAATAGTAGTGAATGGTTAAGACACAATGTAAGGATTGCTCGAAAAAGAGGTTCAGTGATGTTTAGCGCGTTCACATGAATCACAATGAAATTCAGTAAAGATTTGAGAAGAGAAAACAGATGTAAACAACTTTATCATAAAATGAAAATTTGGGTGTCCTAAATGTTTGTGCCACAATTCAAAATCACTATTCCTAAAGGATGACACCTTATTGTAAAGTTTGACACCTTTATTGACACAATTAACTAGATAATAAAGCCCTTCAAACTCCTTAGCAACTCCAATCGTCATCCCCGTCAGCAAATCCTGGAAAATACAATCAGTGGCAGAAACGTTAGCATGGCAATGCAGATCTTTTGCTAGTTTACTCACAGACAAAAAATTGCATTTGAGGTTCAGAACATGGAGAACAATATGAAGAGTTAGTATATTAGAGATCTTAACGCTACTAATACAAACAATGGGTAAATGAGAGGCATCATCAATTTTTACTGTAAGTCGTTTATTGGTTGGTAGAAAATTAAAGAATAATGTAATGTCATCGGTCATGTGATCAGATGCACCAGAACCAATAATCCAACAATTACAAGGAGATATACATTCAGCAGTAGTAAAAGCAACAAAATAATTACCTCGTTTGGCTATAGTAGCATATGGTTGTTTTGTAGTACCTTTTAAAGCAGCGAGTTGTTCAAGAATTAGACTCAAGGTGTCAGGTGGTAGAGGTTCATTGGCATCTAATGAAGTAGTCTTAGCCACACAGCCATGGCCTCTCCCCCTCTTAGGTTTCTAATTTTCCAGTTTACCATGAATTTCCCAACAGGTATCCTTTGTGTGGCCAACCTTCTTGCAATGATCACACATTGGTTTCAATTTATGATTTTGATGATCACTAGTTCTAGTGACGAGTGCACAAGCTTCTGGTAGTTCGGGGGTCCCTCAGAGCATTACTTTCTTTCGGGTGTGCTTATCATGAAGAACAACAAACGCAATACGTACAGACGGAAGAGGAGTATGAGCAAGAATCCTGCCTCAAACATCATTAAAGGTCAGATTCAGGCCTTCCAATAATTCAAACATATATTCTCTGGAGACACATTTTTGGTATATCGCGGCGTGTATGGGGCAGCATTCAACCTTGTCGTTGATAAGGTCAATTTCTTGCCATAATGTCGTCTTCGGTAGATAATATTCACTTAGAGGAAGAGAATTTTGTTTAAGATCCCAAACTTTTCATTTTAAGTCGAAGATCAATGAGTCATTCACTCCGTCTCCATATGCTTCGGTGACTGCCTCCCAAATGTCGTGTGCCGTGGGAAGGAACATGAAGCTTTTCTGGAGACCAGGTAACATGGCGTTGATTAGCCACGAGGAGACTATCACATTTTCAAACTGCCACTTTTGATGGCCCGGTTCGTTAGATAAAAGAGAAGCAGCTATGGTCCCAGTAAACATTTCGAGTCGTCCCCTGCCATAAACAGTAAGGCGAATTGACCAAGCCCATTAGCGAAAATTATCTCCATCGCAAGCGAGCTTCTATGAGACAATGAGAACTGACGAGACTTCTAGGTCGAAAGCGGGGCGATGTGCGCCATAGCTGAGTAAGTCGACCACAGAAGAAGATAGAGTCACGAGCTCACTGGGTGTGGTGCTTGAAACTAGGTAACGCAAACGGGTATGACGAGTCCATGGGAGTTGACAGGAGGCGAAGCTAATGGAGAAACGAGCGTGACTAATGCTAGTAGAGTCATAACTGACGAAACTCGCTTGCGTCAGAAGGGGGTCGTTCACAGTCGCCAGATGCACGAGTCACATCTGGTGGAGTCTTATCCTAAGGAAGTGTTAGATGCACGAGTTGCGTCTAGTGGAGTCTCGTCTGAAGGAAGTCGCACGAGCACTACGTGGCTGGAGAGGTTCATTCGGGAACTCGAATGTGACGGACGACTGGAACTGGTGGAGGTGTAAGGTGCGCACATTTACGGAGTCACAGTGGAGAGTTGGATCTAACTCTTAAATGCTCGATGGTCGCAACTCACTTAGATGCTCACGTTAGTTTGATCACTGTTACTCTTTCACTTATGTTTGGCGCTCAATCTCATAGCCGCTCGGTTTCTCTCTCGTAATGGATCGAAGACGATGCAGAACACTTAGGAGCTTGGGATGCTCTAATTCCTAAAATAATCTGATACTATGTAGGATATTTCGAGATTAATTATAAGTTACTGATACGTAAAATATTTTCATATTTATTTTCCCTTATATGATATTTTTATAGACGATATTTGAGCTTAATGTAATGAATTTGAATGTAATTGATAAACAAATAATGATTTTCTTCAGTACCGTAGCAATCCATTGTTCATACGGATTACTGTTCATATGGTACTGTAGCAATTCACTGTTTATATGGTACTGTAGCAGTTCGCTGTAGCGCGGTTGGTGAGAAGTGGTCAATGTAGTATCACTATAGCAGTTACTGTAGCATCGAATTGAAGCCTATAAATAAAGGTTCTTGGCAGCTGTTACGAATTTAGGATGGTGTATTTAGAAGTGCAAGTGTACACTGTCGTAATCAAGTAATAAAGAAGTGAGTAGAGTATCGTTCCCACGAGGATTGATCACTAAGTACCAAAATTGGTAATTTTAATTCTATTTAGTCGGTTGATTAGTTGTGATTGAGATTTCAAGATAGAAATGATGAAATATGAATACAAGTTATATAAAGACAAATATGAGTAAAAGCCCTAGGGATTAGATTTCACTTAATAAATTCCGGATTGAATCACTTATCTATTCTAGTCCAATTTATTCCACATGATTGATAGTCGAGTTTCCCTATTTTAATTACTAGCCTCTTCCAAGGTCAAGCAATTCTATAATTAATTGCTAACCCAATATATTCCTATATGAATTTAAGCAATCAATCATGCATTAAGATTTATGGAACTCAATTAAGACTACATAACCCATATGAATATATTCCTATTTCATATGCAAATTATGGTTTTAATTATAGGATCCACACACATGTATCTCCTTCCGGTCTCAACATGCATATTAAAATCATCCAAAAGGTGGCCAATCAATTGTAAGCATTAAGAGCAATAATTAAAACTCAATCATGAAGGAAAAATTAAAACTAGATTTAATAAGTTAAGATTCAATCCGTCATTAGTAAGCTACGTCATCACCCTAGGAAAAGGAAAATTTAGCTCATGATAAAATTAAAAACAAAACCAAAATATATTCCAAACATCATAAATATTGCATAAAAATTAATTACAAAAACATAAAAATACTACTACAAGATGCATGAAAATGGAAAATCTAGCCTACCATATAGGAGGTAAAACCATCCATGTAGGTGGCAACCTATACCATCCATAAAGGAGGACTACCTAGGCCTTCCATATAGGAGGTAAAACCATCCATGTAGGAGGCATGCAAGAAGTAAAAAAAATGCAAGAAATAAATTCTAAAAATAACAACTCTCTCTCTCTAACATAGAGACTCTCTCTCTCCTCCTTCCTCCTTCTTCCTCCATTTTAGGGTGCCAAGAAGCTCTATTTATAGGCTTCATTTTCGGACTGCTACAGTGATTTTGCTACAGTGAATTGCTACAGTGAATTTGCTACAGTGCACCGACCACACCTACCGCACTGCTACAGTACCGACCACACCTACCGCACTGCTACAGTAACCGACCACACCGTCCACTACAGTAAACCGCAACCGTCCGCTACAGTAAACCGCTACAGTGAACAGTGAACCGCATGAACAGTGCACAGTGAATAGTACCGCGTGAATAGTACCTTTCCCTTAAATGCCTTCTTTAATTCTTTTTAATCCGGTACTATCCATGGCTGCAAGAAAATCATTATTTATTTATTAATTACACCCAAATTGATTACATTCAACTCAAATTTAGTCCACAAAATCATCATATAAGGGAAAATAAATATGCAAATATTTTACTTATCAAATTCCCCCACACTTAGCTCTTGGACGTCCTCGGACAAGAAAGAGTAACTAATAAGTGCTTCCAACAAAATCAGAAGTGTCAAGTAATAAACAAGGACACAATTAAAGAATAAAGAGATCATAGTATTCTTGAATCAACAAAAGTATAAACTGGTAACTTCATTTGAAAATAAATGAACTGAATTCATAATTGTGGCTCATTCTCTCAATCTCTCAAGTGTTTTAGGGTAAGTGTTTCGCTCAAATTCACCTGAAAAAATTGCACTACCATAAGCTTGCCAAAAATCTCAATCTCTACTACCTAATTCACATGCATAATTCAAATCAAAAGGACTTATTTAAGGTTGTAATGAGGTTAAGGTAAAAGGAATGTAAAAACTGATATGAAGGGCTATTTTTACTAAGTAAATAGAGCAGTTGAAAAATGGGCCTTCTTAAGAATAAACCTGGCCTATCTCATCCCAACAACCCATAATTTACATTTTTTTTTTTCTTTTTCCTCTTTTTTTTTTTTTTTTTTTTTTTTCTTTTCTTTTTTCTTCTTTTTTTTTTTTTTTTTTTTTTTTATATTACAACTTCTGCACTTTTGTGGTTGATGATATATAGACCCCCACACTTGTCAAAAGCCCATTTCACAAAAATTTCAAATGCTCTGTTAATCTTTCGAATTCAGTAAAAGCACTTGATAAATCATTAAAACACATATCAATGGGTTGAGAATAAAGACATAATCAATTAGGCTCAAAGGGGCTTATCAATGGTATAATTGTAAGGTTGGCTATTTGGCTCTGGCTAAACAAAATGAATGCCTTTATCATTTTTGAATGTGCATGTGACATGTAATTTCAACTAGATTTAAGGCAAGTTCTAGAGTGACAACTTAATAGGTGAATATCACACACAAGAAAGATAATCACTATTGATCATATAGGCTCAAAAGCTCACGGTTAGGGACTTTCAAATTCAGCTCATTCAATCTCAAAATTCATCACCAAATTCAACAATCAGTTATTCAATCATGCTATAAAATCTCTAAACTCAATTGATCCATGCTTCAAACTTATATACTTCTTAAAATCATTGAAAAACACTTCAATAGAATTTTTTTTTTTTAAAGATGAAATAACAAAAAAAAAAAATTACAACTAATAAGATGCGTCTCAAGAGTTAAGAATAACTCTTTACTCTGCCATCTATGCATACCCCATGCATCTAATGGTTTTACTAACTAACTATCTAATGGAGAAACTATGCTTTTTTTTTTTATAATCCTCCCCCAACCTAAATCAGACATTGTCCTCAATGTCTTCGAAAGATTAAAGAAAGTTTTTTTTTTTTTTTTTTTTTTTCAAACAACCTAAACACACAATAAATTAAACCAAAATGCTGAGAGTAAAACCATAAGATAAAAGAAAGTTACAACCGGAGAGTGGTATCTGGATTCTGCTTCTGACTGCTACCTGAAGATTGCCCACCTTTTTCTTTTACTAATAGATCTGGTTGAGGTTCATAGGTTTGCAGTTTATCTAGTAGTTGATCAGCAGTTGGTGCAGAAATGATGGAATGACGAGTCGCTTGGGGTATGAATCCTGTTTCCACAGCATGATCAAGAAAAGACAACAGGTTATCGTAAAAACCATTAACATTTAACAATCCTAATGGTTTTTTATGAAAGTTCAGTTTAGCCCAATAAGCAATGCTAGAGATCCCATCCAACGTTTCAAAACCACCGGGTAGAGCGATAAAAGCATCAGCACGGTAAAACATATGTCCCATTCGTTCAGGCAGACTTGAAACCCCTAACTCTTGCCCTAAGGAGAAGATGTGATTTTCTAACTCCTTCACCCTTACGTTCAAACCTTTACTACCATTCATGGTTGCAACAATAGCCACACTTCCCCTCAGGCCTTGAATACCTCCCCCGTAGACAAAATTGATCTTTCTTGCAGCTAATGCACGTCCCAATTCGTTGGCTGCAGGTATAAACTCTCTATCCTTTCCCAAGTCAGTTTCACCAAAAATGCATATAGATTTAAAACTGCATTTTAGAGTGATACCACTCCTCTCTTTTTCTCTCTCAGACATTTTGTGTTTTTTTTACAAATGGAAGATTGCATATTTATATTACAAAAACAGCGACAACAAAATCATGCAAATCACACAGTTTTCAAAAAAATTTGAAAAAATTTCTGACACGAATGACCAGTGGGCCACTGTGCCAAGAAAGTAAATAAAGTGAGTAAAGAAAGTCAAAAGTTACTGAAAAAGATAAGACAGATTGACAAAAGTAAGATTATGTACAGTAGTTGTGATTGTGGCTCACATCTTCCTCTGGTTTTACGTCCAGTAACGGCTTAAACGCTTTCTATGAATCGAGGATTTGCTTCCCATCCAGTTTTCTTATAAACTGGCAAACAGGGTCTTTTAACGTCAGATTCCCAAGACGGTAGCGCTCTTTTTCTTTGTTGAATATGTCTAATAAATCAAGAAGAACATGATGAACATCGCCACTAGGATGCGTCTCAAGAGTCTGAATGATATCATCCAATGACTCCTTACTCAGTCCATCCTTTATAAATTGGATTTTATCTTCTCGATTTATAGAAACCATACCTTTGCTCCTACAGCGCTGATCACAATTCCACCTTGCACATTTAGGACAAACCTTCATTCTTTTAGCTCTTCTCTTTTTGGAATAAGAGCTTTTTCCCATACCTGGCATAGGTTTAATAAATGAATCATGAATCTCACCTATTAAACGTACCTTAGCTTCAATGATCCAGCGGACATCCTCAGGAAGGCCCAAGCGTTTGAATGTCTTCATTCTTTCAAGTCGACAGCTATAGATCTTCCTAAGCATATCTTTGGGAAGAGTAGGGAACCTGTTCTTAAGCTTTACAATAATTTCCTCCATGATGAGACTAAAATTTAAAGATGCAGTTTTGTGTGCTTCAGTAAGTAAGAAAGAAAAATGAAAGATTAAGGAAAAGAAGTTTTGGGTTGCCTCCCAAATAGCCGCCCTTCTTTAACGTCTTTAGCTAGACAAAGACCCAAGCAATAAATTTTTTTTTTTTTTTTTTTTTTATTATTTTTTTTTTATATTTTTTTTTTTTTAAAAAAAATTTAGGACTTACCTGTTGTTTCCTCCAAAGTGATGACAGTTTTCAAAGTGTTGAGTGCACCGTCATTATACTCTTTCAGCCTTTGCTCGTTTACTTTGAATTTTCGATCACCATCTTGAATCTCCACTGCTCCATATGGCCATGTTTGAACCACAGTAAAAGGTCCTGACCACCTTGATCTCAACTTTCTCGGAAAGAGCTTTAACCTTGAATTGCATATCAGAACTTTTTGTCCCAGCGTGAACTCTCTCCTCAAAATTCTTTTATCCTGCCACATTTTTGTCTTCTCCTTGTATAACTTTGCATTCTTATGAACTTGTTGTCTAAATTTTTCAAGCTCATTGAGTTGGAGAAGTCTCTTCTTACCAGCTGCCTTTAAGTCAGAATTTAAGGCTTTTATTCCCCAATATTCTTTGTGCACTTTAGGATTAGTAGATTTTGATACATCTACTGTTCCTATTGCAAGTGGTTGATCCATGCAGCTTTTGTTCACCACGTCTTTTGTGCAGCTGGTCAATGTATCTACTCTGTAACAGGTGTCACCTTCATTTGGACATGACCAAGCCTTAAAAATGTTAAAAGATACTTGGTCATCTTGAGCTCGTAAAGTCAACTTTCCCTGTTGCACATCTATTAAAGTTCTCCCAGTTGCTAGGAATGGCCTCCCAAGAATGATAGGAACTTCTTGGTCTTCTTCCATATCAAGTATGATGAAATCAGCTGGAAATATGAGTTTGTCCACCTTTACCAGAACATCTTCTAAGACACCCCTTGGATGTTTAATTGATCGATCAGCAAGAAGTAGTGAAACTGTGGTAGGCTTCACCTCTCCAAGACCAAGTTTTCTGTAGACAGATAAGGGCATGAGATTTACACTTGCTCCCAGGTCACAAAGTGCTTTTTCAAAGTTACATTGACCTATGGTGCAAGGTATGCAAAAGCTTCCTGGATCTTTCAGCTTTGGTGGTAGTTTCTTTTGCAGAATGGCACTGCACTCCTCAGTAAGTGCAACTGTCTCAAATTCCTCCAGCTTACGCTTATTTGAGAGAATGTCCTTCATGAATTTTGCATAACTGGGCATTTGGGCAAGAGCGTCTGCAAAAGGGATGTTGATATGTAACTTTTTGAAAACCTCCAGAAACTTTTTAAACTGCTTGTCTAGCTTTGCCTTCACAAGTCTCTGAGGGTATGGAACTGGTGGTACATATGGAGGAGGGTTATCTGGAAAGCTGATTCTTCCTGGTACTACATCATCTTCTTGAGGTTTCTGTGCTTCCTCCTTCTTTTCTGGTTCACTTTCTTTTTTTTCTCCGTCATTCTTATGTAGAATTACAGGATCTTTCAATTCTTTCCCACTCCTTAATGCAATAGCCTTCACATGCTCTCTTGGGTTTTTTTCAGTATCACTTGGAAGAGTACCTGGTTGTCTGGAATTCAGCATATTTGCAATTTGGCCCATTTGGACCTCCAAGTTCTTTATCGAGGCTTCCTGGCTTTTAAGTGTTGCATCAGTCCTAGCCATGAATTGAGATGTATTCATGGTTAGTTGTGCCAGTGCATCTTCCACATTCACTTTTTGCTGTGGTGGATTTGGTGGTTGAAGAGCTTGTTGCTGGTAGTTCCCTTGCGGTTTGAACACATTTTGATTATTCCTCCAGCCAAAGTTTGGATGATTCCGCCAACCTGGATTATAAGTGTTTGAGAATGGGTCATTTCTTTGATTTCCGATATAATGAGCTTGCTCCGACTGAGAAAGTATGGATGACTGTCCATCTTGACTTTGTGTACTCATATGAGGTCCTCCATATCGGTCACAGGTGTCATGAGGAGTATTGATTGCATTTGCTTGACTAGTCAATAAGCTCACTTGCTTGGATATAGATGCAACTTGAGAAGATAAAGTTGTAAGGATATCCAGCTCATGCACTCCAAGTACCTTCTTTGAATTATGACGTTCAGAAGGCCATTGATATGCATTTGCTGCCATCTCCTCAAGTAAATTATAGGCATCATCAAGATTTTTTCCCATTAAAGATCCTCCAGCTGCAGCATCTACAAGAATTCTGGTGGTATGTGTCATCCCATTGTAGAATGTTTGCAGTGTCCACCAATCTGGTAACCCATGATGAGGACATCTCCTTAGCAACTCCTTGTATCTTTCCCAGGCTTCATAAAGGCTTTCTAGTTCATGCTGGGAAAATGAGGTAATTTCATTCCTCAGTTTTGCAGTTTTTCCTGATGGAAAGTATTTCGCCAAAAATTTCTGTGCCAAGGCATCCCATGTAGTTATGCTTCCCACTGGTAGAGAATGTAACCAGCTCTTAGCCTTATCCCTGAGTGAGAAAGGGAAAAGTCTAAGTCTAATGGCATCATCAGTAACACCATTATGCTTGAATGTGTCACATATTTCTAGGAAGCTGGCTATATGTGTGTTGGGATCTTCTGTTGATAAACCACCAAACTGATTGGCTTGCACCATCTGGATAATTGCAGGCTTGATTTCAAAATTGTTGGCTGCTACTGGTGGTTTTCTGATTCCAGAAGTTGTCTCCATGACTGTTGGTGTTGCATAATCACGAAGAGTTTTGGTATCTGCTGCTTCTCCTTCCGGATTTGCCATTGAATTGATAGAAGTAGACTGCTTTCGAACTCTCCGATTTCTTCGACAAGTTCTCTCGATCTCAGAATCACAAGGTTGTAATTCAGTCTTCTTCGATCTGGTCATATACTAAGCAAAAACCTGAAAAGAAAGAAAAGAAACACACAAAAAAAAAATGTAATATGAAGACCAAATTAGTATTAAAATTACTTGGTATTGATATTAATGACAATCCCCGGCAACGGCGCCAAAAACTTGTTACGAATTTAGGATGGTGTATTTAGAAGTGCAAGTGTACACTGTCGTAATCAAGTAATAAAGAAGTGAGTAGAGTATCGTTCCCACGAGGATTGATCACTAAGTACCAAAATTGGTAATTTTAATTCTATTTAGTCGGTTGATTAGTTGTGATTGAGATTTCAAGATAGAAATGATGAAATATGAATACAAGTTATATAAAGACAAATATGAGTAAAAGCCCTAGGGATTAGATTTCACTTAATAAATTCCGGATTGAATCACTTATCTATTCTAGTCCAATTTATTCCACATGATTGATAGTCGAGTTTCCCTATTTTAATTACTAGCCTCTTCCAAGGTCAAGCAATTCTATAATTAATTGCTAACCCAATATATTCCTATATGAATTTAAGCAATCAATCATGCATTAAGATTTATGGAACTCAATTAAGACTACATAACCCATATGAATATATTCCTATTTCATATGCAAATTATGGTTTTAATTATAGGATCCACACACATGTATCTCCTTCCGGTCTCAACATGCATATTAAAATCATCCAAAAGGTGGCCAATCAATTGTAAGCATTAAGAGCAATAATTAAAACTCAATCATGAAGGAAAAATTAAAACTAGATTTAATAAGTTAAGATTCAATCCGTCATTAGTAAGCTACGTCATCACCCTAGGAAAAGGAAAATTTAGCTCATGATAAAATTAAAAACAAAACCAAAATATATTCCAAACATCATAAATATTGCATAAAAATTAATTACAAAAACATAAAAATACTACTACAAGATGCATGAAAATGGAAAATCTAGCCTACCATATAGGAGGTAAAACCATCCATGTAGGTGGCAACCTATACCATCCATAAAGGAGGACTACCTAGGCCTTCCATATAGGAGGTAAAACCATCCATGTAGGAGGCATGCAAGAAGTAAAAAAAATGCAAGAAATAAATTCTAAAAATAACAACTCTCTCTCTCTAACATAGAGACTCTCTCTCTCCTCCTTCCTCCTTCTTCCTCCATTTTAGGGTGCCAAGAAGCTCTATTTATAGGCTTCATTTTCGGACTGCTACAGTGATTTTGCTACAGTGAATTGCTACAGTGAATTTGCTACAGTGCACCGACCACACCTACCGCACTGCTACAGTACCGACCACACCTACCGCACTGCTACAGTAACCGACCACACCGTCCACTACAGTAAACCGCAACCGTCCGCTACAGTAAACCGCTACAGTGAACAGTGAACCGCATGAACAGTGCACAGTGAATAGTACCGCGTGAATAGTACCTTTCCCTTAAATGCCTTCTTTAATTCTTTTTAATCCGGTACTATCCATGGCTGCAAGAAAATCATTATTTATTTATTAATTACACCCAAATTGATTACATTCAACTCAAATTTAGTCCACAAAATCATCATATAAGGGAAAATAAATATGCAAATATTTTACTTATCAGCAGCCTAAGGAATGAAGAAAGGAAGAAAGAAGAGAGAGAGAGTTGTTATTTTTAGAATTTATTTCTTACATTTTTTTTACTTCTTGCATGCCTCCTACATAGATGGTTTTACCTCCTATATGGAAGGCTATATAGTAATTTTTTGCATTATATTACTTTTTGTATGCCTCATGCATGGATGATTTTACTTCCTATATAGAAGGCTAGATAGTCATTTTATGCATTGTATTATTATTTTTGTATGCCTCTCACATGGAAGGTTTTACCTCATGTATGGAAGGCTAGATTTTACATTTTCATGCATCTTATAGTTGTATTTTTATGTTTTTGTAATTAATTTTTATGCAATGTTTATGAAGTTTTTATTTTATGTTTGTTTTGTTTTTAATTTCATTATGAACTAATTTTCCTTTTACTAGGGTGATGACGTAGCTTAATGACTGATTGAATCTAACTTATTAAATGTAGTTGTAATTTTTCATTCATGATTGAGTTTTAATTATTTTTCTTAATGTTTTCAATTGATTGACCACCTTTTGAATGATTTCAATATGTATGTTGAGACCGGAAGGAGATGCATGTGTGTGGATTCTATAATTAAAATCATAATTTGCATATGAAATAGGAATATATTCATATGGGTTGTATAGTCTTAATGAGTTCCATAAATCTTAATGCATGATTAATTGCTTAAATTCATATAGGAATATATTGGGTTATCAATTAATTATAGAATTACTTGACCTTGGAAGAGGCTAGTAATTAAATTATGGAAACTCGACTATCAATTATGTGGAATAAATTGTGTTAGAATAGATAAGTGTTTCGATCCGAAATTTGTTAAGTGAAATCTAATCGCTAGGGTTTTTTCTTATATTTATCTTTATATCATTTACATTTATATTTAATCATTTTTATTTTATATTTTCAACCACCAACTAATGGATTGACCAAATAGAATTAAAATTATCAATTTTGGTACTTAGTGATCAATCCTCCTGGGAACGATACTTAACTCACTTCTATATTACTTGCTTACGACGGTATATACTTACACTTTTAAATACACCATCCTACACCCGTAACAGTCACCAAACTGATTATTCATTGATCAGAATGCTGAATATATACAAACACTAATCAAAGTAGTTGAGATTTTAATGGGAATAAAATCTGACCTAATAAAATCTAATCTGATATATTTACAACTAACCTATATGATTAAAACTAACAACTCAAAAAATTTCTATCTCATAATATATTAATTATTAATTCCTACAACTTGGTAACAACTTGATACAAGTAAAAAGAGCTATTTTGGGGGGGGATTTGTTTAACTAACACCTATCTACCCTACAAATTAAATGGGGATTGAGTAAGATTTTAAAACTTCGTCCTATAAATAGAACGGCAAGAAGTGTGTGTGTGAAATATTTTTATTCATGTCCTTTATACGTTTCTAATTAATGTCGAAATTTGATTCCTATAAGATGTTCCTGTGAAAAGAATTGAATATATAACTCTGTGTATTCATATTTAATTGGGTGAAGTTGTAAATATAGAAATGATCAATTTGGTAAGAAGTATCTATAAGACTTATTTATTTTCGGGTGTAAAAATAGCCATAAATTATTTATTTGACAGCATATATAACCACGCCGTTAAAAACACTTAACCGCCGTTATTTTTTGCACCATAGGTCCTATTAGTCTTCTCTTTCTCTATTATTTTAATATTTTTAATGGAAAAATATCATTTAGACCCCATAGAAACAATTTCATTTCAGATAACCCCTAAAAGATTCTAAAATTTCACTGCACCCCTTGGTTATAGTGAAATTTCAGATATTTTGGGGTACAATGACTCAAGGGGTGCAGTGAAATTTCAGAATATTTTGGGGATTATCTGAAATAAAATTGTTTCTATGGGTCTAAATGATATTTTTCCATTAAAAAAATTAAAATAATAGAGAGAGAGGACTGGTGGGACCCATAATACAAAAAATAACGACGGTTAAGTGTTTTTTAACTGCGTTGCTATATCTGCTTCTAAATAAATAGTGTATGACTTTTTTATACCCAAAAATAAATAAATCTTATAGATACTCTTCACCAAATTGTTCATTGTTAAATTTAACCCTTTACCTTATTTAATTTGTAGGATAATAATAAAGAATAGCAATCATGGGTGCTCATTAAACAATTTATCGAGCTATTTTTTTTTTTCCGACTCACATGTCAAGAGCAGAATAAATCTATGATTTGACTCGTCTTCGGATTACATATAATGATCTCAATTATTGACACTTCATACATCACATCTCTCGAATACCCAAGAAAAAATCATATATCTCATGCTCTAGTTATCGATTAGTCCAATGTAATTGAAGTAGGTATTGTTCTTTTTCCTAAACCAATAAAAGTAGTAGGTACATGGGAAACACAAAGGCATGGCGATTTCTTGTCGCTTTTATTGACTTATGGGGGACGCAAACCTGAAACGAAAGTCAATGCCCTTGACAATACGAACTCAAATCATTTAAATTTGTAAAGATTCCCTTCATGTTGATGATAGCGTTTCCTCGCTTTCAAACACATTTTTAATGGAGGTTTCGAAGGAGAGACGGAAGAGAAACCTGATCGTGAAGATATGGCAACGTTGGGTTACTTGGGCGTCAAGAAAGAAAGGCGAAAAGGGTTGTTTCTCAGTGTATGTTGGAGAAGAGAGAGAGAGGTTTAAGGTGAAGACGGAGTTAGTGAATCATCCACAGTTCAAGAAGCTTCTACATGATGCAGAAATGGAATATGGGTTTGTAAGTGATGGCCCTATTTGGCTTCCCTGTAGCGTGGAGTTGTTCTTCAAGGTGATGACAGAGATAGAAGAAGAAGAAAGTACAGTAAGTGGAAGAGGCTTTTCAAAGGGCTATTATTCTTCTTCGTTTGCTCTGTGTAGTCCTTCTCGTCTTCTTTTCAATTTGAATACTTGTCATGATCATCAAGACGGTGATGAGCCTCGTTGTGCTTATCAATTGCTTGCGGGGGACCGTCACTCCTCAAAGTAAACCAGTTTCTTCAGAAGAATTTTATAATCTGTCTATTTCATAAGCAGTTTATATGTGCTTTGAACACGTAGAGTTGCATATATACATGGATGTGTAGCTAATTAAGTGTATTTACTATTTAGAACTTCAATTACGGTTGTTGAAATATAAAGAGCCCGTTTGGTACGTTGTAATTGATCTTGATGGATATGGGGATGGAGATAGAAATAGAAATGAGATTTAAAAGTATGTTTGGTATGTTATAGAAGTGAGGTATCATTTCCATGTAAAAAGACCAAAATGTCCTTCTAGTTTTTTTTTTTTAAATTTCCCAAGGTCAAGGTAGAGCAGTTGAAACAAAAAATGCGATTTAATCCCAATAGTGTGGTGGAGAGTCGTTGGAACTGTGATTTTCTGGTGATTGGAAGGGTTGTATCAGAAAACAGAGGATGAAGGCGAAGCTGGTGATAAACGACGCTGTGGTCTCTAGTTCAGTGCTTCAATATGAGCTCCTAACTTGTGTGGCTTCGTTGGAGAGAAGGAAAAAAGATAACAGTGGTTCATGGTGTAGGCTATGGTTGTCTTCTTCCTCCTCCCTTTCACCGTTCAGAATCATCCCAAGTTCCAGCTGATTCTGATTTTCTTCCAGCAATCCAAGCTCTCTCTCTCTCACGGTGTGGTCTTACGGTGGTGGACGATACGCTTTTATTTTGGTCTCTCGTCAGTCTATGTGGCAGCCTCTGCAAAAACTCCCAGCTCCTCCACGGTGAGGATGAAAGGAGGTCGCCAGCGGCAATATATGGTGAAGCTGAAGGCCGCTGGCGACAGAAAGAAAAATTAGAAGGTGAAGGAAGAAAGGAAGGAGTTGGCTGATGTTCTCATTCTGATATGCTCAACGTGCTCTGTTTCATAGAAGAAAAAAATATGAAAGTGATGATGATAAGATTATAATGGTGATGATGATGCCCCACGTTCAGCTCTTTCTTCACGCCATAATTCTCATCCGCCACTATTCCACGTTTAGCTCTTTCTTCACACCAAAGGTCACTGATGTGGGTTGCTCTTCCACGTTTAGCTCTTACCGGTGGGTGCTGTCACTAGGTCGCCAGAGGTCACAATCGAAGGGAGGTATATGCTGGTATGGCTTGAAGCATGGAAAAGAGGGCAATGGTAAAAGTGAAATCTACCTACATGAAATTGGAAATTTGAGCTTTAATTTGGGTGAAATTTATCTTGTAGAATTGGCTTAAATCGGGTTCCATGTGGAAATGAAATTTTCTCAAATTTCATCATACCAAACATGCTCAAAGGATGGAATTGGCCTCCATTTCCATCTCCATAGGCTCAATTCCTACATACCAAACATGCCCAAAGTTAGTTTGTCGTTTATTGCTCTGATTTATGCTAAACGTGTGAGCTAATTTAAAAATTAATTTGCTCTTAGGTGCAAGAGCTCAATCTATTTTATCTTCTTAATATATAATTTTTTATACCATCTTTATATATATTATAATTGTAAGTAATTAAAGGAAAGACTTTTATCACTAAGATTTTTTTAATATAAATAATTAAAGTGGTACTCCCTCGGATCCATAACATTATACATATTTATTTAATTTAATTATATCAAAAAAATTAATTATTTAAGTAATTTAATATGACATGTATTTTTTAAAACACCCTATTTATCTTTCTTAATTCATTTTTTGCCTTTTTCTCTTTGATTATTATTTTTTTCAATCTTCTTGATTATTGTTGAAAGGGTATCAATATAAGTAAATTAGGAAATAATTTATTAATATAAAAAATATGTCTTATATTTAGGACTAAAATCAACTTTTTAAATATATCTTATATTAAAAATTGGGGGAGTATTTTAAAAAATTCAACACATGTTTTTTATAAATAACTAAATTAACTGTTTTCATTAATATTTATATATTATGTAACTTCTATATTTAAAACAAAAAATTATTATTATTTATTTAATTTGTTGATGAAAAGCTGCACTAATATGGGAAGTGTTTTCGCCTGGCGCTGCAGAGGTCATAGGATTTAACTCGAAAAGCGACACGATTTTATGGGTATGTGTTTATATTGCTTGTTATAATTAAAAAAGTATTATTTTAATTACTTGGGGTGAAATAACTAAAGATATGTGATTTACATGTGAATGTGTGTGTTTGTTTTGTATGAGTATTAAGATTAGCACCTTTTGCATTTTCTTTTTTTTTTCTGGGGTGAAATTGGCCTAAAACAACTTTTAAAAAATACTCGTAAGAAAGGTGAATATATATTTCGCAAAAACTTTGAAAAGTTTTATACAATTCAGTTCGATGAGTGCTTATGCTTTTTGGGATTAGGCTCAGAGTAATGGCTCACTTTTTTTATGGACTCAACGCACGTGTCAGTGTGAATGTAAATGTAGAAGCACGTGTATTTTCAACGGGGGATGGGGTGGCTAACTACAAATTTGACTCTGCATCAAAAAATTTCTAATTCCATAATTTAATAATTCAGATTCAATAGTCTCTGTTGGACACGGTCCTTTATTAAGTAGAATCGCCCACATATCAATTAATTTGTGCGAACAAATATTTATAAATTTTAACTGAAATACAATGGGATGGACAAAATAACGTGGATTGAAAAAAGCCCATGTAAACAAAATGCAAGTGGTGATTTTATAAAAGTATATTCTGATTATCTTCAAAGTTCAAAGTGACCTGAAATAACGTGTACGCACAAGAAATTGACATGTAAGCTAAGGGAAAACAAAGAGAGGCTGGGAATGAACAAATTACTGATAATCACGCATGTGACTTTATTAATGTCGTCTATGTTCAAAAGTTACATTTTTTAAATCCTTCTGCTATCCATAATTAAAAACATCAAGTCAAATCATCAAGTAATGTGTGCGTGTGTATGTGGTAGTTAGATAGAAATGAAGAGCCTCGATTCTCAATAATTAGCAGGGTTGAAGGCTTCAACAAAATAGCAAAAAAAGAAAAAATGAAAGAAAGAAAAAAGTATATTAGAAAAATACCTTAAACTAACCTTAAAGTCAAAACCACGCTTTAATCTGATTTAATACTGAATTAACGTATAAAAATTGCAAATGGAATTTTACCAGCCTGTGTTTTTTGTCATATGAGCATGTATTTCCTTTGACTAAAAAGTCACGGGAAAGTTAATCAAAAGTTAAACATGGTTAATGTTTATTGACTGAAATTTTCAATGCCTTATTAAAAGAAATCTCAAATTCCTCGTTCAAAATAAATGGGTCTTGTATGGTCAAAAAAAAAAAAAACAAGTGGGACTTTCGGATTTATTAATTTATATTTTCAATTCAAGATCCAAAAGTTTTAATCGATTGGTGTCCTTAATCAAACCTTATCATATTCTGCAATCTGGTCAACATAGATATTTATTTAATTAGTTCTTGAAATATAATAATATTATTACTCGTTCAATTAACAATAAGGTTTTAAAACTTGGACTGGACCAGCCTGCTTGACTGAGAACCGATCAACCGGCCGGTCCACTTTTTTTAAAAAAATCACTTTTTTATTTTTTTTAGAATTTTATATTAATAAATTTAAAATATTCAATTTCTTATCAGTTTGACCTTAGTTTAACTTCAGTTTGACTCCAATCTAACTTACTGACCTTTGTCACAGTACCCCAATCAGTTCAATGACCAATCCAAATTTTAAAACATTGATTAACAGTTGAAGCTGACCATCATTATAGCAGATGAGTGAATAAAATGGTGGAGAAACCAACAAGAAAGCGTGCTTCTAAACTATTTAATTATTACTATTACTATTACATATGAAATGTCTTATGCAAACATTTGACTTTTCAATCATACTACCTCCCATCTCAATTATAAAACTTAGTTGTTGACTTATTTAGAGAAATTAAAAAATCTAAATAAGTTACTTAATCATATTATATATTTAGTATGATTAAATTATATATCATTTTATAAGTTAGATAAATTAATTTTTTTAAAAAAAAGAAAGATAAATATAAATAATTTAATTTAAAATAATTTCATTAATTTTTTTAATCTCCTATAAAAAATTAATTGGTCCTATATTTTGGACAACGCAATGAACTAATAATAATAACCGTTTGACGTCACTATTTTTCTTGGATCGCACGCATTGCGCACCTAGTTTCTCACTCTTCCTAATGCCTTTCGCATCTTATCAGCATATCATATTCTGCAATCTCGGTCAACAAAAATATCTATTTGTTTTTTCCTTGTTGTCTTTTTTATCATCTTTCCATTAAAATTTTAACAATTCAAATTTAATATTTTATAAAATTATTATTATTTTTATGATAAATAATACATAATTTAAATTATTAAATTTTGATCGAATAGTTCAAGTCCGTATAAAATTATCTACAATTAAGAATTGTTTGGCAGCTTAAATTTATTCATATTATTTTTATATAAGAATGTAATAATATTTTTATAAAATATTAGATTTAAATTAATAATTTTTTTAATTGAGCAATAATGAAAAAAAGAAAAAGAAGGGAAAGGAAAAAAAAATGGGGGAGAAGTTCGTCACCTTTGTTAGTGTTTGTTTGGATTAGCGGTAGAGAAGTATCTTTTTTTTCAATCTGACTTTTGGAAAAGTCAGATTGTAAATGTGATTTATGTTTTGATTGACGGTAGTATAAGTGACTTTTTTTCTAACCTTAAACATGTTTTGATTAGTTCTTGAAAGGCCCATTTAGATGGAAAATAACTTAAAAGAGCATGAATCTTATTGGATAATACATATATTATATTATTTTTATATATTATGATAATTGAAGTGAAAAAATGTAAATAAAATTTGATAAAATAAAAAAAGTTCAATTATTATTGAAAAAAATACACTAAAATATTATTTATATATATTATAAGTTGATCGAATCATGAGACTTACTGAATTATTCAAGACATACTTCAAAACTAATAAATACTTAGTTAGAAGGGAACATATATTTTTGATGAGTTATAAAGATAAAATAACATAAAATAGTAAAAATTTAGTTCCATTTTTTTTTTTATTTGATGAAGGAAATAATTCTATCCGTTACCTTATGTAAAATTTATAAAAAAATTAAATAAATAAAGGAAGGGTTTCAGGAGGACCAAACGTGGGCACATACATACAAGGGTAGGCCCATAAATAGGACAAGATAAGAATAATACCCCAAGATTTACAATAGTCCTTTCAGCAGCCTCACCGCAGGAAGGAAAAAAGCAACTGCTTCTTATAAAAAAGTTGCTTTTAAAAAAAAAACTCAATGAAAAATATCGTGTTAAATGCCGTATTCCTGAACAGTGGCCACTGGGCTTTTCAGTTTTTTTATGGAGTAACTGGGCTTTTTTCCCTCCTTGCCTTGCCTAGTTCCCAAACAGACCCTTAGTTGCTTGAAAGATATTTAGCAATTCAAAAACGAACAGGAGGAAAATTCTAAATATATAAGCATAGGTCAACGTCCACGTGTGAATCAAATTAAAGTCCTCATACTTCCCATTATATATATATATAACTTCTTCATGGATGGTCTCTCACCTTTATCTCTCTCTCATCATTTTCCTCTTTCTCAGCCCACACATGCACGTATCGTCGTCTCTGAGAACCCATTTTAGTGCGTTATGGTGGTGCTACTGGCACATACCACACACCCAAAAGTCCTTATATGAGAAATATTAGGTTTCTGACCAAAAACCATTTGTAAGGGGGAAACATTTAAGTAACTTGTTGGCCTAATGCGAATTAACATTGATGCATGTAAAATGACATGGCCTCAAGCAGAAATTGGGATATTAGATTTCATAAGTAAAGGTCTTGCAATTAGTTGCAGCCTTTTAATCAATGATTTTGTAAGTCCATTTTGCGTATAAACATGAGCTATAGGATGTTCAACATCAATTCCAAGGGACATACAATATTCATTAAAAGCTTTTGAAGTAAATTCACTAGCATTATCAAGACGTAATTCCTTGATAGGATAATCAGGGTAATGTGCTATTAATCTAATCAATAGAGCAAGTAATCTTACAAATGTCAAGTTGTGAGAAGATAATAAGCACACATGTGATCATTTAGTTTATGCATCGATTAAAACCATATAATATCTAAATGGTCTACATGGTGGGTGTATTGGCCCACAAATATCTCCTTGTATCCGTTCTAGAAATGTGAGAGACTCACTTTCTACTTTACTTGGTGAGGGGCGAATAATTAATTTTCTCTTGGAACATGCAACACATGAGAAATAATGGGATTGTGGTATTTGTTTACACTTCAGAGTATATGCACTAGTGAACTTTTGGTTCTCAATAACATATGTTTCAATTGTATTTATAAATGTATAATACAAATCAGAAGAAAAAGTAGGAAAACTTTCTAATATGCATTTTCTACCATCAACAATTTTTGTCATAATAAGATATTCCTGATTATTTTTAGTTATTGTTTCTACATGATATCCATATCTGCGGATATCTTTGAAACTCAACAGGTTTCTTCCAGACTTGGTAGAATAAATTGCATTATCAATATATAATTTTATTCCTTCAGGTAACAAAATATTAGTTCTTCCGGAGTCTTCAATCAAATTTATACTACCAGATATAGTCTGGACATTGGCTTTTTTCATTACCAAGTAAGAAAAATATTTATCATTTTTGAATATAGTATTGGTTGTTGCGGAATCAACGAGACATAAATCTTCAGGATTGATGCCAATATGATTCATTATTCATTAAATAAAACATAAAAACATAATAAATACATTCAATAAAAGTAACATAAAAGTTCAAATAGATAAATAATTATGCTAAGAAATTAGCAATATCCAAATAAGTAAAATCCATGTCTCCATGCTCAGAATTCTCAGCCTGAACCACATGATTTACTTCAGTTGTTGATCATTTACCATTATTTTTTATTGATTGTTGGTAAAGTTCAACTAGGTATCTTGGTGTACGACATGTACGAGACCAATGACCCTTACCACCACAACGATAATATGGATTTTCAGTATTTTTATTTTGCCCACTATTTTCTCTTTTGTGGTTCCTATTATTATTTCCCCACTTCTGGTAGGAACTTGAACCACCACGACCACGGATGTAGCCGCTTCCACGTCCATGTCCTCGGCCACGGCCACGGCCACAAACAGATTCATTGGTTACTACATTCGCTTCTAGGAATAGAGTCGAGCCAGTTGGACGAGATTCATGGTTTTTTAATTAAAGCTCATTATTCTGTTCAGCCACAAGGAGGCTAGAAATTAATTCTGTATATTTCTTGAATCCTTTTTCTCAGTACTGCTGCTGCAAAAGCAAATTTGATGCATGAAATGTGGAGAATGTTTTTTCAAGAATATCATTATCAGTAACATTTTCTCCACATAATTTTAATTGAAAAGTTATTTTGAATATGACCGAGTTATATTCACTTATATATTTAAAATCTTGCAACCTTAAATGTATCCAGTCATAACGAGCTTTTGGGAGGATAACCATCTTCAAGTGATCATACCTATCTTTCAAATTGTTTCAAATAACAAGTGGGTCTTTCACTGTTAAATATTCAATTTTTAAACTCTCATGTAAATGGTGGTGTAGAAAAATCATGGATTTAGCATTTTCCTGATTGGATGCCTGATTCCTTTCTTTTATTGTGTCTTCTAGACCATGAGCATTTAGGTGAATTTACGCATCCATCATCAAAGATAAATAATTTTTTCTAGTAATATCTAAAGCCACAAATTCCAGTTTTGCAAGGTTTGACATAGTTCAGACTAATTAAAGAAATAAATAAGAATAATTAAAAATATGAAATATAAAAACAGAATATAATATCATGAACTAAAATAACAATAAATATGTAAAATAAATAAATAAATTAATAAGACAAGATAAGAAAATTAAAAATTTTATGGCTTCAGGCCATTTAGTTCTCATGGCTTCAGGAAAATTAATCTCATGATAAGGAATTAAATATATATGGCATTTTACTATTTATCTTCAAGATAAATAAAAATTGAATATGGCTTCCGGCCATACAATAAGTTAAAAAATAAAAAGGTATATATATGGCTTCTAGCCTTATAATAAGAAATCATATAGATATGACTTCTGGTCATATAATAGGAGATCATAGAGATATAGCTTCTGGTCATAATAATAATAATAATAATAATGAACTTGTAAATGATATATGTAAGATATAAAAACAATAGGGATCTCTAATTTTAGCCATGAAACCCGATGTTTATAACAATCGATAAAGATATATTCCTTAATTCCATATAGTGGCTCATATTATCTCAGATCTATGAAATAAATATACTGTAAAACAAGGTATATGAGATTGTCAAATAAACAATGAGAAGATCATACATTCGGCAGAGCTTCGCGCTGATAACGTGTTATAAAAATATTGATAATAAAAGAGTAGAAGAGAGAAATTCTAGAGAGATTCTCATTCACTTGTACTTCTAAATACATAACACAGGGCCCCTATTCTTAGAAAAATTTTCAATGCTACAGTACCTGCTACAGTAACTCTTATGACGCTACAGTAACCTTCTCCGTGTGCTGCAGTAATGAGTAGTAGAATCGTGAACAGTGATGCACAATGATATTTAATCTTACATATCATGTTGACTGAAAGAGTAAGTTGACCTGAATATGAACTAATAAACATCCACATAATTAATATTCATAACACAAATGCAATTTTGCCAGCCTGTGCTTTTCTTTCATATTAGCATGTGTATTTCCTTTGACTAAAAAGTCACGGAAAAGTTGATCAAAAGTTAAACATGGTTAATGTTTATTGACTGAAATTTTCAATGCCTTATTAGAAGAAAACTCAAATTCCTCCTCATTCAAAATAAATGGGTCATGTACGGTCAAAAATAAAAAAGGAAACAAATGGGTCTTTGGGATTTATTAATTTATATTTTCTATTCAAGATCCAAAAGTTTAAATCGATTGGTGTCCTTAATCTTTTTTTTTTTTTTGGGAAGAAATTGATGTCCTTAATCCAACCTTATCATATTCTGCAGTCCGTTGAAGCCGACCATCATTATAGCAGAGCAGAGAATAAAATGGCCAAGACGACCAACAGAAAAACTTGCTTCTAAACTATTTAATTATTACTATTACTATTACATATGAAATGTCTTATTCGTTGATTATTATTCTTCAGCTGCTACGTGACCACTCACGGCTTACACATTACTTCTATGCAAACATTTGGCTTTTCAATCATACTATTTCTTATTTTAATTATAAGATTTAGTTAATTTTTTTAGAGAGATTAAAAAATATAAACAAATTACTTAATCATATTATATATTCAATATAATTAAATTATATATCAGTTTATAAAAATTAAAAAAATTAATTTAAAAAAATCAGTTTATATATTCAATCATACTACTTCCTTAACTGATCTTACATCGTAGTCCGGCAGTAATAACCCTTTAACGTCACTATTTTTTTTTTTTTTTTCCTTTTGGATCGCACGCATTGCGCATCTATTTTTTTACTTCTCCTAATGCCTTTCGCCGTTTCGCATCTTATCAGCATATCATATTCTGCAATCTCGGTCAACAAAAATATTTATTCGTTTTTTCCTTGTTGTCTTTTTTATCATCTTTCCATTAAAATTTCAATAATTCAAATTTAATATTTTACAAAATTATAAAATTATCCACAATTATGAACTGTTTGACAGCTTAAATTTATTAATATTATTTTTATATAAGAGTGCAATAAATTTATATAAAATATTAATTTTAAATTTTTAATCCATAAATAATGGGAAAAAAATAAAAGAAGGGAAAGGGGGGGGGGGAAATCGGGGGAGAAGTTCGCCACCCTTGACCCTTATTAGTTGCTTGAAGGATATATTTAGCAATTCAAAAACGACCAGCAGGAAAATTCCAAATACATAAGAATAGGTCAACGTCCACGTGCGAATCAAATTAAAGTCCTCATACTTCCCATTATATATATATATAACTTCTTCATGGATGGTCTCTCACCTTTATCTCTCTCTCATCATTTTCCTCTTTCTCAGCCCACACATGCACGTATCGTCGTCTCTGAACTTATCACCAGTGCTCATGTTTGTTCTTCCATGGAGACTGTGAGAAGAAGATTCCAGAAGATTCGGGGGAGTTATTGCTGTCTCCCACGACACCAGAGCAGGGTGGTTCCACACGGTTGCTTCACCGTCTGCGTTGGTCCGAAGAAGCAAAGGTTCGTCGTCAAGATCGAGCATGCAAATCACCCACGTCTCTTGTCTCTGCTTCACGACGCTAACAGTAATGAATATGGCTCGCCCATACATAACCATGGTCCTATATACCTTCCTTGCGACGTTCATGTCTTTTCCGAGGCATTAACTGATATGGACAAACCTCACTTTGATTCCTCGTCGTTTCGGATAGTTCCACGTTGCCTCATATCTCTCATCCAACGGCTATTAGCTTTTAAGCTCAATCATCGTGGCTTGTGCATGTCTGTGTAGTTAGAGAACTCGACTAGCAAAATGTATAACTAATTATAGCCAATAATATTATACGGAATCAGAAAATTAAAATAATCTGAACTCTTGATTTTAACCCAAGAAGTACAAAACATATTTATTTGTTTGCTATTTTATGAAAAGAAAAGGAAGAAAAGACAAGAGAAAATAGGAAAGAAAGAAAAGAGCGAGAAGAATGAAAAAAAAAACAAAGAAAGTTTCCTAATTGTTATTTGTAGGGAAATAGGCTTGATCAGCCGCTAGTGGATTAGGCTTAAACTCATTAGCCTTGAAATTAAAATGTAATACTTAATTTTATTAGATATTTGTTTATAATATTATGGGTATAATTTGGTAATATTTACTAAATATTTGAAACAAAGGGAGGGATCAATTTTCCCAAGTGTTTTGATGAGAACAATTATGGGATATGGGAGTTTGTGGTTTTAGGCTCTCTCTGTACACAGAACAAATACATACGTTTTATAGAAAACTCTTCTTAAGAAGACTTTTCGCTCTCTATTTTTTTTTTGTTTTTTTTGCGATTGCTGTGTAATATAGCCGATACCACCCTGATTTCTGAAATTCTACATTATTTGTATTGAGTTTCCTAACTTATGGTTATATCTCGCGTAATTAAGTGTTCTCTCTATCTCTCTATTCTCATCTATCTACTCCATGGAGACTGTGAGAGGAGAAAGTTGCAGAAGATTTGGGGAGGCTGTGGGTGTTTCCGGCGGCAAGACTTGGACGACGGCAACAGCACGTGATCATCAGGTAGCGAAGACATTGTTTTTTTCCCCGGCGAAGACAACAATTCTAGGTCAGTGTTTCCGTTGTTCTGTTGCATGACGGTTTGGGTGGGACCGGAAAAGGAGATGTTTACGATGCCGTTTGATTATGTGGCCCACCCACTGTTCAAGGCTCCGTGGCTCGCCGATGAAGAATATTTCGAGCACGACGACGATACCCCTGATGATCATATATGGCTTCCTCCTACCGATCTTCATGTGTTCCGCTAGGCTTTGGCTGAGATTGAGGCTTCTTTTCCTGTCCATTTCCCTGACGACGGCGACATACACCGTTGGCTCGCCGGCTTTTCTCTACTCTTTATAAGTTTAGGATGGCTCGTCGATATCTGTTGAGTTAGCTACACTACAAACGAGTCTGGATGCATGTACTACTACATTAACGACCAGCAAATAACTAGATGAGATTTATTTGCTAATTTTGTACTTTGTGATTTTGGGGTACAGTATGAAATAAGAAGTCGAGTCTTTCTCGTACACTTGTTTAAATTCTCTTTCAACTTTAATTTATTTTCTCTATTAGCATTCAAACTTTGTTAGTTTTTTTCAGTCTGTTTCTTCACTGTTTGGCCCAAAAAAAAAAAAGGTCTGTTTCTTCACATTTTTTTACAAGATAGTTCGAGTCTCAGATTATATTGAGCAGTTAAATAGCTTGTCCACATTAGAATTTGACATTTAAGTTTGAAAAGGGAGAATTAGACAATTAGTGACAGTTAGGTTTCTTAAGTCTTTAATGAAGAATAAGTTGCGAACATTATTGATTGACATAGTTATCAGTTAGTTTTTTTTTAAAGAAAATTGATCCTAAACCTTAATTTTATATTTTAATTTCTCCTAATATTTTCTTTTTCTACATTGACAATCTTTGTTTCTGCCAAATTTTTCTTTTAATTTCTCCTTTAATTTATTAAATAATCTTTGAAACTCTTAGTCATGTATTTGGTTCTATGTGAATTTACTTTTTAATTCTAGTTCAATATGTTTTTCTCAATATTTAATTTTGAGTATTTATAATATCAACCTTTCTTATTAAAATATTGTTGATATTTGATATATATCCTATATTAATATTTACTCATATGGTATATATATTAGGAATATAAATCTAAGATATTATGATTATATTTGAATTGATGTGATTAGATAATATCTATATCAGATGTCATCAAAAAAGGCGGACCCAGTGCCAAGAGGCTCCCGCACAATGCGGGCTCAGGAGAAGGAGACCCTATATGTACGCAGCCTTACCCTGGCATTATTGCCAAGAGGCTGTTTCCAGGGCTCAAACCTTGGACCTGGGGGCGGAAAGCCAGCGCACCCACCATTATTGCCAAGATGTCATAAAAAATAAAAGTATTTTTTTTGGGCAAAAATTTAGGATTCTCTACTTATTTTTATAACACAATCAATCCATCATTTTGTAATATTTTTAAAAAATAAAATCTAAAAATAATACTAAACAAATATATCAATGTACTTTCATAATTTATGGTTGTTTATAAATAAAATTAATGAGAGTCTTTTCATTAAATATTACTTACTACCAAACATAATTAAATAGCTCACATTACATTCCCAGTCCCACTCCTAAACCCACGTATTAAACAGGGCCTCAAATATATCTTTAATTAATTCCGTTGGAGAAATCGACTTAAAAAGTTTGTTTGGCATAGTTTATACTTATGTATATATAAGTCCGATTTACGTAAATCAAGACAAAACTCTTTTAAACCTCGTAGATCATAAATTACAATTGAAAAGTATTTTTGAAGTTTCCAATCGCTATTTCAAATACCATATTTCTATTCTTCATAAACTATTGTTAATGACCCTGTATGCTCGATTTCTTTACTGGAGTAGGGGTGCAACCGGCATCTCGGTTACCCCTCACTTTTGGAACCTTTCCAAATGTCTTTTTTTTTTTATAGTTCTTTTAATTATTTTTACAGTTTTAAAATTTTAAAAAATAAAAAATATCCCCAATTTTTACCTACAAGATATCAAAATGTCATTTATTTTAAGTAGAATTTAATAATTAAAAGAACTCTAAACAAATTTAGTAAGAACCCCAAAATTAAAAGGCGGTAGGGGCAGCGAGTATCAAAGGCACAATAGACACCCTTGTCCTCTTTACCGCTATTGTATTTATAGAATCTTACTAATCATTCATGGGTATGTAAAACGATTTTAGTTAGTCATTAATGGGAAGACAAGTCTTTCTCGGTTAAATTTCATCTCAATGTTTATATTGGCCCATTTAATTCAATCCTTACTCGGATAATTATATCGATGATTAGTTGTTTAAAGATATGCTTTTGTATCTCAAGTTCTTCCCTATCTTCTTCTCATGGCAAATCTCAATAATCATTACTCTCTCTTATCTTAAATATGAGACATAATTGACTTTTTTTTTAGAAATTGAGGAAGTTAAATAAGTTACTTAATTATATTCTATATTATGTATTATTAGATTATATATCAATTTATAGGTACGCAAAATAATTTAGAGAAAAAATTAAATATAAATATTTAAAGTAATTTAATTAGAAAGTTAAAGTGTAATTTTAATAATAAATTTTTTTATTAAAAGCGTCCAGCACAACTAGATTGTACAGGGTATAAGACTACTCATAGACTTTTTAAATGAGGGCAAAAATAACAATATGATTAATATGGAGCGGGCCTCTCCATTGAGGCCGCTCTCCACTAAGCCTCCATTGAGCTCAAATGGTGCGTTTGGCTTTATTTAAAAAAAAAAAAAAATTGCCCAACCCCTATTTTCGTCCCTCTCAGCGGCATTCCCATACATGCGCCAATCAGAACTTTGATTCATAGCTCATGAAATGCTATATTTTATCTCCAAAAAACTCTAATTTATGGCTAATTTATTTCCTTCAGTAGAGCTAGAGATTCTTCATTTTGCCTCCAAAAACTTCGCAAGTTGCAGATTTGCAGGTGTGCGATTGAAAAAATCTACTCATATCAACAACATTAGTACCCTTATCCATAGATCAATTTCTGTCAAGACTCCAAATGTCCTCTCCCCTAGAAAATGTAATCAATAAACCAAGGATTAGCTCACCAATAGATGATATCAATATACTATCACTTTTTGGATTTCTCCTCTCTCGCCTAAGAACAAGAAGAATCAAGCCTTTTACTACTCCACCCTCTAGCTAAGTCACTTTTGAGGATTGTTTTGTCCCTAGATGGATATAAATCTTATTTTATTGAAATTTGGTATTGATTTAAATATGAACACACTTTTTTAATTGTTAGAGATCAACGTGAAGATGGTTTCATGTTATAAAGGCAGCAACTATTCCTTGCTTCAATGTTTCATGTTATAAAGGCAGCAGCAATTACATCTCCTCCAGATGACTGTGCAGACCTGGGCGATGGTGAACATAACCATGACTCAGAAGAGCACGATGGGTGAAGGGAGGAACTGATAACAACAGCCAAAACATATCTGAGAATGACGCTGTGAGGGATGAAACTAGGGGCTGCGAAAACTAATTATTTTTTAAGCTTGATCTGAAAATAGAAACCCAGAATTAACATGACTAAGTACAATTTTTAATCTGACCATTAGAATATGAGAGAAGGCACGTTATATGTTCCATCTAAGAGGACTCAAATCTGTGAAGAAAAGGAGGGTATTAACTTGATCCAACAAGTGGAATTTCCTAACTTGCTTTGCATTTCTTCCTTGTCTTATTGGGTATCGCTATTCTTGTTAAACCACAAATCGATGAGCACAATATATTGATTATGTATCACATTTCCAATCGAAGTAAAAATTAAATTTTAAAATACTATATTCTATAGATAGTTGATTATTATCTATAACCTCCAAAATTTAAAATAAATTGAATTCATAATTTTTACCCAAAAAAAATAAGTAAATACAAAACAGCTTTTAGTTGAAAATAATGTTAATTATTTTTTAAGCTAAATATGATTTGAAAAGAAGATATATTAATTCGAAGGAGAAGAAGAAGAAGATATATTAATTTATTAACTCAATATAATCTTACTATAATCATATTCTTTTCAATTGAGCTGATGATATATAATATATACATCTATCCGTTCATCTTAATAACCTGCTAATTAAAAATAGAGTATATCCTAACAATAGTTTCAAAACATTCACAGAAAGAAAAACAAAATATAGAAGGATAATAGACCAATCTCCTGGCGCGTGTGAATTATATACTTATTATATATGAATATATTAAGAAAATATAGTGCACAAATTAAAAAAGGCCCCAAAAAGTACATAATGTATATCTTAATTATTTAAATCTTTTAGATGAGATCTTTTAAATAAAGACAATCTTTTAATTGTGATTCTTTTTATCAAAAAAGAATGATTTCTTTATTTAAAAATTATCTATATAAAATTTTAATTTTAAATCTCGTGCTTAATTAAACTGGTTCCATGGAGATGCAATAAGCTATGTATACCTCAACATCCCTGCTTGACTCTCTCTATCAGACTCTAAAATCTATCCTACTACCAACCATACATACTTGCTTAGTCTTTCATGAAGACCGTGATGAGAACGTTCCAGAAGATTTTGGGTGACTGTGGCTGTCGCCGGCAATACCAGTCCGAAGTGAAGTTGTACGGCTGGTTCACCTTGTTACAGAATCACGACATGACGACGATGATGATGCCAGAAAAACAGTCAAAGAAGAAGAAGAAGAAGAACAGAGTGGCTCCACAGGGTTGCCTTGGCGTTTACGTGGGACCGGAGAGGCAGAGATTCGTGATCAAAATCGAGTATGCAAGTCACCCACGCTTCATGGCTCTCCTCGAAGATGCTGCAGACACTAGAAATGACAATTCAGTTCATAACGACGGCCCTTTATTTCTTCCTTGCGACGTTGAAGTGTTCCACGAGGCATTGTCTGACATCATGATCGCCGACTTTGATTCCTCTGTTTCCGATAATATTCCTACGTCATCTTATCCATCGCCATCTGCTAATAAACACCGTTGGGCTCGCCGGATTTTCAAGATTCCGAGAGCTCTTAAGTCTAAGCTTAATTAAACCATCTGTTGTAAATATACAGCATGTAATTTTAGATTCAAACTGATCATTCTTGTAAAACGAATTACTCATTATTGGGAAGACCTACAAGTCTATGGTTGATATCACTTATGATGAAAGGTTTATAAGTATTTATACACATAAATTGAGATAACATTCATCTCACATACTTACTTCCTATATCATATATTATCATTGAAAAGTTGATTTTGAAAACTCTAATCGTTGTTCTGAACAAACACTAGTGTTTATTGGTTAAATTATATTCTTTTTTATCAGTTTTCTTGGTTAAATTTTCTATATTAGTGTTCTCGCCAATTTAATTCAATTGTTATTCAGATCTGTATGCCCCTCATTGAAATGCACCCTTGTTCTTTTAGGCATGCCAAGCTTTCTTTTAAAACTATAAATAATATACAAGTCTTAGACCAATAATATTTTAAAAGCAATTACTACTTTCCCACTATTTCAAAAGCAATACTACTTTCCCAAATTAATGGAAGAAGCTGGCATTGTCCATGGTGTGGCTCCAGTTTTGGTGTTTATCTTCTCATCTCTAAAATTGTTTCCGTAGCTCCATATGGTGTGAAGTGGGAAATCGATCATGTTTTCTTTTTTGATAAGTTGTTTATTACATGATGAAGGGACCATATCACGGATTTTTTTTTTTTTGTTACAGCATACCTATTAGTTGGCTTGATTTTCGTTACAATTTCTCTCTTTTCAAATTAGTGTTTGATTATCCTTATCTGAATTTTATAACTTATAAGTAATCATAAGAGTTCAATTTTTAAAATTCATATTTATAAATAAGTATCATTTAGTATATATTTTATTATACATATTATATTGATAATATTGATATTGATAATTAGCACAACTGCACTAAATATATGGAGTGCAGTGTGCAACACAATTCTGTTGCATCTCAAATTCTTCCTAATTAAATCTTCCTCCTGTAGCAAATGTCAATAGTGCTTCTTTAAACTTTTTTTTTAATCTATCGGACTCTTATAATCTGAAAAAGATGAGCCTTTATTTAATTTGATTTGGATAGTAAAGAAGTCCAAAAATTAATTTTGGCTCTCAAATTTGAATTGATAATCAAGATAACCACTTATGTATAAGCCCGATTTATGTAGATCGAGAAAAACTCATTTACATATTTACCTCGTAGACCGTAAAAACTACCTCGTATATTGTAAAAGCTACCTTATATACCGTAAATCACAATTAAAAAGCACGATTGGAAGTTCCAATCGTTATTCCAAACATATATATAACCTTTTTTTGCCGAAAGAAGCCGTTTACCATTTCAGCCAATAACTTATAGATAAAAAAAAAAAAAAAAACCTTTTTATTATACTTGATTTCCCTTTTCAAATTCAACGGAAAGACGGTAAAGATTTTGTTGGCCATCGTTTCGAAAAAGATTATTAAAATAGTTTTATTAGTTGTTTATTTGGGTGATTCCAATAGTTGTTGTTTTTAATTTGTAAGAGCGACGTGGAAAAAGAATGACAAGAAATTGAAAGAACGGTAATAATTTAATTCATAGAGATCTAATGTGGAAGAATTATATTTATTAAATAGTATTAAAAGGTATTAATTTTGTATTCGTCAGGGTGAAAAGATGTCTTTAAAAAAAAGTCAATTTATAGTGCATTTCATAAACAAATTAATTACAAATATGGTTGTTGGCAAAATACACACACATAAATATGGCACTTCAAGGGAAGTGAACAACACCACGCTTCTATTATACTTCATATTCCAAACTTAACCATTAGACTTGAGAATTAAGATTATTCCCCAATAATTAGCAGCAGCAGCAAGAAGAAGAAGAAGAAAACATCAATTTATGGCAAACACAAACATAGGTTTAATGAAACAAGTGAATACCCTGTAAAATATTAATAAAGCAAATGAATCAATAATAATTCAAAGATGTTCATAACTGCATCATGAGTGCTTCAAAGATTTCCATGGCAGAAGCAGGCAAACCCAGAAGAACATTTATGTTCTTCCTCTCATCCCCATTAGATAGGAACAATACGACCTCTTTCTCAGGCAAGGTCACAGGCCCAGAGCACAGAGGTTGTCCCCATCCAAAATCTGTTATATGAAAAGACAACCTAGTCCAAGTTGTAATCAAAAGTGTTGCTGTTAAGGAAGGCCTTGCTCTTGTCACTTCAAAATAGTCTATAGCAGATCTCATATACCTATCTGTAACCATATCAATCGCCTTTTGAACCAACCCAACTGTGAAAGACAGAGGATTTCTCAGTAACTCACCTGCTTCACACAATGAATTTGTCAACACTATGGCGTTTCCAAAGTAACCTTCTGGTATTGGGGGAATAAATCTGGACCGCCCATCAACAGCAAAAAGAAGCTTGGTTCGTTGATCTGGTTTCATCCTCAAGGCTTCAGTTCGAGCTCTCCATACAAAACCAGACAGGGCTTCAAAAGATGAGCACTTTTGAAGAACCCCATCTTCCATGGCCTTTTTCTTGAGATGATCAAGCTTGTTTGGATCAAAACAGAAGGATTTGTGGAGCACTTCTTCTTCCTCGTATAGTTTTGAGGGATCTGATATGTCTTCAATCTCTGCAAATTCATGGTGGGGAAACTCTGTAAGAGGAGGGTCACGTGCTTTGAGTATGGTTCGATCAAGAAATGGATGAATCTTTAACTCTAAGCCTCTTGCTGTGTCACTCCATGCGTTTATAAATTCCATGGCACACAGTCCATCTTTCATACAGTGGTTCATGGCCAGCCCCAAAGTAAAGCCTCCACATTTGAATCTTGTCACCTAAAACATATGCATCATTAGCTTTGGGCTGTGTAAACTAATTAGGGTTCAGGTGAAAATCTACCCATATGAAGTATTATCTCGCGTACACCTTACAACATAAAATTTTCTTGGATGCAACAGTACACATGAATGTTCACAAACAGAGTAAAAATATCACGTCTGTTACTTTAGTATGGTGGAGATCACTTTGTGTATAATCATCATAAAGTAACAAACGTTAAATGTAGTTAGTAGAGATGACATTTTTACCCAATTTGGGAAACATTCATTCGTATTGTTACTCGCTAAGAAGTGGAGTAAAAATATCAAATATGTTACATATACTTAATGTCCGTTGCTTTAGTATGGTGGGCTCACTTTATATACATTCATCATAAAGTAACAAACGTTAATTGTAGTTAAAAGAGATGACATTTTTACTCTATTTGGGAAACATTAATACGTATTGTTACTCTCAAAGAAATTTTATGATGTCATATGTGCATATTTCATACATAAATTTGCACTTTAATCCAGATAACGCCTTATATGAAGTTATATACTGGTTCGAGAGTATATAGAGCACATATATAGACATACGCACGTATGATCTAATTATCTGATAAAGTGAAGTGAAACCTGAACAGTCATAAGAGGCATCTCAAGTATGTTGTTGGCACCAGGGACGCTATAAGCCAATTTGCCAAGAGTTGAAGGATCGGGCTTTGTTAAGTCCCCAATTTTTTCTATCTCACAGTTTGCTTCAGCCTCAACAAACACTGCTCCTTCACCAGTACAGTCAACTATCAACTTGCCTTCTTTACTGATAGTTAACCTGCCAGCCATGGGATGATAAGGAACAAGAATCTTGGACAAGGCTTGTCTGATAACTGTTGCAGCATCCTCGTTGCCTCGAGAAGCAGATTTGAAACAATAAACTGTACGAACTGGAACTGCTATGTTCTGGTCCAGGTTTGAAAGGAAGTAAAGACACTTGTCTGTTTCTTCTGCTGGTGGAACCAGAACTGGTTCTCCTAGCTTCACTTCAAGCTCAAAGTTTGAATCTTTTGTATTTTCCATCAAGGAAATAAACTGGAACTGGTTCTAATGGAGAAACTACTATATTTGGTGGGACACATGAGGAATAAGGAAGTGATCTTTATAAAGGAGGTAGAGAGGGGGACAAAAATCTTGACTTTGGAACACCATGACAGGTTAAAAAAAATGAAATAAGAAAAAAATTAAAGCAAAAAAGAAAAAGAGGACGAGCCTCTTCGAAAATCTTTGGCTTCATATTTTGGTTAACAAATGTCGCAGCATGCGTGATGAAAGGAACAGAAATGGATGGTCAATTCAAATGTTTATAGGCCAAGCTTACTTAAAAAAAGGAGAGAGAAAGAAAGAGTAATTCTTGGGCAAAAGGTCACATGGATTGTTTGAGACAAGCATGGTGGATCACCATAATGCTTACATGATTTGTTTTTTATATAATAGATAATTAGATATTGTTCATCAAAACAAATCATTGTATATTTTTCTTAACAAGCAGATTTAGATTTTAGAGTTTCTCCCCGATTTGCTTGAAACTTGAACTAGAATTTAATTATATATAGTGCTTTACTTCACTTGCACAACATAAAAATCAACCTAACACAAATATTAAAATGTTATATCAAGGACCGTGCAGCCTTGAGATCTTCCATCTAGATTGCTATTATTGTAATTCACTGCGTTAAGAGAAAGAAACTAAATTTCATAGGCATACATAACAAGGTTTGTTCAGACGTTATTATCAGAAAATTTCACAAGTAATCTTCATGAATGGACATTCGGTTTGTTTATACTCTCACGACATTGAATAGGATATAATTAAGGAATCAAATTATTTTAATTTGTGCTTAAGTCCCGCATGATTATAGTGTCATAGCAGTGCAAGTTATAAGAGTTTAAATAAGTTAAGTCTGGCAGAAGAAGTTAATCCTTTATAATGTATCAAAACAAGGTTTGAATGGTCCTTTAAAGAGGTAACTACATTTATGTCCTGATGTTGTCTTGAATATAATTGGCTCATGTGCTTAACAAAAAGAAAAGAAAAGAAAAAAGAGTTCAAATAGTATATCTTTGATTTAAAAGAAATACAAATATTTCATATAAAAAACAAAACTTAAACTTATTTTAAATAATATTTATATCAATAATAAAACTTACTATAAAAACTTAGTTGTATAATTGTGTTTTTTCACTTTTAATCTTGTACATAGTTTAGTGAATTTGAAATTAAATGATGATCTCTCCGTTCTATTTATAAAACTATCCATCATTTTCTAATAATAAGCCCCTTTTATAAAATTTAATCTAATATTATGATTCTTAGCTTAAGCAGTAAATTTAATTTGATTAAATATCATATTGGTCTATTGGGAAGTTGTAAAAAACAAATTATTTTGAACTAATTTTTAAAATTTCATAAAAGTACTTGCCACTTAACATCACCTTGTATACAAGACGGGAAGGAGTATTATTTAAAAATGTAAAATTAAATCACTTTGATCCGTGATCGGGTCAAAAAAAAATGAAAGGAGACGAAGCTTTCTGACCTTCAAGGAGTACCATTACGCTAATTATCGGACAGTTGAAAAAATCGGATGGCTTATGAAACCTTAAGTACTTCCTCTATCATCTCAACAACAATATTTTACAAAAAAACTAGGAGGGAAATAAGAAACAAAGGAATGCTGAAGTAACACCACAGTCAACGGAGAACAACTATAAACTAAAAAAAATAAAAATCAACAAAAGCAAAATAAAAGATATGGCAACAAGAATTCCCATCACAGGGATCAAAGTATCAAGTCACGGCCCAAATCTAAAATCTCGATAAATGCAATGGGCGAAAATGAACAGGGCCCAAAATAAATCTAAGATCCAAATGGTTCTGAGAATTTTCATATGCTGGGAGGAGTCAATGAATTCACAATGTGAAAGCTTTAATGTCAAACGGAAGTCGATTATTTTATAACACTGAATATTACAAATTCATCTAAATTGCTAGGCAATACTGTGGCCAAAAATACAAAGCAATGTTTGAAGGCGGGCGAATAAACAATCTATTCGATATTTTAATATAAATAAATCTAAGCTCACATCAGCACTACAGAAGGGACTAATCTACTATGGTACAAAGTACAAACAAACCTAACTGAGCATCCTTCATAAGAAAAAGTCACAACTCAACCAAATATCTACCGTAACTTATGATCTGTAAGCAGTTGGAAGAATCATGAAAACTCGATTGGATGATCCACATGCCTCTTAAGTTCGGCATGGGTCAGATTATTTGCCAATATAGTTAAGCATCATCATCGTCATCTTTCTCTGCTTCGTCATCCCCAGCATTATCAGCTTCCTCTTCATCTTCCTCATCAGACATGTTATTAATAACCTCTGTTATTATATCCTTGACCTCTGCTTTTCTATGCATTAAATCCAGACCAAAGTGGGTACCTGACACCATTTCATCAGAACACAGCTGAGTTCAAATAAATCATTTATCCTTGGGATGGGGAGGGGGAGGCAAAAGAACTTATAGTCAATAGAAAAGGTCATACCAAGTTGTCTAAGGATATCAGATAAAGTTGCCTGCATGAAAGTAGTAGAAAATATTACAAGCTTGTAAAACTACAGAACCTCAACCATCATCGAATAAAAGAATAATGGCATGGAAGACCACTTACGGTATTGAAATCTACTTCCTTCAGAATATCAACAACTACTGCATGCATCTCCTCCCTACTAGGCTCTGCCTTGGCCTTCTTGCCGCTCTTGCCTTTTCCAGAAATTGGCATCAGAGAGGAGGATTAGCAGGTGAAACAATGGCACAGACATTTCCCTAAAACTATAAATGGATAGTTGTCCAAAAATAAATAGATAAAACATTACAAAATAACAAATTTATTAAGCATCAAGCAATTTCTTATATAGGACAAAAATATAAGTAGAAATGTCTCTCCTTTGAAGATTGAAAAGATAGGTAAGGAAAAATTGAGGGAAGAAAGTGGTCAATGTACCTTGACCCTTATTGGAAACCTTTGAGGACTTGTCTATCTGTTTTTTGCTTACAGTTTTCCCTTTAGAATCCTGGCTTTCCTTTGCAGTTTTCTGCTTCTTGGATGAAGATTGCTTTGACTTGGAAGGGGTAGCAGAAGCATTATCATGTTCAGTAGCAGATTTCTTTGAAGTTGACTTTTTTGAAGTTTTTTCAGAGCTCTTGGCAGTCTTTGCAGCGGCTGTCTTCTTTACAGGTGTGCCCTCAGTTTTACCAACTGAACTCTTATCTTCAACCTTTTTAGAAGGATGCTTCTGAGCCTTGGGTTTATCTTCCTCTTCGTCTGATTTATTTTCCTCTTGATCACTCTCATCATTTGGAGCTGAAACATCCTCACCATCCTGAGAATCATTTTTTGCATCCGAAGGCTCAGCTTTATCATCCTCTTCATCAACCTCAAAAGATTGTTTACGCTTTTTCCCAACTTGTGAACTCCGTTTCTGCTTCTACAAGCACATGTGCATATGAAAAGGAAATAAAATTAATTTCAGGAATATCCTCTTTAACATGATTGCAGAAAGCAACAGCTTAGATTTCAAAGAATCAAGGACTGCATCATCCACTAAAGTCTATATGATACTAAATTGAAGTCACGTATCCGTAAGTAATCATGGTGCAGCAGCTGTCTAAATGCTCTTTCCCTTGTCTGGTTGCTGGTGATTGCCAACACTTTATGGCAGTTAAGGGCAAAACACCCACTAATATGATGTTCCAGCTAAGTCAAGGGGTGTCCAGAAATAAACCAGTGTGCATGACTGGTCACAAGTTGAATGGGGGGTATATAACTATCATAGTGCAATAGGCCTCCTTCAGAAATTGAACGTCTAACAAAGCACTCAGTCAATTGACAATCTTAAGGTATGATCTAGACTGGAATTGTTGCCCAGTCAAGTACTTGTTCAATTGATCTGAACACCCCAATTTAAGGGAAATCAATGACAGATTGTAGAGCCAAGAGATTCAGAACACATGACCTACGATTTTGCACATTTGTTGATTTTAATCCTTGCAAATCAACCATGAATGTTAAAATTGCAGGTGGAATTTTGACTCGTCTGACTGGAACATTGAAGGGAGGCTGTGAAAGAAGAAACAAGCACCTCAAGAAAAATAGACCTAGGAGCTAGTCAACTTTATACAAATCAAATACAACGCTAATAAGAGCATCAATAGGTAGAAGGCAAAATTAGTGGCTAAGGGGTTCAAGCATGCAAAGACTTGCTATCTCTAGCAACTACTCTTGATTGGACACTCCATCAACTAAACATTAAAAATGCCTTCTCAAAAGGATACCAGAAAAAACACATGCCTTCCAATGACCATGCTTTGCAACAATATGACTTTGCCATCAGTAAAGTCCAGAGCCCCATTCAACATGGCAAGGCCAAAATCATTGTAGTTTGTCATCACTTCATCAAATAGGTGGATTCAAGGTACTCATAATATATATACCCTATTTTAAAAACAAGCTACTGACATGCTAATGAACAACCAAATAGAACAAAAGAACGAATTCAAATAACTTGAGACATGCAATTGTTTGGAACTATTTTCTATCGCACCCCTTAAAAAATGTGTATTTTAAGGGTTTTTTGGGAAAATATTGCAACTTAGATAACACTCAATTGTTTGAAGTGGTTTAAGCATGTATAAAGGTCATTGGATATGACGGTAAGGACAAATCAGGCAATATAGAGTCTTACGAGAAAAAATAGAGGAAAACCGAAGTTAACACTCAATGAAGTTATTAAGAAAGACATCTTGGTTAACAATATAACTAAAGATTGAGTTTTTGTTATTGGCATCGTGCAATCTATGTAACAAACTCCATCTAGTAGAATAAGGCTTGTTGTTGTTGTTGTTGTTGTTGTTTTGCAACTTAGATAACAAGTAGGAATATGCAAGATATTTCCAAGTTCAATTCTGTTAATGCTGGTTACTAAACATGAGATTTTGACAGGGCAATTGTAGAAATATGAAAAAGGCAAATACTAAAATCAACCTTCAACACAAACAAATTACTAACTACTTGAGAAAATCATCTATACCATACAACTATTCCCTAACTTGATAAATCAAAAATTAACGATCAAGTTAAAACAAATGCAAGAGAAGAAACTGCAAGATTGATGGATAACAAAACCAAGAATCTAATACGGAAACACACCTTGCTAGATGTTTCAATAGATGCTTCTGTAGAAGATTTGCTTGGTGTTGCCTTGCTCTTTCTCTTTTTACCTTTCTGCAATACAAAAGCATGTGAGGAACTCAGTTCTCACAATCTCAGTTTAAAACTAATTAAAATTACAGAATACTAAACCTGCTCTTTATCAGCAAGGAGAACATCAGTCGTAGCATGAGGTGACTCCAAGAACTCCAACAACTTTGCAGACAGTTCCTCCTGAAAGCAAGCCCCGTCAAATCAGAAATAGATACTAAAAAGATTGCAAGTTAAGCTAGGAAATATATTATCACAACAATATTCACCTTCTTCACACTTCCCCTGGATATTGGAATATTAAGCACGTCACAGAAATCAACCAACTTTTCTTTTACACACTTATCAAGCTTCTCCTTTACCTTGGCTCTGTGTTTATCCTGGTATAAACAGTAATCACAGCTACAAATTAGTAACATCCTGAGACATTGAAAATTTTTAGGAAAAAGGATATCAGACATGAAACCCATTACAATTCACCAGCAGAATTAAGAAAATCAAGCAGATGTTCATATTATAAACAAAAATGTACCTCATTTTCAACCCAAACGTAGCCAGAAAACTGACCGATATTCCTCTTTAAAGTCTGAGCCTGCACAGGAAACCACGTCACTAATATTCAATATTCAATGAACAGCCATAGGTTTAGAGTTCATAATAGACAATTAGTGAAGAAAAGGAAGAACTTTCCATTACAAGAAACCCAAAGAATCCTAGTATCTAGGTAGATGTTTCACCTTTGCTCGCTTCCCAAAAAGTATACTATGAAGTATTTGCAGGTTGTCATCAGGTTTTCTCTTGGACAACTTGAAAGCCACTACAGTAGTTCACATAAATTACTCGATTAAGAAAATGTTCTACAAAAACCAAGTTCATGAAAAGCATACAGCTTAATTAGCAAACCATCTGCAAAGAACTGACATATTTTGAGAAGATCCATAGTGTATATTCAAAGGTCACCCATCTAGCCAGTATAACAAACATGAAAGAGAATCCAATAATATCAAACCTAGCAACTTATCATTTATAAGGCCAACAAAAAAATGTATCAACAATAACGTAGAAATTTGAATCAGCATCTGACACTAGTTACCACTAATTCGAAATGCACAAAACAATTGAAATACAAATGATGCATAAGAACATTATATTGTCCAAACGTTTAAAAAATTTATACTTTCCATGCAAAACATTTTCCCATTTTCTATATAACAGTTCTCAGCCAGTCTGGAAAACAGATAGTGCTGAGGAGTTGCCACGTCCAAACTGCCTGAAGGACTAGCTTTACCATAAGGGGAAGTCACAAATGAGCTTAACCTTTACAGAAACCTGAGTAAAGATTACAGGGAAACTTCTAATCCTGGGCAAAGAACATAAGATATCTGAGGACAAACCCTTGCTAAATTAACAACACAAGCTAGCATATTTCCATAAACCATGCACGCAAGCATGGGAATTATTTGGAAGGAAGATATTTACAATGGAAGACAAACCAACAGCTTAACAACAAACTGCGACCCCACTTTTCATTGAATACCCATATATCATCAAGGAACAACCAAATGTTTAAGTAGACTAGGAATTAGAAGCACATAGGAAAAATAAATTAGATTTATATTTTTGCAATCAAAATATCAAATTAAATTATGACGTCTATATTTTTCAAATAATAACATCACTAGTGTATTATTTTTGCAACTTAGAATCACGTCATTGGGATTTTAAAAAATGTTTTTACACGTTATGCGTTGTCAAAAATCTTAATAACAAAACTATAAGAAATCTAGTCCAGCAATAACATTCCAAAGTCCACAACTTTCTCTGTATTTTGATCAAAAAATTATTTAACTTATTAACATTGCTGCAATCAAAAGAGGCTTTTGCACTCTAAATTAAGTGGCACTGAATGGAAACAGAACTCCAGACAATGAAGACGTTCACAGATTACTAGTTTAAAATAGCAACTGCATTAAACTGCTGACATGATTGGCTGGCCAGCACCTAAAAGCCATATGGCTAATTCTTGCTCAAAGAATTCAAACAGCGAACTTTATCCGGGTAAAATGAAAAAATTACTGGAAGTAACTGAATTATTATTACGAAAATAATGTATCATTATATGAACTAAGAAGCGGGAAAAAAAAAATATTTCGCAAGCAATTCATGAGGACAATTTATAATGTAAACTTCAAATTTCGAACTTGAGATGCTAGGGGAGAAAATTACTCATAGCTATTTAATCTACAAAGTTCGCAAGCAAGCCATATTCAGACTCAGTTTATCATAGCCTGGCATTCTTCTTTTAACATGGGAATACAAAGTGATTCAGAGACCCTATAATGCATCGCCAAAACGTAGAAACTGAAGACAAGGTAGGAAATGATAGAGTACACAAGACAATCTAATTTACCATTTGGAATGTCCTTAAGCTGCGTACCGCGACCCTGAAATCCAAAGAGATCCATGAGATGAAAATCAACACTGACCCTTGTTTGTCGAGAGCCAAGGATAACATATCACTGAAGAAATGAGGAGATATCCAGCAGCATTTAAGAGAAACACACATACCTTTTCAATTAGCAAACTTTTGCCAGCAGAAGACCTGCTAAACTTCCCAGGCGACGGGATAGAGTAACGTTCGACTGTTTTCCTCTCCCTAGTTGGCCTGTCACTTGCTGGAGTAGCAGGATCTTTTTTCTCTGAATCTTGTTTACTGGTTTTGTCTTTTCTCTGCTTCTTGGATTCGCTCTGGTCCCCCTTTGAACTTCCCTTGGGACGACCTTTGGCCTTAGGCTTCTCGTCAGCTTCAGCCTCGTCTTCCTCCTGTTCTTGGTCGTCCTCCTGCTCCTCATCTGTCTCTTCTTTATGCTCCTCATCCTCTTGTTCCTCTTCCTTCTCTCCTTTTTGGTCCTCATCCTCTTGTTCCTCGTCTTTCTCTCCTGTATTGTCCTCATCCACATCCTTCTCAGCTTTCTGCTCCGCCCCTACCTCGTCATGTGAATTTGCTTCTTTGTTCTCTTCAGTCTCGACTTGTACTGCCTTGCTTTCAGGGCCTTTCTCCTCGACATTTTTTTCTTGAGAATTTCCAACTTCTCCAGGAGCTTCTTTCCCAGAAACTCCCTTATCCTCTGATCCTTTAGATTCTTTCCCTTCTTTACTCTCTTCTTTGGCTTGGGCGTGCGGAGGATTCTTATCCTCTAGGGTTTCCATGGCCATGAAGAGGAACGAGTGAGGAAGTAAACAGTAGCGAACAGAAAGAATTGGGAACAGGAATATAGTAGAGTGAAGCTGAAAACCCTAGGAATGAAAGAAACCCTAGAATTAAGAACAAATCTTTTGAGTTGGGAGTGACAGAGAGGGAATCGTGAAATTCTGAGCGGACGAAATAAAGCTGAGGCGCGCTCAAAGACTACCTGTTTCAAATTTGATGCCAATTGTGAGCGGGCCTCCCTCGCTCTTCTCTTTTTCTCCCGGCAATACTAAAAACCAAAATCAAAATCAAATCAAAATGAAAAACGAAATTTTTTTAATTTTTATTATCAAGATCAACGAATACTATTTAATATCCCCTTCCTGCTCTCACTGTCTCTGATCTGAAGTGCACCACTGCATCATTGGAATCTTCTTGTCTCGCTCTGCTCCTTGCTGCCTCGTGGGCCTTTCTCTTTTTGGTAATTTTTGATGGGCTAGCAATATGTCTCTGCTTTTGAATATAGGCCCGTTTAAAATCATTATCAGTATAAAATCCACAATATCAGTCAATCAATCGAATTGGATCTTTGAGGTCAACTCAAGAAGCCAAGAACAAATCTCCCGAGTTCATCAGATGGTGAAGAGTTATGACGTTTAGGAACTATGACCTACATAAATGGGATTCACTTTTTGTTCATACTTATCTCCTTATTTCATTTGGAAGGGCTGACTTTTTGAGACATTTAATTATTTGTTGCTTGATTTTTTTGAGATTTGATCAAAAAGAGTTATGTGCTCATCAGTGGTAAGAAGACGAAATAAATGGCAAGTTTAGTGTCCAGTGGGCGAGCTCTTAGTGACAATTTGATTTACCTCTTTTCTTATCTAACAGGTCAGGGATTTCATCTGATAACATTTTTTGGCACTATATAACAACAATTTATAGTTTATGTTAATCCAACCTTTTGTGCACTTTTTAATCCGTACCAAATTTAAAATGATTGTGTAAAAGTAAAAGAAATACTAAGTTCTTTCATACGCCAGTACTAGGAAGGAAAGCTAATAAGCAAATTAATGGTCTCAAAAGGTAAGATGACTCATGAACTAGTAACAATGAGGAAATTAATGGAATGGCAAGGTCTCACTTTGAAGAAGTCTATCAGGCACAAAATGATCTTTCTGTAGACGGAATTCTACAGGCTCTTCAAGATGTTTCAGTTCCGGTACTTTCACATTATCACTTTCAAAGTTTTCTTCAACCATTTGATTTAGAAGCGATTAGAGAAGTAGTTTTTTCTCTGCCTAAAACTAGTGATCTTGGACCTGATGATTTCCATGCAAACTTTTTTCAAAAATGCTAGGAGCTGATTAAATTTGATCTTTTGGAAATGATACAATCTTTTTGAGAATACGAGTTCATTTTGAAGTCTTTCAATAAGACAAATATGATTTTGATTTCCAAATCTGATTATGTACAAACTTGTAAGGATTTAAGGCCTATGGTTTATATAATGAGGTTTATAAGATTATCTCAAAGGTGATTTGCATGAGAATGAAGAAGATATTGGATGATTACATTGCTCATTTTCAATATACTTTCTTAAAGTTTAAAGTTATTTCAGACAATATTCTGTCAGTTGTTGATCTAATGAATCAGATTTACTCGACTACTAAAGGAAAGAAAAAACCAATGACTCTGAAAGTTGATTTCTCAAAAGCTTTTGACACTCTTTCATGAAACTTTATCTATGCGGTTTTAAAAAAGATAAACCTTTCCAGATGAGTGGATTGCTTTGACAATATAATGTATTATACGTGTTTGGTACCATGTAATATTCAATGGACAGGTGACTAGCTCAATCTGTTCTAAAAGGGGCGTTAGGCAAGGTGACCCTCTATCTCCCTGCCTCTACATAATGACTACTAATGTGTTGTCTTATTTACTCAACTCATTCAAACACTTTGGAAGCTTGAAGGGTACAAAAAATTTAAGTAGCTCCCAACCTATGTCTCATTTATTATATGTTGATGATTCAATTTTCTTCTTTGAGGCTACTAATCAAAAGCAACAATTCTATTAAAGCGTCATTGGATCTTTATAACTTGTGGTCATGACAAATGATTAACAAATCTAAGGTTCATTTGAATTCGCAGTAGCATAAGTGATTTTTTTTCAATCTGACTTTTGTAAAATTAAGATAAGATAAAAGTCATATTGTAAATGTGATTTATATTTGAATTGACTATGACAAAAGTTATTTTTTTTTCGAATTGAACTTGTTTGGATTATTATTTGAAAAGCAAGTTTGCATGGAAAATAGCTGAAAATTAAGGAGATGAGTTTTTATTAAATGTATATAATTTGATAATTGATATATTATTGAGAAGAATTTATAAATACTAAGTAACACTTAATTAGATATTTTTTTGATAGATAAATTTTTATATAAATTACAAATAATAATAATCTTAATTTTTTTACTGAATAATATTACATTACTAAAATTAGAATTACCTTTTTTGCAACATTTTTAGGCCACCAAATATTTGTTTAGCAACCTAAAGTTTAACAATATATGTTTTGGTAAAAAAAATATATTGCCTTTTTTCACCAAGTCAAAAAAAGATCAAGGGTAGGGAAATCAGTGAGTGAAAAATCGGACCGGGCCTGCCGGTTAGACTGAAAAACCGGTGAATCAGTCCTAGGTCCGGTTCGATTCATGCATTAAACCGGGATTCAAACCGGTTTGAACCTGTAAAACTGGTGATTGGACCAGTCAACTTTTTTACCTTTTTTTGTGAAAAACATTTTTTTATTCCTCTAACTACTATCTTGTACTATTTTTTAGGGAAAAATAAAAGTTTTAAGACCAAGATGAAGAGAAACGTAAGTAAAGAAATAACAAATCTAAAAAAAAGATTTTGAGGGTATATAATAATTAATTAATTATAAGAAAGGAGATATCATTCCATAAGTATAAGCACCATAACTAATACTAATAAATTTTAAGCATTTTTTTCTAAAGATCTTCATTTTTATTTATAGAAGTTTAAAAATATATTAATATATATATTGCCACTAATAAAATTGTAATATTTTAATATGACTAGTCCGATCTCGGTTGATCTATTGACCCTTTAACCTATGTCGTGACCAGTTTATTGCTCGATCGGGTTTTTTGTTCCATGAGGGAAATAGGCAAAGGGTAGGGACATCATAGGGTGATAGGATAGTGGAGGAGTGATGATGTGGGTCCCATAGCACATTTCCACCCCCATTGTGATGTACTCATCGTGAAAAGCAGGTTTAAAGAGCTTTCTTTTAATTGTTTTTTTGGCTAAAAGCCCAATTAAATAAAAGTTAACCCAAACATCCCTCAGACTGTGCTTTTACTTAGATTGGGCTTTTTCCACCCCCATCGCCTTCCCAAACAGGCTCTAAATCTTCAATCATCTTCAGTCTAAACACCCTTCATGTGCAAAAGTTACATTATTCACAACTCTTGAGATTAAGTTTTACACGCAGGTTAGAAAAGTATATAGGGTACTTGGGTAGATCCTGGGAGAAATGAAAACCAAGTTTACTTGCAAGTCACTCCATTTATAGATCAGAGAACAACAACATAGAAGGCTAGGTTGTTATCACAAACTTTGAGATTAACTTTGATCAAGTCAGTCCTAGCTAGAGTTAATATGCATGTTATTTCTTGTATGAAGCTTCCTCAGTCCATTTGTAATCCGATTGACTCAAAATGCATTAATTTTTTCTGGGACACTAATATAGACAAAATTGAATTCATCTAGCTAGCAAGGAATTCATCTCCAGGTCTATTTTAGAAGGAGGTTTGGGTGTATGATCTATCAGTCAGGCAAATAATGCTCTATTGGCAAACCAAATATGAAGAATTATTGTTTTCCTCCGGGTTCCAACATAATTTATGACAATATGAAATGGAAGATAAGATCTAGTAATTCAATTCCTTTAAACCCATTTATGGTAACTCATGCACTTTGAGTCCCCATTGTCGTCTTCCTTAAGAACGGTGGCGGACTTATATTACATATTCCATCAAATTATTGCCCAATTCAATGGAACGAGGATCTAGTTAAAGCTATTTATCCAAGTAACATAGCTAATACTATTCTTCAAATACCATTTTCCTATACAAATGACATAATGGGGTGACAGGATAATGTAGGAATGATATGTGGGTCCCATGGCAATTTTCCACCCCACTGTGATGCACTCACCGTGAAAAGCAACTGAAATGAGCTTTGTGCTTGAAAGTTGCTTTTTGGCTAGAAGTCCATTCAAAAAGAAGCCAACCCAAACACCCCTTAGACTATGCTTTCATTTAGATCGAGATTTTGTCTCTCAGACTGGGCTTTTTCATCGTCGCACCACCTTTTCAAATATGCACTAAATATAACACCTCAAATCAAACAACTAAATACTTAACTAAAGTATTTGAAATATCACCAATAAGAATATTTAACATCCAAATCATCAAAATACTTAATCAACTCAAATAAAGCCCACATCACAGTGTTAAATCAATTTCTAAAAATATTTCAGCAAAACAAAATAAAATGTGGAAGTTTTAGGGTTATGACAAACAACAACAATATAACATGTGCTCTAGGAGCACAAGAGAGCACTCACTCCATAGGTGCCTTCCCTTGCTCACTACTAAAACAATCACCTGAAAAATGTTAATATAAGGAATGAGATTACACGTCTCAGTAACTACTGAAAGTTTATACCGTACACAAGCAAACCACATATGATAAAAAGAAGTAGCTGATTATGTATATATTTGTATGTACCATAATCCTCATACAAGACAAATACTACTTTAATCATCATTCTGTCTATCTATATTTTCATCACAACAAGTAATATATAATTATGCAATATGCAACATCTCTTATATCACCGTCCATCCTTATACCGTTGACTGGAGCCATAGGCTAACAAATAGTTTAACAGAAATCCATCCATTTGACTGGATTGTTCCAGGCTCACCAGTTCTTAAGATACACCCAGGCAAATGTGTATGTAGAGCTTAAGTCTGAACTATAACTCACATCCTTAAAAGAACACAACTAAAGAGGTGTCACATGTCTCATAGCTCTAATGCAATCCCGACCAAAGGAAAATATGGAAGAAGGGTCCCTGACAAGTGTCATCCATTGTGCACCGAATGATGGCATATCATGTGGTAAAAGTTCTCAACATACAAATTCATCCTTACTCCAACTCATCACAAATACAACCACCATGACAGTTATTTTTAATCACCAATAATATAATTAAAAGACAAGATACAATAAATCATGTTTCAATTCATATAAAATATCATCACATATTCAAACATTAAAAAATAATAATAATCCAATAATACATTAATTATAATTAAATTATCAAATATGTGAATAAAATGAGTTATAGAGAAATTTATTTGTAACATTACTTATTTCATAATTTACAATACATACGCATATACATATAATTCAGTCCATTTTTTTATTAAAAAAAATAGTCATTCACAATCATAAACAATTTACAAATATATTGAAGAATATTTAGAGTTACTTGTTACTTCCTAGCTTACAGGTAATTATAAAATGAATTACTCCAAAACTCTCAATGAAAGTCTACAAATATCATAAACATAAGTATACATATTAATATATAACTCAACATTATTACAGGGTTACTCTAAAGCTACTCTAGATATGCTCTATAGTCTTAATGTCCCATATTAAGGGCCCGTTTGGTTCGATCCCATTACACCTTACAGTGCAATGCGATGCGATGCAATGGTAATACAATGCAATATTAATTACAGGGCTAGTGTTTGGTTTGATTTTTAAGTAAGGTGCAATGAATTATTATTTTAACAATTATTTAAAATTAATATATTACACAAAGTCTATTTTACCCTTACTATAATCTTTGTAAAAAGAAAGTTAAGAGTCAGGAGGAGGAGGAGGTAGTGGCGGTAGTGCTGGGTGGTGGGTGGCTACAGCGATGGAGGAGCAGGAGGTAGTGGTGGCGGCGGTGGCAGAGGAGGTAGTGGTAGCGGCGGAGGCAGAGGAGGAGGAAAAGGAGGTGGTGGAGGCGGTGGCAGGGGGCGGGGGCGGGGGGGGGGGGGGGGCGGCGGAAGAGGAGGAGGAGGAGGTAGTGGCAGCGGCAGGTGTCGGCGAGGGAGGAGGAGGAGGTAGTAGCGACGAGGCCGGGCGGCGGCGGATGAAGAGGAGGTAGTAGCTGCGATGCCGGGTGGTGGCAGCGGCAGAGGAGGAGGTGGAGGTGGCGGCGGCGGTTGCAGCGGCAGAGGAGGAGGAGGAGGTGGTGGCGGGAACGGAGAAGGAGGAGGAGGTGGCGGCGGCGGCGGAGGAGGAGGAGATAGTAGCGGAGGTGCCGAGTGGCAGCAGTAGTAGAGGAGGAGGAGGTAGTGACGGTGGTGGAGGAAGAGGAGGTGGTGGTGGCGGCGGTGGTGGAGGAGTAGGTGGCGGCAACTGTAGAGGAGGAGGTGGTGGCGGCGGTGGTAGGGAGTAGGTGGCGGCAACGGTTGAGGAGGAGGTGGTGGGGAGTAGGTGGCGGCAACGGTTGAGGAGGAGGTGGTGGGGAGTAGGTGGCGGCAACGGTAGAGGATGAGGTGGTGGCGGCGGTGGTGGAGGAGTAGGTGGCGGCAGGTGGTGGCAACGGTGGAGGATGAGGTGGTGCAGGAGTAGGTGGCGACAACGGCAGAGAAGGAGGAGGTGTTGGCGGTAGTGGAGGAAGAGGTGGCGGCAGGTGGCTGTAGTGGTGGAGGAGGAGGTGGCGGCGACGACGGTGGTAGCGGTTGTAGCGATATGCCTAAGTAAAAATATATAAGTAAAATAAAGAGAAGTAAAACTAAAGGGTAAATTAGACTTTTCTAACTATGCAATGTGATGGTAATGAGGATTTATAGGGGGGAGGTATGAATGAAGATTACCAATTTTTTTGGTAATCATCATTACCATGGTAAACCCTATCACCATGCTAAAGAGCAACCAAACACTCTTCTCATGGTAATGCAATCATGATTACCATTGCATGCATGCAATGGGGTTGAACCAAACGGGCTCTAAATTATCTGGGGAAAAAGAAAAGAGAACCTGTATATTTTTACATATACATTTATATAAAATATATATAAGAAATACTATCATTATATAATATATGGGTTCAGACAGTTTGGAGGAAAAAAAGGTTTTCTCTATTATTTATATTTAAAAAAACTATATACATTGGTGACTGCATATATGTTAGAAAATTACAATTAATGGATCCCATTATATATTCATGAGAAATGGAACAAGGTATCCTGAGTAAAATAATTAATTGGTATATACTTTCGAAAAAATATATCAAGAAAAGAAAGTGGGTCTGAGAGAAGTGTATAAAATATATATGTATGTATATATATACACCCTTACGTCACATCAGTGTAAAGGATATGGGAAGAAAAAAATTGGAATCTTGAGTAATGAATAAGCTACACATTTCAAAGAGGATAAAACATTACAAAAAGATAATTAATATGGGCACCCAAACCGGAGAAAGAAGAGATAGAGAAATTGCTAGTTTAGTTGGAAGTTAATGGGTTCCCAAAAGAAAAACAAATAAAAAACAAAAGCGTAACATCTATAGAAATGCAATTGAGTGTGGGATGAAGACAAATAAATGTATCTGCACCCACACATTTCTCAACGGTAAAAAGAAAAGTACTGGGATTTGAAGTGACTAACATGTATTTAAAAGGAAGAGGATGGAGGCAAGTAAACACATGTCAAGTAAAGATATGGATAGTGAAGGGATGGGCTGACAAGATTATTCATATTCATCATAAGAAAAAAAAAAGGTGAGGGAAAGCAAAAAAAATCATTGAAAGGAGGCTATCCTGTGGCAATTAGAGACGGAAGGAAGGGCAAGTGGAATGAAGAAGAGAGAAGAAAATTAATTGGGGGATACCGAGCTAGAATTGATCAGAGTGTAAGAAAATAGGGTATTTACAGGGGAAATGTTAAGGTTAGAGTTGGCTCTTAAAAAAAAAATATTATTATTATTTTTAAAAACAATAATAATAAAATAATAATAACAGTAGCATTATTTGACAATATTTTTTTTTATTTTATTTATTCTCATAATATGATTTTTTTAATAATTATTTTAAGAAGGTATTTCATTTTGTATTATTATTATTATTATTATCATCTTTAGAATAAATATTTAGAACTCGATGCTTCATTAAAAAATTGATTTTACATTCTTTGTTTAAATAAAATCTAAACTACAACTAACTCTAAGCTCCAAAAATCAAGGATGTTACACTAAATCTTTAATCATCTTTAGTCCAAATATCCTTCGTGCACAGAACTTACATTATTCACAATTCTCGGAAGTAAGTTTTACAAGCAGGTTAGGAAAGTATATAGGTAGATTTGGGAGAAATGAAAGCCAGGTTTACTCGCAAGTCACTCAATTTATAGATCAGAGAACAACAGCATGGAAGGCTAGGTTGTTATCACAAGCTTCAAGATTAACTTTGTTCAAGTCACTCCTGGATGGAGTTAATTAATGTGCATGTTACTTCTTGTATGAAGCTTCCTCAGTACCATTTGCAATCAGATTGACTCAAAATGCATTAATTTTTTCTGGGGCACTAATGGAGACAAAAATTGAATTCATTTAACTAGCAAGGAATTCATCTCCCGGTCTGTTTTAGAAGGAGGTTTGGGTGTATGATCCATCAATCAGGCAAATAATGCTCTATTGGCAAAACAAATATGGAGAATTCTTGTTTCTCCTCCAGGTTCTAACATAGTTTCTGAAAATCTGAAATGGAAGATAGGATCTGGTAATTCAATTCCTTTAAACCCCTTTGTGGTGGCTCATGCACTCCAAGTACCCATTGTCTTCTTTCTTAAGAACGGTTGCGGACTTATTATTACATATTCCATCAAATTGTTGCCCAATTCAATGGAATTAGGATCTAGTTAAAGCTATTTATCCAAGTAACATAGGTAATACTATTCTTCAAATACCAGTTTCCTATACAAACGTTCATGACAGCTTGTCGGGAATTTGAGTTCTTCTGGAGATCAAGTATAAAGTCAACCTTGGCTTCAAGATCATCTCTTCAACGTTAGCTCAAAGACCTGATGATGCATTTTGGAAATTTCTATGGACAATCTCTATTCCTCTGAAAGACCTGCTACTGATTTGGAAGCTTCATAATGATGCCCTCCCATGTCCCATCAGTAAATATCCTAGTGAAACATCAATTATCTGTTACAGGTGAATGCCTTTTTGGATGTCGTGAAGTGGAATCTTTGGAACATCTTTTTGTGAATTGTCCCTTCACCAAGGCAGTATGGTTTGGGGGGTTTATCCATTAGGTTTAAGCTCTATCTGGTTAAGAAGAACTTTACTGAATCTGCATAAGGATGGTTACTTGGAGATGATTGCCAAAATTGTTAAATTCATTTCAGTCATATGGATGAGAAGAAATCTGGTGCTTCATCGGGGGAAGACAGCAAACTCCTGAAGCAGTCATTAGGGAAATTCATTTCTCATCATCATTCAGCGTTTTGGCATTTCAAGAACAGCATGCAAGCTTTATCATGAGGAATCAAACATCTCAAGAATTTCGTGCTCTGAATTCAATCCATTCAAGAGGGGTGGAGTATTATATTATTATGGAAAAATCCCGCTCAAGAAGCCTCTTGTGTTATCAATCCTTTATTTGCTATTAGGGACAATCTATTCAGACTATGGTTCGGAAAAAGGGATCAACTCAGCAGAATGGAGCTAATCATTGGCTCTAGGCAAGTCTTCATTGGATTAGTAATTAGTAAATGCCCGTTTTTTTGTCCCAAAACCAAAGGATTTGCTTCACATATACATCACTGGTGTAAAGAAAAGAATGCTATCTCTACAACGAAATGGAATCATCGCGTCTAATGTGATAGTACATGACATCAACTTCATGCTTACAATTTTTTTTTTTGATAGAATTTTATTGGCTTCTAATATTCATCCAAATTTGTACACATTTCTACAGTATTGTCCTTGTTTGACTGTAGAATTTTGATGTAAAGCATTTGATATTTTAATGAATATTGATTTTCACATCTAGGATGTTCTTGATGAGTTGTTTTTTTTTAGGAATTTACTAATTGAAAACATGTAACCTACATGCATGTTATAGTAGTATTAGTCATGGATAAACATTTCTGAGCCATCAGCAAGTGCTGGCTCTAACAAAATGATATAGCGAATTGAGTTTTGGCGTGAATATAAAAGACATGTGTAAAAGAAAACTCAATTCTGACGTGAGGCTGATCCAATCTCGTTCGAAGTAGGGTAATCCAGTGCATTCCAAATATGTTAAATAGACTCCATATATATGACCTTAATTATTACAAAAGCATGATCTGAGACTTGAAGGTCATAATCTTTTTCACACTTGTGAGTTCCAATACGTACAGACTCATAAGAACAAGATCAAATAGAAAAAGTTAAGCTGGCATATAGTAATAATAGCAGAATATATGAGTGTATACGACTCTCAGGACACAAAGTGTATATATATGGGAATGAATTACTTAATAATGAAGATCAACCAAAGCAAAAGCAAAGCTTTCCACGAGGATTAGAGACACAGCTGGCACTCTGAAACTTGTCTTTGAGAATATTCCGGCAAGCATGGATACAGCGATCACGTGTGCAAGGGTGGAGTGGGATGGCAAATGCACACTCCCCGTCACGTGCTCCAAACATAAGCATGCTCATCGCCACCCCAATCAACACCATCAACAATTTCTTCATCGTTTTTGCTTCCATTGAATCCCTAAAAAATGTATATTCTCTATTTATAGACCAAAATAAGGATCCCCTCCTATTTATAGTATTTACATCTCCGAGGATATATATACAGACCATCCAAATCAGATTGTGATTATTTGTCAATTACTGAAACCGTGATTTCAGATTTCAGATGTTTTTTTTTTTGTAAGTAGTGATAAATTAAAACTCCTCTTATATATTTATTTTTTATTTTATAAATCATAAAAATTATTATTGAAAGTTAATACAAACACAAACACGCAGTTTTAAAAAAACAAGTATTTACAGGAATTAGGATTTCAACGGAGATATCGTCATTCATACGTGTAAATACTCGGTTTCTGTTTCGGTGAAAACTGAAATCTGGGGGTCCAAATTTATTTTTTTACTTTTTATATTTTTTAAAAAATATTTTAATGTGTAGATAATCTAAAATAAAAAATAATTTATTAACTTTTATTTTTGTTAAAAAATAAATTTTTATTTAAAAAATATTAGTTGATAATTTTTAATTTGAACCGTTGAAATTGTAAGAGCGTTTTTAAGCATTTATTACTGTTGATTGTGAGCTTGTAACTTCAAATATTTGCTTCACCTGCTGTAGATATATTTTGCCTGATAATTTTTTTTTTCCCGTGAAAATTACTCTTTCTAAGACCTTTTCCCCTTTTAGTGGCAGTTAATTTTGCTAAGAGAATAAAAGTTTTTGCCTGGCATATGTATAACCCCAATTTTTCAACCACATCATTTTCATCTTGATCAAGGTTGAGGAAGCTAAGCTTTGAAAACAAATACCTTTGAACCAAACCGTCTCTTATATGAGTAAATTAATAAAACAAAATACTCACGGTTCTAAATATAAGATTCAATTGATTTTTTTAGAGAGATTTAAAAAATTAAATAAGTTATTTAATCATATCATATTTTATGTATGATTAGATCATATATCAATTTATAAGTTAAACAAAATAGTTGGGAGAAAAACCATTAATATAAATATTTTAAACTAATTTATTTAGCATGTTTAATATCTCCAAAAAAAAGTCAACTAGATGTAGATTTTATATTTAAGACCGGAGGTAGTATTTTAGTTAATTACTATCTCCAATCCCTAATATAAGAATTAGTTGGAGGTTGAATTTGATCATAAATATAATATGATAATTCACTATGTGTCCCATATTTATTATCTTGTTTTCAAACTAAGATATCCCAATTGATTATAAATATATGAAACGATGCCGGATAGAAAAAAACGGTGACAAGAAAATGTTCTACACTAACTTAGATTATTAATATAAGATCTCATTCATAGTATAATTTATACTACAAACTGAATTTTATATTAAGGATCAAAAGTAATATTTTATTGTTGTTTAAGAAACAAGCACTTAAACAGACTCCACAACGCACCACTAGCAGGTATGAGATAACTGGTCTTTCAAGCATAAGTAAGAAAGTTGTGCGAGCTAGCCCCAATTTTCCCAATTTAGCCAAACTCAAGAACAAGAACAGATGAGAAAAAAATTAAAGCTAAGCTAGCATATGACGCCGGTACATCAGATAAAACTTCTTATCCATTAATTATTAATATACTACTAGTATTAGGGTTAATTAGAAATCTCTTGGCATTTTTTTAGCACGGGGATTAATTAACATCAACCAACGCAAGTGCAAAGCTTTGCATCATGGCGATTACAGCCTGCATGCTTATACAAGTCTTTCATCATGAACTTGCATTCATCGATACACTTAGCACGTGTGCACTTCGGTTTGATTCGGATCGCAAATGGGTACTCCTCCTCACTACGTGCTCCCACCGCCGTCACTGCCACCACCACAATCAACACCGTCAACAATTTCTTTATCGCTCTGGCTTCCATTGAAAATTCATTATTATATTCCTTTGCTTCATCCATGCCCTTCTTTATTTATAGACCAAACCTAGGATCAAGAACAAATTATGCAGAGATTCTCGACGCAGGTATTGCCATTCATACATGTGTCAAAACAATTCAATTTGAATGTTTCTTTCTCTGTGTAAATATATTCCCCACAATTGCCTTTGACCTTGTCATAAGAATCAAAACTCGTCCTAATTAAGTTTTCCGGCCATGCATATATATCTTAAAAACCTTTTAAGAACGCTTTTCAAAAGCATTAAATTAATTTATTATTGTTGATTGTAGGCTTGTAATTTCATAGATCCGTTTGTTTGGCCTGCTTTTGATATTTAATTTACATTATAATTTTTGAGTAATGTATATGTTTGATCTTTTAAATTTATCTTTTGATTTCATTAATTATAACAGAAAATATCTGATTTCAAACTACGTGTAGTCCAATGCAATTCCAAAAACCACGTGGTTTGTCAAAAGTCAATACCACATCTCAAATCAAAATAGTGCCTCTAGAAAAATAAGTGGCCACAGGAAAATAATTTGCAATTGGATTAATACTGTTGTTAGTTATTATAGGCTTTGGTTAAATTTTGTTCATTTCTTGTTCAAATTGTGCTTTTTAATTCATGTAGGGCCTGTTTGGCATACTGAAATTGATTTTGATGGATATGAATATGGATATGGAAATGGAAATATGGTTTAAAAGTATGTTTGGTATGTATAAGGAATTCAAATATTATTTTTATTTAATATTTATATTTAAAATGTAAAATTATCAATATGTCAACCTAAAAAGGTGAAATGAGATAAAACCATTGTTACTAAATTCGGACCGGACCAGCTGGAAAACTGGTCCGTTTTTTTTAAATAAAAAATGATTTTTATTTTTTTAAAAAAAATCATATTAATAATACTAAAATATTCAATTTCTCATCGGTTTAGCCCTGGTTTAGCTCCGGTCTGACCCACTAACTCTTGACCGGTTCAGTAACTGGTCTGGTTCCTTTTTTTATAAAAAAATATTTTAATTTTTTTTTAAAATTCATATTAATAAGCCTAAAATATTCAATTTTTCACCGGTTTAACCCTAGTTTAATTCTGGTTTGACTCCGGTCTTATCCACTAACCCTTGACCTAATACCTTGACGGTTCAGCGATCGGTTCAAATTTAATAACCTGGGATAAAACCATGCAAGTTGAAGGGCAAAAATGAATTTAAGTGCATGTAATTGCAAATCTTTACTTTTTGGGTGGAAGCCAGATGAAATTGGAGAGATTTAGCTTCCACATGAAATTGCAAAAATTTCCAATTCCATCATAACAAACAAACTTAGTCATATAATTGATATCCAATTCCAATTCAATACCCCCAATTCTATCATATCAAACGTGCCCATAGTCTCATACAGATTCTAATGACATTAAGAATAGGGAGCAAAGTCAAAATCATTAAAGATATATGGGTCAAGATCAAAACGATTAATTTTGGTCCATATACCTAATCTAATCTAACAGTGTCCAACTCACACTAGGTCCTTATGAAACTATTTATATTATAAATCATGGTTTATTGAAACAATATGAACCAAAAAAAGATTCAATTAAAATTTAAGAATCAATCATAACATTAACACTTTTATTTTATTATTATTTAGGAGAAGCACTTAAATAGGCTTCAACGATTGGGAGGGATAGAAGAGAATCTATATACAATAATAAATCTGCTGTGTCATTATTAAGCCGAGTACTAGTATAAGTTTGTTGGCTCCTCTCTATTTTTACTGTTCATATCAACAGTACTAGCTTGTTACCTTGTGCATGTGGCTCCATGCCAACTATTTTCGGGCTTAGTGCTATGTGCTGGATTTTTGGGTTTTAAATTTCAAAATTCTCTCCATTGATTTATCATCCTTTCTCCTTTTTTTTAAAAAAAAAATTCTACATTTCTTCTTTTTTTCCTTCCCCGGATATATCCCCTCATTCTTTGTCTCTCTTCATTTCACTTTGCTGGTCGCCGCTAATGGAACTCCATTTTCATCGATTTGAGTTAGAAAACAGTTGATCTGGCTTGATAGGTGGGATTTCTCCAGGCTCTTTTTGTTTTTCTCATGTATTTTTTCTTTCTTTCATTGTCAGTCCTTTGTCTACTCTTCTTCTTCATCCTGTATTTTCCATGATTTTATCTATTTAGTACTTGTTTGGATTAGTGGTGAAAGCTGTTTTTTTAACATGATTTATGATATACAAGATACGAATAAGAAATGAGTTTTGTCTCAACTTATGTGAACGGGCTTATCCAATACTAACTCAAACAAAACCAGTGAGTTTAGAGTACAAGGGATTTGTGTGCAGGCATCTTGGTCGCTCTTTTAACCTTGAACTATACTCAGGATAACTTTAGTTGGGTACTCGGATTTGGAATCTCATGTCTTATAATGGTCATTGCATTGATTGTCTTCTTGCTTGGAACTATGACTTACAATAGTTTCACATTGACGGGGTCGTGTTTTTGCTATAGCCTTGAGAAATCGGCAAAAATCTCCGTCAAATGTTGTGATTGGTGTGGAATCTTGTGATCACAAAGCTCACCAATGTTCCAATCAATTCAGGTAAGAAAATATTTCTCTGACTGTATTGACATTTATTATTTATTTTTTCATGTAGGCTTTGACATACTTATTGCTTCTCTACAATCTCTTTGTTTGCCTGGGCATTGTCATTTTTAGTCTCGTTTATCAACTATTTTAATAAGGGAGAAAAGTAATCAAACATCCATTGGGGTTGAAATAAAAACGAATGAAGTAAGATCAATCATTCATTTTCATTACTAATTCTCATAAATATTGATATAATGTTTGTCAATTGATTTAAATCCAGATTGTTAACTTATGGGAAGGGCTCACACCCTTGTGACTACTCATTTGTTTTATAACCAATCTCTTTTTTTCCCTTAAATAAAAATTGAAATGAGAAAATGAGTGCCAAAAGTCTTGGAAATTAAATAAATAGAAAATTAGTTTACTATAATGTAAATTATAGTAAATTGTTCTTTAATACCTTTTTATCCTCACATTTTTCTAAATATATATTGGTTTGTTGCTAACGCTTCTCTGTACTTCTAATTTTTATGTGAATAGGAACGACTTGAAAAGAAGAAGGTATAATATGTAAAGAAAATGGAAACAAAAAAACTATTATCCACAAGGAGGCTGAATAGAAGAAGACAATCATTGATGTCAAGAAAGGAGAATATGTTCTGAAGTTCTTCCCTTCCTGTTGATAGTACTGTATCTGAGTTGATATCAATCCACATTGACCTGAGTATCCCAACACTTGGCTCTGATACTAGGCCTCGAACCTGAGTCTGATACCAACCCACATTAAACTAAACCTAGTTATGATACGAATTATAATATTAAAGCTCTTAAAATGGGTCTGATATTGTCCGCTTCAATGTGACAAGCCCTGTCACTCCTACCCATATTGACCCTAACTATTTGCTACTTCTCTTTAGTCTTTTGTCTACAGCCATTTGTTATTTTTAGTCTCATTTATCAACTATTTTAGCAAAGGAGAAAAGTAATTAAGCATCCATTAAGGCTAAATTAAAAACGAATGAAGTAAGATCAATCAATTTTTTTCATTACTAATTCCTAGAAGTATTGTTACAATGTTTGTCCATTGATGTAAATCCATATTGCTATGACTTCTAGGAAGTGCTCATATCCCTATAACTACTCATTTGTTCTATAACCAATCTCTTTTTTCCCTTAAATAAAAATTGAAATGAGAAAACGTGTGTCAAAAGTCTTGAAAATTAAAGAAATAGAAAATTAGTTTTAAAACACTAGAATGTAAACTATAGTAAATTGTTCTTCACATACCTTTATATCCTTACATTTTTTTAATTATATATTGGCTTACTGCTAATTCTTCTCTGTGTTTCTAATTTTTTATGTGAATAGGAACTTGAAGAGAAGAAGGAAGAATATGTAGAGAAAATGAAAACAAAATAACTATTATCTATAAGGATGCTGAAGAGAAGAAGGCAATCATTGATGTCAAGAAAGGAGAATATCTTCTGACATTCTTCCCTTCTTGTTGATAGTGTTGTATCAGAACTGATACCAACCAACATTGACGTGAGTATCCTAACGCCTGGCTCTGATACCAAACCAGAACCTGAGTCTGATACCAACCCACATTGATATGAACCTAGTTTTGATACAAATTATAACATCAAAACGCTTAGAATGGGTCTGATATTGTCCGCTTCAGGGTGACATCATATGAGCTCTGTCAACCCTATCCATATTAACCTTAACTAGTGTCTAATACTAACCTATATCGACATGAGCATCCCAACACCCGACTTTTGGCACCAAACATGAACCTCTGCCTTATTGGTCTGATATCAACCTATATTGAGTCAAACCTAGCTTTGATATCAATTGTAATATCTCAGTACCTGATTTATGTCTGATACTAATATTGTATGATTTGAGGTAACATATTTCCAGCCTCTATCACCTCTACCTACATTGAATCAAACTTGGGTTTGATACCAGCCCATATCGACCCCAGCATCCTAACACTTGGCTCTGGTACCCGACCCGAACCTGGATCTAATACCAACCCACATCAACTCGAACCTAGCTCTGATACCAATTGGATTATCCTAGCACCGAGATGATATGGGTAGGTATCATAACGCTAGGTTTGATACCATATCAACACTTTGATACCAACCAATATCATCCTAATGTTATACCTAGCTCTGATATCAATTGTAGTAATATGATATCAACCTACATTATCCCGATGTTGTACCTTGCTCTGATACCAACCCATATCATCCCGGCACTATACCTAAGTATGATATCAATTGTAGCATTTTTCTTGCTTTTTGCTTCCACTAAAATTCATGTTTTACTTTTCTTGATGCCTTCTTTATTTATAGGCACCAAGTAAATATTATACTCTTCCTCTTTTTCGTTTTCTTCTCAATATTTCGTATCCACCTTTGGATAAATTAAATGTATGATTTAGACTTAATATTTTATAAATGAAATGAAATTTTTCTATTTTTCATATTAGAATTGTAGATATATACGATTATGAGAAAATGGAAATAAAAAGAGAAATGGTGCAATTATGAGAAAAAAAACAAGAAAAGGAAGAAGAGTGTTGATCATTCTTATATATGAAGTTATGGATATCCTTTTATGTATTTGGTGATATATATGATTATTCCTATTAGATTGACATTCCTCATACATACAAACATTTGGAAATGTTTCTTTGTATATCAATGAGAATCAATTTACCCTAAGTTTTTCATTATAGTCTTACATATCTTAAAAAGTCCCTTCAACAACGATTTTAAAGCATTTTATATTATGAGTTAATATCATCTTTGGTTTCTTAAGTTTGTTCTCATTTTGGTTTTGGTCCCTCAAGTTTCAAACCAATGATTTTGGTCTCTTTAAGACCAAAATGGTTCAGATTTTTATTAAATTATAAGGACCAATGTTTTAAGGTAAATGAAATTTGAAAGATTAAAACATATGATTTGAAACTTAAGGGACCAAACTTAAAATGAAGGTGAATTTGAAGGACAAAGATTAAATTAAACCTATATTATTGATCATTGTAACCTTGCAAATTGAAAAATTTGTTTGAGTTGATTATGTGTGGGAAATGTGTTAAACACCTCCACAATACTCGTTCATAAAAAACGGTTACCCTAAGTTAATAAGTATGGCCTTTAAAAAAATTATAATCACCTAAAAAAAGAAAAGAAATGAATAATATATTTAAAAAAGAATAATAAAAGGAAAAATTGTTTATTTACAATGGTTGGACTTGACCTAGGAATGAGGCTTAGGGCCTATGTATCATTTAGAATGATCAAAGTCCACGTAGTTTGTGGGTAGAAATGCATGACACTTTGTTTGTGTGTTTTAGGAAAATGTTATTTAATTTATCTGAGAAAATGATTTTTTTGATTGGTTAGTATTTTTTATTTTCATGAAAATAAATCTTTTATGTTTATTTGAAGAAAATAGGACTTCTTGAAAGGCCTTAGATTAAAGTTCTTGCGGAGGTTCCAATAACCTCAAGTGGTGCGGAAATTCCAAAACCCTCACTCGATGTAAAAATTATTTTGAAATCTGATTTTTCCTTTCATAAAAAAAGAGAGAAACTAATCTTTTTATTTTTATTTAAAAAAATTGGTTTCAAATTATTTTTCTATTTTTAAAAAGGAAGCAACCCCCATTGGTATGCCTACAGAGACTCCAATAATCTCACACGGCTGTGTGTGGAGGTTCTAAAAACCTTACACAACGCATGTTAAAAGAAAGGGATGCAATGTTGTGGTAGAAGCAGAGAAACACCAATGAAATATGAAAGAAAAATGACATAAAAGATCAACTTATTAGGAAATTTTATTAAATCAAACACCGTGGATCGGACAAGGAGGATGCTTTATTGAATAGTATTTCTATAACCTGATCCATTAATGATCTCACGTTCAGCAACTGAAATCTGATCCGTAGTAAATCAAATACCTCTTGGTGCTTGCCCAACTTTTGTCTTCACAACGTGTCAGATTCCACCTCAAGTTCAATTCACAAGGAGAGAAAGAAAACAAAACTGAAGCAAATGATACCACAGACCAATTCATAATAATTATAACAATAATGAGCCTTTAACCCAAGAGAGCATATGCTAATCGAAGCCACGCTAATCCATATGATATGAACGGATTCAATTATCAAGAAGAATTGCCTCACATCATAGTAATGATATAATATGCTTTAGTTTCAAAATGCAATCTTAAGGAAGTGAGCCAGGGGGGGTCTGCATGCTAACCCATGAATACAAGTGGTAGTAGTCATATTAGAGACTAAGTCAAGCAAATAAGTAACAATAGACCCACGGTGCAGCAGTTATGATCTTCCAATCAAACAAATTAAAGCAAATACAAGGACGGCATGTAAAGTAAACACTTGAGTGTTTATGAATGAAATTATTTCTTATTGATGTGGCAACAAAGTACAGTGTCATATGCTAGCAGTTGCATGCTATACACCAGATGAAAAAAAAAAAAAAATCAAAGCTAACATCGACACAATAAAGGCATCGGGGTAATTACTCTTTCACCCTCACTATCTCATCCTCTTGCTCTCGATTATTTTCCTTCTTTCCACTCCTTACTTACTTTTCTCTGCCCCAAATTTATTGCGTGTTTTTAACTCTTGTTCCCTTATTTATAATTTTAAACTAAATTTTTTTTATATTTTTTATTGATAAAATTTTCTAACTTCACCCAATCACCACAATAAGAGATTTTTTTTAAAAAAAAATTTGTATACTTTTTTCACAAGAAATTTTCTCATTTAGACCTATCAACATAAATGAGAGATATTTTTTATATTTTTTATTTGTTTTACATTTTTCTCACAAGTAATTTTCAAATTTAAACCTATCAACATAAATTAAATGATATTTTTTTTTGTATTTTGGTTTTTTTAAAATTTATTTTTACATTTTTCTCACAAAATTTAAACCTATCAACATAAATTAGAGATATATTTTTTTATATTTTTCCCACAAGTAATTTATGAATTTAAACATATCAACACAGATGAGAGGTATTTTTTAATTTTTATTTTTTCCCCTCCACAATAACTCTATACTAAATTGGGAGAATTGCTAAAAAATACCTTGCAAGCAAATTAATTGCTCATTGCTACCATTGCACACGGTGGGTGGTATGTTACATACGGGCGGATGATATTTTGCACACAAGGGATGGTGTTTGCACTTTCGCAGGGATGCTTTTTGCACATGTGGATGCTGATTGCACATGATGGATGCTTGCTTGCACATTAGTACCATTTAACAATTAATTTGCTTAAAATATATTTTTTAACCATTTTCCCTACTAAATTTCCTAATCCAAATATCAATTAGCATCAATGAGCTGAATTATTTGAAATTTGTTGTAATTTATTACAAATTTTAATTATAAGACGATCACTATTAATAATGATCATTTTTCAAATTTTAATTACAATCAAATTGTTATCAATGTCATTTGTTTATTAATTTAGATATGTAAGTATCAATGAGAATTTTTTTTTTACTTTTTTTTTTAATTTTATTATATTTTGAGTTGGGTTAGGATAAAATGGGATGTTGACAATGGACAATACCAAGTCTTCTTGAATCTATAAGAACTATACACCACAGTTTGAAACTATGTAGGTGGATCACAATTAGAATTCAGTCAAACCAGGACTTAGAGATTTCTCACCTATAGGGAAGGACTTCAGTGCGCTGACTATTTTGTCAGAATGACTCAACCAAGTAATCAGGACTATGCTATCTTAGAGACATTCTGATAGCCTGGGTGGATCTCTTCGTGATGGAATTTGGACAAATGTCACAGGAACAAGTAACGTCGTCTAAATGTTGGACTTTTTGTAACTTTCAAGCTCCGGTTGTCTTTGTATTACAAAAAAAAAAAAAAAAAATCAATCAAATGGTAAGAATCATTAATGATATATTAACCCTTTATTTTATTATTATCCAGGAGAAGCGATTAAATAGGCATGGATACAAGAGAATTGAGCCTATTATAAAAGCATACTTTGGGAACATCCATCCTCAGAGTGTATGTGAATGAGTATGGATCACCCTAAGCAAATGCAGACCTTTCCATTAGGATTTTTAACACAGCTTGCACTCTGAAACTTCTCTTTCAAAATATTCTTGCACGCTTCGATACAATGAGAAAGCGTGCAAGGGTCGAGTGGGATCGCAATCGCACCCTCCCCGTAACGTCCTCCCAGTATCACCATGCTTGTCGCCGCCGCCGCCGCCACCATCAGCACCATCATCACTTTTGCTTCCATTGAATCCCCTCTCCTGATTCAAATTGCTGCTCTTATTTACTTGATACCTTCCCTATTTATAGACCCCAAGGCAATCTTCTCATACTACTCTTTTTCCCCCCTCAATATTTCGTCTCCACCAATAAATAAATAAAAATATAATTCAGATTTAATATTTTATAAATCAAAATATTTTTTGTGTTCTCGTAGTTAACTACTTTACATATATGGTTATGAGAAAAGAGAAATTAAAAGAGGGGATGCAATTATGAGAAGAAAAACAAGAAAAGGAAAAAGAGAGGATGCTGATTCTTATATATGAAGATAAGGACATCATCCTTTTATGTGTTTGATGATATGTATAACTATTCCAACCAGATTGACATTACTCATACGTGCATATTTAGGGAAAAATGATAAAGGAGAAAAATATGCATTGAATCTCGATGTCATTCATTATACGTGTACAAACACTTTGAATGTTCCTTTGTACTATATTAATGAGAATCAATTGACCGTGAGTTTTCCATTTCAGTCTCGCATATCTTAAAAACCCTTCAATAGTATGTTTGGAAATTCTATTTTTAATCGGGTTTATTTTATAAATCTGATTTACGTAAATCGAGATAAATCTCTTTCACATATTTACCTTGTAGACCGTAAAAGCAACATCGTAAACCGTAAAAGTTACTTTGTATTCCGTAAATCACGATTTATAAACACTTATGGAACTTCCATAAGCTAATCCAAACGAACCAAAAATTATTGATTGTAACCTTGTAACTTGAAAGATTCCTTTGACCTGCTTATGATAGTTATGTGATAATTTTTCTTACGTGGGAATTACTCTTCTGAGATTTTTTCACCTATAGCAACAGTTGGTGTGAACACCCTACATTATACAGGCACCACTCAAAAGTAATAAAAAATAAATGCATAAAAAAATAAAAATAAAATTCTCCTTAATGCTTGCACATCTAAATTATAATAAGAAAATGATATTGACGGAAATTGAATTATAATTGAAATTTAAAAAATAATCATCATTAACGGTGATTGTCTTACAATTGAGGTTTGTAGTAAATGACAATAGCTAGTGTGGAGTCATTGTAGATGAGAAAAAATAGAAATTAAAAGATATAAAAAAAATCTCTCGTTTATGTTGATAGGTTTAAATTAGGAAATTACTCATAGGAAAAATGTAAAAAATAAAAATACAAAAATATCTCTTATTTATGTTGATAGGTTAAAATTAGGAAATTGCTTATGGAGAAAATATAAAAAAAAATTAGAAAAACAAATCTCTCCCAATGATGGTGATTAGGTTTAAAATTAGGAAGTTTCATTAAAAAAAAAAATCTATCTTATTTATCGTGATTAGTTTTCAAGTTGGGAAATGTTATTAAGTAGAAAATCAAAAAAAATTTTAAAAAATAAAAATTTTAAAAAAATGCAATTATGAGGAAAATCCTATCTTAAGCAAGACAAGAAAAAAAATTAAAAGAGTAAAGACAAAATAAAATGAGAAGATAAAAGGTAAGGGATGGTTATAGGTGCTTAAAGATAGTAAAATATATTATTCACCTTTTTTATCTTGTTTTCCCTCGTATCCCTTAAGGAAAGCTTGTACTTTGATTGTTGTTATCACATATGTGATGCTTCAACATAATGACTAGAGGGCGAAATCTAATATGATAATGATTGATTTATTTTCTTATTATTTTTTATTTTCCTTCTCTCTTCTATTTACCTTTTCTTATCTTTTTTTTAAAAAAAAAACCTAAAGAAAATCTATACTCTTGTGATAATGATCACATATACAAAATTAAACATATATAACTAGAGGGTAGAATCAAATATAATTTTGATTGATATACTCTATTTGTATTTGGTTCTTTTTACACTCATTCTTTTTTATCCATTTGGGAATGACAGCCTCACTTTTGGTTTATATACATGCTCGCTTAATATTTTTTCTCTCAATTGTTGTCTCCGTGGCGCCATCAGCATGCTTTCTTCATCTTTAAAACTAGCGCCAAGCGTCAAAATATTTTCCTTATTATTTTTGTAAATAAATATTCCTTTTTTATTTAGTTTTCATTTTATTTATTTTTATAAATATTTATTAATTTAAATAATTATAATAAAATTAAAGGTCGTATTTATTTTTAAATAATTAATTTAGCATAACCATTATTATGAGCATGTGATGTAGGGTGTCTAATACTTTTTCTACACCCAATCAACTAACCCTATCTGATTTTCATTTTTTTAAAAACAGTTTCTAAAATTATCTTTATTTTAAAATTTTGATGATGTACCCATATTTTTCAGAATTTCTGAGCTACAGTTGGTTTTGCTAAAAAGAATATCAGCGACATATAAATAAAAATATGCCAACTTAATGATTAATAATCTACATGTAAGCTGGTGTGGTACCTTCTTAATTTATAATATTTATTATTTTCTTGTTGAAAAAATTTAAAGATAGCCATTCTCTTTTTGTGATTCATTCGTCACTATCTTGAGTTTTCTCTCTCATCATTAATTCCTCACACTTCCCCATTTTTTATGGCACACTTCCTTCTCTGCTTCCTCTTCCATTATCCTTCCTTTGTTCCACGTTCCATCCCACTCACCGTTATTTTCTCAACCACTTCCATGTCAGGCTTGAACTCTTCATCCACCAAGAAATTCCAGATTTTTGAAGCTCCAATTACATCACCCCCATCACAGAAACCGCTAATTAAATGCTGGTAAGTATCCCCATTGGATTTAAAACATTCCTTTAACTTGAAAACAACAAATCTAGCCTCCACCACTAGCTTACGGCTATCTCAATCACCTTGTTTAGAGTCCCCATTGGATCGGAGCTTGGAATGGAGTCGGGGGTCCGGGGAGTTCTGCTGCTGGTAGAGAACGGTGCACACTCCGAGAAGCTGTTGATGGTTTACCGGCGTGATGGGGTCGGCGAGGCGGTTGCTAGCAAGCGGAGGTGGTGGCGGAGAAGATGATTGTTGAGGAAGAGGGTTGTTCTGGTCGTTGGGAGCGAGGCGAGGGAGACGGGACATGAAGGAGGAGAGAAGAGGGAAGCTTGTTAAAAGTTTGATCCGCCGAGAGTGGTGACAGCTATCTCTGTGACTGAGGAAGGAGTCAGGAGTGTGAGAGAGGGAGGAAGATGGAGGAATTAATGATGAGAGAGAAAGCACAGATAGTGGCGAATGAATCAAAGAAAGAGAATGGACATGTGGAAATTTTTTCAACAAGAAAATAGTAAAGTGTTGTAAATTAAGAAGGTGCCACACCAGTTTACATGTAGATTATTAATCATTGACTTGGCATATTTTTATTGGGAGTGCACAAATGAGCTGGTGCTCCCAGTGCACACAGGAATTTCTCCAGTTTTCCCATTGTACACTGATCTTTACAAATATTGTCTCTATTCTTTAATATAAGGCACCAACTAATAATTCTCACAAACTAATAAAAATAGTTAAAAATATTAAAATTGCTTTAAAATTTAAATGACTTTCAATATTGCTCCTACCAACTACACTAAACTTAAAAATCATATTAATTATTACTCTCTCTCACTACCTTTATTAATTATGGGTATATATGAAAAAATAAATTTAATACTCCTTATAAACTTATAAGTTGCTTATAAAAAAAGATTAAAAAATTTATTAGTTGGTGCTTTTAATAAAAACTAATGAGAATATCGAGGAGGCTCTGAAAACAAGTACCCATTCTTAAAAAAAAACTCAACGTTTCTAATATATCATATTACCATGCTTTAATTTGTAAACATGCAAAAAAAAAAAAAAAAAAAAATTGCTGCCAGTGTACCAACTACCAAGGGTGCACCAAAAAGTGTTGATGTTAGTAGAAAATGCTCTATGTAATTAACAGTATGTTGGGTAAATTTTTAAAATCATGGTTTTAAGAAAAATTAGTCAAATACTCTATTTTTTTAGAAATCATAGTTTTATTTTAAAATTATGGTTTTGATGTCTAAAATCATGGTTTTCGGAAAAGCTTCTTTTTGTTGCTTTTTGTCCAAAACCATGTTTTTTTGTTTTAAAAAATATCCAAAAATATTTTTTAAGTAGCATGTAATATCTTAAAATAATTTTTAGTGCTTTTAATCATTTAAAATATTTTTTCAATTGTACCCAGTGTATTTGCAGACTAATTGTAATTTTACCCTTAATTTATTTTTTCAGCTCTAAAAATTACTTTAAAGTATTTTTTCAGTTGTACCCAGTGTCATCCACTCTAAAATATTTTTCCAGGAGCACCTAATATTTTAAAGTGATTTTTGAAGCGGAAAAAATAAATTAAGGGTAAAATTGCAATCAGTCTGCAAACATATTGGGTACAACTGAAAAAATATTTTAAAGAGTTAAAAACACTAAAAATTATTTTAGAATACTGCATGTTACTTAAAAAATATTTTTTGATACTACATACGTCCAAGAAAATATTTCAAAATCCCATATATCATTTTTTTAGATAAAAAAAAAATTCAACTCCTTAAAACTATACCAAAACGATATAATTTTAAGAAAATGACTGGCAGCTTTTTTTGGTTTGTCCAAAATATAATCTTATCCTTCATATGTAATTATTATAAACTTTCAATGTACAATTTATTAATATATATATTTCTATGTATGTATGTAAAATTCTTTTTTTTTGTCACAATTTATAATTTTTTCGGACAAATTTAAAGAGTTTTTGGTATTTATTGTTCAATTTTATGTTAAATAATACATAAAATATAATCTAATATTTTATATCTAATTATTATAAATTATTATATATATATATATATAATATTAATTTTTCAGATAATTTTATGCCATTTTTTGTATTTATTATGAAATTTACTACTATATAATACATAAAATATAATCTTATCATTTCTATGTAATTATCACAAAAGTTAATGTCCTTTTCAATAATTTAACCATGAAAAAAAGCTATTCTAATCATAATATTCAAACACTCTCATTTTATCAAAATCACTTTTTTCTTATAATCTATTATCAAAAATCATTTTTTTCACTTTTTCTCTATAAGCTATTCTCAAAAGTTAATTTCAAACACACTCTAAATATGAGGTATTGAGTTGAAATTAATTCTGTATCATTATAAAAAAAATGTTTTTGATAGAGCTACAATCAATTAAGTTCGATAATATTTAAGTCAGGCACAATTAAATAATCACATCAACAAATTATACCAGACACTTTTAATTAAGTCTAACAATATTTAAACCTGAATGAATCATATAACATATATTACTTTCAATCTTTAATATAAGATCCATCTTATAATTTAAGTTTAATTTAAACTATAAAGTGGTCATTATATAATCATTCGAGAGATTAGATGATGTTTGGTTGGACATAAGCCCGATTCACGTAAATCGAGATAAAACTCCTTTATATATTTACCTCGTAGACCGTAAAAACTACTTCGTAGATCGTAAAAATTACCTCAAATACCATAAATCACGATTAAAAAATACGATTAAAAGTTCTAACCGCTATTCCAAACATCCTCTAAGTTATTCCCGAGCTATTTTTGTTTGAAAACCTGTATACATGGACATTTCTCCAGGACAAACAAAATGACTCGGGTACAGTGACCTGAACTACGTCGTTTTTGGGGCCATGCCTAAAACTACGTCGTTGCCCGTTGGAAACAAAAAAGTATTATAGTCACCGCAACTTCACCAGGCAGAATAGAGATCTTCTTGGTTCGGTCACTTGGACTCCGGATATGGAAGCCTCACAAGACCCGAATTCAAACCCGAGTGGCATCGACGATTCAGAGCTCGAGCTCTACACCATCCCAAGCCATTCAAGTAAGCATTCTTCTTACTCCTTCTCTTCGCTCTCTCTTATCACCCTAAAACCTTAATTTCATCGTTCACAATCATTCTGCTACCATTAGCTAAAACCCTACCCGCCCCTTCCCACACCTGCCTTTGTTTCTATCCTTGCCGTTGCCGATGAATATAGACGCCTATTTTGACTAATTAAATCATTGTTCACAGGATGGTTTATGTGGGATGAAATTCACGAAACGGAGAAAACTTCTGTTAAGGAATTTTTCGATGGAACCTCAATCTCAAGAGCGCCGAAGGTCTATAAAGAATACAGAGATTTTATCATTAATAAATACAGAGAAGAGCCTTCTAGGAGGCTGACATTCACCGAGGTACGAAAGTCGTTGGTGGGGGATGTCACCTTGCTTCGCAAGGTTTTTCTTTTCTTGGAAAAGTGGGGATTGATTAATTATGGCGCACCTTCGAGTGATCGCGGTGAAAATTTGATTCCGGAGGAGGATGAGAAGTGCAAGGTTAAGATTGAAGAAGGTGCCCCGAGTGGAATCCGCGTTGTGGCAATGCCTAATTCTTTGAAACCCATTTCGGTGCCTAACTCTAAGAGTACCGGGAATGCGGGTGGCTCTGGTTTCAAATTGCCCCCGTTGGCATCATACTCCGATGTTTACGGCGACTTGATGAGGCAGAAGGCGTTGGCTTGTGGGTTTTGCAGTGATAAATGTGATTCTGGCCACTACAAGAGTACCCTGGTTATTTCTGTTTCATTCTATAACATTTTTAGTTTTGTTCGGGGTCCTGTTTTGTCCATTTAGCTATTATGATTTACTTATTGTTGATATTTTTTGTCATGGCAAGCTCCCCTCTCATTTGGCATTACTGCGCAGATCATGAAATTTATTCGGCTGCTGCAGTTGTAGTTCTATTAATTTTGTTCTCCAATATTCTTTCAAGATTCAAATCATTGTGAAAAATAAGGTCTAGCAGTTCTTATTTACGTGGCGCCTGTTTCTCTGGTTCTTCATAAACAGTTAGTATCGAAGTTAGCATGTTATCTCTCTCCGTTCAGGATTATTTTCTCTAGCTTAATTAATGATACTGAGAGAAGGACTAAGGTGTTAGACCAAAAATATGAATCGGTGTAGAAACCATTGCCGCTTGGGTTTTCTCTCGTGGTTGAAACGGGGACGAGGGTGGAGAATAAAGCTTGTGAGGTTAGGTTGTTGTGATGACTTTTCAATCACTTAAAAGATTTAACCCAAAAAATGGACAAATTGAGTCAGTCCTCAAGTTATGTGTGAAAATATGTAAATCGATGTCATATGTGATTAATTTCTTTCTATCTGCAGTTTTGCTTACATTTATAACAACAATTTTGTGGATAGTTATTCTAATTTTAATTTTAATTTGATAGGATAATTTCATGATTTGTGCAAAATGTTTTGAAAATGGGAAGTATGGGGAGAAAAGGTCTTCAGGTGATTTTAAATTAATCAAGTCTAGTGAAGACAGTGGGAAACATGAAGCTGTCTGGACTGAAGGAGAAATTCTACTACTTTTAGAATCTGTTTTGAAACACGGAGATGACTGGGAACTAGTTGCTCAAAATGTTCAAACCAAGACTAAACTTGATTGTATCTCAAAACTCATTGAGCTGCCCTTTGGGGAGTTCATGCTGGGATCTGCTCCTAGACACGGTAACAGTAACAGTGCTAATGGCATTGTGAACAGTGCAAAACAAGTTCAGTCATCTTCATCTGATCACCAAGAAACTCCCAAGACACAGGATCCAATTCCAGAGCTTAAAAATGAGAGTGAGACGAATGGAGATGTTGTGATGGAAAGTCCTTCAAAAAGACAACGTGTTGCTAGCCCTGCACTTTCAGATTCAAGCAGTTCTCTGATGAAGCAGGTGAGAGATAATATTGAGCTTATATTCACATGATATCATTTTGAGTTTTTGCAATATGTAGTTGCATTTTTACCTATTAAATTAGAGTTTATTGTGTGTATTGTGTTCGACAGTGACTAACAGGTGTTTTTAATCAGGTGGGACTTATATCTACTGTGGTTGACCCTCAAATCACAGCTGCTGCGGCTGATGCTGCTGTTATGGCACTTTGTGATGATAACATGTGTCCCAGGGAAATATTTAATGTTGATGAGGAATATGCTTCCGGTCAATCTAGCTTGAATACTCTGAATGGCCATTCAGCAAGGTTATTTATATTAATCTATGAGTTGTTTGATCCTTTAGAAAATTAAATTTCTCTTGCATTGTACCTTTGTCGTATAATTTCTTTATGATTATTTGTCTTAGAGTCCTTGAAGGTGATGGTTCAGACATGGAGAGGTCCACGCATTCAGGTATATGTAATTATATTATGAAAAACATATTTCTTTTCAACAGAGGTTAAGGAAAAAATAGAATATTGAACTGTCTTTTGTAGATATGCATGAAGGATCCCCATTGAAGGATGATATACCCATGACATTGCGGATAAGAGCTGCCATTGCAACTGCTCTTGGAGCAGCTGCTGCTCGTGCAAAGTTGCTGGCTGATCAGGAAGACAGAGAGATCGAACATTTAGTAGCAACTATAATTGAAGCACAGGTAGCTAAGTTCTGTTTGATTAAACCTTTATTTTTTTGGATGTCTCCAACTCTTGGTGCTTGAATAAAAATTGTTTGATTGGGGTCTCTGGCATATATGTCCTTGAATGATTGTCACTGTTGGGATTAACTACTGGTTCTTGGGTCATTTGGCAAATTAGATTGAGAAATTGCAACACAAGACAAAACATTTCGAAGAACTGGAGCTGTTGATGGAAAAGGAACATGCGGAAATAGAAGAGCTAAAGAATTCTCTGTTAACCGAAAGGATTGATGTTTTACAGAAGACGTTTAGTGCTGGAGTCCCTAGGTGGAAAGATTATCCATCCCTGAAACCTTAAGCCGATTTGTATGTTACATGGATATTAGATTAGTTTAGGCTTTCAGTGGTTTGTGATTTGACTTGTGATTTGCATCAGATCCAATGAATATGTAATTCTTGTATCCTACCGTATACGCAGAGAGCTTGTTTGTTCAGAACCTGGAAGGCAGGCGTGATCATTTTCAGAAAGCTTCTTTCTTCTTGTATCCAATGAATCTAAGAAACCTTCTTACTCACACCCGAAAAACTGTTCATTGACATAAAATTTCATCATCCATCATGCTGATAAGCTCGTTGATATCTGCATTAAATCCATGAAAACCTTGAAAACTTTTTCTTTATGACAACGTTCCCAACGTTTTCATCTGTGAACAAAACCGCCTGCTACCAAGCGCTGTGAAATTATGGGGCCTCATTTGACCTTTAGTGGTAACTATACTTGAAGCACATATAGCTAAGAAGCTACGTGTTCCTTGCTTAGTTGGTAAAGTAGACATATAAGATATTGCTGCGCAAGATCAGGAACGTGCAAGAATTGGACTGGTTATGCTAAAGGCACATAGCTAACTAATTCTCTCATTAACTCAAGCGATAAACTTTTTAAAGGGGAAGACGTGTTATAAGACAAGATGCTGAAGGCAAAGCCCATTAACTTATTCATAATAAACATAGAAAATAAAGATCTGAATCCTCTTAACTCCTCTTTGAAACCCAACAGCACCAACTTTGAAGAGAGACAAATATATGGTGTGTGAGATTTATGAGTTGCAAACCATACTTGAACAATGAATTCAACATTGTGGAGCTGTTTGTATATTTAAGGACGTGTTTATTATATTGTTGAATGCTTGAACCGACTGCTTCCACCATGGGAAACTTTTTCTCCTGAATTTGAGTAAGCCAACCAATGAGAGGATGAGGTTTCAGGTTAAAGAAATATTCTAATGATGGTCTGAAGTCCACGTGTTGTATTTTCATTTATAGTTTGGTGTAAACCAATGTGCAGGCTCTTAGCCAAGACTCTGTCAGTTTCCTATTTGCATTTGACCCATTTCTGCATCAATTATTGTCTTCCTAATAATTAAATGAGCAAGATATGGAGGCATGGGACTGTATGAGATATGGAATCTCACTTTACACTGATTTAAGAATGTAATATACGCATGAAAATGGAAAGTAGGAATGTTCACTGAAAATATATTACCATTATGCTGACGGAATGATAAGTGCATATTTTCTTGTGAATCAAATCAAGATCGAGGCACAATATTCTTGTAAGTTTGAGACGCACATTATTCAAAATAAATAAATAAAAAGGTAAATTTTTTTTTGGTCATTTTGAGTTCATGCGTGATCTTCCTAACCTAACATAGATACTAGGAGATATTGTAGAGGTCGGTTCATTTTTTTGGACCAAAACTTGTTGGTTAATCTCTTTTCACGTTAGATCATGTAGTGAAGACTTTGATATAGTTACGAAATAATTAAAACTTCTGAGACTTCTATTACTCATATTAAACACTACCGTATAGAGTAAACATGACTTATTGTTAATTTGTTAATGTTTTTTAAGAGGGAAAATGTTATTATGAAATATTTCCTTCAGCAAATTAAACAAATATTTATGGGAAATTAGTTTAGGAAGCTATTTGTTTTGTAACATTTTCAAGTTTCAACTTGAAAATTATGAGTTTGTACTGTGGAACCGGACTTGCACAGCCTTCTTATACGTCATTGATTCAGAAATTTGTAAACTTATTTGTTGTTAAAGCGGATCCATTTGCTACTTAGTTATGCTGTCCTACTTACAATGATTAAGCCTGCCTCAAGATCACTGTCTAACTACATAAACATGAGAGACACCTAGCCAATTAGCCATAGCCATTTGTAGTTCACGCTACAAACAATTCTATTGGAAGTTCATTGTCTTCTTTTGGTCTTAATGAATATACTACATTTGGTCTCTAATATCAGAGCTAGTTGAGGGTTAGATTTTGTCCTATATATAAGATATTAATCCATTTTGCCCCTATATATCATTTTTCAAACTATCTCTATCGATTGCATATGTTAAGGAAGTTTGTGTTAATATGTAATTTCAATGTAAATAAATAATTTAAAAAGATATTTTAGGAAAATCAACATACATTTTTTTATAAAGAACTAATTTAACTAATTTCTTTAGTTTACTTAAATTAATCAAGTAGATTTTATATATTAAGGACATGTAGTATTTCTTCAGAAAAAAGATGTTAAATAAGATTAGAAGACAAGATGCTGAAGGCTATTCATTACTAAACAGGCAGAAAGAAGTATACTTCAAAGTTATCATACACTAGTATTACATATTTCATCACAGAACACAAACTTAATCTCTTTGTAGAGACAAAGCTGGTTTATTCATAAATATAGTAGTAACAAACAACAGAGAGTTGAATCCTCTCAACGTCATCTCTATGAAATTAAACAGCACCAATTTAGAAAAAAGATACATATATGGCATGTGAGATTGATTTGAGCGACAAATCATACTTATATGATGAACAACTCAACCACAAATGTGTATTATGTATCTCTTCAAAAATTAGAACTGAATTCCAAAGAGAATCCAAATTCATCAACCCAAGCAAATGCAGAGCTTTCCCTGGGAATTAGTAGTGCAGCTTGCACTCTGAAACTTGGCCTTTAGAGCCTGTTTGCACTGAGCAATGCACTGAGGAAGCGTGCATGGATTCAGTGGAATCGCAATTGCACTCTCCCCACTATCCACTCCAAACACCAAAATAGCAGCCACCACAATTATCATCATCAACCACATCTCCTTCACCATTTTTGCTTCCATTATTTTTATTATTGGAATCTTCTTCACTTTAACTTTGATGCAAACATAACAATTGCTTGTGCGCTATTTATAGACCCAAATAAGCATCCATGTTGCTACCCCATTGGCTTACCCCAAAACACAAGATTCAGCATTAAACTAATGAAAACCATAACATTGTGGAGGATTACGTGTATTATTTAATACTCATCTGGTCCTTAATATAAAATATAGTTAATTTTTTTAAAAAAAATTAAGAAAACTAAATAAGTTAGTTAATCATAACATATATCGTGTATCATTTGATTATATGTCAATTCATAAGTCAGATAAATTAATTTAATATAAAAAAGATAAATATCAATATTTTAAACTAATTTATTTAATCTTTTTAAAAAAATCAATTATATCTTATATTAAAAACTTAAAAAAAATATCTGTGAATGCTTGCACCTACTGCTTCCACCATTGGCTGTTTTTTGTCCCCATTCTGTGAAAGAGAACCAAATGAGAAGACGATCTTGTAACAATATTCTCATGCTCTTTTGTTTTATTAATCTCCACGTGTTGTTTCTCCATTTCTAGTTTCATGACAGCCAATATGCAAGCTCTTAGCCCAGACTGTGTCAGTTCCTCATTTGCTTATTATGCCTCATTATTTCTGCTTTAATCATTCTAGGATTAATTAAAGGGTTAAAGTGTAGATTTAGTAAATAATTATTTTCTAAAGTGCACCCAACACAACTAATTATTTTAGGGTGTAAAAATAGATATTATGAATTTTTTTGGAGCAAAAATAACAATTTCATTATCTATTTTGAGATGCAAAATTGTTATTTTTGCTCAAAAAAAATTCATATATAATGTCTACTTTTATACCCTAAAAATTCATAATGTCTATTTTTGCACCCTAAAATAATTAGTTATATTAGGTGCACTTTGAAAAATAGTTCATTGCTATTTTTACACCTTAACTCTTAATTAAATGACCAAGATATGGAGGCATGGGACTGTATGAGATATGAAATCTCTCACCATACACTGATTTAAGAATGCAATGTAGGCGTGAAAATAATACATGAAAATGGAAAGTAAGAATGCCCACTGAAAATATATTACCATTATGAAGATGGAATGATAAGCACATATTGTCCTTTGAATCAAGAGGCACAATGTTCTTGTATGCTATTAGCTAGAGAAAGGTTTGAGCCGCACATTATCAAGAAGACCTGAAAAAAAAGTAAATTAATCCTTTTGTCATTGAGTTCATGTGTGGTCTTCCTAACCTAACATAGATACTTATATTGTAGAGGTCGGTTCACTTTTCTTTTTTGCCAAAACAGTCAATTTTGTTGGTTAATATCTTTTCAGATTAAATCAATTATGTATGGAAGACTTTGATATAATCTCTTCTGTGTTTAATATAAGATCTATTTACGTAGTTTGATTAGATTAAGAAAATTAATTAAGTTAATATGATATGTTTTTCCCTCTAAAATATCATAATCATTTTCTTTAGAGTTAAAGGGCTATTTTGACCCGTAAGTTTTTCAGGGGTCGATTTTGTCCTGAAAGTATCAAATCTAGAGCAAATTTGTGCGGGTCATTATCCTAGTTAAATTTGACCATTAGTTGATTAAATATGCTGAATTGACAGTTCACATGTCATCCACGTTATTTTTATTTTGGGTTTAGGTGCAAATTTACCCCGAAAGTTTTTTCTTAGGGACAATGTTGCCCTAAAAGTTTCAAAATCATAGCAATTTCACCTGCCAGTTATTCATGTCGAGTTTTCCCGTTAGTTGACCAAATACGCTTATTTAACAAGTCTATGTGTCATCCATTTCATTTTTTTAAAAGTTAGAGTAAAAAGTAAGTAATTTTTTTTAAAAAAAACACATCCCATCTAAGGGATTAGAGACAATTAAAGAGGTGAAAACATCTTGTGTAATGAAGAGAAAATCAAAGAGGTACTTTTCTATCTCGGTGTCATTGGGGTATGGCGGCAAAGAGTTTTCGATAGCTTTATTCTCGGCAATCTTCCTTAGTTTACTATTCATTTAGTGGTTGAATATTTTTCTTTATTAATTTCTAGTGAACGTGAGCTCTTAGCTCCCCCCCTATATAACTTCTTATTCTTCAATGTTGTTCACGTTACTAGCTCAACATATTTGGTAAATTAATAGTTAAATTTAACCTAGATAATTGTCAGAGCAACATTGCTATGATTTGGAAATTTTTGGGACATCATTGCTCTTAAGTGAAAACTTCCAAGGTAAATTTAACAAAAATAACATTAATGACACGTGGACTACCCAGTTCAACATATCTGGTTAACTAACGATTAAACTTAACTGGGATAATGATCAGGCAAAATTGCTCCAGATTTGACACTTCCGGTGTAAAATTACCCTCCCAAAAACTTTCAGGGCAAAATTATCCCTCCATAACAATTTATGGGGTAAAATAACTCTTTAACCCTTTTCTTTAATTCTCTTAATTATTATTTACATTCTTTTGGAAGTTCATGGTCTTCGTTTAGTCTTTAACAAATATACTCTTTGTCCTTAGTATATAACTTAATTAAGGAGTTTACCTTGATCCTAAATATAAGATCTATTTCCTATATTTATCAATTTTTTCTAACATTACCCTTATGATGCTCCTCAACAATGGGGTGTTTAAGGAAAAATGATCAGAGTGTTTTAGAAAAAAAAAATACCATGTTAACTAATTTTTTTAATTTAATCAAATTAGGTAAATAGTTTTTTTTTATCAAGGATTGGAGGGAGTATTTTCTACTTAAAGGAAAATATGTTTCATAATATTAGAGAGACAAGATGCTTAAGGCTAATTCATTACTAAACATAACATATAGAACTGAAGACCAACAAAAAAAAAACATACAGAAGTACAGTTGTCACATATTTACATATTCATCATGTAGATGACACACTAATTAACTTCATCTCTTTGTTGAGACAATGTTGATTTATTCATAAACATAGTTACTAACAAGGAGTTCAATTCTCTCAACGCCTCTTTCGAAATTTAACAGCACTAATTTTGAAAAGAGACACATATATATGACTTGTGAGATTGATTTGAGCTGCAAATCATACTTATATGATGAACTACTCATCGACCACACATATTTACTATATATGTATCTCTTCTCTTCAAAATTGGAACTGAATTCCACATAGAAGTCAAATTAATTCAACCCAAGCAAATGCAGAGCTTTCCCTGGGAATTAGTAGTGCAGCATCTAATACCCCAAATTTTGAGACAAGAGGTTTGAAATTAAATCTATATTAAGTAAACTGCTAGACCCCAGTTTAACAAATGTCTTAGTGGGGCATGGTTATATTCTCCAAAATTCCTTTATATCCTTCGGGTATTAAAGGGAATATTATGATGAATTTAAAGAGCTTGGGGAATAACAAAACAATGCAATTAGAAGTCACACACAATGTTAATTGGAATACAAAGTAGTGTTGTTACTGGTAAATTTCCATGTGTGACAGTTGTATTGTGTGACATCTTTCAAGGGGTAAATGATATCTAAAAATTATAAAACTTTTCATAATGAAAGTAAACTTATCAAGCTTTAATTTGATAGGTCATATGAGTTATTTTGAGTTGTACACAAAGAGATATGTATTTTTTAAGTTAGCCCAATGAAATTGGCTATTCTCAGTGGTAGCGCCCAAAACCAATAATTTTGGGAAGTGTGAGCTTTCAATTGGCAAAATGTTATATTTTTATTTAAAACTAGATTCAATAAGGGTCTCATAGCTTTTAGAACCATCCCAATTGAATATCTACACAATTAGATATGAATTTTTAAAGGTTAATAAAAATTCTACCAAGTTTTGCATTAAGTACGAAAATGGAATGAAATGTAAGGAAAAAATGATAATTTTGCCATAAAACAAGACATGATTATTTTTCCTAATATTCCCAATAATTTCAATTAAATGGGAATTAAAAAAAGAGAAATGACCACTTGGTAATTAATAAGCCTATTTTAGCAAGTTATTATCAAGAAAGACCAAATAGTCAAAAAATCAAAGATCAAAAGTAAACCAATTGCAAGATAGTATTGAGATAATTCAAGATTGACATTCCATTCTCATTTCCCATGCAAATTTTCAGTAGACAAAGAGAAGGGAAAAAGGAAGTGAAATAAAGGAAAAGAAAATAAAACATGTGGACCAATGGAATGCAAGCACATGTAAAGCCTTTCCATTATATCATCATTCCTTCATCTTTCTCCATTCATTCTCGTGCAAATATGTCATTATGTTGGTATGAAGTTGTGTAGGCAAGTATGTCATGCATTTATATATATCTTGCATGCATAATGATATTGTTTACTACTGAGATTCTCTTGAATCTCACTCCACCCAACCAACCATTTAGACAGGTGAAGAATGCATGGAGAAATACACGGAGGATATATGAAGGAAGATTGAAGATCGTAATGCGATGCACTATTTTGTATTCGATGTAGAGATTTTGGTAGTTGTATGTGGTTATACATTTTTATGTATACATAATGAATGAATGTAGTTTAAGTAGAGAATCACTATAGTTTAATTAAAAAAGAAAAACGCTCACATGTACTCTGATATATTTAAATTAAGAGTCAATGAGTCATTAGTGACGTAATAAGGTTTGTAGAACGATAGAAAAATTTTCTATCATTTGAAAATCCCTCTCGACCCTAGATTTAAATTCTGAGTTGAGAGTTAAAATTTATGAAATATTTTGAAACTTAAGTAGTCTGAGTTCAAATCCTGATTCTACAATAAATTTCACTATTTTTTTATATTCATATAAGACTATTAGAAATAAAGTGTTACACAGCAACTTGCGCTCTGAAACTTAGCATGCAGCGAGCCTGTTTGCACTGAGCAATGCACTGAGAAAGCGTGCATGGATTCATTGGAATCGCAATTGCACTCTCCTGAATTTGCGAAAGCCAACCAATGAGAAGACGAGGGTGCAAGTTATAACAATATTATAATGATCCTCAGAGCTCCATGTATTTCCATTTCTGGTTGGGTGTGAACCAATGTGCAAGCTCTTAGCCGAGATTGTGTCAGTTTCTCATTTGCACGTGGCCCATTATTTGTCTGCACCAATAAATGAGCAAGATTTGGAGGGATGGGAGTGTATGAGGTATGGAATCTCACTATACACTGATTTAAGAATGTAATATAAGCATGAAAATGGAAAGTAGGAATGCCCACTGAAAATATATTATCAGCTTTTTTTAGGCCGTTTAATTTTTTTAAATAAATTAATATATATAATATCATTATATCAAATTATCAATATGAGAGATATGTAAGTACCTAATAAAATATTAGTAACAAGTTAACACTTATTAAATAGTATGATTTATTTGGTTTTCTACAATGGTTTATTTATTTAAACTTTAAACAAATAGGTTAATTTAGACATTAGATCATTATTTTAACTAGAAATTTATGAGTTTTGAAAATAATGTATCTCAATTTAAAAAAAATAACAACTAAATTGTAAAACTTGAAAGTGAATTTTATTTAAATTAAAATGAGTTTAGGCCCGAGTTCATAAAGGACCGGCTCTATAGAACTGCAGACTTCATAAATTTGAGGTTTTATAAGAGTCGGGCCTAAACGAACCGGCCCGTTTAGGCTGTAGCCCGTGAAGATCATGTTCTACAGGGTCGGGCCAACCCATATCCTCGATTCAGACCTGCCTTACAGGGTCGGGCTAGCCTATATTCGAGGTTATACCAGCTAGTACCATCATTGGCAGCTTTTTCTCCTGAATTTGTGAATCAGAGCCAATGAGGATTAAGACGATGATCTGATTACAATATTCTCATGCTCTTTTGTTTGCCACGTGTTGTTTTTCCATTTCTGGTTTCATGAGAACCAATATAATATGCAAGCTTTTAGCCCATACTGTGTCAGTTCCTCATTTGCATATGCCTAATTTATCTGCTTTAATCATTGTAGCTGGCTTAATTAAATGACCAAGATATGGAGGCTTGGCCTGTATATTGGAACGATATGATGAGGTATAGGAAATCACACTATCCACTAATTTAAGAAAGCAATATATGAAAGAAATATATTAATGTAGAAAGGATGAATGCCCACTGAAAAGACTAGATAAGGAAGGGAGATAACTAATTTGACCAATGAAGTTAGTAATTTGTTATAGTTAATTGATTTTCCTAAAATGCGTTTTTAATCATTATTCGCATAGATGAAATTCCCTGAAAAAAAAATACAAATTTGTAAGAAAAAATGAGTTCAGGTCTACTATTTAAAACCAAATATTAAAACAAACATTTCAGTAGAGCTGTACATAAAACTCGGAAACCTGGCTAATCCAATCCAACCCGGTCATGTCCAACAACAAAAAAAGGAAACAAACTGATACATTCAAATAAGATCGGGTCTGACATGAAATCCGGGTAAGACTGGGTATCGAGCTAACGTTTTGGACTAATAAACCCGATCCTACCCGGTTAATTGCTTTATAAGATATAAATATATTAAGATATAAAAATCTAACCTAATCTTAAAACCACATCGTTTAGAGGCCATATATATCCTTAATATCCATTTGGCATCTGCTCCCAGACTCTGCAATTCAAAACCCTAACTACTCTAAGTTCTCTCAGTCTAATCGTTCTCTTCAATTCAATCTCGGCACCTAGTAGTTGCATCATCACCATTTCACCGGTGATCATACCTCAAGATGGTATGTCCTCAAATTCTCTTCTCTTTTCTATCCACTAGTTGTGTTCTTGAAGGTTGAAGATCGTTTGTTCTCAAATTCTATACTTAAAGCTTCAAGATTGTCACTTTTTAGTCACAACAATGGTTAAGCCTCAAGTTCTCTTCTTCAAGCTTCAAATTTTCTTCTTCAATATTCATTAGTCACTTTTCGAGATTTCTGAGTTCGTTTCTTCTTAAGTTTTCTTCTTCAAGCTTCATAGTGTTTTGCTGCCTTATTTTATTCTACACCAAAATTGTATTTTATTCATAGTGGTTTTTGTGGTTGTGAACATAATGATGGAGTTTTGACCAAGGAAAAAACATAATGATGGAGAATTAAAAATTTATGTTCACTTTTTCTTAAATATATATTTTACTTTTTAGTTGAGCAAGATTCAATCATTTCAAAATCAACAACCCCATTTGCCATCTGGTAATTTATGAAAAAATTAAGATAGGACTGGGCAGACCACTAATCTGATCTAGTTTGGTCTAATCTCTCTAACCCGGTTGTTATCGGGTTTTTTTCCAGATAGAACCGGGCTACGGGTTAGAATGTCCAGCCCGATCAACCTTTCGGACCATACCACAGGCTAATATCTTGCCCGGCTCGGTCTGGTTCATGTACAGTTTACATTTCAACTATCTCTCCTAATTTTAGGAAATGGAGGAAATATTACTATCAGGTGAACATAGTAAGTACTTATATAATCCTGTGAATTACAAGTTGCAAAAGAAAAGTAGCCCGAAAAATAAAAGACTGGCATTTTGAGCCATGCATTATTAAATCAAGGATGTAAATCTTGATTATTTTGAGTTGTTGCGTTATCTCCTGACCTAACAAAAGAGATTCTGTAGTCGGCTCCTTTATTTTTTTTTTTTTTCACGCCAGTCATGTAGCGCAACTGACCGAGTATTCAGTATTAGTATTATGTATTTTCAGTCTGCAAAATTTATATACACTACCTTATATAATATCAAGTTCATTCCTTATTGAATTGAATTTGATTTTAAATATAAGATATTAATCTATTTTTTTAAATATATATTTTTTCTTCAAAGTATACCTACAGATTACTCACATTAAAGGATAAAAAGGTAGTCGTAATGAAAAATAATATTTAAAAAAAAACTCATATTTATTATAAATAATTTACGCAAATAAATTTTTTAATCTATATTAAACACCTAATTTCTTTAATCTACCTAAATTAATTATGTACTCACAATTTGGTGCAATACAAAGTTTCAGCTATTGCATCTTAAAAATATCAATGGAAATTGTTTGTAAATTAATATGTTCTAACAACAAATGTTGGTTTAGTTGGTATGGGCTCATAACAATAAGGTTGTAAGTTTGAATCGTACTAATATAAAGACCTTATTGATGGACAATCTGTAAACGCTCTTTAAGCCCAAAGACATGCCTAACCTTGACGAACACCCAGACCCAACTAAAAAAAATTCTTGTGTGAACCTAATTTACCACGTCAGTTATGATCTAATTAAAATATAATAACTTAGTTAACATTAATCTTAATTAATTGCTCATATATTTCATATTTTTATTTTTCTTAAAAAAATGAATCCCCTTATTTAAAATTTCACAAATAATGAAAAAATAAATCTTATAAAATCTTTTAATTTTATTAATATGCCATATAAAAATATTTAAGAGATGCCAAATCAGCTCGTGAATTATTATATTTTAATTTATTAGACCATAAATAACATGATAAACAAGTTCATACACAAATTTCTCAAACTTTCATGAAAAAAAAAAGCGCTAATTGGGCTTGAGATTGGGCTCTCTGACTGACTGAGGATTTAAATATTTCTTCAGCCCACTTAGTTGAATCAGCTTCTTGCTAATTGTTTCTCTCTCTGAAGGCCCTGAGGTAAGCAACCATCCGTTCATCAACTCCAACATCTCTGGACAAGAAGCCTTCCAATAAAATGAGTTTCTAACCCAACCAAGTTCCGTCACGTACGAGTCTCCCCTACAAGCACCATTCAGTATTGCTTTTGCTGCTAAAGCCACCGGTCTTATAGGCATCGCACTCACTTGAACCTAATTCATCATTCCAATAAAATCAATTGCAGTATATGAAGCAAATATTAATAATTACCACACCCAGAACAGCAAAATAATAAAAAAAAAATCCTTGCTTACATCTCTCATTTCCTGGTCAAGAATCAAGCGACCTTCTTTGGATAGGAACTTGCCTTGGGTCATTTCTGATTCAATCAGCCCTGGACACACTATTGTTATTCCTATGTCTTTTTCTAATTCTGTTTTAAGACACTCGTACAGGTTGATAACTGCTGCTTTACTTGCCTGAATCAATATATTGAAAGCTATAAATTAATTAATTACTAGTGGTGGCAGCATATTAAAGGAAGAAGCTTTTTTTGTCGGATGAGGTGTCTTACGTTGTAGAACATCATTCTTGGTGCTGGCAACCATCCTGCTGAAGAAGTTATGCCCACGATCTTACCTCTGCTTTTTCTTAAATGGGGAATAGCAAGATATTTACTGTACACCGAACCCCAGAAGTTGATGTCCTGTTACGTACAGAGCATTTCAATCAGTTTTATATATATTAAGTAATAAGTTAGATGTCGCAAGATCTGATTTTTACCGTAGCAGGTGCAAAATTGGTAACATCAGTGGAGTGTTCAAACAAGCAGACAGGAACTATTCCACCGTTGTTCACCAGATGATCCACTGAAAATGTTTTTTTTTTTTGAAAAATTTAAAAAAATATCTTTTAAACTTTAAAATTTCGTTGTCAAAGTTGTTAATGAGATTAACCAGAATCAATTGATAAAATATTTTATTATTAAATCACTTATTTAGGGTTTTAAAGTTTAAATGATATTTTTTTAAAATTTTTTTTTATCTATAAAAGAAATTAAGGGAAAATGTCGCAGTAAATTTGAGTGAAACAGAGCATTCCCATGAACTTGGAATTCGTAATTAAAAAAGGAAAAAAAAACGAGTTTGGCTCACATTTCCCAAAGTGGCTCACTGTCAATTCAACGAACCGTTTACAGTCTTCGACTCTGGAAACGTCTGCCACGATGGTGATAACATCGGTGGACCCCACCGCCTTGGCTTTTCCAGCCACCTCTCTCAGTCTATTCTCTCTTCTAGCCACAGGAGCCAGACGTGATCCCCTTCTACCGTACTCATATGCTAGATGCTTTCCAAAAATAAAGATAAGAAATCACTTTGTTATTTATTATAATGGGCTGAAACTTTGAAACATTTGACGTGGGTGAGTGCAAGAACCTCGCCTATGCCTGAGGAGGCGCCGGTGATGAGTACTACTTTTCCGGCGACATTCTCACTGAATATTGATCTTATGATGCAGCTGACAAGTTTGAAGAGCAGATAAGGCGGCAAAAAACAGAGCAGCAAAACTAGGCCTATTGGAGGAACCGGAAGATTCAGAATCCAGTGAAAGGAATCCATGGATGGAGGAAGAAGAAGAGGAAGAAGGAAAAAACAAGAACCGATGGATGGATTCGAGCTAGAGCTAGCGAGATGCGTAAAATTATGGAGAGAAAAAAGTAATGACGGTCGGTTCAGAAACGTAGCCTCTCTGCATGCAGAGTGTTCAACACGTAGCACTTTTGTGTACAGTCTGTCTACGTGGCAGTCCCACATCAAACCGCGTTATATATCCCAGGACCGCTTTTAAAATAGTACAGGACAAGGTGTCTTTTATTTTCGGATGTATTTCCATTTGACTTTTCTTTCTTGATCATCCTGAATAAAGGAAATTACATTATTGGACATGATCACCCACCGACAACTATAGTACATTGACAGTCGAAAATGACCCAGTGAAAATTAACAAGCTTTTACTCTGCTTTAAGTTGTGAGTTGTGTGATAAATTCAGATTTTGCTTGTTTCCGAAAGATTTGGTGGGTATTTTGAAGACCAGACGATGAAGCCAGTCCACAAGTTCTGGAAAAATGACCTTCAAAGGAAATCCCGGCTTCACCCAAAAAGGGTATGTCACATACAAATCTCCTCTACACATCCCTTTTACAATTGCTTTAGCACATTCCTCTGCTGATGTCATTGGAAATATCCTCAGACTAGCCTGCTTCCACATATATAATCCCAATCACTTAACAGCTAATATAGTTATAGTTGTAATTTGGAATTATAATTTTGCTTACAATTAAGAGAAAATTAAGACTTGATAACCTCAGAATCCAGGGCTTTCTTTGAAAGGTCTGTTTTGATGAAGCCAGGCGAAACAATTGTGAATCCAATTGCCCAACCAAGTTCAGTTCTCAGCGTCTCAAACAAGTTTATGATTGCTGCCTTGCTTGCCTGAAGTGATAAGGCATTAAGGCAGATTAGTTTTTATTTATTTATTTATTTTGAAATGAAAACTGTAGATTGGAAATTCCATGATAGTCTTACATTATAGTAACCAAGTCTTGGAAGAGGGTACCATCCCAAACCTGAAGCAATCACTACGATCTTGCCTCTGCTCCTTTTCAGATGTGGAATTGCATACAGAGTCCCATAAAGTGCACCCCAGAAATTTACCTCCTGCAAAATTAAATAACACACTCAACTTATAAGCAAACCATAAACTGGACACTAAAAGTTACAATTTTGTATATTAATATGCCCCCTTTTCACTTCGTAATGTAAAATCTAATTAAGAAAGTTAATTAAATTAGTTAATATAACATGATTATTTTTATTTGGGACTGGATATGAAACATTAGTTTGCTCACCATAACTGAACGTGGCGCAGAAATATCAACGCAATCCTCCAACTGTTCAGCCAATTATTGTTCCAGCATTGTTTATTAGGTGGTCCACTGTAACATCAATCAAATCATACGTGCAAAGAAAACAAGCTAAGAAATGACTGTTATTAGCAGTTAACCTTAAAAATGAGACAGTAAATTAGATTTCACTTACAGTGTACAAAGTAATTTACTGTTTCATCAACGAATCGTTTACAATCTTCAATCTTAGACACATCAGCAAGGATTGTGATAACATCTGGGGAACCCAGATACCTTGCCTTATCAGCTACTGCTTTCAGATTGTCCTCTTTAATGTCGACTAGTGATAGAACTGCTCCTCGTTTAGCATACTCATAAGCAAGTTGCTTTTGATTTTCAAATAAATAAATAAATAAGGAATTAATATTTGAGCAAGGTTAACAAGAGTTATATAACAAAATCAAACAAGGCAGATCTATGCACAAACCTCACCAATTCCTGAGGCTGAACCAGTGATTAGCACTACCTTTCTGGTCAGATTTTCAATGCAAACCGACTTTTTCACAGAAAGAATTAGCTTGAAGAAGAGGAAAGGTACTGTGATAATGGAGAAGACATGTTACCAGAGGCAATGCAATGTTGAGGAACGTGTGAGTGAGACTCATTGCTTAATGCTATAATTAGCAAAAGGAGAGGAAGAGCAGAAGAAGAGAGAAGCAAAGGTGTATATGCTATAATTATCAAATGGAGAGGTACTTGAAAATACAGTATTTGTATCACCATAAGAGAACATATTTTTGTGGGCAGATTTAAGTTCCACTCAAGTAGTTGAAGGAAAGTGACAGATTTAATTGGCGATTAATGACGCAGAGGCCAGGCCTGCATCTTACTTACCTCTAAAGGCTGAATATCTAGCCAACACATTAATTGCAAAAGGCCTTGTACAGTTGTACGCCGAAAGAAACCAGGCGTGGTTGGTTACGTTGCTGCTTAAAAATGAATTGAGAAGAAAACTTGAGAAGCCTTCACTATCCAGACCCCCTTTTTTTTTTTTTTAAGAAAGCCCGCGGTCAAATCAAATGGATTTAAGCTTCACTATCCAGACTTGAATACTAGCTAATTATTAACTTGAAGAATTATTTGAGAATTGTAGTATTTATACTCGTGTTTAGCCCTCTCACGGTATATCACATAATATTTTTGTTTTAGCTTTTTTTTTTTCTTCAAAAGTGCTTTCACGATTTATAAAGTAAGTAAGAGGTATTTTATCTCAATTTATAAATTTTTTTTTCTAAAACTATAGTTTAAGGTTTTCAAATAGAAATTGGCCAATTGGTAATTGCAACTTCCGCACGAGTTGCTACTAATTTTGATCATTGGATTAATTGTTAACCATATATATAATATAATAAGAAATCGTCACTTTATGCTTTAATTTGCATTTATGATTGACTGTAAGATATATCTTTTAATCCAAACTACTAAAGGTAAATTAGTTGTATACTTTCGTTTTTCTCTCTCTTGCTTTTACTCTAATTAAAGATTAAAAAACAATAAGAACCCATTTCATGAAAAAAGGAGTAAGAATATGAAAATTTCCCACATAATCATAGTAATTGTTAAAGAGACAATAATTTATTAACATGCTCCATGAAGAAGCTAACAATTCAAGAGATGCAGACACAATGGTCTACAGAGCAATCAAATGAAGAAGAAAATAAAAAGGTGATCATCAAGAGACTAATAATCACCAAAGCCCTAGCTAGAAGAACAAACAAAAGTACAAAACATAACAACATAACTAAATTATTTCTGAAAGCAGCAGCAGCAGCAAGAGCCATGCATGCATGGAAACAAATGAAACTGGAAGACACTATCCACAACCAGATCGACCGGCCAGGAGCTGATGATTCCTCTGAGTCTGAGCTTCAAAGCGGTGTATGCCCCTCCTCCCTCCTGGTATTCCGGTAGACACAGATCCCAACGATGTACGCAATAATGAGTGCAACAAGGAATACTATGTTACTTATTGCAGACATTCTCCAGCTCACCCTTATGGTTTGCAGCATACCCACTTTACACGAATTGCAATTATAACATAGGACCTTTGGGTCATTATCCCAAGAATTACAATCTGGGTTCGTGTTATTTCCACTTGCCGCCGTCTTAACCCACACCGTTGGGCTCTGGTACTCGAATTTGCAGTCACTGGGTGGTCTGCAACACCCAGACTGCACACACCCAAAAAAACAAACAAACATGTCAACATACATAAGAAACGTACGTAGCAACTGAATAAAGGCTTAGTCTTTGACATAAACAAGAGACACAGATCAAAACCCAGAAAAAGTACATAATTGATGATATTCTATACCTGAAGCGGTTGTAATTAAAAAAACAATTCAATAAAATGCATAAAACTATAAAAGTACCCACTAAAAACACATATAATCAACATGAAGATGACTAAACAAATTTAAAAATTTGAATTTTATAAAAAGGATTGGAGGAGTATGTTTTTTATATTATCAATATATTTTTTTCATCTCCTTTTTCTTCCCTTTTCTCTCTCCTTTCTTCTTTTACTCAATCAACTTTTTTTCTTGAAGTTTCTATGTTCTATACGTTTCCTGAGCAAATTTTTTTAACAAAAAAGGGGCCCGGGTCAACCCCTGACCCAGCCGGTTCACCTTGGGTTAAGCCGGGGGACACAAAAATAATAACCAAACATGGCAAAATACGTAAGAAATGTATGTGGCAACTAAGAAAAAGGCGTAGTCTTTGACATAAACAAGAGACACAGATCAAAACGCAGAAAAGTACGTAGTTGATAAATTCTATATACCTGAAGCGGTTGTAAAGATTTCTCTGCAGAGAGTTGGTTAACATCGTCCTTCATGTACTTAGTCCTGTATTTAGAGCAGAGTTCTGTAGACTGGAGGAGACAAGTCTTCATTCTCTTCCAGTTCTTTTCGTTCATCACTCTCTTTTTTAGCCAGGGAGAGTAGTTTCCAAGCTTGTACTCATTGGACGAAGCTACTCTGCTCCCGCCTTTGCTGGTAACGGCGAAGACGATAAATGTGATTATCAAGAGGATAAGGATGATCAAGAACATGAGGACGAGGTAAGGCCAGAGGCACATGGAGTTCCGGGACCAAGCTCCGGCGATCCCCAACAGCGACACCGCGATAAGGGACGCACCTAACCCAATGAGAGGCTTGACGAGCGATTGTTCACACTCGCTGCCGCCGTGTTTGGCTAGCGAAACACCGGCGGCCATCATGCCAATGGAGAGGAGGAGCACCACAACATTCAGGCACAGGAACGTTACTTTGCTTAAACGAGCCATTTTTTGATTCAGAGAAGAATGAACGATTAAGATGATAGATGAAGATGTGTGAACAAACACACAAGTTTATGTGGTATATATAGGGACTTCATGGAGTTAAGAAAACGCGGATAAATGAAAATGGAGAGGAGAATTAAACACGGTTCATTTGAAATGGAATGGGAGGGGATGAGGCATCAAATCTCGTAGCGTGAGTTTTGAGATTTTGATTTCTCATCAAGCTTTGATACATATATATGTACACTACAAGTTAGGAGGTTAAATCAAAAAAAGATACTGTATTAATTAGTTATACACGTCGTTTAAAGTTTATATAGAGTTTTCATTTTGGAATTGTTTCTTTTAAATTTTTTTTTTTGTTACAATGACGGAATGGTTTTTATACAAGAGATAATGAATCTATTAGGGTGACTATATCCATGTAAAAACGTGTAAAAATAATGATAGGGATAGGGCTTACGATTATGCATTGATTATACCGTGTCACTATTTCTGGCACACTATATTCAATCCTAATCTCAGCTCTAGCTAGTTCATAGTTTTCTATTAACATACATATTTTTTTAAATAAAAAACATATATATCGCTCGGTTCTTTCGAAACACTACTTTTCCAATGCAAAATAAAAAGGGGCTTTTTATATTTGAAAAAGATTGAACCTTTTGGGAAAAGTTTGTTGTTAATGAGGAGGCTCATCCAGTGATTTCTGCCATTAAGCAAAATATGATTGGAACTGCAAAGCAATGCATGAGCGTTTCATTTTTTTTTTATGCCAACATGAGCGCTTCATTTAGTTTATTAATATCAATATGGGTGTTTTATTACTCTTTCATTTAAAAAGTTGTGCTCCCTTGGTCTTTTTTTTTTCTTAATTTTTGATAAGTAACAACTATTCAAGTCACACATATCAAAATATTGGTTAAAAATAGTTAATATGGAAGAGATGTATTTCCTCCTATTCATAATATAAGTCAATTCAACTAATTCATTAAAACAAAAAATAACAATTAACTCATTAAACTTGTCTCAAATTGGGAAAAAAAGTGGCTTGAGGTTCTCTCCTTTCCCCCTTTCTCATTTTTTTCTAGTAATCCAATAACCACCGTCAAATAAAAAATAAATGGCTTAAATTTAATATTTTGTACAATTATTATTGTAACTATAAATAAATAAACTCAAATTTTGAAATTTGATGTATAGAGTTCATAATGGCGGTTTAAAAAATAAAACATTTAATTGATAAAAATATTATAATAAGAGCTTTATAAAATATTAAATATGAATCTTTTTTTTTATTAAGCATATGTATCATTTTATTGGAGAAAATCCTATTTGAGGCACTGTTAGACATTAAATGCAGGCTCATCATAATGATAAAGATGTGATATTGAGAGAAGAAATAGAGAAAAGAGGTCCTGATTCCAAAAAAAAAATAATAATTTTATCTATATTAAATGAGAATTTGAAAGATAAAAAAAATATAAGGAGCCACATTTAAACATTAATTACAGGGATAATTAATGTACTTAGGGAGTATTTTCTAGAAGCCACTTTCTAGAAGTGACTAATATAGTGTACTTAGGGAGTATTTCCCCCCTTTAATTATACCCTTATTTATAAAGATGATGTGTGAGAGAGTGAGTGGGAAAAGAGATGAAGAATGAGCATGAAAAAGATAAAGAGACATATAATTAATTAAAGATAAAAGTAAAAAAAATGCATTAAATTTTAAGATAAATATAAATTATTGCTTATATTTAGGACTAACTTTATGTGCTTATATTTAGGACCAACTTTAGGTGCGAGAACGTTGCTTATAAATAAAACTAGAGAAAATATATTTCTTAATAAAATAAAGCATACTAAATACAATTTTTAACCATTGAAAAAACAAATCAACATCAAATTGTTAGTAAGAATTGTTCCTATTAAAATGTCTTTCATTGATTTGCTAAATGACAAACCCTCCATTGAAACTTGGGTGTGCATGTGTGACAGTGTGAGCAGTTGAAGGAAATTGAGACAGTAATCACAAGTTAGTGACTCAGAACAAGTCAGGGAGGTCCATGCCTCATTTATCTCCACCGGCAAAAAGCTCATAGTAATAGGGTACACACAATGCTTGCTCAAGTACAGTTTTGATACAAAAAGTAAAATTTGAAAACTCAAATTCAAATTCTAAAGTGAATAAGCATATTCCTTCAAGAACGATGATGCTTCTGATAATTAACAATTTTGCTCCTCACTAACAGAAAGTGGATACACCAATCCACAAGAGTAGCTAAAAACCACTTTAACCACACAAGAATTCTGGTCCAAGATGGCTCAATCAGATACACGTCGCCCCTACAAGTGCTCTTTACTATTGCCTTCGCACACTTTTCTGCAGATTCGACCGGCACTGCCAATGCCAGATTCTTCATTCCCATCTATCAAACGCATATTAGTTACAATTTCACGTTCCTCATGTCAGTTAATTACCATCGAGTGTTGGAAACACAAAACTGATACTGATTTAAACTTCAAGTTTCAAACTATTGGATACTCTGTTTCCAATATATATAGTTTTTTTTTTCATATTAGAAGGTTCATGGGGTAATGAGTTAACTAACTCCAACTGGCATTTAGCTATACTAATGTTAATTATAGTTTCATTTGTAATGAGAAATGACAATTATTCAAAAGCAGGTTAATTAATTACCTGTTCTGTAATCTGATCAGATGTCATTTCTGACTTGGTGAAACCAGGAGTGACTATAGTTATCCCAATATTAGGACCAAATTCCGTCCTCAACGTCTCAAATAAGCTTATGGTTGCTGCTTTGCTTGCCTGAAACTCATCCCAATTATAAGTTATAAACATTATACATTCAAACATGAAATTAAAACAAATCTTACATTGTAGAAGCTCAGTCTTGGAATGGGGAACCATGCTGCGGCTGAAGAAATCACAACAATCTTTCCTCTGCTTTTTCTCAAATGTGGAACTGCAAAATGTGTAGCATACACTGAACCCCAGAAGTTTATGTCCTAACCAAACCAACAACCATAATGTCAACAATAACACTATGCAAATTCAGTGATCATGAACATATAAAACCTCCCCTAATTTAGACAAAAATGCAAGTCTAAGTTAAACAAGGAATTAATTATTAGTACCATGATGGGAGCCAAATCAGATAACTTCTCAGAGAATTCTTCAAACAGTTTGGGTTGAGTGATCCCAGCATTGTTCACCAAATGATCCACTATTGCATATGTTCAATAATAATACAAGTTCTTATCTTAATTAGCTAAATCATATTGTGAAAACACACACACACACACATGATTGTACTTACATTGGCCAAAATGGTTGATGGTCTTGTCAACGAAACGCTGAGAGTCTTGAATATTGGAAACATCAGCAGGAATGATAATAGCATCTGGTGAACCCAGTTGAAGAGCTTTGTCAAGGACTGAACGAAGACGATCTTCTCTTCTGGCTACAAGGGCTAAACGAGCCCCTCTTCTCGCATACTCGTAAGCCAATTCCTTCTCATTTCAATATTACATTATGAGAGTCAAAAATCACAAGGGACTGTTTATATTTGAAGAAAGATTACAGTTTGGGAAGAGTGAAGCGTTGGATGATAATGAAGGGAAAATATGAACACAGACCTCGCCAATTCCTGAGGAGGCTCCGGAGATGAGGACAACTTTGCCGGCCACGGATTCTTGGGTTTTGCAGCTTTTGAAGAGTGAAGATAAGAAATTGAACACATAAAAGGGAGGGACAAGCAAAAGCAAGGCGAAGAAAGTTGATGGAATAAGTGTTATATTAAGCAACTCATGAATCAAATCCATCACTTCTTGGGATGAAAAGCTAGCATTAAGTATGGCAAAGAAGCTTTAGAATGATGAAGAGGAAGAGCCAAAGAAGAGAGAAACAAGGCGTATGAGCTAAAATTAGTTATAGAAGTAAGTGAAAATTCAGTATTTATGTCTAGATAACAGCAAAATCTGTCAGCATCAGATTTGTAAACTAGTGTTTTTTTTTTGCTGAGACAGTGAAGGTTACGTATAAGCCTCTATTCTTGTTAGAAGAATGACTCCTGACAAACGCCTCTCACTGATATATACTAAATAAGAGACCTTCCATTATAGTTTGGATAACAACTTATAAAAATTAATACAAACAAATTAGGTGCTTATAATAAATTCAAGATCATAGCCAAGAAAAAAAAATTGAGGAGCCTTTATCTATGTTTAGTTCAGATTATTTTTGTCATTATTATAATTTATTTGTAAGTTAACAATTTTTTAATTGATTGGATGTTATTTAAAGCTACCTGTCTGTGAGAGAAACTGATCCAGTACCATTTCTGACTAATAACCCAGCTCAACCCTCAATGTCCCAAAAAGAGAGTATTTTACTTCATATTGCAAAAAAACCCAAACTCAAAATCGTTACGGTCATCCCAATACTTACATAGAATTCATCTAGCAATAACTCAAAAGAAAAAGAAAAAGAAACTTGTCATTACTCTGCTTGGTTCTAACTCATCTCAGTTACAACCGTCCAAGAACATCTAAATGGGTGTCACCAGTCAACAAATATTCTAGGCCAAACTGAATTTATATCACCGAAATTTCTTGAAATATGACCAAACCAAACAAAATCATATAAACTGAATTTATTTTGATTATTGGTCTTGAGTTTTGATTCGGTTTTGCTCACCCCTATGCATAAGAGAAATAGAGAATTGGGAAGTCCTTTAGGACAGTGTGACAAGAGCTCTTGTGCAAGAAAAAACCCAAACTCTTATAGTTATCTTACATAGAATTCAGCTCGCATTAACTCAAAAAAAAAAAAAATTGTCAATACTCTTTGCTTGGTTCAAACTCATCTCAGTTACAACCGTCCTAGAACATACTAACTATTAATAGCAGTGATCTCAATTCTGGTTTATAGATTTATATTGTCATACTTTTTCAATAAAAACATGGTGAACAATTTTTTTATCTTTCAACATTGTATAATACTGATTCTTTCAAAACATTACTTGACATGAATCTTTTTTTTTTTTTCAGAAAACTAAAATCAAAAGGGGTACTTTATATTTAAATAAAATATTAGACTCTGGTAGTGTTTTATAAATCGAACTGAATGGAATGGAATTACACACAAGGTATGGAACTTCATTTCTATTAAATTAATACTCTTTTTATTTCTCCTTTTCTCAATCCAAACATAACCGCCACAACCCTGCTCCTCCTCTAGTACTTCCATGCAGTTCATATATCTTTACTAGGCGGCTACTGCATGAGGAGTGTTCAAACATAGTTTCCTTTTCTTTTTTCTTTTTTTGATGAAATTCTCAAGTCAAGTATGTGTAGTTTTTATTCTAGTTAAAACAGAAATGAGAACTCAAATTTAAATTCTGAAGTTACAAACATTGGACGTTTTCTTTACCGCACCTTCAAATTGATGCTTGTGCTACTTAATTATTTACTGATTTCTCTTTGCAGCTTTAGCAGGGATCTTCACAAACAGAAAGTGGAAACACCACTCCAATGCAGCAGCAAAATACCACTTGGTCCACACACCAGTTCTCATCCAAGATGGCTCAATCCTATACATGTCACCCCTGCAAGTGCTCTTTACTATGGCCTTTGCACATCTTTCTGTGGATTCAACTGGCAGAGTGTTCATGTGAATCTATCAAAAGAAATGGTTACAAGTTCAAGTTATTCATGATGATTACTTACCACTGAGTCTTAGAAACAGAGAAGTGTATATAATGGGACATGCTCATTCATGATCAACATTTAATGTCCTTGTCCTCTTGCACATTATAAATGGGAAGAAGCATGGCAAAAATTTGCATTTTATAAAACCAGAATCAGGGTAGTCCTTATGTTCATTATTTGAACCACTTCATACTTAACTCCCCTGTCATTGGATGCTCTGTTTCCAAAAAAGAAAAACACGTTCTTGCTAAGGTAACCTTGAAAATATATGATGAGCTTGACAGAGGAAAGAATATGAGAGGATGATTTATCTTAAAGTTGTTCATTTTGTTGTGGCCAATGCTAGAATAAATTATAGTAGTAGTTTCATTCTTGATATGAAATGAGAATTGTTTAAAAGGCTACCTGTGATAGAAATTGATCATCTACCATTTCTGACTTAGTGAACCCAGGAGTCACAATAGTTATCCCTATATCTGCACCAAATTCAGCTCTCAATGTCTCAAAGAAGCTTACAATTGCTGCTTTACTTGCCTGAAACTTATCACAATTATAATCTCCTCCATAAAACCATGACAGTTAAAAAAAAATGAAAACTATCTTAATGTCCAACATTGTAGAAGCTCATCCTTGGACTGGGGTACCATGCTGCGGTTGAAGAAATCACAACAATCTTTCCTCTGCTTTTTCTCAAGTGTGGAACTGCAAAATGTGTAGCATACACTGAACCCCAGAAGTTTACGTCCTACCAAACCAAACATCATCAAATCCAACATGACTTTTACGAATGATAAATGCTCATGAATTGATTAATTCACAAGAGATGCGAGAATTAGGTGATCAAGTACCATGATAGGAGCCAAATCAGACAAATTGTCAGAGTATTCTTCAAACAATTTGGCTTGCGTGATCCCAGCATTGTTCACCAAATGATCCACTGTTGCATATGCACAATAATATTAAGTTCTTATTTTCATTACCCACAACGAAATCATATACATTATATATGACCGTTCTTACATTGGCCAAAATGGTTGATGGTCTTGTCAACGAATCTCTGCGAGTCTTGAATATTGGAAACATCAGCAGGAATGATAATGGCATCTGGAGAACCCAGTTGAAGAGCTTTATCAAGGACTGAACGAAGACGATCTTCTCTTCTGGCCACAAGGGCCAAACGAGCCCCTCTTCTAGCGTACTCGTAAGCCAATTCCTTCTCATTTCAATATTACATTATAAAAATCATAAGGGGCTCAAAAAGTAAAAAGACTTTTGTAAGAGTGACGTGTTAGATGAAAATGGACGACAAAAATGAACACAGACCTCGCCGATCCCTGAAGAGGCTCCGGTGATGAGAACAGCTTTTCCGGCAACGGATTCATGGGTTTTGCAGCTTTTGAAGAGTGAAGATAAAGACTTGAACACATAAAAGGGAGGGACAAGCAAAAGCAAAGCGAAGAAAGTTGACGGAATAAGCGTTATATTCAGCAGATCATGAATCAAATCCATTACTCGTTTACGATGAAAAGCTAAGAAGTTAGTATGGAAAACAGATAATAAGACCCCTTAAGCAATTCTTGTATCATCCGCTGCAGTGGTTGGCCTGCCTTGGATGCTCCGACTGAAAAGCTAAACTTAGAAAATAAATTACTTGTATTGAATTCATGGAGACATGGTGTGCATTGAGTGAGTGTTTGTTTGCCAAACACTGAACCACCGTGGTTTCAAAAGTTTTCTCAATAATAAAACTCTTTTACATGCTTACCTCATACCTTATAAATGATAAAAACTCTTTTTATATGTTTATCTTGTAAATCATAAAAACTATTTTCTAAAAGTTAATCTAAACACATATTTAAATAAAAATAAATTATGTCTACCTTTTTATAATTTATTTATTATCTTAGAATATTATCATATACTTCCTCCGGTCTTATTTATAAGCAATTTTTTTATTGATGGTGTAAAACGAACTGGTAGTTAAAAATAATAATTGTGTCAAAAATGTCATATTTTTTTTTCTATATATGCCCATATTTATGAAAACACAGAAAGAATGTATAAAAAAATGAGAGATAGTAAAATACATTTTCCCAATACTTTATTGACGTTATTCACCTAGTGAATTATCTCTCTTTCCTGAATATAACTCTTGGTGTGTGTGATAATTAATTATAAATAATATATATTTAATAAAGGTAAAATAAGAAAAATGAGCTTAAATTTTCAAACACAAAGTGAAAGTTGCTTATAAAAAAAACCAACCCAATGAGATAAAAAATTACTTATAAATAAGATCGAGTCAGTATCGGTGGAAAGGAGATATAACCGTCCACGTGTATGTGATGGACAAACAGTTGCCTTCTCGTTTTTTTTTCCTGGTTGTGGTTGACGGAATAATCTATGGGAAAACATTGGGATTGGCCAAAAAAGTTGTGCATTCCAAATTTCCAATGTCTGTTTTGAGAAGCCATCAATTGCTGCCAGAAAAAACTGTTATTATATATTATTCGGTCTTATTTATAAGTAATTTTATCTCTTATAAAGTTGATCTTTTTTATAAAACATTTTTGACACACTTATTGCTTTTAACTACTAGTTCGTTTTGCACAATCAATGAAAAAGTTACTTATAAATAGAACCGGAAGGAGTATCCATCAAAGTTACAAAACAAATATGAACAGTAGCCATACCTTTTGCTCTTATAAGGCGGGGCGTTAAGCACCCACGAAGGTTTTGTGGGAGGGGCTGGGATCGTCACAAGTGCCACGACCCTAGCAAGTCTCATACCGGCTGGTTCGAGGTGGATCCTTGGGCAGAGTCCTTCTCTCCCCTAGCACGAGAGCGTGCTAGATTTTGAGTGGGTGAGAATGTCACGACCTTGTTTGGCGTGATCGTGTTAGACTAATAAAAGAAGGGCCATCTGGTCTTGCCATTGGGTGATGGGAGGGCGACATTAGTGTTTGAGCGTTGTTCTCCTTAGGCGGACTGAAGTCAATCTATGGATTCAACAGGTCGGGGCTAATGTCGTTCCCCTGATGAGCTCATGGTAGGACGAAACCAGTTGGCACCGTATCTGGTAAGGCTGGTCGCTGAGGGAGTGGTACCCTCGGGACGCCGCACGGGCGCTGTAAGCTGCACCGGACTCCAAGCCCATGACAAAGTGGTACCAGAGTCTACCTCGTTCTACGCTCGGTGTGGTGGCCCCTATGAATGGAATGGGGGTGGACCCCTACCCGGTGATAGGGGCATCGCTTGGTTGGGTGGGGGAGCTTGTGAGGGGTTTTAGGGCCTACATAAGGCGGGGCGCTAAGCACCCACGAAGGTTTGTGGGAGGGGCTGGGAACGTCACAAGTGCTATGACCCTAGCAAGTCTCATATCGGCTGGTTCGAAGTGGATCCTTGGGCAGAGTCCTTCTCTCCCCTAGCACGAGGGCGTGCTAGATTTTGAGTGGGGGAGAATGTCACGACCTTGTTTGGCGTGATCGTGTTAGACCAATAAAAGACATGTCATCTGGTCTTGCCATTGGGTGATGGGAGGGCGACACTAATGTTTGGACGTTGTTTTCCTTAGGCGGATTGAAGTCAATCTAAGGATTCAACTGGTCGGGCGCTAATGACATCCCCCTGATGAGCCCATAGCAGGGCGAAACCAGTTGGCACTGTATCTGGTAAGGCTGGTCACTGAGAGAAGTGGTACCCTCGGGCCGTTGCACAGGAGATGTGGGCTACACCGGACTCCAAGCCCATGACAAAGTGGTTAATCTGAGCAGCTCCCTCATATGTTCAATATCACAAAATTAACTATTATTATCAATAACAACGAAGTCTTATCCTACTAGATGAGAATAGTTACATGAATCACATGATACCATTATGCTCTATTGAAAACTAATTCTTTAAATATATTATTAACTAATAAATCTTGTTATAACCTCATTAAGTGTTCACTCAGGTCTTCATCTACCTCTTTCTAGAGGGCTCCATATTACTTAATCAACCCCCCTCCCTATGATATTCAATAGCCTTCTTTGAATGTGTTTAAGCCACCTCAGACGTTTTTTTACCATTTTTTTCTTAATAGGTGCCACTCTAACTTGTTTACATATACGTGATTACAAATCTTATCTATTATTTTATAATCACGTATTGAAAGATCAGTCTGTAATTTTGTCTTTTTAGACCACAAAGACATATGGGCATGGGGCACAAAGTGGCTACATTGACATCGTGGTGTACTTTGAATTATCTAGATTTCATTATTACGTAAAAGTTGAACATGTTTTTATACCAAATGGCAAATGCAGCCTTAAGAGTTTGGCGAAATCTGGATCAGGATCTTGTCAATACATTCTGCAACAAGTTCTTCTATCTTTATCGCTTTCATGACTTCCAAAATTAGAATATGTTTGGTAAATATTGTACTCCTATTTTTCTCTATTGAGTTTGAAAGATCACGTTGAAACACAGGAAAAAAACCAATATTATTGATCATTAAGAATAAAAGAGAATACAAAAAAAACATTTATATAGATAAACTAATAGACTAACTTTAACCCAAAAAACTAATCTAATCAAATCATAATGATAAAATATTCATATCAAATCTCAATATATATTAAGTAGTAAACATCAATCATAATAATATTAATTAATTTCCTAATTCTAAACTTTCTTTAACCTTCTCAATCCAAACAAATCCACAACTCTGCTCCTCCTATAGTACTTCCATGCTGTTCATATATCTGCATTATGCGGTTAATTCATGAGGAATGTTCAAGCATTGTTTTTTTTTGGGATGAAATGCTCAAGTATCTACATAGTTTTTGTTCAAAAGTAAAAATTGAAAACTCAAATTTAAATTCTGAAGTTACAAAGTTTGGAGGGTTGATCTCTTCACCAAAAGTGGTGCTTGTGCTAGTTAACTATTTTACAGACTCCTCTTTGCAGCTTTAGCTGGGTTCTTCACTAACAGAAAGTGGAAACACCACTCCATTGCACCAGCAAAAAACCACTTCAACCACACATTAGTTCTGATCCATGATGGCTCAGTCAGATACATGTCACCCCTATAAGTGCTCTTTACTATGGCCTTCGCACACCTTTCAGCAGATTCAACTGGCGTACTCTTCACTTGAAGCTATCAAATGCAATGGTTAGAAATTCAAGTTTTTCAATGGAACTTGTTGGCAGTGACATACTCAATCATGACAAGCATTAAATGTCCTTGCCCTCTTGCACATTATAAATGGGAAGCATGCATAGCAAAATTTACATTTTCTAAAACCTAAATCAAGTTAGTACTTATGGTCATTTTTTTTGCCCACTTTATATTTCACCCCGGTTTATCTTTGCCATTAGGTAATCTATTTCCAATAACACTTTAAAACCATGTGCTTGCTGCGGTGAAGAGTTACATGATAGGATAACTCTGTAAATATATGATGAACATGACAGGATATCATTGATATTGCAGAAAGAAAGAAGAATATGGTAAGCTGATTTATTATAAAGTTATTCATTTTTTTTTTGGGTAGGCGATACTTGTATGAACTACAGTTCTATTTTTAATATGAAATGAGAACTACTTAAAAAGCTACCTGAGATAGAAATCCATCAGTTGTCATTTCTGACTTAATCACCCCAGGAGTCACTATGGTTATCCCTATATCTGCACCAAGTTCAGCTCTCAATGTCTCAAAGAAGCTTACTATTGCTGCTTTGCTTGCCTGAAACTTATCACAGTTATAATCTCCTCACATGAAACCATGGCATTCAAAAAATGAAAACTATGTGTGTTCAGTCTTACATTGTAGAAGCTTAGCCTTGGAGTGGGTAACCATGCTCCGGCTGAAGAAATCACAACAATCTTTCCTCTGCTTTTTCTCAAGTGTGGAACTGCAAAATGTGTAGCATACACCGAACCCCAGAAGTTTACGTCCTAACCAAACCAAGCATCATCAAATCCAACATAACTTTAAGATTGACAATGTTCATGAATTGATCAATTTCACAAGAAATGCAAGAGGTGATAGAGTACCATGATTGGAGCCAAATCAGACAACTTCTCTGAGAATTCTTCAAACAATCTGGCTTGAGTGATTCCAGCATTGTTCACCAAATGATCCACTGTTGCACACATTCGATAATAATAAGTTATTGTTTTGATTACCGATAATGAATATAAACTATGTGTGTATGTGTAACTAGAATGAAAGTTAGTTACATTGACCAAAATGGTTAATGGTCTGGTCAACGAAACGCTGAGAGTCTTGAATATTGGAAACATCAGCAGGAATGATAATAGCATCTGGCGAACCCAGTTGAAGAGCTTTATCAAGGACTGAACGAAGACGATCTTCTCTTCTGGCCACAAGGGCTAAACGAGCCCCTCTTCTCGCGTACTCGTAAGCCAATTCCTTCTCATTTCAATATTACATAATGAATCAAAAGTCAAAGGGGGATCTTTATATTTGAAGAAAGCTTACACTTTTGAGAGAGTGAAGTGTTGAATGAAAATGAAGGGAAAATATGAAAACAGACCTCGCCAATTCCTGAAGAGGCTCCGGTGATGAGGACAACTTTGCCGGCCACAGATTCATGAGGTTTGCAGCTTTTGAAGAGTGAAGATAAAAAATTGAACACATAGAAGGGAGGGACAAGCAAAAGCAAGGCGAAGAAAATTGATGGAATAAGCGTTATATTCAGCAAATCATGAATCAAATCCATTAGTTCTTACGCTGAAAAGCTAAAAATGATTATGGCAGTCGTCTGTTGCAGGGGTTGACCTGCTGTGGCTTCGCCGGCCGATCACTCTAGAATTCTGCTTATATTCAATTAATCGAGACATGGGGTGTATTCAAAATTTCAAATAAAGATAAACATACGTACATTTTTTAAAACTTATTTGGGGAGGGACCTTAATAAAATAAATTCTAACTTTGAAATTACCTTATTACCCTTAATAATTGATAAAGAAGTTAGTTTTGCCAATTCAAAAGATCAGGCATTTGAAACCCATGGAGCCCTAAACCGATTGCCTCCTCCCTCTCTATTCTCGGTAAGCATTGCCAAAGTCCGTTGAAGCTCTGCATCGGCTCCATCGTTTGAGAAGTCCAGTGAAGCTCTGCTTTGGACTATCGCCGTTTTCGTGGGAGAAGGAGAACTCGACTGGGCAATAGAGTGATGGTCGGCATTGAGCTCGTTAAAGCTATTCCTCATCGGCATCGAGCTCTGCACCTCATGAGGAAATAAATTGCAGATTTTATTTGTTCTATTTTGTATGGGCACCAAAATTTCAACAAGTATTGGAAGAACAAGAAATTGAAGAATATAATACAGGGAACTTGAAAGGCAAAACATCCATAAGAATATAAGAGCATGTTTGGATTCACTTAAGTTAATCGTGTTTATTATATAAGCCTTATTTACATAAATCGAGATAAATCTGTTTTACATATTTACCTCGTAGACCATAAAAGTACCTCGTAGACCATAAAATTTACCTCGTAGACCGTAAATCACGATTGAAAAGCACTTATGGAGCTTCCAATCGCTATTCCAAACAAACTTTAAATGAATATCTTTGCCTCTATCCAATGGAGTACTCTGTCTTTGACTTTCTTTCCAGGTCAAGAATGTGATTATAATGGAAATACTTCATTCTAAATATTATAAAATTATGATATTTTAGTTAAAGTATAAGAAAAATTCTAAAAAGAAAATAATAAAAAGGTTTGGTCCATCAGTATAATTATGCAACTTTATTTATGTTTGTTGGATGCATATCTGTAAGTAAGTAAAATTTAAAAGGTAGATAAATTGAATAAATGTGTTAAATAGAAAGTATAATTAAACAAATTTATTCCATATAACCAATAAAGGACTACGTAGACAAAGGAAATAAATGAAACTTATTTACTCTCCACATACAATATTCTTACGCAAAACATGCTTGAATGAAAGTCATTTGAGTTTGATATGAGTGTAAAATTTGGGTATTATTGTGGAAGCTTTGGACTTTGCTATTGATGTGCATTAGGAAGCGTTGATTGTCATTAACATGTGAATTAGCTTGCATGACAAGTATTGTAAAGCACAGTGGCAAGTTTAAGGAAACTTGTAATGCGATGAAACTGGTTATTTTTTGTAGGTTAAGAAGAAATTCGCAAAGAATAGAAAAAGTAAAGATGGACAAAGGTAGTTAAATTTCTCATGGTTACATATGTGGGATGACACTAAGCATGCCTAGAAACTTAATGCAAGAAATCCATGACCTGAAGGTAGAATGTCTGTGATGGCTTGTGACTCGTTGGAACAATTTAAATGGTGATCAAGTGTTGTCTTTGCTTCAAGGGAACTAGCAAGGCAAAAGGAAGAAAATAGACCTCCAACATTTATTACTATGTATTTTGAAACTTGATAATCAATGTAATAACATTATTGTATAGTTCATGCTTATTGACATGATTTCAATGATAAAATGAAAGTTACTTTATATGATTCAAGTGTTTTGAAATGAGAATATCAAACTATATTATATCAAAAATTTTAGAAAAATTTGTGAACAACTTAATGTGTTAACATTGACAAGTCAAGGTGTTTATATGTTAGGTACATATATCAATTTTTTTTAGAAAAATGTGTTGATAAGTAAAAAGGCATGTATGCACAAATTAATGTGTTTCCATTGCTTATAATGACAACTTTATTCATACCAAAATATTAGGTTTAGATCATATGAAATCATAACCAAAATAAACTATATTTCAGTATTTAACTTAAAATCATGTGTGATTAGAATATGTTAAGTGAAATAAGATTATGTAATAGGTATAGTAGTTGTCTAGTTGATAAATAAAAAGGAATGTGTTAACAACTTAATGTGCTATTATTGATAAGTCATAGTACTTATATGAAAGGTATATATCAAATTTTTAATAGAATGTATTAACAAGTAAAAAGGCTTGTGTTGACAACTTAATGTGTTACTATTAATAAGTTATAACGCTTATATAAAAGGTATATATCAAATTTTTTAGGAGAATACACTTACAAGTAAAAGGGTGTGAACTATTAACCATGTTCTACCATTGATTATTATCAATCTTATTGTGAATATATGAAATTCTCAATTTTACTTTTTATTGAAGGGACCCTAATTTATCAATAGATGCATCCTCACTTATCAATGTTGGCACCTTAATTTGTTAAAATAGGTTGTCAATAAAGAAACCCTCACTTGTTAAAGCTTGTAGCCTGACTTGTTAATTACAACACCGTTAATTAATATTTTTAAGACAATTAATGTTAGTATATAATACATTTGATTATATTGTGAGATAATGTTATGATACTATATCAAAAACAAAACAAAAAAGATATAATATTATAATGCAAATTGAGTTGTCAATTATGACACCTTCATTTGTTAAGAGTAGCACATTAAATTAATTGTGAATGAAGGCACTTGAACTTATCAATTTCCCTGTCAATTTACAAAATTTCAAATTACTCCCTGAACTGAGCAGAAAAAGGCCATTTATATTGGCAAGTCATGTAAATTACCACAAAAAAAAGGACCATTTACATATTAATCATGTAAATTACATGTTCCATATGCTTCCAGATACATATACATCATATGCTATAGTTGCATCCACTAAAAAAAACAAAATATCTTCAACATTGATCTTCATGCATTAGGATTCTTGCAAGTCTTGGAAGTAGAATCCATGAAAGCCCCATGAAATCTTCCACAATGATAAACTTTCTTATTTTGAAATTGAGATCCCTTTCTACTCTTTTGTCTTCTAGTTATTGGTCATTGACCGTCATCTGAATCTTCCACATTGTCTCGTCATTAGTAATGGCATCATCTGCAAGATTTCTCACAGCAACCTCTGGTCCACAATTGAAAAAGAATAAGAAATATCACAAACCCATTATGATTATGTACAGTAAATATATATTACCGAAGTACTTTGGAGATTTTTTTTTCTAGTTAATTATATACTGGACTTTTTTACTATTTCTTCTTATCTTTAGACTTTAGTGCGATTTTCCCAACTTATTTTATTTTACGCACTTGCACACTCAAGACCGAGAAGGGAATCCATGAATATAATAGCCATCCATGTGATGGAAAACAGTTGTTTTTTCGTGTTGTGACCAAAAATGTTGGGCATTCCAAATATAATAAGGAAGACATCTACCACTACCAATTGCTGCTATAAAACTCTCTGGTCTTCACTAATCACTATTGTCACACTATCAAATTTTAGTTGTTTTTTATTTATTTGTGTAGTCCCTTATTATTTCTATCGAAGTTACACAGTTGATACCAACAATGGCCAAATTTGTTAGTTCTGATATGAGTAGCCCGTTCATAGGTTCAATATCACAAAATGAACTATCACTTGCAAATAAATTCATAGATTTCTTATCAGACAAAGTATTTTCTGGACGAGCACTTTAATGCTCATAAATCAGAAATTATTGATCCAATCATGCTATTTGTATTCCTATTTTCAGCTATCCAAAATAGAATCAGAAACTGAAACCAAACAAAATTATCTTTTTGGTCTCAATTGATCAAACTCTAAAAACAAGCATTAATTAGTAATACTTGCTAATCTCCCACTATGTGTTTAAACTCACTCTAAGTAACTGCTACATTGTAAAAGGTTAAGCTCAAGCTTCCTCTGTTTGTTCACTCTGGCAATGAAATCATCAGCCCTTTTGTTGAGTTCATCAGAATCACAAGCCAAACCCAGTTCACCTTCTCCTTCTTCATCTGCTTTCTCTTCTTCTACTTCTTCCCTTCTTACATCTTCATATTCTAAAACTTGTTCCTCCATTTCTCCAACTTCCATGTACTCAGAAGTTGGAACCTGAGGCCTCTGGATTTGTCTCTCCACTCTGCTCTTGATGAACTCGTCATCAGAGGTTGAAGATGAGGATTTTGAGGAGAAGACTCTGGAGTTTTCTACAAGTACAACAATGATGAGGTTACCTAGTACGAATAAGAACTTTGAGTCCAACAAGGTTGAAACAAAACTCGGGACACATACAATGAAAAAACTCTCCCAACATTGAGTCCAAGAACATACCAAGTATTCAAAGAGGTGGGGGAATTTTAGTTTTGCTTCTCCTAGTACTTGCAAGCTTTTCACTTATCTACCTTAGACGACTACTTAATGAGGAATGATAAGAAATTACATGCATTATTTAGTTTTGATTATGAAGTAAAATCTATGATTTTTGACAGAGTACAATGGCGCAGTGTGATCATGTAGCCGGCTCCATCTAGTGGGATAAAAATTTTATTGTTGTTGTCGTTCTGAACTAAAAAATGAGAACTCAGATTTAAATTATTTGAAATATGTATCGTTGCAGCCTGAGCTGGGATCTTCACAAACAGAAAGTGGAAACACACTCCAATGCAGCAGCAGAGTCCCACAACCACACCAAACTTCTCATCCAAGATGGGTCAATCAGATACATATCACCCCTGCAAGAGCCCTTTACGATGGCCTTTGCACACCTTTCTGCGGATTCAGCTGGCGTAGTCTTCAGGTGAAACTACCAAACACAATGGTTACAAGTTCAAGCTTTTGGCAATGCTAAGTTGCAAATATATATGAACTATAGTTTCCTTTGTAAAATGGAATGAGAATTGCTTAAAAGGCTACCTGTTATAGATATTGATCATCTGCCAATTCTGACTTAATCAACCCAGGAGTCACTATAGTTATCCCTGTATCCCACCAAATTCAGCTCTTAATGTCTCAAAGAAGCTTTGCGTTGCTGCTTTACCTGCCTGAAACTTATCACAATTATAATCCACTCCATAAAACCATGACATTCAAAAAAAAGAAAAAGAAAACTTGTGTAAGTGTCTTACATTGTAGAAGCTCAACCTTGGAGTGGGGTACCATGCTGTGCTTGAAGAAATCACAACAATCTTTCCTCTGCTTTTTCTCAGGTGTGGTACTGCAAAATGCGTAGCATACACTGAACCCCAGAAATTTACTCCCTAACAAACCAAACGTCATCAAATCCAACATAACTTTTACTGATGATGTTCGTGAATTGATTAATTTCCCAAGACATGCAAGAATTAGATGATCAAGTACCATGATTGGAGCCAAATCAGGAAACTTCTCAGAAAATTCTTCAAACAATTTGGGTTGAGTGATCCCAGCATTGTTCCCCAAATGATCCACTGTTGCACATGTTCAATAATAATATACTCTTTTTATATTTTTTATAAGAGCCCAAAATTTAAATTTACTTTGTCCTTTTTATAAGAGTCTGATAAAAGTTGTCTGAACACTTAATGAATTTTTTCCATTTTTGTCCCTCATTAATTATATATATCATATTAATTAAAAAGTTGACAATGCTTATATTTACTCTATTTCTCTCTCTTACTTATCCCTAATAAATAAAGGCATGCTTGGAAAAGAATGTTTATTTCATACATACTTATTATTTTTAACTAATTTTAACCGCTTTCTTAAACTGCGTAATTCGGTTATTGAGCTCTTATAATACCAGAGTGAATAAGTTCTTATCTACAAAGAGAGTGCTAGGATTTCATCCTTTTTCTTTCACCTATATGGTGGTGGTATCGGCTGATGTGCTGAAGTAACGGATAATCATGCAAGAAGCTGGGGTAAAAAGAGAAGGAACGGATTCCTAATGGAGAGGAGACTATTTGACATCTAACTTCACTGGAAACAGAAAGCTAAAAGAGAGGAGGAGGATCGTCAACTAATTGGAATAGTCCTTACAAGTTCCAGAGTGGGTTATGGTGTGGTAAGAGATTATTGTGTTGTGATCTTCGATTTTGATCTCCAGTGGGTGCTTCCAGGGCTCTTGGCAGTGCCATATGGGTCGAGGTGGGGGTACGATAAACTCTCAGTGCAATGGAAGACATCACCAAGTAAGTTGATGGGTGGAAGTTGGGGTTTTTCAATTGATGCAAGGAAACCAAAGGCTTACCCACTGAATATGTCTATACCCTTTATTATTAGTGTTCTAAACCATATTCCTTGTCCAAAGTTTAAGAAGTACAATCTCAAAGACTCATGTATCCATCTTAAAAGGGCTATAAGTGTCACTGGGATTTATGCTAAATCTTTTGCTATTCTAAGATCCATGGATTCTGAGGTTAGTGGGTTATTTAAATTTCAAAGCTTTTATACTGATGTTGTCTTGGGATTAGGCGTTAAGAATAATAGTATGGCTTGTTTTGTTGTTGGCTTTAATATGTTGAGTATTTATGATTGTCTAGAAGGTTTGATACAAGTTCGAGCTTGGTTAATCTGGCAATATTGGGAGGCTATCTGTATTTATCTTTTGATTAGAACAAATTATAAGCCAATAAATTTCAACAAAGTTGTCATTGTCCCGATAGAATTAGTGAAAACGGCTAGTAGGTGGAGAAGAGTAGGAATGAATGATCACAGAGTTCAAAATTGGGCTATTGAGTCCCTTTCTAAAAATAGTGATAACTGGTTTGATGTATCTGAATGTGGGAAAGAGGCTTGTTATTGTGTTGGTCTGAATTGTAATGTATGGTTATTAGATGATCATTTTAGAATCATCAACTTAAGTCTGTTTAGTAAGTTTGTGTCATTGGCCAAACATGTGCCTGTTCAGTATGATTGTCAACACTGTTCATTTTCGGGCTAGACATGTGCCTGTTCAGTAGGCATGGCAACACTGTTCACCATTGGGCTGGAGTTGTGATTCTTTCTTTGATTGTTGTATTGATTTGTGTTTAATATGTTTATTGCCTCTTTGAGAATTCTCTTGTCTTATGGAATTAAATCAGGAACCATTCTTGCATATGGAGTCCCATGGAAGCAAATTTGGTAGCCGGATAGATTGCCAGAGCTTCATTGAATAATCTAATCCTCTGAAATGGGTTTCTCGACCTCCAGAGCTATAGGCCTCTTTAGCGTCAGGTGTTCAAGATGTTTCTTTTGATAATGTTTTATATTCTTGCTACAATAAAGACTTTTTAATGGCTTGTGTTTCTATCTCTAATTACTATGTTTGGAGTTTATTTAATATTTTCAATTTGTTGGTTGTGTTTTTTTCTTCTAAGACGTTGTAATTTCTATTGATCTTAATATAATTAGTTTCTTTGATGAAAAAAAAAGAGTAAGCTCTTATCTTAATTAACAAAATCATATTGTAAACACTTGTACATTTATATATAGTAGAGTGTGTGTGTCCTTACATTGGCCAAAATGGTTGATGGTTTTGTCAACAAAACATTGAGTCTTGAATATTGGAAACACCAGCGGGAATGATAATTGCATCTGGTGAACCCAGTTGAAGAGCTTTGTCAAAGACTGAACAAAAATGATCTGTAACCAAAATATTTAGGGAAAAGAGTGTTGTATTATTCATGAATGTGTATATTTATACAAGTTAGATGCTATACAACTCTGTAACTAACTATGGTTAATAATACATAACAATACATAACAAAATAATACCTAAGTAACAAAATGTGTTATAATACGGTTGACACCCCCCGGAAGCTGGAGCATGTATATTGGTCATGCCCAGCTTGGATATAAGCTCATGAAACCTCTTAGGATGTAAGGGCTTAGTGAAGACATCAGCCAGCTGATATGAACTTCAAACAGGTAGAAGATGAATGAGTTTGGACTGAATTTTCTTATGAACTATATGATAATCTAATACTATATGCTTTGTTCGCTCATGGAAAGTGGGATTGGCAGCAATCTAAATTGCGGACTGGTTGTCACAATAAAGTAAAGCTGGATCCATATGAGAAATATCAAAATCATTAAGATAGACAAGCCATTGCACTTCACAAGTTGTTGAGGCAAGAGCCTGGTATTCAGCCTCAGAAGATGATCTAGAAGCAGTAGCCTGTTTCCTTGCTTTCTATGAAATCAAAGAGGAACCCAGAAACATAGCAAAACAAGTAATAGAACAACGTGTGTCAACACAACTAGCCCAATCTAAACCACTAAAATATCTCAATCTCAAATCAGAATCAGAGAAGAAAATTCCAGCACCAGGGGATGATTTTATATATCTTAAGACACGGTGAGCAACTTGCATATGACTATTTCTTGGATTAAACATGTATTGACTTAACTGTTGAGTTACAAAACTTAAATCTAGTCTAGTAGTGGTCAAGTATTGAAGGCGACCAACTAACTTCCGATAAAATAAAGGATTATCAAGAGGTTTACCTTTATCCTTTGAAAGCTTTAAATGTGGATCCATAAGACAATCTACAGGGCGACATGCCAAATATCATGTATCCTCAAGTAACTCCAATGCAAACTTGCGTTGTGAAAGAAAGATATCCTCCTTAGACCAAGCAAGCTCAAGGCTAAGGAAATATCAAAGTTCACCAAGATCTTTAATGGTAAAAGCTATCTGAAGCTGCTATTTAACATAATTGATCTCAAATAAGTCATTTCCAGCCAAAACCACATCATCCACATAGACAAGTATGACAGTAAATGAATCAGAATTGGCTTTAAAAAATAGAGAAGGATCAGAGGCTGATTGGCAGTATCTATAAGATGATAAAGCTGAAGATAACTTGGAATACCATTGGCGACTAGCCTGTTTAAGACCGTATAAGGATTTTTGCAATTTATGAACCATATTGGGCATAGAAGGGGTGAAACCTTTTAGAAGATCCATATAAACTTCTTCGTTTAAATCACTATGTAAGAAAGCATTGTTTACATCTAATTGATGCAAATGCCAATTCTTTGTTGTTGCAATAGAAAGAAGTAAACGAAGTGTAGTCATTTTAGCAAACGAGGAAAAAGTATCAAAATAGTTAATACCCTCGGTTTGTGTATACCCCTTCACAACCAATCTTGCCTTATGTTGCTCTATGTCCCCATTTGCTTTGTATTTGGTCCTGAAAACCGATTTGCAACCAATGGTTTTCTTGCCATGAGATAAAGAAGTCAAGGTCCAAGTATGATTCTTTTCAAGTGCACTAATTTCTGCAGCCATAGCATCCCTCCAAAATTGGTGTTTAACAGCTTGGTGGTATGTTTTTGGATCAGAATTAGAAGTAACAGCAAGAATAAAATGTTTATAAGGATGTGTTAGAGAGGAATAAGATAAAACTGAAGATAAAGGATACATAGGAGAGCTTTCCCTGCATGATTGATCAGCAGTAGTAGTAAGGGCACAATTATATTGTTGCAGATATGATGGTGGATCATAAGGCCTAGTAGAATGCCGAAGAGGAGGTAAAATAGGTGATGTAGTAGCAGGGTAAGGAGGAGGCAAAATATCATCAAGATAGGGTGGAAAAGATTGAACAGTTGGCTCAATAGGGTTAGAAGAAGAAGTGACCTTGTCATCTTTGAAAGGAAAAACAAGTTCATGAAAAACTACATCATGAGAAAGAAAAATTTAATTGGAATGCAAGTCTAGTAATGTATAAGCCTTTGATCCAACAGGAATTCCCAAAAACACACATTTCTTTGATCTAAGATCAAATTTAGAATGCATGGAAGCTAGTGTTGAAGCAAAACACAATGAACGAAAGACCTTAAAATTAGAATAAGAAGGAGAAACATTATACAATCGCTTAAAAGGGGTAAAATTTTGGATAGTAGGTGATTGGAGACGATTGATAATGTAAACATGTAAAATAGTAAATGACCGATAGCATATTGGATTGAAATAATAATACTCGAGCAACATTCAAAATATGTTGATGTTTACGTTTGACTAAACCATTTTGTTGAGGAGTCTCAACACAAGTTTTTTGATGCAAAATGCCCTTTGATGCATAAAATTCAGGCATGGAAAATTCAATTCCATTATTAATTCGTAAAACTTTGACAGAAGTGTTAAATTGAGTTTCTACCAATGTTAAAAAATTTATTGGATGCATTCTTGCTTCAAATTTAGTTTTCATTAAAAAGAGTTAAGTATATCTAGAGTAATCGTCAATGATAGCCAAAAAAATATTTATGCCCTTGAATAAAGGAAACCGAGAATGGCCCCTAAATATCAACATGAATCAAATCAAAGGTTTTATTACTAAAACTTACACTTACATGGAAAGTAAGACGTTTTTCCTTAGCAAAGTGACAAGTATCATAAGTAAGGGAATGAGGAGTACAGGAAATGTCTAAAACTTTCTTTTGTAAAATAGTAAAAGTTGAGTCGGATAGGTGACCCAACCGATGGTGCCAAAGAGTATATAATAAATCAGATTTTGTGGCCTAATTGATTTGAGAAGGAGGTGTACCAATCATATATGCACGCAAAAGATAAAGCCCTTCAAAGAGTTTAGCTATACCAATCATTAGAGAAGGTTGGAGTAAGTGAATATGTCACACATGAGAAGAAAAAGTTAGGAAACAGCCTAAGACATGGTTAATTTGGAAACAAAGATAATGTTCAGTGAATAACTAGGGAGAAAAATAGCATTGGTTAAAACCAAAGCAGAAGATAAAGTCAATGTGCCTGAAATTGAAGCAATAGCATGTGAACCAATTGGTAAACTAACATATATTAGAGAAATAGAATGAAAAGAAGAAAATAGATCTAAAGAACAACAAACATGATCAGTTGCACCCGAATCAATAATCCAAGTATTGACAAAAGACACTGAGGAGATTGAATTACAAATACCTGCAACTGGAAGAGAAGCAAAAGATGAAAGATGATTGAATGAAGATACAGAAGGCTGAGATGAATTAAGTAGATCAAGAAGACAGCTATATTGATTGGCTGAGAGCTGAGGAAGAACAGAGGCTATCACATAAGGTTGTAAAGAAGTGGAACTGGCTGTAACAATACTTATATCTTGAGAAGAAGCATAAGATTGAACCGAGACTTGATTAATCATGGCAGAAGAACTTGAATTGTGAATCTTGAATCTAAGAGGGAATCCATACTTCTTATAGCAAGTTTCTTTAGTGTGGCAAGGTTTACCACAATAGGTGCATTGCTCATTATTATTATTATGCGATTTAGATCCAAAAAAAGAACCAGCAGAATTAGGTCTTACACCTTTAGCAAATAAAATTTTGGACTCAGGTAATACTGGATTTTCACGTTCTTGCTAAAGAACCAGAGAAAATACTCAATTAATAGGAGGCAGAAGATTGAGAAGCATGATTTGAGACTTAACTGAGGCAAATTGTTCATTGAAGCCTTTTAAGAACTGAATGACCTAATCTTCATCTCTATGATGGAGAACACTACTAGTAGAACCACATGTACAAGCTTTGAGAGGATGAATATTAGAAAATTCATCCTATAAAATCTTCAGCTTAGTGTAGTAACCACTGGCATTGGCACTGCCCTGCTTTAAACTATAAATTTCCTCTTAAGGTTCGACAATATGACACACGTCAGATTGGCAGAAGCGAGAAAGAAAATCATCTCAGATTTCATATGATAAATCGAACCATGGAATACTCTTAGCAATAGATGGAGTCATGGATTTGGTGAGCCAACCTTGAACTAGGTTATTACAACGCTCCCACACCGGAAAGAGCGAATCAGAAGACAACGATGGAGAGATCGTACTATTGACAAACTGCAACTTATTTTTGGAGAAGAGGACTTCGCATGGAGTGTGCCCAGCTATTATAATTCGAGCCATCAAGCGAGGGGGGCGACAAGAACCAAGGCCGAATTCTCATTTGGGTGAATGTAATAAGGACTCGCGTGATCAAAAGTGGCGCCTGAATCGAAAGCCATAGAAATTGAAGACTAAGAAAAGAAGATCTAAAGAGAGAAAGTCTTCGAGGAAGACGAAGGGTAAGAGAAAGGAAAAAAAATTAGGTGGCTCTAGATACCATATGACCAAAATATTTTGGGAAAAGAGAGTATTGTATTATTCATGAATGTGTATATTTATGCAAGTCAGATGCTACACAACTTTGTAATTAACTATGATTAATAATACATAACAATACATAACAGAATGATAACTGAGTAACAAGATGTGTTATAACACGGTTGGCACGATCTTCTTTTCTGGCTTCAAGGGCCAAAGGAGACCCTCTTCTAGCATACCCATAAGTCAAATCCTTCTCATTTCAAGATCACATTATGAATCAAAAGTCAAAAGGGGCCTTTTATTTTTGAAGAAAGATTACACTTTTGGGAGAGTGAAGTGTTGAATTGAAAATGAAGGGAAAATATGAACACAGACCTTACCAATTCCTGAAGATGCTCCGGTGATGAAAACAACTTTGCCGGCAACAGATTCATGTGTTTTGCAGCTTTTGAAGAGGGAAGATAAGAACTTGAACACATAATAGGGAGGCGAAGAAAGTTGATGGAATAAGCGTTATGTTCAGCAAATCATGAATCAAATCCATTAATTCTTGGGCTGAAAAGCTAAAAGTTAGTATGGCAAACAGATAATAAGGCCCCTAAAGCAATTAATGGTGGAATGCATTGTGTGTATTCAAATAAAAATAAATTATATGAATTTGTTTTCTTACTCATTTTATATAACCCACTTGCACAATCCAGACGGACAAAGTTATGATATCTGTGAGTATCTTGCCGCGACCACAAAGGAGATGGATCTGTCCATGTGATTGATCTCTGGGGACACATTGGCCAAAAAAGTTGCGCATTCCAAAAATTTCCAACGTCTGTTTTGAGAATCCATCTACCACTACCAATTGCTGCCAAAAACAAACTGTAATTATATCCATCAAAGTTACACAACCAATATGAACAGTAACCAAATTTGTTGCTCTTAATATAGCAGCTCATTTATAAAAAAAAAAAAGAAAAAAAAAAGAACAGTCTATGTAGTTTTGATTGTAATGGTAAAAAAAGATGGGAACTAGAATTTAAATTCTGAAGTTACAACCATGGGACGGTTTCTTTAGCACACCTTCCATTGATGCTTGTGCTAGCTAGTTAATTATTTCACAGATGTCTCTTTGCAGCTTTAGCTGGGATCTTCACAAACAGAAAGCGGAAACACCACGCCAATGCAGCATCAAAATACCAATTCAACCACACACCAGTTCTCATCCAAGATGGCTCAATCAGATTTATATCACCCCTGCAAGTGCTGTTTACTATGGCCTTTGCACACCTTTCAGTGGATTCAACTGGCATACTCTTCACTTGAATCTATCAAATGCAATGGTTAGAAATTCAAGTTATTCATAATGGTTTCTTGCCACCGAGTCATAGAAGCATAGAAGTGTGTAATGGAACCTGTTGGCAGTGCCATACTCAATCATGATGAACATTTAATGTCCTTGCCCTCTTAAACATTATAAATGGGAAGCATGCATAGCAAAATTTACATTTTACAAAACCTAAATCAAGTTAGTTCTTATGTTCATTATTTTGAACACTTCATATTTTACACCTGTTTGTCTTGCCAATGGATACTCTGTTTCCAATAACACTTTAAAAGCATATGCTTGCTAAGGTGAATAGCTACATGATAGGATAACCCTGTAAATATATGATGAACATGACATGATAACATTGATACTGCAGAAAGAAAGAAAGAAGAATATGATAAGCTGATTTATCCTAAAGTTATTCAATTCTCTTTTTTTTTTTTTTTTGCTAGGCAACACTTGTATGAAGTAGTTTATATTTTTAATATGAAATGAGAACAATTTAAAAAGCTACCCGAGAGAGAAATTCATCAGCTGTCATCTCTGACTTAATCACCCCGGGAGTCACTATGGTTATCCCTATATGTGCACCAAATTCAACTCTCAATGTCTCAAAGAAGCTTACTATTGCTGCTTTGCTTGCCTGAAACTTATAGCAGTTATAATCTCCTCAAATGAACCATGGCATTCAAAAAATGAAAACCATGTTAGTGTCTTACATTGTAGAAGCTTAGCCTTGGAGTGGGGAACCATGCTCCGGCTGAAGAAATCACAACAATCTTTCCTCTGCTTTTTCTCAAGTGTGGAACTGCAAAATGTGTAGCATACACCGAACCCCAGAAGTTTACGTCCTAACCAAACCAAGCATCATCAAATCCAACATAACTTTAAGAATGACAATGTTCATGAATTGATCAATTTCACAAGAAATGCAAGAGGTGATAGAGTACCATGATTGGAGCCAAATCAGACAACTTCTCTGAGAATTCTTCAAACAATCTGGCTTGAGTGATTCCAGCATTGTTCACCAAATGATCCACTGTTGCACACATTCGATAATAACAAGTTCTTGTTTTGATTACCGATAATGAACATAAACTATGTGTGTATGTGTAACTAGAATGAAAGTTAGTTACATTGACCAAAATGGTTAATGGTCTGGTCCACGAAACGCTGAGAGTCTTGAATATTGGAAACATCAGCAGGAATGATAATAGCATCTGGCGAACCCAGTTGAAGAGCTTTATCAAGGACTGAACGAAGACGATCTTCTCTTCTGGCCACAAGGGCTGAACGAGCCCCTCTTCTCGCGTACTCGTAAGCCAATTCCTTCTCATTTCAATATTACATAATGAATCAAAAGTCAAAGGGGGATATTTATATTTGAAGAAAGCTTACACTTTTGAGAGAGTGAAGTGTTGAATGAAAATGAAGGGAAAATATGAAAACAGACCTCGCCAATTCCTGAAGAGGCTCCGGTGATGAGGACAACTTTGCCGGCCACAGATTCATGAGGTTTGCAGCCTTTGAAGAGTGAAGATAAAAACTTGAACACATAGAAGGGAGGGACAAGCAAAAGCAAGGCGAAGAAAGTTGATGGAATAAGCGTTATATTCAGCAAATCATGAATCAAATCCATTAGTTCTTAACGCTGAAAAGCTAAAAAGTGATTATGGCAGTCGTCTGTTGCAGGGGTTGACCTGCTGTGGCTTCGCCGGCCGATCACTCCAGAATTCTACTTATATTCAATTAATCGAGACATGGTGTGTATTTAAATAAAAATAAAGCATACCTACATTTTTTAAAACTTATTTTATTCTACGCACTTGCACACTCAAGACCAAGAAGGGAATCCATGAATATGATAGCCATCCATGTGATGGAAAACAGTTGCTTTTTGGCGCTGGGACCAAAAAAGTTGAGCATTCCAAATATAATAAGGAAGACATCGACCACTACCAATTGCTGCTATAAAACTCTGTGGTCTTCACTAATCACTATTGTCAAGCAATCAAATTTTAATTGTTTTTTATCTATTTGTGTAGTCCCTTATTACATCTATCGAAGTTACACAACTGATACCAACGACCAAATTTGTTAGTTCTGATATGAGTAGCCCATTCATAGGTTCAATATCACAAAATAAACTATCACTTGCAAATAAATTCATAGATTTCTTATCAGACAACGTATTTTCTGGACGAGCACTTTAATGCTCATAAATCAGAAATTATTGATCCAATCATCCTATTTGTATTCCCATTTTCTGCTATCCAAAATAGGATCAGAAACTGAAACCAATCAAAATTATCTTTTTGGTCTCAATTGATCAAACTCTAAAAACAAGTATTAATTAGTAATACTTGATAATCTCCCACTATGTGTCTAAACTCACTCTAAGTAACTGCTACACTGTAAAAGGTTAAGCTCAAGCTTCAATTGTTCATTCACTCTGGCAATGAAATCATCAGCCCTTTTGCTCAGTTCATCAGAATCACAAGCCAAACCCAGTTCACCTTCTCCTTCTTCATCTGCTTTCTCTTCTTCTACTTCTTCCCTTCTTACATCTTCATATTCTGAAACTTGTTCCTTCATTTCTTTCACTTTCATGTACTCAGAAGTTGGAAGCTGAGGCCTCTGTATTTGTCTCTCAACTCTGCTCTTGATGAACTCGTCATAGTAAACATCAGAAGTTAAAGATGAGGATTTTGAAGAGAAGACTCTGGTGTTTACTACAAGTACAACAATGATTAGGTTACCTATTACGAATAAGAACTTTGAGTCCAACAAGGTTGAAACAAAACTTGGGACACATACAATGAAAAACACTCTCAACAGAGAGGCAAAGTAAGGCAGGAACAGAGGGATGCAACAGAACAGAATGCAAGTCAAAGTAATCAAGGAATAAAAATACAGATTATCAAGAAACTGATGCGTCTTGTATCTCTTCATGGCTTGAATCTTCTTGATCTGGGTAGGATCCATTGAGGGTGGTTCTTGAGTTAGAGAATATAGTGAAGAGTTAATCAGACCGAACTTGGAGCATCAGAAAGTACAAAGTGATTTATAGGTTCGAGAAAGAGTTTTTTTAATTGGTCAAAAGATTCACATGCCTCTTTTATCAATTATCATCATTGTATATATGTTTTTAAAAGCATGACTGACTTTCTATAAAGCCAAGAGACATGGTGGCGTGGAGATTTGTAGGCCCTTTTTTCCCCCTTTGAGTTTTGATTATTTACCCTCCTTCTCTGCTAAATATTCAGACGCGTGTTTTGCTTTTACCTCATTGTGCAGAATGAATATGCCAGAACAATCAGCCAGAATGCTTCAAATTGATTCTCTGATTGTTATCCCGCGCCAATGTGACGTTGATTCTGTGTTAAACATCATCATCCCCATATAATCTGTTCAGAACAAATGTTATGAGTCCCACGTATGAGGCTCTCCTTTTGAATATACTAATTTTTTGGAATGCTTTGGACTTGTTTTCATAACAAATGTAATTTTATTAAGAGTCTATGTTTATAGAAAGGGCCATTCACAGAGGGCTTAGTAACCACCATTTAGTAAAAGTTGTGTTGTGTTTATAAAAAAAAATCTACATAATATAAAAATATAACTCTTCATATATATGTTTGCTCACGAATCAACATATAAGATTCATAAATCTAACAAATTGTTATGATTTCTAATTGGAGAGATGTTGTTTTAAAAGTCACCACTTCAAGACATTACTTTATGCCCTATAAATACTTAGTACTCCCAGTTTCTAATTGGAGAGATGTTGTATTCATTAGAGATCAACCATTCCAACAAGTTAACTTTATAAGTGTGATTTATTTGTTAAAAAACTATTCCTACTAATAAGCTAGTCTTTTAAAATTGATCTTTCCTTAAGACTTGTGTTTATAATAAACAAATATGGCCATAAGGAAACAAGGATAATCTCACTTTTTCCTTTTGTGGCAGTATTGGAAGATAAGTTAGATGGAATTTCATTAAAGGAACTCTTAATGCATTTTCTCTTGGATATCTATCTTACCGCAGAAGGCTTATTGTCAAGTGGGACAGAACTTGAATGTAGTCATTGAAATATGCATGGCAATGTCAGAGAAGGAACATGATTATGTTCGTGGAAATTGAAGATTTGGTTTTAAGAGTAACTCAAAGCTAACTGATAAAGAATTCTGTGATTAGATCAGACTTAATTAACACAAGAAGACAATTCGTGGAGGTTCCTCTTCATTTTCTGTAAAGATAACTTTCAACAGTTATTGGATTATCCAGGCTAGCGCGCGAATCATGTCAGTACAACTTGCGATTTTTTTTTTCACAGAAAGAGTTGTACTGCAATGAAATCTCTGCCCAGAGAAGCATTATAAATGGAACAAAGTGATTAATATTAGTTCAAACCCAATGACGAAGAAAACAATATAATATGAATATATCAGCCACAAGTGTGGGATTAATACGAGTACTTTGGTAGCTTGGTCATGTGATTACTTTATTGATCTCAGGCTGTTTCAGAGATATGTGATGGGGCGATTTTATTTTATATTTTTCTGCAAAAGTTGCTACAATAAAGCAACTTGTTTAGTCGGTATCCAGGCCCTACCTTCTTAGAAAGGAAAACCAAATACCATAGACAAAGAAACCAAAGGGAACAAAACAACATTAAAGTTTTTGGAATCAATATTCATGTTCTACATTCTCTAGTTTGAAAACAAGGTATAGCAGCATAAAAGGAAAACTGTAGGGTTTCCTCATTCCTAAACTCAAATAGAGAAACTTAATTCATAAGATATTTGGATATAGTAAATTAAAAAATATTTAAAATTCATGGAATAAGCTTGTTAATCTTACATATATGTTTAAAGTTGTTATAAATAGGTTTTGAGTACAAAAGAAATTAAAATACTTTATGTTTGAATTAATAGGAATTTGGATCTGGAATTAGATATGGACCGAATTCATTATTTAGACCAAGTCCAAGTAAATTTTTATCGTAATTTGTTTAGAATTTTAAATATCTAATACGTCTTAATTATTTCAAATATAGATCATCTTCTTTTAATATTATCCAAACATATGAACTTGGTGTCTCGTTCCACTTTCTTGGCAAAGCGCTGCTGTTTGCTTGTCCAATAATAATATTTCTCAAGCGTTGTCTAACTATTTGAAATACACATTCTCGTAGCATTTGAAAAACGCAACTAGATTTAGGGTTAAAAAACATTACAGACTTTATTTTTTAATCTAATATATATATATCCAAACCTCTTCTAGTAGTGCAATGGCATGTAGATCATCCTTTAATGACAGTTAACAGGGTTCGGAACCGTTACGATGCCTATCCTTTAGATAGGCACCGAGAACTCGTCCAAATCTAGATCTGAATGATTCACATTGATTTTCTTAAAATGGGTGATTTTTGAATTAAAAAATTATTTTTTGAAAAAATATTAGTTAAGAGATTATATTTATTTTAGATTTTGTACCCATTAAAATATTTTTTTTAAAAAACAAAAAATAAAAAAATTTAAATCTAGAGCATCCAGATTTGGATAAACAGGGAACTGATTCCACATCCATCCCTACATGTAAACAGTACTTGCCAATAAACAAAAAAAGAGCTTAGCTATATTTTATTATCCAATGCCGTGGAGCATTTATGTCATGATCCTAAATTTGATTGCTAAAATATTCAGAATAAGGCTTGGTTGAGCTTCTCTAAAGCTGAGAAACTGAACATGCATGATTCATCCATTATATAACTAAAGAGAAAGAGAATAACTATCATTCACATCTGCAATGCAACTATACAAACTTGAATTAGTGAATTGGTCTGCTGAAATGATGGGGCCAGTTTTTTTTTTATTATTATTTGCAGCTCATAAGCAAACTACATTAAGAACATTGTTATTCAGTATGAGTTTATTAAACTTGTTTACGTGTTATTAATTTATTTCAACCGAAATTATTTGATTTCTTATCACGTCTTGCATTCCTACTTTGTGGAAGTTCTAGGTCTCTAGAGTATGGATCATAGGCATTGGACTTTTTTTTGGGGAAAATTACAATAAGGTCTAAATAAATGAAAATATGAAGAAATGGTCCCAAGGGGTTGTTAATGATAACATAAGGATCCTCTATTAACAACATAAGGATCATCATTAACAACCCCTTAGACCATTTCTTTATATTTTTATTTGTTTAGAACCTTATTCTAATTTTCTCTTTTTTTTATCAGTAAATGGATTAGCCCCTTAATCATTAGCGAGAAGGGATCAATAATGGCATTCAATTATTGTGTCTTCTTTCCTCTTGCTTTTCGCTTTTTTCTCATGTTTCCTTCTTTTTTTCAACTTTTTCCCTCCATATTTCCAATCACCAAGTGTGAACAGAAACACAGCTTTAAGAAAAACTAATCGTAGCAGGACTAGCTCAAGGACTCATAATAATTCACAATTTGAATACATTGACAGAAAGAAGTGCAAAAACACTAAGGGCAACTAGTGGACTAATATAATTGAAAGCTGGCTAGAGTTGGAGATTGGCACAATTTTTAATCATTTTATGGTTATTGGTTTGTCTTCCACTTTTTTAGTAATGAAATTCCATGCGCAGTGACTTTTCTTTACTTCTGTCTTTTTTCTTTTTTTTTTCAAGTGCTCTGTGAAAGAAAAATCAGCTGCGCTTAGATGCAGCCAATCTTGCAACCTTTCACGCCTTGACATCAGGATCTGTGGAAGGAAAAAAAAAAATTGAAAAGAAAACCGAAAGCACTCTAATTCATTATTATGTTTCTTTGGTCGTATCTCTACGTTATTGCCCTGAACGATGTGTCATAAAAAACATAGTACTAGTAATATACAATCAACTGGCTCATTAGAAATCGTCTAAACTGAATCCATGTTCTTCCAAGGCATTCATGAACATGAGCCATGGAACACTATACTAATAATTACATTAGAATTCACGTGTGTCAGAAATAACATTGCATTACATATGATGAAATAGGGTGAACAACAAAGTCATATTTAACAGTGTATTAATTAAGACCAAGCAAAGGCGATCGAAGCCGAAGAAGCGAAAATACTGAGGATATCACTGTGCATGCATGCATGGCTACTGGCTAGCACCTTCGATAAGCCTCCTGATCCCCCTATTTCCATAATAATATCACATCAATATTTAATAGTGTTTATTTTTTTAAAATTTGAAAATGTATATAAACGCAGGAACTCACTTTCTTGGGGCTGATGAAATCCACAAACTTCTTGGTCTTGCCACCGTTATGTTTGTGGTCTCTGGCAGTCAGATATTTCCTGATATGTCCTCTCACAAACCTTTCATACAAGAATGCTGCTCCCTTGAACTGTGGCAGGACCAGCCATGCCACCAACACCAGCTTCACATCGTACCAAAATGGCAGCCTTCATATTTTATTACCAAAAACATTTTTCATAAGTCTCTAAAACCTCTGAATAATTTATACATCAACGGTTATGAAAATAAAAAAGACACTAACCACTCTAGAAGTGGTTGCAGAACCATCTCAGCAAGAGTGAGGAAGGAGTACAGGATCCAGTAAGCAAGCCACTGCTCATCATCCAACTTAGACGTGCTCTCTATGGCTATCACCGATGCATACCTAAACCATAAATAAATAAATAACCCAACAAACAAAAATGCATGGATTTATAGTAGTCGGAGACACTTACAAAGGGTACAATAATGTCACCACCGGCCTGCAAATCAACACAAACAGTCATTTCGGAGACAAAGAACAAAAACAACAAAATGAAAGCAGAGAGTGAAAATGGTAGATATATACCCAGCGAGAGAATGAAGCTGGGTGATTAGGGTCCAGAACTTTCCCATCTTGAAGAAGAAGAAAACGACGAATCAAAGAGTAAAGTGAAAGGAGCACTGCAAGTTTTGAAAGACAGAACGAGTTAGAAATCCGAGTGGGGTCCTGTGGCTGTGGGGTGGTGATGATTTATATCCAAGGATGGAGGGAAGGACACGTGGCAACAGATGTGGAGGTATCGGATTCTGCCCTTAACGTGTCCTTCATCCTCACCGTCTCTCTTAATTACATATTTTTATCCTCAAGGTTCTTTACCCAAAGTACAAGCCGCGTGTTCACGCTTCCCAACAACAAATCCAGGTCGGTGACACGTGCCGCCTCATGGACTCCTCTGTTGACGAGCTAACCTTGGGCCTTTCCCTTCTCTGTAACCGGAAAACAAAAACCTGTGGGGGCCCAAATGTTTATGAAATGTACGTCTCGGAGTTGGTTTCTCTGTTTGCCGCGCTCATTTTCTCACAAATGCTGGGTCCTTTTGCCTAAAATAAATCACCAAAATAATGGACAAGCATTCCTCTCCTTCAAAATTAGAAGGGAAAATTTTATTTGATGGCCCAACTTCGTGAAATTTATAAAATAAAATACTTCATTCGATGTATAATATAAAATACTTTAAATAATTTACGAAAAATCAAAAGTAACAATTAAATCATTAAATATATCTTAAATTAATTTTTTTCATTTTTACCTTTATTAGAAAATACGTTATGAGTAGGAAAATTAGAAATCAATATTAATTATAAGACAAAACTGAAAAATGAGCATTAATTATCATATATGTGATTTATATTTTGAACCAAACAATTCTTTTAGAAACACTCTATATTGTGGACTAAGGGGTGTATATTAAAATTCTATAACAAATTAATACTTAATTGTGGTTCATCATTTTTCTTTCTCCTTCAAAACCTTGCTTAACACGGTGAATTTGAAAAAAAAAATCAATTTAAGATAGATTTAATAAGTTAACTACCCTTCCTTAATTCTAGTGAAGCAGTTGAATCTAACTTATATTATAGATCCAGATATTTATTTATATTTGAAATTTTAAATAATTTTAAATTATAAAACATAAAAAAATTTATAATTTAAACTTCTTAAATTTAACCCAAAATATTAAATTATTATTGAATTTTATTTTATTTTATTTATAAATTTTACCGTCCTATTTTGAAGGAGAGGAATTCTCGTCAATTATTTTGGTGCTTTATTTTACCCAAAATGGCAATGTTTATGAGAAAAGGAGGTGGCAGACGAAGGGAGTAGCGGAGGGAAACCAACTCCGTTTGTTTCATTGGTAAAACTAAAATCTGATAGCAAAACTTCTTTTTTTTTTTTTTTTTGAGTAATGTAAAGTTTTGATATAGATAACCTAAACAAAACCCTATACCCTTATCAACTCTTACTTTTCTTCCGCTTCTGAGCCACCCTCTATATATTATTTTATGAAGAGTTAGAGGTGTTTCCAATTTTATTATTTATAGCTAAATCACGCTGCACCATATATAATTGAAGCGTTATGCATAGAAATAAGGAACTTGCTTGAAAAGGAGCCAATACAAATAAACACCCATCCTAATAAAATCCTCTTCTATTTTTGCGTGTGAGCTGTATAACAATGGAGGCTTCTCCTTATTTCCCTCACCCCCACACGATGCCCTCTCCTCAGATACTACATCTATTTCACCAATATATTAGGAACGTTCACAAAGCTTCCTTTTACTTCTTTATTCTTTGACTTGATGATTCTTCTCAATCTTTATCCCAACGAGTAGTTACACCTATATTTTTATTAGTCTTCGAGACACAAATCATTTGACCCACTTTACAAGATACTTTCATGTACTACGTTTTATATGGACATCACTTCCATTTAATTTCCCCCTTGTAGTTGAGTTGTTGATCTTCTCGTTTTTCTCAATTCCCTTTTGGTTGTCTCGCTCATCAATATACTAATTAGCGAGCAATATAATGGCAGCCACGGCGAGCATAAGGTTATTAACTTTTCCCGGAAAACTGATCGGCAGGAAATTAGAGAAGCAAAATGGAGAGATGTTACATATGGGTTCTTGTTTTTGTGATAAACGAAGGCTGTCATTGATAAGCGCGAGTAGTGCTCAAAGTGATGTTGGGATAACCGTCAACGGCAAAAAGGTGAACGGAAAACATATCGCCGGGGAGGCTATTACAGCCGGAAAATTGGCAAATGAAAACGCAGCACTTGTTACCAGCTTGCATGGAAGATTTGTGGAGAGCAAGTTCGTTTACAGGCAGATCTTCGTGATCAGGTCGTATGAAATTGGACCGGACCAAACTGCCACTATGGAGACACTCATGAATTTCCTTCAGGTTAACTATTTAATTAATGATAAAGTTTGAAATATCATGAGTTTTTTTAATATGAGCTGGTATTGAAATGATATATGAACATTTAGGAGACAGCTCTAAATCATGTTACTAGCTCTGGGATTGGAGGAAAAGGATTCGGAGCCACGAGGGAGATGAGCATCCGGAAACTCATATGGGTTGTTACCCGGATTCAGGTTCAAGTGCAGAGATATAGCAGCTGGTAAAATTATTACTATCTCTTTTCCTAAGTATATAAGACCCACTCAATTTTTTTTAGAAAAATTAAAGAAGTTAATTAAATTATTTTAAAATATTTATATTTATCGTTATTTTCTCTAAATTAATTTTTTTGACTTATAAACTGATAACTAATATATAATTTAATCATACATTAGTTATGATATGATTATATAACTTATTTAGATTTTTTATTTTTTAAAAAAAAGCAATTAAGTCAGGATGAAAGTAGCATGAGGCTATTAATCTAATGTGACAATGCAACTTCTGAAAAGTGATTGATGAATTAATGTGACAGGGGAGATGTGATTGAGGTTGATACATGGGTTGATGCAGCCGGCAAGAATGGAATGCGCAGAGATTGGATCATCAGAGATCACTACACCAAAGAGATCATAACCAAAGCAACAAGGTACAATTAATAATATTTCATTATTTCATGGACAAGAACCAGAAAAAATGCAAATTGCATGGTACTTCATGTAATTTGCTTGGTACGTATGGTGTAGCACATGGGTAAACATGAATAGAGAAACAAGAAAATTGTGTAAGATGCCTGAAGAAGTGAGACAAGAGGTTGCTCCCTTCTTCCTCAACAGAAGGTCCATTTCCACTGAACAAACTGACTGTGAAAAGATTGACAAGCTCACCGATGAAACCGCCGAGAGGATCCGATCCGGCTTAGCTGTAAGTTAATTAAATTTACTAACTTGGTTGTGAATCTGATGTCGTACGTTGTTCAAATTCAAATTTTTGTGCTCAGTGTTGCTTTTTCATTATAATTAGCCAAGGTGGAACGACATGGATGCTAACCAGCATGTGAACAATGTGAAATACATTGGATGGATCTTAGAGGTATAGTGGTGCAATTTAAACGAGACTTTATGTTAAGTACAGAACATAGTATTGATTTTTTTTTTTTCAAGAACAAAAATGGTTATTACGAAACTAATAATGATGCGTGGTGAAATGTGTGTGTAGAGTGTGCCGATCAAAGCGTTGGAAGAATATAACATGACGAGCTTGACATTGGAGTACAGGAGAGAGTGTAGGCAATCGAATCTGTTGGAGTCGTTGACGAGTCCGACGGAGAGGGTGATCGGCGACTCCGATAATAACTCCGTCTACAGAAAACCAGACCTTCAATACACCCACATGCTTCGTCTTCAAGGTGATAAAAAAGAGGTTGTTCGAGCCAGAACTGAATGGAATCTGAAGCCCCTGATTTTTGATTCCATGCCCGATTTAAACCTTTAATATCTTGTCATTTCCATACTGTTCTTGCTTCCAAGTTTCGATGTCCTTCCTTCCTTCTTATTCTTTGTTTTAATCTTGTGCTGAAAATTTATAGTGCTTGTACCGTTGACGTTGAGAAGAGCCGATGCCTGATGAGTGTTGTTTAGCATTAAACTGATGATAGTTTTATGGGTGTTATTTGTAAATAATATATATCATGCTGAGATATATATATGAAAATGATAATAAAGAAGTAGACTTGTGTTTATATCTTGAACAGTGTAATTAATTGGGAATGACGTGTAGTTGAAGAAATAATGGAGGATTCATGCATGGATGTTTGGAGGAGGTTGGGGTTGATGAACTAAAATTACTGATGTTTTCAACCACCAGTATATTATACTATATGTTGAGTAATACATAAGAACCTCACTTTCCTATAACATATCGAAGCCCCTTTATCCTAAGCTCCTAAATTATCATGCAATTTAGTGGATCTTCTAACTCCTCATAATGCTATATAAATCATATTGGCGATATCACCTGTAAATAACATAGCTGATTCGAGTCGTGCTCAGTGACATCATTCTTGAGGGTTATTTTGCAACTACCGTTAAATAAGAAGTAGCATTCCTCATAATTAAATGAACCCTTTCTGTAAAACAAAGTGAGCAAAACTACAAAAAATAATAGAACCCAACAAGGTAAAACACTAGAGGAAGAAAGAGAAGTTGCTCAAGGTACACAAAACTTTAGTCTCATACCCCTTTTATAGACTGTGGATCACAAGAAAACATTAGGCACTTAAACATAATTAAACGTCGGTTACAAAATCATAAACCCACTTAATGAGTATTAATAGGGAGGTTATTGGCCGTTAGGATATTAAACACATTAATAGGTATTTATAATCCATTAAAGTAGTAATAAATCACTTAAATTAATCTTGTATTTTCATAAAAAATATTTCCAGTAAAAATGCTCAAAATACCACATTTAACTTACACACAAGGGAGAGGGAAATTACTGGATTTCAACTACATTACCGGTGGTCTATTATCGTGTGAGTAAGTTTATTCCTACTATTTGTTCATTTACTGGCCCAATATCACTTACTATTACTTGAACTCGTAATTTCATATATATAATGTGAGACTTTTTCTTTAACACACTCATACATGTTATTTACAACACTAAACGGCCTAATCACATTTTGAATCCCATTGATAAATCTCAAGTGTGATGATAATTCTAAATAAAGGAATGGATATGAAATGAAAAAGAAGGAATATTTTTCTGATTTGTAGTAAGGATGCTTTCCGTTATTTTCATTGAAAAGGTGCTTGTATATGGTAGTAGTGGACTAGTGGGAAGCATATATTGAAGATTCTAGGGGATGCGCCAACTTCGGCTCGTGGCGGATCTGGTCAAACCCAGTTATCAATTTTCTACGCTTTCTTTTGGGGCCCATGAACTCTCAATGAATAATTACCTTATTAATTATAAATGTAATATAATTAATTAATGTGAGAAATATTACATTATCATTCAGATTAGACATGTGAGCCTGAAAGTAAAATGATTAAGAATCGCAATGTTCACGTACGCCCATAATTCCTTTCTCCTCCCTCATCATTTTCATATATATAACCCTACATTATTACTTTATCCTAATTATTCATTCAGCCTTGCCCTACTTTGTATATCCACAGTACAGTCCCCATGTGATCAATTACTCATATTAAACACGTCTGGTCCTTTGTATAAGTTATTTAGTACTTTGGAGATGTGCCAGCCATAATGGTTGGAGTTGAAATGTAACCTTTGGATGAGTCGGTGGTCATAACTGCACGTGATTGCCACACCTCCCTCGACCCATTTTGTTCAACTCTGTACATTATGTATTCAATAGATTTGTTTGTTTGTATTAGTTTATACAAGCTTTATAAATGTTTATAAATTATGATCTATAAAATATGAAGTAATTTTTATGATCTACGAGGTAATTTTTACGGTCTATGAGGTAAATATATGAAGGAGATTTATCTCGATTTATATAAATCGGGCTTATAAAATAAACCCGATTATAAATTGAATTTCCAAACATGTGTTTTAACCGGAGCCTTATCTCAAACTTCATGCCCTAGTTAAAAATAATCTTATTATTTATCATTCATCAATTAATAATAGTGTGGCTTTGTTTGAGACCTTTGATGATATGTTTGGATTAATATTATTATCTTTTTTAATATAAAATCTAGTTGATTGTTTTAGAGATTAATAAAGTTAAATAAATTAGTTAATCATAAAATATGTAATGTATCATTTGATTATATATCAATTTATAAATTAAAAAAATTAATTTGATATAAAAAAGATAAATATAAATATTTTTAAAATAATTTTTAAAAAATTTTTAATCTTTTCCAAAAAAATTCTAACTAAAAACCTTATGTTAAAGACGGGTTGGCCACCAATGGCCTTTGATTCTGGTGGCATCGACTAAGAACAACAAAGCAGAGAAGGATCGCCCATAGTCTATGTTGTTGGTCGAAGATTGGTTCGACAAAGTGATTAAGGCAAAAGCTACAGTGGATGCGGTACCCAGTGGGATTCATTTAGCAGTTAAGGTTCTGGTTGTTGGCTTTACCTTGACAGATCAAAAAGCTACAAGGGAGCTCGAGTATCTCAGTCGCATCAAGCATCACAATCTCGTCTAGATGGAGATCCGAACAATGCAATATATGAATACATAAAAAATAGGAACCTGCAAAACTTGCTTCATATACAGTGTCACCACCCAGATTACCCAAATTCCTAATTCCAAATGCCAATCCCCTTATCTTTCTTTCTCATCTTTTTTTCTCCCCATCATATGCATGTGGTTTAATATTTTCTTGCATTAATGAGTGGACTTGGTAATTCAGCTCGGGAACTAGGGTCAAGTAAACTAAAGACTCGTTTGGATTAGCTTATAGAAGTTCCATAAGTACTTATAAATCGTGATTTACGGAATATAAAGTAACTTTTATGGTTTACGAGGTTGTTTTTACGGTCTACGAGGTAAATATGTGAAGGAGATTTATCTCGATTTAAGTAAATTGGGCTTATAAAATAAGTCCGATTATTAATAGAGTTGCTATAAAATTGAGTTAAAGAGGATCAGATGGAGCAACATGTGGGGGAGAAAAGAGGGAACTGTTCATGTAAACTATTCATCACTGTCTTCAAAGAGCTTCACGCGGACTGGGTTTCTTCTTCCAACAATGGCGAGCCGTGGATGCACATGGGGGGAAGATTGTCTTCTTTAGTGAGATGCAGTGAGAAAGCGATCTTAGTAGGAGACGGCAACGTCGTCTTGTTCTGTCTAAGCCACACAGAGAGAGAGAGAGAGAGAGGCGTGACCGATTTGTCAAAGTGAGAAAAAGCAAGAGATGAGAAAGGAGAATGAACGAGGACAAAAATCAGAAAGGGAATTAACAATATTCTTTTTTTGCCAACTTAAATTAACAATATTCAAAAATCCTAATTTGATATCTCTAATCTGATTTGAGATTGGTGGAATTGGAATCACTAATTTAGGATTCCTATATTTTAAATGTATTTATTTAAGATTTTCTCAAGTTTTTTAGGTCATAAGAGAATCATTTTACCTAAATTATTCACACCATCTGATATTTTAATTCGTATGTGCCTAACACTTTCTGCAAAATAGAAACAAAACGATAGCTTTATCACGTAGGGATGTAAATGCGTGATGAAATGGAAGGACATGGATGAGGTGGGTAATGGAATATTCTAGACTTTGGGCGTCACTCGTCTTCGGCGGCTCGCCTAACTTTGCTTTGTCGCTGGGCCCCACTTTATGCTGGGGTCCCCACATCGATCGCCATCTTCATTCCTTTCCCGCCCAACATGTGCTCATAGTTGTCAAATCCGGTTCAGGACCGATCGATCGATCGAGAAACCGGTCTGATTTGGAATAGTGACTCAGTGTTTTTTTTTTATATAATTTTATATTAATAAATCTGAAATTTTCATCAGTTTGATCTCAGATTTGTTCTGATTTGACTTCGGTTTGATCTATTAATCATTGATCTAATATCCCGACTGATTTAATGACCGGTACTTTGCATACCCTCTTTTTTTTTTTTGCCAATGCTAAGCATCTCCTCTTACTCTTCCCTTCACCACTCAATTCAAATTTTTAAATACTTTCTATTTTAAGTATTCAATCTTATACGGAAATATTATATATTTTTCATTAAAAATTAAATATGAATAAAAGTTGCCTAAATTTTCTCCTTTGGGCAATGTGGAGAAATTTGATTTTGTCAAGCCCTTTTTTTAAAAAAAACAAAAAGGACAGGATAGGTTAAAAACTTTCCAGGTCTTTTTATTTTTTTAACATGATTTTTTTGCGGGTTTTTTAACATGATTTATATTCAGATACTAACAATAGTCAAGAAATTAATTAGGAGAGGAGGTTTTATGAGAATGAGTATAATATTCTGAATTTTAAAGCAAGAAACTTGAGGATAATCCTAAATTAAGAAGATTACGAAACCCAGTTTGGTAAGAGTTCCAAAGATAGAATGAGTTTTATGGGACTATATGTTTCAATCCTCTTGGTTGAGAATGAGCCTCCAGATTACATGAAACTCAATGCGTATACATAGTTGGATAAAAGATACTAGTGTAGGGGTACTTTAGCAAACTCGACATCATTTTGGTAACACCCAAAAGCATGTGTGGCGCTATCTTATGCCACACAGGCACATATGTGGCGTATTCTTGAACATATAAACATATATGACTAATCAGTTGGATAAAATATGTTGGTGTAAGTCTGCACATGGTATTTTTCAAGCAGGTGCATGTACCCTACTTTTTTTAAGAACTACTGGCTTGGCTTCATTTGTATGGGATTTAAGGAAGACGCCATATAGGGAAATGTAAGTATACATGGCGCCATAACCAAATGTGGGACCTATACGAAGACCCGATGTTTCTCGAGGCATATCGGTACACAGACTTGGTAATTCCCGAAGACTCAGGGGTAGGTGGCGTCATTTTAGAGCATTCAAGGACACTTGGTACCACTCAAACTAAAGAGGGACACATGTTGCAAAACCAGCGACCCTGTATCAAAAAGTAGCTTTATTAAAGTAGCTTTAATAAAGCAGTTTTATTAAAGTATCTTTTGGCATTTCCCCTGATTAGTTCATCAATTGCCGGCATCTATCATTGAATATATGATAGAGGTGGAAAAGCCAGTACAACTCACTAGTCTCCAGTCCAACCATCTACCCTATTTTGCCGATTGCGGTACCGGAAGCTGGATGAATCCTTCTCTCTTAACAGTTGAATTCACCCAATTATGCTAAAGAGAAAATGAAGACAAATTTTAAGAGAAGTATTGGGTACCCTGTAGTGTAAAATAAGAACATCTGGTACACAAAATCGCCGGTTATCTAATAATTCCCAAAAATGAGCATCCAGCACCTTAGAATTTTTTAACATGCGATTATTATAATAAAATAATAACTTCAGCATCTCTCTCCCTCATTAAATAGGTTAGTTATGCTTCAGAAAATAAGGGGAAAATTCAAAAAATTCAAGAAAAAAAGAAAGAGGAGAGAACACTACTACAAAAGATGCTTTTAGTGGTGCACCTTTAATGTCATTTCTTAAAGAAACGCTGTAGGTAATTGTTTTTTTATAAGGAAAAAAATATTATAAGCTACGGCGCTTTCTATTATAAACGTCATAACTTAATAGTAGAATTGTATGACACTTTTTAAGAAACACCATACAAGACTTTTATTTAAAAAAAAAATTATCAGTCATGGCGCTTTAAAGCAAAGCGTCACAGCTAGTGTAAATCCCAAAATATTTAAAATTATTTTCAACATTAAATGCTGTTTAACTTGTATATAAATAATGAACATGTAGTCAGCAAACTTTCTCACACTTATTTATTTCTAATGGTTTGATTATGAAGCAAAAATAAATAAGTAAAAAATTTAAAAATAAATTAACTAAATATAAAACTAAATCCAATTTTTTTTTATAATATTTTCCTTACGTGACCTTGGATTCCCTGTCAAGATTGAATAATTTGGCCTTGGCAGGAGAATCCAAGCTAAGGTGTATATAGATATGTTAGTATGAGTGTGTGTGTGTTCACTAATAATTAACTTAATAGCATAACTATACACACTCACATACACACACACATCTAAAGTACCAATAGCAAAAGCAGGAATAATTTGCACACACACAAAAATGCACCTTAGCCGATGCTTTCAAAGAAAGTGCCGGCTAAGTCCTTCAAATATTACCTTAACCGGCTGTTCATGAAGCGCTACCTTATATATAGAAAAAAAAATTATCTCACCTTAGCTGGCGCTTTCAAAAAAAGCGCCGGTTAAGGTCCTTCAAATATTATCTTAACCGGCACTTCATGAAGCACCAGCTTATATATAGGAAAAAAAATTATCGATGTGCACCTTAGCTGGCGTTTCAAGATGAAGCGTCAGTGCTAAGGCAATATATTGCCTTAGTAAGCAATATCAATTGCATTGGCTCAACGTCGAGTTAAGGCAATTATATGTAATATATAATATTACATATTTTTTTAAGCCAATATATATCTATTTGACTTCAACGATGCCTGTTCAATTAAGGCCATTGTTTTTTTTATTTTTTCTCAATTATTGAAAGCTATGGCGCTTGTTTAGAAAAGCACCTAAGCTTCTCTATACTTTGTATGCCATTTGTACATCAAACGCCATATAAGGTTCTATTTTAACTTTTCACCAGCCCGCCATTATCATTTTCCTTGCGCTAACTCATGCTCCCAATTTCCTAGAACTTTATTACTCCACTGTCTTGTCTTATCCCTTCAGTCCCTACTCTATTGTCTTGGTTCTCATTTCCTACAGAAGTCCCTTAGCTTTTAAGTGTTTTTTATATACAAAAGCTTAAATTTGTATGTTTTCTTCTTCTTCTTTTTTAGTTAAAATCTGTCATAAATCTTATATGTATGCTTCATTTTTTCCAGGTATTTACTTGAAGCTTCAATTCTTCCTTCTTAAACTTCCTATACATTGTAAATTTGTTAATTTTTAAGCTTAAATTTGTATGTTTTCTTCTTCTTTTAAGTTAAAATCTGTCATGAATCTTATATGTATGCTTAATTTTTTTCCCAGGTATTTACTTGGAGTTCTTTCATGTCTGATAGATGAAGATGAGAATTCAATATTGCAGAGGATACCTGCAAGTTTAATGATGGATTTGAATGTAAATACAGATAGAGGGTTTTATTAGAAAAAAAGAAAACATTTACCCAAAATTATTTTTTTAAAAAAAAAGACCTTCTATGATGCTTTTGTAGAGAAGCGCCGTAAGAAGTGTATTTATTTAAAAAAAAACTACTGTGCTTTTAAAAATTTAAGAAGCGTCGTATGTTGTTTTTATGACGCTGGAAGCTACGGCGTTTCCCAAACGTCATAATATTTGTAAAAATAAATGTCGTCTATAATTTTTTTTTTAGTAGTGGAAGTTCTTCATGTTCTTGAGGTTTATAGCTGATTTGAAGTCTAAAATCGTGTTTTCAGCTCTTGAAGCCTTCATTAATCTTCTTTTACTTTAAGAGAGCTTCATCTCTACTTTTTTGGATTTTTAATCCGAGGAGTTTGGTGCCGTACTGCCAAAATTCTGAACCGATTGGATAGACGCGTAGAGATAATTGTAAGCTTCAATTTGAGTATAATGTCTTGCTATTTTGCTGAGTATTTTTGAAGCTCTAGAGCCCTTAGGGTTTTGGCCAAGTTGCTGAAATTAAGCTCTAATGACTTATTGGTGGTGAACATGTTGTTAAATAAGGGTTTATAGTGGTTGATTACATTTTTAAAGGTTAAAATTTTTAAGAACGCAATTTGTGTTTTAGAGGTTAGATTTGGTCGGGCCGGTTTTGTGGGGTTAAAGCTGAAATTTAATTAATTTGATGTTGGAAATGAATTCTATGGCTAAAATTGTGTAGGGATAGCATGTTGTTATAATTTTTGGAAATTGATTAGAAAATCCTAATTTTAGAATTTAAAGGGGTATTGTTGAATCTGCCAAATTCGTAGAAGTTTGTTTGTGTTCTATTTTTAAATGGTCAAAACTTGTCCAATTGGTATAATATTTTTATAGGGTTATAATAGACATCCTAAACTTTCCAATGATAGATAATATACGACATTTGGTTATGTAAATTGGGAAATATGCCATGTTGAAATTGTGACTTTAACTCTGGAATGTTTTTAGGAACAATAATGTTGGTTGTAAATTCTTGAGATTTTGACTTTGTAATTAGCCTAAAGTAGTATTTTTCTTTGAAAGAGGGCTTAAAGAACTTTTCATAGGACTTAGAACTACCCTATTTGAATTTTTCTAGATTAAGTTATGAATTTTTAAAGTTTGGGGTCAAAACTGTCAAGTTAGGTTGACCTACAGATTTATAGAGTTTAAGGTCAATTAAATCAAGTTTGATTCCAAAATATAAGGGCATGTACTAGAAGTCAATGTAAACCCTATTTATTGTCATTTAACTTAATGTACTAGATTTAGAAGATGCTTAATCAAGTAATGACACATTCGTTATGGATTCTAACTTATAGGGTTTGATCTTTGCTCGGACCAAAAAAGAGATTAATAACTAAGGACGAGTAATCGAAAAGATGTTCAGGTAGTAATTCTTTTTCTCATGTACTATGTAATGCCTTGCATGTATGTTTTACCATCCATGTGATTGTGTTTGAACATATGAGTTTGCCAGGTAAATGCATGTGCCATCAGAGCATGTTATGGGTGAATACCTGTGTTTGTTGCCAAGCGTTATGGTATGAGTTGTTTATGTGCCAAGTTGCACAATATACTGAGTTGTATAATATGCCGAGTTGCATAATGAGTTGATAGATGCTCTTGATATGCTCATTATTTGTGATGGTTCATATGACATGCTTTGTTTGATTGCATTTTATATAATTGAATGTATGTTACTACTGATATTTTTTCGAATCTCATCCTTTCCAAAAAAAATTATTATACAGCAAAGTTAAGTGGTATGAAGGGCAAAGAGGTAAGTATAGATGGATGAAGGAGATGAACAAAGTGACAAACTTATTTTGCTACTATTTGTATATATTTTGGATATGTAGTTTGTGTCACTAACTACTTTGTATGACTAGATATAAGCCTAGTGAATCATATGATAATAGGAAAGATAGCATGAGGCGGTATTAGAGCATCTAGCTATTTTATCGAAATCCTGTGAAATTGGTAATAACAATACGAGGTAAAGGTAAGATCAATATCCAAGATAAGAGTAAACATACCCGAACGTGTCATCAGAATTATCAGAAAACAGTGGTATCAGAGGGTACTACCGAAACGCTAGTATCCGTAGTAACTTAACTTTCATCTTTTTATGTGAATCTCGTAATAATTCACAATTTTTAAATAAAAGAGAGTAGATATTACAAAGAGGGATTGTGCTGTCTTTGGAAATTGAACCTGTTGCGTAGTATTTTTTTAAAAAAATGTTTAAACAGTTCAAAAATTTTCCCTACAATTCTTAATTGGATGTTACATAAATTTTTAAATTTGAGTAGTAGCAGCTTAGACCTTTTTTATTTTTTAATTAGTTTTTGGATAAATTTTTAACTTGAAGGGGAAAAAACTGGATACAGAACATTGTGAAGTATGAACCTTATATATTGACTATATGTATATACTCTATTCAGTCTATAATATAGGGTACTTCAATTAATTTGCGGGAAATAAGAAATGACATTTAACTCAATAAATATGTCCTAAATTGAATTTTTTCCACTTTTACTCTTATTGGAAAATGTGTTTGAAAATTTAATGAGTGGGTAAATTTGAAATGAGCATTGATTATAGTGACAAAAACTAACAAATAAGCATTAATTATCTTACTAATGACTTATACTTTTGACCAAATTATTTTTAAAAAAATGCCCTATATTAAGAATTAGTAGTATATGAGAGTAAAAATGCCCATGTTGTAAAGCCAAGTATTGTCGTTCATTCTTAGTTATTCACCTTCCTCATGCTTCCTACAATATTTGTTGGCGTCAGCTAGGTATTTCATGAAAGGATGTTTCAGTTTTACGCTAATATTTTGCCCATAATTCAAAAAGGAGTGATAGAGAAACGTAGAGAGAGAGTGAAAATGAGGTATCAGAAATGGAGGAAGGTGGATAAATGGTACGGGGTTTTGTAGTTATGCGTGTATATGTATGGATAGCCTTTTAATTATGATATCACCTACTCTATCCTCATCATCATCATATAATAAGCCTGATTCATAAAAGCTCATCCAAACAAGTAAATTGTCTGGATTCCCAACATTACTAAACTTTCTTCACCTTCATTTACTGCACATTCGGCTTCATTCTAATATGTTTTCCTCATGTACATTTGACCAGATAGATCACCAAAAGTAATTCATCAATTCATTTATATATATATATATATGTATTAACAAAGCTTTTCATCCAAGAGTGTGACAAAAAGCATATTCCGTCTTTGTATAAAAGCTTTACCAATATAAAGTGTGCAATTCATCTTTTGATCCAATATAATTGATCCCTTCTCTTAATTAATTAAATCATTTGTAAACTAACTAAATCAAAACACTGCATGCATGTGTTGATGGCAAACAAATGAAAACAAAAAAACAAAGCTCATCACTAATCTGGAAGCAGTGAGTGAACATGTGAGAGTGGAATCTTTAGTCCCCTAACCAAACTCATGAAAGAATTTGAACCCATTTATTATTAATAAAGGGAGATTAATGAGCATGTTTGGAATAGCTTATGAAAATTTCATAAGTGCTTATAAATTGTAATTCACGGTCTACGGGATAACTTTTACGGTCTACGAGATAACTTTTACGGTCTACGAGGTGCTTTTATGATCTACGAAGTGCTTTCACTATCTATGAGATAAATATGTAAAAAAAATTTATCTCGATTTACGTATATCAGACTTATATAATAAACCCGATTCAGATAAGTGATAATAAATAAGTTGATTATATTAGGGTAATAATGTAGTCTATATATAGTACTATATGGCATGCATGATTGACTAGTAATGTGTTAAGTGGGTGTGTTGTTGAGACCTATACTGGCACAACTCTCCAAAAGCCCCTTTACACGACACACACCAACACTAACAAAGCATTCCCATGTGCTAATATCCCTCCCTCCTCATTATATTTATATCACACTCCCTTGTTGTTTCTATGACTATGATTATTATTTGGTCTTACGTACTCACTCATGAGCTAGCTAGCCCCACTACTATCACTTTAAACTCCCAGCAACTTTGTCAGAGAGCCCTCTAGCTCTTTTTAAGTTTTTGAACAAAAGTTTATCATTAAAATTGATGAAAAACTTTGAGATTTTTCGCTTTAGGTGGTGTGATCTTAGTGTGATAATAAAAAGTCAGAAGGCAATGCTGCCCCAAGCTGTCAAAACTAGGGCAAAATTAAACAGACAAGTAGAGATTCCCATAACACAAGAGGCTAAAACAAAAGGCATGTAATGTAGGACCCAGACTGACACATACAAATATATAAATTTAACTTACTATCTGCCAATGGCAACTAGACCTATATGTTATAGCCTATACTGGTACGTACGGTAAGCGAAAATGGGACCTGGTGCGATTTGTTAATTGTTAGTGGTAAGCTGATAATAACATGGACAACTTGGGAATAACGAAGATGCTTTTGAGTTCTGAGATTTCCCAAAATCACAGTCAATTCAATTCGGCCCTCCTCTTATTCTTGCTTTTCAGCGGCTCATTGCGGAGTGATTTGCCCACCTGGGAAATAGAGAACCCACCCTCTTTGAGTCTCTGTTTCTGAATATTAAGGTAAGGTGTGGTCTTCCATAAAAGGAGTCAGTTCCGAGAATTTTACATGAAAATCACGACCAAAATTTATGGGAGAAGAGAGAAAAAGCCTTTGTATATGTAGTACGTACGATTCTATATGTCCCATACCGAGACACAGACAAACAGAGGAAGATGGACACAGAGACGTAGGCAATCCAAATAATTTCCCGAAAAATAATAAGCACCTAATACATGATACTGTATTATTAGCTTGCAATACTTATTTAAAATAAATATTAAAATATTTAAAATCAGTTTTTCAATCATTATAGTATACTTCTAAAAAAAACGTTCCACCAAATATGTTTGTAAATCATATGTATTTTAAAATTTCTTCTAACACCACAAATCGTTCTTGACCTTATCATTTTTTCCCTTTCTCTGCGAAACCTCCTAAACCAAACAAACACATTGATACCTAACTCACCACCACGTCCCCACTCGTATATTATCATCCTCCTTCCACAAAACTATAGGAGTCTGGTTATTTATATATTTTTATTTTATGAAAGAGTTAAAAACAGAAGGTACATGTCAAAAAAAAAATACTCTACAGCGGCTGATCTGTAGATTATACTTGTGATACAGGAAAAAAAGTACAAGGGCCACATGTGTTATTGGGTTGCAGGACAGATAGAGCAGTAGGGTGAAAATCAGTAATCACCCCTCCAATTTTCCCTAATCCCCATATTACCCCTCTCATTTCTCACTTTTTACATAACAGAGCAAGCATTTGGATTCTCATCACTGAAGATCTGAGGTGGGTATGCGTACATCTCCATAGAATACCTCTGAGGATAATAGTAATATTCGTTCTTCTTCAACTCCACTACCTTGCTTTCCTCTGTTTCTGTACCTTCTTTTCCTTGGCTCTCTCCTTCTTTAGCTTTCTCTCCTCCTTCTCCTTTCTTCTCCTCTTTCCCTCCTTCCTCTGTTTTCTCCTTCTTTTCCTCTGGCTCTTGCTTCACTATCACCACCTGTTTCCCTGTTCGCTTGTGCACGTAATCTACCAACTTCGCTGCTTCAAACACCCCCTTCACGCTCACCTCCGATTTCTTCAGGTCCGGTTCCGCTGATTCCACTCCTGCAAACAATCATGGAGTTTTTATTAATATATAGTACAGATTTGATTGATGCATTATTAAATTAGATTAAATATGAACCAGAGTTGGCCTCAACTGGACCACTTTCTCTGGAAACTCCTGATTGCAATCTACATCTACAATATATTATATAATATGAAATTTCACAAAACCGTTGCTCGATTTGAATAAGTAGAAAAGGAAAAAAGATGGCGACTTTTTACACACCCTTCATTCTCTGGATACGTTTCTTGATTTCCTGCGCGCAAGCTTCGCAATGCATGTGAACTCTCAGAACGACTGTGACGGTCTGAGGCTGCTTGACATGAAGAAGAATAATTATTAATTTCAGTATTAAGAAGCTAGGAAAATGCAGGGGAATAAGAAAAAATTGGGGTGAAATGTTAATAAAGAGTGAAAAGTAAAAACCTCTTCTTTCTTTTCCTCAGGCTTAGGCTTCTCTTTCTCTTCTGGTTTTTTCTCTTCTGCTGGCGGTTTTGGGATCGGAGAAAGAAGCTCGACCTGTCTGTGACTCTTCCTCTGAACTCTCTCTAAAACCTTAAGCGGATCTGCTTTCTCTCCTTTCACAACCACTTTATGAGTCTTACAATCTGTGATAACATCTTCCACCCCTGAACCAAATCACCCACAAACACACTCGCATTACTTGAATCAACACACACACACACACACACACACACACACACAAAAGTACAGAACAAATCTACCTAATAACTCGATCAGAATATCTCACCTGGAAATACTTTAAGCGAGCGACGAACTTTGCGAGCACAACCTTCACAATGCATGTAAACTTTGAGAACAATATCAGGCGGAGGCGGCGGAGTTTGTTCTTTAGATTCCTTGCAGTCGCCGGGTTTTTTGTCGTCCTTGTTGTCGTCGGCGGGTTTAGCTTCCTCTTTGGCTGGTTTCTTCCCCTCCTCCGCCTTGTTGGGCTCCTCCGGCTTATTCTCTTCCATTTTCGCTTCCTCTGGTTTCTTCTCCTCCTGAATACAAATCCAAAACAAACAATAATAAAAGGAAAGTCAAGAAGAAGAAGGAATAGAAGAAAGATAGGAACAAGGGAGAAGAGAAGGGAAGACATATAAAGACCTCTCCCATTGGTTTAATTTTGCCTGGGAATTGTTGCGTTAGCTTTGGAGGGTTCTCTTTGTTTTTTAAGAAGGTGCGTGTGTGAGTGTGGGACTGGCTACACTTTCACTTTCTCGCGAAGAGTGTACGTATGGATGTATGTATATACAAAACAGAGTATATATAAATATATAAAAAAGCGAGAGTTTCAAACTCTAGGGAGGCATGAGATTGAGATGAAGATGATGAGATCTGGGGGCATTTATCATCATCCTCATCATGAAGTGACGTGGCACGTGCGAGGGAGGCGCAGTGTAACTCAGACACGTGTTGCTCTCCGGTGTCTTTGGGTTTTCACTGGTCGCATTCCCCGGGAGAAATCCCTAGAATCCCTCCGTCACACTTTTTGAATTTAACGGTACAGTTTCTAGAATTTTTTTTAAAAAAAAACTAACGCATTCCATGAATAGGTCCAAGTTCCAACACTTGCTTCACTTCGCATAATAAACTTTTTTATTCTATTCTATGGGCCGGCATTAAATCCTTAGCTTGTTTAGATTAGTTTATGGAAGTTTTATAAGTGTTTATGAATTATAATTTATGGAACACGAAGTAACTTTTATGGTCTACGAATTAGCTTTTACGGTCTATGAAGTACTTTTACAATCTACGAGGTACTTTTACGGTCTACGAGGTAAATATGTGGAGGAGATTTATCTCGATTTACATAAATTAAGCTTATATAATAAACCCGATTTATAAAAGCGATTCCAAACAAACTCTATATTTATTCATGGCCTTTTTTTTTAATAAGAATCTACAAATATTAAGCTAATTATCGTTATCATTCCTTAAAAACTGTGTGCTCCTAATTGATCAATCATGGAAAGGAAATTAGGGGATGAGTGAAAAATCAAGTTTGAGTATGAAACAAAAGAGGGGAATGAAAAATGAGATAATAAGTGGTCCAAATGTGCACTAAGAACATGAATTGCCCCACTGGGGGTGAAGGATGGACCCCCATATCTAAGCTCCCAATTTGAGAGAAATTATTGGGTATTATAAGAGTGGCACGTCACTTATTACTCTCTTCAATAAAAAAAATCCATGTGGGTCCTACTAATTTACCTCTCATTTCACCACCCAGCTTCCCTTTTCTATTCAGCCGTACACAACGTATATACGTGTTATGAGTAGTGTTTGTGAATCCGGGTCGGTCAGTTTACCATTTTTTTAATTTTTTTAAAATTTTATATTAATAAGTCTAAAATATTTAATTTATTATCAGTTTGACTCATGTTTAACTTTAATTTAATCCAATTTATCTTATTAACTTTTGATTAATACCCATTTGATTTAGTGACCGGTCCGATTTTCATAACCTGAGTGAGATTGAATTCGTGAAATATTACTGCCCTAGTTATTGGACTCATTCCGCGGGAATAGAAATTCAAGCATTTTTATTGGAGCGAGTATACTTGATGTGGTGATCCGTGAGCACCCAATAATTTCTTCCCGATGACGTTTTCGTTTCATGTGTTTGGCTGCTTCACCCTGCTCATCTTTCTATTTTAATCTCCTCGTTATTTCTTCGCCGTCACTTCCCAATCCCAACCAAAACACAAATCTAAATGGGTATGATTACGCAGATCACGACATGCTTGTAAAACCAAAATGAATTATAATCTTCTGTTCTGGGGGTGTTTTTTATGAGGACAGTTATACATTAAAGCGTTGTAATGTAAGTAATTATCAGTGTGATGAAAGCATTAGAACCTTATTACAGTGGATGTACCTAACTGGGATCAAAGGTTTTCACTTATCGGCATCATCATGATTGTCGGATCATACTAATCATTAGCTTCCAGCAGCCATGAACTATACCCCACAAACACTTCTATTTTTTAACCTTTTAACTCATACATTATCACGTGTCACTCTTACTCTCTCTTGCCCACTGTTTTTGAGAATTAGTAAGATTCTTCTGGTATCAGCAAATAAACTAAGACTGTACTAGTTGAACAGCAAAAAATAAATAAATAAATAAGGGAGATAACAGTCTTATTAAAATTTTATTTTGAGTTTGATTCATTCACATATGGTTTAAATCTGACCACTAATCAACTATATGTGAATGTTCATCCGAAAACAAGCAGGACAAGAACATGTCTCGTTTGATTGATTGATGCAAACAGAAACATGCCGTGTCTGGTCTGGAAGTAATTCTTTGGCCGCAGAAGAAACTGTGTGAAGCTGTGAATATTCACGTCATCTAAAAATTCACTTACGTAAATTATTTTTATTTTAATATAGTCATAAAATTTAACAAGCAATCAATAATATTAAATAGTATAAAGAGGACAGATGGGATTACCAAATTTACATACAAGACAAGGGGATGCTAAAAGGTGGACAATAAAGTCAACTTGATAACGAAGAATGAGAACATATGGTTTAAGGGATGTGAACGATATGAGGAGAATTAAGGGTGAACCACTTTATTTTGTCACCTCTCATTCATATCAAAATATAATCACATCCCTATGTATGTCTCTATATGTGTGCATATGTTTAAAGCTAATCAAAAGTATTAATCACATCCGAAGGATTGCCATTCACAACAAAAATGCTATAATTTGGATAAACCACCACTACTCTTTTGTATTATTTTAGTTGATCTGAGTGCAAGGACGCGCCATCTTCTGATTTGACTTCTATCGTTTTATCATGTCCGCGTTTATTATATTATGACTCTGTATAATATGTAAAAGTTATCAGTGTCTAAAAGGACGACAATGCAATCAAACCTGGTAAAAGTTTCCACCCAACATATGTACTCTGTTTTTTTCAATAATAATTTGAATTTTTTAAAATAATTTTTTAATCATAATTAATAATATATAAAATAAATATATAAAATAAATTTTACCTTAATTTATATAAATAAAAGCTTTTAAAAATGAGAATCTCATCCCAAACAAACTTATTATAGACTTGCACAACTGCAATACATATGCCTTGTTTGGAATAACGGTTGAAAATTTCATAAGTGCTTATGAATTGTAATTCACGGAATACGAAGTAACTTTTACGGTCTATGAGGTGCTTTCACGGTCTACGAGATAAATATGTAGAGGAGATTTATCTCGATTTACGTGAATCGGATTTATATAATAAACCCGATTCAAATAAGTGATAACAAACAAGCACGTTGAGGATTCATGTCCTAAATATTAGGGACACGTGAGACACTATACCCTAACGTGAATCACCCTTCGTTCCCTAGCTTGAAGTAGTTTTACCATGAAAGTGATACTCAAGGTCGGCAATGTCAGATGGTAGCTTTGATGGGTGACGTCTGATGCTTACCCAAAATTTGTCAAACAGCAATAGAAACCATACAGTCTCTAGTTCCGTGTAGATTCCTCCTTGCAGAGACTACTGTTCATAAGGAATGAAAGTGATCCTCATCAGACTTTCCACCTAATTTTTGAGTTACAACTTAAATTAATAGTATGTTTGGATAATCTTTATAAATACTTTTTAATTGTGATGTATGGAATACGAGATAGTTTTTACGGTTTATAAAATAAATATGTGAATAATATTTTTATCTTAATTTACGTAAATCAGGCTTATACATAAGCCCGATTCAAACCAAACAAGCCTTAAATAATATCTATGCTATATTCAATATAAGACATATTTTAAGAGTTAATTTTAATTTTAAATATAAAATATAATTTTTATATTTATCAAAAAAAATTTAATTTATCTCTATTAATTGATGCGATCCAGAATCAACAAATTCTCTCTTTAAATTCAAGAGATGACTTTTCGACTTTAAACGATTATTTTTAAATTCCAGCTGGTCCAATCACAAGAGTACAAGCTAAAATATTTAGGAGAATATTGATTGGGCTTATTCAAGAGGCTAATATAAATCAGATGGCAATTGAATATACGCACCCTAAAAAAGCTGAACACAGATCGATGATCCACTTGAACCCTTGAGCACGAAAGAACAAAGGCCCGAAATGTTAGAAGACGCTACAAGGTTGATCAAGCCTTGATAAGTTTGTTAGTTCAAAGAATAACCCTAGAGAGAATCCACTCTCAATAAAATAAGGTGCAGAAAAATGCAACATTTCATTCAATAATCAAGTCTAAAAGTCTGTACCTCCAAATGAAGGGTTACAAAGTATTTAAAGAGAAGTATTCAAATACCCTAATTGCATTACATGTATCATATAAAATAGAAACTAACATAATACAATGAATTAATTAGGAAACTCAAAAGTCCAATATGCCAATTATCTAATAAATTTCGCACAAATAAAATTCATAAAATATAATCAACATTCAAGGCTCAAAATGTGTTTATTTAGGCCCAAATGAGTCCTCCCATGTATAGTATGAGGTTCAAGCTCTTTGTTTTGAAGTCTCTAAGCCCAAAACTTAATTAATATCTCCATTTGCAACCCATATGAAAGTAGTGACGTTTTCAGCATATTTGTTCATAATTGTTGATCCAACCGCCATCTCATTTGATTTAATATGATTTAATACAATTATTGTATTATCCCAACTAAGCTCATTAATCTCATTTCTTTAAAGTATCTCTATTATGCTACTGTTAAAATTTCCTTATATGTGTTTTATCATATTATGCAAATAAATTTTCATGTGCTTAAAGAAATAAATATTTATATCACTTTGTTATTAGATGAAAGTTATAGTACGGAGCAGATGCAACTGTCATCTGATTTGTATTAGCCTTTTGAATTAGCCCAATCAATACTTCCCTAAATATTTTAGCTCGTGCTCTTATGATTGGACCAACTAGGATTTAAAAATAATCGTTTAAAGTCGAATAGTCATCTCTTGAATTTGAAGAGACAACTTGCGCTGATTCTGGATCGTATCATTAATGCTTTATTAGAAATAATTAAAAAAGATAGAAAATGAATGAACTAAAAAATATGACTAGTGTGTTTTGAAAAATACTCCCTTGGTCCCTATATACAAGAGCCTTTTTTTTAATAGGCTTGTCCCTAAATGTAAATGTAAAATCCCTTTTGAGTTTGTCTTAATAATAAATATAGTTTCTTCTATTTTGCCTTCAATTAATTATTATACTTTATTCATTTTCTTTCATTCTTTTCTTATTATTTCTTTCTCTCACCCATTCATAAATAAAGGAATTTTTTTAAAAAAATTAAACTTCCTACATATTTATTATATTTAACTATTTTTAATTGTCTGTTAGAATCTTACGATTTGGTTGAAAAGCTCTTATATATAGGGACAGAGAAAATACATATTATATTAACTAATTTTCTTAATCTAATCAAATTAAATAACCATACTTTATATTAATGATGAAAGGAGTACTTTTTATTGGATTTGTTATTAGTAAAAAAGTTTTTAACCGCTTAAATGCGAGCTCTACGTGAATGGAGAAATCTGAGCAAGTCATATAGCTATAAAAATACACACACGCACACAACACTACTTTTTCTGTCAAGTTAGGCAGGGTAGGATTAAGGGTGTTAGTTGGAATATTAACGAGACATTGATAGGTAGGTGTGGCTGTAAACATCATAGGTATTGATGGAAACAAGAGTTTGATTATTAAAGAGATGAACTAGAGAATCATCGCAAGTGCAGGCTTTCTCATGCGACTTTGTCTCTGATACGTCATCATCCCTTAGAACGCGAGATTTTTCATTCCCATAAGCAATTCACTGTCTCTGTTTCTTCCTTCTACAGTAAGATTCACTGTGCACACTGCTCCGTGCAGAGAAAGAGATGAGTGAAGCTAAGCAACATTGAGCCTCACCGACGACCAGGCCTGACGCAGAGGCAGAGGCCGAGGAATACGGGTGTTGTAATGATAATTATGTATATATGTAGATGATGTTTGAAATAACGGTTGGAACTTCCAATCGTGTTTTTTAATTGTGATTTACGGTATATGAGGTAGCTTTTACGGTTTATGAGGTAAATATGTGGAGGAATTTTATTTCGATTTACATGAATTGGGCTTATGCTTAAACATCTTCTAATAGCTTGTTTGTTTGAATCGGACTTATGTACAAGCCTGATTCACGTAAATCGAGATAAATCTTCTCCATATATTTACCTCGTAGACCGTAAAGTTACCTCGTAGATCGTAAAAATTATCTTATATTCTATAAATCACGATTCAAAAGTATTTATGAAGGTGATCCAAACATGCTATAAATATACCCAAAAAAAATGTATATTTAAGTTGGATGGGCCATGTCATTTTCTTGATGAGATCCAAAGCAACCTTTGTTTTTGAAACTGTTTGGTTGGGCTGAGATATCAATTCAATGTTTTTTTGACTTTGGACAACATGTTGGGTAAGTTTAATCTCTCCCCGGAGATTGTGACTTGGCGATGGAAGCATCTGGTGGTTTTCCCTTTTGAAGCGACCAATGAAGTGGGAGCAATTTAATTTATATATGTTTGATAGGATTAAGATGAATAAAATACTTTGCTAAAAAAAGATGAATGCGATACGTACATTTTTTTAAAGCCAGAGATACGTATGTTGATATATCGATACGGTGATGGTGATAAATGGATGAATGAAGGCCCCAATGAACCATATGTCTAGAATAAACGAAGCAGGCATTTTAGAATATTCGCATAACATAATGGAACATGCTAGAAGACGGCCACGGGAGATTTGTATCATGACTTGAAAGACAATACCAAGATGAATGACACATTTCTTTACTTAACGTTGGGTCAAATAAATATCCCTTTGGTGATTCATACAAGATATATGTATGGAGTTTATCTTGATCATAAATATAAAATATAGTTTTTATACTTGTTAATTTTTTTAAGTTATCCTGTTGATATTTCTTTAACCAAAATCAAAGAGGAGAATGAATGAAGGAATTAAGAAAATGAACAAGTGTTTTAGAAAATATATGTTTTCTTAATTAATTCAGCTAACTTTCTTAATTTAATCAAATTAAGTAAATATGTTGATATAAATTAAAGGACGGGAGGGAATAATAATTTTATAAATATATATGATAATTTTATTTTTTTAATATGAATTTTCAAGGATTAACAATAAAATAAGAGGAATAGATTATTTTAATTATTTGTTGATTTTGTGTTTTTTCATTAATAGGGAGAGGGTCATTGCCGCCCCTGGTGCTGCGCCCCAATTTTACCTACTTTTTAAATGTTTTTTTCTAAATCATTATATTATACATAAAATGAATGATATTTTGATATGTGATAAATAAAAAACGGTATTGTTTTCAATTTTCTACACTTTTTCAAAGATTATCCATAAAAATCAGCAAATTTTTTTTTTCATTAAAATTATTAAATTTTAAAAAAATCATATAATATTGAGAATAATACTGTTTTTTATCTATAAGATATCAAAATATCACTTATTTTATATAAAATCCAATGATCCAAAGAAACAAAGAAAAAAAAACATTTGAATAGTGAGGACAATTAGGGCATAACATGGGGGGCCTCCGGCATGACTATATACAAATAATTAAGTAGGCTCTGAACGAAATACCAATTAATGGTGTGCATGTATGTGCTTGTAGTAGTTTGGTATTGGAATAGATTTTAATGATTTTGATGGGGAATTGCTAGATGTACAGCTTCCTAGCATGCCATGGTTGCTCACTCTTCCCTTGTGGTTGAAGCTACATCATTATAGAGGGGTCTTCTTATACATATATACAGACAGAGAGAGAAAGCTCGCTATTAATATCTGAACTAGTCTTGAGCATCCCAGTAGCTAGTCTTGATAAAGCAAATTTTATCCAATTAGAGTGGAAGGGTTGTGTAATTGGATTGGATGGAATATGTTGGAGATAATAAGTGGGAGTGTTATAAGGAACAAGTCTCACTTTATTAGGGATAGTGGGGGTCCAAGTAATAAGTGCTCTCGGATTCTTGGCCTAAGAGGAGGAATGAGATCACACAATAATAGGCCACCGGAGACAAACACAGTTGAAATCCGACGATATCTCTCCACGTGTGTAAGTTAGAACATATACTAGGAACTATTTAGTAAGATATTTTTGTGGAATTCAAAAAAAATTTTTGGAATAAATGAGTTTATAAAAAATGCCAATTTTATAATCCTTATTGAAAGTTCTAGACGTTAGGCTTTGAAGTCAAAAAATAGTTTTTCTCTGTATCACTTTAAAAGCCTAACCTTGAATGCATAACGTGTGGAGTTTGATAGCCATCTAATTGCTTTAATTCCTAACATCTATAACATCACTGTTTAAGCTTCATTATGGCATTTTAATGACAATAAAATTGTGATTTTATTGTCTTTATTTGGCTACCCAAAGTTTATGTACATGAGGCATATATAAGGCAGTGTCTGCAAGAGGGTCAGACATACTGCTCTAGAGTTCTCAGACACATTTCTTCTTCTTCTTGAATACTCTCTTTGTCTGCTGAGTTTCTATTATATTTCGTTGTTCTGTTTACCTTGTTTTTGCAGGAAGGATCCGTTTTATCTTGGGGAGTGCCGTTTCCTCTCAGCCAGTGGTTGCGGAATAGCTCTTAAGGATATCATCCTTTGATGTGAATTGGATTATTCATTTTCTTTGTAGGTGCTGCTGCCGATAGGATCTGCAGAGCAATAAATGGAATTGGAAAATTCACTGGATTGCATTTGAATTTAGGTGCCGACGCTAACAGAATAACCTATAAGGAAGAAGTATCTTGTTAACATGTATATTGGACTCACTAAGGTTAGAGTATGCTTCCGATTTCAAAAAGCCTTTACAAAGATAATTAAAGATCGTCAATCAACTACTGAGCGCTTGGATCAATCGGTAAGTAAGTTGTTCCCTTTTAACCAGAGACCTCGAGTTTAAACTTGGAAACGTAGCAATGTTAAATACTAGGTGGTGGGCTTGCCACCCGAAAGTGTTCTGTCGGGCTTGATCCAGATTATTCAGGGCCCTATGAATTCTTCGAGTTAAAAGAGGCTAGCCCAAGATATTAGGTGTGCACAAAAAAAAAAAGATCTTCAATCAAGAAAGTTCTCATATTGATAGTAGAATTTGAATTTACGATTTTGTGGGTTTTGAGCCCGTTCCTTACCAACTACACCAACTTTTATCGGCAAAAATGTTGCTATTAGTAAGAGGGCTTTGTTGCTGAATAATTTGCAAGTATTGTTGTAATTGTTCTTTGAAGTGCAAAACATGTCTTACATCTGTGAAGCCTAAAGCCTTTAAGATCCAGCTCTTTTTTTTTTCTAGCTTAAAAAAAGGAGTTAAAGATTCACGATTCGTGATCCAGTTAATTGGGCCATGAGGAGGAGGGGAGTCATGTTTTGAATTGAAGTTGGGTCAAGACTCCTAGTTGACTTAGAAAAGCAGCATTAGACCACACGTGTTGACGTATCATTCCAAATTCAAAGGACCACTCCGCAGCCCAACAAGACACAGTCAAGCCAGCTACAAACCTTATTCTTTCTATAACGGTTTTGCGTTGACTATCCCCCTTCTTTCCCAAACTGCTTTCCTTCGTTTCACAGTTTCCCCACTATTTTTAATTATTCTTCTATTGCCCCAAAATTACAAAATTCTATTCCTCTCACCCTCCTTTCATTCCTTGCTTCTCCTCCCTCTCCAAGCAATCTACGCTTCCTATCTGTTAATTAACCCCATCCTTATTTTCTTCCAATGTGCACACCAATTAAAACCAATATATGGTTGTAATCTCTTTTTTTGGCTACCAAAAATTTTAAAAAAAAAATCTCAGCCACTTGTTAAATTTCAATCAAAAATCAAAGCCAGAATACTATACAACAATAAATTATAATGTCTTCAGATCAAGTAATGTTTGGTTATTTTTTACATCCTCAAATGGGAATGCTAATGACATTATCAATAAAAATTAATAAATTAATCAAAAGACTGTGCGTTTATATTTCTTTATTAGCACATTTGTATCTTGTTAGCGGCTACCAATGCACGCAGGGAAAGTAAAGCTTAAACAATTTTCACCCTCTAATTATTATTATTCATGTGCCAAAGCTTAAAGCAAATATCGTAGTACCCTTTTCATTCTTCAAAGTTATTCCCCTCAAGTTGTAGCTTGGTGAAAAATAAAGTACGTGCTGCTATTTATTCATTATTACACTTTTTCAAGTGCAAAAAAAAAAAAGGAAATTTTTTTTTTAAACTTTTGAGATTGGAGAAATCGGATAATAATATATTATCTTGTATTTTCCTGTATTTTTCTGGAAAAAAAAGTAAACTCATCTCTTTGTTCGTCCACTGTATCCGTCTGTCGGAAGGTTCCCTCCGATCTTGACTGTTTGCCTAACATCTGAAGTTCGCGACCTTGTCTCAAAGAATTTGCTCAATATCAGGTATGTTAGTTTCGGAATTCTTATTTTTATTACTTGGGATTGGGATAATTGATTTTGTTATTTGGCCGAAGGGATAATTGATTTTGTTATTAGAGTAATTAATTTTCGACCTATAACAAAAATTAATTATAACACCGACAAAATACAATCTCCTGAGTAGCGGATCCATTTTCCTTCGTCGACGGATAAGCAGTCCGCACTGTCGGACGCCGTCCACCGTTGTCTGGGCATGGTTGTTCTAGGGCAAGTAGTGCGGAATGTTCGAACCCTGGGGCTTTTTACTACTCCCAAAATCCGGTGAGGTTGATTTGTTCAGTCTGGCTACAATCTAGTTGTTCTTGCCTTGTTTTATTTTTTTTTAATTTTAATTTGGCTTTGAATCTGGTCGTGTACCAATATTGACGATTTTGAATTTGGGAATATTTACAAATTGAATTTATTTTTTTAACTAGTTTTTGCTTGAATTGTGTGTAATTGGCTAGTATACTTCTGCCCTCTTCATTTTGATTTCTAGCGACTTGCCTGCTTTGGATCGTGTTGTTTTGCATTAGATTTGTTGTGTAAGGGCATTCTGTTTATTAATCTTTTTATATTATAATCAATTTGCAAAATTCTCAAGGTATTTGTGATGCATGATCTTGTAAATGACTTGCCTAGAATTGTGTCAAAGTGTCTCCAACAAAAATTATAAGGGTATTATAACAATTGCCCCCCTCCAACAACTAAAGCCTTGATTGTTTCTGCCGCTGTGCCTATTGTTCTTTCTGAGTTCTGGTATCCTGATCTCTTGTTTTCTCCATGTTCCCAGGCAGCTGAATCTGGGCTTGCTCTTTTAAGCATTGGTTGGAGCATTATAAAGCATGAGCATGTACTAAAATATGCAGTCTACAGCACCAATCTCTCTGGATTCTAATTCTCATCTTCATCCAGAGACCATCTCAATTCAAAATGGTGGTCCTGGAGTTTCCTCATCCACCACAAATACTGTCTTGCCACAGCAACCAGGTCATTTTTCATATTTGCCCCCTATTATTATTTTTCCTCAATATAGAGGTTGTGATGCCTGTGATTGTTGAGACTTGACGAGTGAATGGTTCCATTCTTAACAATCATTTACAGCTCCTAAAAAGCCAACAAGGCAGTGGGCTGCCTGGACTCGTCAAGAGGAAGAAAGTTTCTTCACTGCATTACGACAAGTTGGAAAGGTACATATAATAATTGATATGTCCTTTATGTGATAAATTCATTTGTTATTAATGTTTTTGCTCATTACATTATCTTTAAATGTAGAATTTCGAGAAGATCACTTGCCGCGTGCAAAGCAAAAACAAGGACCAGGTACTAGGCATAGTTCTCCCTGTTCCCACTTGATTTTCCTAGCACATTTTGCTTGAAATTTATTTCAATAATTTCTTAAACTGTTTTCCTTTTTCCAATCCTTTATTTTGGTTGCTGGATTGCAGGTCAGGCACTATTACTATAGGCTTGTAAGGCGGATGAACAAGCTTCTTGGACCAGAATTGTGTTTGGATGCTAAAAACTCTAAAGATACAAATGCTGCAATGCTTCGCTGGTAAAATTAATGACACTATGACTGGCTGTTCATTATATGGATACTTGTTTGTCTGCAAGATGCAGAGCATCCTATACTATCACTCAAAAATTGAAGTCTTCAGCTAAATGATAGATGCTTTCTGCTTAATTTCTCTCATCTGTGTTGCAGGTGGTCATTATTAGAAAAATATAGCTGCAAAGCCTCAAAGCTTCACCTGAAGCCTCGAAAATTCAAAATATTTGTGGAGGCCTTGGTCAGTAAAATATCTTTGACCATCTGAAGGTATTATATTGTATAAGTGTCTCATTTTTTAGTTGAGCTGACACATATATATGTTGCTATAAAGGAGCACCAACTCATGAAAGACCGCAAGAAGAATGTACGTAGGAGACCCTTGCTCGGGGAAAATTACCCTCCTGCTGCCCCCAATACTGTCTCAAATCAAAATAGAACCTTGGGGAATGATGCTCGAACTATTAAACTGGTTCTTGTTGATAGTCAAAACATTCAAAACCTTGGAACATCAAAAGCATCATTGAAGCGCAATGTAAACATGGGTGTTAACCGAAGCAACGCTAAGGGAGAGTCAGTTGCCATGAAACCCTCAAGGCAACGAAAGAAACCTGGTGATTCTTTTTTCTGTTCTCCTTTTGTCTTCTAACCTTCATTATTTACATGCTTTATACCAGTTTTGTCTTTCATATTAGTATTATTGATATCCAATAGAAAACATCCTGCATGAATGCTTCTTTTGTTTTTCGTAATAAGGGATTTTGTATGACCCTTGAGGCTTGAGTGACTGATTGTTAGCAGGCATGATTACAGCAGCTGCATATAAAAAATGGGAAAAGGCTGCAATGGCTGGTGTTTCTTTAGTTGCGGATGCTGCAGAACATTTGGAGCGGGCAGCCACTGTCAAAGACGTTGAACATGACCACGGACCTCCAGGTAGTCATCTTGTTGGTTCTTTTACCCGTGATTTGCACCCTGAAGGACTTAAAAATTCAGAGATTCATGACTTCACACTGTTTCTCCCATTTTATTGCAGTAGAAAAGTGGTCTGAACCTGTTGGCAGTGTTCTGCCTCCATTGCCTACACTTCCTCAAAATCATGTTGTTGATAACAACATGCAGAATATTGTGAAACTTAAGCTCCAGTTATTCCCAATTGATGATTGCACTCGAAGAGCCTTGGAAAGGGTGAGAACAACCTGCAAGGGTCCTACTATAGAATTTTTTATGGCTTCTTGAAAATTATATATTTATTTCCCCTCAAATTTCTTTACAGGATAATCACAATCCATACCTGGAGCTTACTCTTAGTACTCGAAAAAAGATATCATCAATAATAGATCATCTAAACCGTAAATGGGGTAATTCGAGCATAGCAATTGGGCAATTAATGCTTTTTCCTTACAATATTCAGAAAGAGAACTTGGCCAGTTATCAGAGATGGACACAAGAATCTACAGTTAGTGCAGGAGATGTATATGGGATGATTGGAAGCCCGCCCATATTCCGTTTGAGGTACCTCTTTACCATTTTTCTTCTTCTTGGCTTTGTTAAATTTGAAGTGACTAAGCATTAGCATTTGAGACACGAGATATGACATTAAGAAATATCACATAGACCTTCAATATTATATTATTTCACTCATTTTGTTTCCTCTGAAGAAGGGTTTGAGACAGATAAAATTTAAAGGTTGAATTACAGTCAAATATTTCATGTAGTGCCCATACCTGTTTTTACTGAGAGAAGCCTAATGTATTGGTGAACCCATCTTCGTAAACTTTTTCCTTACCAGATACTGATTAGATTGTGATTATGTCCACAATTTTTTTTTATGAAGGTATGGATGGTTTTCCCATGCTGAACTTGGACCTTCAAATAATCAAGTGCCTATTGCATTTAACTGCATGCATGGGCAATCCAACATTAAAACTGACCATGCGAATGGTCACATTGTGGATCCTTCTCTCCCTACAACATCAACAAATAATTATCACCAGGATCTTTGTGAAGATCGAGGGACATCCACAACCAAGAATCTTACTCCTACCACCACTTCAAATGATCTGCCTAATGCAGGAGATGACAACGTTTCCCTAAATCCAAGCATTAAGGAGTCTGGTGATGCCACACCTGCTGTTTCATCACTAGGAAAAGATGCTGAGGATGAAATTATGACAAACCAAGTGGATGAAATGGTAGCCCCCTTTTCTCTTTCTTAACTCAAAGATATGCTGTAGATTTTCTTCTCTTTGCATCAGAGCCTTGAAGTGGAACTTTTAGCTTGTTCACACTAGACTACCGGTTTAGATGTATAATACATGTGATTCAAAATAGGAATTATCAATTCATAAACTAGGAATGAGGGCTACACATCATAAGTTCTTTAAGGTGTGTTCAAGTCATGGATATTGTTGGAGAGTCATGAGATAATTTGTTGGCTTTGATGAAATAATATTTGTTCATACTTCAGCATACTGAATGTTTACTCTCTTTATGATTGTTATAACCTAGTTTCTCTCTTTTTTGTGACCTGCCATTGTCAACCGTGTTATTGGCCTTATTTTTGTTTGTGAAGGGGAAGATTATGTGTCATTGCTACTTGCTAGCATCCAAATCGATATTGCCTTTCTGTTGATCGTTATCTTCTATTGTTTGTTCAGGATGAGTTGAGATTAAGCAATGGAACGGGTTTTTCAGCTGGTGAATGGGCTGATAGCCTTACCAACATAAGTGTCGGAGACCTACTTTCAGGAGCACCCGAGAATCTGGAAGATAAGAGCATTAATCCAACTGGTGCTGAGAATTGTAATGGTCTTCTCCAGATTTCTTTTAGCGCTGATTCTTTTGATGCTGCTATTGCTGCTCACATAGCTCGACATCAAGATAAGATGGGACATCAACCAACTTTGGCATCACATACATCTTCCATCTGGGATGCTGAAGAAACATGTGATGCATTTTTGTTTAAAAAAGATCCTGTTTCTTGTGAAGACGGTCCTTGTTTATCTCCCATTATGTCTACCGAATCCCACAAACAGGATCCAGGAAGAAACTCTGATTGCTCTGAGCATTTGGTTCAGGTAGTACTTCATAGTTTTGGTAATCTACTGCTAAAAGTTTATTGGGAATTGATGTTAACTTCCCTCCCTACTTTTTGCAGCAGTCACCTAAAAAAGAGAGGCCTGGGGATAATTTTGTTCATGCAGTCCCTATAGATGGTTTTGAATCGAAGGCAGATTTCCAGGATCATTCAGCAAAAGATTTCAGTGCGCTAGCGGATATGTACTGGGTATGTTGCTTCCTCCTCCTCCTTTAGGTGGCTCTTTTGTACTCCAGTTTTCACTTTTCACTGTGTTTTAAGTCCATGGTGGCGTGGCCTCTATGCACCTTGTTTGGTTCATCTGCCGCTAGGCAATTTCAAGTAACAAGTTCACTGCCAAGCGTTACAAGTTTCTTGTTCTGACGGCGTGAATTATTATTAATCATACAAGTGGAATCTAGGCAACTTTAAAGATTTGAACTATTATTATACTGATTTAAAAAGAAATTGAACTCGTATTTGATTTTTGAACTTTTTGAGTGGCTATTTACACTTGTTCAGCGATGTCTTATTAGGACATAATTCCAACTTCTGTTTTGTCTCTATCATATCGCAGCCTGATTCATTGGGACCCCTGGATTTAGATATACCATCAACGAAGTACCATAGCCAAGATTTAATTTTTAGCGACAGTCTTAGTGGTTTGAATCGCCTGATAGCAAGCAGCCTGGATGCATTCCAGAATTGCTCCTTTTTTGGGATCGACAAGAAGGAATCTTGATGAATGTTTGAAGTTAGAGAAACTGCCGTATTTCAGATTTTAAAATTGGAAATGGTGGTTCAGACTCGATCTGCTTGGATGTCATCAAGTATGATCCCTTGTGGGGTATAATTAACCTTGTTCCTTTGACCGACTCGAGGGGTTATATGCTGAAAGATTGGCTTAAGCCACTGCAACTCTTTTTGCTGTATATGCTTCTGTAATCAGGGCCCCTTCCCGTTTGTACATAGAAATGACCTCCGATGAATTATAGCTTTATAGGGTACTTTATCTTTGAGCGTATGTACATTGTACATTACAAAGGAAATCGTGTGATCCATGTAATTTCAAGCTGATGCCAGTAACTAGGTTGGCTGATTTTGATTTACTTGTAGTTATCATATCAATACTTTACATTCAGTCTTGGAATGAACCATTAAACCATAATATGTGGGCGCATGCATCCCCGAAACATTGTAACTAATGTTATGACAACTCGAACTATTTCAAATGTTTGCTTCAATGAGTCATGGAAAAAGAGGTGAGAAAAAGAAGTATGCAAGAGAGCACAGTGGCACGGATGTACTTTAAGATGATTGAACTTATTTCATATTATGATAACACACGGGGATTAATGCTAGTAAAAGTCATTTTTTTCGTCACTGATTTTTGCAAACTGAAAGTTAACAGTGAAAAGTCAATTTAGCAAAGTTTTAATATGAAGAAAAGTGTAAAGTCAAAATTATTTATTTTATTTTTAAAATGGTTTTTGAACAAAAAGTCAACCGTATCAAATATCATTTTGGACCTAAATTGACTTTTCCAATTGAAAAACACTCAAGAAGATAACACGAGAACTATACTAGGAATGACATTTAGTTTGCAAAATTTGAAGTCACTCCATTTTCCCGCAAATGAGTTGCGGATGAGAATGAATCTCTTCTCATGCCATTGTCTATCCGTGTCTAGTTCTATATCTTAGTTATTTTCATCTCTCAATGTCGGTGGAACAGATGACCGTGTGGGTGAACCTTGTTTCTTACAAATAATATGACACTTGAACATTGACTAATCTAACTCTCCTATTGAAATTGCCTTTTCAGTTTGTTTATACATAACTCCCGTTTTGAACCCGATTCTGGATCAAGAGCGCATCATTGACAACATGTTTAATCGGTGTTTAAGAATTTTGTCCAATAAAGTCATTGTAATTTAGTTGGGTCTTAACTCTCCAGTCCTGAGTTGAGTTATCTAGTGATCTTCATCCGAGATTAGGGTGAAAGGGACATCATCCACAAATTTTATGACATAATTGTTTTCCCTTCCAAAAAGTAATTCCTCGAATTCTTGCTTTCACAAATTACCAAGATTCGGATAAAAGAGATGCATGAAAAAATGGGGGCAAAAATCAAATCATGATAATTTTTTAAACATGTTCCAGTTATTCATTATGATCATCCAGTGTTAGGTTGGTACTAGAATCCCTTCAAATCCACAATAACTTGTGGCAGATCTCATAAAGATTGCAAATATAAGCAGAGCAATGCTAAATCCACCTAACGTTACGATGTACCTTCCTCCATTAATCTTCCTCTTACTCTCTGCATCTGTTACCACACAAACTGAATCCTTTGCTCCCTCCACCTTCGCCTCTTCTTCGCCGGAAAAAATGGGTGAAGACGAAGACGACGAAGAAGATGAATGAAGTTGCCCTTTGGATCCATTGGTTTCGTCCTCTGAATCACAGAACGACAACGATCTTATCACTTGACCCATGTCATCTTCACCGGCGTCGTCCATAGCCTTAAAAATTCGCCGACACTTGAACTTGCTTCCGTCTCCGGCGATCTCTACGGTGCCTCCCTGAAGCTGAGACATGAGATGTCTTGGAGAGTTGTGAAGCAGTTGAGCGGCTTTGACGGTTATACCAGAGTTTGTAGAACATGTGCGCCGTGTTCTGGATTTAGATTGCTTATAGGCGTTCCAGTCTCGTTCCAAACTGTTGTAAACCTCTTCCAGTTCCTCTATCTCTTTTCCTTTTGCTTCCATGGCGGCCTCTGCGTCTTCTTTCTCCTTCCTCACTTCACATATTTTTGAACGCGGGATGATATTATAGCGGGATTATAACAAATTTCGTCATTTCCTTTTTTTTTTTTTAAAAAAAAAGAGAATGAATGGATTTTGTGCTAGTTAGTTTTGATCATCTAGATTTTTTACCAAATTATAATTTACAAAAACAAATAAACAATATATTAATCCTTATGATATGATAAAAGAGAATTGTAGAAAAGATCAATTATTTTACCCACAAAAAAAAGAAAAAGAATAAATTATTCATTCAAGTTGCCAACGAAATCAAAGAGGACAATGAAATCAACGTAGGTTAGTTAATAATGTGAACGACCCGTAACGGAATGAAGACTGAAGAGAGCTGAAAGAGTATGAACTAACTTACCAATGCGATGACTGCCTTCCTCTTTTTACCCCCACAGTCTTTATCACAATTAATGTACCAAATAATAATATCCCATTATAAACTTCCTTTTTTATATCCCAGATAATAATAATTTTATTGTTTGAGAAAAGCTCTAATGGAAATTAAGAAATTGAAGAAATAACCAAATCATTTCTCAATATGATTACTTTAATCCATCAAATATAAACAAATATAACTAAAGGAAACTAGAAAGCTGATGAAATAATAAAATCATCATCCAATATGATTGCTTAATCAATCAAATATGAAAAATAAAAATGAAGGAAATTAAAAAATATTAGGAAATAATCATATAGTGTGGGGTGGTGATGTCACTGTTTCTAAATCAAATTAGTATATATAATTTCTGCAACATAAATCACATGTTAGGAAATAAAGGAAATTTAAGAAATAATCTAATCATTTTCAAATATAATTACTTCATCAATCCATTATGAACAAATATTAAATAAATTAGAAAACAATTAGTAAGAAAGTGTATTTATTACTTAATGAATCCAAATTGACATGTTTTCTTATGAACAAGGTATCACAAGTCTTTAAGAGAAGATCGGGGAGGTGTAAGGCCAATGATGCTTATAGGGGTATTTTGTACTTTTATTTTAAAATCTCTTCCTTGAAAACCCATAGTATTTTCTGTTGCGGAAGCGGGATATATAGAGCGTAACCGATTATACTAGAAAATCACAATACTAGAAAACAAAGTTTCTAGAAGTAATTTAATAATATAATAAATCACAACTACTATATCTAATAGCAGCTAATAAATAATAAATAAGACAACAATAAGGAAAATACCAGAATCTAATTTCACTCTAAACAATTTATAAGTGAAATACTATAAGAGAGGAGGAAATACAAAATGCCTTATAGAAGGAAGAAGGCAATTTGAGGGATGAGTTGAAGGAGGGAGGGGGGCCTCCTATTTATACTAAATTCCATGCCCCCTCCCTCTTCATATTGTCGATGTGGGACTTTCCCACATTCAACAAATCTCCACCTTGGGAAAATTCCCACATTCCTAATTTCTTCTAATTACAAATTTATGCTTACAATTCAACAATCAATGTTCAACAATGTTGATCAAATCCAAACAATGTTGAAATTTGACAGAAGTCACAACCTTTGTCAGCATATCAGCAGGATTCTCAGTTGTCCGTATCTTTTGTATCATGACTCCACCTTCTTCCAAAATTTCTCGTATAAAGTGATATCGAACATCAATGTGCTTCGTCCTTGCATGGTAAACTTGGTTCTTTGCTAATTGAATAGCACTTTGACTGTCACAATAAACTACGATGCTTTCTTGATCAATACCAAGTTCTCCAAGCAATCCTTGAAGCCAAATTGCCTCCTTCACAGCCTCTGTAATCGCCATGTACTCTGCCTCTGTGGTAGACAAAGCAACTGTTGACTGTAAAGTCGACTTCCAACTAACTGGTGCTTTTGCAAAAGTAAACACATAACCAGTAGTTGACCTTCGCTTGTCCAAATCACCCGCAAAATCTGAGTCACAATACCCAACTAAAGATCGATCACCTTCCTGCTCAAAAACCAAACCAACATCTACAGTATTACAAATATACCGTAGAATCCATTTCACAGCTTGCCAATGCTCCTTCCCTGGATCATGCATATACCTACTCACAACTCCAACAGCTTGTGAAATGTCAGGTCTTGTACAAACCATTGCATACATCAAGCTACCAACGGCATTTGCATATGGTACCCTTGACATATACTCTCGTTCATCTTCATCCTTTGGTGACATATCAGCACTTAGCTTAAAATGAGGGGCAAGTGGAGTGCTGACCGACTTCGTTTTCTCATTCATACCAAAACGATTTAGCACCCTCTTCAAATACTCCTTTTGAGATAAAAAGAGTTTCTTTGATTCTCTATCTCTTGTTATCTCCATACCGAGAATTTTCCTTACCTCACCTAGATCCTTCATCTCAAATTCCCCTTTTAGTTGAACCTTCAGCTTCTCAATTTCTGCCTTATTTTTTGAAGCAATCAACATATCATCGACATATAAAAGGAGATATATAAAGGATCCATCTTCAAGCTTCCGCAAATAGACACAATGATCGTATCTACTTCTTCTGTACTTATGTCGCAACATAAACTTGTCAAATCGTTTATACCATTGCCTCGAAGATTGTTTCAATCCGTATAACGATTTTTCAAGTTTACACACCATATTCTCCTTTCCAGCAACTCTGAATCCTTCCGGCTGAGTCATGTAGATTTCCTCCTCCAAGTCTCCATTTAAAAATGCAGTTTTTACATCCATCTGAACTAGTTCCAAATCTAACTGTGCTACCAAAGCCAACAAAATTCTAATAGAGGAATGTTTCACAACCGGAGAAAATACCTCATTGTAATCAATTCCCTCCTTCTGAGCATAGCCTTTAGCTACCAATCTTGCTTTATGGCGCACATCACCTTGGTTAGGAAATCCTTCTTTCTTTGCATATACCCATTTGCAACCAATTGCCTTCTTACCCTTGGGGAGTTTGGCCAATTTCCACGTACCATTCTGATGAAGGGACTGCATTTCTTCATTCATGGCATTCTTCCACTTTTCCTTTTCTGAGCTCTGAATAGCCCATTTATAAGTTGAAGGAATGTCATCAGCTGCAATTGAGGTTGCACAAGCCACCATGTCTTCAAAACGAGTAGGCTTTCTTATTGTTCGTTTTGGCTTGCTGGTTGCTATTGATTCACGTTGCTGTTGAGGTTCATGAGTCGAAACCTCCCTATCAACTGGCTCTTCTTCTACCTCAGGAAAATCTTGTCTTGTTTCCCCGTCTGCTCCTTTTACTGGAAAAATCATCTTTCCTTCAAACTCCACCTGCTTTGAAACACTATCACCTTGCTGGGTATCTTCAGCTGCTACCTTTCTCACCATGGCAGATTCATCAAAGGTAACATCCCTACTAAATACAATCTTCTTTGTCTCTGGACACCATAAACGATATCCTTTGACTCCAGAAGTGATCCCCAAGAAAATAGCTTTCTTTGCTCTCGGATCCAGTTTTGATTCTTTCACATGATAGTATGCAATTGAGCCAAATACATGCAAAGAATCATAATCTGTAGCAGGTTTACCATACCATTGTTCCAACGGTGTTTTACCACCAATAGCAGTAGATGGTAGACGATTAATGAGGTGGCTCGCATATGTAATTACCTCAGCCCAAAATTCTTTGCCCAAGCCAGCATTGGACAACATACACCGAACCTTCTCCAGCAAAGTCCGGTTCATGCGTTCTGCCACTCCATTCTGCTGTGGTGTATTTCTGACAGTGAAGTGTCTGACGATGCCATCATCCTCGCAAATCTTCTGGAAAGGATCATTCCTGTATTCTCCTCCGTTATCTGTACGAAGACATTTGATCCTCCTGCCTGTTTGTGTTTCTATCATCGCCTTCCATTTGAGAAAAATTCCCAATACTTCATCCTTAGTCTTCATCGTATACACCCAAACTCTTCGGGAAAAATCATCAACAAAGGTTACAAAATAATGTTTTCCTCCCAATGATGGTGTTTTGGAAGGACCCCAAACATCAGAGTGAACATAATCCAAAATACCTTTTGTATTATGGATAGCTGTTCCGAACTTAACCCTTGTCTGCTTCCCCTTCACACAGTGCTCACAAAACTCCAAACTGCAATGCTTTAATCCTTTTAACAACCCTTGATCTGAAAGAGTTTTTAAGGATTTTCCTCCAGCATGTCCCAAGCGCATATGCCACAACCTTGTTGCTTCTACCTCCTTCTCATCACTGGACGTCACTGCTGCTATTCCAATAACCGTACTACCTTGATAGTGATACGTATTATTGCTCTTCCGGATACCCTTCATTACCACCAGTGCACCAGAAAGTATCTTCATCACTCCACTTTCTGCAGTAATCTTGAACCCCTTTGAATCTAGAGTTCCCACAGAAATGAGATTTTTCTTCAAATCTGGTACATATCGAACATCTGTCAATGTTCTGATCAATCCGTCATGGTTCCTCAATCGAACTGAACCAATGCCATATGCAGTAAGTGAAGTGTTATCTGCTGTGTGGACAACTCCACATCCTCCTTCTTGGAAATCAGTGAACCAGTCTCGGTTAGGACACATATGATGACTGCAAGCTGAATCCAACAACCATACGCCTGACGCTTTTGACAACGTCGTTGTAGATAATGAAAAATCTGAATTTTCATCATCACAATCAGCTACATTTGAATCCATAGCAGCCTTCCCATTGTTCTGTTTGGCTTTATTCTTCAACTTTGGACAATCCTTCTTCCAGTGGCCCTTTTCTCGACAAAAGGCACATTCATCCTTACTAGGTCTGGATCTCGATTTGGATCTCCCTTTCCTTGATCTCGATTGATTTTCAGCACGCCCTCTTGTGACTAGTGCTTCTGCTTCTCCACCTCTTTGTTTATCCCTCTTTCTTTGTTCATAGCTGTATAGCGCAGAACAAACATCTCTGAGAGATACTTCCTCTTTGCCGTGAAGTAGAGTAGTCTCCAGGTGCTCGTACTCATCAGGAAGTGATCCCAACAACATCAAGGCCAGATCTTCATCTTCAAAAGTCACGTCCAAATTCTGCAAATCTGTTACCAACTTGTTGAAGCTGGTGATATGATCATTCATTGTGGTACCAGGAACATAAGTGAAGCGAAACAATCTTTTCTTCATGTGAAGCTTATTTTGACTGCTTTTCTTCAGGAATTTATCCTCTAATGTCTTCCACAATCTACAAGCAGAAGTTTCCTTTGTGTATGGATACTTCTGTTCTCTGGAAAGAAACGATCGAATAGTACCACAAGCAACACGATTGATGATCCTCCAATCTTCCTCCTCCATTTTATCTGGTTTCCTTTCTTCAAGAGCAAAATCTAATTGTTGTGTAAAAAGGACATCAAGAACCTCACTCTGCCACATCCCAAAATGTCCCGATCCGTCAAAAATTTCAACTGCAAACTTCGCATTGGGCATAATTCTCGTCAGAAGCGAAGATGCCGACGACGAATTGCTGACACTTGATGTGGATTCTTCAACCTTTTTGTCCGCCATATCTGCTCCAAATATTTTTTAATAGCTGCAAATGCAAAACCTCAAGGTAATTCTTTTCTGATGTGGAAGTTCAGATTATACTGCAACCACAGAGCATACTCAGACAGAACCTTGGCTCTGATACCAATTGTTGCGGAAGCGGGATATATAGAGCGTAACCGATTATACTAGAAAATCACAATACTAGAAAACAAAGTTTCTAGAAGTAATTTAATAATATAATAAATCACAACTACTATATCTAATAGCAGCTAATAAATAATAAATAAGACAACAATAAGGAAAATACCAGAATCTAATTTCACTCTAAACAATTTATAAGTGAAATACTATAAGAGAGGAGGAAATACAAAATGCCTTATAGAAGGAAGAAGGCAATTTGAGGGATGAGTTGAAGGAGGGAGGGGGGCCTCCTATTTATACTAAATTCCATGCCCCCTCCCTCTTCATATTGTCGATGTGGGACTTTCCCACATTCAACATTTTCCTTATAATTCAATAACCTTAATTAAGAATATAACTTCATCCCTTCAATATGATTTGATCACATTTACACATGATGGTCAAATTCCTCAATTAATATCTTTGCCTCCATAATAAAGACAAGAAGAAAGAGGCATTCATGGAAAAAGGAGTAGCGAAGTAACTGAAGCGTTAATTACCAAATGTATAAGACTTGAAATTGACCTATTTTTGTGAGTAATTTTTTATTGATAGGAACATTAGAGGGGAAAGGGATACCATTAGAGCTTAGTCAAATCATGCAGTGCTAACTTCCTGAAGGCAAAGTGTCCTCTACTTAACTAAATCGAAAACAAGAATGATGAATGTATCGGGAGATATTCCATATTTTTGTTGTCATGTTTCCTGATCCGGTAGGTACACTTCTTATAATCATGGATGCAATTTCTTGCTTAATATTTGTTTTTTTTTATGTAGTTGTGTGAATAGTGGAAGATTACAACTAGTGTTGTTTATATAATATTTAGGAATATGCATGTGTGACAAAATTTTAATGCGATGGCCCGTGCAGTGGGATTAAACTTCTTTGTTCAATATTAAACAAGTGATCAATCTATTATTGCATGTTCCTTTCTATTGGAATTCTCAGTTGGTTTGCAATTTATATTCATCTACTATTGCCTAGGCTATTCTTAGCATCCATGTCTCCATTTTAAACTCATCAAACTCATGTAGATTGGTACATCGTCAAGCATTTATGCTGTGAAAGATGGAGCATCTCAGCTAATGGCAAATGCAGTACCTAATAGCATTCTTGATTATCACTTTTCAAAGATTTTGTGGAAGCTCTACTTACCTTACAAACAACTCCTTTTCATTTGGAAGCTATTTCACAATGTCTTGCCATCTAGTGATACACTAACGCAACATCATCTTCTATCTCAAACCCTTTGTTTGTTCGGTTCTAATAAGGAAAATTCTTTTAATCATCTCTTTTGGCTTGTCGATTAGCTAGAAGCTTATGGTGTGGATGTCTTAACATTATGATTCCTACTTCTTTTTTTGGAATTCAAGGATTGGCTTAGAGATACCTTTCTCAATCTTCACAGATATGGTCTCATGCATATAAGTTCAACAAATGACATGTCTCTTACATACTTTGTGGAAAAAAAAGGGAATCAAGCTTTACATCATGGGAGAAGAGAAAGTCCCTTCACAAGAATTAGGGAGATCAATGAAATTGTCATGTTTCAACATTATCCACTTATTTAGACCAAGAAACTGTTATTAGAACAAATTTTCCTATTGATTCTTGTATGTCTTTGTAGAATGAAGGATGAGACATTATTCTTCACAGACACAAGAAGTCAGGAAAACATTTCTGGCATGGACTTATCTTCTTCCACGATGATTATTTCATCAAAGAATTCCTATGGCTAAATCGGGCAATACCAAGAAATACCTTTCTTTCCAAATGCTATCGTACTGCACTATTTTGGATCCGTAACACATGCCTTATGCATCTTGGCTCATCATCTTCTTTGACTACTCATGGTGTGAATAAATGCTTCCACAAGCCTTCTTTAGATTATTCATCAAATCTTAATATTACCTGTCATAAAATCTTGACCCTGCTTTTTGATTTATTTTTTTTAATTGTTAGTGTTAGGGTTGTTTCAAAAACTATATTTTATAATAATTTCTTTAGGTCTGATTTATGCATTTTATCTATATGTAACTTGTAAACTTTAGTTGCTTTAATTTCATTTTGTCTTTATATAACTAGAGTTAGGAAAAGTAACTAGAGTTGTTAGTAAATTTAACTAGAGTTGGGGTACCCAGCTCTATATAAAGCTATGTAAACTCTCTTGAAATCATAGATCAAGAGATTGATCAGGAAATATAAATAAACATTTCTCTCTGTAAAAGTATCATTCCTAAGAAATCTCTATTTTCACATACAATGTTCTTTACTTTTCTTGAAGTATATCAATAATCAAAGAAGCAAAAATCTAAGGTATGTGCGGCTAAACTCTCTAAAGAGGTCAGGGAGATCATGTTTATCTTAATATGAAGAGAAATGGTTCTGTAAGGGAATGATTGGTTATATGTCCATATAGTTAGGATATATGTCTATAAAGATAGGAATCCAGTTACGTCTCCCGTAAAAAATGAAAAAAAGTTGTGCTGTGATGGTCTGAATGAGAATGTCTAATCTTTTGGAGGACCTTTATTTTTAATGACATAATGCAAGTCATTGCATGGTAGATAGAGGGAATGACAATAATGATGTGAGATAACACTCATTATTCCTACTATAGCAAATTTTTATGTTCCTTTGGCTTTTATTTATGCTGATCGTTTAACATTCTTGAATTTGATTTCATGGCTCGTAATTTGCTTATATATTATCTAATTCTTGAATGAAATTGAAGATTTGTTAAATGCGTAGTACAATATATCTGGGGACCCTGGACTGTATGGAAGAAAAATTATCTTTCGAATTTTGACAGGTTCAGCCAAATTTGTCACCCTATTCTATATTTGTGCTATTTGAAAGATGTTTATCATATTGATATGTCTAGTACTATGCATGCTGAACTGAGTTAAGGTCGACGCCTTTATGGCTGGTTCATATTCTGCTAGATGATGTGTTTATTAATGTTGGATGGATTGTGCATTTGAACATATGATATATTTCTTGCATGTTTTGAACTACTGTTAAGGGTAGGAATGTGGAGGGAAAACATTTTTTTGTTTATTAGTGAGAATTTTGTTTAGCCAGGGTATGATGTTTTGTGATTTGCATTCTATGTATAATTTAAAATTTTCATTTACTACGTAATGTGCCTTCTAGGCTTTAGTTGTTGGTGATTCTCTTCCTTGTTTTTGTGCATTTGAATAGATCAGTATTCCTACATATGCAAGATGTGTTCATTATTGTTGCTTCTTCAATTAAGTTCTGCAGGATCGTCTTTCAATTCCTTTAGTGAATGGTCTGTATACTCTGGCTTTTCATGCATGAGATGACTTGGAGTGCTTTTTGAATCTATTATCTTTTGAGTGATTTTATATTGGGTTCTGTTTTGGCCTAGTTTTGTTTTTATGTTGATTACTCCAGGGGAGGCTGATTATCATCCAGCCAGAATCATTTGCTTGCCGCAGGATCATTTGATGGAATCTGTATGAATCCAAGGGTGGTTCCTGTATCTTTAGAGTTATTTTATACTGTGCTGTGTTTTAGCCTAATTTTGTGTGTTGAAAACTCCAGGGAAGGGTGATTATCACTTTCCTGTAGTAGGATCATTTGATGGGTTCTGTAGGAATCCAAATATGTGATTCCTACAATAGGATCATTTATTTGATTTATATTGCATAATTTTATGGGTATGTAGTTAAAGTTATCACACAAATTTAACCGGCTTCAGGAAATGATTTTGGTGTAACTCAACCCTTCTTCTTAAAAAGAAGGAAGTTGGGTGAACAACTTTGGTTTCTTCTTTTTTGCCAATGGGTTTGGTTTGTTCTCACATCTATGTGGAACATATTCTCATATATTAATTGCTTCATTTTTGTGCGGATGAGTATTAGGTATAAATCATGGTTAGCAAAAATCCAAATTTATTCATTATTTCTTAAAAAATCAAACTTCTCTAAAAGAAAAAAGTTGAGTGAACATGTTTGGTTTATTCATACATCTTTGTGAAACATATTCCCAATTTATAAATAGGTTCATTCTAATAAAGAAGCTTTTTGAAGGTGAGTATTAGTTATAGCTATTTTTTAACATCATTGCAATGTCATGGATAGTTATAAATTTTGATTTACAAAATCCAATATTTTTTAAAAAATCAAAAATATAACCTCATTGCATTGTCATGTGTAGTTATCTTAAAAATATTTTCACTGAAAAACTTAGCTTTTCAACCCTTTCAAGTATATATCTCATATGCACATACTTAACGGAGGCAAGATATAATATCCAAATTTTATTTTTAGAAAAAAAGTAACTAATTATTATTATAATATATATATATATATATATATATATATATATATATATATATTGTAAGAGGGGAGTGGGTACACTTCCAACCACCCCCTTAATCGTCTTTATAAAACCGCACAAGAGGTGCGGTTTGGTGGAGAAGAGGAGCGAGAGAATGAGAAGAGAAACAGGAGCTTACTTGGATTTTATGAGGTAAGTTATTTATCTTATAAAATTATTTAGATAACTAAAATATTTTGAAATTAGCATTTTGGGCAAGTTTAAGTTTTTTTAGTATATGACTATAAGAATGTAGATGACAATTAATAGTTAATTTTAATCGGTTTATTTTTCTTATTTAGTTGATATAATATTCTATAATGAATTTTCTATATAAGAAGTCTATAAGTAATTCTATTTTAGACTTTTTAACCGATTAAATGTGAGTTAAAAACTTTATTTGAGTTAATGGAGATATTATTGAAATTTTAATTGGTTTCATTTAGGAAATTTATAGGACTAAACTGTCATTTAAAAAATTTGTAGTATTAAACTGTCATTTCTGAAATTTGTAGGACTAAACCGTCATTTATGAAATTCGTGGTACTAAACTATCATTTCTGAAATTTATAGGACTAAACTGTCATTTTTTGATATTGGAAGGACTAATCGGTTATTTTTAAAATTTAAATCACAAACTGTTATTTTCAGTTTTTTATAATATATTATTATTAAAATTTGTATATAAGTTATAATTTTGATTATGTGGAATTTTAGAGAGTTATTAATGGGTAGTAAATTGATTGTGGTAGATTGATTTTGGCATGTATTTAAGCTCTTGGATTAGAAGCAGTGTGGTAATAATTAGCTTTGGTGAGAGGTAACCACTTTTCTCTTGTTATGTATGCTTGTATGATGTTTGTGAGTAATTTTTTTTAATATATAGAATTATAAATTCGGCTATTGATATGTGATGAGGACTTTGAAATTATGTTGTTAATGAAATTGTCTTCTGAGACTTACGTTCATTGAGAAAATGACGAGTAATATTATATTATATGATTGGTATTTATTTATGAGATTGGAAAGATCCTGTTGATAATTATGAATTGATAATGACATGTCATAATCACATAATATGGATATGAGAGGGGATGGTGGATGTGGATTTAATGGGAGGCTACTCAAAGAGGAAATAAGTGGGTGAATTCTTATATAAAAAGAGGAAATAAGGTGGTGGACTTTCAGGTGTACACTGATTAATTCTTTGACCCATTTGTGTTTAGAAGGGATTGACACCCCACTAATATATTTAGAAGGGGAACCTGTAATATCCAAATAAAATAACAATAACAATTATTATTATTATTATTATTAAATTATTATTATAATATAAATATACATTATATTATAAGGTAGGCAGCACGTGGGCTGCCCACCCATTATTTTATATAATAAAAAGGGAGTGGGTATTCCTATTTAAAAACCGCACAAGAGGTATGGTTTATGAGAAGGAAGAGTCAGAGAAAGAGGGAAGAGCGAGAGAAAGAGAAGGGAATAAGGATCTCACTTGAGTTTTCTGAGATAAGTTACTTATCTTATAAGATTATTTAGATAGCTAAAATAACTTCTTTTCAGCAAATTTCTTTCATGAAAATTATTTCATGTATTTTTCTCTTTCTAATAAGGATAATATTGTATTGATTAGAGAATATTTTAAGATTAACATTTTGGAAAAGTTTCAGTTTTGTTAATATAAGGCTATAAAAATGTAGAGAATAATTAGTATTTAATTTTAATCTGTTTATTTTTGTTATATAGTTAGTATAAGATTTTATAATGAATTTTCTACATAATCAGTCTATAAATAATTCTATATAAGACTTTTTAACCGATTAAATGTAGGTTAAAAACTTTATTTGAATTGTTGGAAATATTATTGACATTTTAATTAGTTTAATTTTGAAATTTGAAAAACTAAACTGTCATTTATGAAATTCGTAGGACTTAACTATCATTTATGAAATTTAAAGGACTAAACTATCATTTATTAAATTTGGAGGACTAAACTGTCATTTTAGATATTTGAAGGACTGAACGGTCATTTCTAAAATTTAAACCCCAAACTGTTATTTTTCAATTTTTATAATATATTATTATTAAAATTTGTATATAAGTTATAATTTTGATTATGCGGAATTTTGGAGAGTTATTAATGGGTAGTAAATTGATTGTGGTAGATTTATTTTGGCGTTTATTTGAGCTTTTGGATTAGGAGTACTGTGGTAATAAATAGCTTTGGCGAGAGGTAACAACTTTCCTCTTGTTGTGCATGCCTGTATGATGTTTGTGAGTGCTTTTAATTATGCATATTTATAATTTTGGCTGCTAATATGTGATGTGATTTTGGAAAATATGTTGTTAATGAAATTGTCTTATGGGACTTATTTTCATTGAGAAAATGACTAGCAATATTATATTATATGAGTTGGTATTTATTTATGAGATTGGAAAGATCCTTTTTGATAATTATGAAATGATAATGACATGTCATAATCACATAATATGGATAGGAGAGGGGATGATGGATGTGGAATTAATGGAATGTTACTCAAAGAGGAAATAAGGGGTAAATTCTTGTACAAAAGAGGAAATAAGGTGGTGGACGTTCAGGTATACATTATTAGTCCTTTGGCCCATTCGTATTCCATAGGGCTATGACACCCCACTAATGTATTTGGAGGGGAAACCCATGGTCCGGTCTTGTGCTATGTGGATTTTGGCCGATCCATATCACTTGATCAATGAGCTTGTTGAGTTAGCTACCAGTCATATGGTGAGTACTAGCCTATGGGTTCAGTAAGAGGAAATAAGATGAAGATGAAATAAGGGAGGAAAGAAAATAAATTATTGTGTATTGACTCTTGTACACTTATATGGTAAATATGAGAATAAGAATATGATATTGTGAATTATTATGAAATTATTTGTATAGACAAGTGATATTTTAATAATGTTATACTTTTATAACTGTCTCACTTGGCACCTCACGGGCACATACTTGCATGCCCGATGAGATGGATTGCTGGTTACTGAGGCTTTTGTCTCACCCCGTTGATTTAACATTTTCCAGGAAATAGTTGTCGTGCGGGTCCATCAGGGAAGACTTCGGAAGCTTAAACTACTTCTGATAAAAGTAGTACTTTCATCTTTTAATATATGTAGGATTATTGTATAATGCCACATTAAGGCTCATCTTGCATACTCTGATCTATTTATGAGAACTTGATATATTAACTATATATTTTTAATTGCTTCTGATGATGTTAGAATGCCTATATGGCTTATGATGTGTTCTAAACTTGTGGATCCACAATTTGATCTGATAAGGATATTTTAATATCTGATGAGATACTATTTAGTAAGGGAAAAAAAGGTTTTATTTTCCATGGTAAATTTTATAAACCATGGTAGAGTTTTCAAACGGTTAGTTTAACTCTTTTTCTACCATGGTAGACTTTTGGAGAATTGAGTTATAATAATAGGATTTTACAGTGTTAAGGAAATGATTTTACAAAACCCATGGTCTGGTCTTGTGCTCTGTGGACTTTGGCTAGTCCATATCACTTGATCGGTGAGCTTGTTGAGTTAAGCTACCAATCATATGGGTGAGTACTAGCCCATGGGTTCAGTCAGAGGAAATATGGCAGGAAAGGAAATAAGGGAGGACAGAAAATAAATTCTTGTATTTTGAATCTTGTATACATATGTGATAAACATGAGAATGAGTTTATGATATTGAGAATTATTATGTATACATATGGACAAGTGTTATTTTAATAATGTTATATTTTTATAACTGTCTCATTTGGCACCTTACGGGCACTAACTCGTATGCCCAATGAGATGGATTGTTGGTTACTGAGGCTTGTCTCACCCCATTGATTTAACATTTTTTCAAGTGATAGTTGTCGTGCGGGTCCATCAGAGAAGACTCCGGAAGCTTAAGCTACTTCTATTTAAAAGTAGTGCTTCCATCTTTTTAATATATGTTGGATTATTGTATATTGCCATGTTAGGGCTCATCTTCATACTCTGATCTATTTTGGAGATTTGATACATTAACTATATATATTTTTAATTACTCTTGATGATACTGGATGGCCTAGAAGCCTTATAACGTGTTTTGAACTTGTGAATCCATAATTTGGTATGAGATGGAAAATTTTAATATATAATGACATATTATTCAGTTAAAGAGTTTGAACTGAATAGTAAATGGTAATGTTGAATCTTGAGAAGTTCAAAGCCCAATTGGGTGTATGAGAATGTGTTGCCAAATGGTTTTATTAAACCCTTGGTTAATTATTGTTTTAAGGAAATGATTTTACACAAGACTTCACAAATGAAGTTATACTCACACCTATGGTGTGTTCCGAGTAAGGGAAAGGGTGTGGATCAATTTAGGAGGCCATAAAGTTGTAAGGGGCTAATGAATGCATGTCTGATTAAGTTGAAAGAAATTTGGGCGCAACCCTACTTACCAACTTAAACTTTTGGCATGATGATTAACTTTTTGTTTCTAAGATTTGATATTATAGTTTGCATGAGTTTGAATCCTTCCATTGAACAAGTTAAAAAAGGAACCTCTTTTAAGAGGAAGGGAATGATAAGTCCCAAGGTTTGGTGACCAGGTTCAACCAAGTAGACCACAAAGTTGTATGAAACTAATGGACCCGTTCCTTATATCGATTGAAAGGAATTGGGCTCGTTTCTGCTTTGACACGACAGTCAGCTCTTTATTTTTAAGATTTGGTATTTGAGTTTGCACGAGTTTGAATCCTACTTCCATTGAACATGTTTAAAAAGAAACCTCCTTTCAGAGGGTTGGCGATAGGGTTCAACCAAGTGGATCAGAAAGTTGTATGAGACTAACGAACCCATTCCTGATCTGGATTGAAAGAAATTGAGGCTCATTCCTGATTTAGTATTAGAGTTTGCACGACTTTGAATATTATTTTCATTGAACATGTTAAAAAAGGAACCTCCTTTTAGAGGGAGGGAATGATATGTCCTAAAGTCTAGCAATCGGGTTCAACCAAATAGATCACAAAGTCATATGAGACTAATATACCCGTTATTGATCTGGATTGAAAGGAATTAGAGTGTGTTTCTGCTTTAGCATGATGATTAAAGTTTGCACGAGTTTGGATCCTACTTCCATTTAACATGTTCAAAAAGGAACTCCTTTTATACAGCTGGCGATCAAGTTTAACCAAGTGGACCATAACGTCGTATGAGACTAATGGACTCATTCCTGATCTGGATTAAAAGGAATTGGGTGTGTTTATGCTTTGGTACGATAATTAGTTCTTTATTTTTAATATTTGGTATTGTAGTTTGCACAGGTTTAAATCATACTTCTATTGAATAGGTTCAAAAAATAACCTCTTTTCATAGGGAGGGAATAACACATCCCCAAAGTCTAGCGATAGGTTCTATCAAGTGGACTACAAAGTTTATGAGACTAATGGGCCCACACCTAATTTGGATTGAAAGGAATTGGGGCACATTTCTGCTTTAGTACGATGATTAGCTTTTTGTTTATAAGATTTGGTATTAGAGTTCGTACGAGTTTGAATCTTACTTCTATATGAATAGATCAAGCTTTTGACACTTAGCACTTAAATTAAGCTTTTGACTTTTTACCTAGGGTTTGTCTAAAGGGTATGGATCGGGTTCAACCAAGTGGACCACAAAGTCATATAAGACTAATGGACCCGTGCCTGATTTGGATTGAAAAGAATTTGCTTAAGCTTTTGGCACATAGTGCTTCATTTGTAAGTTTTGGTGTAAGCATAGATTGGGGAAGTGTAAGGCCAAAGATACTTACAGGATATCAAACTCATGTGGATAGTGAATTGTGGAAGGTAATCATTGAATCAGATTATATTTTTTTTTTCAGCGAATTTACAAGGGAATGAAATTAATATAGGTTGGCAAAAAAAAAATTTAATATAGGCTATTGGAAAAGGCATCTCGTTTGATGATAGAAGGACAATATATGTAAGGTTGAAATATATATTTTGAGAAGAGAATGAAGTTATAGATTGGTTCGCTAAGAGGAGTTTCCTTCAAACTAACGTCTTTCAACCAACTGGGGGTTTAAGAAGCTTGTTATACAAGGATAGTTTTTAGAAGCCTAATGTTTTAATTTTTGTTTAGGTTTTTACCCGTTGTCAATAAAAAAGTTAATGATTCATGATTTTAAATAAAAGTAAATTCAAAAAATTATTTTATTTTTCCAACAAACTCAATCACTGAAACAAATATTTTTTACTTCTGAAGTAAGTTGGAATTAACTTATAATAAGTGGCACAGGAAAATTGAATGTGATAGGAAAACGGTGGAAGAGCCGAAGACACAACGGTAAATAGTTGACTATTTCAACGAAGGATATGATATTTCGGTGATTTAATGTTGGTGGGATCACTTCTTCATGAACACTGAACCGAATCACATACAACACGATGGCAAAAAAAAAAAAAAAAAGAATCACATGCAACAACTCAGCTCTGCAATCCCATAAATACACCATCAGATGCTGATGGCTCATGTTAGGACGAGTTTAGGCTTTTAATTAAGTCGACATAAAACTCCTCTCACATATTTATTTTGTATATCGTCAATCACGATTAAAAAATTATTTTTAAAAATTTTAATCACTATTTTAAATAAATTATTAATTTGATAAAACTTTTTACTATTGGTGAAATATTATATATGCAGGTACCTTGTAATCATTAAAAAATCAATTTAGTCAACAAAAAGTCCTCCAAGGTCTGTGAGGCATTCTGTCACTATATTTTTAGTCACACACGCGGCGACAGATAGATGTGTGTGGATCACGTTCACTTCTCAATCATAGGTGGGCAAGGCTATGCAGCGTCCAATTAACATGCAATGCTTCATTTCAAGTTTGACATTAACTGCAAAATGCCATTTTTAATTAATTAAAATATCCAATGCTCCGCTTCAACTTGAAATGCCCACTTTTAATGAATTATATGATAACCCATTCAAGCGAAACAAGCCTGTTTAATTTTAACACGCATTGTCGTATTGTGTTAACTTTATTTTATCATTTTTAAGCTATGCGAGCACACGCGCACTCTTTTTAGTTTTTACTTTGCATGATTCAAAACCTGACTTTGACATTAATAACTCCTGAAAAATATAATTTTTTAAAGAAAATCCTAATAAATTTGAATCATGCTATGTATGATGTTTGCATTAAATTATGTAACTTAAAAGAAGTAAATAATTTTTTATTTGAAAACTAACCCCATAAAATTTATAAAATTGAACACCATTTACCAATCATAAATACAATTTTTTCAGTATATGAAAAATAAAATTATTAAGTCAATCCCAAAAAAAAAAGGAAAAGAAAAGGGTGATATTGAGGTCAGGATGAGGTGGAATGCGGAAAGATAGTGAGAGTGATTGATAGGAAGCAGGCGAGCAGAGAAATAGACTGACAATAGCAATTACAGCTGCCACACTGACTTGTGGTTGTTGCAGTTTTAAAGCCCTTGTCTCTCTTTTCTGTTTTCTCTACCATCCCTAAATTACGCATCATTTTTAATTAAAAAAAAAATATAAACATGCCTGCAAATTTAAAGGCGGGAAAATCCTTAAAAAAACTGTAATTAAAAAATAATAATAATAAATTAATGCTGTGAATTTATCAAATCTCATATTAAAATTGAAGTAAGGATATGTGATTTTTAATTTTGACCAAATGACTAAAATGCCCTGAATTGAGGGCGTAAGTTTTAGGGGTTAATGATAACATATGTATATATATTAAGAACATCATATTTTAAATTAATGACTTTACTTTCATACTTCACAACTTCATATAAAAAAAATTTAAGGATAATTTTGAGGACATAAGTTTCAGGGGTCAATAATAACATTTGTATCTATATTAACAATATCAGATTTTACATTAGAGACTTCACTTTCATATTTTACAACTTAACTCAAGGTAATTTGGTCATTTGGTGAGAATTGAAAATCATATATTCCTATTTCAGTTCTAACCTGAGATTCGATAAATTTGCAACACCAATTTATCTTTTCTTATTTTTAAATATATTTTTCTAGAATTTTTCCTTTAATGAATCAAGAAAGACTACAATATTACTATTTTTTTTCCCATGAGAAAGATTACAATACTCTATCCCGTCATTTTTTATAAGTAATTTTTATCTTTATTGTGTAAAACGAGCTTGATGTTAAGATTAGTTAAAAACAATAAATATTTCAAAAATGCCAAGTTTCTTCCAAAGATGCACCTATTTATGAAAAAGTATAGAAGAGAGAACGGGTAACAAGTATGAGAGTGTATTAGTATAAAATATGAGAGAAAATGTGTAATAAATGAGTAAATGAAAGAGAATTAGTAATAAGTGGAGGATAATTAATATAAAATGTGTATTTAATAGAGGTAGAAAATAAAAAATTATTTTAAATTTTAAAACATAAAAAAAATTACTTATAAAAAAGACTAATTTTAAGAAAGAGAAAAGTAATTATAAAAAAGACCAGAAGAAGTATTCCTAGAAGAATGAAGATGGGATTAATGTCACCTTAATGTTTTAGCAGAGAAAAGCATATACTCCTATAAGCATGAAAAAATAGATTTTAGTTCAAACAAGGAATGAAATAATGGTCAGCATACATAAGAGAGTAGTAAAATGAGTTTTATACCAAACAAAAGCTGCATCAACTAATGGATTGTAGCACAACTAGGTTTTTTTAAAAAAAAAAATTTGCCCCCAAGATTATTCTATCACACCAAACTAACTATTATTTTATCCCATAAAGGTGTTGGATAAAAGTGAAGATACTATTGAGAAACAAAATGAACGTACTCATTCTAATATGTGAAGTGAAAGAGAGAGATACTTTAAGTGGCTGTTTGGATGAGTTTTTGTGAATGAGATTTATTATATAAGTTTGATTTATGTAAATTGAGATAAATCTCTTTCACATATTTATCTCATAGACCGTAAAAGCACCTCGTAGACCGTAAAAGCTACTTCGTAGACAGTAAAAATTACTTTGTATTCCATGAATAACAATTCATAAGCACTTATGAAACTTTCATAAATTAATCCAAACAGCCTCTAAGAATTTTAAGCATATTTTTAAGTGATATTCTTCACAACCACTGCTTTGCTTGTAGTAATAAAAATATTGAGATATGCTAAAGTAGGAAATAGGAAGCATTGGAAGGTGAGGTAGTAAAAGTTGGTAGTGTATAAGTAAAAGAAAGTGAAGTGATCACACATTCACATGATGGGATTTTTTAGGGGTAAACTTATATTTATATATATATATATATATATATATAACATGGAGGCCTCTCTTATATTCAATAGTGGAAGTGTCTGCTTTGGCCCTACCATCACGCATCATCATTATGCTTCCAACTCCAACCTTCCATTTTTCAAATTTCGACCCCCCTAACGTGGGCCTTTGTTTTCCTCTTTTTTCCCCCTCTTACTTTTCAATTATTACAATATTCCTCTTTAATAAAAATTAAAAAAAAAAAGGCCAGATGAAAGACATGCCATCAAATGTGAAACACAACGCCACATGCCTTGCCTTGAGCATCCCATTCTTGTACTTATTTCCCCTCTCACTTCACTTGTCCTCATTATTTTATTTATATGTGTATATCTATAGTAGTCTATACTTGCGTCCCTCAGCCCTATACATAGCCCTATTCATGGCATATATATTATAATATTCACTTGAACTATATAGTTCCACTTTGATTACTTCGTTATGCTCAACTCTTTCTTGCTCTCCCCCTTCTTCTCTATCCAGTTCTGCCCTCTTATATGCATTATCCACTGCTAGCTGCATCTTCTTCCCTGCGACTAACAGGTGTGTTTTCCTTTTCATTCCTTTTCTTTTAATATCTGGATTCTTCTTTGTTTCTAAAATAAGAGAAGAGAGAGAGACAAATTAAATGCCCTTTTATTTGTTTATTTAGTTCTTCTTGGCTTTTCCTTTTGCTGCAAATTTTTCCTCCTTCTCCTTCTTCTCCTTCTTCTTCTTCTTCCTCTTCTCCCTCTTCTCCCTGCTTCCATTTTTTTCACTCGTGACCACTCGTCTCTCTCACTTCTGGATTCCCGCTTCCTCGGAACTCTGCTTTTGTCGCTGCTTGCTATTGCTATACCCCATTTCAGTTATTATTACTCTACTCAAGTGTCCGATTATATATATGTGCCTACTCGTGGCTGTCTGGCTTGCTTTCCCATATAAATATATAAATAAATATCTATACATATATCACTTTCCATTTTAATTGAGTTTGAACATCTGTTAGCCTGAAGTGATATAGGTATATCGATTTAATTTCTTTTCCATTCTCTGACATTGCTTTATCTCGGTATAATAATTGAGGGTTGGTTTCAAGTTTCAGCCATCTAGTCTTGTAATTGACAAGGCTGGTTTTGGATACAACTGTGAAAAACTTCATACATATATATATCATCCAGGAGATAAAGAAAGGAGGGGGGGGGGGAATCTTGATGGATTGGAATTTGAAGGGTGGCTCCTGGGATTTTAGTGAATTAGATGGAGGAGGTTTACCCAACATAGAAACAAGGGTTGATCATTATAATATGGGGTCAACCAGATTTGGATTGATGAAGGGAAGTGGAGGCGAATTTTGTTTTGATTTGAAGCTAGGTCAGGTTGGCAATCCTGGGACTGAACCATCAGGGCCCAAGTGGAAAGCGGCCGCCGCCGGAGTGTCCAAAACGGCAACGACGTCAGGTGCTTCAGGATCATCGAAGAGAGCTCGAGCAATTAACAATGGGATCCAAACGGCGTCGTGCCTGGTGGATGGGTGCATTTCAGATCTGAGTAACTGTAGAGAGTACCATAGGCGTCACAAGGTGTGTGAACTTCATTCCAAGACTCCTGTGGTTACCATTGGAGGCCACAAGCAAAGGTTCTGCCAACAGTGTAGCAGGTTTTCTTTTTTTCTTTCTTCTTATTAATCACATCCATTCATATTATTTGCACTGACTTCACATTTACTCTTTTTTGAGACATTCAGAATTTCTAGTCGCCCAAAGAAAATTAAAGTCCCCCCTCCCCCCGAGTTCATGAAACTTTGTTTTGCTTTGATCATGTTCTAGGCAAAAATTCCCTAGCAACAAGAATCCCAGTACAAAAGAACCTATTCTATTTTTGATACTTTATCCCAGATTACAAAATCAAAGTCCGTGTAATATATATAATCACAACATTCTTGTTGCATGGAATCTCAGAAAAGCCATCCACTCGCCCATGTTGCTGCTACACACACGCACATACAGTATATGTATGTATGTATGCATTTACTAAACCAATAATACTATATAAGCTTTGATTTGTGTAGGTTCCATTCACTGGAAGAATTTGATGAAGGGAAGAGAAGTTGCAGGAAGCGATTAGATGGCCACAACCGACGGAGAAGGAAGCCCCAGCCAGTTCCTCTCACTCGTTCTGCTACTTTATTCTCCAATTGCCACCAAGGTTATATAGCTTTAGCTTCCATTGTAGACCCTCCATATATATATATATATATACTGTATTTGATTTGATGTACTTGGTTTGTTTGACACTATTTGGTGATTATGACCATATTTTTCAGGGAGGCAGTTACTACCCTTCTCATCAGACTCAAATCTATATCCTTCAAGTGCTATGGTGAACCCTGGTTGTGACTGGGAATGGGATGGTAGGACGATGGTTCATCATGATAATAATCATAACAAGCAGCAACTATTTTTTGGGTCTTCTGAAAGCTCCAAAATTAAGCAGGAAATGACAACATATCTTGAGAAGCCATGTATTGAAGCTCTGAGGACGGCGACAGCGACGGCGAGGTCTGGCTCTTTCTCATCATCTCCTCCTCCACCTTGTGCTCTCTCTCTTCTGTCATCGCCGCCGCCGGCACCTATGTACCTGTCATCGCAACCTCTAGCCGCCGCCGCCCTCGATGATCATCACGGCCTACAAGAGGCTGTGGACACTACACTTCTGGATAGCAATGGGAGTCATCAGCCTTCAATGTATAACTTGTTAGGGTCTGATGCATCCCATACTAATAATTCTCAGTCACTTCCATTTCATTGGGAATAAAAGCTACGTTTATAGTCCCCTCCTACTCTCAAAGCCCTACTTTAGTTTCAAGTTTGATGAATTATATTTACCTACTTTCTAAAACTGCGGTATTACATTTCATTTCAGAAGATTTTATGTTAGTGAAGGGAATGATTATTGTATGTATGCTTTTATTTGTTCACGCAGTGGTTTACTGGTTTTGTCTCAATGATTATTCAATTCAGTCACTTCCTATGTATACGTTCATGATGTTATTCTTTTCATGTCTCCATATAAAGCAATTTACGTTGCACTATGTTGCGGCGCAACTACGACCAAAGTGGAAAACATCGTTTTCTCTTATTGGGCGATTGACTTATGGCTGATTGGTATATTAGAATTGATTTTGATGGATATGGATATGAATATTGAAATGGAAATGTGTTTTAAAAGTGTATTTGGTATGTACATGGAATTTAAATATTATTTTTATTTAATATTTATATTTAAAATATAAAATTACAAATATGCCAACCTAATAAAGTGAAATAAGATAAAACCATTATTACTAAACCTGAACCGGACCGTTTTTTTTAATAAAAATGATTTTTATTTTTTTAAAAAAATCATATTAATAAGACTAAAATATTCAATTTCTCACCGGTTTAGTTCCGGTCTGACCCACTAACATTTGATCTAGTACATTGACCACTCTAGTTCGGTTTTTTTTATAAAAGATTTATATTATTTTTTTAAAAAAATTAATATTAATAAGCCTAAAATATTCAATTTCTCACCGGTTTGACCCTGGTTTAACTCTGATCTGATCAACTAACCCTTAACCCAGTACCTTGACCGAGTCAGTGACCGGTCCAAGTTTAATAACATTGGATAAAACTATACAAGTTGAAGGGAAAAAATGAATTTAGGTATATAGAATTGCAAATCTTTGCTTTTTGGGTGGAAGCCAATTTGATGGAATTTGGGAGATTTGGCTTCCACATGGAATTGCAAAAATTTTCAATTCCATCATACCAAACAAACTTAGGCATATAATTAATATCCAATTTCAATTCCATACTCCCCAATTCCATCATACCCAACATCCCTATAAAGTTCTAGGACTTCCTACATCATTGCTTTGGTTTTCCCCAAGTCAAATCTCCATTTACAAAACCCAGTTTACAAAAAGCACATGTTTAGAGGTATGATGATACACGACTAGTTTTTGGCGCCATTTGCTTTTCGAACCTCAGTTTTGGTGAACTTAATTTTATACTAGTAGAACGAGGTCTTGAGAAATTTAATTTTTAAAAATTATATATTTTGAGACTTCTTAATTTGTGTTTAATTTTTTATCTGACACTTTATAGATAATCTGCATGTTTTCAAATTTAATATGGACCAAGTGCTTGGCTTGAATTTATTGATTACTAATTTCTTTTATGAGCTATGTCTCTTTTCCTTTTTAATAATATTGCCCCGGTGTTTGATTAATATGATGTTCTTATATATTGTATCATTCGCTCAATGTACAGTTAAGTTATAGTCCTAGGTTTATTGTAGCCATAATCACTTATTGGTGTAAATTTACAAATTTGTCTATCTTCGTGCTAAAAAAATTGGCACACCTATACACACATATGAATAGACACACATATACATATATAGAGAGACACGTGTAGTCATGTTTACTTTTTTTTTGGACAAATGTAGTCATGTTTACTTAAACGTAGCTTTTATACTTCCTTCTTGATTTGGCTATCAGTTTGAATATGTGAAGTTTTCCCAATGGAACCAGACCAAAAAAAAAAAAAATGATAGACCGTAGGTATCGTGAGTTTATGAAATTTGCAAGATAATTAATAGGTAAAATGATCCTACGGCCTCATATGATGGGCATTTGACTACGAACCTCTTATATTAACCATCATGAACCATGGAGCGTGTATACTATTTTTAGCAATAATAAATTCGAGGGAAAAATAACAAAAAAGAAGTCTCAAGTACTCCAATAAATTTGATGACTAATAAATCCCCTTTGTGTCAACCTAGCTAAGGTGTTACTCATGTTATCTTGTGATATTTTGCACAAATAATTGACTTTATTGGTAACTAAATCCAATAAGATGCGTGTTTTTCATTTATTTTTGGTAAAATATATTAAAAATAATAAAATTAACGTGAATGAAAATGAGAAGCTCATTGAGAATATCTCTAAATTAATCAAATGGTCAAGATTCATTATGGCATTCGGCGAGGTGCTGTGTAATAAACTAAAAAAAAATAAATAAAAAAAAAATAATAATAAAAAATTATTATTATTATAATATAATAATATATTAAAATATAATATAATATAATAATATAATAATAATAATAATTTATTATTATTATTTTTATTTATTTTTATTTATTTTTTTATATTATTATATTATAATAATAATAGTTTTTTATTATTTTTATTTATTTTTATTATTTTTTTATTTATTTTTATTTTTATTTTTTTAGTTTATTACATGCTGCGACGCAGAGAATTCGTGCCCCGCCATAATAAATTTGTACATGCATCTATACAGAATCCAAATCATTTATTATTTGGTCAACTAAATTAATTATTAGCAGTTAAGATGTTCAATTATCTAAAAATTTCAAAAAATAAATAAAATTTTGAAAGGTACACATTCATTTTACTTTGAAATATAAAAAATTAAACAAGAGATTTGCTTTTAAAAAATGAACAGGAGTATTCATATGTTGATTGTTGCACATTTATATTTATTTTTAAGAAAATAATATTCCTAAAAAATGTCAACAAGTAAAATATATATCAACTTAAACCAAACAATCCATAAGAATATTGCTATTTTTGAAATGGTTATCCATATATCTTTTTATGTCAAGACATAACTGTCACCTATGCCAAATAATCAAATCGCATATCCAATCTGCTGCCTCAATGTCAATATATAATACATAGTATTTAAACAACCTCAACTGCAAAAACTTAAACAACACATTAATTTTTCATCACAAATAATCATCATACCAACGCCCATATAATTTATTTATTTAAAAAAAAGAGGTAGAAACCAGAGGCCAAATATGCATGCACAATCCAATTCATGGAATGAACCAATTCATTTTAGTTTCACTATCCAAAGTAATAAAGCAAGTATCCATGAAAATCTGGAAAATTGAGTGATTTCATTAAAGCTAGAAGCGTTTTCATGAAGCACACATTAAATGTGAGCAACACACCCCCTTCACTTGAACTCCTCCTATATAAACACCTCAATCCATCCATGGAGATCACACCTCACCTCACCGTGAACCACCACCACCACCACCACCGGACGGAGCATACAATGAGGCGCCTCAACGACGACATCATGCTCAACATTCTGGCGAGGCTCCCGGCTGTATCATTCGCCTCGGCAGCTTGCGTCAGCAAATATTGGAACCATATCACCTCCCAAATTCTTTCTCGTCCCAAGCTTGCTTCTGCTCTGTCCCTCAATCCTTCTCTCCTTGTATTTACTATATCCAACTCTTCACCACTTTCCTTTTAGTTGAATTCTTAATATAAATTACTTATCATCTGAAATGTGTTGGTTGACACAGCAAGCTGTGAAGGAGGTTCTTGACAAGGTTCTGAGCAAGCCTATTCGTCCTCATTTTGCCATAGCTTTCATCAACGAGGGATATGGCCTGAGATTGACTCAAATGCTTGTATATCTATCTTTATTATTAATAATCTCTCTAGTTGTTTCATTCATGCATTGGTTTATTAATTGCTCTATCTTCTTAATCTTATTTGAACAATAATGGTATATACGATAATGCAGATTACTGAGAGGCTGAAAAACAAAGTTCCTTTGGTTGTTCACATTAGCCATGGCGTGATGGGCAAGGATGTTCTCTCTGATGAACTTCGAGAAGTATATTTACATAATTACGTTGTTTTGATGAGCTGCATGCTTATATATATATATATAGATAGATAGATAGATAGATATATAGATATATATATATATATAATTGTTCGAGGGGTAATTAATGCAGGTGAAGTGGGACTACTTTGATTACAGTGGTAATCATCCTCGTTTGCGCAGCGTGTATGGCAATAGAAATAAAGGGGTTGTTCTGGTTCTTGGATTTGTCCCTGGACTCAAAGTTGATGCTATACCCATGTTTCATTCCCATCAGGTATATGTGGTCCTGTGATTAATCTTTTGCCTATCTCTTTCTTCTCCTCCTCCTCCTCCTCCTCATCATCATCATCATATTAGGCAAAGAGTTGAGTTTAATATAATTTTCGTTCGTTTATTGTGTTGCGCGGTGGTTACAGGATCCCACTGTTGACCATGTTGACAAGTTTGTAACAGATATTAAGGCTTTCACAGCCGAAGCTTCTGGCCATTTATCTCCATCTGCTATCATGATGTTTGGAGTTAAGCGTTGTTTTGTTCTTCTTCAACTACTTCCACTTATTCTTCCATTAATGATATCTGACATATATATTCTGCTCCCCCCCCCCCTAATGTTAGGATCGTAGGAGTGACATGAATTCCGTTGTTGCCAAAATGGGTAATACATCACTATTTCCTTTCTACCATATTCTTCTAATGCCATAAACTTATTATCTATTTTTTGATTAGGATGTAATGTTGTTTCAGAAGTTTTCATTTAGGATAGTAATGTTGTCTTGAAAGTTTTTTTTTGGCTTCAAAGTTATCCTAGAACAGGGCGAGTCTTGAAGTAACGATAAAGGTCACTGTTATGTAACGAAGAGATCATGGGTTCAAATCCTGAAAACAGCCTCTCCCCTTAATTACATACATCTGACCTTCTCAAACCCCATCTGATGGGAGCTTTATGCATTAGGCCACCCTTTAAAGTTACCCCAAAAATCTTAAAATAGAATAATATTGCCCCTTGCCATTAAAAAATATTAATGATCAATATTAATTTTTTAACTACCATTTTTTAAAGTGTGGGCCTTTAAAATTTTTAGGATTACATTAAAAAAGCAGCTCAACGCACATGACTCTCATGAGATGTGCCTGTGGAGGGTCAAATGTGAAGCCTTACCCCCACAAACTTCCCGCGCAACACCAAGCTCAAAAAAAAAAAAAAAAAAACCTTTCACTACAACACATTGATCGAGAGTGCAAACTTCCCACCAAATTTGCATCAAATCTTTTTTAAAAAGAAAAAAGAAAAAACTTTCTTTACACATATATAATATTATATGTGGCAGATCATGCAATGCCAAGGGAGACAGTCATGATTGGAGACGCAGGTGGTTGCTTTCTGTTCAACAGCAAGAATTACCCAATAACTACACCGAATCCTTATTTACTGGACGCTGTTGCGCTGGTGTTTGCTGATGACAAAGACAAGTCTCCTGGTACGTTCAGTTTCATTCCTCAATTCAATCAACCACTCATTAAACCAGATTCATGCTCTGATTTTATTCTTAAATATATTGGTCAACAGCAAAATGTACCTACCTAGTATATTCATTGCATATACTATTTATTAATTTGTGAGTGATGATATGGTTTTTTTATATATATATTATAAAACTGATCAGATGTAGGAGACACAGACTTCCATTTGGTATTGGCTGAGGGTTTAATGCCATTTGGTCCATCGTTCGAGGTCATTTCTGCGGGAATGAATCCATCTCAAGAATGGTCCGTTTTCTCTGCTAGAATGCAAGGAAGTCATGCCGTTTTGAGCAGCAACGCAGTCTTTGAGACTGTTCTTGAAACTGTATGTTGTATATCAATATTTCACAAGCCCATACTAATATCCCCTCTTTTAACTGTATAATAAGACATGTCACGCTGCTTAATTGCAGGTGACTGATTCCAATTATGAACTCTACATTGGCGTCACTCAACGAAGAGGGGCAGAAGAATCCTTAATCTTCTATAAGCTTTTAGTGTAAGACCAGCGTAATTAATTTGATGATACTGATATAACATATGATTGTGATCAAACTTGATGATAATAATTGTGGTATATATGATATACGAAAACAGGGGACAAGGAGTCCAGTTCATCGTGGAAGGGATAGGCTTAACACCTGGCGATTCCTTTATGTTCTACCACACAGACATGGAAGCTGCACTTACAGGCAGAGACATTGCCTGCGATAACCTGGAGACGTTGAAGGAGATTGTTGATGAGAATGAGTGTGACGTGTTTGGGGGATTAATATTGTCGAGCAATTTTCGCGGGAAGAAGTATTTTGGAGCAGAGAACGTTGATGTGATGCCGTTCATAGACAACTTTCCAGGTGTTGAAGTAGCAGGATCGTTCAGCAAAGGAGAAATAGGACGAGGATTCAGCAGCTTTGATACAGAGGATGAAGAAGAAACCAGTGCTCGTTCTCCTCTTCATGTCTCTTCTGCAATTTACTTGGTCATGTCTTATTCTCCAGCTTCTGCAGCGGCAGCTGATAACTGATATTTTAGCGTTCTTCGATTTATGTGTTGCTTTACAGCTTAATCAGTTTATTATGGAGCTTATCTGTTTTCATGTTTAGTCCTTTTAAACTTGTGTATTTGCATTTCGCATAACTTTTATTGTCGGTCAGGTGGTCCTCGTTTCTCAATCGTTTAATATTAGTTGCGTCTTTATTCTATTTAATTTGCCTGCCTTTAAAGTTTAATCTTTACAAAACACGAGGATTTGTTTAACTACCCGATAATTCTGGAAAAGAAATAACATTATTTATAATAAGTAAATATTGTACTATCTTAATATAACACCCTGTCAATTTTTTTTTGAAAAATTAAGGAAATTGAATAATTTACTTAATTATATCATATATATTATGTATTATTAGATTATATATCAATTTATAATTCAAAGAAATTAGTCTAGAGAAAAATGATAAATATAAATACTTTAAAATAATTTTGTTAGCTTTATTAATCTCTTCAAATGAGTAAATTGAATCTTATAATTATGACAGGAAATAGTAGCTTATATGTATATCAGTGATTTCAGAGCCGGACCGGCCCGACCATCGGCCGAAGCTCTAAACGGGTCGTTTCTTAACTGAGAACTGTTTTGAAGGTTGGGCCGTGTTGAACCGGAAATCCCTATCAAGCCGGAACCGGAGCCATTTTTTAAAAATCGGACAGTTCACATTGGTGACACTAAAAACTTAAGAAGGATAAGAGAAGAACCAACAAAAAAACAAATATCCAGTACCTAGTACCTATCTTTATGAAATAATCGAAAGAATGAAAAGAAATGGGAGACAAATCAAAATATAAAACTTGAACCACTTGCTAGCCATGATTCTCGAATATGCTGTAGTTATCTTGCTAAGAAAATGTCGAAGAAAGAAAGTTAGAAGACATGGGAAGGATAAAAGGAAAACAAAGATGAATTAGTTTTACAGCCATGTCATTGATGAAAGAAGTATGAAGCAGCATTCTCTTTCTTCTGCCATAGGTATAATCACTTTAATCTGTTCTCACTTTTCAAGGTAAAATGATTTTACTTAGAGGCTGTTTGGAATGGTTTATGAAAATTTTATAAATGCTTATGAATTGTAATTTACGGTCTACGAGGTAACTTTTACGGTCTATGAGGTGCTTTTACGATCTACGAAGTGTTTTTACGGTCTACGAGATAAATATGTGGAGGAGATTTATCTCGATTTACGTGAATCGCGCTTATATAATAAGCCCGATTCAAAAAAGCTATAACAAACAGCCCCTTACTACTACATCACAGCCACACACATTCACTGAGGAGGGAAAACTTTTAAAATCTTTTTATGTTTTTATCATTTAAATGAAAACTAACCACATTATATTTGAGTTAGTGTTAACTCTTTTTTTATCTTATTTTTCATTTTATTTTTTTTAAAGCTTTCAATTTTTTAAAATTTATTTACATATTCTCAATTTCTCATTTCATTTTTATTTTCTATCTAAAATACTTAATACAAAACTATACATATGCTTATCATCGAAAAAAGAATTATCATTAAATTAAATAAACATATGCTATGAGATACCATATGAATTTATTAACTTATTTTAAAATTAAAATATTTAATTTTATTTTAAATCTTGATAAAATTTTTTTTAATTATTTGATAATCTAATATTTTATTTTTTACTTATATTATTATATAAGTATATAATATTATTTTTTATTTAATTATTATGTCACTGGTTTAACTGAACGGTCAGACCGTTTTAACCGATTGAGCCATGACTTGTTAGCCTTTTCGGCTCGATCTCCGGTCCGGCTTTTAAAACATTGATGTATATATTAATGTGTGTGTGTCTACACACACACACATACTTTCTCTATAATATATCTTGTTGACTGGGTAATTAATAAAGCTAAATAAATTACTTAATTATAATATTTATTACATGATCTAATCTAAAAATTTATGTGTATGATTAGATTATATATCAGCTTATAAATTAAATAAATTAATTTTAAAAAATAATAAATATAAATATTTTAAAATAATTTTTTTAATTTCTCTAAATTAATTAAGGGGAGGTGGTAGTGTGATGTTATTGATGGCATCCATGCAAGCGGTACATACAACATTTCCCTCATTAACATAGTTTATAATAGCAAATCAATTTTCTGGTAAAAAAAAAGAAAAAAAAGAAAAAAAAGAAATAGCAAGCCAATTTCTTAAAAACTTTTTTATCAGCTATTTAAATAAAGGGTTTGCGCTTGTACACTTAAATGAGTCACACGAGTATTTTTATAATTCTTAAAAAATAAGGCTATCTATATTTTTATATTATGAAAAAATAAAAAAGTATATCTGGATTATTTCTGGAATTTTGTATTCTTTATTTATATATTTCTGTATTATTCTTTTTATTCTCAGGTCTTTTTTGGATCAGATATTCCGTTTTGGTTTTTTTGGGTAACAGTACGTAGATGGATATGTTTTGGGTAAAAACAATGGGCCATAAGCCTAGTAAGGAAGACCACATGCTTCGATCCTTCACCGCTACTTTACTCTTCGGAAACTGAATTCAGGTAAGCACGACAACCGTATCGATGGAGAAGACTCCATCGTCATCGGCGCCCAGAACCAAAGCTAAGGCAAAAGATTCTCAAATGTGTTTTTCCGGTTTTGATGGGATGAACGAGGACCTTCTCTTCAACATTCTGAGCAGGCTTCCTGCCCAATCCTTTGCTTCAGCAGCTTGCGTTAGCAAATCCTGGAATCGCACCTGCAATCGCGTACTTTGTCGTCCTAAGCTCGCCTCTGCTCTTTCTCTCAAGCCTTCTTTGCATGTGAGTTTCTTTTCCTCACGTATCTGGTTATGTGCATTTCACGTTTTCTGGCAATCTCGCAGCAAGGAAGAAATGAAAATTCCGCAGCTTAAATTGCGTTCCATTATGAAATGGTTATAGCCAATCAAACGCTGTTTAGTAGTTTTCAATTGCCTATTTCACCGCTTTGCACCGAAAACATAATCGTGGGGCAAATAAGCAGTGGATAATGAGGTTATTGATGTGTTCAACGCTGGATAAAAATGAACATATAAGACGTGACTAAGTCAATAATCACTCTTCCTAGTAGGGCTGGTTTTGTGGAATGATCTTGTCTCATTGTGCAAGTCATTTGACCGGAATCAAGGCGCCCGTCATTCTGGGTGATGTCGGTATTGCACTCTTTGCCTGGCGCTAGGAAACTGGGAGAAAGCCAACTAAATGGACGCCTGTGGTAGGTTAGAGATCAAAGGACCTAACTTCTCCAGTTTCTGAGTCACATAAGTTCATAATCAATTATGAAGAATATATTTATTTCTTTAGATGATTATTATGTTAAAAATTCCTTTTGGATATTGAATAATAAAATATACGTTGTGCTTGCCTCACTTGGATGACAAGTTCCTTTCTTCACATATGGTATTAACTCTTTTGAGTTTGCCCACATATTATAACAACTTACATTGCTTGTTATTCTTGGAAACTACTGTACATTCAAACAGGAAGCTTTAAAGGAGGTTTTTGATAAGATTCTGTCTGAGCCTATCCGCCCTCATTTTGCTATTGCAAATGTTGGAAATGGATTTGAACCACTGATGACTCTAAGGCTTGTATGGAATTGCTCTCTCCTCCTTTTCTAAGTTCAAGAATTGTTTGTATTAAGCCATTGACCTTACGGTCTACTGCACAGATTAGAAAGAAACTGGGATGCTCTGTTCCCATCATTGTTTCTGTGGCTAACGGTATTTTTGGAAGGGATGCTCTTACCAATGAGCTTGAAGAGGTTCAATATCTCTCGACCTTTGTTAATTTTTATAGTAGCAGTTTGGTAAACTCAAGTGCTTACCCATGATTATTATGTAGGTCAACTGGAATGATCTTTTAAGTGAATTGAACGATGAAGCAGATGCTGTACCGATAAATGAAGGCATAGTTATGACCATTGGTTTTTTACCAGGATTAAAAGTTGATGCTATACCACTATCTCGACAGTCAAGGGTAATAAATTTTCTCTTTTGGCTGCTTGAGTTTGAGTTTCTGGATATGTGTTGTGCTTTGTCAAATTTGGACTGGCTATTCTGATTGTTGTATATGCAATGTATATTGTTTAGCCATTTTTGAAAATGAAAGGCCTATCCATCCAGGATTCCGTTAGGGTAATGTTGAGCTTAATGCTGTTCAAATTGTTAAAGTTGTTAGCTCTTATCCTACCAGCTATCTATGAAGTCAGCCATTGACAAGTTTGTAATGGATGTCAAGGAGTATTCTGCATCTGTCTCCAGATGCTCGTTTCCTCTGGGTATTCTTTTATTTGGAGTAAGTAGATGGTAATCACTTATTTATACATTATTAATTTTATATGATTAACTCTTTCCCTTTTTTATTCACTTCACTCTTGGTATTGTTGCTAACACCAAGTTGGCTGCGCAGGAAGGAAGTACTGACATGAAACCAGTTATGGAGAAGTTGGGTATGTGACATTTTTGTATTTCCATATGATTATACACATCATCTTTCTACATTATGCTTCTGCTCATATTCAAACTTGCCTTTTACTTTATGGGGAAAATCTGTCAGGCATTTTGTTGTTTTGTTCAATAGAACTTCTCAAAATTGGAGTTGATTAGAGAAGATTTAAAGAAATTATCATTTAGAAGCGTTTTTGTGTGTAAACATAATTTTGCAGAGTTTACTGATACTTAACTTTATGATCAATCAATTTAAGTATATCATTGACTGCTTTCCTGGTAATAGTTTTTGCGTTACAACTTCTCATTGTTGGGGGATGTATATGTAGATGGAAGCAAGGAATTTGTATTTTGTGTTAGTTTGTAACTGTGAAGTGAGAACTTTAATAACTTCTACAGTTACAACCCTCTGTTTCCTGGTTTGTGCTTGTCTAGTCTTTGTTGATGGTAAATGTTTTTATGCAGATTATGCCATGCCTAAGGACACATTCATTGTTGGTGATGAGAGAGGCCGCGTTGCATACAGAAGTGGAAATGACTCCGGAAATGCTTATGCTAGAACAGAGTACTTAGCAGAAGCTGTTGCTCTTGTTTTTGCTCAGGATAGGGACAGATCTGCCGGTACTTCTTCCTATCTCTTTGGTAGATCTTTCTACCGATACAGGATAAAAATGATATAATTGCTGCAGTTCATACCATTCTATTTTTCATTGATGGGGAAATTGGATTTCTCATCCCTTAAGACTAGACATGTTTGCTCTTTCAAAGGAAAGTATATGGCAAGTGCTACTCTGTTCTGTGTTTTTTTTTTTGGTTAAAATGATTAATGAAAGAAAGTATTGTGAATGCTGCTTTTTATGTCTCTATCTGAATTGTAACTGATTTGACTAATGAATTGCAAATCAGAGCCTTAGCTGGTTCAATAACTGATCCAGTTTTCATAACAATGTGATAGATCTTTATAATATGGAAATAGGAATTAGGAAGGAATAGGGATAGGAAAGAAGATGAGAGGGTTGAAGAAGAAGAGAGGGAATAAGAGAGAAGAACAGTAGATATAGAAGAAGAATATTCCTGAATAATACGCTGGAATTCTCATTAACTTGGCAAAACTGAATTACAATAGGGGTAGACCCTTATTTATAGGCTGGTTTATAACTGCACCGCCTTGTATTCACTAACTGACTCTAACAGCTATAATCTTCTGATAGCCTACCTAACTTTTAATCCCCTATATTAGTCATTTAACCATCCTAACTAAAAGTCAATAACTAGTATTTAGAATTTCTTACTATTATATGTCACAATGTAACATTGTTGTTATGCTGCCTCCTACCCTTCTCTGTGCGTTTGGTACTGAAAAATAGAATCTACAAGAAAGATGATGTTGTCAGTGCGTTTGTTTCAAGAGCTATGAGGCTATATTATAGTAATATGTAGCTTGAAAGTCTTCTATTTGAGTTTTTTAATATATTTTACATATTACTTGTATTTGACATGGATTAAATAAAGCTACAGGAGAAATTAAGTTCCACGTTGCATTGTCAAATGGTGTTTTACCTATGGGTGGCAAATACAAGACAGCTTCAGTTCGAACAAGCTCTGAGGGTACTACATGGCTGACTGCCAAGAGGGAAGGGCAACAACAGGAAATTCTTGATGGTCAAAGAATATTGGACGATATTAGCAATGAGGTTCCTAATGCTTTCAGACTTTGAAGTTTTGTTGTTCTATTTTTCTAATGAGCCTAAAATTTGTTTTGTTATTCAATAAGACCAATGCAGCAAGAGGCTGATGATTTCTTTGGAGTTTAAATGCAGTATACGTAAATAAGAAAATAAATGATTTCTTTGGAGTTTAAATGCAGTATATGTAAATAAGAAAATAAGAAAATAGATATAATTGGTGTTGATGCTTTCCTGGTAATGGATTTTTAACTGATCTCTTTATAGTGAAGTACGCACATACTGTCACATCAGACTGTGATTCAATGATCTATTGCATTTGTTTAATCTTCTCTCACATCAGCATTACTTTGGGGGGAAAATTAATCATTTAGTTGATTGTTGAACTTTTTCTATGCTGCATTTTTTTTATAATTAATCATTCAGATAAAATATTATGATGCTAACTGTTACTCTGCTTGGCTGTGAAGCCTTGATATTTTAAGTATTTTGATGATAACCTTGATATAAACTTATGTTAACAACTGTTAATTTTTTTTCCTTGTGTTTGCTTTCTTACCTATGCATATTTTTGGATTTTAAAAAATGTGGCAGCTCGCAAATCTTATTCAGTTCCCTGATTTGTACATTGGAGTATTCAAACGAAGAAAACTGTCCGTTGGATCAGAGAAGCCAAGACAAAGAACATCTATTACTTTTCATGGAGTTGAGTCGTATGTTACAGAACTCATTTGTTGGTCTTCTACTTTCTTGTTATTATTTACACTGGTCTAAGGACTTCTCAATAAAAATCGAAACGAAAAATGGCAAAAGAACATTTTGCTGCAATGGCCTGATCAGCAGGCTCAGTTTTTTGTACTTAAAAAAAAACCGGACCGGACCGGCCGGTTCAACCGGTGACCGGCTGGTGATCCGGTCCGGTTCATGAAATAAACCGGTTCGAACTTTGAACCGGTAAAACCGGTGGTTCAACCGGTTTGCTTTTTTTATTTATTTATAAAATACATTTTTTTATTCCTCTACCTACTATTTTGCATTATTTTTTAGGAAAAAATGAAAGTTTGAAGACCAAGATGAAGAGAAAAGTAGGTAAAGAAAGAACAAATCTAAAAAAAAAAGATTTTGAGAGGATATAATAATTAATTAATTATAGGAAAGGAGATGTCATTATATAAATATAGGCACCATAACTAATACTAATAGATTTTAAGCATTTTTTTGTCTAAAGATCTTTATTTTAATCTATGGAAATTTAAAAATATATTAATATATATATTGCCACTAATAAATTGTAATATTTTAATATGACTGGTTCGACTACCGGTTGAACCATTAACCCTTAAACCAGTGTTGTGACCGGTTCATTGCCCGGTCCAGTTTTTTGTTCATCTACTACGTTATTTTTACTTCGTTCATTTGGCTTAACCAGCTTAGGTTATCTGTGATAGTATATAGTTAGCATGCTACATAATAATTAGATAGGGAACAATGTGAGTTGTCTAAAATTTTCAAATTTAAGGAGTTTCAGAATTTTGAATGCAGGTTTTAAAATTTGTTGAAATTGAATCATGTGCCAAACAGATAAACCGTGATGGGATTGGTAAAACATCCAAGTATATTGGAGATTGGATTTCAGACCCGACAATGTTTTTATTTTTGATTATTTTGAAATTCTCAAGTATTAATTTAGGCTTAGTACTACTAAAGAGCTGGTTTTTGAGAGAGTATAATGGCATCGTACGAGATATGTAGCCGATCCCACTTAGTGGAATAAGGCTTTGTTGTTGTTGCACTACTACTAGAGTTGCTACTTTCAATTTTAACCCTGCAGTAGAGAAAAAGCATTGACGCATGATTTTCCAGCTTTTGCCATCAAAGACGAAAATTTTAAGGTCTCTCTCTCTCTCTGTTTTTTTTTTTTTTTTGTACAGAGGTGATGAACAGTATCTGTATGTTGATGGGGTGGGCTTAAAAACTGGAGATGTCTTTCAATTATACCATTCAGATCGTAATGCAGCATTAGCCTCTTGCACTAGAGTGTCTGATGAACTGAAGAAGATTGAGGTTGAAGCAAATTTTAAGAATCTCAATGGTGGGGCCAGCAATGCTCCTTGTGTGTTTGGAGGGCTAATTTTTGCTTGTGGTGGTCGTGGTGAATCATTCTTTGGACGTCCCAATGTTGATAGTTCCCCTTTCTTGGACAATTTCCCAGGAGTACCATTTTCAGGAGTATTCTGTGGTGGGGAACTGGCCCGTTCTTCTTTCCCTGTGAATGGCGAATGCGAAGGAGAAAGCTCTGTTAGTTCCTGTGTGCATGTTTTCAGCTGCGTGTATCTGTTGATGTCTTATACGCCATCACAGTAGTATATCTGTTGATACTGTTCATGGTTCCTAGTATGAACATTTCTGAGACGTTGATGTTTTTTCGCCTTCTGCTGTGGGCATTTATCTGACCTTCTAGTTCATAGTCCTCAATCATGTATATGATTCAGCCATGCTTTTCAATGAGTTAATCTTTGTGTAGCAACTATTAATATAGATGGATATAATATCGTTAATGTGTTTGATTATGGAATAAGTTCCCCTTTACATGAATTTATTTGTTACTTTATCATCATAAGCTCAAGTTCTTGAGGTGGAAAGCTCATTCTTTGATCTTTTCTTCCCTCGAAATTGTTGTACCAATTCTTCCAATATTGTGATTAAGAATTTCCTTGCCATAAATCTTCCTTCGAGCACATCGTTGTGGATTTTTGATGTATCATTTTGCTGAACCAAATTGTCTTCATCATGTTCAGCTAGTGTCGTTTGAAATCTTATCACTCCTCAGTGTTTGCAGGAGGCTAAAACTCAAAGGTCGGCAAATTTATGTTAAGACAATAAAATCATTGCCTTCAACAACTTGCGGTTAGGCAAATTTATGTTATGACAATAAAATCATTACCTTCAACAACTTGCGCTTTTCCTTGCTGATATGTCGTCATCCTCATTTTGTAAAGTGTTTTAGCATCATAAAGTTTAAATCATAAGTTGATTTGGGCAACAAACGTCAGCAATTTAAGTCAAGGCGAAGTGTAAAGTATCTTAAATATTCTCAGTGGAAAAGGCTTCTTGCTCTTGGACGGGGGGACCCAAGGGAGGTCCCCCACGTTGGTAAATAATATCCACTTATGTTAAAAAATATGATTAAAACAAATTATTTTTTATTTACATTTATAAAAGACAAATAACCCCTCCATATAGTGAAATCACCTTGAATAATTCTTAGAAGAATTCTAATATTTTTTTCACAAGTTTCACTGTTCCCAAATCGTTTGCAAATTTTTTTTCCCAAAAAAATTCACACGTTATTACATATTTGTTATTTTTTTTTGCCATATATTACATATTTGTTATTAGAGTTCCTAATACTGTGCATTCTTTTATCGAATTTATATCACGTCCTCTCATTGTTACGCAGGGGAAAAAATCCTAGTTTACACGCCAACCGCCGGAAGATAACTCAAAGGGGGGACGAGGGTTACAATTTATAACTCGAAGGCAAGCATATTAAGAGTTACGTTTGTGCATCAGATAGTAAAAAGTTTATCAATTCATCTCGTCCTTGGCAATTTTTTTTTTCTTTTGATTACACAAAACAAACTGGTTATTAAAATTAATTAAAAATAATGTGTAAAAAATATCATATTTTTTAAATATACCCCTTTTTATGAAAAGAACCTAAGATAGAGAATGAGTAAAAAATATAAAAGATAATGAATAATAAATATTTAAACAAAAGAGAATAAGTGATAAGTGATAGATAATTAATATGAAGACATTGAGCTTGTTTGGGAACACATTTACTAAGCAAAAAAGTTCATTTGAAGCTCTTAATCACCTAAAAGCTCATTTGATATCTTAAAGAGGTGTTTGAGATCATTATTGCTCATGATGGGCTTTTTAAGAAAAAAGAGCTTTTTCTTAAAAGCTCATTTTTTTAGCTTCTTCTACTAATGAGCTTTCAATTGGGCATCACTTAAGCAACTTTTTCCTCTTAACTTCATATGCTATTTTTTTTCTTTTGCTTTTTTTTTTTGAAAAAAACACTCATTGGTTGAATTTTATTTTTTAATTTAATTTGTTTTTGTGGGATTAACAAATTTTGAACCGAAAAGCTGGCACCAAAATCAATGACGGAAAGGGAGAATCTACGAAGCTCAGTAACTATATATATATATATATATATATATATATATATATATATATATATATATATATATTCAACAAGGTTTATATCATTTTCAGTTATTTTTCATCTAAACGGAATTTTCCAATGCTAATCTAAACAGGTTCAAAGTTTAAAAAAAAAAGTCACTTCTCCACTGTATTCTCAATCAGGCACATAGCTTTTGGTCCCAACTTCTCATCACTTTTTATTTTAGGAAAAATGATATTAAAAAGATAAGTATTAAGTATGAAATTTTTTTGGTTAAAAATGAGTTATAAACATAAGAGTTTTAGTTGCAATAGAGACTCATTTGTAACTTATGATCTGGCAAAAATTTTTGGGATGTAACTGTAGTTAAATTTAACTTTTAGGAATTAAATGTAATTTTTTTATTTTGTTGTTTTTTTAAGAAAAAAATCATCCTTATCTTCATCACATATGAATAATGTTCGTGACATGATCAGAGACGAACTTGTTAGGGGTAGATGATCCAATTATGATTCACTTCATGTATAAGATTCTGATTGAAAGATATATTTACCCTTTTTAAATTAAATGTTTCAGTGTATTTTTCTTTTTCCAATAATTATTTAAATTTTTTATTTTAAAAAAATTTATTTATATTTTAACATCAATTATAATGATATATATACAAACAATATATACGTAGTATTGAATAAGGTTCATGTCCTTTTCAGTCATTTTTTATCAAAACAGGCTTTTCAAACGCTAATCCAAACAAGTTCCTTAAAAAAAAGTCATTTCTCCCATCGCCAATCCAAACACAAATCACATTTACAACCTGACTTTTTTTTCAAATGGCCTTTTGTAAAAGCCCCATTAAAAAAAAGACACTTCTCCACCGAGTTCTCAAACAAGCACATTATTTAATAGGGATAGAAAAGGAGGCAATTTTACCACAAATTTTCACCAAGAATTTTGCCACGAAAGTATAAAAAAAAAAGAACAATTTCATTCTAAACATTATTCCAGTTAATTGATTAAATATGTTGAACTATCTATCCACGTCATTCACATCATTTTTGTTAAGGAGTAAATTTACACTAGAAGCCCATATATCATTTACTTTATCTTCTTTTAAAGTTAGATTTAAAATTTTTGTAACAAATTTATACCTTAACAAAAATAAGGTGAATGATATGTGGACTATTAACTTAACAATTTAGTCAACCAACGGTCAAAATTATGACAAGGGCAAAATTGTTTCATTTTTTACACTTTCGAGGCAAAATTACTCTAGGTGAAAACTTCTAAAATAAAATTACCCCTTAACCCAAAAAAAAAAAATGTTTATATTGAAGACCATCCTCAAAAGAGAGTTGCTTATAAAAAAAACTGGAAGTAGTAAAAGTGATCGACAACGGAAAGATATTGGCCAAGCAAGTCTGAATTGGTCGGCTGCAGCTTTTAAGAGCTCTTTTTGTGTTTCAAACGAAGGGTACTTACAGCAAAAAATTGGAAAGAAACTTAAATAGTGACAGCATAGTATTCAAAGGTATCCCTTGACAGTTACTCCAGTTGATCATACAACACAACACCTTCGGAAGGGAAAACAAAGCAAGAAACACAATAGCTTGCTTTTTGTTTGGATTCTTATTACCTTACAACCAAAATTCCAACTAAAAGATGAATTGAAGAATGACGACAGGGCCATCTCATATAGAAATGCCCAAGGACTTCTTAAACTTCTCAACCTCCAAGTATACTGTGGAATAAGGAAGGAACTCTGAGAAATGCTCTTTGCTGAGATCATTTATTGCAACCGCGAGTTTTGGGATTTCCAAGGTTTCTTCATGGGTCAGAGTCCTTACAAACCTAGCTGGATTTCCTGCCCAAAGTTCACCCGATGGAATTCGCCTCCCTGGGGGAACTATTGACCCAGCTTCAAGGATTGAGTGTGTCTCCACCAATGAGCCTTCCATCAGGATGGAATGCTGGCCAATAATGCACTCTGGCTCAATTGTGCAGGACCTCAAGAGGCTATATGCACCAATTGTCACATACCTATCTATCAAGGACTCAGCCGGCAGGCCTGAATTACAGAAGGATGGATATACGATAAATAAGAATTCATTCATTCATTCATTCATTAATTATATATAGGTACACCCCATTTGCATTTTATAAAGGATCTTAAGTTTCATTTGAAAATTATATCCAAATTCATGAACCCTGACAAAAGAGAAACACCAGCAAATAAGTATGCTGATTTACCAACTCTACCAAATAATAGTAAATAGATCATGATAAAACTAAATGGAGGAAAATCTTCACTAGACATTATTCTAAAAATTCCCACTTAGGTATAAAGGGACAAAAATGCTGGCACCTGGCAGATTGCAACCACCATAGTAACATTTGCGATAGACATAACACTGCAATGTATCTTTATAATTTAAATAGATTGGATTGTCTGTCTACCACAGGCAAAGTCGGATGTGGTTACTAATAAATTGAGAAATCATCAAAGCCATCTTAAGATTAAGGCCTTCAATGTAAAATAATCAAATCAAACAGGAGTTTGCATCGAACACCCCCCCCCCAAAAAAAGTTTTAAAACCAAAAAAAGGAAGTTAAATATCTATACCATATTAATTCCGGCTAGTGAGAGAATATTATCTCAGGTAATAGTACTTTGGCAGCTCGAAAACCAAGGGAATGGAAACAGGAACAATGTGTGACACATGGGGACATAGCTCTTACAGGCTAAGTATTGGTGAGATGATTTACAGAAAATCAACCCAATATGATTAACTGATCCAAGGAAGGAGAAAAATATCAAAGAGTACAAACTTAAGAAAACAATACGATAGCTTGTAGCTACTTATAGTGAATAAACTACTAAAGAAGATAAAGGCACCTAACTTGTACAATTCCGACCAACAAAACTAAATTTTTGAACCACCGCCAGGGAAAGCGAGATTAAAAAGAAAAAGTCTAAAATTAAAATAGATACTACAGTAATCAACCATGCTGCCGCGGTTAAAGATGAACTGACTAAGGAAAGAAGGCTCGGGGCAACCAGCCTAGTAGCAGCAACTATAAGTCATTGAGCATTCTCGAGCAGATCTTACAACATAGAATGTGCACAAGCTACTAAGCCTGCCTCCGGATTATTTATCACCATTTCACTTAAATTAGAATCTCGACAGCGAGAGGCCTAACTATAATAGACTTAAGCTTGCTATTCATAAGAATTTTAGGAATTTTATACACAGTCATATTAGACTTCATTTCATGAGAAGAATAACAACGCATTAGGATTCCGTGCCGAAACAGAATTGCCTCCTTGATGTCACATTTCCTCCAATTCACATAGGAATAAGAATCTAATGCTAAAAAACACTAACAATCAAAATGATTAGGACAAACCTGTAGGAGAAGACCAAGCGGCGTGAATAACACAGCGCTCCTGAACATTGGAGCAGAAGCCGACAGTGATCTTATTGAGATCGCCACGGAGGACACAGCCTGGCCAGACAGAGGCTCCATCGTAGACGGTAACTTGGCCGGCAAGAACCACGTTGGGTGCCACGTAGGCATCGACGGCGACTTTAGGGTTCCACTGCCCCAATGGAATGATCTTGCGCTGACCTCTGTAGTCCCAATTCACGCGATCTGGCGAAGGCGTGATAGCTTTTGCCGCCTCAGTCGAGAGAGCACGACCCAATAGCTGAGGTTGTGGATGGTGTTTTGATGCAAGCACGGTTGCTAGAGCTCTTCTGGAGAAGCGACCTAGAGCTGCCATGAGTCACAACTGAAACACACAGCGGACAACGGAGGAACACGACAGGACAGTGAAGGGAAAGGACCCGTTTGTGGGCCTGAAGATCAATAAACCATATGGGCCTAGAGCCCAATAAAAGCCTTATAAGGAAAGAGAATATTCCCGCCCAATTGGTAGACCCAAAATATTCTTACAAGATTAGTGGTTGTGTAGCCCAGTTTTCAACTGCCAATCAATTGAAGGTTTCAGTTTTCTTTGAAAGGCACGGGGCTCAATCTGATTACATAAATATTGTTTAGTTACTATAATAGCTAGCTGGGTGACCATTAGATAATTAAAAAAAATACAAAACAAGACCGTAGTTAAAGGCGGGCTGCCGGTCACGAAACCATTTTTCAAAAAACTTGAAACAGAATATACCTCCACCAAACGGTCGCATCTCCCTTTGCTACACATGGATTGCCGTTTCATCCTCATCTTTGTCAAAGCTTCTATAATTTATGTTGCGTTTGGTTTGAAGGAATTAGGATTAGGAGTGTTGGCAAAAATAAAAAAATTAGGATTAGGAGTTGAAAACAAAAGAGTTTATTTGGCCACAGTTTCACTGCACTATCACGGTCACACGATATTACGTTTGTGCAAGTGGCCAATTTTTCTCTAATAAAAGATTGCCTTTTCTTTCTGTGAGACGATGCCAATGCTTTAATCTTGAGTTAATTTGCACATATCATCTTTACATGTTTTGCATTAAGTATTTTAAACTAATTTTTTTTATTTTTAATAATTTAAAATATTTTTTTAATAGTACTTAATATTATAAATTTATAGTGCCCGTTGCTACCAATAAATATACTTTTAAGGGTGAAATTGTATTATTTTTTAAAATATGGTAGGAATTGGAACTTAATCCTTTATTTTTTTTTAAAGATCTTGTAGGAATCTACAACTAAAAGACCGAAATGTCCTTCGCTTTATGATGAACTCATATTATATAATTTTAAGGCAACCAAAAAAATATTTTTCATAAATGAATTAAAACACAAAGAAGAAAAATAAAATTTTAACTACTCATCCCGAGATCACAACGTATATTGAATATGCTAAAATAAGCATATACATCAAATGTGAGCTGAGAAATACTTACATACTCTAAGAGTATCATATTATCTAAACTCTATCCAGTAAAAACATAACAACTTAAGTTATTTTAATTTTAGTTGACTAATGACTTATCTGAAAAAAAATTTAAATTTTATCTTGTTTTTCAGCAAATAATATTAATTTAGAAATAAACTAAAACAAAGTGATCAACCAACATTTTTTAAAAAATAAGATAAAATTTGAATTTTTTCAAATGAGTTATCAATCTATTAAGATTAAAATAACATGAATTGTTATATTTTCATTAAATAAGTTGTATGTAACTATTTCTCTCGCCAGCAACGTGCATGTTTCCTGATAGCCTTCGCTGTCCTTTCTTATTCCTTGATGATCTTTTTGTTGCCAGTATTCCTTGATGATCTTTATTCTTTGTATAATTTTTACAAAAGTCGTTTCCCACCATTTTTGGCAGTCAAACAAAATAAACACATGCAAGGTTGTAAAAAGAAAGAAACTATAAGAATCAAGATCACTTTTAAATTTTTAACTAACCGAATTATATTTTTGACTTATTAATTTACAATTTATTAGTTAAAGTTATTTTTATTCTACCTTTTAATACCATCAGAAAATGAAAATTAAATTTTATCGGAACAAAAAGATAGCCCGTGGGATGCAGGTAGAGAATCCCGATTTCGAAGAATTGAAGAAAACGTGTTTGTTTGGTAGAGCGATTTTGAATCAGGTTTATTATATAAGCTCGATTTATATAAATCGAGACAAATCTCTTCCACATATTTATCTCGTAGACCGTAAAAACTACCTCGTAGACCGTAAAAGTTACTTCATATTCCGTAAATTACAATTTATAAGTACTTATAAAATTTTCAACCGCTATTCCAAATAAACTCGTTATATCCTGCTTCTGCTTCATTCGCTCCAAAATGTGGCGCATATTGTCAAAAGTAAATCCGAGAAGTTACATATGCCAACATGAAGTATTGAAGATGTTACACCCTGTTTCTTCATATGAACAAGTCAGGATTCCGCTTAATTTAAGTTAAATTGTACTCCAAATCCTGCATTTATCCTCAATCCCAAATTTGATGCCCACATAAGAAAAGCGCACCACGCTTACAACATCCACAATTTTATTTTATTATTTTTCTTTTTGGGCTAAAACACAATTTGAGACCCGACATTTTTGAAAAAGAGAGGTAAAAGTTCAGAAAAGTGAAGCAACATAGCGCCACCACCGTGTCTAATCAAACCATTTTTCTTTTGAATGAAGGTGAAATCTCTATGAACGAAAGAACTACCAGGATATTTACATCAGTCAAAAAGGTACCGGTGTTCATTCCATTTTCATCAACATCAAAATCCAACCCGCCGTCTTGAAGCAAAGCACAATAACACTGAACCTAATATTATTCGATTCCTTTCTTCCTTCTACCATTCTTTCATTCCTTTTCAATTCTTGTTTTCGTTTTTTAGGGTTTGATGGGAGATTTGACGATTTGGGGGAAAATAAAACTGAAAGCAGAGAAAAATAATAAGAAAGACAAGGATCTAACAAATACACCTAACACTGAGATCAAGGAGACGTAATAAAAGTAGCAGATTTAACATGAGATCTGAAATTCATGATCCTGAACAAGTTTATACCCAAGAACTAGGATATATGGTCAACTAGCCAGTGTAGATGTGAACGCCAATGGCGATGAGGAAGATGGTGATGAGGCCGAAGTAGATGATGGCGTGAACGAGGATAGAAGCGCCACTAGTCTGCATGTTGCCGAACTCAACAATCCTACCCTTTGCCGGAATCTGAAACAGAAGACCTGGGCTCAACAGCACAAACAGGACCACCGCAATGATGACTGGACCCCAATCCGCCATAATCTTCGAGCTTTCTGGACACAGCGACAGAAAAGATCAGGAGATCTGGCAGAGAGAAAAGGAGGCAATGAAGGATATAGTTGAGGGAAGGTTTGAGAAGGAAGGATCTGAGACGCACAAGTTGGGGGTGGTGGTGGGGTACAGTTGTGTGAGAGGACATGAACCGACAAGAGCATCGATTATTAGGAAAGAGGAGGGAAGGGGGGGAGGTTTCGCGTGACACGTCAGGTCAAGAGAGATCGGTCAGCGTGTCAATGGTGGAGAGTGTGACTTCAACGGCTCTCATACCATACGCCACATCGCTCTTATTGGGTTGGGATAAATGATCCCAAACTTGAATAAATAACCTTTTTGGCGTTTATAGCTTTTTTCTGATACAAGATTCCGGTTCAACCGTACGTTCATTTCCTAGTTCCCAAAGTCGGTTCGGCCGATTCTCCACCTCACATCTGCGTCGGAATCAAATCAATTAATTATAGGCCCAATTCATGATTCTGGGCTTTAGTTTGCACTCGAATGAGAGTATGATCTCTCATTTTACAATGGCTCCTTAATTCCTTTCCTTATGTAGGGAGCTAGGGTTGAATATTGAATAGGGAAATTATTCCCCTCCTTGCTTTCTTTTAAAAAATGAAACGGATATAGCGGTATAAGGTCGTGTAAATCCCTAAGTGTTTCAGGTTTACTAGGAGAGATAGTGATGGACCATGAACTAGATACTAGAAGATAATATATATATATATATATATATATATATATATAAAATGGACATTATAGATTGGAACTCATGAAGCTGCGACTTCCTACTTACAAGAGAATGTTCCTATAACTAAGCTACAGCTTACAACAATAATAGTTGAATCGATACTGAAGTTACACTTTTTTTCCAACACTTCATGTTAATATTATCAAATAATTAGTGTAATAAAGCATAAAGTGTGAAATGATGATTGCATCTTTCGGCTAAAAATAAAAAGTAATATAATTGCTTCCAAAATTGTGTTCGATTCCGATGCCCAGACGTATAAAGAGCACATTTGCAGATTGCAATGATTGAAGAAAGAATGAAAAATGTCAAACTCTTATCATCAATAATCAATTTCACCATCGGAACCGGAACATTATTTGATAGACATATATGATGTTGCTAAAAAATACAATATAGTATGGAAACATATAGAAGGGGAACTGGTGAACACAGTAAAAAAGAAAAGAAACAAATCAAAACGAACATAGTTTGGTCGAAGAGTTACGTTAGTGACACAAATTGGAATGACCAGCCAAAAAAAAAAAAAAAAATCATGAAAGCCGAAACAGTGGGGACTGGGATGAACATGAAGGAGCATGCAAGTAAAGCTAGCCAGCATGAATATGGATACCAATGGCCAAAATGAGAATAGTGAAGATGACAAAGTAAATGAGAGTGTGAACGAGTATGGCCTTGCCATTAGTACGAAAGCTGCTAAATTCCACGAGGCGTGTGTTTCCTGGTATCTGAAACAGCAGCCCAGGCGAGAGCAGTATGAATAACAATAGACCTATCACAATAGGACCCCAATCCAACATTATGCTTCTCTCCTTCCCTCCTCTATTTCTCTTCTCCAAGCTCTCTGGCTTATTTCTCACTTTCTTACCCCTCCAACAGTTACTTGTATTCTTATTTATAAACATGCCTCTGCTTTATTCATCAACATTCTTACGCAAACACCTTTTACATTTTTCTTTCCATCAAAGAAATGGATCGTCCTCTCACCAAAAGATTGCCCTCCAAGTTTAGCACATTTCATTTTTCATTTTCTATTTTTTCTGAGCTGTCATTTTATCCATAATCTAAATTAGTGTTAAGCCATTTGCAAAATGTCACCAATTACTCTTTGATCATTTTCATGTTAGAATTTTTGAGAGATTATTGGAGGCCATAAAATTCGGTCACCATTGCCATATTCACCTCCCGTCTTGTGTATACTGAATTTAGGCTTATTTCTGATCCAGGCTGTTGACGTGGACCATTACTATTGGCTCCACTATCCTTGCTTTAAATTTCTCGTACCCCAATTTCTCCAAGTCCCCTTCCCGCACTCGTTCGCTCTCTCGCTCCCTCTCATCTCTCCCGGTCGCCGGCTCGTCGCGTCGGTGATCCTTTCCGGGCGACAAGAGTAACGATAGCTACTGTGCCATTGTCCGGACGAATTTGTACATTTTTTGAAGTCACCATATCTCTCTTCGGTGCATAAATATAGGATCCTAGTTTTTAGGTAATTTTCAAATTTGATGATAACTTGGAATTTTATTGATGAATAATAATTATGCCTTAGTTTGATCACGAAGGAATTTGCACCAAGATCGTAAAACCGGATTAATAAAAGAAAAAGCAACGAAGGAGAAAGATGTTTCACGATATCATTTTGCCTTGGCTGCAGCTATTGGACCGGATTGTGTCAATAAATCGGCAATGATGTCAGCTCCAGGAAGTCCTCTTAGAAGGAACAACTCCTCACCGATCGTTGGGTTAGCAAAGAAGAAAGCTCTCGAGAATGGATTTCCTGAGTCCCTTGCTCGAAAAACCATTCCATCTTTGCGCCCACCAAAGTACGTTCTTCAGTTATTTTGATTTTTGTGTTGTTATTCTGAAGACCTATCGATTTTTATTACTGCATATGGTTGCCTCTGTGCGTAGTCTATGCTTGTGGTTCTTCAAAGAGATGGTCCTCGTCTAATTCACCCTATTGTCACCCCCCAGCATTGTCTCTCTCTATTTGGCAGGAAATGTATCTCGATTGGAGTTATTAATTTCCATCAATTGTAAAATTAGCGTATATCCCATCATCATCCTCTGTTCTTCTTCTTCAATGCTACAGGAAAAAACAATAAATAGTGACATTATGAAAAATCATCATCATAGCCATTCTTTGCCATCAGTTGTAACTTGTATCTTTGTGCTCGTCATACATATAAACAGATGTTCAGCTTGCATGCCGTGATTGTGAAGGTAGGTTTTTTCAGAATGTCAGCGTTAAGCAAATGTTGGCTATACAGAGCCTTGGCTAATCGATTAGTTCAATAATATTAACAAAGGTCATTGATGCTATACTGCTTTTGGATCAGAATCTAGTCATAATTTTCTTGCCATTGAAATCTCTTACATCATTGCCATACGTTGTTGTTATTTGTGTGTATATAATGAAATCTTATATCGCAGATGTTGCAAACTAATATCTCATATTATTAAGACTCTTGGTGTAGAGGTGCTTTAGATAAATACCTGGAGATTTGAGTGAATCATCGGTCATAGTGAGAAAAGATCATGCAATGCTATCTAACTTAAATATATTCAGAGATACATGATCACGGCAAATTAATTAGTTTTGTCAAAAAGCTTGAGCAGAGATGCTTGAACTGTCTTCACCTCGGAAAGAATTCCATTATTAAAGGAGTTGGTAGAACGAAAACATTCATTTGGAGATACTTCAAGAGCATGAGGGACAGTTCCTGCCTTCATAATCGAGAATACAAATGGAAAATGAGTTAGTGAAAGTTTGATTAATTTCAATCATGCGATCATTTAATTGAATGTTTTGGACTTGGGTTAGGGGATTAACCGGAGAGAGAACAGTACAATCACTTAGGCTTTCAAAGGCCTTGACAGTACCTGAAACAACAACTGTATATGAAGCTTGTCGTTTGATGGCTGCCCGTAAAGTTGTTGCTCTACTACTAACAGATTCTAATGCTTTACTTTGTGGAATCCTCACCGACACAGTATGATCTCGCCCTAGAACAAGAAAAGTTTAGGTCTATTTGTTTTACAAGTCATAACCGTTTTTCGGTTGTTAAAGGATATAGCAAAAAGAGTCATTGCTCGTGAGATTAATCTCGAAGACACGCCTGTTTCGAAGGTTATGACAAAGAATCCAACATTTGTCCTCGCTGATACTCTTGCTGTGGAAGCTCTCCAAAAGATGGTGCAAGGTTGGTGTTATATAGGGGAAGCACATAAATCTTTAAATGCTACTTGCTAATCCTGTTTCTTGATTTTCGAATACATGGCTGATACATTTCACAGGGAGATTCAGGCATTTACCCGTGGTGAAAAATGGAGAAGTTATAGCTTTACTTGACATAGCAAAATGTTTGTATGATGCTATTGCTCGTTTGGAAAGGGCATCCGATAAAGGAAAAGCAATCGCAGCGGCTGTTGAAGGGATCGAAAAACAATGGGGAACACCGTCTTCTGGTTGGTTTGCCTAGCTCTTGCAATTTTACTCTGGCCATACTTTTGCATTAAGGTTATGATTTCTGATTAAACTAAGCACTACTGCATGGTTTAATGTTAATTTGGTCATTTAGCCGGCTCCAATGCATTCATTGAGACGCTTAAGGAGAGAATATTCAGACCCTCACTGTCTGCAATCATTCCTGAGTTTCCAAAGTAGGTAATACCTTCTTTTATTTGGATTGAAGAGAAAGTTATGTTCAATATTATGTGGGCATGCTTGGGTTAGCATCCTATCCTACTTCTTCCAACCGACAGTAACACTTTTCAGGCTCGTAAGAGTTTCACCAACAGAGTCAGTTCTGAAAACAACAAAGAAGTTGCTTGAACAAGGTGCAAGCGCTGCAATTGTAACCATTGACAATAAACCTCGTGGAATCCTCACGTAATTATTTTTCGAGTGCAATTACCATCCGTCCCCTCTTCTTTTAACTTTGCATAAGGAGCTTCAATTTGACTTTTGGTTCCAGTTTATGAGATTCACAGTTTTAGGTTTTTATTGTCATTATGCATTCTTTGAAAATTCCAGCTCAAAGGATATCTTGATGCGGGTAATTGCACAACAGTTGCCCCCCGGGTCAACCCTCGTTGAGACGGTACTTTAATATTTTCATATGTTCAGTTTCTTGAGACACTTCATTTCATTAGCATTTTCCATTGTTAGATGATGAAACATCTCGTAATGTTCAGGGCAATGTATTTCTTGCTACGTAATAGAAGAAAACGTGGCCATTCTGGGTGCTCACCCCTTTCTCGTCTTCCTTACAGGCCATGACGCCAAGTCCAGAATGTGCAACAGTCGACACACCAATTGTTGATGCACTTCACACTATGCATGATGGAAAAGTTTTACATCTTCCCGTGCTTGAAAGAGGTAATTTACCAATATTTATTGGTGGGGCCAAGGCTTTGAGCTTCGATATGGTTTCTGTCCTTCTGATCAGGCTGGTTTAAAACAGATGGCAGTATAGTTGCTGTGGTCGATGTGCTTAATATCACGCATTTTGCCATTGCATCGGTAAGTCAGATGTGTTAGAATCCACTATACACACTGCTGCTAACTTCTTCGAGTTCCTGTGAGATCCTAATTGCTTGAAATGGGATATATATCTCAATATATGTGTAGTTTGTACCACACTCTTGTCTACTTAAGTTGTGAATTTTATAGTCCTTTTTATTCCTTTTCATCTAGCTAATATTAGATAAAGTATCAGGTCTCCTCTTATAAATGATAAGTGTTATCTTAACTCGTACGAGTACTTAACTATAAGCAGCCTGCATTCTGGTCATAAACCTTACAAAACAATGCGACCCATGAAAGCTTGGTGATTTTAACCACCATAAACGTTTAACCTTCCAAAAGGAGTAATGCGTAATTTTGTATTTTCTTTGTTTCATTACATATTACATAACTTGCAAAACTGGACATGAAGAAGAGAAAGGGAATGATGTTCCGTGCACAAGATGATTTTTAGTAAAAAAAAAATTTCCTTCCCTCTAATAGAACAAAAGTATATGCCACAACCTTTTACTTTGCTTAATTAACTTGTTTCCTTCTTTCAACCTTCACTTTTACTTTTGACATATTCTTATTGACTTTTCTTTTTCTTTTACTAATCAGGTTGGAAATACTGCCGATTTAAACAACGAAGCGGCCAGCTCAATAATTCAAAACTTTTGGGAATCAACCATGGCCTTGACTTCGAATATTGACGACGACGAGGATGAGACACGAAGGTTTTATATATGCATTGATGTTGCTGGTAGAAATAATTAATCTCAATTTATTAGTGTACTCATGCATTATTTATAACATATCAGCGGAAGTTCCTTGAAGATTACTTCTGAGGTTGGCGAAACTGGGAGATCTACTGGTCAAGCCTCGACCAGGACGCCAAATGCGTTTTCCTTCAAGTTTCAAGATAAGAAAGGCCGAAAGCATAGATTTACTTGCGGTATGCTGCTTATCTTTGACAGCATGCAGATGACGATATTGACCTTCTATGTTATGTTTCACTTACATGTGACAGGATTCACATTGATGATTTAATCTGCATTTGTCATTATACTTTTATTCAATGTTGCTTTGCATCAGCAGGAGTAGGATAGTAGTGATAAGTAAACACTTCTTTGTGTGTTTTTAAGTATGACCAAAGCGTGCTACTGTACGACTGGAATCCATGCCTAGATTTTATTCCAAAACAGTAAAAAGCTAGGGGTTGAATGATTTTGATGATGTTGGTTGCAAATTCAGATACCCTGAGCTTGGTAGATGTTATGACTTCAATCATCCAGAGAGTCAGTGACATTGACCCATATAACATGCCCTTAATTCTGGTATACTTCTTCAAGTAGTTGTATCTTATTCAGCTTGACTCAATGCTTCTGCCCTTTTAATGCAAGCTGATCAAATTTGTTGTTTATAGTACGAGGATGAAGATCATGATCACATTGTAATGGCTTCAGACAATGACCTTGCTTCAGCTGTGGAACATGCAAGGATAGCTGGTCTTAAGGTACAGTGGATATTTTCTTCGATTGAAATTTGAAATGGAATCAAGAGAAGTTTCAAAATGGAATAGAAAAGGTGAAAAACCAATCATTTGACTTAAGAATGATGTATTTTGTAGGCCCTGATGTTGCATTTAGATTACTCAGAAGTACAAAGTGGTGGGAGGAAAAACAACGTGGGAAGTAAGGATTATGCTCATTCAGATAGAAGGAACTCAGCATATAGCGCCATAACTGCTGGAGCTGCAATTCTTGCTGCCTTATGCTTGTATACATACTTGAAGCGGGCTTAAGCCGCAGCGGCAGTGGCGCGCTTTCGCTCCAAACTCTAAACAGAGGTTCAGACTAAACCTTAAAGAAGAAAACAAGAAGGTCAAGCCAATCAATACAAGTTAAAATATTTCTGACCAACGCAGTTTTGGTAAGATGTTGTTATTTTTGCCATTCGTTTTTTACGACTGGCAAATTGCCAATATGCTAGTTCTTGTACATGTGCTTGTACATCAATAAGTTTATATATTTTATAGCACCATCAAGTCAGAAATGCATAAATGATCTTTAAACGACATATGTTTTAATGTCTTGAGATTTTTTTTTTCTAATTTTGAAAGGTAGTTGCCAATCTTCTCAATGACAGTTTGATCAATTTAGGATTATGTACATGGGAAGCATCTGTTTGACCATCATAGAGGTAAATCCCACACCACCGTTGAGGCCTCATAACAAAAGTTGGCTGGCACATGAGCACAATTTCTTGTGCCGACTTTTGCTCCACATTCCCCAAGATGACTCACGGGGCATCCACATGTTATTAGATGGTTAACATTTCTGGTTATCCTTTCACTCTGTATTTTTAATTTTTGTGATTGTTACTTGATCCAAGAAAATGGGGATATACAGATTTGACTGCATCATGACACTGTATTATCATCAACCTGGCGGATAAGCTCTAATTAGGGAACCAGAACCTGAGGCGCCAATTAGGGCTTCACCATAAGGAAGCCCCATCACAGGCTGTGTGACCTTAGCCTGTCACCTCACCAAATCCCACTACCCTCCCCTGTTTCCCTTCTTACAACAAATTTATTCAGGTTTATCACCCCAACCCTTCACTCTCTATCTGTCTCCGTTTTCATTGTATTATTTGACCAGGATCCACAAGAGCACCGACACTATGATGTAATGCTGTTTGGTGATTGAATTGGAGGACCATATTTGTCAACTAGCTCTCCTCTATGGACTTTACACCTAGTTTATTGACATGTTTGAGTTAGTGTTTGAAAAATACGTTTATGAAAGTCGAGGTAAAACTCTTCTCATATATTTAATTTGTACACGGTAAATCACATCAAAAAATAGTTTCTACCGCCAACCCAAACAAACACTATATCTCCAACAGATTCTTAGATGCATTTTATTTAGCAAAACAAACTAAATTATGAATATGAATAAATGAATCTAAAATATAATTAACTCATTGTTATATATATACACACACACACACACACACACATACACATTCATTCTTGGTCAACCAGAACTATATATCTTATATATATTGAATAAGTATTTCGTATGTTGCGTAGTTTATTCAATATATTTTAATTATTGATCGTGCTCAAAACACGCTCATTTAGGATTTTCTAAAGAGCCTTCAGAATTATTATATCATATTATTAAATCACAATTCTTTAATAGCATATACTACTGAAATATATTAAAGTATAATATAGAGTTTTAAAATATAACACAAGTAAAAAGTCTAGGCGTAACCAAAATAATCCTAATTATTAACAACACATCCTTCTCAAATTCTAACCCTAGATTGAAGTCAATAAACCAAATGTGCTGTCGCCGCCGATGACGACACAAGAGTGAAGAGAAACCGGTTATCAAGTTAAAGATAAGAAATAAGATTCAAATAACCATTCTAATAGTCATATCTCATTCGAGATTTTATTTACTATTAAAAGATTATATTTATCATCACCATGTAACAATCGTCACATGGAGAAAAATTTCACCACGGGCCTTAACAATCCATCAGCCTAGAGGGGCTCTAATCTTCGCCGCCTCTCAAGCCCCAACACAAAGCCACCAGATCTGAAAAAAAGAACTAAAATCCCCGCAAGACAAGCCAAATCGCTGAAGATGAGATGGAGAAACTTACCGGATTAATGGCGAAACCGCGTCTCCATTTTATTTTAAAACCCCAGTCGCTTCACTGTGTCTAAATATTTTACATTGCCAATGCCAGCTCTGAGAAATGCTTTCATTCCTCCATTAATATAATAATTCAAAAAACATGACCAAACAGATTCATATGATTCCTCCAAAATGTACTCAGAATCCTCCTCATATTCTGTTCTTTTCGTCTTGTGAAGCCAACTCACACCACACCTATAAATATTTTTATCATTAAAAAAGCAAATTCACCCACCGATATTTTTATTGAAAACCGGGTTATTCGTTGCTCCTTTTTTGTCTTTAGAAAAGAGATTCTCAACGAAGGATAAAAAGCCAAAATTGTCTGCTTCACATGATTATAGGTATATGATCCCACTACGCGGATTGACTTTAACTACGCATGAGCTTGGAGGGGGGAAAAAGTAATAAAGCACCAAGGCTAAGCTAAAGCGCACTAATCCCATTTTCACACGAAACTGCAGATGCTTCTAATCTAGTCTCTACGTTCGAACTCATTTAATCTAGTAGAGAAACATCCCGGGGTTATTGGATTCAATTCAAAAGCTTCTATTTGTCCAGTGAACTACTTCCCGAATTGAACATTGCTCAGAGACAAACCAATTTCCCCAAAAGATATATTTTTTCTGTGTAGTAATGAATGGAAGAACCAAACCCAGATCACTGCATTTCCTCTTCTCGATTTTCTTGTGCTTTTTCATTCTGTCATGTGTGTTGAAACCATACTATGTTGCAGCTTCACAACCCATCAAAACCATTGTAGTTCTGGTTATGGAAAACCGGTCCTTCGATCACATGCTGGGATGGATGAAGAAAGCCATCAACCCAGTAATCGATGGAGTCACCGGACGAGAATGCAACCCGGTTTCTACCAAAAACCCGACCCATGACTCCATTTGTTTCACAGATGATGCAGAGTTTGTGGATCCGGATCCTGGCCATTCGTTTGAAGCAGTGGAACAGCAAGTGTTTGGCTCTGGTTCCATTCCTTCCATGTCTGGATTTGTTGAACAAGCATTCTCATTGTCTACCAATCTCTCTCAGACAGTCATGAAAGGATTTCGACCCGATTCCGTACCCGTCTATGCCGCTCTGGTCCGAGAATTTGCTGTATTTGATAGGTGGTTTTCGTCAATTCCAGGTCCAACCCAACCCAACAGGCTTTTTGTGTACTCTGCTACTTCTCACGGTTCAACAAGCCATATCAAGAAGCAATTGGCTACAGGGTATCCTCAAAAAACCATCTTTGACTCTTTACACGAGAATAAATTGGACTTTGGAATCTATTACCAGAACATTCCAACAACCTTGTTCTACAGAAACTTAAGGAAGTTGAAATACATATTCAAGTTCCATCAATATGATTTGAAGTTCAAGAAAGATGCCAAGCAAGGGAAGCTTCCACCATTGACTGTAATTGAGCCCACGTACTTCGATTTGAGTGGGATACCTGCAAATGATGACCATCCATCCCATGACGTGGCAAATGGACAAAAGCTGGTCAAGGAGGTGTACGAGACACTAAGAACAAGCCCTCAGTGGAACCAAACCCTTCTGGTGATTACATACGATGAACATGGTGGGTTTTATGATCATGTCAAGACTCCTTTTGTTAACATTCCAAGTCCAGATGGGAACACAGGACCTGCTCCTTATTTCTTCAAGTTTGATAGATTAGGTGTTCGGGTACCAACTATAATGGTTTCTCCCTGGATCAAGAAAGGGACTGGTAAGCTTTCTTCCTCATTCCCATAATCTTTTGATCTGCTCTTAGGAAAACAATCTCATCTTTCTTCAAGTTTGACATGAATATTGCATATAAGTGTTTGATTGTGATAAGCTTGAATGCTTGTCCTTTCTCCTGCGTTTTGACTTCCGAGCGGAGTAGATAGCAAGTGCTATTTTCAGTAATGTGGTTAAAACTATTTTTGCGTTACTGAAAAGAGATTTTACCTCATTGTTTTAAATTGATGATTTAACAGTGATAAGCAGCCCCAAAGGACCTGCAGAAAACTCTGAATTTGAGCACTCTTCCATTCCGGCCACTATAAAAAAGATGTTCAACCTCTCATCTAACTTCTTGACTCACAGAGACGCTTGGGCTGGTACATTTGAGCACGTTGTTGGGGCCTTAACTTCTCCCAGAACAGATTGTCCAGGTATCATCTATTCTTTAATTACTTTTATAAGAGCCTAGTGAGGTTTCCGAATATTAAGAGAGTTGTGATTAAGGAGTTGAAATGTATGTGTGATGTAGTGACATTGCCGGAGGTGAAGGCTCTAAGGAGTGGGGAAGCTAAAGAGGAGGGAGGGCTATCGGAGTTTCAGAGTGAGGTAGTGCAATTGGCTGCTGTTTTGAACGGAGACCACTTCTTGAGCAGTTTCCCAAACGAAATGAGCAAAAAGATGAGTGTGAAGGAAGCTCATGACTATGTGAGAGGAGCAGTTTCAAGGTTCATCAGAGCCAGCAAAGAGGCTATCAACTTAGGTGCACACGACTCTGCCATTGTAGACATGAGATCATCCCTCACAACTAGATCCTCAATTCACAACTGAAAATTATGAAACACCAACGAAGTACTATATAGTTATATTAACTGTCATGTGGTGTTCAATGGTTGTGTTGTATTTAATTAACTAGTCTAGATGCATCAACCCGTGACATCCGCGAATGAGTTGGCAATTAAAAATGGAGTAAAATATATTGAATATGTAAGAAGTTAGGCATGTCATGTAATGAAACAACTTTGTCATTGCCTTCAAAGTTTGTTGGGAACTAATTTTGAGATGAAAGTTAACCTCTGCAGGAATTCAATTTCCAAAGTTTGTCTGAGTATATTTCTAGCTCTTGAAAGAGCAAAAATGGCTCACGCAAATGAAATGATTAGCTTTAACTTTTGTTTATTGTCTCGCAAATGAGAGGGTGATTGAGAACGGTCACCAATTACAAGTCCTTTTTTAAGACTCATTTAATTGAAATGCTAATAGAAGTTTGAGTGACATAAGCCTATTTACAGAAAAAGGAACAACTCTTGATCATCCACCAACAACCTGGTAGTCTTGAGCCTTGAAATCTGAGACTGCAAACCATTTTGGCAATTCTTGAGTCTGACATGTGACACACATTAAAAAAACCGTAGAAGATTACACAATCGGGTATTACATGCGTGAGCGTAACTTCAATTTACCAATTGTCAAGGAAAAATGTCAAGATGATCATCAAGATCAGTCTTATCCTTTATACTTCCCTTACTAAGCAAAAAGGCACGTGTCATTACTAGTTTCCTGTTTAACAGCAAGCAGATGATGGATCACATAATATGGTTAGTGATGATACAATTCTACAAGGCAATGCCCATAGGACGAATATTTACAAATCATTCCATACTGTCACTTCTTAAACTACAGTTTCACGGAGGTCAACTTTAACTTATTGAGAAGGCTAAGTCGAAGATACTAGTAAGCATAGTTGCCTTGTACAGTATTTCAAATTCAGGTTTCTATTACCAGGCAACACTATCCCATAATAGCCATAATAGAAGTGTCCATCTTTAATTTCAGATTGAGCAAGGACTTTGCCATGTGGATATATCAGCGATAAGATCCCTCATCTGATCCATGAGAGCCTTCAGGTGGATGTTCTTGTTGGCAAGCTCCTATATCCATAAAAACAAGTTTAGCGGAAGTTGAACACAATAACTTTGACTCAATTTTCAAAAGCAGTAGAAAATCTTAGTCAAAACTAATATTTAAGAACTAGAGACCCTTTAATAGCATTTTCTTGAAGCTAGCTATGGGCGAAAATGACTTTACAAAAATCAAGCTGTTGTCAAATTTCAACAAACTAAAACCTGGGTCGCAAGGGTAAAATTACAATTCCACCGTTTAGGCTTTTTATAAGAACATGACAGATTGAAGCTTAAACTATTAATTAAAACCCTATCACAAAACCTACCTTTCTTAACCGCGAGGCTCGTTCTTCCAACTTCTCAATGTCAGTTTCATCCGCAGGGCTAGCAGCTGAACCACTATCAAATGTTTTTGCCTATTGTAATTGTAAGAGATGATTTAGTTTCACTGGGGAAAACAGAAGGCCTCACAAGACACTAAAGTAGTTCAAAAGCTTACTCTCACATCACGTGTACGAATTTAGAGGCAGTACAGTAAAACAAACAAAGAGAGCCAAACAAAAAGTATCTCTGCCAATAAGAGAAACATCGTATCGTAGTGACCATAATTTTCATTGATTATATCATGTCAAGCAGCATCAATCCAAATTCCTCAAACCCTCTTTTTGGTGTGTGTAGAGACCGCAGAAAATCAATTTACTTAAGGTTTAATACAGTGAACAGTTTAATTCAGAAAAGATCAAATAGATGAAGACATTACCTTCTGAGAGGTGGGAATTGCCGTGAGAACGGATCGAAGTGCAGCGACAGAATTCTTGTAGCGAAACCGAGCTTCTTCAAGAGCTCCTCCAGTACCGGCACCAACACCACTCTCGGCATGTTGGATGGAGTTATCGGAAGTGGCGTCACTACTAGCGGCGCCGTTAGAAGAGTGAGAGGAAGGGCCGTTGGGAACCAAATTAGCGGATGCAGCAGACATGGGAGACGTGGACCACAAGGAAGGGTTGCAGAGCTCGTCGTTCATAGAAGAAAGGATCTGGAAAGCGTACTCTATAGTTTCTTCCAGATACTTCTGCCCCTCCATTGCCAGCTCTTGCGTCGTTTTGGGGTTGGACATCATGCCATTCACGGATTGTTCTTCCATATCCTTACAGCTAGCAACCACTGATTCAGCAGGATTGTTGGAATTCAGATCAAATTTCTGTCTGATCCTTGAGAAAAACAGGAGGCGGGTGCGATTATCGTAGACAACGGCTTAATCTGGAGATTCGAGGGGGAAAAATCTAGAAACCCTAATATTCAAAAATAAATAAATGATACGAGGCGCGAGCCCTCTGATAAATCCGCTGATTCCCCGCTTAATTTAACTTGATCATGTCAATTACTTGCCCCTTATAGAAATATAACAGGGTAGAAATATGGTCAAAAATTGAAAAATAACAGTGTAGAAATGTATATTGAGTGGTTTTATTACGGCTAGTGTGTCAGGTGTTGTGACTTTGAGGCTGTTTAAAATAGCTTATGAAAGTTTTATAAGTGCTTATGAATTGTAATTTACGGTCTACGAGGTAACTTTTACGGTCTACGAGGTGCTTTTACGGTCTACGAAGTGCTTTCACGGTCTACGAGATAAATATGTGGAAGAGATTTATCTCGATTTACGTGAATCGGGCTTATATGATAAACCCGATTCAAAAAAGCTATCACAAACAGCCCCTTCTTAGTTGCGTCCAACCGCTTAATTTTGGGATCATCTCCAGATGTTATTTTTGTAGTTCTTTTAATTTTTAGTTTAACAACAGATGAGTCATATTTTAACAACTTATTATTAAATAATGAAATTTTTTTAATGATTTTTTTAAATTTTAAAAAAATCATAATTAAAAATAACTCTCTTTTATTTATAAAATATCAAAATATCATTTATTTTATATAAAATTTAAAAAACCATGAAAAAAGCGTTTTGGAAGGGTTTCAAAATCGAAAGGCAACAAAGGCACAGCTGATAAGGCATAACTAACACCCTAAATCCGGTTTTATCAGAGCACAAACCGCCATTATAAATGCAATTTTCAAAAAATAAATTAGAAACAAGACAAATAAAAATACACAGCAACTTTTTTAACCCTTGGTTTCGGAGTAAGGATGGTGGTAATAGCAAGGCAACTGAAATGGATAGGGGAGGCAAGAAAAGATGAGCTTCATTGGTCGTCGTCTTCTCCCAACCCTTCCTTCTTCTTCTCCCACAAACTCGATTCTGCAACTACCTCTCAAATCCCACAATCCAAACCCTACACCCATCATCTTACCTAATCTCCTCTCTTTGGTTCTTGCTGCATCCTTCACCTCTCCGTTACCTGCTGCCGCCATACCTTTCCTCAATTCTCAGTCCTCTCCTCCCATCTCCCTCACCACTCCTTTTTCTCAATCCAAGAACTTGCAGCTTGGACTAGAAAATGGGTATGTCAATTATGAACAAGATATTCAGTTTCTCTTTACTTGTTTTTTTCCTTGAAGGAATGCATTCTGTTGGTTTATGTTCAGTTTTTTCTTAGTATTCTTTTGTTGGCAGAAAAATTTTGCCTTGCCCTTCGGTCAATCCGGGTTGTATATCGACAAACCCCAAGTCTTCTTCGTTTGCATTTCCTTGGATGATTCCTGAAAATTCGTCCGACGATGCAATTCAGGTCAATTGACAACAATTCTCTATTTCCATTATCTCAATCTATACTTGTTTCCATTTGGATTACATAAATCAGTGTTCCTAATTGGTAACGTGTGTTCCCATTTCCTTCCCCAGAAATTGAGCGAAGCAATCCAAAAGACCCAGAAAAATGTGAAATTCCAACCTGTGGAAGACACTCCTTACGGTAATAGTAACCCCTTGTTTGATCCATAATTAATGCATTACGTCCTGGATTCTGGAGCAATAGCTAATAAATGTGGCACGAAGCAAACAGAACAAGCAAAAGAAACCCTGTTTTCCGACAGAATAATCCAATACTGGAATGAGGAAGAAACTTGTATAGAGTTCAGGCCTTAAGTCCTAGTTTTTTATATAAAAAACGAGGGGTTTACTGTACAATAATATGGCAAGTTTGCTTTGAAGCGATGATTTGACTGATAATGAAGAGAATGTGCAGGGAGATATTTACAAGCTGAGGTTGATGGGGGATTTGGCAGAGACGTGCTTGAGTTTCTAGTGAAAGGAGATGTGGTTACTTACAGGTGTATGGCTGCAAAAGTAACCTATGTGTATCCTTTTACCACAGCTTTAGGAGATTCCAAGGGTCAAGAAGCAAGACTGAAGCAAATTAGCGATCAGTTAGGCTGGTATGCTCCAGGTTTTGATTCCATGGAATAGTGTTGCTTCTTGTTGCTGGGTTAGGTCAGCTCTCTCATAATGACATTCACTTGTTACCAAGTGCCTCTTTTCCTATGTCTTGTATTGGAATAGGTCGTGTAGCTTTATTCTATCCCTTCCCACAGGCATTAATCTGCCTTTTCTTTTTCTTTGTTCATTCTCCTTATTGTTTGCACCAGTTTTCCTATGTCGTGTTTCAGTTTATAAAAGTCAGAGCTTCCTACAGAAATATCAAAACTCAATACAATAGGCTAAAGCACAAAGCCGCAAATAGTTTCACTGTGAAATCCATTCGAGTTCTAGTCCACCATTACAGCTAGCGATGATGAAATGATTTGTTATTGATTTAATAAAGGATTCAGTTTCCATTCAAAAAGAAAAAGCTTATGGACCCTGTAACCGAAAGAAAAGAAAAGAAAAAAAAAAAAAAACTTGTGGACCAATTTTGGAAGCATATCTATGATCACATCAACTTAGTTGCTTTTTTGACAAGTCAGTATGGAGTCCATCTCTATAGAGATTCTACAAGAGGGCATGGATATCGTTTTCAAGTGTTGCAGATAGGCTATCTAAAGCCGACTCTCCCTAAATGTCTGTTTCCATCCCACCTCATCGGAAAAAAAGAAGATATTATGAGTTCCATGAAATATCTTCTATTGAAGGTACCACGCCATCACCGTCTCCAATTCCAATAATTCATTGCTTAAAATGGAATTAAATTTAATCAAGAATCGTCCTCTGTTCTGAATTTTTTTTTAAAAAAAAAAACTACTCCCTCCCGTCTTTAATATAAAATATATTTGAGGAGTTTATCTTAATTTTAAATATATGATATAGTTTTCATATTTATCAATCTTTTCCTAATTTACTCTTATTAATGAATCAAGGATGAGAATGAATGAATGAATTAAGGAAGATGACTATGATATTTTAGAAAATATATATTATATTAATTAATTTTTTTTAATCTAATCAAATCAGATAACCATAATATCAAAATGGTTTATCTTTTATTTCATTGAGAAGCTGAAGAAGTAAATGAGTTGACAATTATAAGAGGAACTCGTCAATAGATATTTAATATTACCTGTAATATAAAAATAAGTTGATTTTTTTAAGAGATTAAAAAAATTAAATAAATTAAATTAAAATATCTATATTTATTTTTAAACTAATTTGTCTAATTAAAATATAATCTGATAATTTATTGAATTAAAAAAAAAAGGGTAAACTAAAGCTTATAGTAGACTCGTAGTAAGAGTGTCTCACCCCATAGGCCCATACACACACACATACCGGGAGAGAGAGAAGCAAAGCGAAAAGTGAAAGCAGAGAGGGGATAATGGAGAGAAGAGAGAGAATGAGTGAGAAATGGAAGGGGTTGATGAGGGAGAGATGGGTGGTGTTTGTGTGTTCGATGTGGGTGCAATCATTTGCAGGGATGGCTTACATGTTTGGCGCCATTTCTCCGGCCATCAAAGCCACCATGGGTTACAACCAGAAGCAGCTCGCTCTCTTGGCAGTGGCCAAGGACTTGGGTGACAATATCGGATTTGTTGCTGGCAAACTCAGTCAGGTTTCCTCTATCTCTCGAGTTTTAATCCTTGGGGCTCTTCAGAATTTTGCCGGTTACCTCCTCCTCTGGCTTGTTATCACCCACAAAATCCCTTCTTTGCCCCTCTGGGCGGTAAGTCTCTTCTTCACCTTCAGACTCTTACATTCAGAAACACAGCATCTGGGCTCGTTTCAACTCTGCTTTCTCACTACTTCTCTAACTGTTTTCGGTGAAATATTCCAATCTGTAATTTTTGCTTCATGCTCCATCTTTTGCGGAGGTTAAGACGATTTTTTTACGAGATTTTGAAGGGAAAAAACAATAAAAATAAAAATAAAACAGAGCGTTCTTTCATCTGTTTTACCTTTTATGGTACCTCTTTCGTCTTCCAGCAAGAAATAAACAGATGAACACGTCTCTCATTGTTGTTGGAATTTCCTTTTAATATATAATATCTCCTTATCATGTCTTCACCCTTAGCCTTGCTTCATGAAAAATGATCCCAACGACATGACATGACATATAAAAAAGTCTTAGGGGAAGATCTTTTCTCACGTAATATATGCTTGAAAAAAATGCTATTGGACAACTTGACTTTTAGCGAAATCAAGCTTCTCATCAGATATGTTTAAATCAAGTTGTTCTCAACAAAAAGTTTAAAATTTGGGAGTGGCGTCTTGGCTATCTGTAATAATTTGAATGAATCAAATAAGGATGGTCAAAAATTAACCAAAAAAATTTAGGATAGTCAAAAGAAAATTCGCTTATTCGAAAAAAGCTTGAGTTCAATTGTTTCCTCTTTCTCTCAGTTCTTTGATAGTATTCAAGGGAGATTAAAACCTTCAGACGTATGATAAGCTTAATTATTCATGAATTCTTTTGAGTTAGGAATTTTAAAGAAAGTAATGTGTTAACCAGGTGTTCATTTGCAGTTATGCATTTGTATATTTGTGGGAAATAACGCAGCCACATACTACAACACGGCAACTCTGGTTTCGTGCGTGAAAAATTTCCCACAAAACAGAGGCCCCGTGGTGGGGATATTGAAGGGCTTCGTTGGGTTAAGCGGAGCAATTATGACTCAAATTGTTGCCATCTTCTTCAGCGCTCCTGATCAGGCCTCTCTCATTTTCATTATAGCCGTTGGACCTTCCATGGTTTCTCTATCTCTCTCCTTCATCATCAGACCCATTCATGGTCATCACCAACAAGCTACAAGACCCTCCCATGGTTCTAGCTTCTTGTTCATCTATGGTGTCTGCCTCCTTTTGGCCTCTTATCTTATGGGAGTTTTGATGCTGCAGAATAAAATGAACCTGAACCAGAGCACCATCAAATTATTTGGAATTATTCTTATCATCCTCATATTACTCCCCATTATAGTTCCCATTTACTTAGTTTTCTTCTCAAAACCCAACACTCCAGACGAGGAAGAAACCCTTCTAGTAAACCCAGCAATGTCAGAATATGAGAACGAGACTGGTGTTGGTGAAGATACAGAGGAGAAAAGAGGAAGAAGTTCTGTAGGGGAAGGACCCAGGCAAATTGTTCAACTGCAAGCTAAGTTTTTTCAGGCATTAACAGAAGCAATGAAGAAAGTGAAGCACAAAAATGGGCCACAAATTGGAGAAGACTTCACATTGATCCAAGCACTGGTTAAGCCTGAGTTTTGGCTTGTCTTCTTTGCTCTGGTGATGGGGTCTGGAACGGGCTTGACAATTATAAACAACATGGGTCAGATTTGCCAGTCTTTGGGAGATAACAATGCAACTGTATACGTATCCATGATCAGCATATTCAACTTCCTTGGTCGCGTCGGTGGAGGCTACTTCTCAGAGGTCATCGTAAGGTGATCATTCAAGCTAAACTCACTTCTACTTTCTGATAGACTTAAAAAGTATGAACAATGTTACCCAGAAGGTTTTTTAAATGTTAAATGTCACTCAAATTTTAACACGTAACAATGTTATGCTATAAAAAACTAACTCTCGCGCACTGTTAAAGAATTGATCCCAACCCTTAACTTTTTAAGGTAAATGACTTCTATTTTAACATTTTTTAGATAATATTAAACCTAAAAATACTTCAAGCACAAATTTGGACCTAACCCAACTTTAAAACATGTATTAAGACTTGAGGAGAATCATGTTTTTGAACAGAAAATTTGCGTACCCAAGACTGGCGGCGTTGGCGGCGGTTCAGGCGATAATGATAGTGGGGGTGTCATACTACGCGATAGGGTGGAGTGGGCAATTATACGTGGTGACCATATTGACTGGGCTTGGGTACGGGGCCCACTGGGCGATTGGGCCGGCAACAGCATCGGAGCTATTCGGGTTGAAGGATTTCGGGGCGATCTACAATTTCTACACACTGGCGACGCCAACGGGCTCTCTGATTCTATCTGGTTTGGTATCAAGCACTATATATGATTATTATGCAGAGCAGCAGCAAGATGGAGGAGCTAAGGCAAAGGATGGGAATGAGTTGCTTGTTTGTGAAGGAAACATATGCTATTCTGTGACATGTGTGGTCCTAGCAGGGGCTTGCTTGTTGGGAATAGTGTTGAGCTTGACGGTGGTTCGCCGGACCAAGAAGGTTTATGCCAGACTTTATGACAAGTCTCTTCTGACTTGAGAGGAGAAATGGAGAATCACCTATATATATACCAAAACATCACAAAAGTCTTGCTCAACTCAAATCATTCATGTTGTGTTTGTGGCTGTTACACTGTGTGTGTTTATTTTATTTTTGTGGCCACAAGTGGAGGGCATGTTGTTGACGATCTCCACCTGGCTGTTGCTATTAATGGCGTTTGTTTGTCTTTGAAGCCATTCTTTCATGGATGTTCCTTTTTTCTGTAATTATTATACTGTCGGCTCAGCCTCTACGTCACTTCATTTTGTTTCAGAGGTGTCATTTCTTTCTTGCAGTTTCGCAGACGCCCTGAATTTTTTATTACTTTTCTGATATCAGTGAAAAAGCTACAGTGCCATTTCTGTCATGAAGCGTAGAGTACAGGAAATATAAAGTTTCTTAAGTTCCTTGTGGATTGTGGTAAAAAATGATGGGGTGGTGCTACATTGTTTCCATGGTAAAATAAAAATAACACGACCACAGTGGGAGTCGAACCCACGACCTTCTGATCCGAAGTCAGACGCGCTATCCACTGCGCTATGCGGTCATTGATGGCACTTTTTAAAGGTATTAAATATTTAATAAATAGATTATGTAAGTGACAGGCCCAAAATCCTTTCACGCATACGTGTTGCATTTGCATGGCGCTTGCCGCTTGGCTTCCTAAACCTCATGCATCACTGTGATAACTATTCCAGTGTGTGTTTGGGAGCCATTAAAAAAAGTGCTTTTTTTAGAAAACCATGGTTTCAATAAAAATCACCCAAACACCCATAAAAATCTTATAATCCCGTTTAAAAAGCAAACCATGGTTTGGGGTACCAAACCATGGTTTGGGGTACCAAACCATGGTTTGGGGTACCAAACCATGGTTTGGGGTACCAAACCATGGTTTTCAAAAAAGCTGAAGGTTGTGTGCGTTGAAACCGATTATTACCGTTGGGGGTAATAATTTCTTCTCTCTCCTTTTCTCCTTTGTCTGTACCTGTGTTGCAGAGATTCCCTGTCTTTACCACAGCTCCATTTCTCTTCCACAGCTGCCCACCTGCGATTTCTCATTCTCCTCCGTCACCTGCGATTTCTCCTTTTCTCGGTGATAGTCTCACCAGAGCGCTTGCCGTCAGATTCCCACCTGCCCACATCTTCCAGCTTCCAGCTTCTCGGCTCTTCCCCGTCTCCACCATAACTCGCTTGCCGTCAGATTCCGCCGGCGTTGCCTTAACTCCTCCAGAACCGTCGGTAAGTGAACGAAGATTCGTTGCCTTTTTCCAATTTCCCTTTTCTGAAATTTCTACACAGATCTGGTGAGCTAGTCGAGCATCGTTTCAGATGTGGTGAGGATCGTGGCTTCATCTTTCCGTTTTCGATATTCTCCTCCTGATTTCCGTTCTCAGTCGCCAAGCTCAGAGCAAGCTCCAGGTTTACATAAGGTCCACCTCCAGCTCTCCTCTTCTCCGTCGCCGGCGATCTGCTTCTCTGGTTTGTCATTTTGATCTTTCTTGCATTTTTTTCTTTTTATGGTTTGTTGCACATATTTCTGTTTGCTCTGTGATCTTTATAAGCCCTGAAATCAGTATATAAAGAACTACTAGATCCATTATCTTAAGCCTCTCTAGCTGGGGATTTCGATTTGTGATTTGCTCACTATTAACTGTCAGCTTAGCATCATTTCTTGTGCCCACTGCCCATCGAAAATCATCCCAAGTTTGCTCAAAATCATGTTAGTTCCAAAAATCAACCCTGATAGCCCATCGAAAATCATCCTAACTAGCTCAAAATCATACCTGTATGACACTAGTTTGGAGGACGTAAATGGGGTTATACCCCACACACACACACATTCATCATCTAGCTAGAACATGGTTTTAATAGTTTGAAAGAAGCATATATAAGATGGATATATATCTGTGTCAGAGAGATTTCTCAAAGCAGTAACATTCATCTGGAATGAGCAATTTCAGATTCTGCAGCAATCCAAAAGATATTTAGCTCTGCATGATGATATGCATATGCATATATATTCATCCTTATTATGTTCTCATCACAAGGAAAACTGGTTAGGCGTGTGTGTGTGTGAAGAAGATCATTTATTGTTCAAAAATCATTTAGCATTTGATGAAATCTATTATTGTTATTATTCCAATATGGCCCACCTGGATCCTATCATGTTAGGGATAATATATTAGTTAGTATACATACTATTAATTAATTAAAAGTTGTTTAAAGGTTAAGGAGCCTAAAATTTTGTCATATATTGTTGTCAAGCTACTAGCTAGCTAGTCTCTCTCTTTTCGGTGGTTAGTGGTATTAGTTACAAACAACATTAAACAAGTGTTTCATAAAAGATAAAAAGGTGAGCACATTATGTACATTCATATTCAATTTAGTGTTTCATTAATAGTTGGAAGTGGCATGCAAGACCTGCAGTACTATATATAATAATATATCAATCTTTTGCCTTGTGATGTATGGGCATTTGAATTGATTATTACTTGCTTATAATCAATAAAGCATGCACGTAACATATGTTTCAATAAATTAACTCAACTTACCTCTGAAAATTTTGACTGTAAAATATAGAAAACTCTGCCCTATTATGGGAGGGGACATATATATATATAATTCTATGCTTTTGAAAAGATATATGTATATATATATATATATATATTATATTCTTTTGTAGGGAGTGATGGACAACATTGAGGGCAGACACAAACAATAAGTAACTTAGTCACCCCACCTTTGTTGTATACGGGGATATATATGTTGTAGGGTCCGTCAAAAGATTTCATTAAAGTGAGAGCAAAAAAAACCTGTAAGTATATATATATATATATATATATATATATATATATATATATATATATATGGATTCATGTGATGAGTCCCATAATTAGGTATAGAAGCATGGTTGGCCTTGAAAAATTTGTCTCTGACATGTCTGGGCAAAGATGAGCGTGCGTGCTTGTCCTTGTTTTGTTGCTCATGTGTGTATGTGTTTTCACTTTCATTTTGGCCATTGAATGAAAACATGGCTATTCATTGTATTACTTTAACAACACCAACATAATTATTTTGATGAATGTAACATGGTTCTAGTAATTTTGTTCTCCAATGATTTTAAAGGAGAACCTCTTTCATTTTGCTTTGTTCAACATAACTCCCCTATCTCTTGTTTCCCCTATTAAAAATCGCCCAATCTGTGTCATTAGTGCAAAAAAAAAACAACATGAGTAAGGATAAGGTGAAAGCTAGTTGGGATGAGAGTAGCACAAAAATCTTCATTGATTTGTGCTTGGAACAAGTTCAAAAAGGTTCCCGTCGTAACACAAGCTTCAGTAAGGATGGGTGGAAAGCTATTTCGGATGGCTTCACTGTTAAGACAGGCAGGATGTACGAGAGGGGTCAATTTAAAAATAAGTATGACGCCCTTAGGAAGGAGTGGCAACTGATAAGTAAAATATTTGCATATTCATTTTCCCTTATATGATGATTTTTTGGATGACATTTGAGCTTAATGTGATGAATTTGGGTGTAATTAATAAATAAAAAATGACTTGACATAAAATAGAATTTATTGGAAAATACTAAATTTTAACCCTGTTTCAGTTTTCAGGAAATATCTGGAGCTCTAGATGTCGGATTGGGATGTTCTTTATATGGATAGAAAGCTAAGAAAAATTCCTACAACTTTTATGTTGAGGCAAAAACCCAGTTCTGTCCTTAAGAGCTCCGAATTCTGCTTAGAATATTAAGCACGTGAATTCATCCAGATTTGACCTTTGTCCACTAATTTGACCATAACTGGAGCTGCAAATGTTGAAATGAGGAGCTCTCAGATGCGTTTTCAAGATAAGGTCCAGAGCTACAACTTTGATGAAGACAACAAAATGAAATTCCAACGTTTTAATTGCCGAAAGTTGGCTGCAATCAAGGAGCAAGGTGGTCACAAAGTCAATATTGGTGGTTTAGAGTCAAGATTCTTACCTAACATGTGGAAATTCTTACACCCAATCCATCTATAAATAGAGGAGTGGAAGGCACAAGGGAGAGCAGCATCTTAGAGTTTAATTTCATGCATTTTGTTGTTCTTGCATACCTCCTACATGGAAGGTTTAAGTAGTCCTCCTTTATGGATGGTATAGGTTGCCTCCTACATGGAAGGTTTTACCTCCTACATGGAAGGCTAGATTATTTTCATGCATCTTGTAGTTATGTCTTTATGTTTTAGAATTTAATATTCATGTTTTCTGCAATATTTATGAAGTTTTCAATTTATTTTGGTTTTGTTTTTAATTTTATCATGAGCTAAATTTTTCTTTTCCTAGGGTGAGGACGTAGCTTACTAATGACGGATTGAATCTTAACTTGTTAAATCTAGTTTTAATTTTTCCTTCATGATTGAGTTTTAATTATTGTTCTTAATGCTTTTAATTGATTGGCCACCTCTTGGATGATTTTAATATGCATGTTGAGACCGGAAGGAGATGCATGTGTGTGGATCCTATAATTAAAACCATAATTTACATATGAAATAGGAATATATTCATATGTGTTGTGTAGTCTTAAATGAGTTCCATAAAATTTTAATGCATGATTAATTGCTTAAATTCATATAGGAATATAATGGATTAGCAATTAATCATAGAATTGCTTGACCTTGGAAGAGGCTAGTAATTAAATTAGGGAAACTCGACTATCAATCATGTGGAATAAATTGGACTAGAATATATAAGTGATTCAATCCGGAATTTGTTAAGTGAAATCTAATCCCTAGGGCTTTTTCTCATATTTGTCTTCACATCAATTGTATTCACATTTAATTATTTTTATCTTGCATTCACAATCACCAATCGATTGGCTAACTAGTATTAAAATTATCAATTTTGGTACTTAGTGATCAATCCTCGTGGGAACGATACTCTACTCACTTTTATATTACTTGATTACGACAGTGTACACTTGCACTTCTAAATACACCATCCTACACTCGTAACAAGTTTTTGGCGCCGTTGCCGGGGATTGTTGTCATTAATATCAATACCAAGTAATTTTAATACTAATTTGGTCTTTACATTACATTTGTCTTCTTTTTGGTGTCTTGTATTTCTTTTCAGGCTTTTGCTTAGTGCATGACAAGATCGAAGAAGATTGAATTACAACCTTGTGATTCGGAGATCGAGAGAACTTGTCGAAGAAATCGAAGAGTTCAAAAGCAGTCTACTTCAATCAATCTGATGGCAAATCCGGAAGGAGAAGCAGCAGATACCAAAACACTTCGTGATTATACAACACCAACAGTCATGGAGACAACTTCTGGAATCAGAAAACCGTCAATAGCAGCTAATAATTTTGAACTCAAGGCTGGAATTATCCAGATGATGCAAGCAATTCAGTTTGGTGGTTTACCAACAGAAGATCCCAACACACATATAGCCAGCTTCCTAGAAATTTGTGACACATTCAAGCATAATGGTGTTACTGATGACGCCATTAGACTTAGACTTTTCCCTTTCTCACTCAGGGATAAGGCTAAGAGCTGGCTATACTCTTTACCAGTGGGAAGCATAACTACATGGGATGCCTTGGCGCAGAAATTTTTGGCACAATACTTTCCTTCAGGAAAAACAGCTAAATTGAGGAATGAAATTACCTCATTTGCTCAACATGAACATGAAAGCCTCTATGAAGCATGGGAAAGATACAAGGAGTTGCTAAGGAGATGTCCTCATCATGGGTTACCAGATTGGTGGCAATTGCACTCATTCTATAATGGGATGACACATACAACCAGAATTCTTGTAGATGCTGCAGCTGGAGGATCCTTTATGGGAAAGAGTCTAAAAGATGCTTACAATCTTCTTGAGGAGATGGCAGCCAATGCATACCAATGGCCTTCTGAACGTCATGTTTCAAAGAAAATGCTAGGAGTGCATGAGCTGGATATCCTTACAACTTTGTCTTCTCAAGTTGCATCTATATCCAAGCAAGTGAACTCATTGACAAGTCAAGCAAATGCAATCAACACTCCTCATAAAACCTGTGATCGATATGGAGAACCTCATATGAGCACGCAAAGTCAAGAAGGAAACCCATCCATGCCTTCTCAATCTGAGCAAGCTCATTATATCGGAAATCAAAGAAATGATCCATTCTCAAACACTTACAATCCAGGTTGGCGGAATCATCCAAACTTTAGTTGGAGGAATAATCAAAATGTGTTCAAGCCGCAAGAGAACTACCAGCAACAAGCTCTTCAACCACCAAATCCACCGCAGCAGAAAATAAATATAGAAGATGTACTGGCTCAACTAACCATGAATACATCTCAATTCATGGCTAGAACTGACGCAACATTCAGAAGCCAGGAGGCCTCAATAAAGAACTTGGAAATTCAGATGGGCCAACTTGCAAATATGCTGAACTCCAGACAACCAGGTACTCTTCCAAGTGACACTGAAAAAAATCCAAGAGAACATGTGAAGGCTGTTACATTAAGGAGTGGGAAAGAATTGAAAGAACCTGTAATTCAACAGAAGAAAGATGGAGAAAATAAAGAAAGTGGAGAAGAACAAAAGGAGGAAGCACAGAAACCTCAAGAAGATGATGTGATACCAGGAAGAATCAGCTTTCCAGATAACCCTCCTCCATATGTACCACCAGTTCCATACCCTCAAAGACTTATGAAGGCAAAGCTAGACAAGCAGTTTAAAAAGTTTCTGGAGGTTTTCAAAAAGCTACATATCAACATCCCTTTTGCAGATGCTCTTGCCCAAATGCCCAGCTATGCAAAATTCATGAAGGACATTCTCTCAAATAAGCGTAAGCTGGAGGAATTTGAGACAGTTGCACTTACTGAGGAGTGCAGTGCCATTCTGCAAAAGAAACTACCACCAAAGCTGAAAGATCCAGGAAGCTTTTGCATACCTTGCACCATAGGTCAATGTAACTTTGAAAAAGCACTTTGTGACCTGGGAGCAAGTGTAAATCTCATGCCCTTATCTGTCTACAGAAAACTTGGTCTTGGAGAGGTGAAGCCTACCACAGTTTCACTACTTCTTGCTGATCGATCAATTAAACATCCGAGGGGTGTCTTAGAAGATGTTCTGGTGAAGGTAGATAAACTCATATTTCCAGCTGATTTCATCATACTTGATATGGAAGAAGACCAAGAAATTCCTATCATTCTAGGGAGGCCATTCCTAGCAACTGGGAGAACTTTAATAGATGTGCAACAGGGAAAGTTGACTTTACGAGCTCAAGATGACCAAGTATCTTTTAACATTTTTAAGGCTTGGTCATGCCCAAATGAAGGTAACACCTGTTACAGAGTAGATACATTGACCAGCTGCACAAAAGACGTGGTGAATAAAAGCTGCATGGATCAACCACTTGCAATGGGAATAGTTGATGTTTCTAAATCAACTAATCCTAAAGTGCACAAAGAATATTGGGCAATAAAAGCTTTCAATTTTGACTCAAAGGCAGCTGGTAAGAAGAGACTTCTCCAACTCAATGAGCTTGAAGAATTCAGACAACAAGTTCATAAGAATGCAAAGTTATACATGGAGAAGACAAAAATGTGGCAGGATAAAAGAATTTTGAGGAGAGAGTTCACGCCGGGACAAAAAGTTCTGATATGCAACTCAAGGTTAAAGCTCTTTCCGAGAAAGTTGAGATCAAGGTGGTCAGGACCTTTTACTGTGGTTTAAACATGGCCATATGGAGCAGTGGAGATTCAAGATGGTGATCGGAAATTCAAAGTAAACGAGCAAAGGCTGAAAGAGTATATTGACGGTGCACTCAACACTTTGAAAACTGTCATCACTTTGGAGGGAACAATAGGTAAGTCCTAATTTTTTTTAAAAAATAAAAAAATAAAAAAAATAAAAATAAATAAAAAATAAAAAAATAAAAAAATTTATTGCTTGGGTCTTTGTCTAGCTAAAGACGTTAAAGAAGGGCGGCTATTTGGGAGGCAACCCAAAACTTCTTTTCCTTAATCTTTCATTTTTCTTTCTTACGTACTGAAGCACACAAAACTGCATCTTTAAATTTTAATCTCATCATGGAGGAAATTATTGTAAAGCTTAAGAACAGGTTCCCTACTCTTCCCAAAGATGTGCTTAGGAAGATTTATAGCTGTCGACTTGAAAGAATGAAGACATTCAAGCGTTTGGGCCTTCCTGAGGATGTCCGCTGGATTATTGAAGCTAAGGTACGTTTAATAGGTGAGATTCATGATTCATTTATTAAACCTATGCCAGGTATGGGAAGAAGCTCTTACTCTAAAAAGAGAAGAGCTAAAAGAATGAAGGTTTGTCCTAAATGTGCAAGGTGGAATTGTGATCAGCGCTGTAGGAGCAAAGGTATGGTTTCTATAAATCGGGAAGATAAAATTCAATTTATAAAGGATGGACTGAGTAAGGAGTCATTGGATGATATCATTCAGACTCTTGAGACGCATCCTAGTGGTGATGTTCATCGTGTTCTTCTCGATTTATTTGACATATTCAACAAAGAACAAGAGCGCTATCGTCTTGGGAATCTGACGTTAAAAGACCCTGTTTGCCAGTTTATAAGAAAACTGGATGGGAAGCAAATCCTCGATTCATAGAAAGCGTTTAAGCCGTTACTGGACGTAAAACCAGAGGAAGATGTGAGCCACAATCACAACTACTGTACATAATCATGCTTTTGTCTAATATGTTGTATCTTTTCAGTAACTTTTTGACTTTTGGTACTCCTTTTTGTTTAATTTCTTCACGTAACGGCTACCGGTCATTTGTGTCGGATGTTTTTTTTCAAACTTGTTGACAAAATGTCTGATTTGCATGATCTTGTTGTCGTTGTTTTAGTAGTATAAATATGTATTCTTCCACTCATAAAAACAAAAACAAAAAAAAATGTCTAAGAGAAAAATAGAGAGCAAGGGTGTCACCCAAAAATGTAGATTTACTTCTATTTGCATTTTTGGTGAAACTGACTCAGGAAAGGATGGAGAGTTTATACCTGCAGCACAGGAACTGGGACGTGCATTAGCTACTAGAAAGATCAACTTCGTCTACGGGGGAGGTATCCAGGGCCTAAGAGCAAGTGTGGCCATTGCTGCAACCATTAACGGTAGCAAAGGATTGTGTGTAAGGGTTAAGGAGTTAGAAAATCACATCTTCTCCTTAGGGCAAGAGTTAGAGGTTTCAAGCCTACCTGAACGAATGGGACGTATGTTCTACCGTGCTGAAGCTTTTATCGCTTTACCCGGTGGTTTGGAAACATTGGATGGGATCTCGAGTGTTGTATATTGGGCTAAACTTAACTTTCACAAAAAGCCATTAGGATTATTAAATGTTAATGGTTTTTATGATAACCTGTTGTCTTTTCTTGATCATGCTGTGGAAACAGGATTCATACCCCAAGCGACTCATCATTCCATCATTTCTGCACCAACTGCTGATCAACTACTTGATAAACTGCAAACCTATGAACCTACACCAGATCTATTAGTAAAAGAAAAAGGTGGGCAGTCTTCAGACAGCAGTCGAAAGCAGAATCCAGATACCACTCTCCGGTTGTAAACTTTCCTTAATCTTAATGGTTTTACTCTTAGCATTTTAGTTTACTTTATTGTGTGTTTATGTTGTTCAAAAAAAAAAAAAAACTTTCTTTAATCTTTAGAAGACATTGAGGACAATGTCTGATTTAGGTTGGGGGAGGATTATAAAAAAAAAAAAAAAGAGCATAGTTTCTCCATTAGATAGTTAGTTAGTAAAACCATTAAATGCATGGGGTATGCATAGATGGCAGAGTAAAGAGTTATTCTTAACTCTTGAGACGCATCTTATTAGTTGTAATTTTTTTTTTGTTATTTCATCTCTTAAAAAAAAAAAAAAAATTCTATTTAAGTGTTTTTCAATGATTTTAAGAAGTATATAAGTTTGAAGCATGGATCAATTGAGTTTAGAGATTTTATAGCATGATTGAATAACTGATTGTTGAATTTGGTGATGAATTTTGAGATTGAATGAGCTGAATTTGAAAGTCCCTAACCGTGAGTTTTTGAGCCTATATGATCAATAATGATTATCTTTCTTGTGTGTGATATTCATCTATTGAGTTGTTACTCTAGAACTTGCTTCAAATCTGGTTGAAATTACATTTCACATGCACATTCGAAAATGATAAAGGCATTCATTTTCTTTAGCCAGAGCCAAAAAGCCAACCTTACAATTACACCGTTGATAAGCCCCTTTGAGCCTGATTGATTATTTCTTTATTGTCAACCCATTAATGTGTTTTAATGATATATCAAGTGCTTTTACTTAGTTCAAAAGATTAACAGAGCATTTGAAATCTTTGTGAAATGGGCTTTTGACAAGTGTGGGGGTGTGTATATTATCAATTGTAGAATTGCAAAAAAAAAAAAAAAAAGAGAAAAAAAAAAGAAAAAGAAAAAAAAAATGTAAATTATGGGTTGTTGGGATGAGATAAGCCAGGTTTATTCATAAGATGGCCCATTTTTCAATTGTTCTATTTACTTAGTAAAAATAGCCCTTCATATCACTTTTTACATTCCTTTCACCTTAACCCCATTACAACCTTTAATAAGTCCTTTTGATTTGAATTATGCATGTGAATTAGGTAGTGGAGATTGAGATTTTTGGCAAGCTTATGGTAGTGCAATTTTTTCAGGTGAATTTGAGCGAAACACTTACCCTAAAACACTTGAGAGATTGAGAGAATGAGCGACAATTATGAATTCGGTTCATTTATTTTCAAATGAAGTTACCAGTTTATACTTTTATTGATTCAAGAATACTATGATCTCTTTATTCTTTAATTGTGTCCTTGTTTATGACTTGACACTTCTGATTTTGTTGGAACCACTTATTAGTTACTCTTTCTTGTCCGAGGACGTCCAAGAGCTAAGTGTGGGGGAATTTGATAAGTAAAATATTTGCATATTCATTTTCCCTTATATGATGATTTTTTGGATGACATTTGAGCTTAATGTGATGAATTTGGGTGTAATTAATAAATAAAAAATGACTTGACATAAAATAGAATTTATTGGAAAATACTAAATTTTAACCCTGTTTCAGTTTTCAGGAAATATCTGGAGCTCTAGATGTCGGATTGGGATGTTCTTTATATGGATAGAAAGCTAAGAAAAATTCCTACAACTTTTATGTTGAGGCAAAAACCCAGTTCTGTCCTTAAGAGCTCCGAATTCTGCTTAGAATATTAAGCACGTGAATTCATCCAGATTTGACCTTTGTCCACTAATTTGACCATAACTGGAGCTGCAAATGTTGAAATGAGGAGCTCTCAGATGCGTTTTCAAGATAAGGTCCAGAGCTACAACTTTGATGAAGACAACAAAATGAAATTCCAACGTTTTAATTGCCGAAAGTTGGCTGCAATCAAGGAGCAAGGTGGTCACAAAGTCAATATTGGTGGTTTAGAGTCAAGATTCTTACCTAACATGTGGAAATTCTTACACCCAATCCATCTATAAATAGAGGAGTGGAAGGCACAAGGGAGAGCAGCATCTTAGAGTTTAATTTCATGCATTTTGTTGTTCTTGCATACCTCCTACATGGAAGGTTTAAGTAGTCCTCCTTTATGGATGGTATAGGTTGCCTCCTACATGGAAGGTTTTACCTCCTACATGGAAGGCTAGATTATTTTCATGCATCTTGTAGTTATGTCTTTATGTTTTAGAATTTAATATTCATGTTTTCTGCAATATTTATGAAGTTTTCAATTTATTTTGGTTTTGTTTTTAATTTTATCATGAGCTAAATTTTTCTTTTCCTAGGGTGAGGACGTAGCTTACTAATGACGGATTGAATCTTAACTTGTTAAATCTAGTTTTAATTTTTCCTTCATGATTGAGTTTTAATTATTGTTCTTAATGCTTTTAATTGATTGGCCACCTCTTGGATGATTTTAATATGCATGTTGAGACCGGAAGGAGATGCATGTGTGTGGATCCTATAATTAAAACCATAATTTACATATGAAATAGGAATATATTCATATGTGTTGTGTAGTCTTAAATGAGTTCCATAAAATTTTAATGCATGATTAATTGCTTAAATTCATATAGGAATATAATGGATTAGCAATTAATCATAGAATTGCTTGACCTTGGAAGAGGCTAGTAATTAAATTAGGGAAACTCGACTATCAATCATGTGGAATAAATTGGACTAGAATATATAAGTGATTCAATCCGGAATTTGTTAAGTGAAATCTAATCCTTAGGGCTTTTTCTCATATTTGTCTTCACATCAATTGTATTCACATTTAATTATTTTTATCTTGCATTCACAATCACCAATCGATTGGCTAACTAGTATTAAAATTATCAATTTTGGTACTTAGTGATCAATCCTCGTGGGAACGATACTCTACTCACTTTTATATTACTTGATTACGACAGTGTACACTTGCACTTCTAAATACACCATCCTACACTCGTAACAGCAACTATGGGACAGGTTGCTACGTGAGACGGGGGCGGGATGGGATAGCATCAACAACACTATTATGGCCAATCCTGACTGGTGGGACAAAAAAATATCGGTTAGTAACTTATTAATATGAGTGTAGTTGACGCTTTCATTCTGATGTGATTTTGTATAAGAAATGTTATAACTTCATTGATGTATGTACAGGAAGTTCCAGGGTATGAGAAATTTAGAGCTAGAGGTCTACAACACCAAGAAGAACTAACCCAGTTATTTTCCAATGTTGCGGCTACGGGCACACTGAGTTGGGCACCTTCATCGAGGTCGCTTCCTGTTGAGCCTATCCCTACTGAGGTTATGGAAGAAGGTTCAGGGGATAGCGATGAAGTATTGGAGTCACCAACTGGGTTGAACGGTGACTTGAATTCGTTTAGTTTCGTTAACAATAATGGAGGTAGTGCGGGAACCAGTAGCAAAGGCAAGGGATCCTCAACCGGTGATAGACAAACTAGTTTATTGGGGGTGAGGAAGAGGGGTGCGTCAACAAAAAAGAAAGGGCAAAACTCTGCGAAAATAGCCGAGGCCTTAATAAAGATGGTTGAAGCAAATGAGAATGATGTCGAAGCTTCACGCACGGAGAGGATGGCCGCAGAAGCTCGCGGGAATGAGTTTTCAATAAGCGGAGTGATGAGTCATCTCAATCAAATACCGGAGATTGTGAATGATACTGACTTTTATGCCAGATGTGCCCACCTCCTAATGAGAGACCTACCAGCACGAGAAATGTATGTTGCAGTAAAGAATATAAAGGAGAACCTTCTTTATTTTCTAAGGCGTGAGTGTTATGGAAATGAGTGAGAATTGTGTTAAGGGATGTGGGTTGTTTCTTAATGTAATGTATTTCGGATGGATTTTTATGTGTATGGCTTTAATTACTCTGTACTTTTATATGTGTACGTTATTACATTAATGTGATGTTGGTGCATTTGAATTACTTAATAATTACATCTTTAATGACTTCATAATGACTTATGTGTATGTTCACAAGGAGAAACAGGTATGGACCAGACAATCACACTACTGGATGAGCGTAGGAAGCGGCGGATGCGAACAGTCCGAAAAGTTGTCGCACTTGTAGGAGCATATGCTTGCCTTTATTTATGTAAACAACCGAGACATACAAGTGAGTTCACAGGCGCTGCATGGGTCCGTGATGTCTTGCGTGGTAATTCTGACCGGTGTTACGATATGTTTAGAATGAAACTTAATGTATTTCATGAACTGTGTTGTGAATTGCAACGACATGGTCTGAGAGAGTTTCGCAATGTTGGTATTCATGAGATGGTTGCGATTTTCTTGAACACTGTTGGGTTTGCGTTGTCGAGTAGGCTTCAACAAGAAAGATTTCAGCGCTCTGGTGAGACTATTCACAGGGCAATGCATTCTGTGTTAAATGCATGTTGCCGCCTTGCAATAGACAACATCAAACCCTTAGATGATAAATTTGAGAGCATTCATTCAAAGATACAACTCAGCAATAGGTATTGGCCTTTTTTTAAAAATGCTATCGGAGCAATTGATGGCACACACATTCCATGCAAAGTCAAAGCAAGAGAGAAAACAAAATATATAAACAGAAAAGGATTTGCCTCACAAAACGTGATGGCGGTTTGTGACTGGGACATGTGTTTTACCTTTGTATTGGCTGGGTGGGAAGGTTCGGCACATGATGCTCGCTTATTTGATCATGCAGTGACAACGCCGACGATGCATTTTCCACATCCACCTACAGGTATGATTATAATTCATACAATCTTATTATTATTAACTCCAAATACTTGTATTCACATTAATCATACATTTGAACAGGTAAATATTATTTGGTGGATGCCGGTTACCCAACCCCGACTGGGTACCTTGGCCCATATAGAAGCGAGCGTTACCATCTCCCTGACTTTCGTAGGTCATCCAGGCTTGAAAATGCGAATGAGACCTTCAATTACTTGCATTCAAGTCTTCGGTGCACAATAGAAAGAACTTTTGGTGTTTGGAAGAACAAGTTCGCAATTTTAAAAGACATGCATAGCTACAAGTTCCCGACACAGGTAAAAATTGTTTGTGCCACGATGGCTATACACAATTTCATTAGAAGATCATCCATTTCTGACCCTGACTTCGAACACCATGACCGGGAGGATCTTGTGTGTGGTGACAATGACGATAATGATGATGCTGGACAAGCATCAATAGTATCTTCTTTAATTGGATCTTCCTCATACATGGCTTCTCTTCGTGATTCTATAAGAGATCAAATCTTGTATTACACGCAAGACCGTTAGTCATGTACTGTTTTCACTCTTTCAACGTACTTTGTTACTTAGTGAACAATCACTTTATATCTACTTTGATGTTCTGAATTATTGACAAACTATTAAATGTTAATGTATTTGTTTCATGATGAATTTGAGGTTTCTAGACATGTTATTACAACCAATATATCACTTGTTATTGAAAGAAAGACAATGTCTAAAGGTTAAAGACAAAAACATATTGTATTAACTGTATTGAAAGAGCGGCTCCTTATATTATTTTTAGATGTTAACTATTGAATTATAAACTTTCAATGTACAATCTATTAATATATATATTTCTATATATGTATGTACAATTAATTTTTTTCACAATTTATAATTATTTCGGACAAATTTAAAGAGTTTTTGGTATTTATTGTTTAATTATATATTAAATAATACCTAAAATATAATCTAAAATGTTATATCTAACTATTATAAATTATTTTTTACAATTTATTATAATACATACATACATATTATATATTTTTTACATAATTTTATGCCATTTTTTATATTTATTATGAAATTTACTACTATATAATACATAAAATATAATATTATCCTTTATATGTAATTATCACAAAAGTTAATGTCCTTTTCAGTAATTTGACCATGAAAAAAGCTATTCTGATCATAATATCCAAACACTCTCATTTTATCAAAATCACTTTTTTTCATAATCTATTTTCCATAATCTATTCTCAAAAATCACTTTTTTTCACTTTTTCTTCATAAACTATTCTCATAAGCTGTTTCCAAACACACCCAGCTTGCCAGTAATTCATTCATTTATGACAATCAATGAAAAGGAAAATGTCTCACGCTCTGATTTGACAGCCAAACCTGCCATGCCTTGTCAGGAAAATGTCTCTGCATTGTGACAACTTCTCTGAATCAGGTTGTCAGTAATTCATTCATTTATGACAATCAAAATAGTCTGTGTGCTCGTGCGCGCCCAACTTTCACAAATAAGTGCTGGTGGAGGTTTGTTGGTGTTTGGATTAATTTTTGTGAATAGTTTTTATGATTATAAGATAAATATATAAGGAGAGTTTTATTTTAATTTATGAAAAAATAGTTTTTAAAATCACAGTTTAGGACTTACCTAAATACTCAATTATGTTATTATTAAACCCTCAGGTTTCATTTGCATATTTTGTTAACAATGATTATGCAGTTCAAACACGGAACTGTGCATGCTACTAATTGAGGATGTGATTCAATAATGACCTTTACACAAAATTATAAGCATGATACAATGTTCTTGCCTTGGGCTCAACCAATTACTGAAGTCTCATATAAGAGATCCAGTGTATTATTATATTTAGAGCTTGTTTGTTATCACTTATCTGAATCGGGTTTATATAATAAGTCTGATTCACGTAAATCGAGATAAATCTCCTCCATATATTTATCTCGTAGACTGTGAAAGCACTTCGTAAACCGTAAAAGCACCTCGTAGACGGTAAAAGTTACCTCGTAAACCGTAAATTACAATTCATAAGCATTTATGAAATTTTCATAAGTTATTCCAAACAGCCTCTTATATATTCATGTTGGATTTAATTTAATTTCATTCCTTATCCTCACAAGATTTTAATTGTTATCGTGAAATGTCATTTTTGTCGTCTCAAATCATTTTTGTGTTTGTGACCAGATTTTCGGTTCATGCTTAAAATTTTACAACATTAATGAGAATCAGGATCTTGTTGATAAATATGATTACCAACTAGTTTAGTTTACAAGTGATCCAACTTAAATAGTTTAAATAATGTTATATACAAGAACTCTTGTTTAATGTTGTCAAACAAACAAATTTAAATAAATTTATGATAAAGAAGTGTGTGTTTGGATAGAAAAAAAAAAGAAAAGCTTCTGGCTTTAGAACCATGGTTTCACAAAAACTTATCCAAACACTTCATAAAATACTGATAATCTCTTTTTATCTCGAAATCATGGTTCTAGGCCCCAAAATTATGGTTTTGTAAAAGTTTCATTTTGTTGCTTTTCGTCCTCTCTCTCCTCTCTCTTTTGCCAGTCTTTTCTTCTGTCTATTCCCTCTCTTTCCTGCTCTCGACTTTTCTATCTATTGCCCTTTAGATTTTATTTGTCATTGTCTATTGCCCTTTGGATTTTTTGTGGCCATATTGGACTTGTGATTTTTATGTTTATAGAAAACTCATTGCATCCTTTTATGCAATAAGGAGCATCATTATTGTAAGTATGTATTTTTGCATGACAATATGTTAATTTATTAATATATATATCTCTATGTATGCTTCATTTTTTATACAATTTAGAATTTTTCAGAAAAATTTAAATAATTTTTAGTATTTATTGTTAAATTTTATATTAAATAACACATAAAATATAATCTTATTCTTTATATGTAATTATCACAAAAGCTAATGTCCTTTTTGGTAATTTGACCACTAAAAAAATGATTCTAAAAAATATACAAACACTCTCATTTTATCAAAATTATTTTTCCTCATAATCTATTCTACTCATAATCTATTAAAAAATCACTTTTCTCCATTAGCGATTATCAAAAGTTAAATCCAAACACAACCTTAAATTCAAACTGTGAACTCCAGGGATCAAAAAAGCAAGTAATACAGAATGGGTTTATTTGCATGCATTGACCCGGTATTGTTTGACTCACATAAGGAGTCTAATATATAAGATTTTAGACATATATGTTAGAAGAAATGAACATCAGGGAGGGACACTGTTTGCCTGCCTTATGATTCTTTTTCTTTTTGTTTTTGTTTTGGGTGAAACCTTCTAATTCATATTTATCGGATCAAAGAATCTGTTTTGTACAATTAATATTATGGGGAGGGAATTTATGAGACATAGAAATTAATTTTTGATGGCTTTGATAGAGAAGTGTGTGTATATATAATGGGTTAATGGCTTCCTTATTTGAAATTTGACACGTCTTATTCATTTAAAGGCAGTATGATTTTCAATAGAACATAAACATTAAATTTAGCATCTTATAAAATCTCTAACAATTAAATCATGGTAAAAAAAAACAAAAAATCTCTAATAATTAAAGCTGCCTTATATTGATATAATAAATGCTATTACCAAAGAAAAATATTTTACAGCTTATTTTCAGGGCAGCCTCTTCTTGCTCAGGCTGAAAAATATTTTTACCAAGAGAAACCACAGTCTGGATTCCTTCTTTTGGTGGTTGATCTGGGTGTTACAACTTGGGTCGAAATCAATTTGTGAATAAAGCCTCTTCAATGGCGGTGCTACCAATCGATTTTCTGCATACAGGTAAATTCTGTATCTACTCTAAAAAAAATTTCTGCTATTATGGAATATGGTGTTATTGCCTCTCTGTTATGAAGTTTGTTGTTAATTAATAGGTAGAATCTAGGGTTTAAAGTAAAAAAAAAAAAAATTGAAATTGAGGCCAATTGAATGTTTAATCTTTGCTGTTGCCTAAAACTGCTGAAACTTCGACTTCAATAAAGCGATTTTGCTTATTCTAAGGCTCTTAGAATATATGTTTCACGTCTTAAAATTTGAGTGTGAATGTTCTTATACCCCTCTTCGTGGTTGTTTTTGTTTTTTATTTTGCAGAAGTGTCTCTGAGAATTTTCTTCTACGAGATGTATCCTTTGTTATGTTTTTCAAATACTAAAAATTATAATTATAATAGCTGTCTGGTCTTGCCTTATTCAAATTTGTATTGCTTTCTGTTTTTTCTTTCCCAGTGAAACATAAACTAATCATTTTGTTTTATCAGAAAGGTTTTGGCAGGTCCAAAGGTTAATTGGAGAAGATAGTCATGATCGATGTGAAAAGATATGGACAAATTATATTTAAGTCTTGGGTAAGAGAAAATATGATATAATTATTTTTTAAAATCTTAAAATTATATTTAAGTCCCGTAAGACCTTTTTTACAATAAATTTCTATTCTACTGACTAGTCAATGAACGTCCACTGATAAGTCTAAAGGCACTTACACTGACAAGTCTATGGATGTCTATTGGCAAGTCTATGGGTATTTAACAATTGAAATTTATTGCAAAAAAGTTCCACAGACTTAAATGTAATTTTAAGATTTCAAGTGACCATTTTTACGTATTTTCTCTTATCCAGGACTTAAAATGCAATTTTCCAAAATATATTTATGCCATGAAATCTGTTCTTGTTGGGAATCTCAACATAAAGTATGTTTAATTTGTGAATCATTTGGTCATTTTGCAATTAAAAAATGTGTTATTAAACTCTGGAAGTTAATGTATCACACTGAATAAAAGTTGGTTATTCATTAATCACTACATATGTTGTTATTTTATCAGTATTTTCACCAATTCATTAATGATAAGACCATTCTACCATTATCTGTTTGTTCTTTCCTTTCATTGCCAATGTCGTTCTGTCATTGTCGACTGATATTATTTCATTTATTAGGATCCTGTAATTAATAGAAGAACCTTTTCTGTTAAAAAAAAAAAAATTAAGAGAAGAACCTTTACAGTGCATGTGCATTTGTTGTATTGTACACATATATATGAGCTGCCAAGTCGTCACTGACATCACCTTGGTGCATAGCTCCGAGTAATTAGCAGTCATTTAGAGAAATAAAGTATACCAAGAATGGAATGCTAAAGAGCTTGCTGAGAAGAAGATTTTAGAGATGGATGCTGCAGGCGCGAAAATATTAGCCCCAAGGGCTCAAGACTTGTGTCCTAATCTCGGTGGTCTTCCTCAACTGCTAGCAACCATTGAGGTTTATGTCTCTGCTGAAACAAGAATAAATGGGGTAGTTGATTGGTATAGGGTTCTCGGAGTGGACCCAATGGCTGATGATGAAACTATTCGAAGCTGTTATAAGAAACAGGCTCTAACACTACACCCTGAAAAGAAACAAATCAATTGGTGCAGATGGGGCTTTTAGCCTAATCTCTCAAGCATGGAATTTGCTGTCCAACAAAGCAAAGAAAATCTTCTATGACAAAAAAGTGCAAGCATGATTTCGATAGTGCTAATTGGAAAGATAGAGACCCTAGAAGTTCTGCTCATCCCAACCTTCCTGTGACCCTGGCCAAAGCAAACATTTTGGACCATGTGCCCTTCTTCCAGGGTATATTTTGAGTACTCTCTAGCTTATGTTAACTGGAGTTTAGTATGCCAGTTGTGCAATACGCGCTACATAGCTCTTGAGGTACTGAACCCGTCTATACACAGGAATACTTCATCCACCTCAAAAGGAAGAATGAAGAAAAAGCACTCATCAAAAAGACAGTATAGATCAGGTTCTAATGATATTAGGGTATCATCTGAGAATTTGAAGAGAGGGCATGAAGATAAAGCACCTCCTGTCATGATGGAGGAAGCCCGTTTTGGGAAAAATCAAGCTTTTAAGACAACTGATGCTGATTCAACTTTTCGATCCTCTAGTTTTGCCTCCGATTCTGTTCCAAAAAGAGATAGGGCAGAGAAAAAGAGGCACATAGATAAGTGCAGAGAGGATAAATGATAGAAAGGAGATGAGTGTTCCAGACCCAGACTTTCATGATTTTGACAATGACCGCACAGAAAAAGCCTTTGGTGAGAATCAGGTGTGGGCTGTTTATGACGACGATGATGGCATGCCTCGTTACTATGTTTTGATCCATGACGTAATTTCTCTAAAACCCTTCAAATTGAAGATTAGTTGGCTTAACTCCAAAAGCAATGATGAACTGTCTCCAATAAAGTGGATTGGTTGTGGCTTCCAAGACTAGTGGTGATTTCCGGATAGGCAAGCATGAACTTAATGGATCTGTTAACTCTTTCTCTCATAGAGTTAAGTGGAAGAAAGGCCTAAGAGGAGTTATAAATATATATCCAAAGAAGGGGGATGTTTGGGCTCTATATAGGAACTGGTCTCCTGATTGGAATGAACTGACTCCTGATGAAATCATACATAAATACGACATGGTTGAAGTACTTGACGACTACAATGAAGAACAAGGTGTGGATGTTGCTCTACTTGTTAAAGTTTCAGGTTTCAAGACAGTATTTCGCCGGCATGTTGATCCTATAAATGTCAGGAATATTCCCAGGGTTGAGATGTTTCGTCTGTCACACCAGGTTCCTTCATACTTGCTTATTGGTCAAGAAAGTGTTCATGCTCCTAGAGGTTGCTTGGAGCTCGATCCTGCTGCTTTGCCTATGAATCTTCTTCAAGCTGTAACAGAAGAATCAGAGCCGGAAACAGGAATGACGGTCGAAAAAACTTCAGAAGATACGATATGGCCTGGACAGAATTCTAAAGAAAATGAGGTCAAGATGTTTAAGATAACTAAGGAAAAAGATTCTGTAGACGATATTTCGAGGAAAGCAGAAGCTGAAGCAATGAAAAAGAAGGGAAATAAGCCAGAGAATGTGATTGTGTATAAGAGGAGACGTACAAGGGAAAACAGAGAGGTGTAAAGTGGCAAGTAGTTTGTTAGAGTCACCTCTTCTTGCAGTCAATACAGTTCAACATAAATTAGTTCAGAATTGGTAATTTATATTAGTTTTATCTTTTTTTATCTTTGTTAATTGTTACCTTTTGTTTCTAGTCATACACTAAAATATCCATATCCATTTGGATCCTCAAATTTGTTAAAATAAGTTAGCAGCTTTTCTTATTGTTGTTGAATATAGGTTGTCCTGCAGTTTTAGAGTAAAGTTGGAGTTTTCTTCGAGGTAGTTTCTGCTACAGTATTTCATTGATTCAAAAACCAAAAAAAATAATTTTTAAGATAAAGGGAAAATATCATTTAAATCCCAACCAAGAGAAATAATATCAGAAATCTCATTGACAAGTAAAAAAACTACCATTTGATAAATTATGAGATTTTAATATATTATTTCTTTTAATTGAGACCTAAATGATATCCTCTTAAGGTTTGATTGGTATGAGGGGGAGGGAAATTTTTTTAAGTTGGATTAAAAAAAAAAGAGAAGTGTGATTAATAATTTTTAATTCATTTTTCTTACTCTTTTATCATACATATTCTTTTTATTAAAATTTTGTAACCTCACTTCTTAATTTTTTTATAATCTAACTTATAAAAAATTTTCTTTATTTCTCCTCTCCTCCAAATCCTTAGTACCAAACAAATCGTCAAAGATGAACTATTTCTTTACCTTAAAGGTTTAAAATGATGCTTAACCTAGGGACTAATTTTTTTGGACAAGAAATTTCGTTAATAAGCTAAATTAGAGATCTTTGATCTCTCTATGCAAAATTCTTTTTTTATAGCGTTGAGAGGGCATTTAATTAATTATATATATTCTGGATTCCGGCGCATGGAACGAAATCCTGAATTGACCGGGTCTTTCCATCTAGTCAAATATTTAAATTATTACTACAGCTGACTTACGTCTCGTCCTCATTGATCAAATGACCATGATTATGAAGTTTAATTCTTTCGCCTGCGGCTTCTTCGTGTAAAGATGATCATGGGGAAAAAGTCATTTTCATGGGATAAAAGAAAATTATTTTGTTTACTCAAAAAAAAAAAAGGAAAAGAAACATTAATAAATATTTTTTTGGGCTATGGGGCAAAAATGCCCGTATGCTTTTTAGAGAAGTGCACCTAGCACCAAATTCTTTTACTGAGAGCATAAATGCCCATCAACATTTAAAAATAGAGCTAAAATGCCTATCCATTTGCCACGTCATCATTTTTTTTGAGGGAAAATAACAATTTTGCCCTACAATTTTGTAAAATTTTATAATTTTATCCTTAGCAATTGTGTGACACTTTAAAATTAGTAAATGACTTCCAAAAATTCTGAAATTTTTTAGAATAAAAGTAGACATGATAAGCTTTAATTTGATAGGTCAAATGGAATTTTATTTAATTGTATAGATAAGGAAAATTGAAAAATTCATTTCTCCTTGTATATAACTCCAAAAATTCCATATGACCTATTAAATTAAAGTTTATCATGTCTACTTTTATTCTGAAAATTTTTTGATTTTTTGGAGGTCATTTACTAATTTAAAAGTTTCACACAATCTGACTGTCTCAATAGAAAATCACATTGACAATAACTTCAACTTGTGCCCAGCGAATTTAACAAGGAGAAATGAATTTTTGAATTTTGACCAGCGAATTTAACATTTTTCTGGAGCAGACTTCAAAAATAAAAATTCTGGAAATTTTGAGGTTCCTATTGGCTAAAATTTATATTTTTTCATAAAACTAGACTTAATAAGGGTCACATAGGCTTTGGAACCACCCCAATTAAATATCTATACAATTAGATATGAATTTTTAAAGTTTGGTGACAAATCTGTCAAATTTTCAAGTATTGCGAAAGTTGTAAGGGAAAAATGGTCATTTTGACCAAATAAAATTCTATTTGACCTATCAAAGTAAAGCTTATCATGTCTACTTTTATTCTAAAAATTTTCAAAATTTTTGGAGGTCATTTACTAATTTAAAAGTGTCACACAATTGCTAAGAGTAAAATTGCAAAATTTCACAAAATTGTAGGGCAAAATGGTTATTTTCCCAAAAAAATGATGACATGACATATGGATAGGCATTTTAGCTCTCTTTTTAAATGTTGATGGGCATTTATGCTCTCAGTAAAAGAATTTGGTGTTGGGTGCCATTTTCTGAAAAGCATATGGGCATTTTTGCCCCATAACCCTATTTGTTTTAGGAAGAAGTGAGATTTAAAATTAGGTTAAAGGCATTTTTTATCTTTGAAGTATTGCCTCGGGGATAATTTTACCCTGAAAGTTTTAAATGTGGGGCAATTTCGCTCTCATTGAACGGATGGACTAACTAACGTTTGCCACATAGGGGAAACATACAAATAGCAATCTAGGATGGATGAAGGACGTTGCATGTAGGATTAAAGACGTTATACGCATAGCTTTTTGGGTTTTCTTCTATGTTCTGTGCAACTGTGACCGATTAGGTGAGAAAATTTGAAGAGTTCCATTTAAACCCCACCAAATCCGTCTGTGAGCGATTGAAGCGAGTAGGGGAGGATTGTGCGATGAAGCAGGGGAGGAGCAATGGCTGAGTCAGTGTCAGCATCTTCAACAAACAAAAGTCGAAGAAAGGTCACCGTTCTGATCCTTCATGGTAATGAGGTAAATAATGATGGTTCGGTGAGGGTATTTTACTGTGTAGTGTCAGCTCTTCTTTATACATCGTAGACAAGGGTGAACCCAGGGAGAAGATTTTATGGTTATAGGAATTACCAACAAGTATAAATTGATTTTTTCCATGTTTAAAAATGTTTTTTTGTTTTGTTTTTCTTTATGGAGTTTTGATTGGAATGAGATAAATGTACAGGGTGAATGTGAATTTTTCCAATGGCATGATGAAGAAATAGGAAAGAGGGCAACACATGTGATAAACGAGCTGCTAGGACATGTGGAGAGGTTATTTGATGAGAAAATGAGACAAAGAGTAGAAGAGGAGAAAGTAACTATTGATGTTAAAGCAGATATTGTTGCCATATATCTGGAGATGAAGAAAACGAAAAGTAGACTGAGGCTTGCATTTTGTGCTTTGGTAGTGACATAGGTATTGCGTTTAGCTTTAATTTTAGGTTAAAAGATGACTAATATGGGAAGTTATGAGTTGGAATTAATGTGTTTGTGGTTGAATGATTGCAAGTGTTGAAGATTTCTTTAGGTTTCTGTAATGTGTTTGTATTAATTACTATTGTAATGTGTTTTATAGGAAGTGGAAGAAGATTAAATGAGTTAAGTAAAGCAATCTTCAATTTTATTATTATATGTTTTCAAATATAGGTATCACATGCTTCACATACTGTTTGCTAGTACTTGGTAATCATACCAATTAACTTTGATGAGCTAGTACCTACTAATCATATTTTGAACATATTGGTTGGTAGAATAAATGCCTAATGTAATTGGCCTACTCACCACCAAGACAAGCTCATCACAGTGAAGATAGTAGAAGGCCAATATAAAAGTATTGAATAACTTAACATATATAAAAGCTTAGTGATTAAATAACTTTGTCTTCATATAATAAAAATCATTACAAAAGATGACAAAAAGGTTTGTCTTAACCAAAAGATGACATCTGGACAGCAAAATAATCACATCATTGACAAAAGAGGATGGCTAATAATAATGGCATCATGGCAGCCAAGTGTTTAAATGTTACAAAAGAGCACAATACAAAAGACAAAGCCAAAGTTCAATTGATGCCAAATGAAAATAACAATCACTTAATGGCCAACATGCCAACTACTTTCTCTCTTTGTGAGAAGTGAATTTCTGTCTACTAGTTGAAACAATCAATTAGTGGTCCCGGTGAGCCAAAAGCTATGATGTTGCCATTGCTCTTTGTCCTCTCCACATGAGACTTAGGGGTGTGAATGGTAAGTCATAAGGAATTGGTCTAGACACTGATTCACTTGGAACTTGGATTTGTTGAGACGCACTATTGTTTGACATAGACATGCTCCTTGTCATAATTCTCTCATTAGGAATGGGAAATCTGGTCTCAATGTCAGTATGCTGGCTCATATATTCCTCTCCAAACAAGTTGTGATGTCATATCGGGCTACAACATAAAAAAGAAAGATGTTTCATTATAGGTCAATGTTGGTTACCTATCTAAAAAAATTTGCATAACATAACATAATAAATTACATTATACACAGTTCTTGCAGTATCTAAACAACTCGAACTCCTATTCCAGACTCAGATGAAGGCTTGTAAAAAGCTCTTCTACCACGAGGCCTTCGTGGTGTGGATTGAGATTCTCGTGTTAATGGGGCCTCACTTGTCTTTGGCCTTTTGTTGCTTGTAATTATTGTGCTGGTTTTTGGTTGTTGCAGAAAGGGAAAAATTGTAACAAGTAACATCCATTATTGAATTAAAAGTAAGAGATTAGTAGGTGAACTTACAAGTGAGAGCTTCAAATAAGTAAACACTAAACAAATAATAAGAAGCAAAAAGGAGGAAACAGTATAAACTTTGAAAGAAGTAGTGAACTTACATCTTTACATATTATGTTGTGATCCTTTGTGTGACACACTGAGCACCTCGGAGTAGTTCCTCTTTTGCTCAACTTATGAGGAGGTGATGTTGGCAAGTCAGAGTTATTGTCACCATTGTCTTGTGTTTGTTGTTGAACCTTCTGTTTAGCAGCCCCAACCTTGCTTCTCCTCTCACATTTTTCTGTCCTTGTTCTTTTCACAAAGGGGCGCCTAGGCAGTGTGCACATAGGTGGTGGTTCCATGGGTTAGAATCTATTAATTCCCCAAAACTTCTTGCCTCAAATAGGTTGGAATTTGGTCCTGTAACTAGCTATGTAGATGTCTTTGTGATAGAACTTTGAAATTCGAGTTAGTGGGTCAATGTTTGCATTATAAAGGACGCATATGGCATGTTAGCAAGGGATGCCAATCAACTGCCATACCCTACAAGTGTATTCCTTCTTATGTAGCCATACTCTATGTCTATCATCTCCCTCACAAACCTCATACCCATCATCACTGTTGAAAAAAATGGTACAACTCATGGATAAGCTTCTATTAACCTCAAATAACATGAGACACTTAGGACTAAAGTTTCCCTTCCACTTGGCAACATTTTGTTCGCTCTCTGCCCACTTAGTCATTAATTTCAGTCTAATGCCATCTACCATTCTAATTATTGGCAAATACCTAAAATCATATATCCAAGCATTAAAGCTTTCACTTACATTATTATCGATCATCCAAGAATAACACCTCGTGCTGAAATATGCTCTTACCCAACCCTTTACCGGATAAGTCACAATTGCTTCTTCCTTTAACTCTCCTATAGTTGTAAGGTTGTCAGTAAACTGCTCCTCAAAAGTGCTCCATGCGCAAGAAATTTTTTTTTTCAACTCAACTCAACTCCCCTCCATCTCTTACTCTAATTAGCATAAATGTGCCTAACACACAATCTATGTTCAGTAAATGGAATCACCTCTGAGATAGCTAGATGTAAGCCCTACAGGAGAAGTTACAACATGTTACTAACAATGTATCAATACCTATGAATTTCAATATGAAAATGACATTATAATGCCATAAATCTACCTTTTGCATCTCTGACATTATAGTCATGTATTCACCGTCATGTAGATCGAGAGACTTCTTCAACCACTCCAGAAACCACTTCTAGTTAACTGTGTTCTCCTTCTATGTTATCGTAAATGCTATGGGGTATAGAGATTCATCTGCATCTACTCCGGTAGCTGTAAGCATAATTCCTTGTCAGTTGCCCTTGAGAAAGGTACCATCAACTCCTATAATTGGTCTGCAGCTAGCCTTCCAACCAGTCTTTTCTTACAAAGATTAAACAAGACATCATTAGTACCGTGTCTAGGCTTGGATTCCTTGGAAAATCAAGGAATTAGCAAATGGTAATCATATTTTCCTGGGGTGAAAGTTGAAGTAAAACTTTATAAATGTCATCATTTTACATATCAGGGCACGTTGAGTATCACACACACACACAAATATATATATATATATATATATATATATATATATATATATATATATAGGCCAAGCTGAGTAAACTCAGTTGTGAAGTCTCACATAATTAATTATTCTTCAAACTTCTAGTATGGAAAAAATGAACAAGCAAAATTGCACAAGATCAGTATAAATCTCAATACATGTTGATGGAAAACATTCTATAGTACTACAAAAATGAATATTCTTTTGGTAAGAAAGAGGGAACCAACGTTTGAACAAAAAATTTATGCTCTAATACACATAAGAACCAGAAGCACATAAGAACCACAAGTTGATCTACTCTCTCTCTCTCTCTCTCTCTCTCACACACACACACACATTTATGCATTACTCAGACAAGAAACAGATTTCTGAGACTGGAATAATAATGAAGAGAAGCCAGAGTTGCACGCAGTATTGAAGCATACATACATACGGCTAAAAACCCTCCTCCCTTATTCAAGAGCATCCTTACTTACTTCTACATAAACATCTGACCCACGGTTGAAGTTCCTTAACTCATTACAGTAGGTTTCAAGATTTTTAAACTCATCTATGTAACTTCATTCCATCTGCTTCATAATCATTTGTTTAGCTCTCTTGCACTTGCATTCACTAACACTCAACTTGAACTCATCCGCCACATCCTTCTTCATGTCAGCAACCTTGAAGCTTGATCTCTCTTATACCTTCTTCCTAAAATGTGAAGCCAACCACCTCATTGTTGCCTTAGAGTTCTTAAACACCCTGTTGCATTTTGTGTTCGTTGTTAAAGGTTTTGACTATAAGGCCTGGGTTGGATCCATCCTTTAATGCAAATAGTACAAAATGGGTATCCCTGTTGACATTTTGCCCTAACTCTATATGGCTTACTTTTCTTCAGCTTTACATTCACTCCATAATTTTTGCATATGTATTAATTGCAGCTACCAAATTTGCCTTTTTTTGCAAAAGAGATACCAGCAAAAAAGTATGGTTTTTCTTGTGGCCCAACCCCTTCTTCTTTGAAAATCACTCCACCAGAGGGCCCATCACTACCACCCAATCCTAATTCATTCCCTAAATCTAGTTCCTCACCCTTACTGTCAGCATCACCATCATCTAGTAATACATTTCCCCCTACAACTGAGTCATCCTCACTATTTCCATCCCCACTATTAGTATCATCACTCCCACATTCACTACCAAGCCCTTCATCTTCAACTTTGTTTAACAAGTCATTCTCCCTGTTATCATGTCCAATTTCAGGAAACTGAACATCAACATGTACAAACCTATGCCCAGTTTCCTTTTGACACACATCATTCAGAACATCAACACTCCCAGTCCCAATATTGTCTTTAACACCCTTTTTCAGCCTTTTGAAATCTTTAATAAAATAACTCAACTCCCACTCATTGTCCGCACTCAGATTCTCATAACTCTCTGGACCCCCTTTGACCCACCATCGAGACCACCACCACCCTTACCAACGCCATCTAAGCCTAAATAGAGTAATCTAAACAACAATTAATTTAACAACACAAAAAGACAAAGGGCGAAGACGCAATTTCACTGTGCAACAAAGTAAAATTCCCTTTCTCATCGTCGAGTCTCAAAGCAACTCTAAAAATGAAAGATTCCATACCTGTTTAAAGTGCAAGAATCTCTGCTCTCTCATCCAATCTCCTGTCATAATACCTTCATATATCACATGCGCCCTCTTCAACTTGCCCTAGCTAAGCGCCCTTTATTCGTCTTTGTCCGTTCCTTCGTTTGCACTGACTTTGACTCGGGTTTTCTCCATTTTTCTCTGCCTTTGATCTTGTTTAACAAGTTGGAACCACTGACTCTTACCACATCATCGTCCTTGGCCACATTTTGTTTTATGTATGTGCCACTGTGTTATTTTCCCCGCCACTGTGTCAATTTAACGGCTTTCGTTAGGGCTTCGTTCAACGAGGGCGAAATTACCCCAGATAAAACTTTTGAGATAAAAGTTCCCCTGAGATAATACTTCCAGAACAAAAATAGCATTTAACCCTTTAAAATTTAATGAAAATCGCTGTACTAATTTCCCTAAAATCTGGCCTAAAAACATCCAAACAAACAAGTCGTGTAAGAAAAAAGAGGAAACTGGGAGGAGCGGTAAATTAGGGTGACAAACCATAGAAAGAGGAAAGAAAATAAGCGGACCAGAGAGAGAGAGAGAGAGAGACCGGTAGTCTGAGTTGTATTGTAACTTATCTCATCCATCCGAGCATCACATTCCAATAATCTAAAATACGAATTCGTTCGGGGTTTTTTCTGTCACAAATAAAAAAAAAAAATCGGAAAAATCCCCGGATTGTCTCTCACCCTTCGATCAAACCCTCGACGCAGAGCATACCCATTTGGCCAATTCTCAGAGAATCCATGGAGACCAACCAGCAAGCCCAGTCATCTTCGTACCCACCTCAAGCCCCTGCTCCTCCTCCTCCTTTTCACCACCTTCTCCAGCAGCAGCAGCAGCAGCTTCAGATGTTCTGGTCTTACCAGCGCCAAGAAATCGAGCATGTCAACGATTTCAAGAACCACCAGCTTCCCCTCGCTCGAATCAAGAAGATCATGAAGGCCGACGAAGACGTCCGCATGATCTCCGCCGAAGCCCCCATTTTGTTCGCCAAGGCCTGTGAGCTTTTCATCCTCGAGCTCACTATTCGATCTTGGCTTCACGCCGAGGAGAACAAGAGGAGGACTCTCCAGAAGAACGACATCGCCGCTGCCATCACCAGGACTGATATCTTTGATTTCTTGGTTGATATTGTGCCCAGAGATGAGATCAAGGACGAGGCTGGCCTTGGTGGCATTGTGGGCACCACCGCCAGCGGTGTCCCTTACTATTATCCTCCCATGGGCCAACCTGCTGGCCCTCCCGGAGGCATGATTATTGGACGGCCGGCCGTGGATCCCACGGGAGTGTACGTGCAACCACCATCGCAGGCTTGGCAGTCGGTATGGCAGACAGCTGCTGAGGATGGATCATACGGTAGCGGTGGCCACAGTGGGCAGGGCAACCTTGATGGTCAGAGGTAGGATCTTACTCTTCTGGTCCTTCCAAATTCTACAAACGAGTAGCTCTCGTATTAAAAGTTGAGAGGTGGGGGGTTAAAAATTTGCACTTTTTCTTCAACTGTGTCCGAAGTTTGGATAATTTCATTTTGTAAATTGTTTAGAAGCAGCTGGACCTGCTATTTTTCCCGTTATTTGGATGGTTTTTTGGGTTCGGAAAAAATTGGAATGAAATTAGAGTGCTGTTGCATGCTTGTTTGTGATGAAGTGAAGGATATTTTCTTCGTTTTTATTGTACATGGCTGAGGTTTGAACTTGTTACCTGGTAACAGCAGTAAACTACTCCATATGGGATCATGTTTATCTGGGATTATATGAGGTTGTGGAACCTAAGGTCACCTGCATCTTCTATGGCAAACTAGGAGCTCGATATCATATTTGTGAGTTTAGTGTAAGCCACGAGCGTCCTCCTCACAACTTTTATATCGTCCATTGCCACTTGAGTGTGGTAGCTTAGCGCAAAGCTTCAATAAGTGGACGGATTTATGAAAGCAATAGACCGTAATAGGAAGGGACTTGTAAGAGCTTTATTTTGAAAAGCTTTTTAAACTTGTAGGGGCATGTTAAAATGGTTGTTGGGTGAGTAAGCATCATTAAATGAAGGTGGAACGATCTATATAGGTGTTTGATGTTTTGAACTTGCATGTGCTACATATTGCTTTGAGGCAATTCATGAAATTTTATAATCTTACTTTATATTCATGATTTATATTGAAGCATTCTCTTGTTGGCTTTTACTTGTTTCCTAAATAGACATTTGTGCTTTTCATCAGATGTTTGTGCTGTGTAAACATTTGTAGTTTATAGTTTGACCATATATACACGTGCAAGTCCATGTCTTTCACAAGGGAAGGAAACATCTGATTTGTAGTTTATAGTTTGACCATATATACTTCTTGTAGATCAGTTCATACTCATGTTTTGGCTGTTGAGAAATGTTGCTTCTCCCAGCCTCAGTCCTGCCTCCACCTTTTTATGCTGTTATGTTCATTAGTCAGGGAAGAGATGACAGAAACAAATTTCAATAGCAACCTAATTAGGCTATTGAACTTGTTTCTATCCTCACCACCCCAAATCGTAAGGGGAGAGAAATCAAAATCAAAAGATATAGACATAAAGTTTGTAATTGTGTATGACAAAAATTGAGGATTAGAAATATGATGCTTCTTGATTTCTTGATGTTGTTGATGCCTGTCCCTGGTTGCATCTGGTAATATGAACTGTCATTCCATTAAATGGGTCAAGCATGTTGTAGTAGGAGCACCTCAACACATAGATTATTTCATAGATTTTATTACCGAGAAAAAACAGTTTGCAAGATTTTTCAACAATGTTTGGTTATTATCTTCGTTTCATTTATGTGTAACTGAGTTTATACGCTAACAATTTGTCCTAATTGGTCTCTTCAATTTTGGCCACCATATAAACTATAAACATGCCATTCCTTTCTTTATTCACCCTTTACAAATTCCCTCTTTGATGCAACATTATTATTGAAATACTGTGGACGGAAAGTTTGTAGCTCACCAGTATATTTTTAGGGCTGTAAATGATGGATTATATTTCAGATCGATATATTAAATACAACATGTTTACCCTCGAAAGCATTTTAGTATGGCTTCAACTCGGAATTAAGTTGCTGCATTAATGTGTCTGAGTCTTCCCTTCATGGAATACCCATAATCTGTTGCTCTAGCAGCTAATCCCTTTGGAAAATTTGATAAGGTTTCCAATGAACACGTATGAAATGCAAATTTATGGGGTTAATCTGATGCACTGCATGAGGGCTATAATTTACTGGTTGAACATGCATGCCTCTGCTGCATTACTACACGTTGGTTGTATGAAATACTAGGATTGTTTTGCTCAATGTCTGTATAAATTTAGAAATTTTAGAAGAAATACTAACTTGAAATAGTTCGTCAAGTAATGTGATTAAGTGGCCCTTTTATATCGTTTCATTTATGATGCATGCTAGTGATCAGAAATGGTTCTGACGCCACTTGCAATTTCCTTTGTGTTTGCTGTAGCTGAGCAACAACAATTGCGAATGATGCGGTGTTGACTGGTGGGGTTGTGAAGATGGTGGCACTGTGCTTGGAATTTTTTATTGCTTGTGAATGTTAACTATTAATTTATACAGGATGACGCTTCAAACCTGTAAACTTGATTCAGCAAATGAACGGTATCATGATGATGATTTTAACTGTTTGATGTACAAATTTGGTAACGGATGAACACTGATCGTCTTGTGTCTAATGCTTGATGCAGCAACATGTTTTATATCACCCTTTCTTTCCCTCACAGGTAGTATTCTATTCCTATGTGATTATGTCTGTCCTTCATGCTTCTTGGTGTTTGTTTGATATCTATCGTGGTCTCTTGTTGATAAATGATACGATCTGCCAACATCTGCGGATTATTTTTATTTTTACGATTTTTAGCTGAATATTAATAATTTCCCTATATATTGTGTGGTATTGGGGAGTCGTAATGTGTCAGTTCTAAGAGCATTTTCTGAAAAGAAAAAAAAAATCTCCTCATGTCTAATTCGGGGAGGTGCATAAATGCTATATAATTAATTTAACCTTATAAGTGCACTAATCCAATACATTGGAGGTGGGAGATCATGTTGATTTATATGTTTCTATATTTTTTTGCCAACATATTTATATTTCTATTTAAAGTATATAATTAAATTTTAATAATGGTGCATGATTTTCTTAATTTTTGCTTTGCATAGTGCATTGATTATTAACTTAGATATTAGATTATATGATTAAAATATGATAAGTTTTTTATCAAAAAAATCAAAATATAATAAGTCTATAAGTTTAATTAAATATGATGACTTTACGCTTTTGTTTAAATTTTATAAAATGTTTTTGTTAAAATTTGATATTTGATATTTATAATAAAATATGCTAAAGTGCCTGTTAAAATAAATTTGTACACTAAAGAATGAATGGAAAGACGATTGTTATAGAAAGTTCTGGGCTGGAGATCAACATTTATAAGATGAAAATCGTGGTTGATTGTTGGATATATTTTTTTCGGCCAGAAGTTGATTATTGGTTTAATTTCCTGATTTATCACAAAAAAGAAGAAGATAAAAATCCATGGAGATCTCGTGTTTTTTTATTTTATTTTATTGATTTTCTATGGATGGCATGAAGGTCATGAAGATAACTTTCCAGTTTTTCAAACCTCATTCACTAAAACAAGGGGAAAAAAATCAGATAAATGAGATAAAAAAAGGATGTCACCCAAAAAATAAAGAAAAAAAAAATAAAAAAATATCATTTGAACTTCAAAATCTTGTTGACAAATATGTTAGTGAGATTAGTAAAAATAATAATATAATTAATAACTCATTTTATTATTAAATCACCTATTTAAAATTTTAAAGTTTAAATTACATTTTTTTAGGTTCCCCTCTATTTATATCTTTTGATTTACCAAAAAAAAAAAATCTCTAAATATTTTAATCAATCTAACCATTGGCCTTCCAGTTTTGACTTGCGAGGCTGCTCCTATAAGTTAGAGCACAAAGCGCGTGCGGATCATCGTCTGCTTACCATAGACCATCACAACTCCTCGTCAAGCCTCTCCGCCTCTGCTTCCAGATCCGCTGCTAACTGTGGTCATGGACGCCATTGATTCCGTTGTTGACCCTCTCAGAGACTTTGCCAAGGACAGTGTTCGTCTTGTAAAGCGTTGCCACAAGCCTGATCGCAAAGGTATATCTATCGCCCCTTCCTCCTCTAATTCCTTCCTTTTCTTGCGTTTTCTTTTTCTTTTCTGTGTATTGATATTTGGCCATCTTCTATTCTTCGAATTTTGCTGCAGAATTCACAAAAGTAGCTGCTCGTACGGCTATTGGTTTCGTTGTGATGGGGTTTGTTGGGTTTTTCGTCAAGTTGATTTTCATCCCGATTAACAATATTATCGTTGGCTCTGGATAGGTAATTTTTATGCAATTCATGGTCTAGAAGGTTAGGGAAGAAAGTATGCACGATCTATCCTTAACTGGAGATGCGTGCTTGTATATACTACTCTCTAATACGAATTGGTAAAATATGTATGCAATTTGGTTTAGAAGGTTAAGAAAGAATGCTAGCACATTCTATTCTATTCTCAATTGGAGATTCGGCGTCGCTTTAGGATGGATTTTCACATATACATGTCTTTAATCTCCGGGGACTTTTAGTCGTCATTGAGGGTCAAATTTATATCGGAAGGGTTAAATGCGACGAGGACTTTGGATGATTAAACGGAAGAAGTTCAAGGACCTGGCTCATTCATTTATATGAGATTAAGTAGAAAGTATTAAAAATTGGGTTAATTGTCTCAACAATTCTTGTAGGAATCCTGAGGGATGTAATCTAATAGCTAGTAGTTGGAAATTTTCAGCGCACTGGCATGTCGGGGTGTTCAGAATGTTTTTGTTAGATCTTTCATCTTACTAAATTTCATAGTGTCAATTGATTATAGTCAAAGCAAAACGTTTGTAATGTTATGTTTAGTCCCTAAATGTGAAAGAAAATTGAATTACCCCTTCCATGTACTGTATAATTTCCATCGACCATGATTTTTGGAGAATTATAATTTAGGTTGGCTTTCAAGTTGGATTCTCACTTTAAGCGTTTTTATAGAAGTTTCAAACTTTTTAATCAGGAGACTGGAAAGACATGCTGCCCCATGGGCTCTCTCGGCCAATTTCTGTTTTGTTGAAAGTGGCTTTTTGGTTGCACTTGTGCAAGGATAGTCTTTTATTGGAATTATGCTCTGTGGAACTACTATTATGAATTGGAAATTATATGCCGGTATTGATAATGTTTGTTCGCTTTTACAATACTGGCTTTATTTGTTTTATATGCTCTCAATTTTTCCTTTTCTCGTTCAATTGCAGGTTAGGCTGAAGTATGACAAGGGGTGACCGGGTTGTATCACATATGAATTTATAGCTCTTAGCTCTATTTGTCCTTGCCTTCCGTTTTTGATTGAACAAGAACTTCATAGCTTTTTTATTTCAAAATATAAGAGACTTGTGTCTTTTTTCCCCGCTATTCTCAGTTATTTTTTCCATTCTTATTGTTTTGACATCAGGCATCTGATATCGTTCTTTATTAACATCCATAGGGAACTACTGGTTTATTATATAAATACCAATCTGTTGAGATCATATAGAGAAGAACGAGAGAAGGTGAAAATAGAGGAGTATTAGGATCCAATGAAGTCTTGTATACACTCTTATGTGTTGTCACCTTTTTTTTTTTTTTAAAAAAAAGAGATATTTCGTAAACTTGAAGAAATTCTGAGATAAGTATGAGACGGATCCTTAATTCTATAGTATGGGATATAATTAATGGGACGGCCATCTTGACGATGACCAGATTTGTTTCATTAGTCACCTGTTTTGGCATATGACGATTCTTATGTGAGTTCTTCAATTAGAAAGTTTATTTAAACCATATGAAAACTTGGTCTTTGGACCTTCTTAATAATTGCAATTTTCAGTGGACAGAAAAACTTCACTACTGAAAGTTACATAAATTTAGGAAGATGCTAACATACACAATTTACAAATTAATTATTAACATTATTCTCTAATCTACCACTCACATGACTATCTCCTTTCTTTGAGAAGTTTGTGCTATTGTTTATTGTGATAAATAGAGAATTTCGCTTATTTAGTTCATTATTGTCAAGATGTTTTAAAATATAAAGCGATGCTTAATCAATCAAAAAAGGCTTAATCATATAGGTTTCTTCAACACTTGCTCTGCCGAACTATAAAGCAAGTAATCATAGATTCAAAAACACCCCAATATGCTTGCCCCCTTCATTGAGCGTAAAATTTGAGCATCGTTATGTACGAAGCCACGGCTCAATTTTCCTAGGCAAAATTCGTGGGCTTCTAGTAATGAACTCAAAGCTTGGGGAAAATCAGAATGGAAAATTCCAAACTAACCGATTAATCACCAATTATTGCTCATCATTTCCAATAACGCAAAGGCAATATATGCAGCAGAACAGTTCGGGAAATAACATTCACATAACTTTGAAAGTGACTCATAAACCACTAACTAGATTTCTTCAAGTTCACTCATAACACCCAAAAAAGACATTTAGACTTCACAGATAATGAACCGATCCTCCAATATCGTTAATACCCTTGTCACATTGTCAGCATCCCAGAAAACGATTGGCATAAGAACGTTTTATGGGGTGGGACACGCTTCTAGATTAACCAACCGCAGCTGAACAAAAGAAAGGTAACGCTTGTTACAAAAGCAAAAACCATCCCTTCCTCCCTACTCAAAAAGATGCAGAAAAGGCCAACCAGAACAGCCACTTTCATAAAAAACCCAATACACCTACATGAGAAGGATGTAATTGCATTGCTGTGTTTCTCAAAGTTGAGAGAAGTAAAATCAAACAATGCCACCGGAAGTACTTCATTTTCGTCCCCTCTTACCACCTCTAGTTCAACTTTCTTCCCCAATCACAGCTCAACCACAGGAAGATCAACCTTCCATTCACAAAGTGTCCCAAGGAACCACAAGAATGAGCCTTACTAAAAGGGAACTCATCCCCATACTTGTTCTGATTCTTTCAGTCATGTCAGTTCTCAGACTTCTGAGCATCATCGTAAGTACTTCATCTTCTTCCCATGTGTTATCTGATCTGTCTCCAGGCCCTCAACACCGCAGATTCGCCCTAAATGCACCTGAAACTGCATCCTCAAAGAAAACTACAAGACCTCCCACCGTCACCGCCCTAACGAAAAAGGAATTCAGAGTCTTGTCAAATCTCATTGCCCAGAAAGTCCCCTGCAACCTCCTTATATTTGGGTTTCAATCCCAGTACCTTAGCCTCTCTTCTATGAATGCAGATGGTAGCACTATCTTCCTGGAAGATGACCCTGATAAGATAAGCAAGGTAAGATTTAGCTCGAACAGCACCCGAATATACAGGACTGAGTATAACATGCCAGCAAAAGACGCTTACGAACTGCTCAAGGATGCGAGGCAAAACTCAGATTGTGCACCCACTAACCCCAAAATGCTTCAAAAATCAAAATGCAAACTTGCATTGAAGAATTTGCCGGTAGAAGTGTACGAAAAGAATTGGGATGTTCTGGTGGTAGATGGACCTAATGGGGATTCACCAGAGTCACCAGGCAGGATGGCACCGATTTATACAGCTAGTGTGCTGGCTAGAGCAGGGAATGTCTCCGACGTGGTAGTTCACGATGTAGATCGTATCATAGAGAAATGGTTTTCTTGGGAGTTCCTCTGTGATGAGAATCTGTTGCATTCCAAAGGAAAATTGTGGCACTTTAGGATGGATCACTTCAATTCCACAAGATTCTGCGCTGATGAAATACAAACCAAGCAGCAGAAGCATTCTGCACGGGCCAAACACAGTAAGATGAGTTCAAGGGATCTCAAAAGTCAATGAGAGTAAAGCACCTTAGACAAGTGCCAAAGGACTACCATTTAGTGCCCTGGAAAACTTTGTTTTGCTCAGGATCACTGTTGGCTGCATGATTGTAAATGACTAGTACAGAGGAACTTGAACAGTCACTTCTACCTAGCTGCTAAATGCCAGTGACGCAAGGACAGCTGATTCAGCTCACAAGGGACTAAGAAGCAGAAGCATTTTTTTATTCTTTATATATTTTTTTTTTTTGGACCAAACTACTGAAACTAGAAGCTGAGTCAAACCAGGCATACCTAGTATTGTTGTTGTTGTTATTACTATAACTATTATTTTATAGATTTATTATCATGGGATGATTGAGAGTAAATATCACTCGCATTCTTTTGGATTGAATGTGCACATTTTTCAGCAATAGAACAACAGAATATTTGACTAATTTGAGCACAAATACTGACTAATTACTTGATAAAGGATTCAGTTTAGTCACAAATAAATTCCCAAACTAGACAGAACAAGACTTACTATAATATATACATTACTCTGGGTGTACGACGATAACATTCCAGTTGCCGATTTAAGAAGAGGAAAGTATTACACAGTGGTCCCTATCTAGGAATGTCAAAAGCACCAATCCCGACACCCATCATCAGGCTGGTTAGCAGAAACGCAAAAAATCTAATACTGCCACACACTTTTAGTTGATCAATCATCATGAAATTGATGTTATAACTAAAATATATCTGATTGACAGCACTGGAAATGAGGCGAAGAGGTCACTATGACCGCATCAAGTGTTGCAGATTCCAGACCAATAGCTCCCTGCCTCCCTCATTGCTCGATCCCTAACATATTTTACTTCAATATTGTTTTGGGCACTTGAATGCACAGCCCATGCGGGCACTTGCTTCCCAGCAAAACTTCATAGAATTTCATTGTGCTGATTCCATTCAGCCTCAAATCCGGAGTTTAAAGAATGCAAAAGTGAGGTTTTCCAAACAAGCTGTGTCACCAGAAAATTCACCCACACATATGACCACCGTTATTATCCATTTTCTGCAAAGGAGAATAGATACAAGAAAGATTTAGTTATCAAAAAATGAAGTATTGAAATATTAATGCAATGATACAATTAAACAAAAGCATATATTAAATTAGTGAACTAAGCCAGACCCATGTATACTTCCACTCATTCTAATACTCGTCAGAGGAGGATTAAGTATCTTGTAATTACAACCAAGGAAACTTTATCTGCCAGACTAAGCAGCTTCAGATGTAACATGCAATGGCAAAAAAAATGAACAGCAAGAAAATATTAAATAAAGGTCCACATAATAAAATCATATGTCACCCACAAATGACAATTTCTCCAAACAAAACGGCTTCCCAAAGCAAAAATTCGTAATTTGGGGGGGGGGGGGGTTGAGGACCTGATAAGAACTTAAAGAATCTGGACCAATGATCTTGGAATATATAGCATGAAATAAAACTCACCATTCTTTTGCTAACATAAGGCTGTATCTTGGTTGGTATTTCTGGTTCAACCTCAACCTTGAATAACTTCTGTTTCTCTCTCTCAAATTCCTTTCTGGATTCTTTTCTGGTACCAGATTGCCAGACTCTTCCAAAATTAGGAAGCCAGTTAGTATCATAATCCTCCCTTACAGTCTCTCCCCTCTTCTCCATCTCTAGCTCAACCTTTCTCCTCTCTGCCCAAGCTGCTCCTACACGTTTTGGATTCAACTTTCGAGACTTCCCAGACTTGTTCAAAGGGGAAGCAAGATCACGTGAGATGGCTTCATAATGTATACAGAGTCCATCAGTTAACCACGGAGGAGGTGCTTCAGAAGGAACATTGTCACCCACATTTTCAGAATACCCCAAAGTGATGGGAGAGGGATCTGGCAAGCCTGAAAAAGTAAAAGGAGCAGAAGAATATATATCTATATATGTAATATGAATAAAAGTTGACCCCAATCTCAGATCTTCTTCAAAATCACTGACGAAGTTATGATGTCTTAATGTTTTCTTCATATGGATAACTGATAATTTCTTGCTGAATTTGAATATACATGTTGCCCCGTGCACTTCGCAAAATTTGATGTAACAAAGCAAAACAAATTATGAACATAGTTCAGAAACAATACCTTCAAACCTGCTTAACATTCTTCCATCCTTAGGCACCTGGAACATTCAATAAGGATGCCTTACTTTGATGAGAATTGGAATAAGAAAGAAACTAGATAGAAATAATGCACAAAGAGAGGTATTATGCTAAGGTAACACACAAGCATTGCTAGCTCCTGAGTTTCCTGACTTGGAATCTTACCTCTTCAGTACCGGAGTAGCCATCACTTGACCATTGTCTACCGCTATAAGAGAGAGCATGGAAACTCCCTTCAACTAGTCACAACACAAGCAAATAAAAGATAAAACCAAGTTCCAAGGAATCCTCTAAGATGTAAGTATGTAAATAATTTTAAGAAGGAAATTAAAGGTTCCTTAGACAGAATACACATGCCTGAAAAATCTTTAGAATGAAAAGAATTTGCACCAGAGCATGTTTCCGACGGTAGAGAAGAGGTATTATAATAAGGTAACACGCAAGCATTGCTAGTTTCTGAGATTCCTGAATTGGATACCTGATACTCATTTGTATGATATTGTAAAGGCAAAACACTATTTGAAGGATGTGATTCTAATGAATGGGAATAAGTAATATCAAATTTATCAATATTTCCGTGATTGAACTGATTATGGATATCACTTGTAGTTCCAGAGAATTCTTCGTGACGTTCCTCACTCAATAAAACAGCTTCTTTTTGTAGGGTCATGCATTTCTTCTCCCACTGCAGTAAAAAAAAAATGGCAATGATGAGCAAATAGATTCTAAACCATGCCAGGCATCTCTTCCTAACTTGTAAAGGCTCAATGACAACTAAAAATAAAACGATAGAACAACAACAATAGCAAAAAATCCAGAACAAGGAATAAAGATGAATCCTGCACTTATTTTTTTTCAACTGAATCATGTCTATTAAAACACTACCTTAGCTACATCAGCGTCCGAAACCATAAATGCTTCCAATTGATCCATGGAACCACCATATTTCCAGGAGAATTGCTTCAAATTCTTCAAATGATTAACACCCGCCAAGTGATTGATCGCGTTAGCACTGCAACAAGAAGCAGCAGCCTAAACTACCGTCGAAAGACCAAAAGCACATGCACAATCGGACACTGAAAGGTAAGGAGATATAATGCAGACTCCCAAAGATTTATTAATTCAACTAAATTAAGATACCCGTGGTATCTATGACATTTTAGCACTCTTCCTTTCACATAAAGAGCAACTTAGAGCGGTTGGCAACAAGTTTCTCAGCCCGAGACACAATCTGAATTATATAGAACCTTAAAAATAGATTGAGGCATCCATACCAGGCAAAGGAACTAGTGAGTTCGTCAACATCAGTATCGCAGAAAACACACCAAAATCGATTGCGAGAAGCGTGTTCTGGCCTGAGAATGGTAGGATTTTTAAGGAGGAAGGATATATCGGAGAATTTATTTCGGAAGCGGGAGAGGAAGGTGGAGAGGGACTTCTTGTGGCTAGGGAAGTACTTGTGTCGCAGTCCTTGGTTGTGATTGAGATTGCAGACCTTGCAAAACTCGAATTCGCTTTTCTTCTTAATGCTTCCCTGGCTCCTAGATTCCATTCGAGGGTTTGATCTGTTGCTCTGCGATTGATCCCCCATCGCTGAGGTGACCTTTCCGTGCACTGTGAGATTTGTTGGGACTTTGGGAGCCGCGTGCCCGCGAATGTTTGTCTGGCTTCCACAGTTTATGAGCCAGATCCAAACGACAATACAGTACTAACAACGGCAGTCCAATATTTGAGCGGCGATGCGTTCAGGGGTTCAACTTTAGAACCCAATCCTCAACGACGACTTAGAGTAACAGACTATCACGTCGTTTAAGGGATTTCGTTTTTTTCCCCCCTCCTTCCATCAGGTTTATTTCAATTATTTAAGAATAGAAGGGAAAACCATATTGTTGGTACCTATAGTTTTTCTCACTTTTCGATTTAGTACCTCAACTTTTTCTTGTTTTTTATTCCATCCCTTAAGTTACCTCCGTTAAGCACGTTAGCGCCTGTAGTATGGAAAATTGGCTGAGGTCCTTGCAGTTTTTGTCACCGGCAAAGAAAATCAGAAAGAATGAGTAAGGCATACTTGAAAAAGCAACACACTGAAGTTGTGACTGAAGCTTGTAAAACGTTTCATTCTGATGGCAAATTCGGACAAGGTCCTCTGCCATTACTCTCACTGCCCCCTATAATCCAAAAAATTATACTAGCTAATTCCACAAATTGTTTGAACCAGATCAAAACACTACCCCAGTACATTGATCACAAGCATGCATCACGAACTAACAATCTATATATCATAAACATAGGGAATATATTGAAAAATATGTATACATATATTAACAAAGGGAAATGGATCGGACTAGAATTTATATTAGCCGAAAAGGTAGGCCTGAATATAATCATTACCAGACCCAATATGTGTTTGGAATAGATGATGATTAGTGAAGGAGTTAAAAAGTGATGAGTAGAAACTAGAGAACAAAGACGAAAGAATAATAATGGAAGTGATGGGGATAGATGAAAGAGAGAGCAAGGAGGCATTATTCAGGGTTGTTGCCTGCCCAGCTCTGCCATATATGAAAGGACCACTTAATCTCAAGCCCAATCAAGTAAGAACAACACGTATGACATGAGTCACAATTGGGTTATGACCAATCAGTAATCCACACAAAATGCAACACCAACTATGAATATATACTTTCCTTCTAGCTAGCCAGTCGGCCATATCCTCATTCTTAATTCCTTTCCACTATATATACTACATACACTCTCAGCTAATGAAGAGTATTTGTTTATTATGCAAACTCATATATCAGTAGTGAACAGAAACCATATATTTATACTGGTTAATATAACAATGCAAGAATCAAAGCATGTTGCACAGTATTAGTAGCATAAGTAGTATATATGCGTGGTGGGCAACCTCCAATAATGGGAAATCGCTCTCACATAATGGAGATTGATGTGTGTTTCAAGTGTAATAATAAGAGAGACTCTCCACTTTCCTGCAGACTCGCAAAAGAGGCCCAACTTTCAATTCCCTCTCCTGATTTGATGGAACTGTCTTTGTCACTCATCTTTTTCTTCATCATCGTCATCCTTTTTCTTCTTTCATTTCTGTGCACTACTCCTTCCCACTCACCAAATCTATACATACTGTTCCATCCCTTTTTTACACGCACACACACTTATATATAACTCTACCTTAATTAATTACCTGAATCCTCTTCTTTTTCCTCTTTAATTTCTCCCAAATAATCAACTAGCTAGCTCCAGCTCATGCCTCTAAACACGCTTTCATCTTCTGATCTATATAGGATGATATACTTATATACTTACTAGTTTATTGAGGCAATCCTCACTGCACTCAGCTATACATACCATTTAATACTTGATATTTGCTCATTTCACTGAAATTCATGAAAATTCAAAATAAGAAAAGGCAAAGGTGCTTGTGGTGCTAATCATAGTCACCACCTTTTCCACTGGCTGATCTGATACCTTTCTCCAAGCATGCAATGGATAAAATCATATATAATATGACAGGAACTCGGATACTTTGTTTCCCTTTGTTTAACTTAAAAAGAAACTTCGTTTTTTCTTTTTCTTTTTGTTTTAATTCTCACCCTTTTTAAGGAATAGAAAACAAAGAATGAGAATAATTATTCCAATTTCATTAGAAGGATTTGGAATAGCAAAAAAGATCATTAAAAATAAAATTTAAACAGTCTACATCATAATTAACTTCGTTCTACTTAAGACGAGCTATAAAGAGATCAAGGCATGTAGTTATAATTAGAATATAATCATGATGTTGACCCACTAAAAAGGGGGCCTTTCTTGCTTTTTTCTTTGTTGGCTGCTAAGATTTTTACGTTTTCACCAACTCGTAGCTAAGCCGTCCATCGAGAAAGGATTCATATAATAGCTTCTATCAATTGCAAGTGTTATTTATTGGGATAAAGTACGCTTCAATAAATCAAGATTTTATTATTACTATCAATAATTGCAATTCGATCACGAGATTCAACTATATATAATTTAATTTATAAGGATTATTACCGCCGCCGATCGGAAACCTATGTTTTAGTTATGACTATAACTATTTATAATAATAAAGGAGAATTACATTCGTCCAAAAAAAAATTAAATTAATTTTATAGAATTGTGAATCACACTTTTAGACTTATTAATTTAAACCGTTAAAGTTATCAATAAGAACATTTTTTTTTTATCTCTTAAACGAGAAATTCTCTCTAGTAATAAGCCTAGAATTAATGGGCAATTATATATATTGACAGCGGTGAAACCACTTCAATTTAATAGTCAGTATATTTAACAGCGTGATCATATTCATCAGCGTACTACTACTTTCAAGTACAACAGAATTTAATCTGATGTTAGTTTACAGACATGCGAGACATAGAACTTGTCTGGCATAAGTAAATTTAGGAAATAATAAGTACGGATGTTGGATGCATATCCCTGCGAAATAGATGAAGATCTGGTTGTCTCGGCCATTAACTCTCAAATAATTGATTTCAAGGATAAATCCTGCCATACATATGTTTGGCTCGTGCATGCATATGTGTGTGTCTCTGCGTGTGTGTGTGTAAGCATCATTATATTAGATGCGCGCGCGCGCATATATATATATATATATATATATATATATATATATATATATGAATGAATGAATGAGTATTACCCTGCAGGTGCAGGATCCCACGAAGGAACAGTATCACTTGACCGTCACAAGCGGACAACCTGAAAAGACAAATGTTAAGGTTTTGTCATAATGACCTCTTTGATGCCTCCCCACAAACATGTCCTACATCCATCCTATCTTTTTCAAAGTTTTCGACCCTCTCAAGCAACTTGATTCCTCTTCCCTCAATTCTCCTTCTTAATTAATAATACGCCTCTATGATCACAACCGAATAAATGATAAAAGACATAATATAACTGTAATTCAACCGACGATCAGATCACCTGTCGTTGTGTGGTACACAGGAATGTGATTTTTTTTAATCATGAATACACACACATCATATCATTAGGAATATACTGGGATGGTGTTGTATAATAGAGTTAGTCCAGTAATGTACCTCACATATCCTCTAAGTCATATTTGAGGAGATATTGGTATTCGGAAGTACAACTACGAATCCTATACATTGGATAATAATATATATATATATATATATATGTGAGATGGTGCTGTGGCAATAATTTTGATTTGAGTTGGGATATATGACTCGTCGTGTGTGACTCACACAGAACCATTATGAATAATGTTTAACTAGAGTGTTACGTTAGATGGTACTACTACGACACAGGGGGCACTAATTTTGATTCATCAATCAGATCAGAAACTGTGTCTTTATATATATTTCAAATCCTCTTTTTCTGATATTGAGATTTCATGAGTGGGAAAAAAGTAAAGTGGGATTGCTGGCAAACAACAGCTTTGATGAGTTTTTATGATCGATCCTTCAACGTTGAAAATGGTAGGGGCCGGTGTTGGGGGACGAAATCACACACCTCATATATAAATTTGTGTATATATATGCTTCACTATACGAGCAATGATATAGTCAAGCTAGCTAGCTAAGAGGTAGGGTTGGTTCTTAGGTAACGACGTTTCAGATTTCATCCTCATCTAGGGCTTGACATATATATATATATATATATGCACAGAAACAATAATAACAGAAAGAATCAACATATATGCGTACAAAATTGATGCTTTAATAGTTAACAAGCACGTACGATACAGGTGGCAAATTTGAGGGGTATAATTAATTAATAAGTGGGGAACTTGAGGTTAAATAGTGCCGTGGTCCATGGTTTGCTTGAGGAGGGTATATATGAAAATGTGGCAAGAGAGAAGGAAGAAGCAACGTTAATGTAACAACAAACAGGAAGCATCGTTATTGTCGTAAAAGGACTGGAGAAACGTTGTTTTAAAGCAAGTAGTTGGTTAGTAGAGACTAGAGAGAGGGAGAGCAAGTGGTGGAGAATAATGTTGGGGGAAATCTTAGCCAATTAGAAAAAGGCAAACACAGAAAAGATTTGATGAAATCAGAGTGATAAGCACACAGCTTACCTAGTTAACTCAAGAGGGGAAGATGGCGACATAACGCCTTCCCCATATTTGTGTGTTCTAAAATGTACTTTTTCTCAAAAGTCTAAAGATCTTGCCCCACCTGCAGATATTGTTTTCAGACCCATAATAATATATACTATCAATATATATATTTATATAAGGGGTCGCTGTATCATTATTGTGTTGTGCCACCACCATCGATCCCACTTTTTTACACGTTAACTGTATGTGAGTATTATGTGTTTACAATAACACTAGCATCTTGAATAACTCCTTTGAAAGGTCACTCCCCTAACCTTACACTGTTCACTGATTGATGCTTTTCTAGTCACACTCAGTCGGCAAATACATATACATATATATATCCTTTTCTCTCCAATTAATATAAATGAGAGAGGATCTTCTATAATTTTTTTTCTGGTTATGTGTTTGGAAGGCAGACATGGATCGTGGGTGTTTGGTGTGGGAAGAGCAAAAGTTAACAAGTTGAATACAAAAGGATACGGCTAAATGTACAATGTCTTGTTATTAGTGCTACACTTGCTTCTTGTTCTCATTCATTTGTTCTTTCGTCATCACTGAGCTACTTGACCCTGGCCCCTTCTAATCGAATTCTTCACACCATTTCATCATCCTTCTTTCAGTTTTCCGCAGCGTATATATGATATCTTCCCTGCACACTTTTATGAGGTTACCTTATCCATAGCATCATAAGCGCTTGGATTCATGATTATCTTCATTTTAATATCTGTATGTGTGAGAAGGGGATGGAATCCAATATATATATATATATATCTCAAGTGATCTCTATGATAAACAACCTAGCTAGACACAAGGCCAGAAAAAAAGAGAATATTGGACAGTCATCATATGATCATTTTTTTATTGAAAAATAACGTATTCTTTTTGGCATGCAACCTTTTCCCCGCAATTAATTACCCTGTAAAAGTCGTTCTGGATGGTATATTCTTGCACCCCCAAAGCCATAATATTTAGTAAAGTTTATGGTACATGAATACCATCATTTCTTTTTGATTCTGAAGAATCCTCCAACATAGTAGCCCTGCCCCAACACATCATATATCTTCCATGCTTCACTACTTCAGAATGTCACAAGTAAAAGGAACTAATTAATTTAATCGATCTTCATAATTCTCTCACGGTTACTTTATTCTATCCTATAATATATTCTTCTCGATCGTTCCACGTCAGATAGATGAATTCGTCCCTTCAAAACAAGTCAGAAATCATCTGTACGCATACAACTTATTAAACCTGGGTATCAATTCAAGCAAATAAATGGGTTTGGGGCCTATATACTCCTCCTTGCTGGAAAATTTTAGTATCCATGTCTTGCTATATATATATATATATAAGAATAACTTATTAACTGGGTGAACTATTTTGAACTTAATTTGGACTACAAAAGATGCCCATATATTTAATTTGAAGGGAAGAAACGAATCTTCTTCCATGCATATTATTTTTTTAATCGAAGTCCAGATGCCTATAGATATATAGATCTAATCTCCATCCAAAATATATACTCCTAAGCACAAGATGTAGTTTAATTCCCCTCTCTTTTCTCATCAGAAAACAGCACTTTCTTCCAACTGGTTTTCTTCTCCACACTTACATATAACTCAACCAGTGCTACCTGATCTAAACCCGCACACAAAGCGCTGATCAAATAGCTAGATTAAAAGGAAAGAGAAGAAGAATTAGTTAATCTTGATATTTTATTATAGATTAGATAAATTTAGAAGAAGAGGAGGAGGAGCAGAAAATTAAGTGAGCACAAGATTGAAATATTGAAATCCAAGGAATCAAGTTGAAGGGCAGCGTTTGGGAAGAGCAAATAAATTAAGGCCTGAACCTTTGCCTGCAAGATTGGCAAGTGATCTCCATGCACGTAGAATCAATTTGGCTGGTGGCTCTTTCTTTCATTCTCTCGGCTCTCTCAACCTCTTCCCTAGCCCTCTCCCACATTTGCCTCGCACGTGCGAACTCCGATTGCGCCATCTCCATCTCTCTCCTCGTCAGCTCCCTCACTCTCTCCGCGTACGCCTTCTCCATCGCCGCCACCCGTATCTGCTCCGCCGCCTCCCACTTCAACGCCTCCACGCACGACGACGAACTCCTCCTCTCCTCCTCCTTCCAATTCACGCAATCCGACGACCCCGCCCCCGACCGCATCATCATCGGCCTCACACTGATCGATAACTGTAAGTCCAGCGACGGCGTACCTTCCGATGATGGCACCGTTGATCGGAACCGTAGCAGAGAAGAATTATCGGAGGCCACTACGCGAGATGCCGATGCCACAGGGTGCGAAGAAGGTAGAAGCTCAAGTTCCTTCTGGTCGTTTTCTTCCATATCAAAACAGACAACGAAAGAGAGAGAGAAATTAAAGTACAGAGAGGCGACGACGAGACGAAGAAGAGAGAGTTTTGCGTATGCCTGTGGGCTTTGGATGGGTAAGACCCGTAGTATATATAAACACCTCCAGGGGGGTGAAGTGACGTATGTAGCCCTGGTGGGTGGGTGGTGAATTATTGTGCTTGGCCGTTTGTCCGGTGTCTAGAGGTGAGGGGTATTATGGGAAAGGGAAGGGATGAAGGATTTGAACGGCGGGAAATTCCGTTACAAGAAGAGGGAAATAACGGATCGCGTTAGGGAGGGAATGAGTGAAAATGAAAAGTTGGGGCAACTATCTCACTTTTTTAATTGTTCTGAGTTTGTAAAGAAATTTTGACTTTTCCTTTTTCGGGGGGAGATGTGTAAGGGTTGTGTGGGTGTGTAATTATTAGCGTCGCACGTGCGCTGGCAATGAGAGCATTTCACAACTTCACAAATAAAATAAATTTGCATTATTTTTTGTGTGAACAGTAATGAGATTTAATTACAAAACACTCTCAATAATAACTGAGAGTATAAAATAACAAGTTTTTGGATAAAAATGACAAAACATCATTTATTATTGAGACTTTTTAATAATTAAGTATTTTCTTTGAAATCTCATAACAATTCCATCTTAGTTTTAGAACGAAAATTTGAAACGGTAACCTTTATATATCTTAGTTTATAAGCTATTTTTTAGTCTTATATGTTAATCATATTCTAAAAATATATTGATAATCTTCATTATATATTGTACACTTTATATAAAAAGGTGAAATATTAATTATTTTTAAAATTACTCTTTTCCTTACCTTCTAAAGGGATGTTAGAAATAGGTGCATATTAATAATCAATGAGGTTGGGTCTTAGAATAATTCTACACTCATGATAAGTTATGGTTTGAATTTTTATTGAGAAAGATACATGCAATGTATGATCCTGTCTCAAATAGAATTGCTTACTTGTAAGCTATTAAAAAACTACAAGTGATAATTAGCTTTTTAAGTTCACACTTTTTCTAAAAAATGTAAGTTTTAAAATTCATTTTAATTAAAGATAATTTTAATGATTGAATAATATTTTCTTGGTTTTGGACTCTTGGTGGGATAGATAGAATGTTAGCTATATATCTAAGATTGAAGAGAGTAATATCAAATGACTACATAACCATTTGAAAAAAATAATAATAACAAGAAAGCTTAAACTTGAACTTCCAACTGTATCCTTTCCATTGAACCAGTCTTAAATGCCTGATTTATTTTCCTTTGTTGAACTTAAAGATGGTTAAATTTTTTTATAATATGCATAGTTTTTTATACTTAAAATTAATAAAAATATTTTTAAATTCATTAAAACCATGCAATTCTATTTTAATTTTTCAAATGAATGTATCAAAATAAAAAAAACTATAATATATAATTGCTCTTAAAATAAAATAATTATCTATTTATATCAAAAAATAACTTATTAAATAATATTTTTATAACTTATTTTTCCTGTAAGGGATTAAAATAAATTTAATAAAGATGCATATAGCAGGTATGAGTGGTTTTATTAGAGGAGGGATGATATAGAAAGGGGAGATTGGGGAAAGGAGGGATGGGGGGAGATTAGCTTTATAAAGGGTAGGGCAAAGGTTGTCGGCCATGGGAGCAGGCTTGGCACGTGGGAGTCTCATCCTTTTGGTGGGACCCCTTCTCTCTCTCTCTTCCATCTTCTTAGGACATGACAATCACCACAACATGTGACTCTCCATTATCTCGTCTTACTCCTTTTGCTTTCTCTTTCACTCGTTCATTTCTTTCAGTTTACCCAAATGAAAAAACCCAAAAAAGAAAAAATTTTAAAAATTACAAAGAAAACATTTGTGGAGAGTGGGATTTGAACCCACGCCCTTTCGGACCAGAACCTTAATCTGGCGCCTTAGACCAACTCGGCCATCTCCACTTACTTGATTAATTATTGATGTAATTTGTATTATCTCTTAGTCATCTGTCTGCCGTTCTGATTAAAGAGCCACAACGTTTACAACTCTGCCAAGTAAAAAAAGAAAAGAAAAATTCAGTGCTCTATGCGCAATATGTGGCTCTAAAATTACACTCAAATTTTCAACGACACTATGATTCGTTTTCCCTTTTTTTTCTTCTCCTTGTCATTCGTCAATCATTTTATTCAGAGACATGACAAAGAACAGATTGCTTCAACTCTATTTTAGTTTTGTTAGACTTTTCGAGAATGATATGATGTGAAGTGTTAATTTGTAATAATGATTGAAGTTTTTAAAAATAGTTTTTTAATTATTATTTATGATATATAAAGTAAATACTTCCTCTAGTTCTTATTATAAGGCATAAACTGTTGTTTCTTTTAGATAAAGGAAGGAAAGTTGAGTCATTAAATTGGTATCTAGTTGATAAAAATTTCAACCTTTACCCCTACTTTAATGATGTGAAAACTTAAATGAGGAGGAGAGAGAAGTATGCAGTGGAAATATAATAGTCAACAGAATGTAAAATGCACAACATTCAAGGAGTTATTAAAAAAGGAGAGCATATAAGTTTTATTGAAACACAATAGCCAATTATTAAAAGAAGGTATAATAGGAAAAACGTAATAAATTAATTAGTTAAAAGTAGTTGGTGCTTTATATTAAAGACTAAATATTATTAATAGTTAGTGCCTTATAATAAATATCAGAGAGAATATATGAGAGTGATTTTATCTCAATTTATGTAAGTAAACGCTTTTAGGATCTCAAAAATGAACCAAACAAACATTTAAACTTTACCTGGGGTTGCAAATTTTTGACAGGGCTGCAATTATTCATCACGGTTAAATGGATATTCAAAGTTTCAGAAAATAATAAATGACGTTTAAATACTACGTCCTCTGAAACGTATAAAGAAAAGAATGTATAGTGGAAGATGCATTTATGTTGTAGAAAGACATGGAAAAGGGAAAAAGGGAAGTAGTTTTACAAAGAAACAAAAAGAAGGAACGGGATGCTTTTCCCATCCGTTGTAATGAAAAGTTGAAAAGTAAAACCATATAAAACCACACACACACACACACACATATATATATATATATATAAAAAGGGGAACCCATCCTTATGGCCCTTATGCTACAACTGGCAAAAGGAACCTAAACATCCTGCCCCTAAATAAAGGACTTTGGGGTTCACGAAATTGGGACCCAACGAACAATGTCACAGAAGAGCTTAGTTGGATGGCATCATGAGTGAATAATTGTCCTAAAGTCACCTTCTTCACCCCGTCAAACAGTGTTTACACTTTGCATTGAAGGCCAAACAAGTATTGCCCTGCCCTGCCTAATTAGATTCCAACAATATTAGAGGGTTTGAGAAGGGAAGGGACACCATTCTCCCTGTATCTTCTTTTCCTATCAATGCATCAAGTCTCATATGAGGATGTTGTGAATTTGTCTGATCAACTACTGAGGTGATGTTTATGAGAAATCACTCAGATTTTTAAACCTTTTGAAACAAGAGAAACTAACATAATTTCGTTCCCCTTATCTTCCATCCATATACTTCTTCATTTTTATAATATCCACTGCAGAGTTTTTTTTTTAAAAAAAAAATTTCAACCCCGGATTCTGACGAGTTTCCTTTTCCTTTTTCTCTTTTGGGGTTTCGTCTCTTTCATTGAAAGTGCAAAAGCATAACTATTAAAGATTGTCATCTTCAACCGCGATTTTGTGACCATTGCTTGCTTCTTACAATGAATGTGATCCGGTTTGTAGCCTTGTTCTGTGCTGTGCATAATGAACTTTATGCAGATACAGATGCCGTTTGCCTGCCATCCTCTCCTTGCTAGCAAATAGCAATCACCTTGTCTTCCCAACTTCTCTCTCATCTTGAATCATGTCTTGCGTGCTGGATCAAGTCTTAAACTTTTTCCTGTTGTGTGTGTGTGTGTTTTGGTTGTTGGGGATCAATTGTAACTTCATCCTTTCATTTTTGGTGTCCCAAGGATCCGTTAAATTCATTAGTCAAGATTGCGCCTACCAAATGCAATGATAGCAACAGAGGAGAACAGGCGAGACTTGCGGGAACAGACTTGGTTGGAATGGGGAGGATCCTCTCTACTTCTCTTATAATTACCCTCCCCCTTTTTTATTTTAAACAGTAGAGATTTAATATCTTATAAAATATAAACATATATTGAATAAAAATATAAAAATATGAACTAGATTAGTGATTTAAATTTACCTATATACATTTTTTATTATTTGATATTATAATAATATTTTTATAAGATATTAAATCTCAACCGTTTAGAGTTGTTATAACAGTGAAAATAAATAAAAAATTGAGGGAAATAGACAGTAAAAGAATTGCAGGTTCTTTTCATGTTTGATGGCATAATACTAGTAAGAGTATTTGAGATGACTTTGCCGCAGCCTAATTAGATTCAATGTAAAAAATGTAAAGGGTGCATTTTGAAAGACATTTACGTAAAATAATTCAAACAAAGTAACAAATCAAGGTGAGGAGATCAACAAAACTGTCAAGGGATAAAGAAATAAATCCCCTTTTTGAAAAAATTAAACCTGATTTCTGGACTCTAAACCAAAAGTTTACAATTTCCAAGTATTTAAAACAGAAAAATTCTATAATCGGTGCTATGCAGAATTAATGGCTTCAAGTTGCCTTCGGAGGTCTTCAAGGTCATCGGTGTCAGTGACAGGAGCTCCAGGAGCAGACAAATTATTAAACTCATCAGCACTTGGAAGTTCGTGAGTTAGACCTTCTGGCAGGGCATCTGCGATGCATGGACAGATTTCTGAGAGGCCACTAATTTGAAAAAATAACTACGCGTAGATGAGGCAAAAAGAATTTCTGTTGACCGTATGAATTTTTCCAATCCATATGGTCAACAGAAATCACAGATGAATATACAAAAGGCAAGCATGGACTGGAAAACTTTTTTTTTAATGAAGTTAAAAATGACAGTCAATAAATCAACACACTTTGTAGAAAAAAATGGAGCTAGCTGAGTAATACACTGACACGAATTTTTACTATCACAACCATGGCAACCCAAAAATGGTTGCATCTGAATTCAATAGGACCCACTTGAAAAATGATTAAACTGGAAGCCCAATGAATTTGGATATGGTCACTTGGGCGCGAGGGTCAGAATAAAATTTCTCCACATAGTTCAACCGACCATATGACCAACAACAGTAAGGTCAGCGTCAAAAATGGTTGATGGAATGAGTCCCGAAAAAGTAGAGACAACACAAATATGCAGTTGTCAGCACTTATGATTTCTTCAAAAATCCAAAAACATTACCTTCCAATACATTTTATCTTAAATAGAATGGAGTCCCACATCAAGGAGCCACAAATAATTCTTGTGGTACCTCAGCAGTATGTTTTTTTCAATTCACAAGCTAGTTTTCAATAGTAGGTTTCTCATGCTTGCTTAGGTCTCTATCAATCAGTAAGACTTCATCTTTATCAATATAAACTTTAGCATGTGACATTGAATTACCTGAACTTTTGGCTTCAGGACCACCCAGCTCACAATCATCAACCACACTGAAAATTTAACAAAAGAAAGTCACAAAAATTGTAAGTTAGAATTATAAGAAAGGAACAAGAAAACGGTGAACATCTTGAAACGCCAGCGTGGTGTGCATTTTCACAATACAGTTGTAATTAAAAGATTTAAGATATCCGACTAATGCATTTTCTCCCCTCTTTTCTCACACACATTGGAGTAAAACGTAAAGAATAAATGAGAAAAAACATTAAGGACCCTATATTTCATCCATTGTCATCATGAAGTTAGAATTTCAAGAAAGGGACAATATAATAGTGGACATCTTGAAACGTCAGCATAGTGTGCATTCACCCAATACAATTTTAATTAGAAATTTATATTCCGCTTATGCTTCATCTCCACTCTTATGCACATTGAAGTAAAACATAAAGAATAAAATGAGAAAATATCGTTAAGGACCTTATATTCCATTCATTGTCATCATGAAGTGGGCCTTCCTCAGTTGATAGTGCTTCAGCTTCCATTTTGGCTTTTGCTGCAGCATCTCTTGCTGGCTTTGCAAGCATGTACTCTTCCTGCATACAGTTTATAGTTGCATAACCAGAAGGACCTAGAAATGAGTTGATTCATGATAACAAGTTCAAGTAACAAGAGCAGCATTAAAATGTCTTACTTGTCTTTTCAAGCAAGCTCCATTGGAACACTGAGGGTTTGGCTTCATTTGCATGGTTGGGAAAAAATCTTTGAGAGAATTATATCCCTAATGACAAGTTAGGAAAGGATATCAGCTTTATTAGATTTGCAAGAAAAGAGGTATAATTACTATGGTATTTACCAGATATGGAGAGACTTGTCCAAAACCTAACAATAATTTGAGCGTGTTTTGAACTAGGAGCCCAGCTACAACTCCCTAAAAAATTAAATTAGAACAATTAATTTTAGGTAATAACAAAAAATAAAAGTGACATAAAGTTCTAGATAAAGGTAAAGGTGCTATAAGAGTTCAGACACGTTTAAGTAAAAAGGAAACAGAGTAATAAACATGAATCTAAGATAAGCTCTGCTTATTTCATTTCTACAGCCATCAGATTCGTTACAGTGAGAGAGGAATTATCGCATATAAACTAATTAAGTTGTAAAGAAGAGCGCTAAATACAAACTATGTAGAAGTGCACTTTACCATGGTAGTGGGTAAAGATGCAGCACAAACACCTTCACGCTTGAGTGTGCGTTCATCTACCCCAGATGCCACAACCTGCGAGGAAAGTATATTTGTATTCTCCAAGTGTTTGTACATACCGTGGTTATTGTAAGATGGATGTATTAATATGAATCAAGGTATTTGTTTACACAGTCCACCGATTGATACCAAATTGAAGAGCTAGTGAAATTACATTTGTGCCCGGATTCAACTAAATTTAATACTATAGTCATCTATTCTCAACTTCGAATAACAATCTGAATTCAAACAAGGGCCAGACATACCAGAGGAGGTGCACATGCAAAACAGGCAGTTTCACCAGGAATAAGTAACTGAATATGACCGGACACAGCATCCTCGGACACACCTGTTCAAATTTTATATTCATGAGTTTCAGCGGGAAAAAATGTCCATTCATCTAGATGTGCAAGTTTGCCCTAACAAATCATTCGATGATAATGATGACAGAATATGCTTACATATGATTCTACAAAATGAGTAGTAAGCATATAGATTATAATACAAGACATGTTATAAAAACACCAACCAATTGCAGTTTATCTACTTTTCATGGCTTGGATACTTCCAGATTGCCAAAAAAAATATTGTAAATGACAAAGAGTTGCAAAGCCAAATTTTCATGCAAGAAAGTGTTCCTTTCTAGAGGTTGAGGTAACACCAGTAAATAATTTGATACTGCTGATAATGATGAGGGGGTCTATTCATAGAATTTCATTTTAAATCAAGTAACTTTACAAACAATAACAACAACAATAAAGCCTTATCCCACTAGATGAAATCGGTTACATAGATCGTACAACATCATTGTGCTCTATCAAAAACCAGATTTTTAGATGGGTTATTAATCAAAAGATCCAGCTCTATAACCTTATTGATATTTTATTAACATGAATCAAGTAACTTTATCACTACAAAATCCTTCAGTTCACCTGACTCCAACCATGTCTGGCTCAGTTCATTGCAAGCCTGCAGGTGATTATATGAGTCAGTTGGCAGCCAAACATAAAAATCCCAAAGCAAAAGGAAAGGAGTTCGTTGATTCTATACACTTGTTAAATTATTAATACCTGGTTAACAGCCATTCTGGCTTCATAATTATCCACGCAACTTAACACAAGGTCCACACCACTGCCTTGTTTATCAGGGCGAAATGATTTATTTTTCAAACTTGACATAAAGGTGTTGAAACCTTCAACTGTAGTAATGTTCAGCGTATAGCTCTAAATAACAAGGAAAAAGGAACAATTAGCAAGAAAACAAAATACACAAACACGTAAAAATGTAGATGAAGTTTCATCTCCATAACAGCTTAAAGAGGTAAATAAGCCTCAGGCTACAAATAGAACTAATACTCACCTCAAGCACTACATCAGGGTTTATATCTGAAAGTGTCTGTACAGCCGCATCTGTCTTTGTCATACCTACCTGTAAAGCTAATACACATAATATTAGTTTATGATGATAAGTGGATTTCTTGAAGCACTTAGATGTTTGAGCATATAAAATCATTACACTGTACATTAATCTAAAGGCTAGTTCTTATTGTCACAAAAGTCACATTATTAATTAGTCAGCAAATGAAGATGTATAAATAAGTTACAACAAAACTACAGCCTAACTTTCAATAGGCTAAGAGCCTAAGATCGTAAAATTAAAAATATATCAAATATTATATTCTGATTGGATACTTGCCTGATCAGGACGAAAGAAGAGCCTATTCATGTTAGCGAGTTCCACTTTGTCATAATCATACAACAAAAGTCGACCTATGCCGCATCTAGTTAGCATCTCAGCTGCAACACTTCCTACACCCCCTATTCCCTGTGATCTTGTGAATGATAGAAATTCAGAATCTATTACACAGGACAAAAACAGTTGGGCAATAAAAAGGACAAAAGAAAGGAGAGACAAAGAGAAAGGGACTTTCTGCAAAACAAAAAGTAATCAGGATCACTGGTTTTGCTTAGTTTTATGAGAATTGACCATTTTCTATATTCAAGATCAAAATTATAAATACTAGAATTCCCATCTCTTCTAAGATACTTTGCCATTGGCCCAATGCTGTAGAAACCCTTTTCACGCGTTTTGATCATATTTCTCATGTGTTGCTTTCCCTGCCTTTTAGATTATAAGCTGACTTGGGGTATGTATGAAGCAGGTTACAGGACTATGAATCCACAGTTCGACACAAATGTGGGAAAGATTTTAAATCTTAAACCTATAAACCATCTCAGGACAAGTAAAATATCAACCAACAATAGTAAATCACAGATTTGACAAAATTATTTGGTTTCCTCAATATCTAGCTCCAGATCATGCATGACTTAGAATCCCAAATGTGTATACAAAAAACTACCACAATGAATTCAAAAAAGATTTATGATCGTTAAACTTTGCAGTCAATTTTCTTTGTTGCTCAGGTTTTGGTGATACCATGAGAAATTCACGAGAAAACATACTTATTTTGAGAAAAAATAGGAATCCAGTTGGCTAAGGAAAATAATGTTTCTTCCTCTCCAAGATTGATAGATGTATTAAAAGGCTACACAAACATATAAATGCACTATGCACGAACAGTATAAAAGCAGCTAACTGTGGGAAAGGATATTAGAACATACAACAATGGCAACAGAGAATTCCCGTATTCTTTCATAGTTCTCCACAATACCCATTCTCTGAAGCGCCATAAGCCGACTGTAAGGATTGCTGTCTACAACCTCAGCACTCATATCCTGCCCATACAATAACAAGAGGAAGGACCAATAAAACTTCATAACTGACATGCATCCAAGACAGACAAATAGAAGAGTGTCCCGAGCATATACCTTAACTTTGGAGCGTCGAATAGGGGCAGCCTTTGCGAGATCAGCAAGATGTTCAACACGGGATTGAATCTTTAAAACATAAGACAAAAATTAAGTCAATGAATAAGTGAGCATATCCATTTCAAACTAAACAAAAAATATGTTATTCCTCAAAAACAAAATATTATCCGAACTATCATGAGTTTAATTCTTCCACTCCTAAATTAAGCGGTCTTATGGCTTAATTTTCTAAGAATACCAACTGAAAACTACAACTGTGGGAAAGACGGACGAGGATTGATCCATAGATCATTCAACCACAAAATGCAGCATAACAGCGTATCTTAACAGCATAGGAGATATCGAACAAAATAACAATAACGTCCAAACAATATGCATGCCATCACGCACTATGTAAGAACACGAATATTTCAGAATTTAGTATACAGTAACATTGTAGCAAAACGAGAGAAATAATGAAAAGAATGACTATTAAAAACCATTTCAAATGATGAGCCAAAAAGATGTGCGAAAATTGAAAATACCTTATTGAGGGAATCATGAAGAGATGGATCAGGAAGAGATTGCTTCAGAGCTTGAAGATCAGCGAGCATCTCTTTGAGTTCGACCTCCATGTTCCTCGTTTCTTTGTCCTGAACGCTCAAAAGAGCTGAATCTCTCAGTCTCAACCCTCTTTAAGTTTCGGATCTGAATTTCGCATATGTCCTTTGCTTCGTTTACTTTACTATGGACTGTGTCCGCCGTTTGCTCCAGCCTCCAGACAAATATTTTGTTTCAGAATTTTTTTTCTCTTATTTTTTCCTGGAGTTTTCGAGGAAAACCGAAAACGGAAGTGAAATTTGAAGGGGAATAATGGATTAAAAATGCTTCCATGCTTACGTTAAAAATCAGCGTCCATGCCTTACAGAGATTCGCAGGGTCAAACAGTAAAAGAAATGTCGGGCAAGAGTTAGAGATGAGTTGCTGTCACATTTTGCAATTGGGCTCAGCCCTAGTATTGTGAGCCTCATTTTGAACATGGGCCTTATTATGAAGGTACCATCAGGCCTTTCACTCCATATGAGTGAATACTTCAGGGTAATATTTATGACCACTTGAGATGGCAAGAGTCCCCTGTGTGCTCCCAGTTTTGAAGTGGAATCAAGTTGGGTAATTCTTTTCATATCACTTATCTACTTGGCTACATTAAGCCTCTGTCCCGATAAATTATTGCAGTTCACATCAGTGATGGTTTCCTCTCTATTAACCTCACTGCTCACCTTTAGCTGCAACATCATAACACTTTACCTCTATCCATCTTTTATTGGAGCCAAAAAGAACAGGGTGTTGTTTATATCATATATGATTTTGGATTTGCTCAATTAATGAAAAGATACAGTAGGTGAAAAGGGGAGAAAGAAATTTAAAAAAAAGGCTAAACCCACACGTGATCCATACGTGGCATGGGTTTCAATTTTCTTGTTAGTACTGTATCAGTATTAAATATTAATACAGTTTGGCCTTCAGGGGTCTCATATTAAATGAGATCCACGCAAGAAACTTTGACTTTTTCTCTCTTACTTGTGTGTTGACAAAAAGGAATCATCTTGCAAGTATTAATGAAGATTTTATTTCAGAACACTTGAGGGTCGATCAGAAATAGAAACAACGCATGAAAAAGGAGAGAAAGCAAAACTTGTAGGTTTCCTTCATCAAGCAACCTGTGGTCACATACATATGTATAGTAAAGATTAATTTTTGATAGCGTATAGGACATTGAGCTGAAAGGTATTTTCATAGGGTTTTAATGAAGAGGTACATACCCTTTGAAGATATGACCAGGAAGGGGCAAGCAAAGACATTAACTTGAGGCTTATGCAACCTCCATATATGAACCAAGTGATTGATGACAGAAAAGGGACATTAATAGGTTGAGATGATGTAGAACCAACTTAGCGTGCAAAGGAAGGTAAAGAAGAAGAGAGAAGGCTGTGATTGTGAGATAGAGAGAGAGAGAGAGAGAGAGAGAGATCCAACACAAAGAAACGAGGTAACAGGCTTTGTTAGCTCTCATAGCAGCAGGTATATGTGTGTGTGAGAGAGAGAGAGAGAGTTATTGGAAGATACCTAAACAAGAGAAACAGTGCACCCAAATTGGTGAGTATTTGAGTGTGGGGGTGAGATTTTGTAGCCATTCAAATGTCCTTTTATTGGGTAGAAATAGAAACCTCCAAGAGGAGTGGTATAGTACCATAATGGGCTCCTCCACCAAAGCCAGCATACCATATTTTCTTTGTTTTATGTCATATGAACATGAAGTGATTGGAAAAGTTGATTTGGGTCCATGTGGGAACTGATATGTCATTGAGCCTTAGGCATAGAAGAGCATCAAGGTCTCTCCTCAGAGTGTGGCCGGAATCTAATTTTAAAAGGAAAGGAGGTATACTTATATATGGTTATAGAAAGTAAAGAGATTATAATGATAATGAAGTAGCTAGGGATATTATTTTAGAGGGTAGGTTTTTTATTAAATAAATGAAGGAGATGGGGGGTGGTTTGGTGCTTTTGAAAGCAAGGAGACATGTGAGTGGGGCAATTAAAGCAGGAAATGGGAGAGAGCATCATATACAGGGGACTTTGGTCAAGCGTGCATGGTGGTGGGGTTCTCTTCTCTGTCTCCTTCTCAACCTCATTTTCGTGATTCATTAATAGGGTAAAAAATCTTATTTAAACTTAAAAGCCCATTTAATATATTGATGACTGTTTGAAAACTCATTTGGTAACACTGAATTTTTTATAAAAAAAAAGAGTTTTTTTTCAATTTAGCTTCTGTAAAGGTCACTTCTCCACCGAGTTTCTAAACAGGCACTTCATCTTCTCTACTTTACTTTTCTGCCTCAACGCAAAGTATAAATTTTAGTGAAGTTTGATGATCTTACAATCTAATGGTATATACAAGTTTTTTTATAAGTGAAAAGTTACAAATTCGATCTTAATGATATCATCAAGCTATTAATTAATGCATACCCAAAAGAAATCGCCACAAATTTATGTGCTTAACTTTTTGTTAATAAAGAAAAGAAAAGAAAAGAAAAAACTACCCCTAGAAACCCTACACAAAGTGCGAGCCTTTAATTTAAGCTTTTTTTTTTCCTCTGGTTTGTGTGCTCAAGATTAGCATGGCTGACAATGTTCTTTACTAATCCATCTTAATTTTAGTTTTGATCATCCCATCTTGATATTATAAATTTTGAATATATATAAGGGGCTATTATATCACTAGGAAGAGAGAGAAATTAGCGGTGATGGAGAAGAAAATAATGATGGGGAATTGCATAATGAAATAATAATTGAGGGGGGAGTGTGTTGTTAGGTGATGTCGCATTAGGAATTTGATGTCGCATTAGGAATTAGACCCATAAATACTTTGTCGTACAATCATGAGTGTTATAAAATGAAGGAAGGAATGAAGGAATTCGTTGGCAGGCATGGCTCGCAAACTGTAACCTGAAAATGAAATCCTCTATGCGTTGGGTTGCTTTTGAACTCTCTCAAAACACGAACACGAGGCAGAGCCTCGTACATAAATATTATTGATTGAAAATCACAAACATTATTTAGGTGGCTTAATATCACTGCAAGTGGTGGTGGAGATGATGATGATGATGAAGAAAATGAAAACCAACGAAAGCAGAAATCAAGCTACAAGTAAGATAAGGATTTGTGATTGTCCCTTTTAATATAAGTGTCTTCCCTGAAACTCAAATTCAAAACCTAAACAATTTTAAGTTTAGATGATTCTTATACCACTAGATCAACTTTACATTGTTTGAGTTAAAATATCATTACCTAAATGAAAATCTCATAAATAGTTGGCTTTGCAACAAATATTCTTTGAACAACTTTGATTTTGATAAATTTCTTTTTAACTAAGTTAATCTACTCTGTACTTGTAGAAGTTGGAGATCAAATTCTACGCTATTTATTGTTGAAGGGAGACAAACCTATAGGGGTCATCACTAACATAATTTTTTAACATTATTTTATAGAGTTGAATATGCACTTTATATTAAATTAATAAATAATGTCATCGAGGGCAGTATCACCCAAAATTAAAAAAAGTGTTGGCAATTGGCATGGAGATTCTAGAATTACTTTGTTTGCTTTATATACTTGCTTTAACGGTTATATTAAAATAAAACCGAAGTCTTCTATGAAAGTTTAATACTGAATTATTAACTTTTATTATCATACCAGCAATAAAACTACAATCTTACGTGGGCAATGAAATCACATGGAAATATTTAAAATCTCAAGAAATCCAAATATATAAAATTAGGAAAAATAGGGGATATTATGATGAGTATAAAATACGACAAGCATAACAATTTAAAAGACTGGACTAGTGATTAACAATAAAATTGAGTCTAAATGAAAGAATTAGTCCTTCATAATGTGTAATGTGATAAATTAAAGTTGAAATTCTTATTGAACGAAGGGTTTACATTACTTGTCCGACTGTGACTTAAATAATATGGCTATAATTAATATTAATAATAATAGCATATTGTATGCGCAAGTGAGACGTGGAACGTAAGGTTATGTCATGGATTATTGATGAGATCAATAAGTGAAATTAGGTAGACGAGAAGGAATCAGTGAAAAAGTCGATGCACACAAACACTTAGAACTAGGAGCCTAAAATATAATTACAGCAACATTGAACTAATCGCAAAGCCTCCACCCCCGTGACCTCATAGGCAATTTTTAAGTGCGGCGACCTTCTGGATGTTTCTGAATTTTCCACGCGTTTTTTCTTTTAACTTTCCTATATTATAGTGGTAACTATACACTCCAATCTGTTTGATTTTATATATTTTTTTTTTAAAAGCTGGGATTACTTCTATGAGTTAAGTAAATCTGAAAAAGTAGTTATGCATAATTATATGGCCGGAGTCAAAGCCGAAAGAAGTGATGATACTTTTGGCATTCTTCTCTTCCATATTGGGGGCGACCATGAAAACTATGGGACACCTCCTCTGATCCATTACATCCAAGTCATCATTTGCGTGTTAAAAGAGGTAGCTGAAATTTCAGGCAGCAACACAAAAAAGTCAGAGACACAGACCTTATTATTTCATTTCAATCAAATGTTTTTGTCACGATGATATTAGAGTGTTTGAAATAGTGATTGAAATCTTTTAAAAATGTTTTTCCATCATGATTTATGATATACGAAGTAATTTTTACGGTCTATGAGATAAATATGTAGAGGAGTTTTATCTCGATTTACGTGAATTGAGCTTATATATAAATATAAGATAAACCAAATATCCCCAACTCAATCTCTAGGTTTTCCGGTCAAACTAAACTAATGAGTTAATCCCTGAATCGCTCTGATTACAAAGGAAAATTTTTAGAAAAATATAATTAAAAATAACATAAGTTTCAAGGGTCAATAACATCATACATCTTTATCTATATTAACAATATCAGATTTTACATTAATGACTTTACTTTCATATTTAACAATTTCATATCCCAAAAACTAAGGATAATTTTGAGAACACAAGTTTCAAGAGTCAATAACAACATCTATATCTATATTAACAACATCAAATTTTACATTAACGACTTCACTTTCATGTTTCACAATTTAACTCATAACAATTTAATCATTTGGTCAAAATTGGAAATTTCATATTCCTATTTCATTTCAATTTTGACCTGGGATTTGATAAATTCGTAACATTAATTTATATTTTCTCATTTTTAATTATATTTTTCTGAAATCTTCCCAATTAAAAACTATGGATAGGTTAATCAGGCTGAATTTTATATTTCCCCCCTCTTTTTACTGAGCCTGAAATAATGTTTTTTTAAGTAAAATAATAATAATAATATCTCATGTTTACACTTTGGGAACTCTTTTTTGTTCGATCACATGATACTATTTACTTGTTGGTTATAATGCATTTTTTGTCTAAGGTTATTATTTTTAGATTTATATATAAATATTTTTATATATTTCAATGAAATTATATTATCACAATGAAACTATTAAGTATTAACCCTTAAATCTCTATCTATAACTATGATTGGATTATGGATCCTTAAAATACTATCTGATGGATCTTGACTGATTTAATAAGGGAGAATTGTTAAAAAACATATTGTAAGTAAATTAATTGCTCATTGTTACCATTACACACGGTGGGTGGTATGTTGCACACGGGCGGATGATATGTTGCACACGAAAGATGATATTTTACATACAAAGAATGGTGTTTGTACTTTCGCAAGATATTTTTTGAATATGTGGATACTGATTATAAATAATAGATACTTACTTGCACATTGATATCATTTAATAATTAATTTATTTAAAATATATTTTTCATTTTCCCATTTAACAATTCATAGGGTTTGGAGTAGTTAGGTTTCTGTCTTTATTTTCTACTTGGGTACATTTCCCTAAACATGTAAATAAAATAATAATTTAAGCAACACTTATCCCTCTCTTACAACCCTGTGAGCTGCTGGCCGCTTTCTCAAATATAGGTACCCTCTCAGTCTATATACACTTGATGCTTCCTATTTACTAATTATTTATTTTGCTCCATCACCACCTTATTCCCAATTTCCTCAGCACTCACTAAAAAGCTGGTTTGAAATAATTTATTTTTAGTTTATAAATATTTTTTACATAAATTAAAGCAAAACTAATTTCATATAGAGGATGTTTGGAATAGCGGTTGGAACTTATAATTGTGATTTATGATATACAAAGTAGCTTTTACGGTCTATGAGATAAATATGTGGATGAGTTTTATCTTGATTTACGTGAATCGGACTTATACTCAACCAAACATCCTAATACTTATCTTATATACTGTAAATTACGATTAAAAAACTATTTTTAAAGACTCCAATTATTATCCCAAACAAACGCTTTATTACATGTACTTTTGAGTTTTCATCTCTTCTCATATGTTTGTAATAGCTTATGGAAGTTCCATAAATGCTTATAAATTGTAATTTACGGAATACGAAATAGCTTTTACAGCTTACAAAGTAAATATGTAGAGAAGTTTTATTTCGATTTACGTGAATCGGGCTTATAAAATAAGCTAAAGAAACTGCTCGTTTGGATTAGCTTATGGAAGTTTCATAAGTGCTTATAAATCATGATTCATGGAATACGAAGTAACTTTTATGGTTTACGAGGTTACTTTTACAATCTACGAGGTAAATATGTAAATGAGATTTATCTCAATTTACATAAATCGGACTTATAAAATAAACCCAATTAAAAACAAAATTTCCAAACATGCTATAAGTTTGCAACGAACAATTTTTGTCAATATTCGTTCCCCACTACTCAGCAATTAATTTTTGTTCGATACTAGTATATATCATTCACGTGTAATTTTTTATACGAATTTCACACACACACTCGCTGAAATAAATTTTTGTCAACTAACTATTTTTATAAATTACTTCTGCTGTATATGACATACTATTTTTATTTTGCTAGAGAATTTTTGTAAATTGGTCATGTAATTGCAATATAGTCATATACTTTTACCATCACACTATTATTCATATGCATAAATTGAATTTCACCCTATGTTTTAATGGAGATAAAATTAAGTGAGATAATATTAGGAGAGAAAACTTTTTTAAAAAAAGTAAATTTTTTTACTATTTATAGTTGTATTCCTTTATAGGATTCACTCATTATATTTTTATCCTCACTTTTTTTCTCCATCCAAAGTGTTAACACTTCTCGGTATATATGCATATTTAACATATAAAGTTATGCGAAAGCATCGCATTGAATATTTCTGTTAGTAAAATTCATGGCGTGGATCGGGAAAGAAAGAACGATAAGACAAAAGAAAAACAAGAAAGAAGAAATAACAATAATATATTGAGCCTTATTATAGTAGGAGTAATAGTTTGAGACTTATATATAAATAATTATAAACTAAACTGTCACTTTCTGGAATAGAAAACAAAGTGACGAGTTGTAAAAGAACCGATGCTTCGTTCCAATATATCGAATCTCCATTGAAATATCCTCTATCTGCTATATCCATCAAAACTTTCCCGGTTGTTATTAAACCCAAAACTAGCAAACGATTATTCAAAATTATCATTTTCAAATTCATTAAAAGAAACAAAAGAACGACAAAAATAAAAAATAAAAACAAAAACACACACACAGCACTCATTTTGTACCAAACATAGAAATGGATATGGAAGATGTTAAAGTGTGTGATATATGTGGTGGGTCTTGAGAAGAAGGAAAGAGATCTGTGTTTCACCAACTCCACACCTTCAGAACTTATCCATTCACCATCCCCTTATATGAATCATTGTTCCTCCTTTTTCTCCTCCTTCCACTTAATTTGTCCCCACCCACACACACACATAATATAATATTGATCTAACTTCATTTGTAAAACTCTTCACACGTATTGTATAAAAAAATTAATGATTTAGTGACAGAATTGCATAATTCCCTAGTTAAATAAAATTTTCATTAATTAATTAGTGATAGAATTTCGTTGCTTTGTCAATTTTAGTGACCGCTTTTTATTGATAAATTTCATCACTAATTAACTATTTTTTTTCTTAATTCAGCTTGCATCTGCATTATCCCCTCTTCACTCTTCAGGCTGTTTTTTTGGTTACTAATTAACATTTTTTAAATTCAGCTTGCTTCTGCCTTATCCCCTCCTCACCCATCAGACGTTTTTTTTTTTAATTTGTTGAGATTTAATGATTGGACAAAGAGTAAATGATTGGATCAAGTGATATAAAAATTGTTTTAATGAGAAATAAATTAAAAGAAGAAGCGCGAAGATTGAAAAAGGTCATTGAATTGAAGTGGATGGAATACCAAATCCAATTGGACGAAGAAGAAGAGGGATTTAAAGATTTATTACTACCTTTCTACACGTTCAATTAGGGTATTGAAATCATGATAACAACATATATCTGATTCTAACACATTCTTCGGACTTAATCAACCTGTTATATCAGCCCAACGTGCCTAGCTAGCTACTTCCCCATAAAAGTCAACTAAATTTCTATTAAATTTTTCACCACCCAAAAAATAATAATTATGAATATTTGATATTTTGGGAGTGTTTGGTTGGACGTTTGGACCTCTTATAAGTCCAATTGAGGAGGAAGAAGCTCAATTGGCATAGATCTAACTTAATTATATATTTGATTCGACGTTTGTTGAATTGGCTGAAGCTAAAATAAGGAGCTTTTTCAAAAAGCCCCCTAGCCTAGTTTTTAACTTATAGCTTATGTGATTTTACCGTTAAATGCAGTTTAATCTTTTTTTTCTTTTCTTTTCTTTTTTATTTCTCTCTCTTCTCTTCTTCTCTGACCCGCCTTCATCTTTACCTGAAGAAAGAAGTGTTGCCACTCTTGCTGCTGATCTTCCCTCTCTTGTCGGTCACTTGAAACTCGTTGTAGGCAGATCTTTTGCTTCGATTCAACCATGTGTTCTGTGGGTTCTGTTGTGTGCAATGGTCGACAGTGACAGTGATTGGCCATGTCACTTTGTGTAGCCGTTGTTGCTAGTGTTGAAGTTCGATGAGTCTTGTGGAGTCCAGTAGGAAGGTTCTTGCTTTGACGTTGGTGGTGATTTATTGTTCGGATCCGTTAAATTTAAAGGATGTGGGGTCTGCTAATGGTGTGGCGTTGGTTTTTTTTAGGTCTGCTAATGTTGTCAGAATTTTTTATTTTTTATTTTGTTGAATATTGGTTGCTCTGCTTCATGGCTTTTGTGGGTCTACTACTAAGGTTGCTCTGCTTCATGGCTTTTGTGGGTCTGCTACCGAGGTTGCTCTGCTTCATAAGATTGCAGTCGTAAGTTGGTTGCTTTTTATCCATGTATAATGCCAATTGTCTGGTTTTGACATGTAATCTTTTGATATTATTTCTGGGCAGAATGTTCTTTCTCAATCACATATGTTTTGGTTGGTGTTTTCATTTCCTTCAAATTTTTTGCAAGTTTTTTCCTTTTATTTTCATCTTAGTTTATCTAGAAAAATTCTCAAATGTTAATTTTGAACAAGCATAAATTAGAAATGTAGCTTATAAAGATAATAATATTGTAGAGAATGTGGCTTCCTCGACCAATTATAGTGGAATATCTTTAACTCGTATGAATCATATTCGTAACATGATCTGAGACTAAAGTGTATGGGATATATGATCAAATTAATTATATAATAATTTTTGATCAAATTATGTATTTTGGCATAACATTTTGTAACTTAAATCTGTTCACTTGTTTATAATATTAAATATCTTTTTTTTCTTACAATTATTACAAAAGTCACTTATACAAAAGTCAAGTTAAACACCTTTCACTTTCATAAAAGCACGTATCTAATCACTAATACAAACATAAATCACTTACATAATTTGACTTTTACCCAAATCTAATTACAAATAAGCCACTTTTTCCACTACTATTAAAAACACGCTATTTCTTTCTCTGTTAGAACGTCAAGAGAATCAACATTATTCTGGAAACAACATGTTGCGTCCAAAGCAGGAAAAAGAGAAGATCGATCGGCTACCACAATGAAAGCTAGATTTTCCATGGCTTTTAGGAATTTCTTTTGTTATTAATTAATGTTCAAAATATTCAATATTTTCCTTGTTGCCGATAAATATTGCTGATTAAACGCGAGCTTGGATCTCTACCCGTCAATTAAATTGAGATTAAATTAGCCTTTGTCACAGGCCAATGTGAACATTTGAATCCAAAAACCTTTGATTGCAGATTATATATATATATATATATATATATATATAATAATGTTAATTCAGATTACAGATCCTTGCGTGTCACCTACAATTTCTTTTCCCTTTTTCTCGCCAAAGCCAAGATTCTAGTGCATTAAGCATGTTTAGAAACTCAATGCATAATTGAGTTTATTTTATAAACCCGATTTATATAAATCGAGATAAATTTTCTCCACATATTTACCTCATAGACCGTAAAAGCAATCTCGTAAATCATAAAAGTTACTTCGTATTCCGTGAATCACGATTTATAAGCACTTATGGAACTTCCATAAACTAATCAAAACAAGCTAAAAATGTGCTTGCAAACTGCTTATACAAAAACAACAAAAATAAAAAAAAGTTAGCATCAATCTCTTTTTATTTTCCCGGGGAAAATTAGAAGAATAAAGCAAAGCATGTGAGTCCCTCTTGGATTGTGGGGAAGAGCAGAATATAATTTTAACTAAAAAGGAGAATATAGAAATATATTATATTCTCGAACTTTAATTTCTACTTGACTCCCATACAAGCCCGGTCTACTTCGGGCCATCTTTAATCTGTTTTTTTAAATAGAGATATTTAATCTGTTCACAACCATTTTGATTCTATAGATTTTTTTTTATATAATTATCTAAATGGTTAGATTTGAGCATTTTTTTGTATAATTTTATAATTATCTTTAGACTATGTTTGACTTTATGAAGGGGGAGAGAGGGATTTTAATGGAGGGTTTAAAAGAGATTTTCTTTTACCTTATTTGGGTTGATAAAAAGAGGGGGGGAGGGGAGGGATTTTAATATTACCATATTTGATATAGGAGGGGAGGGGAGGAGAAATATTTTTATATGAACAACTTTACTCTTATTTCATTTAATTTGTAATTAATAACTTTCTAACATATTTATTAAAATATAATTATAAAAGGCATTTAATACATGATTAAACAATGAGAAGAGTATTGTAGAAATACTTTAAAATAATATGGGCATATTAGTCAATATAAGCTCAAACATTAACATTTCCCTCCATTCCCCTCTCCCTGTACCAAATAGACTTTTAGAGTATGTTCGGAATAGCGATTGGAATCTCCAATCGTGCTTTTCAATCGTGATTTACGGTATACGATGTAGCTTTTACGGTCTACGAAATAAATATGTAAATGAGTTTTATCTCGATTTACATAAATCGGGTTTATACATAAATATAAGCTAAACAAAAAAGGCTCATCTTTCCATAACTATCTCCAAGGTCCAAGCTACGTTTTATGATTTCACTAAGACCGAAGTTTTTATTTTATATTTAACACAAGGCTGCGATTGTAGTTTCCTAGGTTTTGATACAAATTATAAATTTGAGTATAGGAGAAGATAGCAATCTTTCTATTTTCTTAAACTTTAATCATTCATAGTCTTGACAAAAAACAAAACACTTCAATCACTCTTAGCTGGAAGAATTGCATCGGAAGATACATATTATTCCAGGGACATATTTTTTTAAAAAAAATGATAAAATTATTATTTTTCACAATTGTCCTTGATGCTTGTTAAAATTATTATTTACACTATATTAAAAAAAATCTTCGAAAATATAGAATGAAAACACAATTGCAACGCTGGCAAAGAAAAGGCATTATCACAGCATTAGAAGACTATATCATGATCTTAAGAAACAATAAGAGCAGGCTAAAAATATGAATAATGATCTCGATCCTTTAAAAAAAATTAATCTTGTAGAAGATAAGATACCAATTCTGCAGTAAAATTGTTCCTTGAAATGGAATATACAATGAGCGTGATGAGAAGATACGAAGTTTGACCGGTGGGCGTGACGTACCCTGTGGTTACGTTCAGAGGCCCGACAGGAGAAATGGCAATTCTGATTTCTGAACTTCAACCTTGGAACGCTATAATTAGTGTGCCCTCCACTTAGAGGTGGTAATATGGGTTGGGATCACAGGCCGAGCCCACCCAACCCGTAAATATAGGCGGTTTGGGTTCTGAAAAATTGAGACTATTTGAGAGCGGTTCTTTTGGGCCCAAACCCATATGGTCCCAACCCATGACGGGTTAGACCATCGGGTTGGTGGGTTGACCCATATTTTTTTTTAATGTAGTATAGTGTCTATTGGATAAGGGAGATTGGGTGAAGGGCCAAAGACAAACAAGACTCAATCCAATTTGCGTAGCCTTTTGGGTCATTCATTATTGTTCATTCCATTGATGCTTTTTGGGGTTGTGACTTGCTGCCAGTTGCCTAGTTTGAGTCTTTGAAAGTTAAGACGTGGTATTCATAATTTAGTATACTCCTCCTCCCTTGGATTTATGTTTTTTTAATTTAGTATACTAAAATATTGATAGCTTTTGGATTTATATTTTTTTTGTTATGTGTGGACTTGTGATTAATGTTTAATTGTTAATTTCTTTATGGTTTATGTTTGTAGAAAAAATAATTTTTAGTATATTGTGTTAACATTTTTTTAAAAAAATAATAAAGGTTGTGCGGGCCAACCCACCAACCCAGTGGTTATGGGTTGGGTTGGCTAAATGCCAACCCATATTAATATGGTTCTTTTGGGCCTAACCCATATGATCCCAACCCACGACGGGTTAACCCAAACCTAGTGGGCTGGACCATATTACCACCTCTACCTCCTCTCTTTGATCTTAAACAGCACTATTTTAAAATTACGAAAATTTCAGCTAGGTCCAGAGATGAGATTTTATTTACTCTTATTTTATAAACTATTTTATTTATATTGTAAATTTTAATATTTATCTTATGAATTTTCTTATTTATATTATAAATGATCAAAATATTTTTAACTCTTTAGATTTTTTTAAATATCTTTATTTATCTTGTAAATATATTCATTTATCTTATAAATTATTTTATTTATCTTATAAATGATTAAAATATTATTATTAATTCCCTGATTTCTTTTGAATCTTTTTGTTTCTCTTGTAAATAGATTTATTTATTTTTTAAATGATTTTTTTTAAAAAAAGATATCATTATTTTTTAATCCAAAACTTAATTTTATTTTAACAAGAGAAAAAATTTCAATTTTTTTGGTCGACTGAAATAAAGTCTCATCAGACGGGTTACCTGAAATTCTCCCGTTAAAATACTGGCGAAAGTTGAAGCCCAACAATTCAACTTCCTCCTCCTCCTCCTCCTCTATCTTTTCCCGCAAGAATTCAACTCCTTCATGTCATATTATACTCTGCGAAACCCACTATTTAATTTAATTTAATTTATGTTAGGAATACAAACAAATGCTTGTGATACGACTCTTTACTTTCTCTCCCCTATCTTCTTCGTGATATAAGGCCTCTCTCTCCCCCCCGCACCCACACATACTCCACATACAAACCCAAGCACAGGCTGCTCTGTATTTTGCGTCTGCTTTCACGATTCTCCTCCTCCTTTTGAATGCCAATAATATGAGAAGGCCTTTCAGATATTTCCACAGACACGACTACTTCGATGCCTTGCCGGACGATCTTGTCGTCTCCGTTCTCTCCAAGCTCAGCTCCTCTGCTTCTTCTCCTTCCCATTTCATCAACGTCCTCTTAACGTAACTTCATATCCCCTCTAATCACATCTTCTATTTCTCTTTATCTCCGTATTTTCCTTTTTTGATGATTCCTTGTTTTTCTTTCAACAGATGCAAAAGGCTTAATCGATTGGCTCTCCATCGTCTCGTGTTGGTCAAAGCAGGACCTAAAGTATTTACCGTGAAGGCCAGTAACTGGTCGGAATCTACTCATCGATTTCTCAAACTCTGTGTTAACGCCGGCAACGTCCACGCTTGCTACACTCTTGGAATGGTGAGTATATATAATTCATGTACCATCTTTTTGTTGAGCAAGAAAAAGGGCGTGTGCTGAGTTTTTCTTTTGGTTTTTATGGTTGCAGATCCGTTTTTATTGTTTACAGAATCGAAAGAGCGGGCTGGCTCTTATGGCTAAGGCAGCTATGAAATCGCACGCGTCGGCGCTTTACTCCCTCGCCGTGATACAGTTCAACGGCAGCGGAGGCTCGAAGCGCGATAAAGATCTTCGAGCCGGCGTGGCTTTATGCGCGCGAGCATCTCTCCTCGGTCACATAGACGCACTTCGCGAGTTAGGCCATTGCCTTCAAGACGGCTATGGCGTCCGGCAGAACATCGCCGAGGGGCGGCGGTTGCTTGTTCAAGCCAACGCGCGTGAGCTTGCCTACGTCATACGCTCCGTCTCGCAATCGTCTCTGTCTCCCTCGCGCTCCTCCTCTCTGCTGACGTGGCACGCTCACCGGTATCAGAACAGCCCATGCTCGGCGGATTCGGTGTCTTCGCCGAGTAATCCAGAGGTCCACCAGCCGAACTGGTTTCTAAGGGAATGGTTCGAGTCGGGCCGCGGAGTGCTGGCGGAGGGTCTGAGACTGTGCGCGCACATTGGATGTGGTCGGCCGGAGACGCGACCTCACGAGTTTCGCCGGTGCTCTGTTTGCGGCAAGGTGAACTACTGCTCGCGTGGATGTCAGTCGCTGGATTGGAAATTACGACACAAGATGGAATGCTCGCCGGTTGAACTGTGGATTGAGGATAACGGCGGCGTTGTTGGTGGTGGTGGTGGTGGAGGAGGAGGAGGAGTAGAGGCTGACGGAGAGGGTGGTGCGGACGTGGCAAATAATGTGGCCGTTGGATGAGGGAGATGGAATCTTGCGGTTTAATTACAAGGGGTACAGTTTTGCTTTCCCAACAGATGGGGCACAGCCCAGTTTTTCTTGAGAAATTCGTTTGAAAATTTGTCGTATCAATCCTCACAGTAAATATTAGGAAATTGTTAGATATTCTGTCTCGGATAACCCCACTGATCCTGCCTTCGTTTTCTTTTGCTGTGATGCCTTATGAGCGCACAGGGCAACATATAGTCAATATGGAATTTATTTCACTTGAAAAATCTTTTATGGATTTAGATGCAGTGATGCCTTGTGAGCGCACCGGGGATTGTACAGATTTGGGTAAAAACCCAGAGTAAAAATGGATTTGACCACAAGAAGTTGCAATAATCCTATAGCGCAGGAGTTTTATTTTTGGGAACGAGGATTTATTTAATTTTCCAAGTAAGCTTCGATGCATTGTGAAGATTCATAGAACTTGTGAGGAAGCAAGTAATTTAACGTGGATGTCAAAAGGCCAAAAAAGGGAAGAATACAAAGTATAAAATACGATGACAGGTGGGCGTCATTGTTACGTTGTTTATTAAGCGGGGAAAAATCTCCTCTTTATTGGGCTACGCGTTCACCGCGAATTAAGCCGCGGCTTATTTGTCTCCTTTGCTTGTCCTTTCAATGTTTTGCCATCTTTCCTCAAGTTGAGTTTCATCCTCTGTTGCATTTGCTTTTTTCCAAACTCAGTCTTCTTTGTCTCTAAGTCAAGCCTTAAATAGCTGCATCTTATTTGTAAGCATATTTCAAATTCGTGAGACTGCCAAGCCACCTCTCTATCCCTGTCGTTTTTTCATTTGTTTTCCAAAAATTCCATTTGCAAATTTCATTTGTCGTTTTTACAGCAGAGACTGCCAAAAATGATAAGGCCTCTAGTTTGTTGCTGTGGCAGTGGCTTAACGTCCATAAGTATATTCTTTTCCAAAAAAAAACGACTTTTTTTTTTGTCTAAAAACGAACCTACAAGGCTGTGAAGGGTGCACATTCTTTCTTTTTCTTTATCTTCAACGTTTTTTTTTCTTATTTTATTTCATTGTGATATTTTCATTAGAGAAAAAAAAATATTATTTCAACTTCAAAATCTTAAATAATTCTTCTTATCTACAAGAGTATAGGTATTGATAATAAGAATATAATAATTGACAATACATTTTAATAATAAATCACTAATTTGAGATTTTAAAGTTCAATTATTTTTTCCCTTTTTTCTAGCTCTAATTTGATTTTCAGCTATTTTGATAACAAAACATTAATGTATAAAAGCATGTTGGGATTAGCTTATGAAAGGCTTATAAGTGTTTATGTACGTAAGTCGAGACAACACTCATCTCATATACTTACTTCGTATACTATAAATTACGATTCAAAAACTTCTTTTAAAAACTCAAATCCATATTCCAAACGAGTATTAAGTTGAAAAGCGATTATGGAAACATGATGATCCCTATTTTTGGTATGTTTGGATAACCTCCATTAATGCTATTCAATCGTGATTTATGAATACGAAGTAATTCTTACAATTTACGAGGTAGCTTTTACGATCTATGAAGTAAATATGTGGATGGGTTTTATAAACATCTACTGATTTTAGTTCGGGGCATTGTTGTAAAATAGAAAAAATTCCATTCTACCAAAAAAAAAAAAAGGTAGACTAAAACTCAAAGGCCCAAAAAAAAGTCGCAAAACCGAACGAAATCCTCCTTCCTCTAATACGTATCCACGTGTTAATTTTTAAACTTGTTATCTTATCTGATACAGATAAGATCATAAGAGGCTATGGCGCTTCCTTCCATTTCAATTCACCACGTCCACTCTTCAACTCAATTAAACTGAAACATACCTTCCTCAACCCTCTCCCTCCCTTCCTCTCTCTAGAACTGCGAAACTATGGCGTCTTTTCAAGCCTCACTGCAATCCAATCACATTCATCCCACGCATATCCCCAGATGTTTCCTCGCCCAAAAACCTGTCCTCAACCTCTCATTCTCCGGCACCAATTTCCCTTCTCTCAAACTGAAATTCCCCGGCACCGCCACTAACCGTCGATCCAACGGAGCCTTTGGAGCTAAGATGGTGGCAACCGCCGCCGCTAGCTACGCCCTCGCCCTCGCCGACGTCGCCAAAGCCAACAATTCCCTCGATGCCACCACCTCCGACATCGAGAAGGTTGAGGAAGTCTTCTCCAATCCTCAGGTGTTCGACTTTTTCTCCAATCCGACTATCGATATCGAGAACAAGCGCAAGATAGTGGATGAAATTGCGACCTCCTCGAGCTTGCAGCCCCACACTCGCAACTTCCTCAACATTCTTGTGGACGCCAAGAGGATTGATCTGGTCAAGGACATAGCTAAGGAGTATGAGTTCGTCTACAACAAATTGACGAACACAGAGCTCGCCGTTGTGAGCTCGGTGGTGAAATTGGAGTCGGAGCAGTTGTCGCAGATAGCGAAGCAGGTGCAGAAGCTGACAGGGGCGAAAAATGTGAGGATTAAGACCGTGATCGATCCGAGTTTGGTGGCTGGATTCACCGTCAGGTATGGGAATTCTGGATCTAAATTGATTGACATGAGCGTGAAGAAGCAACTTGAGGATATTGCAGCTCAGCTTGATATGGGTGACATTACACTCACTGTATAAGCCTATTTACTGTACATGTTTATGGTTCAATTCTCGGTGGCGTTCACCTTCTTTCTTTCCCCTTCTTTATTCTTGTAGTAAAAAGCGTGTGTTTGTGGAAACAATTTCTGGGTTTCAAATGGTGAGATTTTGCTGCATATACTACTCACTGCAGGATGAAATTGCTAAACTAGCTCCCTGTATTTTTTATGACCATATACTGGAACATGAATGTCTACATCCTCTCTGTGAAGGGATTCATCTTTTTAATGGCTTTAGATAAACGTTCCAGGATTGCTTAGATACTCATTTGTCCCACCAATTAACAAGTGAGACCTGCATATTGGAGGGTGTTTGTTCACGTCGTTGTTTGTATTGTTCACCATGTCTCACAAATTATGAATCAATTGAAACGAGAATAGTATAATTGTAATTATATTTCTTCATCCTTTTTAATCATGAACTTCTCAGCTTCGAGGAACACAAAAAATCGTTGATCAAGAAGAAAAATGCTATTTCCCCTATAGAAACTATAAATAAAACAAATTCTACTTGGCAAAAGTGCACTAGCTGAGGAAACCCATATCAAATCATTCAAAAAAAAAAAAGAAAAAAGAAAAATAAAAAAGAGGTAGTGGAACTTTGGCCTAGTTGCAGCACAACACAACTCTGGGTTATTACTCCATTTCTAGTTTAATGTTTTTTGGAATAACTGAGCAATATGCCTCCACTTTGCTAGTTCGTTTGGGCTTCCCAGAAACCATATTTTTGTCAATGAAAAGTGAATATGGATGCCTATTTGATGGAAAAGCCCAATATCTATCGTTGTGGTATATTTCAAAGAATAAAAAATTAAGGGTTTTTCCCTATTGAAAATGAATCCTGATATTTGATTATATTATTAGTTTAAATGGTTGGCAGGGTGCTACCATTCACCGGTGAATAAAAAACTGGATTGGGTAATGAACTGATCACGATATAGGTTTAAGGGTTAATCGGGGTCTAATTGGTGGTCGGACTGGTCATATTAAAATATTACAATTTATTAGTGACAATATATATATTAATATATTTTTAAACTTCTATAGATAAAAATGAAGATCTTTAGAAAAAAAATACTTAAAATTTATTAGTATTAGTTATAGTGCATATACTTATGCAATGATATCTTCTTTCCTATAATTAATTAATTATTATATCCAATCAAAATCTTTTTTTTAGATTTATTATTTATTTACCTACTTTTCTCTTCATATTGATCTTCAAACTTTCATTTTTTCCTCAAAAATAGTACGAGATAGTAGTTAGATGAATAAAAAAATGTATTTAAAAAAAAGAGTAAAAAATTTGACCAGTCAAACCACCAATTTTTACTGGTTCAAACAAATTCACGAGTTGATGCATATATCAGAATGGACCACTGATCGGTCACTAATTCAACTAGTCGGACCGTAAAGTGTCATTTATATATGATTCAACCATTCAGAGTTTTCAGCTTTGACGCTGAAATGTGATTAAACAAAGCTGTGACAAAAACAAAATATCCCAATATGCCTGTGATAAACAAGGAATTGGTGTGATTAAATAGCATTTGCCTTCAATTAGTTAGCCAATGGGAATAATGAAGGCGGCCGCATGCGACCGGCAGCATCTATTCTGGCGGCTCCACTTGCTAAATGCGAACCCTACGTTCATCAAGTTATATCCTCCTTGGAGTATATTTTATATGGTCTTAAATATAAAATAAAATTAATTTTTTTAAAAATATTAATAAAATTATCCATAAATTCTTATTTAAAATTTTATTTATTAATTGGGACCTAAAATCTTACCTAGGTGTGGGATCATTCGGTATAAATAGTTGTGATAAGAGAAAGCAAAATTACCCTGCAAACATTTCCTTTATGCAATATATATTTTCATTATGTACTATTTATCTTTGTCTGTATGTAATTTAATCTTTCTTATGTGCAATCCATGTTCCTTTGTATTGTAAAAATTAGTCCGATCTGCAAATTATATTATGTGCAAATAGTCTTCCTTTTATATAATACATCTTCCTAACTATAAACTATCTTCCACTTATATAATATATCTTTCTAAGTATAAACTATATTCCCTTATATACAATACATCTTCTATTTATATAATACATCTCCGTAAGTATAAATTATCTTCCCTTATGTACAATACATCTTTCATTTATAAGAAATAATGCTCTGATGTTGAATTACATTTTGTGTAATCTATCTTCCTATGTGCAATCTATCTTTTTTTTATGTGCAATCCATCCTCCCTCATGATCAATTCATCTTCCATTAAAAATTCAAGATTTTCAATTCCTTGACACAATTCATTTTTTCCTCTCCTATTCTTCAAGTTCGTGATCCTTCCACTTTCATGACCCACGATAGATGCAAGACCATCATTAATCACCCCATTTATCGATGTCGTTGCCACTGTCAACCTCCCCGATCATTGATGGTGCCGCCGCCGCCATCGATGACTTCCTCCATCTACTTCACTGATTTGAGTCATCTTCAATATTCTTCGTCTTCTACCCACAGTTCATCACTGTCTTTATGCTGGAAGCAAGACGACGGCTTTGCTCGATGGTGGTGGCTTTCGTTGTCTTTTCGATAGATTAAAGACATAATTTTTTATGTTTTTAGTTTCATTGGTTATATGAGTTTTGATATTATTAATATTGATTATGTCTATATTGAATTATGTTGTGTTTGAAGATGATTATTTGCTTTTATGATTTTTCAAGCTAAACCACGTTAAGGGTTCTCTGATGAATTCAGCGTTGGTCGAGAACTGTTTTATGATGAATGTTTGGTTCTTGGGGAGAGATTACATAAAGGGTATGTTTTTCTTAAGGGCAATTTTATATCTCTCCGATCAAAATCACTCACATTTAAGGACCCCACACCTTTACATGGTCTCATGTCTCATTTCAGAAATAAACTTTCATATAGAGATTTTTAAGCAATTTTCCCTAGTAAGAAAACTAATTAAATTACTTTAAAATATTTATATTTGTTATTTTTTTAAACTATTTTACCTAACTTATAAATTAATATATTATCTAACTATACACAACATATGATAAAATTAAGTAACTTATTTAGCTTCATTAATCTTAAAAAAAAGTCAACTCTGTTTTATTTTTAGGACCAGATGGAGTCTATATTATAAGTTTTCTTTTATATTGGTCCTTAATATGAGACATACTTACCTAATTTGATTAGATTAAGAAAGTTATTTAACTAACTTAACATACTTGGAGGAAGTATCAATAGGAGTAAATTAGAAAAATATTGACAAATATGATAGGTATATCTTATATTTAAAACTACTTTTAACTCCCCTAGTATGTTTTATATTAAGGATATAAGAGTAGAATTCTATCATACTAAATATAAGTAATTTTATAAGATTTTGTACGGTATTAATTGCTTTATTCCCAATATGTAATCCTAGAGATGGGGATTAGGGAGTGTGTGTGTGTGTTTATATTAAATTTATGGTATTTCTCAGATGAAGACTGAAATCAGAACAATTATCGGGCAGATCTTCTTTATATTTCCTATTCATTTTCTTTTCTTTTTCCAATTTTTGGGCCTAATTTCTCATTCATTTTCCAAGCCACGACGCCAACCACCCAGTGGAATTCCAAGCGCCACATCTATTTTCCCCCCTTCTTTATTCTTTTCACAGAAAAGGATGAATCTAAGGTCTTGGTTTTGGTCAATCAATCATGAGTTCATCAAAGTTTTAAAAGCAAGTTAATTGAGTTGACTTTGACTATCATGCCGTTTCGTTAGTCCAAGGTGAGTTGTCATCCGCTATGAAAGGCCGCCGACATTGCATAGTAAGACTAACATTTTTCTTAATTTTTTTTTAAAAATAAGTGATATTTCAAAAATAAAAAATCGTAATATAATCATATAATTTATTCTTAAAATCAATTATCAACTCAATATCTTTAGTATCATATAAAATTAAGCATGCATGAAAAAACTTTCTAAAACGATATTCTCGAAAGGTGAAACAACTCTTTCCAAACAGAATCGGATTAATATTTTTATATATTAGATAATTTTGGATATTGGAGAAAATGAGAAATACTTAAGTAGACTCAACGCCTCTGAAGCAAAGGTTGTTTAGAACTTTAGATATTGTGAGGGCTAAAAAACTTCATCGGTAGATTAAGCTTGATGACTTCAAGATTTTTTAGATATTGTGAGGGCAGATTTTAAATTATCACATATGAATATGATCATGTGTTGTATTATTTTTAATGTGGATTTATAGTTAGATGATAATATTCTAAAAAAAAGATATATGAGTATAGTAATTGGAGAACTTAACATGGATATAAGAAATCTGAGTATTTTCCATTAGCCTATGAAACATCTATATCCATATCTATATATCTATAAAATCCGTTTCATTTTTATGTTTTATAAGAAGCAAGTGGCTTTAAAATAGAGTTTTTGGGCTTGCTGTCAGATGGTTGTGTGGAATATATTTTTTTGATAAAATGGCTATGCGTAATATTTAAAAGATTTTGATTAGTGTTTCCAAAATTTGTTTCAAAAATAATATTTTTTAATATCTTATCAAATCTTTAAGTATACAATTATTTCTGGACATGTTATAATTATTTAAAAATATTATTTTAAATATTACTAACTATTTAAATATATAATTGACAATAATATATGATTATTAAGTGATAACATCTACATGTAATATAAAATATATATAATTATTTATTAAAATCTTATCAAATCTTTAAACATACAATTATTTTTGGACATGCTATCATTGTTTAAAAATATTATTTAAAATATTATGAACTATTTAATTATATAATTAGAAATAATTTATATTTATCATATGTTACCTATGGATGTAATATAAAAAAAGAAAATCTTTAAATTAGACAAATTGGATGATAAATTAATCATTAATCATTTGAAAATAACAGTGAAGAACGAAGCATACAAGGAAGGGACACAACGCTGATTTACCCATTCATCTTCCAGTCAGACTCGAATAATTCGCAGAATCCAGACGGCATATCAAGCTAGATAACTTACAGTTTAATTCTCTCATTCATCTGAATAATTTCTTATAATTATGGGAAACCATCCTCCTCGATCGCTCAAGTTCAATATGATTCTGCTATTGCTCTTCTTGCTCAACTTGAGCTTCGCTTCTGCTCACATTAATGGCTTCGGTGAGCAGCCTCTCTCCAAGATTGCCATTCACAAGGCTTTTGTTTCTCTTCACAGTAACGCCTCCCTTAGAGCTTCTCCCTCACTCCTCGGCATCAAGGTAACCATTCATTACCAAGTATTTCGATGGAAGTGAGATTCGAACCCGCACAAAACTTAAGTCTTTATGTCCATACTTTGTGATACTCCTTTTGATTGCAGGGTGAGGATACGGAGTGGGTGACAGTAGATCTTGATTATTTTAATCCATCGTCAGATGACTGGGTGGGAGTTTTTTCTCCGGCAAAGTTCAAGTAATTCACTTTATATGGATTCACAAGCCACTTTAATAATTTACACTCTCTAAACATTATCCCATGCCTGTAAATGATTGAAGAGAACTAAAAAGATAAATTTTGCTTTTTCATATGACAGCTCATCAACCTGTCCACCTAACAATGATCCAAAAGAACAGACTCCGTACATATGCTCTGCACCAGTAAAGGTAGGTACCGTACTATATGACTATGTGATTAACTAAAGCTTATGGATTGATTTTGACCATAGTGCATTGCTCACGTGATTGATTTGAATCCTTGTACCAGTACAAATTTGTGAATGAGACCAGCCAAAACTATCGAAAGACAGGAAAATCTTCCTTGAAATTCCAATTGATTAATCAGCGTGCAGATTTCTCATTTGCCCTATTTTCAGGGGGACTATCAAATGTATGTCCATGTTTTTTTTCTTCTGTTTCTTACATTTGTTATCTCCATTCTGCTCTGACTAGGTTTTGTTTTGTTGTGTGTTAAACAAAATTAGATTTTCATTATAATAGGTTCATGATTTTATCATATGCTAATTTGGATTTTTTTTTTCCTGACAACTGCAGCCTAAACTTGTTGCCATATCCAATTTCATATCATTTGCCAATCCTAAAGCACCTTTATATCCCCGCCTTGCTCAAGGAAAGTCTTGGGATGAGGTAAGTTTATCCTCTTGCTTTAAGGTCCTTAGTGTTAAGTTCATTGCCTTTATTTCACCTAGTAATTAAGGTGCTGATTTCATGTTAAAATTCCTCTTTATGAAGGCATTGTATGAAGTCTTGAAAAGTTACAAGCAAATCAAAATACATTATCCGATAGTTCTGATATTGTAATAATCTGAATTGTTGAGCACACTCGTGACCAAAGATCAAACTTTCTGAAAGGACCGTAAAAAATTTGTTGTTCAAACTTGCTGAGTTTGACATGGTGTTGTATGATTTTTTGTTCTGCAGATGACCGTTACCTGGACAAGTGGTTATGACATAAATGAAGCTGTTCCTTTGGTTGAATGGGGTCTTAAGGGAGAACCATTATCAAAATCTCCTGCTGGAACATTGACATTTGGTCGTAACAGCATGTGTGGTGTGTTTAATAAACTTGTTCCAATGCGTTGGTTATTAAATACATGAAGTTGATTTCCTTTGTATTCTTAGAAAAGCTCTGAATGATATATGTTGGAACCTTTAAAACTCTTTGATAAAGCACAACTTCTATTTTATTCTTTTGAAAAGGGATCTCCTTCTTAATTAATTGGGTTGGATGATGGCTTGTGCAGCTATTCTTCATAACAAGTTTTTCTTGCTACTTTGCAGGTGCACCAGCACGAACTGTTGGCTGGCGTGACCCAGGTTTCATACACACAAGTTTCCTTAAAAATCTTTGGCCAAATTCTGTGTATGACCTAAAATACTAGTAGTACTCATCTATGCCTATAACATTATTAGAAATCAGTATAATTCTGAATTTTCTTTTCCAAAAAACATTGTTCCAGGTACACATACCAGTTGGGACATCTTTTGCCTAATGGAAAATATATTTGGAGCAAGAGCTATTCATTCAAGTCATCACCTTATCCTGGACAGAACTCTCTGCAACGCATTATCATATTTGGTGACATGGGAAAGGTAGTAATAAAGTATAGATAAAGTTAACAGAAAGAACTATTATTCTTGAAACTCACAACATAAAATAATTGATAAACTAGGAAGGCATTTAATTCTTTTTTGGTTTCTGGTTTATATCAGGCAGAGCGTGATGGTTCAAATGAGTATAGCAATTATCAGCCCGGTTCGCTCAACACCACTGACCAGCTTATCAAGGATTTAGACAATATTGATATAGTTTTCCACATAGGAGACATAACATATGCAAACGGTTACATCTCACAGTGGGACCAATTCACAGCTCAAGTGGAACCTATTGCATCAAAAGTGCCATATATGATTGCAAGGTTTGTCCAATTGTTATTTCCTTCTTCCACTGACATGTAAAAATAAGATGCTTTTATCTAAAGAGCTGAAGAATATTGTTTTATCTTATCCTGCAGTGGCAATCATGAACGCGACTGGCCCAATTCAGGATCTTTCTATAACAAGACGGATTCTGGTGGGGAATGTGGAGTTTTGGCTGAAACCATGTTCTATGTTCCTGCTGAAAACAGAGCAAAATTTTGGTAATTTTTCATTAATCTGGTTTCTTGCAGAATATGACTCAGTTGTTTTAACTAATTTGAACTTAATTCGATAGAGGTAGGCATACATGCTTTTTAAACAACAAAGGGAGTACAATATCGAATATGTGCAGGTATGCTACAGATTATGGCATGTTTCGCTTCTGCATAGCTGACACTGAACATGACTGGAGAGAAGGATCAGAACAGTACAAATTCATTGAGCATTGCCTTGCAACAGTTGACAGGCAAAAACAGCCCTGGTTAATCTTTGCTGCACATAGAGTTCTTGGCTATTCGTCTGATTATTATTATGCCTTAGAGGGCTCATTTGAAGAGCCCATGGGAAGGGAAAGTTTGCAGAAGCTTTGGCAAAAATACAAAGTAGACATTGCGTTTTATGGTCACGTCCATAACTATGAAAGAACATGTCCCATTTATCAGGTAAGCACAAAAGAAAGAAAGAATTTCTGAAATCAAACCAACTTGCAGTTATTTGATTATTTTCATGTTATTTGTTATATGCAGAATAAATGTGTGAATACAGAAAAGTCACATTATTCTGGCACTGTGAATGGAACTATTCATGTTGTTGTTGGAGGAGGAGGAAGCCACTTATCTAATTTCAGCCAAGTAAACACAAGTTGGAGCCTTTACAAGGACTATGACTTTGGGTTTGTCAAAATGACAGCATTCAATCACTCTTCTCTACTCTTCGAGTATAAGAAAAGTAGTGATGGACAAGTCTATGATTCTTTCACCGTTTCAAGGGATTACAGAGACGTCTTAGCATGTGTGCATGATGGCTGTGAACCTACCACCTTAGCTACTTAATTTGTCTTCTTACATATATATGCTCTTATGCCTTTCGTGTTTTTCTTTTTATAAAATATTTGCAAGTAAAAAAAGTTTATCATTTCATTTTTTATGCAAGATGGAGGTTTGGCCTGTACACTTCCTTTTATACATTGATGGCCATATATCATTAATGCAAGCCTAATCATATTCCATCGCATCTTTAATAATTAAAGCCAGTGTGACAAAGGTTTAAAAAGTTACCGAGAACAATTAACTACTGTGGATTTTCCAAGTACACCATGTTTAGAATGAGAAAGAGAAGCTTAAATTTTGCAAGAAAAGGGGGAAAAAAAGTTCATTGGCATCTACTCTATCATCTGAGGCATGTAATTATAATTCCACCTAACTTAGACTTAAGTGTACCGTCAAGACCATTACTTTTTTACGATAAGCTGCTGTCCAGACAATTATTATTTTCTTAAATTATCGCCTAGTTAGTGACCAAACCTTATCTACAGGTATAGGCACAAGGGCTTGGTTTTGTTAATGGAGCGTGTCTATCAAATTGCTTTCCTCTTGGTCAAGTGATGCAATGAATGTGCGCGCGCGTGTAAACTTAATCTAATATAAACGATTTCACATAAAATTAAAAGACATTTATCATACTTTTTATTGTTTCAGTTCTAATCACTACCCACATTTCATCACACCATTACTAAGTAGATTAATCTAGGATAGCATTCTCCCATATATTATCAACAACAAAAATAAACCATTTCAAAAAAAAAAGTATCGAGTTAATCAACTGAAATAGACTATTCTCCGCAACAAATTACTACCCTTATGCAAGAGAGGAAGCCTGAGACTGACTGACTGACATGGGATATAAGAAAAAAATTTACAATTTACGATTATAATAAATTTAGAGCATCTGGGGTACGATGATAGCCAGAAAGCACGCAACAGCACAATCCAAACCAAAGACAATATATTATATATCAGCAACAAAGAAACCCGCGGGCTGGTGGATCACAATCATGCTGATATGCAACTGTTCAGCGCTTGGTTTAACAATTATATCTGCAACTCTCAGGTATGACTATGAGCTATTGCTCCTTCGTATCTGAACATGAGTGGCAGCTAGCAAATCGGTACGACCCTCCTCCACTGTGGACTGGAAGGCCTATCACATGAACACACAAGCAGCACAATGAATTTCAAATATCTATTGTGTAGACAATTCTCACTGGTCACTACCAAGCATCAGCCATCCATCTCAATATCACAAGGTTTGGCTCCTGGATCAACTGCTGAGCCAACAGATGCTAGCAGATCATCAATTCTTAGGGGAGAATGCCGAACACTGTACTGGAACATAACCTGCAAGTGCAAATTGAATCAACATTTTTACCAAAAACTCCAGCAATAATGTCAGAAAATGAAAAATGTGATTGTAAATTAATGGTGGATCTTAAATTAATTTCGTGAGCTGACCAAATATACAAATAAGCACACCACAAAGTTAGGGGCTTGTAAAGCAGAATGTAAACCAGCTTAAGCGGATGGTCCAGTACAGCAGCCCTATACTTACATGTCGCATGACAATTTGCAGTCTGGAGACAAGTGTTTGATTTTGAGTTATTTGCTACTTAGTTCACAACTTAAGGGTGCAGCTGTTATACAACTTTTTGGATTTCTGGTAAGAGTACAGACTACAGACTTGATAAATAGTGACAAATAACTGAAACTGAATTATGTTATGGTTGTGAAGAGATGATTTTGAATTCTTGTCATTGGTTTCTAAACTCGATGGTTCAGTAATATTCCCTTAAAAATTACTCTCATTACATTTTCCGTATCAATTTGCCATCCATATGGACTAAACCATCAGATTCAATAATAACAAGATGTGGAAATTGTCATCAGAAGTAGCCCTTTACATACCTTGGAGAAACTATCTGCAGAAGCTCGAGCTCGATTGGCCTTACCAAGATAATGTAGATCAGCTTTCTCAAGCTTCCCATCAACGAAAACCACTCCTCCCTCTCCAACTGCAAATCGTAGCAGACATCCTGATTTCAGTCCTGACTGAAAATTGAAGAAACTTATATCAGAAATTAATTGGTAAAAGGTAATAATGGAAAATGCCGGTCCCTATGTCTAGGACACATACTTCTTCGTGGCCCTATTTCATGACAATTAGATGATACTTCCAGCAAAGAAGAACCAGAATAGTAGATTAGGAAAGGGAAACATCACTGAACAAGAGTATTTCATACAACAGTATTTACATACCAAGAGAAACAACACTCTGAAAGTCCAATGGCACTCAAAGCAAATCTCAGTTTTGTTTTTTTTTGGGCCATAAATCTTACAGATAGTACAAGTATATAACATTCCCTACTACCACATAGACTCCCATTGAATTCTCTGGAGCATTCCCTCTCTGGTTCAGGCTTAGTTCCTTTCTTCCCCCCTCCCCCCTCTTATGCCCCCACCAAAATCTCTTAATAAAATTGACCGCAGTAGGCCCATCAGTATCTCTTAATACTATCCTATCTTGAAGTAGTGCCATTTTTTAGCTATCTTTCTTTGTTGGGCGCCTGCTCTTATTCTCACTCACTTGCAAGAAATCTTTCAGAACACACAAGATATAGCAGTTCAATGGGTTGGCACTTGTAACAGTAAGTCAATTGCCAAATAATATTCATAATGAAGCCTCTTCCAAACATACCTGTTCGATAAAGCTTCCATCCAAACAGCCAAATACTGTCGGAGGATCATCTGATGTAGTCAGTCTCCCATCTTCTTGTAGCTCCAAAACCACCTAGTTCAGTAACCAAGCACAACTGAATAAGCAAATTTAAATATATTATATGCACACGTTGCATCTTCATGTGATCCTATGAGAAAATAAATGAACCTTTTAGGCCCATGTGCATCTTGGCTTCTGAGTCTTGATTAGTTTCAAATTAATTTAACTCAACACAATCAAGTTCTCAGCTCATGGCTTGCTAAATTTTTTACCATGGGGTAGAATCAGCTTGGTGTTTTACACTCACACACACAAGGATTTGTGTTTTGCATTGATGTTGCAGCGCCAATTGTGTGCTTTGTCTTTCAAATTCAAATTGCCCAATGTTTAAAGAGAATGAAAAGTTGCAATGAAAATGAAGCAAACAAAACCAAATAACTAGAAGCATTGATGTATAATCACTAAGCATATCTTCATAGGCACACACTGCTGACAGCTCAATCATACAAAGGGTTAAGCATCCATAGAGGAATATTTATTGAAATAAATAAGCAGTAACAAAAGGAAACTTTCGACAACACCTGCTGTTGGCTTGGAACCTGTCCTTCATTATCTGTGTCAATAACATATTGACTACAGTGTTCATCCTTCCAGACCAAAGCTAATGGTGTAATTCCCATCTGGTAATGTGCGTGCCTAGGAAAGACAATAGGTCAAAAGATGGTATCGAGTCAGAAAAATGAAAATAATAAGCAATCTTAGAAACTGAGAGCTTATTGACAAAGAATGCCATCTTTATGCAAGGAGCATCATGCAACTGTCTCCAATTCCAACAAAAGAGCAATCAATATAATCTTACACAGATGAACCTAAGGACTAAGGAGGAACAACACAAGACCAACCCACATATTGAGCAAATGGTGCAACTGGATACGGGGGAGGCAATATAACACTAAGGTTCCTCACACCAACATTTACATATTTAAAGGAACCAGTCTTTCTGTCGTTAATTTTAATTTCTAATTCTACAGATTAAGTTTAGAGGATGCTAGTTAAGAACTAGACTAAGTGACAAACTATAAAATAGTTATGCATATATTCCCAGTTGCACAATCTGATGAAAGCATTTTCACCTAGGTTGTCATTGATAAAATGTTCTTTTAGTACTTAGCTTTATAGGTCAACAAATGAAAAAAAACTAGTATTGAAGAGGAGTTTTACTTGTTATAGAACAGAAGGCCGTCTTTCACATAAGGTGCTGCTTCTGTGTATGCCGCATATAGACCATTATAGTCACAATTATACACTGGAACCAGACTGAACCTGTACTTGTGATAATGTGAAGGCGCGTCACAAGCACCACTCTCTGCAAGCTTGGAATTCAACCAAAAAAACCTGAATTCCGCAGTGCAGTCATAAAGAGAATAGCCCCGCCAGCATACCATGTCAATAACATAGTAAGTTTGATCCAGCTGCAGGTCAGAGTCACAAGTCATCGACAATATATTTATAACAGAAATTTACTGATCGATACAAAAGGCTAACCTCATGAAAGATGCAGTCCAATATAGAATAAGATTGAGCAGAACCGGAGACATCCTTTTTCCTTGACCCGTTCGGAAGAGCAGACGGGAAACGGTGCAGTATAGATCCATTCCTTAGCCTACTAATTGTTGTTCCGTTACAAGAAACTACAAAGCAACGTTTACCTGATGGCCTAGCAAATACATACCTGGAGAACAAAACTCAGTACAAAATGGAGCCTTAGTGATCAATTTTAAAACACTTTTCAACACTCGAAGTACAAAATTCAGACAGACTGAAATGATCGTTTAGAGCAAAATGAGCAGATTATAGTAAGTAGCGAAACTGATATAGGAAGGGTGAAACGATAGTAGTAAATGAATACCAGTCTTGACTAAGTCCATCAGGGATATCGATCATCCATTCAGGATGCATAAGCTGTTTCGCGAACCATTTCCGTGCCTCTGCGCCTTTGAGCTTGGAGGCGCGAACAACATCGAAGTCCTTCGGCGAAGGCTCCGGTTCAATCTCGGGCTCATGACCTTGATGCGATTCGGGCAATGCTTCAACCTCGAGTTCAGATTCGGAACTAGGTGCTTCAAGGGTTTGGGAAGTAAGAGAGAAAGCAGTGGAAGCCAAGCAGCGAGCTTGGTGCTGAGCATCGCGGCGATTTTGTGCTTGCCGGAGAAGCGAGAGTTCCCTCCGTCTCTGTTGATCGGAGATGACCGGCCTTTTGAAGGGACGGCGGATATCATGCGGAGCCATGCCTTTTGTCAAATGCAAAGAGCGTTGCCTCTATTCGTTCCTTGGCTTCTTTCTTCACCCAGAAATTTGGGCGCCTCCTTGAGGCATTTTCCCGGTTAAAGTGTATCGTTTTGGAAGGAAAAAAAAAAAAAAAAAGGAACAAATTTGAATATAGGGAAAATTAGAACCAAAGACAAAATGACATTTTAATATTTTATTAAAGAGATCATAAAAATTATAATTATTTGAAATGCGGAAAAAAATCGTTTTTCTTAATTACTGTTGATTAAAAATTGTTTTTTCACCTAGTATCTGTGTAGTGGCCATGGAATCGCGGAAAACATCGGGCGAGGTGGCTGCGAAGGTGAATGGAGCAAACTTTATGGGGTCACTTGCCACTATTGGTGAGGTCTAATTCCAAAGATTCCGTCGAATACATTCTTCAAGCTCTTTGGAGAACCCGGAACACCGGCCTGGACTCCGCCGACCGCCATGTCATCCTCAACATGCTCCAGCTCCACAACGACTCCGACCTCGACCCTGTACCTATCCTCTCCCCCCCCCCTTCCCCTCGTTCTCTAATTCACAGGCGTAGTTATGCTGATTTCTAGGGATAATTTTGAACCGGTCTGAATTGGACCTTGGGGTTTATCTCCGGTGCATATGGTTGGTTCAACTTGAACTTGTCTAACACCAATTCGCACTTTTCTTATTTTGACTGTCTGAATCTCAATGCTTATGTATGTCTGTGCTTCGTTTGTATTTTGACTGGAAGGCCTGAGAATGAGGTTGGAAACGCAACTGTTGTGTGTATGCAAAATGGTTGCGTGATTTCGCTGATTTGCTCTCATCTTGTATATGAAGGTGTTATGATTAATGAATACCAAGTTTGTGCTCTCTTTTCTGGCTTTACAAAAGACGCGGTGTAAAATTGTTTGATCTTACAGCTTTTTGTGGGAAGGGGAGGAATGGTTCTTCAGTCAGATTTGCTGCTACAAAGACTCTATAGTATCTAGAAAATAATCCTTCTTAGATAACTCCTGCTACAGATCATCATTCATTCATTTTTGTTCTCTATCTGCAGCTTCTGGTGTGCCTTCGAATGTTAATAAGGAGGTGTGTTTATGAGAATATCAGCAAGGATGATATTCCAAAGCTGTTTCCCGCTGAAGTTCTTCCTGAATTGCAAAGACTATTGACGCTTCTTTTGCAGAAATTCCAACAAGAGTGGCAAGAAGATGTACTGAAAGACCAGGTCAGCTATCAAGTAGGCATACTTTATCTTGGTATTGGGTTGGATCAATTAATCTTACATTATATTGGAATCAAATTTTATTCAGAATACTGTGCCTCGTTTAAAGGCAATGACTTGGAATATGGCAAATCCAAACAAAGAATCAACAGACGCTGCAGCTGTTATTAATTTGAAGGTATGTACCACCTTTTGAACTTTATCAGAGTAAGCGTCCATAAATGCCCTATTTATTCCTCTCTAACTTATCATTTTAATTTTGCCCGAGTTTTAAGTACATAGGCATTGCCTAATTTAAGCAAAAATTTCAACTTTGATTTTATGTGATTGTATTATTCTAGTTGCATTCTTTTCAGCTTCAAAATGATGCCCCATTGCATTTGGGAGAACTAGATGTAAAGTTCCTGTTGGCAAAAGATACTCTAGAGATGATGCTGAAATCCATGCACAGCATTAAAGATCAGTATCCAACTTTGGTAAAAGTTATGATGTCTTTTTCATCCAGATTGAGTTAATGTCGTATAACATACTTATATTAATCAATTTTCCTTTTGCTCTAATTGAGCTTGTCAATTTTTTTGTCAGGATGTGGCTTCAAATGGACATTAGTAGCAGTAAAGTTCAAAACCAATGTATTTGTTTCTAGTAGCTCTCACGTAGAATGGTATGCTTGAAATGTGTTGCTTCTAGATTTTACTTGTTTTGCTTATCAGTGGACATAGGTAACAGCTAGATATAACATTTAGTTTTTGAGATTTTAACATGAGCATTGGCCATGTCTTGGCTATATAAATGCCCGTTTGGGTTAGCGGTAGAAGCTGCTTTTACAATGTGATTTACAATGTACGAGGTAAATATGTGGGAGGGGTTTTGTCTCGGCTTGTAGGAACATGCTTCTCAAACTCCAACTCAAATAGGCCCTAAGTTTGCTTAAATCAAACCATTTTCTTCACAGGTTTGCCTCATACAGGGTGTTCGTCTGTGCAGAAGATTGAGAGAGAATATTAGTTATGCATGATGGCTATCCGGACATGAGTAGTGTAGTTTACTTGGGATAAATATCGTTCAGCTTGAAGTTATAGTCTCAGCCAATTTGGAAAAGGCATAACAATTTTAAGTCAAAATACTGAACTCTCTGTTTCACATGCCACTTAAGAAACTAGACAAGCTAAATACTACTTTTCTTTTGGGCCAATATAAGTCCATAATTCACTATTAAAAGAATTGTTCTTGGAAACTGATTTTCTGCTCTTGTTTCTGTTTTAAATGCTGAAGGATTGAATTGCCATTTCATCAACGGTCTTTGCTTAGAGGAGAAATAATTTTGATGCCATATTAAAGCATGAAGTTTTCTGCTAGCAGATATGTAGTGAAGACAGCTAATCAATGAAAACTAGTCATTTGGTGTATGAAGGTGAAACAATGGGGAAAAAAGAGGTTTCAGGTTTTTGGTTGATATGTGGGAAAAAAGGTAAACCAGTGTAGTGCCCGGGCCTTAAGTCCAGAATAAATATTTTATGGCATTATTCTCCCCCTTCACCTATACTGTTGTGGATTTATTTGATTTAAGATGGTATTTTCATTTATGTTCAGAAAACCAGTAGCTTAATGCCTCCATTTGTCACTGTGATGGATCAGTTGGTAATTTCTTAATAGGGCTGGCATTTCTCTGACTAGAAGTCTAAACTCCTGATTAAGCTGGTTAATACAACTCCTATAAGTTGAATTAAGGGCTTGATTGTACTTATTGCTTGTTTGGGATCACTTTTGGGATCTCAAAAGTGCTTATTTACGTAAGTTGAGATAAAATTTATTTCACATATTCACCTCGTATACCGTAAATCTTGATTGAAAAACTATTTTTGAAAGTTTCAATCGTTATTCCAAACACAAGATTCGAGCTTGTTTGACATTGTTTTTATGAATCGGGCTTATTATATAAGCCCGATTCACGTAAATCAAGATAAATCTCCTTCACATATTTATCTCGTAGATCGTAAAAACATCTCGTAGACCGTAAAAGCACCTCGTAGACCGTAAAAGTTATTTCGTATTCTATAAATCACAATTCATAAGCACTTATGGAACTTCTATAAGCTATTTCAAACCGCCTCGAAGTAATGATACATAAGTTGAATTGAGTATACTGTCACATCAACTTTTTCGGACATAATTGCTTATTTCTCTGTCAATTACAAATTAAAAATAACTTTCTACAAATGTATAAATAAGTTTATACGAGTTAAAAGTAAGGGGACTTTTATTATTGTTAACTATATTGATGTGATTAGAAAGAAATAAGAATGAGACAGGCGTGAGAGGGAAGGAATGGTGCTAAGAGAGCCGAACGCACAATGATTTAGTGATGACTTGGAATGAGTTATAAATGAAAAGGATAAAATTATTAAATATAAAAATATTGGCGATTGAATTTTAAACGAGTTAAAAATTTAAAGACTAAGTTATCCTAAGTTAAAATTGAGGGATTGAGTTTTAAGTTAATTAAAAGTTTAAAGATTAAAAAATATTTTTTTCTTAAAAATAACCTTTTTATGGATGTATAAATAAGTTGTTCCGAGTTAACCCAAGGGGACTATTTACCGAACAAAACCATTTTATCAAAGTTTTCCCATTCTGGTCTTCCTGTCCTGATCCTGAGTAATTGGAACGGGAAAATCTTGTTTTGAAAATTTTTAGGACTGGAAGATTTGGGATCGGGAAAATTTTTTTTCAAGATCGGGAATAGGACTTCCTAATCCTGAATGTATATATAAAAACTTTTGGTCCCTGAAGTTTAATTTGATTTTGGTTTGGTCCCTCAAGTTTACTCTGTTTATCACCGTTAGTCCCTCAAGTTTACTCCGTTTATAATTGTTGATTTCTCAAATTTGAAAAAGACTTGGTGGTGCTTTTGACGGCTTTAATTCATCCGACGTGGCACCAACATCGTTAAAATAGCTTATGTGTCATGCCTTTTAGGATAGCTGATATAGCAAATATACTATAATATATTATATTGTGCTGAAAAGGAAAAAGAAAAAAGGGCATCAAAATGAAACGCACCAGCCATAGCTTATGTGTCATGCCTTTTAGGCTCGTGTGTTTCGTTTTGATGCCCTTTTTTTCCTAGCACAATATAATATATTATAGTATATTTGTCATATTAATTGTCCGAAAAGGCATGACACATAAGCTATTTTAACAGTGTTAGCGACATATCGAAAGAATTAACGCTATCAAATGCGCCACCAAGTAAGGTAATTAAACTCATATCGGTCACTAAACCGGTCAAGGTACTGGGTCAATGATCAATGGGTCAAAGTCAAACTGTAGCTAAACTATGACCAAACTGGTCAGAAAGTGAAGATTTAAAAGTTATTAATATGAAATTATAAAGAAAAAAATCGATTTCTTTTTTATTAAAAAAAAGCTGAATCAGGTTGATTCCCGGACCAGACCGGTTTTCGGGCTGAACCGATCGGTCTAGTTTAGGTTTCATAACCTGGCCATCAAGTCCTTTTTAAACTTGAAGAACACATAGTTATAAACAAAGCAAACTTGAGGAACCAAAATCACTAATTTCAAATTTGAGGGACTAAAACCAAAATCAAGGCAAACTTCAGGGACCAAAACCACTGGACGAATTTAACAACATTAGCGCCACATCATATGAATTAACGTCGTCAAAGATGCCACCAAGTCATTTTCAAACTTTAGAGACTAACTGTGATAAATGGAGTAAACTTGAGGGACCAAAACTAAAATCGAGCCAAACTTCATGGACTAAAAGTTATATTTATCCTACACACACACCTATGCCCACGCACGCACGCACGCATATATACATACATAAAAACTATATCTTGTCTATCAGTTGTGTTGAGTATCAGCTAAGAAGTGAGAACCAAGTCTAAGAGTGATCCCGAGCTAAGAAGTGAGAACTAAGTCTAAGAGTGATCTCAAACACGCATACATGTATGTATACATGTATGTATGTATGTAGTATTGTTTTAATTTCATAAATTAATAACAACAATGGTTATTATATTTGATTATATGGATGTATTAGACTAATCATGAAGAAATGAAGCACTTTGATTTGTCTCTCAAGTTTTAGGCAAGTAGCTAGACTCCTTTTGATTATGTAATATATTAGACTCTTGAACTTTTGATTATGTTACGTATTGGATGACATTTGTCATTGAGTGACTTTTGATTGAGTAAACAAGATTTCAAACTAAAATAATTATATTTATGTTGCAAATCAAGTGAGGAATTGTTACAATTTTTGAATTGATGCTGGATAAATTTTAGGTTTCTTATAGATTATGGGATATTGTATGCTTTTAGATTTTTTAAAAATTCCTAATCCCATCTTAAAAAATCCCAATTAGGATGAGGATGGGAATTTTTTAGGATCGAGAATGATTTTACTTCTCAAGCTTTCTTAAAGATAGGGATATAGAATGAGATTTCCATATCCCTTCGTATCCCAAAAACATCCCTTTTGTCATCATGTCTTTAATACAATATACAAGCATCTCAAATAACATTAACTTTTTTTTATCTAATATCCCTAACTAACTATGAAATTTTCTAATTAATCCACCAAACTCTTTTCACTAGTAACTTTATTGAGATAATTTTAATATTTTATAAAAAAAATAACTAATTTTAACTATTTTTATTGATTTGTGTAAAGTTAATAATAAACATGGGAGGGTATTGAAGAAGGATGCAACAGAAAATACACATGATATAGGCATTGATAATAAAAAAGAAATACACGTCGTGGTGCCCCCTCACAAAAATATCAATAAATTTTTTATCATTTATTTTTATTTTTTAAAAAAATAAAAAAGACATAAAATATAAATTTTCTTTCCCGTTTAAATTTGATGGGCCATTAAATTTTTCTTGGCTGTCAGGCCAGCTCAGCACCATGTGGACCTCAATGGAAAATCTGGCTAATTGCCAAAATTTTGCGCGAATCACAAGTTCCTACCTAAGAACCAATCTGAATGAGAAATACTTACATATATTCTGAAAATGTCATTTTATTTATATTCTGATTAATTAAAATATAATCATTTATCTTATTTTAATCTTATATGACAGATAAATTATTTACAGAAATTTAAATTTTATGATTTTAAAAAACAACTCTTCACTTAAGAGAATTGTGTTTTTTAATTTTTTTAAATTATGAGTTATGTTTTTTAAAATCATAAAATTTAAATTTCTTCAAATGACTCATCTATAATATAGGATTAAAATAATATGAGTTATTATATTTTAATTAATCAAAATACATATAAGATGGTGTTCCTATAATATATAAGCATTTATCCGGTTGAGATCTCATCTATAATCAATCAAACCTTTCTGAATATCCGATCTTACTTTTATGGTTGCTTATCATGATGTTAATTTATTGATCGAAGTTGTTATTACATTAATTACAAATTGCAAATGAGATGGATCAGTCCAACTCGTGATGACAACATACATTTATTCATTGAATTGAACAAATTTCAATTTCAATCTCCGGTAATAAAAAAAAATCAAATGGCAATTGACTGATTCAACTTGCCATGTCGAGATGCCAATAGAGTTGTTTAGAATTTGAAACATGAGGTTTGCATCTTCTTATTAATTTTATAATTTTTAGTTTTAAATTCAACTTCGAATCCCCACTTCCCTGGCAAACAAGGTGTGTGTGCGAGAGAAAGTAGGGTGTGGTAAAAAATTCATTTGGTATTTCACATTTGTGCGTAGTATCATAATTTGAACTTTGAAGTCTTGGCAACTGTATGAGACCATTCTATCATAGCCTATCCACATCCGAAAAATAAGATGGTCTATGAAAAAAGAATTAACTAAATAATAAATGCCTTCGTTTATTCTTTCATATGGGAGGGGCAATATATATTTTCGTAAAAGAGATTCCATATCTGTTTATTTATTTATGGGAAAATAAAACTTTTGGTCTCTGTAGTTTAGTTCGATTTTAATTTTGGTCCATCAAGTTTGAAATCGATGGTTTTTGTCCCTTAAATTTGAAATCGATGGTTTTGATATCTCAAGTTTACTCCGTTTATAACTGTGGTCCCTCAAGTTTGAAAAAGATTTGGTGGTGCCTTTGACTGCTTTAATTCGTCCGACGTGGTGCTAACACCGTTAAAATAGTTTATGTGTCATGCATTTTAAGACAACTGATATGATAAATATACTATAATATATTATATTGTGCTGGAAAAAAAAAGAAAAAGGGCATCAACACGAACGCACGAGCCAGAAAATAGCTTATGAGTCATACCTTTTTAGGCTCGTGCGTTTCGTGTTGATGCCCTTTTTTTCAGTAAAATATAATATATTATAGTATATTTATTATATCAGCTGTCCTAAAAAGCATGACAGATGAGCTATTTTAACGATGTTAGCGACATATTGAAAGAATTAATGTAATCAAAGGAGCCACCAAGTAAGGTAACTAAACTCGGACCTGTCACTGAATCAACCAGGATACTAAATCAAAGGTCAGTAAGTCAGATCAGAGTCAAACTGTAGCTAAATTGGGACTAAATATGTCAGAAAGTGAAGAATGAAGAATTATTAATATAAAATTATAAAGAAAATAAAAAAATCGATTTTTTTTAAAGCTGAATCGAGTTGATTCCCGGTTTGCCGGTTTTCGAGCTGAACCGATCGGTCTAGTCTGGATTTCATAACCTAGCCATCAAATCATTTTCAAACTTCAGTGACCAATAGTTATAAATAGAGCAAACTTGAAGAACCAAAACCACCGATTTTAAACTTGAGAGACTAAAACTAAAACCGAGGCAAACTTTATGGACTAAAACCACTGGACGAATTTAACGACGTTAACGCCACGTCAGACGATTTAATGCTATCAAAGGCGCCATCAAGTCTTTTTCAAACTTGAGGGACTAACTATGATAAACAGAATAAATTTAAGGGACAAAAACTACCGATTTCAAACTTGAGGGACTAAAACCAAAATCGGGTCAAATTTCAGGAGCCAAAAATTATATTTATCCTTTATTAATTTACTTATTTATTTATTATTTATTCACATTCATAGCATCCTTGTGTGAAACCATCAAAGGATTCCACACGATTGCGATCAACACCACGAAGGATTGAATATGACTGTTGACCAGTTTCCTCATTTTATGCAAATTCAAATGTTCTTAATTAAAGAATAAAAAATAATGACCAAATCTATCAAAGGTCAACTCCCTAAGAATAATATGGAACCGACAATTCTATATGTTTATTATTTTGTTTCTTGCCAAAATTCTACGTCCCCTTTGAAACCCCACTAAGAAGCATTCTAAGGCACTAAAAAGTAAAAACGGCTGAGTTATAACGTTTCTCATGTAACGTGAGTTATTTCTCATGCAAGGTGAGTTTAAGCTAATTTGTGAATAATATCGCTTTTAGTAATTTTAAAAAATATCAAGCCCTGATATTTACCTGAGATGCAGCTCTTTTTTTTTTTTGTGTTTAATATTTGTTCCCACGTTTCAATATAACTAAAATTAAAATCATTAAAATTGAGTATAAGAGTTTAATCTACTGTGATAGCACGCCGGGAACAAATATCTAATTTGTTGGTGGAAAGGCGGATCATTTTATGAAAAATAAAAAATATGTCGTCGCAATTTTTTTTTTTTTGGGTGGAGGCAGAATCGCATAGTTCTCTTTCCAACGACTTTCCAACAATATAAAAATAAGTTGATCCGGATTAACTATGCCAGGACTCTTTACCTAACGAAAACTCTAATCAAAGGTCTAGTTGGTTAACTTTAGCACACAAAAAAGGTTAGTTGGATAAGAATAATTTTTTTTAATACAGTTCCGTAAGAATCGATATTTCGAAGGCAACGCAGGCTATATGTTAAGATTAAGACGTAATAATACTATATACATCCGTTTTTAAATATAATATTTTTAAAAAGATTAAAAAGATTAAAAAAATTATTTAATAATATATGATTAAATTATATATCAATTTATAAGTCAGATAAATTAGTTTTAAAAAAATAAATATAAATAATTTAGATTAATTTAATTATCTTTTTTTAATCTTATAAAAAATTAATTGAGTCTTATATTTAAAACAATAAATATTAATAATAATTCCATATTTTATTTAGAAAATCAGTTTAGTCCGGTGATTCAAAATTGTTGAAAATAGCATAAATAAAATTTTACTTCACACACACACACACACACATATATATATATATATATTTATATTGTTTAACATGAAATCACTTAAAATAATATAATTTAAATATTGGCTTGATAAATTTAACCTGGGATTGGAATCTCATTCCAATTTTGGGGTACATATCTATGACTATATTATATTGAAAGAAATATACAATTACTCTAACAAGAAAAATGCACATGATAGTGTTTATTGTAGTGATTAATTATTAATAAGAAAAGAGAAAGACACATGGTGGTGCGCCCGCAAGTCATAATCTGGACGCATTCAAATGTCACAACAAAGTGGCAAAAAGTTGGTGTCACTGATAATAAAATGACACGCAAGGGCAGGGTCCTTCACTCGGTGTCTTGTACTCTTCATTTGAACGGGCACGCACTATTCAAGTATCGATAAAGTTTTATTTTAGTCATTTTTATTTTTGCCTTGACATTAATTTCAAATTTTGAGGTTGATAGGCCATTGAATTATTATCAGCTGCTGGCAACCAAAAAAAAAAAAATTATTATCAGCCAGGCAGCCAGCTCAGCACCACATGTACATCCTCTCACTCGTTTTTGTTTGGGTTAGCTTAGAGAAGTTCTATAAGTACTTATAAATCATGATTTATTAAATACGAAATAACTTTTACGGTGTATGATGTAGCTTTTACAGTATACAGAATATTTTTATGATCTACGAGATAAATATGTAAAAAAAATTTATTTTAATTTATATAAATCAGACTTATATAATAAACTCGATATGAATAAGCTCAGCCAAACCAATCTGGCTAATTCCGAGAACTCTGTGCTCCCAGCAATCTTGATTTTAATCGCTATTATTACTACTTTTGGTTGTTCCTTATCCAACTCTATGGGGAAAAGAAGAGCTAGTCCAACTTTTACAATGGTTTAATTATTTTTTATTTTTTTAGTTTTTTGCCTTAATGGCTTATTTTGTTGATATATAATAGTAACTTGGCTGTCGCCAGTTAAATCTCCCACTTGTCTAACTTTTTTTTTATAAAAAAAAACAATTCTCAAACTCATACAAATTCTTAAATCATAAAGGACAAAAGAAAGGAAGTATTAAAAAAATATAATCAAAATATCTTATCAACATAAGATAAAAACAGATTTTTAAAAGTGATTACTTTATAAAGTTTTAAAATACACTCCATCCAGGATGCATGAGGAATTTGGAAGGAAAGGGAGGGAAAGGGAAATTTTATAAGTTAAATTTAAAAAAATGTGGTTATAAAATTTGAATAAAGAGAATAAGTAAGATAAAAGAATAAGAAGAATTAATTAAAAAATTTTAATCTCACTTTTATAATTTTTTTATATCCAACACAAAATATTTTCCATTCCTCACTTCCCTTCTCGTTCCTTCAAACCGAAGAGCCCTGATGAAACATATCCTTTGCAGTCAAAATGTCATAGGAGTAATTAAAACAATTTTCTTATATTTAAATTAATTAAAATGAAATTTTTTAAATTTTGAGCAAAACAACTTTTCCAACTTACACTAATGATTAGTTTAATGTTACTAATAGCTTAGAGAAATAACATTATGCTTTTTTGAAAAAATAATTCTTATACATATTTTCACAATTATTTACTTGAAGGTGTTTAACCAAAAAAATTACTTGTAATTGGCAATATATTCTCTGAAATAGTACTTAAAAAAGAAAATTCCCTTTAATTCAATAAAATTTGGCCCAAGAGAAAAAAAAAAGTGATAAAACAATAAAAATTGGGGAGGGACCGTGGTCAAATATGTAAGAACTAAGAAGCAAGAGATGAAGGCGAGGCGCAGGGGGAGAGAGTACGTCACAGAGTACCGCCAACGAAATGGTCGCGAGTCCCAAAAAGTCTAAAGGCGTTAATTGCTGAACAAAGGCTTATTTAGGCGCCCCATTAGCCCCCAAAAGTTTATCTCACACCCGAGCCAAGGCCTCATCATCGCCTGTTCGCTTCGTTGAGTATAGCATCCTCACTTTTGTCTCCGCTCCTATTCTGATTCTCCCCCATCCTTTCTTCTTCACTGGTTTTTCTTACCCTTCACTGAATCGACGAAACCCTAAAATATCGAATTCCGATTCTCGCTCGCTATGGCCGCCACCACCACCACCACCAGCCTAGGCGATGGTGCCGATGATCGACTTCTAGCCACGGCTCAGCAGATCGTCAGGAGCCTCAATACCCCCAAGGAGGTTCGTGAGGACATGCTTTTGATCTTCTCTAGCTTCGATAATCGCCTCTCCAGTATCACCGATCTCATCAACGGCGATGATTCCAGGTCTTCTGCTGCTGAAGATGACCTTGACCGCTTCCAAGCTGCGGAGAAAGTCATCCTTCACTGGGACGGGTCTGGTTCTGGAGCAGCTCCCCGCCAACCCAACTCGCTTCTCCATTCTCGGGATGATGTTGTCGAGTATTTATCTGCGGTCGACGACATTATTCAGTGGATTCAACAAATTTCGATCACACCCTCCTCCGGAAATGAGACTCAAATCCTCATCGACCGCGCGGATAACGCGATCCAGCTTGCGATGGCGAGGCTAGAGGACGAGTTGAAACATGCCTTGATTAAGAACACGGTTCCACTTGACGCTGACAGGCTCTATGGGTCGATTAGAAGGGATAGTCTCTCGTTCTCATCGAATTACGGGGGGCTTGGCGAGAATTTTGAAAGCTTCGATGAGGTCAATGATTGCGATTCTGCGCGGTTTCATGAACGCGGCGCGAGCTTGGCCGACGATGTCTTCGTTGATTTGATAAATCCAGATGGGTTGGAAGAGCTGAAAGAGATTGCTGACCGAATGATGAAGTCTGGCTACGAACAAGAGTGCCGTCAGGTATATAGCAATACTCGTCGTGACGCCTTGGATGAGTGCTTGGCTATCCTGGGTGTCGAAAGATTGAGCATCGAAGAGGTTCAGAGGATTCCGTGGGACATGTTGGACGAGAAAATGAAGAAATGGATATACGCTGTTAAAATTGTTGTTAGGGTGATCTTCACCGGTGAGAAGAGGCTTTGTGATAGTATATTTGAAGAATACGGAGACACCTGTTTCAAGGACACTGCAAAAGGGTGCATTATGCAGTTGTTGAATTTTGGTGAGGCCGTTGCAATTATTCGAAGAGCACCGGAGAAGTTGTTCAGGATATTAGATATGTACGAGGCCTTGAGGGATGTGCTCCCTGACCTGGAGGCTTTGATTTCAGATGATTTTGTGATGAGTGAGGCCGAAGGATTGCTAACTTTACTCGGTGAGGCGGCTAAAGGTTCATTTGCTGAGTTTGAGAATGCTGTTCGTAATGAGACTTCCAAAAGGCCAGTCTTGACCGGGGGTCTCCATCCAATGCCACGTTATGTGATGAACTACATGAAGTTGCTGGTGGATTATGGTGACTCTCTGGACTCACTTTTAGAAGTAACTGAAGAGGATCTTGATCGATTTCAAAACAAACTTGGCGGTGACAGTTCTCAGTTGGAGAATATGTCCCCCTTACATCGGAGAATGCTGTTATCAATGTCAGAGCTTGAGATTAATCTTCAGGAAAAATCTAAAATCTATGAGGACGGTGCAATGCAGTATATATTTTTGATGAACAATATGTATTACATTGTGAAAAAAGTGAAAGACTCAGATCTTCGGAATGTCCTAGGAGATGACTGGGTTCGAAAGCGCCGTGGTCAGATACGTCAGTATGCTACAGCCTATCTCAGGGCCTCTTGGACCAAGGCATTGACCTGTTTGAAGGATGAAGGGATGGGAGGGAGCTCTAGTAATGCCTCCAAGAATGCTTTGAAGGAAAGGTTCAAGAATTTCAATACATGCTTTGAGGACATATACAGGATTCAGACTGCTTGGAAGGTGCCAGATGCTCAGCTTCGGGAAGAATTACGAATCTCTATATCAGAGAAGGTGCTTCCTGCATACCGCTCGTTTGTGGGAAGGTTTGGTAGTCAGCTAGAGGGAAGGCATGCTGGGAAGTACATTAAGTATACTGCTGATGATTTAGAAAGCTTTTTATTGGACTTATTTGAAGGAGAGCCTAAAGTATTGCACAATGTGAGGAGAAAGAGTACATAGGATATAGGATTCTCATAACAGGTGAATTGCGTTTACCAGGAATATTTGGAAGACATTTCTTTTGTTATGTGTATCCTACATCTGGATAGGTGTTTATTTTCCAGGTCCTTATAAATCGCTAGATTTTATCATACTCAGCTCTCTTCCCGTCCCTCCCCTAACAACCAAAAAAGAACACAATTCTTCGCTATATCTGTAAGTTTGTGACGGTAATAATATTCTGTACATGTAACACCAAAAAAAAAAAATGATAATAATATTCTGTACATGCGCCATAAACTATAGTTTGACATGCATAGTGTGTTAACACATTTCATATAGTTAGTTTGGCTGAAATTTTTACTTTGCATCCCAAGACTAGATATTCTAATATTCGTCTATGTGTGTGGCTTTTGGTGGTGTTACCATTTCCTAGACGTATTTGTATAACTTCACTGCATTTTTCTTAATTAGATAATTAGATGCTCCGTTTAAGGATGAAAATTGGGGATAGGTAAAGCAGAAACTGTCGACTTTAAAATTGGCGGCACTATTCAAGGCTTGCATGATGATAATTTCTTGGCTGAAGTGTAGGTTCTGTATAATATCCCAATCATCTCTGCTATATGGATGTGATTAATGTGCCTTTACAAATGCGATTTCCTCTGTTGTGATTGAACACACATGCATCTAGAACATGTACATGGCTGAGCTCAAGCTTGAGCCTGCACTTCACCATTTAAGTGAATATAGATAGTGGCTTCATATGAAGCCTTTTTAATCAGTCACTACCACATACGAAGAGCTTGTTTCCAATTGGTTAGCCATTAGCCAATGTTATTCTTCATCACTGTTTATAAACAGTTGTACGATATTCAAATTGTGCCAAAACCAAACCCGCTCTGGTGTTTAGCATGCGTGTGGTTTTCTGCATAACTTGCGTTTGTCCTTTCTTCTGAAAACGGTTCATCCAAACATATGGGAAAGGATTGGCGTTGGATTTGTATCTTCATCCTTCTATTACTCTGCATTTGTTTATTTGTTGAGCGGACTATGCAGAAGAAAACCAAACAGCTGTTCACGAAAATTAATGTTAGGAAGCTTTACGAATTAATCCGTGTTGAACTGTTCTGATTCGGGATAATTATTCAGATCCGCTGTTTCACTTGCTCGCTACTTTACTTCGTTGTTCGTATTATAGTATACAGTGCAGGAACGATAGAACCGAAAATCGCATCCAATTTTAGAGACGTACGAGAGGAGAGAAATTCACCGCTTGAACTCTGTTTCGCTTTCCTTCTCACCAAAAAAACACGGTATGTTACCAACAAAAAACTAATAACACGGTAAACGCAGGCAAGAAGAAAGTGTTCGACTTTATAAAAGGAGGAGAGAAAAAATTGACGAAGCTCGTGGTTATGGTAGAACTGACGGGATTCGTTCTCGAATTTACATCAACCCTCACTCGTATAGGATAATTAAACACCTTCAACAAAATTGCAAACTGCCTTGTGCCTTTGCTACAAGTCATCACTCTTCACCTTACTAGTAAAAGATCAGCTATCTCTCTGAATCAAGAGAATTTTAAACCTGAATGCTCTACTAAACCCGGCAGTTTTGAGGAAGAGGAAGAACACCATCAAAGAAATCACCAAAGTAGCCTCGAGGCTCATGTACTAGCCTTGATATGATGTCTCTGAGTGTGATCACTCCTTCCAGATTCCCATAATCATCCACAACATAGATTCTATTAATCTTCTTTTGGTCAAGCAATTGAATCAGCTCTTTCACCGTGCATTCCTTTTTGCATGTAACCAATTCACTTAATTTTGGGAACACCTCTTCATGCTTCTCTAAGTAGCCTCTAACGGCTGTGAGGAAGTCTTTTACTGTTATAGTCCTGTTACAGTATCAACATCCAATGAGTGTGTAACAGATAGAACACGTGTGACCAAAAAGAATAGTCTTGTTCTATTTATGAGATCAAATGTGATGACAAACCTATAATCGTGAAAGATTTCTGGAGCAGTTAGCAAGAATTGAACATCTCGTAGGCTCATGTTACCCACTGCTTTGTCACCGTCCCTCTCGATTACAGGGACTCCTCCAATCCTCTTCTTCCTCATCATTTTAAATGCTTGAAGCACTGGTTCATCCTCATAAACCTGAATAGGGAAAGGAGCTTTTGTGAAGCTTATCAAAATCAGTTATATCACTTCAATTGCAACTGCCAATAGGAAAATAACCAAGACGACTGACTCCTCTAGCTTCATCAATTCCTTAATCATGTTACCTTTTTGTCTATCATTTCCTAACTACTCCTCTAGTCTTATTTATAAAGCACTTCCAATATTATTCACACAGACCAAGAAAATCTTCAAACTTCATTAACTCTACCATAAAATTCAACAACTTTCCAACTTTACCTTATTTAATATAAATTATACTCCATGAAAAACTCAACACAATAATAAATGAAGGGTAAAATTGTATATTCATTTGAAAAGTTTCTCTCTCTATCTTATAAATAGAACCAAAAATTATCTTCTCTCTACGCCTTATATATAGGAACGGATGAGTAACTCTCTAAAGAAAACTATACCAAAAATCAATACTCCTCGCTATCAAAGTTAGTTCAACACCCTTTCTCATGTAGCATAGCCTATCTGTTCCTTAATCTCCGACTTACATCATCTCAGTATACAAACGATCCATCAAGAGATGTATAATACTACCATCGGTCCATAATATAAGGACTAGACAATTAATTTACAAAAATTAAGAAAATTAGTTAAGTTAGTTGCTTGTAACAAAGCTTCTCTGAAATACCCTTTTTAAATTAGGGGTGTTGGTCTGACAAATTTAGGAAACAAAATGTATTGAAGTCTTTATATTTAGGACCAAAGTAAACTTTTTGTCTAGCTTTTATATTTAGGACCGGGGAATATGTTATAATTGAGACCTTTAGAAGACCTTTATTGCTAAATGACCCCTAATATGTGGCGCATTTTACACACATTGAAATGCTGTAGTTAAATGGGTTTTTATACTGAGTAATGATGTGTATGTAGGAAGTGGCTTCTCTCCTTTTCCCCTCCTTTGCTCTCCTTTTTCTCATCTCCACCATTGGATGAAAATTTGAATGGTCAAGATTTTACATCTTATAAAAATATTATTAGTTTTACTTAAAAAATACATAAATAAATTTAAATTGTTAACATTTGATCTAAAAAGTAGATTATTATTATACAATAAATTTTCTTTCCATTTTTTTCACTCTAGATGTGAATGGTTCAAAATAAATTTTAGCAGTTAAAATTTCTTTATGTATTTTTAACTAAAATTATAATAATATTTTTATATGACGTAAAATATAAACCATTGAAATTTCCATTCAATGGCGGAGATGAGAAAAGGAGAGCAAATGAGGGGAAAAGGAGAGAAACCACTCCCGTGTATGGAAGGTTGAAGACTTGTGATATTATGAAGTGTAGTAATTGACAATTGTTGTGGTGAGATTTAGAATTAGTTGACCACCCCTTTTTCCATATCAGGTAACTCAGAACTCAAATTTAAGAACAAAACCTGTTTTCTTTTACATTAAGAAATAAGAATTTGACAAGATACCTTGGTAATCTGATTTGTTGTTACCAGAGGAAGACCAACTTCAGATAGCATCTTGGTTCCCCAACTCTCAAACCACTGAAGTCCAGCACATTCAGCCAACATATGAATAACAGCAGGCTGTGTAATAACGTTGTCAATCCTGCATGCACCCAAATCCACCACAGGAATACTCTTCATCTTGTACTTTGAAAGCAGCAAAAGCATGGTCAAGAATGAGTTTGATCTCTGCAATGCAAGGAATGGGGCCCACCGGAATGAACCTGAAATTTCATGGACCTGTATGCCAAAGAGTTACCAGTATAATAATAAGGTTGAATCCAGCAAGTCAAGAATTGGGACAAGAACAACAAGCATTTCTTAGGATAAAAAGACAACCTTGGTGCTCTTGTAAATTTCAGATGATGTCAAATCCTCAAAGAAGTCTCCTGAAGTTGCAGCAGCAGAGCCAATGCCTAAGGCCTCAAGTTCTCGAGCAGCATTGCATCCATTAACTGCGGCTGCAATAGCACTTCCACTGGATGGACTCCTAGGAGATGGAGGTTCAGACTGTCAAGAAAGTCAGTTCCCATATTCACCCACCCTATCTTTGGAAGGGAAGAAAATTAAGGAAGAAATGATACTAGGAGGGAATTCTTTCCCCCCCTATTTTCCTTCCTCTTTTTTCTCAATCTAAACATAGCCTTAGCGTGAAAACTGAAACATTGAAGAAAAAAGAACCTTAACACTCACCAGGTATCATATCATTTTTCTTTAAATTTTAATATTATTTACTTTCACATGGAGCATGATTAAGTTGAGCACAATTACTTCTCTCCAACGGTATTCAGATGATCATTTTCTTCGAACATGTTTAGGAATGAATAGTATGCTTCCGTTTCAATAACTCTTTATAACCTCCATTCCATGAGAGGTTCAGTAAAATATAACAACTATTTGTTGCACAGGAAAGCATTGTAAATGAGGAGACCTTAAATAATATGCAATAAAATATAAGGACATTTACTGAATTTAGGTGATTCTTTCCTTTCATCTTCAATCATAATCTTAGAAAATGAGGGGGCTCACAGAAAGATAACTTAAAACCTCAATGGCATGATTGGATTTTTAAATCATACGATCGCTTGAATAAAGGAGTCACCTTTATCTGTGTCATTTCGCCAATTTTGGAACCAGACAAAGAAGTCTAGATTCAATAATGCAATCGATTTATCATGTAAAGAATTTTCAAAAAAAAAAAAAAGGGGGGGGGGATTGATATTATCTAAACTAATGGAAATTTTATGCCCCTAATGTCATGTAGACAAATTGGCACTTATACCTGTTGCAGAATCCAAACAACAATTCCAGCAAACTCAACAATTCCAATATATCTATCCATCCAAGTAGCATCTTCACATGCCTCCACATCAACAACAGGTGCGCTCAGAATATTGTGCTGTGTTAATATTTTAACAGCCTCCGACAGGGTCGTATCTGATTTTATCTCAATTACTGTGAAAAAAACAAAAGGAGTTATACATGTTGAGGCAAAAACAGAGAGAGAGAGAGAGAAACACCAAAACGGCAGGCGTGAATTATGATCAAGTTTGTTTTAGTGTTAGCGGTCTCATCAAAAGTGGATCAATTATCTATCTAGTTTAATCAAAATCATTAAATCAGAACATGTTTAGAACATGACTAGCGTTCATAGGAAGATTATGAGATACCTTGGTTAGAAGAAGCAAGAGGGAAAGCAGAGACAGGGATGTTTTCGAAGCAAGCATTAAGCTTTTCAGTGGGACTGAGCTGTGGCTCCTGAACATCCCAAAGATCTTCCACTCTCAATCCCAGTTTCGCCTCTGGGCTCCTCGGACTCATCTCTTGCATTGTAGCCATAGCACGAAAAGAAAACACACACACACACACTCTGTTTCTTCTCTCTGCAACTCTCTATCATCCCAAACTTCAACACATCCCATAAATAATCCCAAGAGAGGGACACTGAAGCCTACTATCACTATACAAAAAGTGGTATTATATACCTGAGATCTTGACCGTTGAATTGGATATGAGGACACGTGGACGGGTATGATGAGGTTACGAATTACGACCATGGTGCGGTCAACGTAAGTAGGTTTGTCGCGGCGCCTCAATCGCCATGCTTATCTAAGTTGTGTGTATGATTATTGATTTGGACAGAAACATGCTTATCCGGTTTTTACTATGGGCCACAAAAGCGTGCTACACTAATGTGCGCCGGGGCGTGCTTTGCGCTTATTGGATTCAGAATTTGACGTTTGTGCCTTTATTCTAATCAAAGCCATGACTTACAACAAACACTTGCCATTGTTTAATGCAAAGTGCATTCTCCCTGTTTGTAGGCAAATATGTAACAAAGTTACCCCCTCAGAATTGACCCGTGCCATTTTCACTAAAATATTGTCAAAAAGCACATGGAAATCTGAATTCCATCGAAATAAAATATTTAATCCTCGTCAAACTGACCTTACAGGTTCAGATAAAAGAGATACTCTCATAGTTTTTTTCTTCTTCTCTACATCCCATCTCAACCCTCACCTTAAATAAAAAAAAAAAAAAGAATGGTTCAAATTTAATATTATCTAAAATTATTATTATAGTATTTTATAATTTAATTTTTCAAAAAATTTTAGAGTTAAAGGTCTTTTTTACCCTGAAACTATTGTTTTAAGGGTAATTTTGTCCCAGAAGTTTCAAATTCGGGACAATTTCACCCTGACTGTTATTGTAGTTAAATTGACCGTCAGTTGACCATATTTAAGAGCAAATTTGCTCCAAAGTGAAAATTTTTAGGGTAAATTTGCCCCTGAAATAACGACAAAATTGTCTTAGAAGTTTCAACTTAAGAGTAAATTTGTCCTGGAAGTTTTCATTTAGAAGTAAATTTGCCCCTCAATTTGGTCAACTAACGGTCAAACTTAATTGAGATAATGGTCAGAGCGAAATTACCTCATATTTGAAACTTCCGGGGTAAAATTGCCTCAAATGAAACTTTCGGGGTAAAATTGCCCCTAAACCGATACTTCCAAAATAAAAATGACCTTTAACCCAAAATTTTATTTGTATTGTAGTTATGAATTGTGTAAATCAGATTTTAACAATTTAAAATAATATATTGATGAAATATGAAATCTGAAACATCTATTTTTTTAATCTAAGGGACAAGATGAGACTTTAAGAAAAAATAAAATAAAAGATTAAGCGAGAACCCAAATCCGGATTTAGACTGGTTTTGATTAACTTTGGTAAGGGTGAAAGCCAATAAATGTAATAGTATAATTTATGTTTGGCTAGACTTTTACTTTTGTAAAGAAAATCACAAACTTTTAAAGCTGGATGGTTTATGAAAGTGCATAAACGTCTCACTTCTGCATTACTTGTTGAGAATTAGGGATTCTCATATCAGCATTGTGCAAATTTTATTTTTTCTCGTGGAGTTAGAGCTTCTCTCACATGCATCATTTTGTGACTACAGCATTTAATTTCTAAACAACCATCTCTCATATACTCCTTTGATAAAACCTAATTTATACAGGAGGTAGCGATAAATTTTGCATCGTTGATTGCGTCATTGAAATTTCTTCGGTAACCTATTATTATAACAAGTATTGAATAAAAAATCATACCGGTCTAGCCGATGAACCAGTCGGTGGCTAGGTAAGATTCAATTTTAGACCGTGAACTGGTTTGAATCGGTAAAATTAGTGGTCTAACTGGTTGGATAGATTATATTTTTTTATCTTTTTTTTTTATGAAATACATTTGTTTATCCTTCTAACTACTATCTCACACTATTTTTTAGGGAAAAATAAAAGGTTGAAAATCAAGATGAAGAGCAAAGCAGGTAAATAAAGAACAAATCTAAAGAAAAATAATGAAAAAAATTATTTAAAAAGATATAATAATTATAGAAAATGAGATATCATTATACAAATATATGCATCATAACTAATACTAATAGATTTTAAACATATTTTTTCTAAAGATCTTCATTTTTATCTATAAAAGTTTAAAAATATATTAATCTATATATTACCATTAATAAATTATAATATTTTAATATGACCGATCCGACCACCAATTAAACTCTAATTGACCCATTGACCCTTAAAACTATACCATGACGATTTAATGCCCAATCCAAATCTTTTTTCCCTTATAACAAGTGAATGAGCAGTAAGCGCTGACTTTTTTGCTTTTCTACATGTTTGATTGCTTGCCCATAGTGGTGGGTGATACATGGGGACACTGACTTGACCAGAGCTTTTGTGGTACTAACATTAAACCTTACACAATTTTCTATTCAATAAATACTATATAAGAAGTAAACGTATATTTGGTGCGAAATCAAGAATTAAAATTATACTTCCCAGGCTCCCACACCAATCTGTGGTAAGAACTAAGATGACAATGAAGAGTGCCATTTTTTTATTTGCATAAAACAAAGCCCCCTCGGGAGAAAAAAAAATACATAGTACATCATCCAAGCTACATCTTCAACTATAGTTGAGCCAGTGAACAATTTGAAACTCAAGGGCTGTTGACCTTTCAGAAGAGTGGAATCAAATTGGGTCTAACATTTCACTACACAAAAAGAGATGCTTGATTGATGGACCAATGTTTGAAATCACCAAGATTTCACCCAAACAGAATCAGGCTGAGGGGAAAAAAAAATCAGTAACATACCATCACTAGATCCTCCTTTCTTCCTAACTCCAGTTCATTCTAATTTTTCTCTTCCTCTTTTTATCAACTCTTAGTTGGGTAAACAACAAAGACTGCCAAAGTTTACATAAATTTTGCATGTCCCCATCCTCTTCCTAGTTTACAAGGAAAGAAGCCCATGTTCAGGCAAAATGCAACCAAAACCCTGCCAGTAACGTCAGAAGATCAACTAACAAACTTCTTTTACCCTATTATGTTATGTGCTTCCGGGAGCATTACTTTCCGCAGTTTTGCGATTCAGGTAACGAGTGACAGCATCCTCAACCCTGAAAACATTATCAAAAGAACACCAAATCCATCACAAAAGCATTCTCATAAATCATAATGTTAATCAAGCTTGATTTCCCCACTGCCTAAAAAACCCAAAGCTGACTTGAAAATTTCATTGTCTCTAGAACTATTCATGCATCGATTTCAGAAAGCCGACAGGAATATAGTGCAAGCGATGGAAAAAGATAATACAATTTCAGTGGTTACCACTTGTTTTGACTGCCATTTTTTATTTTGATAAATGAAGAAATTTCAACATGATTAAAGAATAAAGACCTTCGAGTTCTCAATATTAACAAAGGTTTTAACACTAATGCCATGCCATCGTAGCCAACTAAAATGTGCATTCTGAGCACGAAACACACAAGGACAAAGATAAAGTAACTGAAGACTTACCATGGTTGATTGTAGAATTCAGGACGTAGTTCTCTTTCTGCATTATGGTTGGCATCTCCAGCAACAAGCTTTAAATCCTTACTCTGAGAAGCAATCAAAGCATTAATAAACTCTCCAGGGGAGTGACTAAAGCCAAGAAAGAAAGCCCGCCTCTTAAGATGCTCATGGATCTTCTTTATGGCAGTAGAGATCACTTTATCGCAAGCATCTATCTCTTTATGCCTCTCAATGCTTGACAAGAATGAAGACATGTCCTTCTCTAGTGGAAAAGGCACATCAACCTGCACATCATAACATCCAGTACCAGCTGGACAAGTTCCAGAAAGTTTGATTTTGTGCTGCAAATGTAGAGGCTGTGGTTGCGATAAATGTTGTGATATCTTCTGCACAATCATGGAGAACTTTATCTTCTCTTCACCAAACACCCTTTGAAGAGGAGGATCACACATGAAGAAAGAAGGGTCATTTGGGCTCTGCAGCTTCCTGGACTTCACATAGTGCCACAGAGCAGCTATTATTTTTGGGCGAGTCTCAACCTCAATCCCTAAAAGCTTGGACAGTTGTGCCGAAACCATGAACTTCTCAGGGACATGATTCATTTCTATTCTGATCACTGCAGTGAATTCTTTGTCTCCTTTCCTCTTTACCTCAAAACCCTCTTGTGGGGTAGGTGAACGAGCATTCTCCCATAAGATGACATGATTATTAGGATAAATGCTCTGATCCAAGTATATGGTCATTTTCTTGAAAAAGGATGAAAATTTTGGATACGCGGAGCTTGGCTTCTGAGAGATTCCAGCTGCCACAGGATCCTTACCATCTTCTAATATCCTTCCTGTTATCTTAAGTGACCAAGAAGGTTCCTCTGCATTTTTCTTCTCAGAATCTATTTGTGCCTGATTTGAAAATGTATTGTAAACATAAATACGTAGAGTTTTTCGAACACATGGAGGGTTTTTAAGAGACTCCCGTATGTCAATTTTCTTCCTAGCTAAAATAGCATCTATCTGAGCTTCATATTCAAGCAACTGAGTGTAAAGGGCGGACTCTGGCAAAAGTGCAGCCACCTTTTCCGGAAGTTGTTTCTCTGGTAATTTCCGCTTCTTCCGCCTGGCAGCTGGCGTCAATTCCATAGTTTTAAACGGTGAAGATGGATTGGCATTGGACGAACCACTAGGCCTAGAAGGTGGCTTTTGAGTACCCCGCTTGGCACTTGCAGTGCCAGGCGTTGAAACCGATGGGGGAGTCATGTGTGTGGTGTTAGTACTAGTGCTATGCAACTGGGCAATAACAGGTTGCGTTTGAGGTTGTAAATGAACTTGGAATTGAGTATGGGGAGCCTGAGATTGCACACGGACATGAGCTTGTGGATGCTGTGCATTAGCAAAAACCTGAGCTTGGGGCTCAGAAAGCTGAAAGTGACCAGGAAAGTGAGATGCGCCTTGTGTTTGAGGCTTTGACTGAGAGAGGAGATGGGGCGGCTGGTTCGCGGGGTTAGGCTGAGGGGCGGTTCCAGAATTGCCCAAAAGGGACGATGCCGCAACGTTCTTTACAGGATTATTCATGATAGCGTCGCTTCTAAAATAGGATCTTAGTCATAAGCAAACTCCCTGACAATGAAGTTTCATCAATATCTGAACTCCAATAACGGCAAGCGGCCAAATTTCATGAACTAGTTATTTCTTCATAAATATCTCAACCTGAGTGGTCAGAAACAAGATGTCTTGGATCTAAAATTATTCAGAAAGTTCAAGAGTAAAAACCCTAACTACAAAACCACATTGTCGAATGTGAAGACGCTTTAATTCGAAATAGAAACCCGCCAATTCAAATTTCGATGGGGGAAGTATAAAGAAGCAAGCAAACGGAGGGGAAGATCTTACTCACAATATTCACTTCGGTTACGTCCTCCGAAATTTGAAGTTTGATATGGGAGTCGAAGCGCGATTACTAGGCGGTCTCTGCCATACCTTTCGCAGTATATATTTTATCTTACCAAGATTCCATTTGGTTTATGAAGCAATCTTTTTCCGTTTTCCCTCTTCTCGTCTCGTTCGTGGACGAACCAAACGAACCGGGGGACTGAGCCACGGAGGAGAGAGCCCTTAGTCCCTGGCCCTTTTTTTTCTTTTTTTTTTTAATAAAAGAGACCCCCCTGGTCCTTAACACCAATATGCCGGACCTGAACATATTATCAACGACGACGTTTACCGTTGCACTCCCAAAAAAAAAAAATATATATATATATATATATATACAGTCAGACAATATTCACGAATTTATAACTAACATTATTAATTCATGTAATTTAACCAATGAAAATTCATATTTTAATAAAATTTAAAATTATAAATTTAGATATAAATTTCTACTTATACTCATATTTAAATTTAAATACAGCTTTTTCATATTTATATTATATTCTCTTTTTCATAATTAATGACTTTTTTTTTGGGTGAAATCATAACTAATGACTTTAAATATGAGTGATATTAAGAAAAATTTTGTGAAAAAAAGAAGACATTGGAAAAACTTAATACAGTATCTTATGAAGTGATTTAAAATGAACGTCATCCATCTAGAAGATTTATAATAAAGATCATCGATCTTTTTCTAAAACATGTGTTGTAAACTTGTAATACATAAAGAAATAAGTCAATGAGAGGTGAGAATTCAAATTTTGCTATCATATAGTGGTTAAATATATTTGCAAGACGCTTTTAAGTAATAAGAGGTAATTGAATTAGTGGGCAAGAAAAAGGAAAAAAAAAATTGTATTAAAACTCCTGAAGCAATACATAATATAATTAATTAAGTTAGTTGTTTATAAAAAATATTATTTTTCTAAAACATGGTGCATCAATCATATGTATTGGATACATGCTATTCACTTAATGCCTAATATGAGTAGATAATAAAGAGATTTTAGAAAAAAAATTATAAATTTAAAAAATAAAATGAATTGGATATTTATATTCTGACCAAAACAAATTCTTCTACTTGCTGTTGCATTTTATCCGGAAGGAATACCTATGAAATGTTAATTTTTTTTTTTGGCCATCTATTAAATGTTAATTCAAAATTTCAATCATGAATAATGATGATGTCCGCAAATAATAGCTCGTGTACGCACAATCTTTTGACAGATATGGAGGTAAAATATATCAACCACTCCTCTGTTTATTTTAAGGGTCTAGTTGGCAGGTGACAAATGAAGTGAAAGGGAGGGTTTGAAAAATTTTTATAAGTTATATTTAGAAAAAATTAAAGTAGTGGGATTATAAAATTTTAATAAAAATAAGATGTAAAATAAAAAAGTAAGAAAAATTAATTAAAAACCTTACATTCTACTATTTTGATTTTTTTAAATTTAAATCAAAAAAATTCTCCTTTCCTCCCCTTCAAATCCCCATACTAAACAACCCCTAAATTATAAATTACAAAGACTTTCTTTTTATTTTGAAAACCTATATAGACATTCTTTAAAATTAAAATATATGTCACATCAACTTTTTGTCTAGTTTTGAGATTTAACATCCATCCATCCAATCGTTAATTAACGGTTAAATTAAAACATTGACTTCTCAGATTGACCAAAATGCCTCTTCTTAACATAAATGTTACTTAATAATCATTTAATCATATACATTTCCTTAAAAACTTACTCAAAATTTTGATCAAGTTATTGATGTTTTTCAAATGAAAAATTATTTTTTTTCTGATTTTAGTAAAAATATCAAATAGATCATCAATACATATAATTGTTAAAAGATAAATTAGTATTTGGTATAATAAGGGGGTAAATTAGTAAATAAGATTTATTCTAATATGGTTTTTAATTAAAAAATATACTTCAATAATCCTTTTAAAATATTCTTAAATGGTATTAAATGCTTTAGACTAAAATGTAGGTTTCTAAAATAGGTGGGAAATTTGTGTAATTAAGATTAAAAAATAATGGTTTGAATATTTTACTCTATATATTACCGGAAACCAATTACATGCGCATCTCAAAACAAATATGTAACCAGTATTGCAACCCCTATCATAAAATTTGTGAAATCCCCCTATGGCATTTTGTTCTAAATAAGTTCCAAACTTTAAATTTATGGAATTATAATATAATCCATTTGACCCTTTTTATAAAGAATATTTTATTTTCTGGGATGATCCTTAATATAAGGAATAAATCTTATTTGTTGAAAATTTTAATATCATCCTTTTATTTTTACCCTTATTAAATATATATCACTCATTATCTCTTTACAATAAATATCTACTCACTATCTCTTATGCACACTCTTTTTAAATAATGATATAATTGAAAAATATATATATAATTTATATATTTATTATTTTTAATTAATATTTTAAACCACTTGATTTTTATAGTTATTCTTTATAAAAAAGGATAGGATGGGGTTAGTGTTGAGAGCAATCACTCCTCATTAAAATAAGCATAAGCAGCAGCCTCTTAAACCTAATGATACAGGGCGAACATTTAATTTTCGGTTCAGTTTTTTGTAAAAGCTGAAATGAAAGAATTTTTTTAACCGAATTAAAACCGAATAGTGGAAGATGATGGAATCAAAATAACCAAACTAATTCAGTTTGATTTTGGTGTTTTGTTTTTGGATAAAACAGAAATTTGTGGGCCTTCATAATTAAATTAGAATATTTGAATTTTCAACAATCCAAACTTAATATGAATTATAAATTAAACAGTCTCAACAAGATTAAAAAAAAGATGATAAAAAAATAAACAACATAAATGATCGATATAGTATTAACACCTACCTGGGAAAAACGTGAAAAAATATTATATGGTGTTTTTTTATATATATTTTTGTTTATTTAGCTAAAACCAAATTTTTTTTAAAGAACTGAACCGAAACATTAAAAAACCGAACACTAAAACAAAAACCAAAATTGATTCACTTGAGTTTGATTTTCCGTTTCAGTTTGATTTTGCTCACATATACTGATAACATATATAGTTAAACTAATTTTGATAATATTTATAAATTATTTATCATATTCATAGTTTTATCACCAGATGAGATAGTAATAACGTCACCATGGACGTGGCGGCTGCAAGATAGAGGAAGGACCACGTGGATCACGCCGTCACCTAGAGTGGAAAAAAACTGGGTATGTATCAATTAAGCGCGTGACAGAGTAAGAATGAATTACATCCACGAATACTTTTTACTGTTTATAAGAGGAAGCTGTTGCGTGCTATTTGAAGGTTTGGATGAGTGAGCAGATGTGGAGGTGATGGAGTTACCGGCGTCATTGATTGGACTCAGTCAACGCTCACTCAACCCTCATCCACCCACTCCACAACACCTCTTTGGTCAATTCTTGACCTGCCTCTTGCCATTACAATCACACTATTCAACATTTTGTTCTCCATTTTTACACGGAGAATTGAACTCCAATGAGGAAATTGTTTTGCATTTGGCTTTATATAAACAGGTCTTTCTACTATTTATCTCCCATTTGACATTTTCAATCAATGCTATTCGTGTAACACCTTGAATTTTACAAATTTTGCATATATGGGAAGCGCTAGCCACCACTTTCATTCTCATTACATAGTTGATTTAATTTTAAATATAAGGTATAATTTATATATTTGTTAATATTTTTTTAATTTATTTTATTGAAGCTTCCTTAATAATAATAAAAAATAAATGAGAAAATTAAAAAAGATGATTAATGTGTTTTAGAAAATATATGTCATATTAACTAATCTAACAAATTTCATTAATCTAATCACATTATGTAAATATGTCTTATGTTAAAGATTGAGGGAATAAAATGTCAATTTTGTTTTTAAATTTCCCTCTTAGACTCGCATGTTCTCTTAATCTAAACATGCTCAAATACACACCTTAATTAAGTGCCAGACAAAAAATTCCACTTCCCTTAATTACTATACTTTTTCTCTACTTCTTTTACCAGTCAGCACGATACCAGTCAGCACGAAGTATGTTCATATAATTTTAAATAAAACTTTTTTTATATATTTATTTTATATATAATAGATCATATTTTAAAAATAACTTCTACTGTTAGCTCAAACTCAAACGAATCAAGCTGATATATTTTTAGAAACAATTGTGCGATAATTCGTGGTAATAATAGCTTCAGGAAAACTAAGGGCATCAATATATGACTTGAAGCATGCTTTTGTGCCATTACAGTGCAGAGACGAAGAAGAAGCAAGCAAGAAAAGCACTTGAACTTACAGAACAAGCAGTGTTACAGAGCAGAAAATTAAAGAAGGATCTGTACAAAACAAAATGAAATTACTGCATCATGATTATGAACTCTTCAAAGCTAATCTTGCCATCCCCATTCAAATCAAACGGAGCGATCATCAATTTGCACTCATTAATCGTCTTTGATTCCCCCAACTTGCTGAGCATTCTCTTCAAGGTTTCAGGAGTAATAAAACCAGTCCCTTCAGTGTCATACAAGTTGAAAGCTTCTCTCATGTCCTTCATCTTCTCATCCTCTTGTCCTCTTTCCATTAATGCCATCAAGTCCTCCAAACTCAGCAACCCATCGCCGTCCGAATCCAAAGTTTCTATTGCCATTTCTGCTTCTTTCTGCAACATCTCCCCACCCATCAGGCCAAGTCGGTGCCGGAGCTCCGATGGAGAAATCTTTCCGTCGCCATCCTCATCGAAATAATTAAGAACAACTTCAAACTCAACGCTTCTCTTCATATCAAACCAGGTAGCTAGAGAGAGTGAAGTGAGGTAGTACTCTTGTGGAGGCAAGACTGTACGTAGTAAGAATTATTTGTATTTGGGAGAATTAGATTGTGTGAGATGAGAGAATTGGCGGGGACTGGGGAGTTTTATAACGGAGGAGGGATTTGGCGCGTTTTTTTGGGGAAAGTCCGCGTGGAAAAAGAACAAGGACGTCATGCCGGATGTGGCGTTTAATTTCCGAAAGAGGATAGACGCAAACCTAAAAGGAGAAAACGCGCGGCGCACACAATGTTCTCATACGGTTTAGACTTGGAAATTGTACTGTTGTATTCTTTTCTCTTTTCATTTGTTTTTTTAATTAAAAAAACGGCCATACCGGTCAACGACTCGTGATTTCTTTTTAGTTTGTAGTCCTTTTTAGAAAGTGGCTTGGCCAAAAAAAAAAAAAAGAAAGAAAGAAAGAACAAAAGAAGGCTCATGAAGTTTATTTTTTACCCAAGTGGATGACTCCTTCAGAAAAAGAATGGACGGATAATCATATTACGTGGCAGTTATTTGTGTTTTATTTTTAATCTTTTTTATCTTCTAGAAGCCTATGATTTAAGCCCCGGTGATGCCTTTATACTGGGTATACTGTCCATAATCAAACATTTGTGTGATGTTTATTGATTCTTTATTTCCCCATGCTTGGCCTCTTGACGCCCACATGATCACTTGTAATCAAAGTTCAAGACATGTGAAAACTGAAATATTGTTGTTCTTTTACTCGTGTTCAAGTAAAATACTATATGCAAGCTAAGTCTCTTGAGACATTGAGAATGATCGGTTTCTTATTCGTATCTCGGCAAATCATAAGCAAGGCATTATTTCATGAATGGCAAGTTTTTCTTATTCCCAAGTGAATATATAAAATCAGGTTTACAATTACTTGCTGCTAACACAAAAGATGCTTAGACTCAATGTCGCTAGCTCTTCTTACTCCCAAGTGAATATATAATTTACAGCAAGCTGATCAACCTTGAGAGTTGTGTGTGGATTGAATAATGAGATTGTGTGACACAACACATGAGGAGCATTGCCAGCTTCAGAACCCCTAACTCTGTGAGCAAGCAAGTTCTCAACTGATCACACATTAGCTAAACTGCGATATGCCCCCCCCCCTGTGGAAGAACATGCAAATATAGGCTGCTTTTTGGATGCCAAATAATTCAGAATTTTTTTTTTTAAAAAATGTCATAAAGAACAAAAGAAGTCTCGTGAAGCTTTATGTTTAGTGGATGACAGGATAAGAGAAAGAATAGACAGATAATCATTATTATGTGACCCTATCTTATAGTGCTTTTTAATATTTGTATCTTCTTGAAACCCTGTACTTTCTATACAACCAATTGGCTTCCAGCCATAATCTTTTCACTATGGAGAATTATTGCAGAAGCTAAAAAGAATCTGACTTTAAACAAACAAATCAATCAATATTACAATATATAAATGAATGAATTCTGCTAATTGTGTACAAACGAATCAATCATTACTGCATCATAACAACGAATTCGTCGAAGCTAATCAAGCCATCCCCATTCAAATCAAACTGAGTGATCATCAATTTGCACTCATCAATCGTCTTTGATTCCCCCAACTTGTTGAGCATTCTCTTCAAGCTTTTAGGAGTAATAAAACCAGTCCCTTCAGTGTCATACAAGATGAAAGCTTCTCTCATGTCCTTCATCTTCTCATCCTCTGTTCCTCCTCCTTCCATCAACACCACGAAATCTTCCAAACTCAGCAACCCATCTCCGTCTGAATCCAAAGCTTCTATCGCCATTTCTGCTTCTTTCTGCAATATCTCCCCACCCATCAATCCCATCCGGTGCCGGAGCTCCGAGGCTGAAATCTTCCCATCACCATCTTCATCAAAGTAACCAAGAACACGTTCAAACTCAACGGCCATCTTCATTAATCAACAAATAGCTCTCTCGTTTATTAGATGAATTTGTTTGTGAATGATAATAGCTTTGTGGGGAGAGAGCGTTTTTATAGTGGAGGATCTCTGTGGAGAAAGTTGAGACGAAGCCGCTGGGGGTTGTTCGGAAATATTCAAGAACAGGGAGGTCGATGAGGACGAAGTTTCTGGGTTATTCGAGAAGCGTTTATGAACACGAACGGCATGAAATATGCAGTTTCGGTATCACGGCATTGAGGCGGAGACGAAGAAAAGGAAAACGTGAATAACGCGTGTAAAATGGTCAACGTCTCGTGAAATTTGAATAAATGTGGGGCAGGGCAAGAATGAATGGCTTGAAAGCCAATCAACAATCAACATGTGTCGGTGGCAATTTATCCTCACAAAGGAGAGAGACTCTTTTTTTTTAATGCCACCAAGTGTGGGTGTTTGTAAAAACTTTTAAAAATCACTTTTTGACCCCAACAAGGGTTCAGTCAAACATTCAGAAAAAAATCCAGAATAAATTGTAATCATGAAACATGATTTTAAAATGGTTGAATAAGTTTTTAGAGAATAATTTTTAAAAAAAAAATAAAAAAGTTGATTTTAGATAATATATTTTATAAAATAGTTTTTAAAAAAGTGTGTGTTTGGATAATAATAAAAAAGCACTTTTAGAATTAAAACCATGGTTCGGAAAAATAAAGTAAAATGAAGCCTTTATATTGAAATTATGTTGGAACCTAACTTATAACAAGGAAGCACTATGGGCAAAAGTCATCAAATCCAAATACAAGTGTGGGACTCGTGAATTACCAAAGGTTACAAAGAAACAAAATGCGTCCACCATTTGCAGGGGCATTTGCAAGGTTTGGTCTTCTTTCAAACAAAGCTTGGGTAGAAAGATAGGTAATGGGTTAACATCTTCCTTCTGGTTAGATAACTAGTCTTAGACAAACTGCCCTCTGATTGATCGTGTGCCAGGGGGAGAAGGATTAGTTAACAGACATGAAACAGTAGCAAACTTTGTAACTCAGACAAGAGAATGGAATAGAAACAAGATGCTTTTCTGGTTGCCTTCACATATTGTTGACAGATTTATTTGTGCACACCCACTCCGTGAAGAGAGAGAAGAGGATAAATTTTACTGGAAACCATATCATGGTGGGACTTTTTCTGTAAAAAGTATAATTCCCCCACAATAATAGTGTTTGAAAATTGATATGGAGACAATTAGTTCCAGAGAAGATCAAATCTTTTATGTGGCTATTCTTACATGGAAAAGCTCACACGACACAACCCAGACGAAGCAGAGGGCTAGAGACAACGGCAACATGTCCTTTTGCATGCGAAGAAGAGGAGAGCTCAATGCATATATTGAGAGATTGTACAAATGTAATTGATAGATGGAAATCCATGGTCTCACCAGCAAAATGGCAGGTTTTTTCTTCTTTGTAGGGACCTAAGTGGGTCAAGCGGAATTTACAACATGAAGTAGACATCGTTCATACAAAGAAAGTTCTGTAAAATAAACTATTTGGATATATCTGTTGGGATATTTGAGTTTCTAGATGTAATAAATTGTTTAGGGGAGAATACACGAATGAGTCGTGTAATGTAAGCAATAGTTTCTTTTGTGCTTGTTTGGATCAAGAGTTGGTAGAATAATGTAGTTTCTACAGGTATGGAAACGGAGTGGCATAGACTTTATAAGGTGATGGGGGTGACTTTGTCAAGCTTGAAGTAGACAGCTCGGTGCTGTGGAATGGGCGAAGCGGTTGTGGTGGAGTTATTTGAGACCAACAAGATTGATGGATTTGTGGGTTTAGTAGCAAGTTAACTTCAATACCTCCAGCCATCGGGGAGCTAATTGGTGTAATACATGGTTTGGACATATGTTGGGGTAGAGGTCTCAAAACAATATGTATCTACTCAGATTGCCTGGAAGCCATAAACTTGATTGTTCACACCCATCCTTTTAGAGATATAGTGGAGGAAGCTAGGATGCTTGTTTACAAGGATTGACATATGGTATTCAACCATCTCTATAGGGAACAAAATGTTGATACGGATTATTTGACTAAATTATCTCATGAGATAGTAAAAAAGTTTTGCTTCTTTGATCAACAACCATCTTTTAGTCAAGGGGTGGTCGTTGATGAAAAGAACTAAACTTGCTGACTATTTTATTCTTACCATTTTGAAGAGGTAATAGAATCCGTTTTTATTAAAAAAAAATTATCCAAACACATGAGAAAAAGGCAAAAATGCTTCTTCTTTTTTAAAACCATGATTTTGGTTAAATTACTCAAACACTGTCAAATTCTGCAGAGTTATGGTTTTGATTGAAAACCATGATTTGGGGGTTCAAAACCATGGTTTTTTCAAAAGCTATTTTTCCCCCTTTTCAGAAACTATTCTACAAAATCTATTCTCTAGAATCACTTTTTTCACTTCTGAAAAACCATGGTTTTCAACCTCTAAAAAATAGTTTTCAAGTCAAACCATGGTTGTGGAAAATTTGAGGGTGTTTGGGCACATTAACTCAAACTATGGTTTTGAGAGTTGAAAGTTATTTTTTGGATTTTATAGATACTTTACTTTTAAAACTATGATTTGAGTCAAAATCATGATTTCAAAAACCAAACCAAATACAAGCTAATCTTTGTAAGGTATGGTTTGGGAGGACAACTTCTAATAATCCATTCTATTGATCAATTTTTGTTTTTTACGGTCAATTCTTGAAGCTAATCCTTGGACATACGTAATGCGGGTCAACCATATTATCTTTTTTTTTTTTTTGGTCAAACGGGTCAATCATATTATAACTAACTGGTATTTTATTTATTTTCTTTCATGTTACCAGTATTGGCAATGGCGCGTGACAACTATTTTAGTCTATTGGGCACACAGGCTAATTCATAGGCTAGTAAGTGTCAATTGACCAGACTTTTTAGTCTTGCATTACAATGAGAAAAATACTGGATAAGTTATTTAAGATTTTTTTTAAAAGAAATTATGTGATGAGATTTTTCTATAAGAATTTTGAGGTTCCGCTTTTTTTTGGGGACGATCTACACTGTGATGATTTATTATTAAATAATATCCATGCAATGAAAATATCTAAGCAACAGACACTAGATGGAGGTCTGGCTAAAAAAACTGCGCCTCCGAATAAGCGGTTTTGGCAAAAAGGAATAATGAAGGAAAAAGCAGATAACGCGACAGGCGGTTTTCAACTTCAAGCACGGCTCAAGAAATTTTGGACATTTCATCACGAAACGTTATTCTACTTCGTCAATTTGCGAATATCAAACAATCACCAAATTTCATGCCATTAAACTTCGGTGAAAGACAACTGATGGGGACTTGAGCTCCCGTCAATAATCAAGTGTGGCTTCATCAAACTTCAGCCGCCTCTAGCTCCATCACGGGCCTTACCACCAAATCTCAATTTTAACACTTGTGTTAACCTAGGCCCGTCTGTGAGCACCTTGCAGCGAAGAAGCCCATGCATAATAGTTCTTCTCTGCTTCATCAAGTTCATATTTTTTTGGGATGAATTGAATGCAATGCAGCGTCCTTTCTAAACCTTACTACTGACAAAAGATTGCAGTACCATTTATCTTGATGTCTATGGTAGAGGCCTGTTTATTTCTGAAGAAAAGAATGTGAACGTAGAGATCCGGGATTACGTCATTTGTGCGTCACTTGTAACATTTTGCAAACAGCTTGGACGAATCTACAGCTCGTTCACCTGCCAGGAATTTTCAATTCTACGTCTGCGTATTCCAAAATTCCCTTCAGCTATTTGAAAACTAACATTTATACCACTGTCATACTTACTGTGCTCTGATGAATTACTGAACTCACTAACTTGCCTTGACAATCATTTTGAGCCAATCCCTTACGGTTTTCTCTCTCCTATATGCAGGACTCATATCAGTTTTACCGCTCCAAACAAAATATTAAAACAAGAATAAAGAAAAAGCACAGGCATATGACCAAAAACGTCGAAAGGGTTGGGCTAGAGGGGAAAAACTGATTTGCAGCTAACTTCATTGTACAGAATTTAATCACATGTATCCTTTACACTAAGATGCAACTGTAAAGCACTAAATCACAAACACAAGATGGACTTGATAAGATAGTTAGCAATCATTGCTACGAAAGAAGTCGAGTATAGTTACTTCAGCAAGTTCGGCCCACACTGGTTTAGGATTTGAATTTTGTAGGTACATTCAGGTACCGTTATCAATTCAAGGGTTCTGTTCAAATAATACTCATGTTTGAATTGTGTCACACAGGAAACCATGGCAATCCTGGTTGAACGCACTGTTTTGTATCAGGGACTGGAACAATAGGTCCGAGAAAGATGCGCCACAAATCAAGTATTATTGTGACTAGCATAGCAGCACCCAATGCATCAACAGCTACTCTGGGAAAGTCCCATTTATTTTCAGATTGTTCATCAATCCTGTGCATTCACAGAAACCACCATCACGAAAATTAACGCAACATTGACACAGTTCCATTCCATATGTTTGGGTCTGCACATATTCATTTAATTAACTACTAGGTTAAAACTCACCTCAGAAACATTGGGAAGCTTACGATAAAGTAGATGGCATAAAACAAGGATCCAACTTTGTACATAGCACCACGATCCACAAATTGATAGTAAGGGAACTGCACACAATACCATTTATAAATCGCCATAAAAAATAAGCAGTTTGTATTGGAAGTCAACTACAGCGTTAAGTATGACGCTCAGCATTTTAACTAGAGTATTTTACATGACAACATCAACATATCTTGCAATAAAACAAAGTGAAAGGCAATGTGTGTGAAAAAGCAAGTCCTACAGTGAAGACTATCAATCTCCTGTCCACAAAAGAGATAAAGCGATTACAGAACCCTTCCACAGGTACAGAAGCTCAAGAGACATTGTCGAAGATATGCTTCCTCCACATTACTGTTAAGTGTGTGTGAGTGAGTCAAAATCATGAAAGCGACTTTGACATAAGTCAAAACTAGATACAAACATCTATGACAAAATTAATGTAAAAAGAGTACTTAAAATGATCATTTAGGGATCTAAACGCATCTAGAATTTTGCACTTTGCATGATTAAAATGTCAAATCAGGCTTAGGGATCATACGCATTTGACATCCAGGATGCATTGCTCTAAGATGGAGAAACTTGAGACACCAATAAGACGGTTTAACAACTACAACAAAGCATGTATCATAACAATCTAAGGATTCTGAAATGATGAAACAATACATCCACTTTAAAATGAGGAGATTTTGAATTAAAAGATAAGAAATAAATATCTAAAATGGATTTACTAGTACAATCAAGACATTAATTTACCGTGAACAAAAGCAAGAAAACTTTAAAGTAGCAAAACATTTACAGAAGAACACTATACATGCTTGAATAGCAAAGAACAAGGACCATATAAATGCTAAGATATCTCAAAATAATGTCTTGCAGATATTGAAAATATTAAAAACGATGCATGGAACATAAATCTTGCTTATCCAACAGCAGGCAGAATGGTTTGCTAAAACATACATTGGAAATAGCTAATGTCTCCAGGTAGGCTATAAAATATGATAGAGCAAGAACCCATGCAGCCTCAGTAGCCCATCTAATTATATCAGGTAAATCAGCTGTAAAATTCCTTAGTCTGCGCAGTGTCATGTTTGATGCAACATGATAAAATAAGAAGCAGACATGAGTGAGCAGAAAAGTTGTGTGGGGTACCTGTCAACACCAAATACAGATAGAGCAATTAATAGAAGAGTATGTGGTCTCACTAAATGAAAGTTTGTTGCTCTAAGCTTACATTGTTCATTCTCCATGATGGGAAGGTATAAGATGCACCCAGAACTGAAAAAAAATAATGAGTCCAAAAATAATTTCCAACATAACTGAAGATTATTATCCAGAGACTGGCCTGCCAGCATTGCACAAAACATGTTAGGCCGAGCATAATCTAACCAGTTAAAAGAAGTAAGACACGTAACTGAATTGGTCCACAGGCCCAAAGGTAAAGACCAGCAAGTAAAAATTTGTTCTTGTAGGAAAACATACACAAATAAAAAAACTAAAGACAGTATTACTCCCAATGATTTATACAGTTGAAAGTAGTGCTAGTTGATGGAAAAATTAATGCTCCCAATATCACTTAATATATCTTATCAACTGATACTACAATAAGCATTGTCCAATGTCCATAATAATTTGGAGTATGCATGCTACCCCATATAAACACTTGCCTTGACCCAATAACGGTCCTTCCAAGACAGCCTTCTATCAGCCTGCAAAAATATGAGACAAGGCATTTAAAAATAAAACTGTGATTAGAATGCCAAAGTCAACCGTGCTCAAATTCTTTCCAGTAAGGATTAAGGGATAAGGTAATCTCAACATACCTTTCCAACAAACAGCATTGGAATCAAGAAAGAAGGAACTGCTGACACCAACCCAACAAGCAAATACTCCAACTCTGTAAAGCGCTGCAAACCAACATTTGTTGACATCAGATGCACATTTAAACATATAAGTAAAATTTTTTTTTCATTAAAAATAAATGAAGCAGAGTAAGTAATACTGCTAAGAAAAAACAAAAGGATATAATAAAAAAAGGCGCCTCCATAGTTTATCATACATACATGGATATAAAACGGACACATCAATGTAATTGAGCTTCCTAATACCTAAGCACATCAATGTAACTGAGCTTCCTTATACCTAAATTTCGAAGGTAACCAAGCCTCGTGTGCACAAAAACGACCACTATAATATAATATAGTATCAAGGTCAATGGCGTACGCTTCCATTGTTACGGAAATGTTCAGTGTTAACCGAAACATTCACACACATCTAGCTCACACCTTGAGAGGTTCACAGTGATACAGTCCAAATACGTCCAATACAACAGAAATTTATATTTCTCAAGTATCAGCGAAAAGAAACTCAGGTCATTCTGCACATGACAGTCCTTAAAACAAGAAACTGTAAAAGCGCGTTTATGAACTACAAATGTAGTAATTCCAATAAGATTGCTAAAAAATGGCCCCCAAAATGATGATTAAAGTAGCCAGAGATTGTTTGGATAAATCAGATTACCGGCAGCACAATTTTCAATAATGAAGTCAACACAGGTCATGAGCGTAAAATAACACTGAAGTGGAAAGTCGACAGCCTAGATGAACTAGCATTTTACATGAATCCACGCGCTTCATTGAAACAATGCCTTGTTAAACAAAAGGAGACTTGAAAGAAGGTGACCTCGTAGAGATTGAAGGGAACGATAATCCCGAGACACAGAGTAAGCCAGAAAGGAGTGTAGAAAAGGAAAAACAGCTCGCCCCAACGTTTACTCGGATTAGGAGCAAGCCACAAGCTCGGCGAAGCAGATGCTGCTTTTGGGGAACCTGCTCATTTGGCAAACACGGATCCAACAAGTTAATCAAGTTATAGGACTAAAAAACGAAATACGAATAGCTCAAATCTTCGAAAATACAGTTAGAAATGGCATTACCGCCCATTCTGCGATTCCGATCTGAGTTCACTGGTGATCGGAGAAACGGAGGCGGCTGGCGCTCCCAGGAAATTTGAGGCTGAGTAGATGTGAATCCACTCGGACTGAAGTGAAATGTACTAGACACGATGCCGCCAAGTACATAAGTAACGTGGAATTCCGTTTTTGCCCATCTGCGGGGGAGTCTTGCGGAAATGCAAATATATAAATAAAAGAAAGTAAAAATTTAATTGTTCAATAAAATAATTTTTATTATTTTTAATTCAATTAGTTCATTTTTATATTTATTTTCATATTTTCCCTCTTAATAAATAGGGTGTTACTATAGTTAATACTTAATAGCTCCTTTATTTTTCGACAGCTTTTTGGGGGACAGTTATTAAATTTTTATGGCCCGTTAATTTTTTGGGGGGACCTCCGTAATTGTTATAGCACTGGCGCCATGTGAGTTGGATGCGCGGCTTTATTTTTATCGCAAACGTTTGGTTTTTCCGCAGGGATTTGAGTATTTAAAAGTAATTTTTTTAATTATGATTTATGATATGTGAGATAAGAATATGAAAAAAATTTTATCTCAATTTATATAAAAATTACTTATAAATTAAAAATAAGTTATTTCAAATATACTAGTTATCTGAGAGAACTATAGAAAGTAAAACTAGAAACTTATCAAATAAAATTACAAAATACGGCATTTAAATAAATAAAAAATAGTGAGCATATTTGGGATCGAGAGTCTTAAAAGTGTTTATATAAGTAAGTCGAGACAGCACTCTTCTCACATATTTATCTCGTATACCGTAAATCACAATTAAAAAGCTGACTTCAATCGCTATTCTAAATAAAAACAGTAAATTATTATCGGTGCTTATATAATTATGTAATGTAATCAGATAATTTTTATTGATAATATCTGGTCCAAAAATAAATAAATACTTTTAATCAATGATTCATGCCCTAGTCAGAGACCACAACTTCATAGAAAGTCATTTTCGTCCAGAAATAAAAAAGAAGAACATGACAATTGGGAAACGTTTTTTTAACCAAACATATCTCGAAGGGATACATTTTGGAGGGCCCAGGAAAAAAAGAGAACAATGCATCTTAGGCCGATCAGGTGAAGCTGTGAACCCCATAGTATGAATGGGTCCTGATGAGATCTTATTGAGGCGTTCCTCTAAGAACGTGATCAACTAGTGGGATAACTTTTAGAACTTTTAAAAATATTTATTTATATAAGTTAAGATAAAACTCCTTCACATACTTATCTCATATACCGTAAATCAAGATTGAAAAATTATTTTTGAAAGCTCCAATTGTGTGCTTATTTGGATCAACGATTGGAGTCTTCAAAACAACTTTTCAGTCATGATTTATGGTATACGAAGTAAATATATGAGAGAAGTTTTGTTTCACTTACGTAAAAAAACACTTTTAGAGTCTCAAAAGTTATCCCAAACAAACATTAAGAAGCAATTTAGAATAGCTTAAAAAAATATTTTCGCGCTTTATATATATACAAAGTTTCTCTCACTTATTTGTTGATAAATAGCAAAATTAAATAAGTTAATCTAAATACACACACATCTTTCAAATGCTAAGAGCTGAGTTACCTTGAATAAAAAACTGCCCAAGTGCGCCATTGCTTTAGTTAGTAACAAAAATGCAGAGAGGGTTGGGCTAGGGACAAAAAAAAAAAAACGATTTGCAGAAGTAAACTTTATTGCATGGAATTTATTTATATGCATACACCACATGCAGATGCAACTGTAAAAGCACTAAAAGACCAACACAAGATTGAATTGATAAGGTAATTTGCAGTACTACTAGGTTTTGCATTCTGCGGGATCCATAATAATCACTTAAAATCATCGTCGTGCTTCATTTGCATCCAAATGAAACCAGGGTAATCCTGTTTGAAGGCACTGTTTTGATCCAGGAATTGGAACAATAGGTCCCAGAAAGATGCGCCACAGATCAAGTATAATTGTCACAAGCATGGCCGCACCCAATGCGTCAACAGCCACTCTGGGTAAGTCCCATTTGTTTCCAGATTTTTCATCAATCCTGCAGCAAGATTAGAAATGCAACGTTTGAATATATGGGTCCTTTCACATCAAATCTCAATATACACGATTCTAAGTTATATGTTTGGGTCTGCACATATTCAGAGACGTGCATAAATTTAATCAACCGGTAAGTTAAAACTCACCTTATAAACATGGGGAAGCTAACGAGAAAGTAGAGTGCATAAAACAAACATCCCACTTTGTACATGGCATCACGATCCACAAATTCGTAGTAAGGGAACTGCAAACAATTTACCATTTATAAACCGTCCTCTCATATTGCTGAATTTCAAATATAAATGTAAGTTAACGTTGTCTTTCTATCAAAATTACTTAAGCCAATAGGTAAGACATAATTACCTTTTATATACCTTAAACTGCTATTAGCTAAGTAATTGATCGATTCAGAATTTTAGCCTAGAGTATTTCACATGTATATCTTGCAATAGAGAACACACACGAAACATAAATGGCAAGATATTTCAAAATCAACAAGCAAAATGGTTTGTTACTACACTTACATCGGAAATAGCTAGTGTCTCCAGGTAGGCTATAAAATATGACAGGGCGAGAATCCAAGCAGCCTCAAAAACCCATCTAATCTTTTCAGGAAAATCAGCAGTAAAATTCCTTAATCTGCGCAGTGTCATGTTTGATGCAACGTGATAAAATAAGAAGCAAACATGAGTCAGCAGAAAAGTTGCGTGAGGTACCTGTCCATCACCGCCAAATACAGATAGAAGAAACAATTAACACTAGAGTAGTGAATGCATGGTCTCAACTAAAACCATCTTCATTGCCCTTGTTAGCTTACATTGTTCATTTTCCATGATGGGAAGGTATATGATGCACCCAGAACTGAAAAGAAATAATGGGTACAAAAGTAATTTCCAACATAACTGAAGATCATTATCCAGAGATTAGCCTGCCATCATTGTATAAAACATGTTAGGTTGAGTATAATCTAACCATACTTATAAGACATCTAACTGGCCCAGTATAAGGTAAAGAGCAGTAAGTATTAAATTGATGGAAAATTTAACACTCCTAATCTAATATGACTTAGGGCCTGTTTGGGAACCCATTAGGAGGGCAAAAAAGCTTATTTGAAGGGAAAAAGTTCATTTGGTATCTGCAGACCCGTTTGGGAACACGGTATTATTCACTAAACTTAAAAAAAATTGTTTTTCCTATAAACTTATTGAAGTAACTTATGACTTTTTTTACTAGATTTAAAAAAAAAAAGCTATTTCTCTCACCGTCAATCTAAATACAAATCACATTTACAATATGATTTTTTTTCAATCTGACTTCTATAAAAGCCACATTAAAAAAAACATTTCTCCACCACTAATCCAACAGGACGTAATTAGCTCATTTAGATTAGCTTATGGAAGCTTCATAAGTGCTTATAAATCGTGATTCACAGAATATGAAATAACTTTTACGGTTTATGAGGTAATTTTTACAGTCTATGAGGTGCTTTTACGGTCTACGAGGTAAATATGTAAAAGAGATTTATCTCAATTTATATAAATCGGGTTTATATAATAAACACGGTTGACTTACACTTTACCAAACGAGCAAAATATCTCTTATCAACTGGGAGTACATTAGCGTTGTATATATAAAATTTATAAATATTTGGCATTTGCATGCTACCCCACAGAAACACTTGCCTTGACCCAATAGCGGTCTCTCCAAGACAGGCTTTTATCAGCCTGAAAAAAAAAATACAGAGAGAGAGAGAGAGAGACAGTGAATTTAAAAGCAAAATTTGTTGTTTGAATGTCAAAATCAACTGTGCTGGATCAAATTAAAGTAATTAATAATCTCAGCATACCTTTCCTACAAACAGTATTGGTGTCAAGAAAGAAGGAACTGCTGACACCAACCCAACAAGCAAATACTCCAACTCTGTAAAGTGCTGGCGATCACCGACATTTTATTTATTTGGCATTAGATGCACACGAAAAAATACATGTAAACTTGTTTTAACACAAAAAAGAAGCAAAATAAATAATATACTGCTAGGAAAAAAACCAAAGGATATCATGAAAGAAGGCGTCTCCATAGTTTATCGTACGCACGTAAATAGGCATAAACGGACTCGTCAATGGAATCCATTGAGCTTCCTAATACCTAGGTTTCTCTGGCGCCCGAGCCTAGGAGTAATTCAAATTGCTTAAAAATGGCCCAAACAAATAGTATTATCAAAACAGTTAACCACAGGTTCATTGGATAAATGAAATGTGTAGCAATATTTAGCTCGTTTTGATTAGCTTATGGAAGTTCCATAAATACTTACAAATCGTGATTCATGAAATACGAAGTAACTTTTACGATTTACGAGGTTACTTTTACAGTCTACGAGGTAAATATGTAGAGGAGATTAATCTCGATTTACGTAAATCGGGTTTCCAAACATGCTAATTGTTATCCTTGGTGTGAGGTCTCAAAGCTAACTTTTGAAGGCTTAAAGTTCAGTTGAAGGCAAAAAAAACATGGGGAAAATTATTAAAAAAAATTATAAAATCTTAAATCAGGTTTGTTATCAAGAATCAATAAGGTAATGAATTCATAACTTATTTTATAAGAAAGACCCAATTTAAAATTTCACAACTTCAAAGTTTTTTTTTTAAAAAAAAAGTTAGTTACGACATAAGCCAGATTATTTTGAAACTTCACACTTTGACCTTCTTTACCTTTCTTTAAATTTAAAGCTTTTGAAACTAATTTTTTTAATATATCTTTTTTCCCATAGCTTTTTAATATATCATTTAAATACGTTTACGTCAAATTGATTTTTTAAATAATAAAATGTATCCAAAAATAAGTTATATTATATGTATTACTTTCGTTTATAAATATAAGATTTAGTTGCTTTTTTGAGGAGATTAAGGAAGTAAAATAAATTACTTAAATATATCATATATTGTGTATGATTAAATTATATATCAGTTTATAAATCAAATAAATTAACGTGGAGAACAAATTATGATAAATATAAATAATTTAAAATAATTTAATTAATTTCATTAATTAAAAAAAATTCAACAAGATTTTTTATTTAGTAGCGACATAGTATTAAATTTTATTCCAACTTCAATAATCTATAAAGTTAATGATTCTCAAACGATGACGGAAGAAGCACAAAAATAGGGAGCCAACAACCCAGATGAGACTACTACTTCTACAGCATAAAAGACCGACGAGTTTCCTTGTGGACGGTGCCTCGTGAAACAAAAGGAGCTGAGATTTGAAAGAAAGAAAGAAACCTCGTATAGATTGAAGGGAACAACAATTCCAAGGCAAAGAAAGAGCCAGAAGGGAGTGTAGAAAAGGAAAAACAGCTCGCCCCATCGTTTACTCGGATCAGTAGCAAGCCACAAGCTCGACGAAACAGAATCTGCTTTTGGGGAACCCGCGTTTGCCAAACACGGTTCTACACAAGCTAATCAGGTTAGAGGACTTCAAAAATGAAATACAAATTGCTCTAAGATCTTCAAAAGGATGGTTAGAAGTGGCATTATACCGTCCATTTTGTTATTTCGATCTGAGTTCAGCTGTGATCGGAGATACGGACCGACGTGGCTATGTTGGCAGAGCAAGAGTGAATTCCACTGTGAATTGCGAGTTGGGAGCTTGCGAACCGTTGTGTACTACGTGCATGGATACTAATATGTGATGGCGCCAAAATAAATAGAGGTTGCATGGTCCTTTTCATGATTTTTAAAACCCAACCACATCAAATCCAAATATGATTTACCTGCCCTATTTTAAAAGGAAATAAATCATAATTGACGTTATTACATTTTTTGAAAATAAAAATTCCAAATAGATTATTTATATATTATTTAAAAAATTAGAAATTATAAAGTGTCCTGTCCAAGGCCTCTTCATCGTGGTCCCGCGTCCTACCCCAAGGGCGAGCGGCTTTGGTTTTTTCGCCGGCGTCTGTATGGTATTTAAATAAGTAAAATACAAAAAAATAGTACTTTTTCTATACTTATTTAATCACGTTACCTTTGAAAGTCCACTCTCACTGTACAATTTTTCGATTCATAGTGTCATAATGAAGTAAAATTAGTATTTGTTCATCAACGATTCATGTCCTGGTCAGGGACCACAATTTTTTAAAAATAATCTTTCGTACAAAAAAAATTGAAAATTATTTGATAACCACATATAACAGGCACTACACGTTTCGTTTTTTTTTTTTAAATCGAGGCTTTTTTGGGCCAGGATAAAAGATAACAACTAATTTTGGGCTTTGTGAGGCCTGTGGTCTAAAATTCTTGGGCTTGTCAATCTTAATTTAAAAAGTGAAAACCATCTCTCTCTCTCTCTCTCCCCCAACGGAAAAAACATCCTTTCGCCTTAATGAGGGACTTTGCCCTAGCCAATCCAAAATAAGTATAATAGTAATAAATTGCATCAAATGATGATGACGACCACGATGGAGGACAATTACCCTGTGGTTGTAAAGAATAAATACAACCACTCAAAAGTTCTAATAACAAACCAAAAGTATAAACATCTTATGATTTTATAGGCAAGTTATGATTTTCTGTGTTAAAATTGTCATTGTATTGTGTTAATTTAAGTTCTTTCATTGAGACTTCATAATAATTTTCCCTAATAATAATCCAATTTGGGTTGCATTGTTATATTGTATTTATATGCTCCCTTTTAAAAATAGAGCAGGTGCATTTTACTGAGTGGTATATTTTCTTTATCCCAGAAAATGAGTGTTTTGTTTTCAACATGACTTGCGATTTGGTACCTTTTTTTCCCCTTTAATGAAGGGTTAGTTGCTTGTTTTTATGGTGAAAGCACTTGTAATTATAAATTTATGTGTTATGCCTATTTTAGCAGCTAACTGTTTCACTTGTGTTTCTATCATCTTGAGACCTTTATGATGGTTGAGAAAACAGAAAACCAAAGAAACCTGCTAATAGTGAAAATCCAACAACTTTCGACATTGCTTTAGGTTCATGTATATTGGTTTACAAATTCATCATTCAAATCTCTCGAGACCCTAACAACACATATGTGAAGAACACAGCTCACTTATAAGCATGAAAGTAATAGCTAAATATACTTATAAAAAAACAGGAATAGCCAAATATATGGCACTTTTTTGCTCGTGGTGATAGAGGCTACTAAGACACACCATGAAATGATAAATTACCTGTGTTAATTATTTCTGCACATCTTTTAAATAGGAAGTCTTATACAAATTTATTTAAAAAATTTGCAAATTTGCCGCCAAAAACATACAAATTTGCATTGTATGAAAAATCAGACTGGACCGGCCGGTAGTCCAGTCTGATTTGTAAGTTAGACCGGTGAACCGGTTGAACTGGTCAAAACCGGTGGTTCGACCGGTCTACCCGGTTTCACTTTTTTTTTTAGAATTACATTTTTTTTATTCCTCTAACTACTATTTCACGCTATTTTTTAGGGAAAAATGAAAATTTGAAGACCAAGATGAAGAGAAAAGTATGTAAAGAAAGAATAAATCTAAGAAAAGAAGATTTTGAGGGATATAATAATTAATTAATTATAGAAAATGAGATATCATTACATAAATACAAGCACTATAACTAATATTAAAAGATTTTAAGCATTTTTTGTCTAAAGATTTTTATTTTTATCTATAGAAATTTAAAAATATATTAATATATATATTACCATTAATAAATTGTAATATTTTAATATGACCGGTTCGACCACCGGTTCAACCCCGATTAGACTATTGACCTTTGAACATGTGCTGTGACGGATTCATTATTTGATCGAACTAGCATAAACTCTCCCACGCGTTGCGTGGGGAGCAAATTCTTGAAGAAAAAAAAGTTTCACTTCAAAGTATAATATTAAAGCCATTAGCAATCATAATCATTTATATAAACATATTTTACTATGCAACAAAGTCATAATGATCTAATTTTTTCATTGCCTGAACAATCTAAAATTTCTCTTGCTTCCAAACCGTTTTAAAGGCTTTGGAACTAAAAATTAATGGATGTGATAAATCCAATTGTTGGGTAGATTTGTAACTTTTATTATTTAGCTACTTGAAGGTCTTTTAGCAAGGTGAGCGACATAGCCGGATTCACGATAGGAAAATCATCAAATTCTTCTTCACTTTATGATCTTTATATAATTTTAAATGCGATTGTAGCAGCTGAAATTTGATAGAAATGTTCTACTATCTCAAATGACAAACAATACTGTACATATATTGAAAGTAAAGTGAATAAACAGATAGAATTAAATTTATTAAATGAAATCATTAAGAAAAGTATAAGAGTACAGCTATAAATGAAATAATAATAAAAATATTGCAGTACAATAAATCCAAAGGCTGAGCCCATAAACAATTTCAAACAACACTTGTGAACTATATTTGTTAAATTAATACACTACTATTTAGTCATTAAAACTTGCAATTCTCTACAATAATATGCATAACAATAAGGTTCAAGATAAGTCACTCAAATCTCATTTAGCCTAAGGTTTGACGTATCAGCCCTCAACTTTGTACAGTGTACACCTAACCAGACTCCACAACAAAAAAATTCAGCTTGAAATGCTCTTATGTTTTCAACAATTTTCTCAATGGACTTTGAGCAGTATGAAATGCATATATATTTCTGGAGAGAAAATAAATATATCATCAGAAACTAAAAAAGGAAAAAAGAACTACAAGTTAAGCATTGGCAATATGACTACCCATATTATCATACACTAATTACTTATCTGCAACATTGCTAATGCTAACTATCTGCAGCAATATAGCTGCGTTCAATAATGGCAGGGGAGAGAAAGAGTAGAGGAAAGTTTCCTATGCCTAATAAACATAATAATTTAAATGAGAGGGTACTTTATCAGAGGACCTTCTAACCTATTTAAGGGAACTTTCAGCATTGTCCTTCACCTAGGTTGCAAACGAATTGCTTCTTATCATTAAATTACTTATAAGATAATTCTTAACAAATTGCAATGTTTTGAGGTCCATTTTGCAAACTCATTACTTACACCTTTTTAACTCGTGTTGTAAGGAAAATTATAATTATAATTATAAATAGAATGAGCCTTCGGTTGTAATTTTCTGATCCAATAATCCATGTGCCGTGTATTTTTACCCCATGATTTAATAGTATCAATTGAGCACAGATTAAAAGTGTTTGAGTGGTTAAGGGAACTCTAGAAACTTTCCCTTATCTAAGTTGCAGTGTATTCTTATATGATGCAGATGAATGTTGAATAGAAGGAGATTGTAGTGGATTGATAAACTTATACGTAACCTTGAAACTAAAAGTAACATGGAAATTAAAATTAGGGTTCTACAATAAAAGACAAAGCATCACCTAAGATAAACACTGAATGTACTTGTAAACAGCTGGACCTGCATATAAAATGTCTCTTCAAACATCTCATTTTCTCTTCAACATAAAATGTCAGATAAAAGAGGAAACAAAACATAAGAACAAATGAAACATGTAGGACCAAAGCTTTAGACTGGCATATCAATGAATAACCAAGTTTTAAACATGTAGGGATTCTACAAGCAACCAATGAATAACCATCAATATCTTATAGTAACTAAATTAACTACTAACATAAAATGCCACTAATTCATGCACAAAGCTTTAAATTGGCATTAGAAAACAATTTCCTTTTATGTAACTAAATAATCATGTTACAAAAATTGAGGGTTCTCTTCAAGCATCTCAAGTAACCAAGTCCATTGCAACTAAATCTGATTCCAACATTCTAATTTCAGAATACTAAGCAGGTTTTGATGATTTTATACTAATATCTATTGAGCAGGTTATAATGGACATTATGTTGATTCATGAATCTACAAATACTTGGACTGGATTAATGACAACATCATGGCCATATTTCATGTTTCAAGGACTTGTATCTGCAACTCATGAAAAACAATAACACAAGTGCATGAAGAAATGTTATAACCAAAACCTTATAATAATATACTTTATACATGACTATAAAAGACAAATCATATGATACATAAATTAATGACATGATTAGGACAAAATGACTACACAATTTGTATATACTTTAAAGCTTGAAAGAGACATCTCAGCCTATCTTTTTTGTAGGTGGCCATTCCATATATATCATAATGGTAAAAAAATACAACACAAATTGGATATGCTAGAATTAATAGGGTTAGAATTCACGCCAAAGACATCACAAATCGAAGTGTTTAGTTGCAGCTAGGCATTCATTATGATATATGATAGTTGCATTAAGTTTTTTCATTTTTAAGGAAGCTACAACTACTAAGGTGAAAAAAGAGTGTCTAATAAGGCAGCATGATTGAAGAAAGCTTATTAGCATTTATATTACAAGGACAAAAGGGTGATAGCATAGTAATGACAGCAAGATGGACTGATATAATCCTTTTAGGACCTGCACATGCAAGGGCTTAAAAAGAAACATGCAGGTTCATGCAAAAAAGTTATACACAATATCATGAAAAGATCATCGTTAATCATGATGATAAAAGATTGAAAAATCTTTTACATACTACATTGACTTCAAATGGACATAGCTGACAAGGAATAAGACAAATTTTAATGTGAAAGGGATGTCTCATCAGACCTTTTGTGTAGAAAATCGTGCCACCTGAACAAAAAGAAAGGCAAAAGTTGTGTTTAAGGAACTTGGGGCATCTATATTTGCAAAAAAATTTGAATAGTATGCTTGTGGGTCAACATGGAAATAATATTTTCAACATGTTCTTTCATTTCAGAAAAAGATAAAATATTATGGTTGGTCATTGAATCCTCTTAAAGATGTAGGTAGATACCAGATAAAGCACACAGTTCCCTACACCCATGTAAAGAATGGATATTAACCATAAGATAAAAGCAAAACCCACATAACACACTAATATACAGACTTGGTAATTTGTGGTGCCACATGAAATAGAAAAAGACAACTTAATGAATTAGAGGATTAGTGAATCAATAAATAAGTATGAAATAGAAAAAGCCACTTAATGAATCAGGTATTACATAATAGTATAATTGTTATATAAGGCCCTCAAACAACAACACAAAAATACTTATCATAGGATAGCCACACTAAGTTGTTTTCCTGAGACATTTCCAAGTATGAGTGCATTCCAAACCTTCTTAGAAGAGGAGTGCTACCACACGTGGTCCTCTCATGTATCTAAGCTTATGATTTTGACCGTAGTTCAGTATAATTTTCCAAGCTAGCATATTTGTTTTTTTTAATGATTTTGACCGTAGTTCAGTATAATTATAATTTTTTTCCCAGCTAGCATATTGAAGATGAGGGTGGGGACCATGTGCATCAGATCAGCCAAGGGAATCTTATATGCAGAGGTATTAATTAAAGCTATCACATGTGTCAAGACCGTAAAAAATGAGCATAAGTCTATCTTATGCTCTGATACCAAAATATGTAACGACCCTTAATACCAACAATAATGATAATGCTTGAATTCATACATAGTTCACATAATAAGGGTTTACAACTATTTACAGACCTTAAAACCATACACAACCTTCAGATAACCAACGCCTTCTTCTTGCACTAGTCCGCAACCTCCAGTTGACGGAATCGTCCTCCTCGCTTATCCAGCCATCGACAACTGCTGTAAACTTACATTTTGTATGGAAAGGGTGAGATTCGAGAGAATCTCAGTAGTAACATGCTTACATACAAATAGAATGTGAAATATATATGCAATTTCATGGCATGTAAGATAATTGTATGTTCGTGTGTACACTTGCCCAAGACAAAACTATACGTCCGCACCTTGGTCGACTTAGTGCCCCTGTTGGGTCCCCGACCGCAACATGGCGAATGATTGTTTAGAACATTAGTTCATGCTACAATGGATGACATTCATAATAGTTATCACATAGTATATGTAAGAAAGAAGTTACTACCTAGAATATGACATTTCCAGCTCGTCCTTAGTCTAGCTCCGATTCCGGCTCGTTTATCGATATATCCTAAAATACACATTTAGGATAAATGAGTTATTGATTGCTCGTAACTCATTCTAGACTCATAGTATTGGTTATCATAGCTCATAGTTGTAGAATTACCAAAATACCCCTAAGACTTAGCTTATGCCCACTTACACCCAATTACTTGCACTTTACCCAAAATATTGACTTAGGTCAATCCTACACAATTTCGCGTGTAGAATCCATTGGTGACCTCGGTTTACTCAAATTCAAGCCCTAAATGATGAAAATATCCCTTGACAACCATTTTTTAGCGCTTAAAGGGCAATTCGGTCATTTCACACACCAGGCCTTTTCTCACTTCGACATCAACATGAGACTTACTCATTTAGCTCTTCTAAACTCAATGGAACCATCCAATTGATGAAATTCCAACTCGTTCTTTGTGCCACACAATTAGTAGCAATTATGAGTTCTCAGAAGAATTGTGTCGGTTTCTCGTTCTGACTTGCCTAATCATCCCCTTTTTACTTATAATCACATGATTAACTAGTTAGGCAAGCATTAGATATCGTTTTGACCGTTAAAATGCATAATTGAATGAGAGATGAATAGTACCCAACTTCTCCTATACTCATCTAATCAACAAACCGAAATGGTAGAAAGGAAGCATACGCTTACCTTAACTCATTTATGAATTCGGTTCGGAATTCTAGCGATACTCTGACCTGCGAGACGGCACTAACGGCCTCCAATCAAGAATCTGAATCCATAGAATTGAAGCTCGTGATGAGTAGAAGAATGTTAGAAAAGGGTACCTGGAGAGAAGACGTCATTTTGATAGAGATTCAACGCTCCAAAGATTTCTCTCTCCTATCTCTCTCCTCCGTTCTCGTTCCGTCGTTGCGTTCTTTCGTTTTCTCATTCTGTCTTGATTTCTCGTTCATTCTGCGTTCTTATCTGATTAAATTGGCACGCAGTGAAATAAATGAGAAAGAATGATGAGTCATTAATAGTGACTCTTATGTGGCTATACTCATTAGTCCACTTCTTTAGCTTTCTTGCGTGATATTTCATCCCCTTTGTCATGCTTCTTCATCCAATAAAATAGTGAGATATAGAGAGAGAATTATTATTCTCAAACTATCTCATTATACCCATAGTACCACCCTCTTGTGGTTAGTCGTAGCCTTTTCTTAATGGCTCTTTGTCTTTTCCTGGGTATTAATTCACTTAATATTTGTTTCCCTCCTTTTTAGTTCCCATCTCATTACAATCATTGGGAAAAATACTCATTTCTTGCTTTATTGGCAAAATTACCATTTTGCCCTTACGTTATAGGTGAGAATTACTCGTGCCTATTTATGATACTGACCAAAATAGGGCCTAGTAGTTCTCTTGAATTAGACTTATTCTCAATGTTCTTGTCTTAAAATTTGGGGTGTTACAACGTGCAATATAAATAAGTTATATATATTATTGAATCATGCAATATGGGTGAGTTTTATATAGTATTGAACCAAACATTTCATCTTTCATAAAGTGATACATACAATGTTTCCTGAATTATGAAACTTGTAGGAGTATCTTGTTTGATACATTGCTTAATAGGAAGCAATGAATGACTAATGGTAATGGAACACATTTGCCTTCAATAGAAAACCTTATGAATTGTGTGTGTATCGGCAATCTATTAAATAAGCTTATATGTAACATTACATTCAAAGGTTATAGTAACTAATAAAAGATAAACAAATGATAACTATCGAGTGTACTCATTTCAGAAAAAAAAAATATTTGTGCATACTACATAAAAATCATTGCAGCCTTTTGAAGCCCCTACCGTCACAGCACAATGATGCGTAAATAGAAACTCATCTTAATTCTACTTATAAAGCTTAACGAACTCAATATCTTGTGTCCTTTTAACATGTAAGCAGTTAACTAAGTAAACCATTCTTAAACTTATAAAACAATGTTCTAAACTTATATAAGCAAATCTGGAGGCAAGACTATGTCTTGGAAAGGACAATACAGTTACAAAGATGAAAAGGGCATAATAGATGAGGAAAGAAAAGATAGCCCAAATGAAGCAGTGACTGGATTTTAATAGTAGCAGGCCTTTTGTTAACAACACTATAGAGAAGGGTAACCAAATATATTTGCTTATTGGTGAAAACAGAACTTATTAACTTATGTCCAGCTCTATTATAGCAAATTGCACTCAAAGGACTACATCTTCCTTAAAAGTGAGTCTAGCTTCAACTTCAACTCATAGAATTACAACAATGCATAACATCATAGATTATCTCAACAGAGCAAAAAGAGAGAGAGAGAGAGAGAGAGAGGAAACATTGTAGTGAATGAATATGGAGACTAACATAATATCCAAATATCTTGGAGAATCTGTAATTGGCACTGATTGAAGGGTAAGCAAACACAACATATTTCATTATTCAAATTGTTTGAGGGTTATCAAATTCAATAAGTAAGATGAATGGTAAACAAACAATGGCCCTGGATTTTCTATAGTAAACATGTTTAAAAATGATTACATCAAGATAATTTGGGAGAACATGTTAAGAAGCAAATGCTTGAAAGAAGTATGCATGGTTAGGAAATCATACCATAACCATTTCTATAGCTGATATGCAAAAACATGTGGTGATAGGTGAAGATCTGGCTTTTGCATTGCATTAGTACATAACATTCGCATTGCATCCATGATTATACTTTAATACATATATGTATAAATTATCAGCACTAATGATAGCTTGACAACTTTCAACCAGGTCTTTAACCTCGGGTATTGGAGGATTGAATGTAACTCTAGTAGTATTGTATGAACTACAAACTTGTGGGATTCCTGTTGATGATGAGAGATTAGTATGGATTCTGTACAATTATAATTGAACTTCAAATGGTTTAATTATGTTAGGCATAACAAACTAACTATCTTCAGACCAACCAATCCTTGCAAGGTTGACAAAAGCAACGACATCTAAGAAAGAAGTTAGAAGGCATCAATAATTATGGATCAGAAATGAAAAGGGCAGTACGTATATTGCAGGCAGGGAAATTAATGGCTGCTAGTGTTGGGTTATAGTACCTCGCACATAACTTATTGTCACCAAGGATTAAAACAACCTACTTTGAAAACACACCTCGGGACTCACTAATACCCTGTTAATTCATGGTTTTCATAAAGCCGCAAGTATCTGAAAACATTAGCAGAAGTTAATACAAACTTTGTTTAGGAATAGTGAATATTAAAATGTAATCTTAGCCGGTATTTATTTTGAACCTACTGGTATTTCTTTAGATGCCCCTTACTATTCCGCCGAACATCAAAGTTCTTAATCCTGTAGTAACAATCTTCTCCAAGCATAGGAGCCAAGTGTTGAATGTCGACATGGTCGTCTAATGAAACCATCATGCGGTACATCTAAAAGGGGGAACTTTATCAGAAAGCTACAGAGCTAACTTTATTTAGGAGCTGTAAATTAATTTTAAATGTGAATACTTTTAAGAACTCCCTAACCTGCTGATCGAACTCCACCAACTGATAGTCGACCAACTCTCTCATCGGTCGATAAGGGCCGAATGGATATCGAACTTTGTCCTGGGAAATGATCCTGTCCAACTTGATAAAGATAGAGCTTTAACAAATTCCTGCAGACAAGCTTACGAGACTCACGCCACGAGCTATTTCTTCCTTGCTTGACAGCTCCTAACATGACATATCGAAAAATAGAGGGCGCAGAATGAAGAGTAATCAATTAGTTTCATCTATTTGGTCCTTTAGATATTTGGTAAAAAAAAAACTGACTAACATGCTTGTAATGATCTCTATAAACATTTACTCTTAGTTTTTCAGCCTGCTTGTCATGATTAGGTACAACCGACGAGGGAAACTATTGAGGTCGAGCACGACTTAGGACATAAAAACATGCATTGAACTCGATTTGAAGCAGCGCTATTATATTTGCTGGAAATAACCAAGTTTAGTGTGGTTACCATGATATGAGTAGGCGATGAGTTCATTAAGTATATTGGAAATGAAATCCGGCCTTTCATCACGAATCTGTAAACGGGGAACTAAACGCGAAATAGCTTCATGCCCGCAAAATTAGTCGGTTATGATTTTTAGATCAAGATGGAGAGAGGGCGTGAGGCAAGGTAGGATAGAAAGGGTGAAGGATGCAGCAGAGAGTGGACCAATAGTGGATTTCAAATAAAATGAAATGCAATGTAAAATATGAAACAAAAGAGCGGGAGGTTTGAAAATTCAAAGTTGGGTTAAGTTCTGCATATATGGAGTTATAGACCAAGTGTGGATGTGGCAGGCAGTTGCGCGGCCTGATGTGGGAATAAAATACTATTTTTTGAGCCATATTCCCCTTATAAATAGTGAATTGAAAGAGGATTTTATGTTAGCCGTTTGAGGGAGCTTTGGCTTGGTGGAACAATATTATTATTTATATAGATTTTTTTGTTCTTTGCAAATTTGTTTCGCGACTAAAATCTGCAATTGCCATTCCCTACAGCGCATGTGATTGTTTCTTGTTTTATAAACACGTCAAATTGTTAACAGGAATTCAAATTAGTGTTATATATTAAAGTTAAAATGCAGAAATAAGGACCAATTAATTTGAAGTGACCCCGCGTACTCGACACATAAAAATGACCTACAAATAAACTCCTTTTAAGATTTAAGGGCATTAAATAGTTATAGCAAATAGTATTTAGCGGGGCCTTGCTATAAAATCGAGAGCTTCGTTTTCTCTAGCTGAAAGCCCTAAATCCTATTAGGGGCAGAGCTTCGTATGCTCGCCTCTTCTCTCCCTTTTGCCGCTTGGCGCTAATTCTCATATTTTTGCAGTTTTTGGTCTTCAATGGCACTCTATATACTATATGAATCGGCTTCTGGCTTTGCTCTGTTCCGTGCTCATGGCCTTGATGAAATAGGGCAGAACACCGAAGCTGTTCGAAACTCTGTTACGGACTTGAACCGCTTCGGGAAGGTTGTGCAGCTTACGGCTTTTCTTCCCTTCGAGTCCGCACTTGATGCCCTCAAACAGTGTAACGCGGTCTCTGAAGGTAGTCACACTGAGGCTCCGAACTTCCATTTTATAGAATGAACTTATGGTTTCAAAATCTCTAGTTGTCACGTAGTTTATTACGTTTTTATTCGCCTCGATTCTTTCTTTGTCAACGCTGTGTGTTTCTAAAAGCTAATGAATTGATGGTGCATTTCGGCTTCATGACTATTTCCGGAGTCTTGCTGCTGAAAGGTCTCATATGAGGTTGCTATATCAGTTATCGAAGACCGTATAAGCCAAACTAATGTTTATAAATTTAGTGAAAATTTGGAATACATAACTTTTTCTAGCCAGGAGCATAATGTTACCATTTTGTTAGGGCAGACGTGAGTAACAAATTTAAATGTCTAATTCTGAACATAGAATCAAAATGTGATCCTCCAGTTTGTTATTCATAGTGTTCATTTCTACCTTTTACTTTGTTCTGATTATTAGGCTTATTGACTGATGAACTGAGGAGCTTTCTGGAGCTCAATCTTCCTAAAGTGAAGGAAGGTAAGAAGGCGAAGTTCAGCTTGGGAGTAGCAGATCCTAAGATTGGTTCACAGATTGCTGAGCTAACTACTATTCCTTGCCAAAGTAATGAGTTTGTGGGTGAGCTGCTTCGTGGTGTGCGACTTCATTTTGACAAGTTTATGAAGGATCTCAAGGTTAGTTTTTCTTTTTTGGTAAATTGTTTTTGTGAGTGAGCTGCTTCGTGGTGTGCCAAAGTAATGAGTTTGTGGGTGAGCTGCTTCGTAGTTACCTTTCCAGATATTTCCTTCTTTTTATGGTATCTTGACTTTTCTTCCACTTTCTTCAATTTCATATAGCCAGGAGATTTGGAAAAAGCACAGCTTGGTCTGGGGCACAGTTATAGCAGGGCAAAGGTGAAATTTAATGTCAATCGGGTTGATAACATGGTCATTCAAGCAATTTTCCTTCTTGATACCCTTGATAAGGATATTAATTCCTTCTCAATGAGAGTCAGGTATTGTTGACATTGACTTCCACATATAGTTGATTCTTGAAACATTGAACCTTTTGATACCATTAGAGATTTTCCCCTTGAAAAATAATGAATTTTATAAAATCAATCTGAAGATTTTTTTCCTTTTTTTCATTTTTTTTAAAAAAATGAGCATACGTTGTATCTGAAGCAAAATTATCAATTTTTCGCAGAGAGTGGTACTCATGGCATTTTCCTGAACTTGTGAAGATTATAAATGACAACTATCTGTATGCCAAGGTGGCAAAATTTACTGAGGATAAGTCAAAGTTGGCAGAAGACAAAATTCCAGGCTTAACAGACATAGTTGGTGACGAGGACAAGGCAAAGGAGATAGTTGAAGCTGCCAAGGCATCTATGGGTAGAATTCCTGTACAATTTTTATGCATGTAACCTTTGTATCAATTTCTTCTGAAAGTTTATTTCTCTCTAATTTTCTTCAGGCCAGGATTTGTCCCCAGTGGACTTGATTAATGTCCAGCAATTTGCACAGAGGGTAATGGATCTCTCTGAGTATAGAAGGAAGCTTTACGATTATCTGGTTACTAAGATGAACGACATAGCACCAAATTTGGCCTCTTTGATTGGTGAAGTTGTTGGTGCTCGTTTGATTTCCCATGCCGGTAGTCTCACCAATTTGGCTAAGTGCCCCTCTTCTACTCTCCAAATTCTTGGTGCAGAGAAGGCCTTATTCAGGTTTTGAACTCAATACCTGTTTCTGTTTTTTTTTTGTAGTAACTACTCATAGTAACTACTGAAACTAAAAGGGATTCAGATCTAAATTTTGTGGAGATAACAATTGAATTGATCTTCCATGTCTTTGCCTGTAAATTTCAGGGCATTGAAAACCAGAGGAAACACTCCTAAATATGGCCTGATATTCCATTCATCTTTTATTGGTCGAGCATCTGCTAGAAATAAGGGGCGAATGGCTCGCTATCTTGCAAACAAGTGTTCAATTGCATCACGCATTGACTGCTTTTCTGGTTAGTATTTTGCTTAAAATATTTTCAGCATGGTTCATCTCTTATGATATCTCTTCTGTTTTGGCCGTTCCCTGTGTTTGATCTGATTTTGTTCTGCACTTCTACTGTGATGCAGAGAGTGGCACTTCTGCTTTTGGGGAGAAACTTCGTGAACAAGTTGAGGAGCGACTTGACTTTTATGACAAGGGAGTTGCTCCACGAAAGAACATAGACGTCATGAAGTCTGCTATTGAAAGTGCTCAAAACAAAGGTTTGTAGCAATGCAAAGAGACGAGATATTGCCCCGGCCCTTTCTCTTCCCGCTTCCTTTTTCAGTTCCTCTTCAAAAACTGAGACTATGTTTGGTTAGTGTGATTTTGCTGATTTATAGTCACTATTGCAGACACACAGATGGAAATAGAAGTGCCTGTTGAAGTATCGAACCAGAAAAGCAAGAAGAAGAAGAAGTCAAAAGGTTCTGCAGATGAAGGTGAAGACATGCTTGTGGATAAGCCCGCAGAAATTACAAATGTTGGCGCATTGGAGGATCATAAATCAGAAAAGAAGAAGAAAAAGAAAGAAAAGAAGCAATTGGGTCAGGAGATGGAGCTGCAGGATGAAGAAGGTGGAGATATGGCAACTACAAATGGTGGTGCAGGGGAGGATCACAAGTCAGAAAAGAAGAAAAAGAAAGAGAAGCGGAAATTGGAGCAGCAGGATGAGGATGGTGCTATTGGGGTTGAAAATGAGCAACATGAAACAATTAAAAAGAAAAAGAAGGAAAAAAGAGATGACGGTGAAGGATTCGAGAATGATAGGGAAACAAAAAAGACGAAAAAGAAGAAATCAAAAGTTGCGGATGAGTAGAAAGTAGACCGTCTGTGAAAAACTGAAAATAGATGGTGAGTAGAAAGTTAAACGTCTGTGAAAATAGATGTCTTGTTGCGAATTATGGTAAATTTATTAGTTTTGAGTGCCTTCTGGATGTTGGAACTTGCCCTAGGGTGTCTTATCTTTCTTGGTGGCTCAAGATTTTACCCCGCGAGTCTCTGCATCATATTAAATGTCCCGGGCTTTTATTAGAAACCTATTGCTTCATGAGGTCTTCCGGGGTCATGTAAACTTTATTATGAAGGATCCAATTGAAATATTAAATCCATGATTGTTCTCCTGCAGCAATTTGATACTCGAGAAAATTTAGGTAAAATATATTAAACATGTTTGAAGAGAAATAATGTTGAGATGTGGTTAGCAATGCATTTTTCTAGTTGATGCGCACCGATTGGAGACTAACATGGTAAAATATATTAAATCCTGTTTCCAATTTCGGTCCCGCCTTTCAAGGGTTGACTCAAAAAATAAGGCATGATCAATTTTATATTATTATATCTTGGGTATGAGGTGGGAAGATTTTGAAGATCTTCATTTTTTTTATGATGATAACGAATTAAGTGGCACAACACAATGTCATTTATTGGTAAATATCCAACTTATTGGTAAATAAGCATGTTTGATTTAGTTTTTAGAAGGGTTATAAGTGTTTATACCAAGGTTATTAAATCCGGACCGGTCACTGAAACGGTCGGTGTATTGGGTCAAGGGTCAGTGGGTCAGACTGGAGTCAAATCGGGGCTAAACCGATGAGAAATTAAAAATTTTAGGCTTATTAGTATGAAATTCTAAATTTTTTTTTAAAAAAAAGTAAATTAAAAAAAAAAAATTGACCCGGACCGGTTCCCAGTCCGGTCCAGGTCTGATAACCCTGGTTTATACATTCTTTTTACATACTTATTTTATATTTCATAAATCATGTTTGAAAAACTGTTTTTAAAGACTCCAATCATTATTCTAAATAAATATAGATGATACTGTTTTTGAAATTACAATCACATCCTGTGCGTTGTAAGGATGCATCACTAATTTTTTAAAATATTAGAAAAGTAATCAACGAGACTTGATACAAATAAACACAAGAATAAATACATTACTACCATGTAAAAAATATTGAAGCTGCCTTTTCCCCCTAAAATTTGATCAACAGATATACATTCTTTGTTAAAATTTAAGATAGTAAGATGAGATATAAAGATAGTTTTCACCCTTAAGAATATAAGGAATATAAAGAAGGGTTAAATGACAATTATATTCTGAAATTTTTTATCGAAATACAATTTTGTTCTGAAAATTTTAAAACAGGAGTAACTTTGTCATGGCCATTATCTCAGTTAATTTTGATCGTTAGTTGACTAAATATGTTGAACTGACAGTCTATATGCCATGTCATTTTTGTTAAGATGCAAATTTGCCTTGAAAATTTTAAATCTAATTTTATAAAAAAAATGAAGTAGATAGCATATGGACTTTCGATGCAAATTTATATTTTAACAAAAATGATGTAGATGACATGTGGACTGCTAACTCAACATATTTGATTAACTAACGGTCAAAATTAACTGAGATAATAGTTAAAGTAAAATTACTCCTATTTTAAAACTTAAGGGATAAAATTATACTTTAATAAATATTTTTAAGACAAAATTACCCGTAAGAAAGGACACTAAGAGGATGGTGTCTTTTTGTTGGTCAAGAGGTTGGTAGCTTGGGGCCTTTTGGTAATTTAAAACATCATCTAACCCATGGGGCGAAGGGCAAGACGGTCACTTCAAGGTAACCTGTTATCGCGGCCGCTTGAATTTGAAGCTTTGGAGGGTCCAAAACCTGGGGCGTTCGGAAGCTTAAATTCCTGCGTCACTTCAACGCGTGAGCTCGTTCTACTGACTACTTGGGTTCCTCCTCTGAGACGAGAAAACCAAGGCCATTAAGCAGAAGCAAGACAAAGAGAAATGGTGAGCGGTAGTGCGGCAGCTAACCTGGAGGATGTTCCCTCTGTGGATCTCATGACTGAGCTTCTCCGTCGCTTCAAATGCTCCTCCAAACCCGACAAGCGTCTCATCCTCATTGGTATATATCTGCCTTCTACCTCTCTTTTTCTCGAGTCTTCACTTTTATCCCGGTTCTGCTTTCAGATCCGAAGATTCTTTTTGTATGTTTTGACAACTTTGATTTTATTTTCCTTTTTGAGTTTTTTTTGCCGTAGTTAGGGTTTTATTTAGGGACTGGACAAGGTGCCTCCATAATTTTTTATGTGTATGGTTGTAATCACTTGATGGTCTGGTAGAATTTGATGTGGCATTTCTCAAGAGAAAAGCGAGAAGTGTGTTGAACATGCCTTGGCTCAATAAATTAAACTCTTTGTCTGCTGGAGTTGAAAATGATGCAGAATTCCTTTCGCTGGTTCACCATTTTTTGATTTTCAGGGATCCTCGGATATTTTCCCGTCTTTGGTGGTGGATGGGATATGTTTTCCTAGGTATGATTTTAGCAGCCCGTGAGTGTAATTCTCATGTTTGGAGGCCATTCTAAGGTTTAGTGCCTAGTGTTTTGAAACCCACCTGTGTCTCTTCGAGGAGTTCTTTATCATGCTCGAGAATGTGCTTCTTTTTGTTGGTGAATCTGATTATGGTGATTGTGGGACTGATGAGACAACATGTGGTTTCTTGATGCGTTTTTATCGGTCATCGTTGCTTTATAGCAATTTACATTGTAGGGTTCATATTTTTGTTTTCAGAAAACAAAATATCTTATGGAAACTGTCTATTGTTACTTTTGTCGAGACTTTCTCCTTTTCAAGGTTCCCCCTCTATCTTTTTTCATGCCTCTTTTTTGATACTAGAATGTTGAAACAGTGAGGCATTACTGCATTTGTTGCTGTCCACTCTTTTTTGGGGTGAAAATTTTGTTGCTCTCTTTAGTTATCTAAGTTGGACCGGTATATGTAGCAGGCTACTTTCTAAATAGATATCTTGCTCTACTTCTAGTGGCAATTATTTGTGTTAGATGTCTATATTCATATTTTAACATGTGAAAGTTACAATCTGGTTAATATGAATGGTCATGATCCTATATTCATATTTAAAGTTATTTTTCTTAGGAGTATAATGTGTAACAGTCAAAATGCTTATGTCATAGTTCTGAAAAATCATCAAGGTATGACTTATGAACATCATATACTGTAATTGCTTTGTTAGAACTAAACTTAAACATAATAAATGCAGGTCCTCCTGGATCAGGAAAAGGCACTCAATCACCAATAATTAAAGATGAGTACTGCTTGTGCCACTTGGCTACAGGTGACATGTTAAGAGCAGCTGTAGCTGCTAAAACCCCTCTGGGCATCAAGGCTAAAGAAGCTATGGATGCAGTAAGGACTTTTGCTATAACGTTGATTTGCTGTATCACTATTTGTGATCTTATTAGATGAGATTGCGAACATGACATCATGCGAATACTTTCCAGGGACAACTTGTTTCTGATGACTTAGTTGTTGGCATTATAGATGAAGCAATAAAGAAACCATCATGCCAGAAAGGTTTCATTCTTGATGGATTTCCAAGAACTGTTGTCCAAGCAGAGAAGGTAATACATTGGTGGGCATATGAACTTCTGGCTGAGTTTATTTTATATGAGATGCCAGGTTGTGCGTTTGTTTGCATGAAGTGCCAGTTGTGAACTTTATTATTTGCTTTTTCAGACTTTCTGTTCTTTTGCAGCTATGAATGTGAAATTTGAATATTATGTTTTTCTGGGTGCAGCTTGATGAGATGCTGGAGAAGAAAGGGGTTAGAGTTGATAAAGTGCTGAATTTTGCAATTGATGATGCAATCCTCGAGGAGCGTATTACTGGCCGCTGGATACACCCATCCAGTGGCAGAACCTACCATACAAAATTTGCTCCTCCGAAGGTTCCTGGAGTTGATGATGTAAGTCTAGCACTTTGTGAATGTTTTCTAATTTTCTTTTCCTTTTATTTTATTAGTTTAAAAATTTTAGTGGGCAAAATGAGTGATACTTGCAAGGACATGAATGAGAGTTGAGAGTTATCTAATGGCTTAATCAAGCAGAGTATGATGATTTCTGAGGCAAATGTAGTGCCTGTGTGGAAACACTTAGTCCCTGTTTGGGAATTCAGTGGAGAAGTAGCTTTTCTTTTAATGGAGTTTTTATAGAAACCCGATTAAAAAAAAGTGAGATTGTAGATGTGATTTGTGTTTGGATTGGCGGTGGGAGAAGTGATTTTTTTTAAAGTTGAACCTGTTTGGATTAGCGTTTGAAAAGCCCGTTTAGATGAGAAATGACTGAAAAGGGCATGAATCTTGTTGAATACTACATATATATTGTTTGTGTAAATAATATTATAATTGATGTTAAAAAATATAAATACATTTTTTTAAAATAAAAAAGTTCAATAATTATTGAAAAAGAAGAAAAATACACTAAAACACTTAATTAAAAAAAAGATAATTATATATTTCAATTAGAATGTCATACATGAAGTGTATTATAATTAGATCATCTTATTGAATAGTATATATATATATATATATTGTTCATTTGTTTGTATATGTTGGGATAATTGAAATGAAAAATTAAAATTAAAATTTGATAAAATACAAAAAGATCAATTATTATTAAAATTTCTTAATTATTTAGATAAATAATCCCTTAAACTTTTAATGCTTCCTTGTGCTTAATTTTGTATTGTAGGTGCTTGATAAGAAATTTAAGATTTTGGAGGGTTAGAATTAATATTTTGCGGACTGGAGAAAATTACAAAAAAAGTCCCTAAAATTTATGAAAATTATAAATGAATGAAAGAAAGAACCGAGGAAATCATAAAAAAGGACCAAAATGTTTTAGAAATTACAGTTAACCTCAAACATATTTTAGAAGTTTGCACCATAATCCCTAGTCGAGAACTTTTAAATTTTTCACTCAAGTCCCTGGTCAAATCTGATTTGACCAAAGCTCTTCCTCTTTCTTTGACCAGCAGCCAAACCAGAAAACAGAGCATGAAGCTCTCACTTGTTCGGCCGTTCCCGTCTCACTGAGCTTCTGGAGAAACTTCAATTTCCAGCTTCATGGATAACGGGCTTTTTTCATAGAAGCCCATCACTGGGAGAAGTGAAACCAAACACACATAATTCTTCAACTGGACTTCTATAAGGCAACTGGGATTCCCCCCCCCCCCCCCCAAAACGCTTTCCCAAACAGACCCTTAAAGCCACTAAAAAAGCCCATTGAAAGCCATAAGCCCATTTGGCAACACTACAAAGCTCACTGTGATTTATCAAAAATAAGAGCTTCTTTGAGAAGCTATTTTTCCTAGCTTCTCTGCCAAGCATAGTGCGCCTAAGAGCTGAAGACCGCTGGTAGCATTTATTTCTAAAAAAATTTATTTACATTTTTTAACATCAATTATAACAATATATACACAAACAATATATCTAATAAAGTTCATGCCATTTTCCATCTAATAGCCTTTTCAAACGCTAATCAAAATAGGTCCAAGGTTTAAAAAAAGTCACTTCTGCCACCGCCAATCCAAACACAAATCACATTTACAATCTGACTTTTTTTCAATCTGATTTCTGTAAAAGCCTATTTAGAAAAAAAGTCACTTTTTCACAGCTAATCCAAACAGGCCTGTAGACAGCTGGTTTATTTTTGTTATTCACTTGTAAATCAACTTGGTTTCTGGCTAAACTGATCCTCTCCATTGATGTTTGTGATTTCTGATCAGAACTTATAAATTACTACTAAATTGTGAGTCCGAGCTGTCCATGGGGTTCATTACGAGCCATAGTGCTCATGATTATAGTACAACTTTTTATATTTTATACATATAGTGTATATACAAAAAAGATGACAAATTTGTTTTGCTTAGGTTACTGGTGAGCCTCTTATTCAGCGCAAGGATGATACAGCAGCTGTTCTCAAGTCAAGACTGGAGGCATTTCACAAGCAAACTGAACCGGTATGATTTTCAATTCAATTCGACCTCAATCAATTAAAGATTCAAACAGGAAGCAAAATTGATGATCAAGATCAATCTGATATTTAATTTACTTCTGTGCTAATGAAAATGTTTATGCTGGAAATGTAGGTTATTGATTACTATTCAAAGAAGGGCATTGTTGCTAATCTTGCAGCTGAGAAACCCCCCAAAGAGGTGACGGCCGAAGTGGAGAAGGTGCTATCTTCATAAGAGTTAAGATAGCTTCATTTGTTTTTGCCATTGATAATCAAGTTTGCCAATTTGATTTCAATATTATACTCTAACTGATCTGTTTCACATGAAACGCCGGCTTTAGTCAAACTCACAGATTTGATGAGTTACCCCAATGAAATAAAATTCAATTGAGTCTCACTTTTGCTCTTTCTTAAAAAAATATTGTCTTTGTGCTCCCAATTTACTTGTGATTCGTGATCATTGTTGGTTCTACGCTCTGCATGAATTTCTACTTTCGGCTTCCGTAGTGGGTTGTTTCGTGGGAAAATTAAATTCAAGAGCCACAATTCTGTAAAATTGATTGTTCTTTTTTTTTTTCCTTTCAGAATTTTAATAATTTAGGATGTTTCAGAGCAATTAAGTTTTCTTATGAAATATAAGTGGATGAAAGTAGTTGTCTTTTTTTTTAGGCTATAATCCCTAACCACAAAGACTTCACAGGTATTTTTATGTGTGAATAAAATTAAAAACACATTTTGTTTTTTAATGCTTTATATATTTGTGTGTATGTATATAAAAATTTATACGGGCGCGTAGATATTTATTTTTTCGATACACTAAACACATAGAGAAGTTAATAGAGATAAATACTTATATAACAACTCAAATTATTTTATCCTAGTTGGATGATGACTTAGTTAAAAAAAAATAAATTTTATTTTGTTTTAAAGAAAAATATTGTTTGATTATTTTGTTTTAGTTTTTTTTTAAATTAGATGTTTTTTTAAAAATAAGATAAAATTTGAATTTTTTTAAATGACTTATAAGCCAACTAGGATTAAAATGATTTTGATTATTGTATTTTTGTTAGACAGAGTTCAAATGATATGATATTCTTAGAGTATATAAATATTTTCTATTAATAGAAGCAACAATGATGAAATGGGGAGCCTATTTGGAAGCTTGTCAGCAATATGCTTGTTTGAAATAGTGATTGGAGCTTTCAAAATCAGCTTTTCAATCGTGATTTATGGTATACAATGTAAGTATGTAAGAAAAATTTTATTTCAAATTATATGAATAAGCGCTTTTTAAGATCTTAAACGTGATCCCAAACACGCACAATGACTTTGCCATATAAGATGTGTTAAGTGATGACTCAAGATGAGTTACACATGAAGATGATTGATTTATTTAATAAAAAAAGATTAGGATTGAGTTTTGATCGAATTAAAAGTTTAGGAATTAAGTCAAGTCATAATTGAATCAAAACTTGAAAGTCTAAAAAAATAATTTTCTCAATAATAAAAAAAGTATAAGAAACGCATTTGAATTGGCTTTGGTATTTCTTAATAAATAAATAAAAGACCCATTGAATCTTCTTTCGGTGCTTTGGGTGCTTAGGCCATTGGATGAAGCTACTCCTCTGTCATCCCAAAATTATCGTCATCTTATGTTTTTTTTCTGAAGGTTAATAGAGGGACAAAATACTAAGCCCAATTGCGAAGGACGTGTTTTTTTTTAAACATATTTATAACTTACCAAAATTGTGTTTTGTCCTTTTGTTAATTTGTGGCCCCTTGCCATCTGACAAATATTTTGGAAAAAAAATATTTTCGTCTTAGTCATCCATTTCTTTCTTTCTTTTTTTTTTTGCAAAGTTTTATGTGTCACGTGTTTAAAAAGAGAATATGTACATCTAAAGCAGTCCTCCTGCTCTATCTTTCATCAACCTCCTCCTCTCTCGTGCAAAGATGAGGTTGGTCAAAGATACAATAATTTTTTTCTAACCTATGTGAGTATTTGGTTAATTGTATAATTTGTCAGTTAAAGTCATGGTATCCCTCTTACCACAACTTGTCAATGGTTTAAAATATATCTATCAGAATTAAGTGTTTGGATAAATCTCACATCGTAAATTGAGATAAAACTCTTTTAATATACTTATCTCGTAAATCGTAAAAACTATTCTCCAAAAATTAATCAAAATTTAGTCCCTAATTAAAAAAAAAAGGTAGTTTCTATCACAACCTAAGTACATGATTAATGGCTTCTAAGCAATAAAAAAAAACGAGAACTTTTTGGAAACGTCTAGACCAGCATAAACTGAGCCATGTATGAATCCGATCAGTTCTGCAATAACTGGAGAGAGAATCGTTAATTTGCAGCTAAAAACCACACAGCCACATGTCATTCTTGTCTCGAACATATCCCCTACATCCACTCCAACCACTAGGGAAAACCGATCTATCCACTGAAAGTTTCACAAAATTATCTTCATTGCTAAAGCTAGTATTTAATTGAGTAACACGGTTTTTCTAGATTTGAAACTCTAAGAAGGTCCTGGTCTAGGCAAGCTTTGAAGAAGCTGGAATTGGCCGAGATCCCTGCATTCAAATTTCTATTACCAAACAGTCGATTAAATCGGGATACCGATATATCTCAGCATATGTAGCTAAATAGGGTAGCCCATGACACCTTCCTTGTAGCCTGCATTCCATTTCCCCCATCATGAGTGAGATTCCATCGAACCAAGTCTGCTCCCTGCAAAGTGAAGAATTGCTTCTATTTCTCTCTTTGTACCACAACTTTCCAGCAATCCGTAGCTACTGAATAGTCTCTCAACGTATGTATTGAGTCTTCTAGTTGACCGCAACGGTAAGGACAGATTGCCGAAATGTCTATACCTCTGCTCATCCTAAGCTGGGCCGTGTGTGACCGTCCTATGAACAAACAACCACATGAAAGTTTTAAACTTCTTCGGTACCGACCACCGCCATAGGATCTTCCAGATGTCGTCTACTTCTTGTTGTGAACCTGCAAGTAAGAAAAGATAGGCTGATTTTACAGTAAAGCAACCATCAGTGTATGGTTTCCAGTATAATTTTCACATAAAAGTAATTTCATCTGAACAGTCCAATTAAAAATGATGTCAACAGTCCAATTCATTGAGGTTGTCCCTCAGTCAAATCGTAAAGAAGCATCAATATGTTGATGCAGTTCAATGAGTTCATATTCCGGCAAATTTGTTATAACTTCTTTTTTTTGGTCTTAAAATTATGGGTTAATAAAAAATGCTGTATTATTCTATTATTGCCGAATTTATTCCAACGGCTACATAATTCAACGGTTATATTGTTCATGTAATGTTCATTTTAACTTTTTACTGATAAAATTTTGGCTAATTGAGTTTAATTAAATTATATTTATTTTATAATTCATTTATTTTGTTACAAATTGAATAAATATTGAAATTTCATTTAATATATTTTGTTGCACATATGGCTGTTAAATATTATTTTATTTTGTATAAATTTTTAGATCTTAACTCAATATTAATGATGGGTATCAAAAACAAAATAAAGAAGTTAAGGAGTTTGAGGAGCCGACACTTTTGCTTTTGGGGCAAGTAACGGAGGCCCAAGCCCAAAATAACATTCAAAGTTCAAAGTTCAATAAAAAGCCTAGCCATCGGATTCCTTCAATTTGAGAGCTCTTCCGTCTTCGACAACGGGCAAATCGGCCTTTTTGGTCCAAATTTGGAAACTCCTCCATCGGTCAATCCACCTCACTGTAAATTTCCAGTTCTTGTTTAGCAGTTCAAAGATTTGAGACCAAAGGCGACAATTGAAGGTGCCTGTTTCCTCATCCTCCAAAAAGAATGCTCCAGGTACGCCCCTTACCTTTTTACTACTTATTAGATGATGAAGCGGCGGAAGAATGGAACAATAGAGGCTATGAATTTGTTATCTATTTTACTATTTCTGTCAAAACCCCCATGTTAATATATAAATTTAGTTAATCTAATTTCCTAAGTCAATTGGTTGCTTTTGTGGTTGCCTTCCCCTTGTTTCGTATGGATTCTGATCGTTCTCAAATTGTTGTGCTTGTTCATTGTAAACAATTTGTTTGTTTATCTGGCTTTGATGCTTTCAAGTGGATTTTTTCTTGCTGCCGTTCTGTTTCTAGACTGTTTGTTAGTTGCTGTTTGCGTTCAAGATGGATTTTTTCAGGTCTATTTCTGGACTTGTTTGTTGGTTGATGTTTCCCTAATTTTGTGTGGAGTGTGATTATTGTCAAATTGTTGTTAGTGCTGGTTTATTGTGAGTGATTTTTTTCGTTTGTCTGGTTTGGATACCCTAAATGGTCTGTGTTGTACTGTTTTATTGTGAGTGATTCTTTTTTTTTTTTTTTGGGTTTGTCTGGCTTGGATGCCGTTGCTGTTCGTTGTCTGTTGGTTCCTATTTTCATGTTGCCGTTCTGTTTTTAGACTTATTGGTTGTTAGTGCTGTTTGTATTCAAGAGTGATTTTTTCCGGTCTGTTTCTAGACTTGTTGTTTGTTGGTTGTGCGTGGACTGTGATTGTTCTCAAATTGCTGTTAGTGCAGGTTTATTGTGAGTGATTGCTTGTCTGGTTTGGATACCTAAATGATGTGCTGTTTTATTGTGAGTGATTTTGTTTGTTTGTCTGGCTTAGATGCCGTTGCTGTTTTGAGACTTTTGTTTGTTGGCTGCTATTTCCCTAAATTTGTATGGACTGCTATTGTTCTCAAATTATTGGGCATGTTTATTGTGATTGATTTTTCTGTTTGTCTCCTGGAAAAGCTTGGATGCTTTCAAGGGGTTTTTGTATTTGCCTTCCCCACCAAGTAATTTTTCATGTTATCGCTGCTGTTTTCTGTTTTTACTCTGTTGGTTGCTGTTTTTACTTTGTGATCCATCTTTTCAAATTTGCATCTCTCCAAAGCCCGATCAAGCCAAAGTTCAGCCTTGCAACTGCATTTCCAGTTCCTGTTTAGCAGTTCGAAGAAAGGTGTCCTGCTTTCTCATCCCAACTTTCCCAGTTCATGTTTAGCAGTAAGGCGACAACTTTTTTTTTTTGGTCAAAGTAAGGCGACAACTAAAGGTGCATGCTTTCTCCTTCCCATATCTTCTTATTTTAAATTTAAAGCTTTTTTTAACTCTTTCATCTGCTTATTTGATAGATTGATTTAAAAATCTCAATTTTTAGATCCCCTCTCTTATTTTCTTTTTCAAAAATTTCATTTGAAAATAAATACTACAAAGTTAATTAGTGTTTTAAATTATTTATTGAATTCATTTAGTAATCTTCGATCAGTACTTTCTAATTTTTTTTTGCCAACACATTGTAATTACCTTTTGAACTCTTTCCTATTGTTATTTTATTTTTAAATCTACATTCTTGTTTTTTCAAATTTGATTTGAAAATTGAATCTAAATTTGTAATTTTAAGATCCCTTGTTTTATTATTGTTTTAAAATTTGGTTTTAAAATCCAGTTTTTATTTTTTGATTCATGATTAAAAAAATCTCCTATTTGAAATCTACTATCTTTTTTAAAGTTGAAATCCACAAAGTTACTAATTTTTTTGCCATCACTTTGTAATTACCTTTTGAACTCTTTCCTCACATTCTTTTATTTTTAAATCTACATTCTTGTTTTTTTCCAACACTTTGTAATTACCTTTTGAACTCTTTCCTATTATTATGTTATTTTTAAATTTTTAAATCTACATTCATGTTTTTTCAAATTTATTTAAAAATTGAATCTAAAATTTTAGAATCCAATTTTTATTTTTTATTCATGATTAAAAAATCTCCTATTTGAAATCTTCTATCCTTTTTAAAGTTGAAAGCTACAAAGTTACTAATTTTTTTGCCATCACTTTGTAATCACCTTTTGAACTCTTTCCTCACGTTATTTTATTTTTAAATCCACATTCTTGTTTTTTTCCAACACTTTGTAATTACCTTTTGAACTCTTTCATATTATTATGTTATGTTTAAATTTTTAAATCTACATTCTTGTTTTTTCAAATTTATTTGAAAATTTACCTTTTGAACTCTTTCCTATTATTATGTTATTTTTAAATTTAAATGTTTAAATCTACATTCTTGTTTTTTCAAACTTATTTGAAAATTGAATCTAAATTTTTAAAATCCAGTTTTTATTTTTTGATTCATGATTAAAAAAATCTCCTATTTGAAATATACTATCTTTTTTAAAGTTGAAATCTACAAAGTTGTTTATATTTTCTAATTTTTTTGCCATCACTTTGTAATTACCTTTTGAACTCTTTCCTCACGTTATTTTATTTTTAAATCTACATTCTTGTTTTTTCCAACACTTTGTAATTACTTTTGAACTCTTTCCTATTATTATGTTATTTTTAAATCTACATTCATGTTCTTTCAAATTTATTTGAAAATTGAATCGAAAATTTTAAAATCCAGTTTTTATTTTTTGATTCATGATTAAAAAAATCTCCTATTTGAAATCTTCTATCTTTTTTAAAGTTGAAATCTACAAAGTTTATCTTTTCTAATTTTTTTGCCATCACTTTGTAATTACCTTTGGAACTCTTTCCTCTCGTTATTTTATTTTTAAATCAACATTCTTGTTTTTTCCCAACACTTTGTAATTACCTTTTGAACTCTTTCCTATTATTAGATTATTTTTAAATTTTTAAATCTCCATTATTGTTGTTTCAAATTTATTTGAAAATTGAATCTAAATTTTTAAAATCCAGTTTTTATTTTTTGATTCATGATTAAAAAAATCTCCTATTTGAAATCTACTATCTTTTTTAAAGTTGAAATCTACAAAGTTGTTTATTTTTTCTAATTTTTTTGCTATCACTTTGTAATTACCTTTTGAACTCTTTCCTCACGTTATTTTATTTTAAAACTACATTCTTGTTTTTTTCCAACACTTTGTAATTACCTTTTGAACTCTTTCCTATTATTATGTTATTTTTAAACTAAATTTTTAAATCTACATTCATGTTTTTTTAAATTTATTTGAAAATTGAATCTAAAGTTTTAAAATCCAATTTTTATTTTTTGATTCATGATTAAAAAAATATCCTATTTGAAATCTTCTATATTTTTTTAAAGATGAAATCTACATAGTTGTTTATCTTTTTTAATTTTTTTGCCATCATTTTGTAATTACCTTTTGAACTCTTACCTCTCGTTATTTTATTTTTAAATCTACATTCTTGTTTTTTTCCAACACTTTATAATTACCTTTTGAACTCTTTCCTAGGGTTATGTTATTTTTAAATTTTCAAATCTACATTCTTGTTTTTTCAAATTTATTTGAAAATTGAATCTAAATTTTTAAAATCCAGTTTTTATTTTTTGATTCATGATTAAAAAACATTTCCTATTTGAAATCTACAAAGTTGTTTATCTTTTCTAATATTTTTGCCATCACTTTGTAATTACCTTTTGAACTCCTTCCTCGTGTTATTCACTTTGTAATTACTTTTGAACTCTTTCCTTGTGTTATTCACTTTGTAATTAGTTTTGAACTCTTTCCTATTATTATGTTATTTTAAAATTTTTAAATCTACATTCATGTTTTTTTCAAATTTATTTGAAAATTGAATCTAAAATTTTAAAATCCAGTTTTTATTTTTTGATTCGTGATTAAAAAAATCTCTTATTTGAAATCTTCTATCTTTTTTAAAGTTGAAATCTAGAAAGTTGTTTATCTTTTCTAATTTTTTTCCCATCTCTTTGTAATTACCTTCTGAACTCTTTCCTTTCGTTATTTTATTTTTAAATTTACATTCTTATTTTTTAAAATTTGATTTGATTTAAAATTTTAAGATCCCTTGTTCTATTGTTTTAAAATCTGGCTTTTAATATGCATTTTTTATTTTTTGATTCATGATTAAAAAATCTCCTATCTGAAGCCTGCTATCTTTTTTAAAGTTGAACTCTACAAAATTGTTTTATCTTTTCTATTTTTTTTGCCAAAAATAATTTGTAACTAGCTTTTGAACTTAATAGTTATTTTATTTTTAAATGTACATTCTTGTTTTTTCAAATTTGATTTGAAAACTGAATCTAAATTTGTAATTTTTGTGATCCCTTGTTTTATTGTTTTAAAATTTGATTTTAAAATCCAGTTTTTTTTTTTGATTCCTGATTAAAAAATATACTATTTGAAATGTGCTCTTTTTTAAAGTTGAAATCTACAAAGTTCTTTTATATTTTCTATATATTTTTTGCCAACACTTTGTAATTACCTTTTGAACTCTTTCCTATTGTTATTTTGTTTTTAAATCGACATTCTTGTTTTTTCAAATTTGATTTGAAAATTGAATCTAAATTTGTAATTTTAAGATCCCTTATTTTTTTGTTTTAAAATTTGGTTCTAAAATGCAGTTTTTATTTTTTGGTTCATGATTAACAAATCCCTCCTATTTGAAATCTACTATCTTTTTTAAAGTTGAAATCTACAGAGTTGTTTTATCTTTTCTATTTTTTTTGTTGCCAACAATTTGTAATTATCCTTTGAACCCTTTCCTATAGTTATTTTATTTTTAAATCTACATTCTTGTCTTTTCAAATTTGATTTGGAAATTGAATCTAAATTTGTATTTTTTAAGATCCCTTGTTTTATTGATAAATCCAGTTTTTATTTTTTGATTCATGATTAAAAAAATCTCCTATTTGAAATCTACCATCTTTTTTAAAGTTGATTCTAAAATATATGTTTTTAATTGTTAACAAATGTAATTTTTTATAGTTAAAATATGTTGCTTTAATATTTTTTTTTTCAAATTTGATTTTAAAATTTATTGTTTAAAAATACTACAAAGTTAATACGTATTTTAAATTATCGATCAAATTCATTTAGTAATCTTCGATTCAAACTTTGTAATTTTTGTTTTGCGGACACTTTGTAGTCACTTTTTGCATTCTTTCCCATTCTTATTAATATTATTTGATTGATTTAAAAATCATCAATTTTCGAATCTACATTCTTTTTTTTTTCAAATTTGATTTGAAAATTTAATATAAACTTGTAATTTTAAGATCCCTTGTTTTATTGTTTTAAAATTTGGTTTTTAAATCCAGTTTTTATTTTTTATCCATCATTAAAAAAAATCTCTAATTTTCTATTTTTTTAAAAGCATCTTCAATAATCTTGTTTTTTCAAATTTGATTCTAAAATTAATTGTTTTACAACTACTGCTAAGTTAATAAGAATTTTAAATTATTTATTAAATTCATTTAGGAATCTTCGATTCATACGTTGTTAATTTTCTTTTGCTAACACTTTGTAATCACTTTTTGAACTCTTTCCGGTTCTTATTTTATTATTTGATTGATTTAAAAATTTACAATTTTTCAAAATCTAAAATCTCTTTTTTTTCAAATTTGATTTAAAAATCGGATATAAATTTGTAATTCTAAGATCCTTTTTTTGTGTTTTAAAATTTGGTTTTAAAATCCAGTTTTTATTGTTTCGATTGATGATTAAAAAATCGCCAATTTTGGAATCTACTATCTTTTTTGAAAATTGATTAGAAAATATATATTTTTTATTATTAACAAATGTAATAATGTTTTGGTAGTTAAAATATGTTGCTTCAATAATCTTGAATTTTTTAAGATCCTTTAATTTAGTGATTACTTATTGACTTCATGTTGTGATTTTGTTATTTAATATTTAATTTATTTGATTATATGATTGATCTAAAAATCTGCACTTTTAAAATCCACTATCTTACTTTATTAATTTTTTTGGAAAATAAATAAATTTTGAAATAGTTATTCTTATTCTGTTATGTAATTTATTCGATTGATCTAAAAGTCTGCACTTTTAGCGTCCAACGTAAGGTGCCTGCTTTCTCCTCACCCCAATTTCCCAGTTCTTGTTTAGAGTTCAAAGATCTGCTTTCTCCTTCCCTTTCGCCTTCTCACTGCACCATCCTCATCCTACAAAGAACAGTAGGGTCACCCGAAAAAGAATGCTCTAAGGTATGCCATGAAGCGGCGGAAGAATGTAACTATAGAGGTTACGACTCTGTTATCTATTTTACTAATTTTGTTGAAACCCCCCATTTTAATTTATAACTTTTGTTCATTTAATTTCCTAAGTCAATTGGTTGCCTTAAAGGGGGTTTCTATGGACTCTGATTGTTCTCAAATAGTTGTTGTTGATTTTTTTCATATTGCCATTGCTATTTCTAGACTTATTTGTTGATTGCTGTTTCTCTAGTTTTGTTTGGGCTGTAATTTTTCTCACATTGTTTCGCTATTCTTTGTCTTCTTGAAAAGAATGGATGCTTTCAAGGGAGATTTTATGTTTGGCGTTTTTTGTTGGTTGCTATATCCCTGGTTTTGTATGTGTTGTTATTGTTCTCAAATTGTTGTGATTTTGTATGTTTGCTTGAAAAGCTTGGATGCTTTCATGGAGGATTTTGTGTTTGGCGTTGTTTGGTGGTTTCTGTATCCCTGGTTGTATGTGAATGGTTCTCAAATTGTTGTGATTTTGTTTGTTTGCTTGAAATGTTGTGATTATGTTTTTCTGTTTTGAAAAGTTTGGATGCTTTTAAGGAGGATTTTGTGTTTGGTGTTGTTTTTTGGTTGCTATTTCTCTAGTTTTCTATGGGCTGTGATTGTTCTCTAATTGTTGTGCTCCTTGAAAATTTGGGTCCATTTCGTTTTTCTTTCTGAAAATTTGGATCCTTTGTGTTTTGTCATTTTGTGGCCCTCATCATTTGATGAATACTTAGAAGTTATAACTTCCTAGTTCCTGTTTAGCAGTTCAAAGATCTGAGACTGAAGGCGACAATCAAAGGTGCGTGCTTTCTCCTTCCCTTTTGGTCTTCTCACTACACCATCCTCATCCTCCAAAACAGTAGGTCACCCCAAGAAGAATGCTCCAATGTACGCCCCTTACCTTTATACTAATTAAACTAATTTAGTATACTGGAATTTAAACTCATTGCTTGCTTATTTATTTGTTATTTGATTTGGTTGGCCAAAAAAAAATCTGCAATTTTAAAATCCACTATCTTACTTTATTAATTTATTTTGGAAAATAAATAAATTTTTTAGTAGTTATTTTTATTTTATTATTTAATTTATTTGATGGACCTTTTATCAGTGCAAAGAATAAGTGCTTGCTTTCTCCTTCCCTTTTGGCCTTCTCACTTCACCATCTTCATCCTCCAAAAAGGATGCTCTAAGGTACGCCCCTTTTCTATGTACAACTTATTAGAGTATGGAACGGCGGGAAGAATGGAACAATGGAGGTTATGAATTTGCTATCTTTTTCACTAATTCTGTCAAAATCCCCCATTTTAATTCTATTGTTCATCTAATTTCATTTTGTTTGTTGGTTGCTTTTGTGGTTGCCTTCCCATAGTTTTATTTAGACTGTGATTGTTCTCAAATTGTTATTGTGCTTGTTTATTGTGATTGATTTTTTGTTTGTCTTCTTGAAAAGCTTGTATGCTTTCAATTGTGATTTTGTGATTTTTTCATGTTGCCTTTGCTGTTGGTTTCTTCTTTCATAGTTTTGTTTGGATTGTGATTGATCTCAAATTGTTGTTGTTCTTGTTTATCGTGATTGATTTTTTGTTTGTCTGCTTGAAAAGCTTGGATGCTTTCAAGGAGGATTTTGTGTTTGTGCTTGTTTGTTGTGATTGATTTTTGTGTTTGTTTGCCTGAAAAGCTTGGATGTTTCTAAGGGAGATTTTGTTTCTGCCTTCCCCATCTAGGCCTTGCCCTTACCTTGCCTTGTTTTGTATGACTTGTGATTTTGCTTTCTAGGCTTTTATTTGGTTTCTTTTTCCGTAGTTTTATATGGACTGTGATTGTTCTCAAGTTGTTGTTGTGCTTGTTTATCGTGATTGATTTTTTGTTTGTCTGCTTGTATGCTTTCAATTGGGATTTTGTGATTTTTTAATGTTGCCATTGCTGTTACTAGACTTGTTTGTTGGTTGTTGTATCCCTTGTTTTGTATGTTCTCAAATTATTGTTGTGCTTGTTTATTGTAATTGGTTTTTTGTTTGTCTGCTTTCAGTTTAGATTTTGTGATTTTTTTATGTTGCCATTGCTGTTACTAGACATGTTTGTTGGTTGTTGTATCCCTTGTTTTGTATGTTCTCAAATTGCCGTGCTTTTGTTTGTCTGCTTGAAAAGCTTGGATGCTTTCAAGGAGGATTTTGTATTTGGCATTGTTTGTTGGCTACTGGTTCTCCTAGTGTTCTATGGGCTGTGATTGTTCTTGAATTGTTGTACTTTTGTTTGTTTGCTTGAAAGCCTTGGATACTTTTTGTTTATTTCATTTCTGAAAATTAGGGTGTGCTTGAGTTGAGAGGATGGATTTTGTGGTTCCCCTTAATATGTGGATTGATTTTGTAGGGTTACCTTGCCCTAGTTTTGTGACATGTGATTGTTCTCAAATTGTTGTTGTGCTTGTTTGTTGTGATTGATTTTTGTGTTTGGCGTTGTTTGTTGGTTGCTGGTTCTTCTAGTGTTCTATGGGCTGTGATTGTTCTTGAATTGTTGTACTTTTGTTTGTTTGCTTGAAAAGCTTGGATGCTTTTTGTTTGTTTCATTTCTGAAAATTTGGGTGTGCTTGAGTTGAGAGGATGGATTTTGTGGTTCCCCTTAATATGTGGATTGATTTTGTGGGGTTACCTTGCCCTAGTTTTGTAACGTGTGATTGTTCTCAAATTGTTTGTTGTGATTGATTTTTGTGTTTGTTTGTCTAAAAAGCTTGGATGGTTCTAAGGGAGATTTTGTTTTTGCCTTCCCCATCTAGGCCTTACCATGCCCTGTTTTGTATGACTTGTGAGTGTTCTCCAATTGCTTTTATGCTCATTTATTGTAATTGATTTTTGTGTTTTCTTCTTGAAAAGCTTGGATGTTTTTAAGGGGGATTTTGTGTTAAAAGAGTGCCCTGCGCTAAAAACGTGTGATCTTATGCTTGTTTTCCAATTTTTTTTTTTTTTTTTTTGCTATTTTGTAAACCGCCCGGTCTTGGTCCTGAGAAAGTACCGGTTGTACCGAGACCGGAACCAGGAACAAGTTCCTAGTCCCGGCCTCAAACTAGGACCAGGACCGGGACAAGGTGATCCCGGTCATGGCCCGATATTTGAACAGCCCTAATATCCCGGTCCTGGTCCGGTATTTGAACATCCCTAATATATTTAATATTATATATTACTCTTACAGCTTATGTGTTTTCTACCCCTTTGAACAGCCTCAAACTGGAGATGATGATGCAAGTCTACCCCTTTGTTAATGTTTTCTAATTTTATTTTCCTTTTATTTTATACATTTGAAAATTTTAGTTGGCAAAATGAGTGATACTTACAGGGGGCATGAATGAGAGTTGAGAGTTATCTAAAGGCTTAATCAAGCAGGGTAGGATGAGATCTGAACATATTGAGGCAAATGTGGACAGCTGATTTTAGGATGGTTCAGAGGAATCAAGTTTTCTTAGGAATAGATGGAAGTATTTTTGTCTATTTTTTTAAATTGATCATTTAGGGTTTTTTTTTTTTTGGGGCAAGAACCAGTAACCACAAAGACTTTCACATGTATTTATTTATGTGTGAATAAAATTAAAAACACATTTTGTTTTTTCATGATTTTTATGTGTGTATATATAAAAATTCATACTCAGTGATCGTTTACAATGTACGAAAGCAAATAAAATCACAAACAAATAAATGGAAGCAAACAGGAAATGACATATTTTATGGCGGCCATGGAAAAGTACGAAAACTACGATCTCGTTTTTGCCGATTAATTTCTTTTTGGCCGAATTGTTACCAATATAGTTTGATAACAAGCTGACAAATCTAAAACGCAATTTAATTAAAAAAAATTGTACATAATGGTTTGCCGGGTCAATAACTGTCCACGCGAGAGTAAGAGACTTCTTTTTATAAACCTGTGTTTATTTCTTGAAATTTTCAGTTTAATTTAAAATTTAAAACTAGATTACTAACAATACCTTGCGGAAGAGCAGTTTGGGTAGACCAAGAGACAACAAACAAAAAGACAACACCCTGACAGCGTTTTGATAGGGACATTGTAACGCTGGCTTTTTAAGCATAATTTCTAGTGTATATATAAGAAGAGTGTTTTCTCCTGGCAAAAAATACTCATCTTATGTGAACACCTCTATGAATCGTAATTATAAACAAGCAAGTAGCATTTTATATTTTGCAAGTAAAGTTGAAGAGATTAGAATCACCAGATGTAAGATAAAAGTTATATTTTAGAAAGTCCTTTTATTTCATAGAAGTGGAAATCCAAATATATCACTAAAAAGTAAAAGGTAAAACAAAACACAGTTAAAATTCTCATTTTTTCGTTGGACTATTCGGCCAAAGCCTTTCATCGGAGAAAGGTAACTTTTGTATTTTTGATCAACCCCTATTTTTAAATACGGAGTTGGCGGTTGATGAGGGAGTCTTTGCTTGCCTCCTGCGGGTTTGGTATTTCCCCGATATATCCAGTATTTTACTAAAAAAAAAATCTCTTTTTTTGGTCAAATAAAAACCTCAATCTTTAAATATAAGGCTAGTATTGACTTGTGCTCCTCCACTTTGACTTTTTTGACTTGAAGTTAGAAAAATATATTCAGTCTAGATAAAATTTATCTTCCATGCTTATTTCCATACGTTAGAAAAGCTTCTTTTACTATCAATCCAGACAGATAATTTGACAAATATGCAAAACAAAACCATTTTTCTCCATATATGTGATTTGTCTACGTATTCAGTAATTATTCATGCATTATTGAGTGTACTGACCTAAATTTGGGTGAACCTCCTCCTTCAATACATTTAGATTGAAATCCAGAATTATTCAAAGAGAACCTTACTAATAGTAATCCTCACTCACTTTTTTCCTCAAGAATTTGATTTTTTTCACTACCACATTTCTTATTATTTACAAAAATTTATAAAAATCCATTTGACTTTTTTTTTACTATCACATTTCTTATTATTTACAAAAATTTATAAAAATCCATAGGAGAGAAAACGAACATTTCGGTGTCTCTCTGGTTTCACAAGTTATTGGAGTTAAGAAACATGTACGGTACATTATTGTTGGCCCCAAAAAAAATGCAAGCTGTGATGAATATTAATTATGTGGATGTCAATTAGTTCATATCCAGATCAACTTGCTCCAATCAATGTGATCAATAAGATAATATATTTAATGTAGTAGTGGATTACTGTAGCAGTGGAGTTAATGTAGCAAGTGGGAAAAACTGTAGCATCACGGTGGCATTGTAGCAGGCCGAAATTTTCTTATAAATAGCTCCTTGAACTATGAATGTTGATATATACAATTGAAGGAAAAATTTTCTACATTTTCTCTCTTCTATATTATCGATATTTTTATAACACGTTATCTGCACGAAGCTCTACCAAATGTATGATCTTCTCATGGTTTATTTGACAATCTCATATATATTTATTTCTTACCTTGCCTTTACATATTTATTGTTATTTTAGTTTATGATATTATATTGCATATTTTTATTTATTCTTATTTATTTCTTTAATTAGTTTGAACCATGTCAAATCTTGCAAAACTTGAATTTGTGGCTTTGGATATTACTAGAAAGAACTATTTATCTTGGATGCTGGATGCGGAAATCCAGCTGATTGCCCATGGTCTGGAAGATACAATAAAAGAAGGAAATAATGCATCCAACCAAAATAAAGCCAAATCCATGATTTTTCTACGCCACCATTTGCATGAAAGTTTAAAAATTGAATATTCAACAGTGAAAGACCCGCTTGTTCTGAAACAATTTGAAAGACAGGTATGATCACCTAAAGATGGTCATCCTCTCGAAAGCTCGTTATGACTGGATACATTTAAGGTTGCAAGATTTTAAATTTGTCAGTGAGTATAACTCGGCCATGTTCAAAATAACTTCTCAGTTAAAATTATGTGGAGAGAATATTACTGATGAAGATATGCTAGAAAAAAACATTCTTCACATTTCATGCATCAAATTTGCTCTTGCAGCAGCAATACCGAGAAAAAGGTTTCAAGAAATATACAGAATTAATTTCTTGCCTCTTTGTGGCTGAACAGAATAATAAACTTTTATTGAAAAATCATGAATCCCGTCCAACAGGCTCAACTCCATTCCCAGAAGCGAATGTAGTAACAAATGAATCTATCCGAGGTCGTGGACGTGGCTACAACCGTGGCCGTGGCTGTGGCCGTGGTCGAAGTTATGGTGGTTCAAATTTCTATCAGAAGTGGGGAAAGAATTATAAGAACCACAAAAGGGAAAACAATGGGCAAAATAAAAATGCAGAAAATCCATGTTATCGTTGTGGTGGTAAGGGTCATTGGTCTCGTACCTGTCGTACACCAAGACACCTAGTTGAACTTTACCAAGAATCACTAAAAAATAATGGTAAAGGATCAACAAATGAAGTAAATCATGTGGATTAGACTGAGAATTCTGAGCATGGAGACATGGATTTTAGTTATTTGGATGTTGTTGATTTCTTAGCATAATTATTTATCTATTTGAACTTTTATGTTACTTTTATCAAATGTATTTATCTTAATCATGTTTTTATATTTCTTTTAATGAAGAATGAATCTTACTGGTATCAATCATGAAGATTTATGTCTTGTTGATAGAGAAACAACCAACACCATATTCAGAAATGATAAATATTTTTCTTCCTTAGTAATGCAAAAAGCCAACGTTCAGACTATATCTAGTAGTATAGATTTGATTGAAGGCTCCAGAAGAGCTAATATTTTGTTACCTGAAGGAACAAAATTATGTATTGATAATGCAATTTATTCTCCCAAGTCTGGAAGAAATTTGTTGAGTTTTAAAGATATCCGCAGAAATGGATATCATATAGAAACAACAACTAAAAATAATCAGGAATATATTGTCATTACAAAAATAGTTGTTGGTAGAAAATGCATATTAGAAAGTTGTCATGTTTTTTTTTATGGTTTATATTATACATTTATCAATACAATTGAAACACATGTTATTGAGAACCATAAGTTTACCAATACAGACCAAAAGTCTACCAATGTAAACCAGAAGTTTACTAATGAATTTAATGTTTGACATGACCGGTTAGACCATCCCGGTTCAATTATGATGCGACAAATAATTGAGAATTCATGTGGACATACCCTGAAGTGTAAACAAATACCACAATCCCATGATTTCTTATGTGCTGCATGTTCCAAGGGAAAATTAATTATTCGCTCCTCACCAAGCAAAGTAGAAAGTGAGTTTCTCACATTTCTAGAACGGATACAGGGAGATATTTGTGGGTTAATACACCCACCATGTGGACCATTTAGGTACTATATGGTTTTAATTGATGCATCAACTAAATGATCACATGTGTGTTTATTATCTTCTCGCAACCTGACGTTTGTGAGATTACTTGCTCAATTAATTAGATTAAGAGCACATTACCCTTATTATCCTATCAAGAAAATACGTCTTGATAATGCTGGTGGATTTATTTCAAAAACTTTTAATGAATATTGTATGTCTCTTGGAATTGATGTTGAACATCCTGTAGCTCATGTTCATACACAAAATGGACTTGCAAAATCATTGATTAAAAGATTATAAATGATTGCAAGACATTTACTTATGAAATCTAATCTTCTAATTTCTGCTTGGGGCCATACTATTTTACATGCAGCAACGTTAATTCGTATCAGGCCAACAAGTTACCAAAATGTTTCCCCATCACAAATGATTTATGGTCAGGAACCTAATATTTCCTATATAAGGACTTTTGGATGTGCGGTATATGTGCCAGTAGCACCACCACAACGCATCAAAATGGGTCCTCAAAGAAGGATGTGAATATATGTTGGGTATGAATATCCTTCAATCATAAAATATTTAGAACCATCTACGGGAGATTTATTTACGACACGATTTGCCGATTATCATTTTGATGAATCACTTTTCTCAACATTAGGGGGAGAAAACAAACAGTTGGA